>JAOTON010001152.1:2192500-3620000 GCA_034440635.1 Lepas anatifera
AGTCAAATTATATATCATTCGATTCGGCTTGCTAAGAGGATTCATATGGTTCTAGCCGTTTTGCTCTATCTCTTTTACTTGTTTAGATGTAATGGCCGAAAAACGTAATTTACATGTTATCCCTATGACGACATGTTTTGACCTCTCATGACCTTAAATGTGACCTGAGAAAAAAATGGTCCAAATGTTTTCGATGGAGAAGTAGATGGGCAACCCAACGCCGTTTACCGCTTTTCGCTACCTACCGTGGTTCTCGAGATCTTAGGGGGGCGGGTATCCACCCCCCCGTCAAAGCGAAGGTGGCTCAGATCCCCGTCAATGCGCGTGTTAACAGTCTGTTAGTAGGGTGCGCTCGAGCCATCAACACCATAACGAGTCTGGGTCGTGTCAATAGTCACAGCCTCGGACTTTGCAAGGAATTTCCTACCAGAGCCTTTCCAGATGAGGTATACCTCATATATTATAATATTATAATATTCTGATACCCGTTGATGACGACAGAGGTCAGTGTTGAAACTCACGGCGGCAAAGCCCGAGAGACCGCGGCGTCCTGATCTCCAATTTGTAGGGACTTGCTTTTAGCCCCACACCATTTGCACACCTCCCCTTCACTACCATACAAAGGCAGAGACAAAACATGGCGGGGGTGGGGCACGAAGCGTGGAGAGAGTACAACCGCTCCAAGACAGGCAGAGCTGCGCCGGACTTAGCCGTTCACCGCCTGGGTGGTTCGATAAGAACCCATCGGGCTTTTTTGCGAATGCTTCCAAGCGGAATTTAATGACAGGTGCGGTGCTTTGTATACCTCTTAGATAATCAATTTGACAATTTATGACTGGCATCAAAACGGTTCGGGTTAATTAGGTATGACGTCATTTCTCAAGCCATATATGGCGATTTTTATCTAAAATGAGGATGACAAAACTAGAGTGTAACTTGGCTTCTAGACAAGCTGGGTCAAGTTTCTAACGGCTATTCAAAAGCTCTCGAAAATACCAATATGCAAACCGCCATCCATTTCCAGGTCAGGTCAATAATGAGGCCACCAGAGGTCATCAAGTGGCGTTTTTTTGTGCCAATATCTTTAGAACCAAACAATAAATTTGGTATCACAATGACGAACATGATGCGTAGATTATAATGACGTGCAAACTGGCCTTAAAAACTCATTATTCGACCTTGACGTAAGGTCGGGGTAAGTTCAAAGTCACAACCTGACCTTACAATGTCATGACGCAAAAATTCGAAACCTTGGCTTAACACGCGCATTGACGGGGGTCTGAGCCACCTTCGCTTTGACGAGGAGGGGCGGGTACCCGCCCTCCCCGCCTAAGATCTCGAGAACCACGGTAGGTAGCGAAAAACGGTAAACGACCTTGGGTAGCCCATCTACTTCTCCATCGAAAATATGTGAACCATTTTTTGTCAGGTCACATTTAAGGTCATGAGAGGTCAAAACATGCCGTAATAGGGATAACATTTAAATTATGTTTTTGGCCATTTCATCTGAACAAGTAAAGATAGAGCAAAACGACTTAAACTATATGAATCCTCGCAGCAAGCCGAATCGAATGATATATAATTTGACCTTGCTAGGTCAAATCAAGGATTTGACCTGATCTGAGGTCAGGTCAGGGTTGAATTATATAAAATGCATATCATTAGAAACGCAAAGCCAAGGCGAGTCTAACGCAGCTAATATAAACGCTCTATCATTATCCGTTACTGAGTTATACAGTAAAAAAGATTTTTCCCATGTATTTCCAATGGAGAGGTCATGCCTCGTACCTGACCTTAGGTCATCGATATAAAAAATACCGGAACATATGTTTTAGAGAACTCGGTGAGCCCAAAATGTGATATGAGTTTCAATCGGATAAGTTCTCCCTGCTCCGACTTATGCTATCTTAAACTTTTTTTGAGGTCACGTCACTTGACCTGTGCTGGTGACCTGACCTGAGATGACCTAACCTTAAAATTTTCACAGAAGTTGTAAAAATGATGTGGGAAAAGGTATGCCAGGTACGGCGGCACTACGCGCCGCCGTTTTTCTGCTATCTCCGAAAAAACCGAGGGGGTGGGTACCCGCCCCCGTCAATGCGCGTGTTAAGACGAACACACTGATGCCTGTAGCTTTGCACTAGATCTAATTGGTCCCGCAGTGGTAGATATAGGGGAGGGTTAGAGGGGCTCAAGCCCCCGCCTCCTTCCGCCCCGAGATATCAGAGTGCCTATAATAAATGCATAGGCGGAGGCTGATTCGAGGCAATAATGGTGGAGGCCCCTTGCCCAACCCAAATGACGTCCTGGATTCCCAACCACTGGCTGATCCAAGGGGAGGGGGCAAAGGGGCCATGGCCCCCTCCAAATCCTAAAACAGTATATTTTGACCCCCAAAAGAACCAAATTGTGGCCACTTATCTCTAAAAATACTGTTTTTGCGATTTCTTGATCCCCCACGTTGGTTTGGCCCTCTCCATAAGCTGCTCCCGGATCCTCCAGTGTTCCCGACTGCCCCAAGTTACGACATATTTCCTAAACAGACCCAAAATTTGGTCTATTTTGGCACCCTGTGACGTCACGGGTTGTTATGAGGCCGGGGTGGTGGGTACAAAAAGAGCCCAGGCAGTGGGGGGGGTCGGCACAAGCCCCTGACCACACCCCCGGCCAGTGTTGCTGGCAGGCAGTGGCGGTGGAGGCGGACCGGCCACCGCAAGGCCGCGTGATCAGCCGCCGCCGCCGGCCACGGCCGCCGAGCCGACGGTAAACAGGACAGAGCCCCAGTCACGCCATCGGCGCTCCAGCACCGCAGCAGCAGCGGCCGAGGGGTAACGGCACTCCCGCCGGCACTGGCTCTCACGGGCTGACCGTCTACGCCTGAACCATGATCGTACAAGTTCTGCCGAAAAGTGAGAGGCGGATATGGATTTCCCCACAGCGATCAGACGTAAGGCTCGTCGTGACATGTGAAGACCTCTCTTCTCGAAACACCGGACACGCGTGCGGGTAAGCTTGAACCTATAGGTAGAATGGAACTTGCACGGTTTCCGACGTCAATATTTTAGCAGGCAGATCCATAATAAGTTTATAAATAGGGGCTACATGAACACAACAGCCACGACGTCAAGATTACAGCATATCTAACCGCACGGCCGTAGCTGAGCGTTGAGGTAGGAGCCAGTGCCGTGCATTGTTACAGGGTGTCGCCAGACTCAGTGTGGGTGATGGCGCCGCACCGGTTTCTGGCGGGCGCTGCCAGTCTGTCTTGTTCACGAGTTGGTGGTCGGACCCGACTGAAACCGGTCCGCGGACGCGAGGGTCGAGCTTCACAGCGGGCGGGGTGGAAGCCCACGCGCCAGCTGATCTGGGGTGGAGCCCAGTCAGGGCCGATAATGCACTACCGCCCGGCGCTGACGTCATGATGGACAGGTGCACAGGTGAGAAAATCTACGGATATAAGGTTTACGAAAACATTGTTTCCATACTGTAACATTCATAGGGAGGGTAGAGTGTTAAAAACGGTTAGCAATACAGAGCAAATCCATTCGCTCCTCCTTTCGCGTTGAACCTTTCATGAAAAGCGTTTCCCCATCCGAGGGTGGACACGTTACCACCCGACGGACCCAGTGTCCAGAAGCTCCGTTTGAGGTTGCCGATAGCGGTGCGGCTCTGTCCGCTGATTCAACAAAGAGTGCCGAAGTAGGGCCGGTGAAAGGCGGCGCCGGCGAAGGCGGAACTGACCGCCCGACACTGGGAGCGCACCGCCCGGCATTGTGCAACTGCACACAGGCACCCGTGACTTCTGCAGCCGAAGCCAGAAAAGGACGCCGAAGCTATGCTATCTACCGAATAACGCGTCTGAGACCAGTAAGAATCCGTGACGTCTGCAGCCAGAGCCAGAGATGACGCCAAAACTAATGTTATCTACCGAATAACGCGTCTAAGACAAGTAAGAATCCGTGACTTCTGCAGTCAAAGCCAGAAAAAGGTCGCCGAAGCTATGCTATCTACCGAATAACGTGTCTGGGACAGGTAGGACCCCTGACTTTTGCAGCCAAAGCCAGAGATCACGCCAAAGCTATGTTTCTACCGAATAACGAGTCTGGGACAGGTCAGAATCCGTGACTTCTGCAGCCAAAGCCAAAAAAAGGACCCAAAATCTATTCTATCTACCGAATAACGCGTCTGACACAAGTAAAAATCCGTGACTTCTGCAGCCAAAGTCAGAAAAAGGACGCCAAAGCTATGCCATCTACCGAATAACGCGTCTGGGACAGGTAGGAACCCGTGACTTCTGCAGCCAGAGCCAGAGATGACGCCAAAACTATGCTATGTACCGAATAACGCGTCTGAGATAGCTAGAAAACCCTGAAAACAGGTTCGCTCCCGGTGCTTAATTTTCTGCTGGTACATTTCTTCTCCTGCTTGTAGAAGTTTGGTCACGTCTAAATGAACTTGCATGTATCAGCGAGCACAGGCCTGTAAAAGCAAGGGCCCAAAATGAGATAATTGTCACAGATTCCCTACTGATTTTTAATATTGATTCTTCAGGCTTGCTTATTTCTTGAAAAGATGCCAAATGGTTTTCACCATCAAGGCATTTTGGCCGTCCCCACCCCCTTAACGGAGCCATTTTGAATGACTCTTGAGCAGGGCTCTTTATTCCCTTATTCCTTCTTCAGGCTCTCATATAACTCGAGGATCAGACAAATGTGTAAGAATTTGTCCGCGATTAGGGAATACATTGAAAACATGTTTTTGGTCATCTCTTCTAGTGGGATGCAAAATGGAACAAATTCAAAGTGACTGCGTAATTTTTTCCAAAAATTGTGCCAAAATTGTTGTGCTCTTGGATTCGGAGCCTCACTAAAGCCATCAAGGACTTGTCACGGATACCCCGACCCCACCATCCGAACGAGAAACTCGCGCAATGAAGGGCTGATTTAGAAGCAAAACCTTAACGTCCCACAAAGCACAGCGACGACCGCCCCACTCAGGTCACCCTCTGAAGCAGCCAGCCTACCTACGTCGGGTAAATATTTAGCGCCAGAGCGTCTCAGGGGAATCGACCCCAAGCCTCCACACGCAATACCACTGCATATTCCTGAGCAGCGGACCGGAGCCCAACGCTCGACCAAATGAGCTACCGGGATGGTGTAGCTCTTGATCAACCACTATGATCAATAGATGATGGGTGATTAGTTAATGATCAAAAGACTAATAAGGAAATATTGACTACAATTTATGATTCATGTGTGATTGATTTATCACTTTAAATTTGCTCTATTTTGCATTCCGGATTCGAGGAGATAGACAAAAGAACATCTTTCCAACTTATAATCATGCTCCCCGCTGCAGCATTGAATAATTTGATGACATAATCGAAAGTATCTACAGATGAAGACGGTTAGACGATACCTCAACGAAAAATAGTACCGACAAATAAATAAATATGACCAATTTCGTGGGATAAGAAATTAACTTTGCTCTACAATGTATTAAAATGCACTCAGACCGCCAAATGCTAATCTCAGCTAATGACAGGAGCTCAATGACCCACGTTACAATCCGTAGAAAACGCTTCATTTGAAGGTCAAAAGGGCTGGCAACTAACAACTAACTAATACCACCAAATAATCAGACATCGGAAAATACTGAATGACACATATTTACAGTCTATATCCAGATATATTCACAATAGCAGTTCCCTGTGTTCAGTTCAGTTTATCTGACGAAGATCCACACAGTCTTGGCTTTTCACTTCTCATGTCAATAAATTAAAACAAATGGAGTTCGTGTAGTAAAAACAGGGAATGAAGTGCCGTAACAGGCTACATACATACACAAGGTCGCAGCACCTCAAGAATAAGAGCACCATTTCTTGGGTAAGAACACCATTCTTGCTTGGTGAAGAGCACCATTCCCTCATTCGAATTTTGCCACGTGGTATCACTCCTAAGAATATCGGTGCTAGTGAAAACCGCTTCAGTCAACAGGTCACTGGATCACATGGGTCCAACTTTCTAGACTGGAATAGAACCAGTTTTTGCTCAGTGATCCCGAGTCATGACTAGATCAGGCAATGCAACGGCGACTTTCCATCTGCATAACCAGTACTGCGCTTCTTCGAAAATAAATGCAAATGGGCACATAAATACGGGTCCATTTACAAATCAATAAGCTTTTGAGCCCTCCTGAACCTAAAACATGGGACGAAAAGTCAGCGGGAAGCGACGTTTTCATCGCATACAACGTTTCCTTTTGGTAAATTCTCAGTGACACAGGCACATACGCCTCTTGACGATAAGGACCAGTTTTCGCGACCGTTTTTGGTCGGTTACAGACAGTGAAAGATAATCGGGTGCAATCACAACCAATCTCCAACCGTCAATTTCCTATGGCAAATGCGCTCAGAGCGAAGCGGAGATCCACGTTGAATCGTTTTCACCTTGATGATAGCAACTCGCCACAGATCTGGTTCTGCCACAGGCGGCCTCTGTGGCAGAACCATGTCGTCCGGTCCTGCACCTCGGGCCAGATGGTATATGCTGATGTGATGGGGCCTTTATTCAGACAACAGTATTTACTAACGCATTTCGGTATATCCATATTTTGAGTGACATCTTTATCCCGCTCTAGTAGTACATTCTATAGAACATACAGCAACCATTTAAACAATCATGATGCACTTTTGTTCTGCATGATCAATCAACAATTATCCGCACCTACATCAACATACAACTAGGACGTTCTTAGAATGTATGTGCAAAGTATACAGTTTTTCAGATACGAAGATAAATTCTTAAGAAACGAGAATCACATCCCAGACTTTGGAGGAATTCGCATGCCGGTGATCTCACTTTGATATTGCTCAATGTTCCGCATCAAGCGACGGAACCCTCTCGGTTACGATGAAGAAACGAGGCCAGTTCACTTTAGAGCGCAAACATCCGGTGCAATAGGCAAGGAGGACCATACGTGCATGAAGGTTAGCGACGTCCAAACTCAAATATCATATATTTCTTGTTGTGTGTGTAAGGCCATGTCTTCTAGTGTCTGCACCACAAGGAAAATAGTATAGCTTCAGAAAACAATATCATATTCTATCTTAGCTGTGCTCCGTTGGTACGTTCGACACGGCCGCATTCAGGATTGCCGATTCGGGGGAGCACATGGTAGAAAGGGCACCGTCCACACCAGGGGCGCCACTTTCGGACAAAAAAACTCACAGGTGGGTCTATGGGGGAGGTGATACCCGCATCATGGGGCGTGATTGACATTTCAGGGGGCGCCATCGAGCTTTCAGGGGGCACTGTGACCATTACAGGGGCACCAAGGGTCGATCGGGGGCAGGTGCCCCTCCCTCCTGGATCCGCCAATGTGTGAAGCACCTGTGGTCATGCTGTGTATACTGCGGCATATCTACGAATTCCTGGAAGCACGAGGCTTCCCGAAGGAGACCCACTGAGGTCTACGTGGCTATGGCTTCCACAGAGCACGATATAATGCGCCAACCGCAGAGGTCATCCCCGAACAGCCGTGCCCGAAAAACTGGCGCCTCGCCACTCCCAACTGATATGTCAGGGCACCGGTCAAAAAAGGCGAGGCAGCCACCACAGCGTGGTGCGTGCCGGGATCCGAGAGACCCGAACGCAGCCGCAGCGATCCCGATCCTGCATCTCCGTTGGACGGGATGAGTATGAAAAATAGCAACACATGCTCTACATTGCATACGTGCCGGAAAAGAGGGGGGTCAGGGGGCCTGCCCCCTGACCCCCGCCCACTTTTTGGCCAAAAGTTTCCTGAACTCAGTCAAAATGAGACAAAACTGGACATTTCTATAACCAGCCGCTGCGGAAGGCAACAAGGAGCCCAAATTCGAACAGTGTTTGGCCCTAACGTGGAAAATGTGTTGTCAGCATCAGCTTGAAGTTTGGCTGGCCCCCTCACTTTTTTGCCGGTGGCGACGCTTATGCTACATTCATCACGAAAGTTTCATGTCTTTGCAGTAAGCAATCCCATAAAACTCAAATACTTCCGAGTCTTCTTTTCTGAAATGTGTTTTTTCTGCTGGGAGCAAGGGCGTCGCCTTGAAATTTTCCCCGGCTGGGAGGCGAGTTTTGAGCACATTAGTTGTCTTTGAAAACCCTGACAACTGTCGGCGCACTTCACCAACACATTAACGTAGGTCCAGACAGGTAACAGAGAAAATGCAAAAAGCTAGATTGAGACTCAAAATTTAGGGGATGAACCCCTTGCTACTCAAGTTGTGGCGCAACGTATCACCGTACCCCCTCCCCCCTCACCTACTTTCGCCACCCACGGTTAGGAGCCAGGTAGGTACACGAAGACCATTTAATTAAAATCAGAGACATGGTCACCACGGCCCAATTGAACCAGCCCCAGTTTTGAGCCCACTTTCTTCCAGTAACAGTCGATGTGGACCCAAATGACATGGAGAAGTGCGAGCACACATGCAGGTACGATAGCAAAAAGCGGAAATCCGGGAACATTTTGGTTTCTAAGAGGCGGTACCCAGCAATTGAGGGGAGCATCCGATGGTATTCTGTTCCCAGTTTTTGCACGTACGGAAACGAGGCTGGCAGCGGCGGATTTAGCCGGTAGGTTTGGGGAGAAGCAAGCCAAGTCGACAGAAAAAAACGCAGTGAGAATATACCATAATTTAACTAGACCGTAGGTTTCGGAGGTAAACCCAAGAGTCAGAGCTGCAAAAATCTCAAATCTGTCGGGCACTTTCGAAAAAACCTCCAAATCTGTCGGGTGGTTAGGATAGGACTATTAAAATTGTCTAAAACCCATTCAATTGGTAAAATGTTCCTACTCTTTTTCCACATTCTTAATAGAAAATACTAAAATTAGCATAAAAACTTCAAGTTTGGCACCAATGGATATCATTATCCTTATTTTTGTGCTCTGATCCTTATATGTGTGATATCCTTATTTTTCGTGCTCTGAAGCCGCCTATGGAAAATCTAAGTGGAATGACACAAGTCTATTAATTTTCAAAACTCTAGAACTGAGACTGTTTTTCGGGTTTTCAATTATCAGACACGCTCAGGAAATTAAGGTTATCGGCAGAAACCTATAACAAATTGAATACCGAACCACCAATTCTCATTTTCTGGAGTCACCATTGGTAAAGGAAATTTATTATTGGATGTAATTTGAGATTTGTGGACGTACAGCATACAAATAGTGTGTGTCAAAGTCAGCTCGACTGGGTCTTGAATAAGACTCAGTCTTGAATTCAGATGATTTAGGTCACAGGTGGAAATATACAATAACATGAAAAGCAGCCCCCTTTTTCAGTCCTCTGCAGCCGCCATTGACAAAAAATGCTGCACTAGAATGAGAATAGGTGATATTTTGTTATTATGTTACATAGTCCAGCCCAGAATACTTAAAAATATAGTTTGCAATGGAAGAAAGCTGACCTGGTTCCCATACCATGCGGTTATTTATGCCAGCTTCTGCAGATTTTCATGATTTCAGTTTTTTGGAGGTGGGAGGGGGTAATTTGGAAGGAACCCCAAAATTTATATATGGATTTTGCTCTGATGGCCAGACAAATAAGATTGGAGGGGTACTTTTTGATATTCAAAAGTGTTTTTTAAGGATCATGGCTACTTGTAGTTGAATACAAACATGTAATATTAGCTTTCCATGACTTTAAATGCATGTTTACATGAAAATCCTAAATTTTGAAGCTGTTGGCTATCTCAAAGTTTTTCATGCATTGCCGTGCTCATTTCCATGAGAGTACGTGGTTTAGGATCTGAAGTTCATGAGGCTAATAAATAACCTTAAGTCAGTTAGATAGTAAATTTCAAATAAATATCATGTTTCCAAGGAAGTTAGAGTAAAAGGAATGAGTAAAGGTTGCACTAGGCTGTGTTTTTGTTATATCTTTGTCCCCTTGACATAGATCATAGGCATATTTAGGTAAGTGAATAAAATGAAATACGAGAAATAGTTTGGTACTTAAAACTCAAATTAATGTGGAAAGGTGAAGAGTTTTGTTTCTTTGGCATCTACAAATCCACTGATGAAGGTATGCAACTTTTGTGGTTAATTCTGGACAAACAGGCATTGGATTTAAAAGAAGACGGAAGGGAAAATCAAATGTTTTGGTCTAATTTGACCAGTCTGCTGGTAAAATTCTTTTTCCCTTATTAATATCATTTAAAATTATTGATCAACAGTGAGCATAACATACTGTGTGGAAATAAATGTAAGCTGCCGAAATTACAACGAACACCACATCACTTACTTGTTTGTTTTCTCCCCACTGTTCTGATCTGCCTGCTGTTTGATCCATGCTTCAAAACGACCTCCTTGGCCAAAACCACTGTTCCTGAACTTGCAGGGCAGCCCAGAATGCTTGATTCGCTGATGCTCCTTAAAAAAACGTTTCTCGCCAAAATACCCACATCCCTCAAATCCACATTTAAGCTTGACACGGGACGGTGGAAGGGGCTTCAGCTTAATCGGAGCCATTTATCAGCCCTTCAACTATGGACGATGAAATCCAGGCTCAACCAGTTTACTCAAGATGTATACCAAAGTAATGCAAGAGAAAAATAATCAAAAACACAACCTTGCAACGTACTGCCTCCACCACACCACGGGATTCTAGGGCCTTGGCCTCCGCCATATCCACAAGGCAACACACCAAACCGCAGGACTGCTTTCAAACCAAAGATACCTTTTACACCGGCTTTGCCGCAAGCGCCCCTTGCGGCAGCGTTGAGCGTACTTCCAAACGAAGGAAACGAAGGAAAAAACTGTTTTGCCTGTCGCCTTTACCTTTACGGTGGCCTGTCGGGCCAAGCTGTCGCGTGCTATGGAATACAAATCGGGCCTGACAGGCCGGTGAAGGAATTTTTCCAGCAGAGGATTTTCTGGGTGACGTTTAATAGGCCCTCTGTGCATAAGGCCCTCTATTCAAAGGTTCCTCGATTCATAAGTCCCTCGAAAAGACCCTCTGTGCATAAGGCCCTCTATTCAAGGTCCCTCGATTCATAAGTCCCTCGATTTTCCATCGGTTCTTGCCGCACACTGGCTTGATATGGGAGAGGTGCAAATTCATGAAAAACTTGTTGAGTGAAAGAGGTGACAATTCTAATATTGAGTTTTTTTAGAACAAAAATATTTTCTGCTTCCTTTCAAGATTTTTTCTCACAGATTGTAAGATCTGTCGCAAGACCATACCGTGCCCTAAAATCTGTCGGGCACTTTATGACCGGAGCCCGACTTTTGCAGCTCTGCCAAGAGTCAATAAGCAAACAAAACGTCGTGGGGTCAAACATGGGGCCACAAGATGCTTGTTTTGCTATCTTAGACCCAATGCTTACATTGAAGTTGACTGGTTCTGTGTGAAGCTCAGAGTTGAAGCACCAAAGCCTTGCTTATGAACTACAAAGACGTCAGGGCAACAAGGAGATCGGCGACAGCTTTGGGGGAAGCATAGTTTTGCCCCGAGCTTTTCCATTTCGGGGGGGTTGGGGGCAAATACCTTTTTGCCCCCCTAGATCCGCCACTGGACGCTGGTAAGCTAGTTAAACTTCAACACAAAACAATGTTTAGCTTTTATCTATGCATCGACAATTGAAGGGTGCAGAGCAACTTTAGTCGATCATTTCTACTCTAATATTGTTGACACATTGATCACAAAAGCGAGGGGTAAGGACCAAATTTCAGTACACCTAGTATACTTTGATCTAAATCGAGCCAATGTTCTTTCCATTTTTAGGGTAAAAATCCTTCCCACTTTCCATGGTGCATTTAGAGTCCTCTATGCATCTAAAGTTCTCGTCTTATTCTGTGCATTGAGCTAGTTGTATTTGTAAATTATTGAGAAATTCAGATCGCATATCTTTACACACAAATCCGGATTTTCCCTTATCAAGAACCGGCGCAGGGCCTTAGACAAAAAAAACTAAGATGCAAGTTTTTAAATCGATCCTGGGCGCACAATGTCCCTAGATTTTGACTCACCCCGAAACCCAAACCATGCTAATGATGGTTCTGAGACGTTCTGAGTCCTACCTACACGTACCCCTATGACGGTGTGGCACAGACATACGATACGCTGCCAGCTCAGCCCAGCCGTGCCGAGGAGGCGCCTGCTCAGCTTTTGTCGCCCACCGCGCCGGCCACAAGGCCAGGCTTCGGTAATCGGACACCCGTAAGTACTCCCGCAGCCTGCGGTTAATCAGCCGGCAGAAGCCCCTCGGGAGGCGGGTGCAAGAAAAGACGGACGCGCGGCTCGTTAACTGAGTTACAACGCTATTGTTCACTGGAGCCGGGAGATGGGGGCAGCTATTTCCAGCCCAAAGCTCGACTGTAAAGCTTCCGATGCTCGAGGACTCCGAGGACTTTGTGGCTTCAAAGATGTTTTGATCTGTTAAGAGTGTATCTCGGTGAAAACCAGCCAACGTGCGCTCACTCATTCCACCTTGTTTTATATAAATTATTTCATCCTCCATTGCAATTTTCTTGGCATTGCTCAAAAGGGGAAAATTGATGCCTAGATCTTCATCCGTGATGTTGCGTGATAATTTCGTTTCACTTTAATCAGTGACGTGGGTGAAAATGATTGAGGGTGCCCAAATTTGAGACGATATCAGTAACCACCATAATAAAGGGTGGTAGCACAGTACGGAGTGTGTATCGGCCTTTTCAGAGACCTGCTGAGGAGCACAAAACCAATTGAATTAAAACAATTAAGAGATAAGTTAACACTACTTCCACATATACATAATTTGGGGGTGCCGAATATACTAAAAGTTTGCCTCCTCCGGTCAGCACCATCCCGGGTCCGTCCCCCCTGTAAAAACTCCTTCGCGGCGCCCCTGCTTATATCGACATGTTTTTTTAACAAGCAATTGGAATAATACAAAAGTATTGCCTAAAGGAATTACACAGAAACTTGAGCACGAGAAAAAGTACCGCATTGTTGAATTGGTCATCAATAAAGAACAGCAATTATATACCTAATTTAATTATACAATATTTGAAATATCATGAAATATCTATTATGAAACGTGTATGATGGAGCCAAAAGACTCACATACAATGCCTGTCACTAGTCATCTTATTACATTCTATCTACCTATTGATCGAGAAGCTTTACCTGCCGCTTCAACCGCTGCCATTTTTATCTCATCCCCATCTGTAGCTTTGGATGGATATTTTTCAGGCATTTCATTAGGTACCTGGATTGAGCTGTGACAGTTGTCACAGCACGAAGATGGAGTATGCACTACAATAGTTATATGTAATGTATATTCCGTCTTCGCCCACAAGACACCATATGGAATTGGTTTGTTCGACACGGTATCATACGCAGTCCTATGACCAGGACAGCTTTAATCAACAATAATTTTCGGAAAATGGTCCGAAGATCACGCTGGGTTTGTGCTTAAGACATGGTCTACCACCACACTCAGTCTAGGCTTACCTCAGTCCTGTACTTGGTGGTGTAGGAGGTTTTGTACTTGGTGCAGAAGGGTGGCAGCGACAGACACCACGTGACCGTTCTGGAGCGGTACGGTGCCAAGTAGCTGGTGCGAATCGACTTGGCGTACCTGAAATGTGGAAACAGGTGTCGGCAGCGGTCCGATTCTGGGAACTCGCACGGGGAGCCCTGGCGCGGCGGGCGCCGGCCCCGCCGCCCGCGGGCCGACCAGATGAACGGCTTATTGACCGCGGCCGGCCCGGGCCGACGCTGCCCCCTCCCCTCCCCGGTCGGGGAGAGGGGTGGGTGGGCGCGCGCGCAGGCGGGTGTGGGCGGCAACGCAGTATGGCCGACATTAGGTGCCTCCATGACCAGGGCGCTGCTGCAACGCGACAACTGGACAGCTTTCTGAAAGGATGTGTCAGAACGCAGTATTTAAATACATTGTATATTCCGAAGATGGAAAGCGCCCCGTTCCGAAGCCTCGGGAAATGAAAAATAATGCATTCGAAGAACACTCATGAGAAAACCAGCCAGGATTGAGCTGTTTGCCAGTTATATAATAGATATCAAACCACACAGGAGGGTTAACAAATTCATCTGAAAATAGGTTCACAAAGTAACCAAATTGTGGCCACTTTTAGCCGGTTTTGGTTCATTTTCTTGCTAAAAAAACACCGAGGTGTTTACTTGCTTTACCCAAAATTATTGGTTTGGATCTAGTCCTGAAGCCTCGTATAGTTAAAGGTAGATACCTAGTGGACTCTATATATAGATCGAACACAAAAAATATAGTTTTCATATGTGCACATTTCGTAAATGCCTAGCTGGCATTGCTAACCGTAAACCAGATAGTCAACCACTTGCCACATGTATTAATCTTCAAATTTTCTGTACACTAAGAAATAGGAAGCAAGTATACCTTTTTGTATACAAAAAAGAGAGCCCATTTATCCAGTGGAATTCGCTCTCTCCTTTCAGTACTGGTCAAACCATTAAGAGCGCAGCTATGCGAAGAAGGATAGCCTGGTGTTTGTATCGCCACCAGGGCCCCGCATGTGAAAGCACGACCATTAAAAACTCAAACAAACAGGGTTCTGAGCAAACAAAAACAGCTTGACCGTCGCTCGCTGAATGCTAGCGCGTTCCAAAGTCGCCCAACACCTCTCTCTTCCCCACCAGCAGACGCCGAAACTGTGGCAGAGGCACGCTGGGAATTTCTGCCGATCCGTATGCGTTTACGCTTAAATTGGCCAGATTGCATACAACGAATGTCAGCTTTAAACAAATATCAAGGAGACACTCATAGTGTTAACCCAGCAGCCAACCAATGGGAGGAGCAAAAGACACCAGGTAGCTAGCCGTTTAAGACCTGCCAGATAGAAACTCGCAGGGCAGATTGGACTAGTGCAGTGGCAGATCCAGGACTTTATTTGGGGTGGACTTAGGGGCTCGAACCTCCCCCACCATTGCCTCGGATCAGCCTCCGCCTATGCATTGACTATAGGCACTCGGGCATTTCGGGAGGGAGGGAGCTTGAACCCCCTAGTCCCCTTGTATCCGCCACTGGACTAGTGTATCCAACCCGCCCATACGCGGACCCAGGACTTCAGATCGAGGGGAGAGGGGCATGTGGTTGAGGGGGTGCCACTTGGGGGAGTCAAAACCTATCAGGTGGGCTCCAAATTCTAAGGGGAGGGTGAGGGAAGAAGAGGCATTTCACCGAGCACTATTGACCTTTCAAGGGGGCGTTGTGACCATTTCGGGAGGCGCCCAGGGTCGATCAAGGGGGACAACTGTTCCATTTACTCCCTGGCTCTACCTGTAAGTCAGTCAGATATGTTTTGTAAACGCTATGAAGGGGGGTTACATATCTCTTTCGGGCCAGCTGCAGGATTAAGTTAACCTTACGGTAATATAGCAGGTACTTCCTGATAAGTTCAAATTCCAGATAACGTCGGGGAATGAGCACAATACCTTGGCTTAGTGAAGGTGATTTTAGCAACAATTTCCTAGTCCTATCACAATGTCTTTTAGAATGTCTCTTTTAGAGCTAAATACGGGTCACAGCTCATTTTAAAGGCCGTAAATGCAAGGCACTAATTAACGAAAGTTGGCGCGAAGTTAGTAGAAAGAATACACACAATACTGCATTTGTTAACAGATAGGTACATGTAAAAACTGTCGGCCAAAATTGGTGCCTGAGCCTAGATAATCAACAATCGCATGGCCACGACTATGAGAACGTTCGTTAGCGAGTACAGTGCGAATCGGTCAGCGAGAGAGTAATACTCAAAACTATAATCCATCAACACCATTGAAACCCTTTGACAAAAATATCAAAATCTGTCACATGAGGGTGTTGAATAAATATCCTCATTGGTCGCTCCAGTGCAATACAAAATATTCTTCACCATTATGAACATGCATTGAACGCATATAGCAGACGAGATTGGTGCAAAAGCCGTTATAGGCTTAACTCAGGGCGCTCTCTCACACACCATACTTGCGATCACGCATCACACCACATACGCAATAATCATTACATATACACATGTTTCCATGCATTCCACATATACCAGGAACATATGCATCGTACCCTGCTCGCCGCCGGGGAAGGAGGTAGTAGACAGTGGTGTGGATTTATATCTCTTAAGGGGTGCCCGGGCTCCCCCCAATGAACCGTTTAGTTAGCGTTGATTCCTTTATATTTCATTTTTTATCATTTTAAGGCCATTTAGCTGTTTTTATTTGCTTCAGCAGGACTGTGCGAGGGCCACAACAAAGACCATACCATGCTATCAATTTTTGCGTGATGGTTATTTGTGTTCTTTCAAATTTGGGCACCACCAATGATTTTCGGGGGCTAAGTCGGGGGTGAAAAGATGCTAGATCTTTGAACCTTCCAAATAGCAGAAGATACTTCGAAATCGAACGCTACAATTCTTGCTGGTTTGTGCTGATGCCAGAGCCTAGAGCCGCAAATGAGCTATAGAAGACCGCAGTTAGTCAGCAAATCTTCAAGCAAAGGAGCCATTACATGGACATTGTATTAAATGAACATTGAGTAGCGACACAATATGACTAAAACACCAGAGCATATAATGCATGGGGAAATGCTGACCAAGGGTAGTCATGCCTTGATGCCCCCTGGCAACTCCACAGAATCAAATGCAAGCTGAGAGATGCTATTTGGCTTATATACCCGAAATTCATAACGTAAGGAAGAAATCGAGCTTTTCTGATGTATCTAAATACCTACATTAACGAGGACTCTTTAGGTGACAAGATCTAGCAACCGTTGAAGAACAGAACTCTTACATATAACAAGTTGCTGAGGGTTTTCATGGTGCAATGGAATACTTCCTGCCTATCTATCAGCAGCCTCTCCGGCCTCCCAACTCATGCATTAAAGTACTTCCCCTTTTCCGTATCCCATGCACCAAATCTGCACGGGTATTCCCCATTCATGTGCGATAATGCGTGCCTCATCGTGTCACACGGAGTTGGCGTCCCTCATTGACGCCGGGAGAAGAGAGGACCTGACGATTCAGTTCTGTTCTTCACTCGGTTACCAGAATTGATGAGAGTTGACTCAATGTTTGTTTGAGTCAGAGCTGAGTTAGCTCACTTCCGAATGTAAGTTAGGTCAAAGGCGACATAATTACTCAACAAAATATTTGAGTTGGAATCGAGTCGGTATCAAGGCCGTGAGTCAGTGTTGAGTCAATTCAACAAACCTTTTAAAAGATATTTGCTGGAAATGTTGGATTTTGAAAGAAACATTTAGCGACACTTCTTTGTGAACTGGTTGACTCCTTTCAAGCTTTCCGCAAGAAACTAAGCAGCAGGCAATCCCTTTTAGGGCATGTGTGAGTGCCTAATCAAAACTTTGGGCTGGGAATTTAAGAGCATACCGACAAAGCTAGATTGATATTTGCATGCCTTTGAAGGAAATATGAAATTCTCGTATGCAGAATTTGGAGTTAGCTCTACCACAGAATGGACTTCGAATCAACTTAGTAGGTACTTGCTTGATTCAAAGTCGAGTCGGCCCACTTATGGATTTTGGTTGTGTCAGAGTCTACTGACCAGTCCAACGATGTTAGTTGAGTGAGAATCAGAATCAGTCACTAAGCCGTGAGCCAAACTTGAGCCGACTAAAATAATTAGCTGTCAACAAATCTGGATGTTACCTCAAAATATTATGCGTAGTTTAACAACACAGCAAGTGTTTATCACATACAGTGTCGGAGCGGGAGGGGAGTAAGCTGGGCTTGAGCTAGGGCAGGAGGTCAAATCCTGGTGGGCTCGAACCCGCGACATTCTGTTCATACAGAATGCCTCGGGCCGAGCCGAGGGCGCGCACTAACCGACTGCGCCACCCAGACCTCTAGTTGTTACCTGAGTTATCTATCACATATAAATGCTGTCGTTACGATCATGTGTGCCAGCATACCCAGCCATACCTAATTCTGTGGAAGAACACCAGGTCGATCACAATCATCAAAGAAATAGACTCCATAAACTGTAAACCCTACTTCCTTTCAGGCAGTTTTGTTCAAACTTAAAGGCTGTTCGGGAAAACACTATCGGCAAAGCTCAGACCTTACCTACAAAAAGCAAATACATTTAAACACATTTCAGTGGGTAGACGTCGATAAGCAAAACAAAAAGCTTAAAACTGTCACGCTGGTGCCACGATTTGGGGAGGGGATACGCTCCCCGGTTTAACAATTCGGAATGAGCGCCCACTTATCGATGGCCATGTTTGTACCCAACGCGCCGCGGCGGCCTCCTGTTCCATTCAGGTCACTTGGAACTGGAGAGATACTGAGGCAAAAGTCAACTGGTCTTTCCTGCTCTCCAACGCCGAGTGCTCTCACAAAGGAGCGGGGCCGACCTCTGACTGGTGGTCGTTGCAGCGCGGCCCTGCAGCCCGCGCTGGTTTTTGGTGCAGTGCCAGTAGTGGCTACGCCGCTGCTCCACAGGCCGCAGTGGCGAATGGTGATGCTCCGATGGCTACCGGCGCGCTAATGCATACGTATCATGCGATTGCACATGGCCTCTGCTGCGTAGGACAACTGACGGAGGTGATATGTAGGTTCACGAGTACGGCCTTTCTTTCAGGCACTGCACTGGCTGCGGTGGGAGATGGAAAGTGAGGCACAAAGGTTGGCTGTTGTCCAGTGTCACCATATGGTATCCAGTCCTGGTAACAAACAGCCGTGATCTCCAGTCGTTTATCCAATTTCGTTAGGAAGCAAACTCGCCTGCCACAATAGTTTGCTTTGAAAGCAAGGCTTGCAAACACCGCGCTTTCCAGAATAACTTATCCCTCAAAGGTCTGTCTCAGATTCCTGTGCACAACAACGTCCCGGGACGCCGTGAAAGCGGCGCTATAACGCCGACCGTGGTGACGGCACGGTGGCACGAGTGAGGCCGTACTTCACCGCGGTTGCACGGCCGTCCGCTCTGCTCCCGCTGATGTCACGCTCTGGATTACCCGGGGCATGACGGAGCTGAGCGGAACGTCACAGGTCAGCCCCGTCCAGCGGCGGACGACACGCGCGGAGACCCAGCAAGAGGCGCGAAGTGACGGGGTCGACTTAGAGGTCAAACCCCCCGGGTTGTGGCGGAGGATGAATCGCTTCACAAGCAGGGAAGTCTCAGGTAGCTGGTACTACCATTCCAAACAGGATAACGTCATATTAAGAGCCTCACCTCACACCAATATGGTTGGTTTGATACCTAAAACCACCTATAGGTAGAACAAGATACATGATACCTGCAATCATTTCCAAACACTGGCTTCAAAATAGAATAATAGGAGCAGAGGAATCAATATAAATCTGACACCCAATCACAATCCAAGTCAGCTGACATGTGTAACAACAGGACATGCTGTCCACCTGACACCAGTAAAGAGATCAAACCTGAACGTTCTGGGAGAGTACCAGGCAGAGCCGGCGCGGAGGTCGCCTGCAGGGCCGTCGGGCTCGGATCCAGACTGATATCATGCACCGCGCCGGATGTAGCCCGAGCCAGCTGACACTGAGAGCGCTGGGATCACTGTGGCCGGAACAGAGCTGTATACCGACAACGTCACCGCGCAGGGACAGCGGTGCCGACCCTCCACTGCCACGAATCCCACCCACTCAACTAAAAAAATGTCATCCGTTGTAAACATCAGCAAGCCACGCCGATAACAGTGTGCCATTAGTGCCAACAGCGGGTAAGACAATAACAGTGATTGAGGTGGACAATTGAAATGTTTCTTTCCCCGTTCAGCTAAGAAATATATCTAACGTGTGCTTTTTAATTTGGTGGTCTAACGCGTTTTTTTCTCGAAGCCATGGGCGCTCAATTTGTTTTGACGTCCACATCCGCACACAAGACGCAGTTCAGGACATCTTACTCCTCAAACTATGTTTAAAGAGGTATCCAGCCCTACTCTGTAGTCTTTGGCAAAGTAAGGCTTATGAGCATTATTCAAAATAACTTCTAAAAAAGATGAGCTTTGCATTAAGGAGTTGCACCATTCGGAGGTGTCGATGCGGTCTGGAACTCAACCATACTCGAGTTGGTTCGGTAATGAGTGCACTGGCTTGCTGAATATGACATAGAATAAGTATCCTGTACTCCATTCCGGACGGGTTCCCAGACCTTTAGGCCTCACCTGATTGTCTGTTGCCCGAACTGCACGGCGTCGTATCGCAGTTCGGTCTGAGAGGTTGGTAAACCATTAGCTCCAAAAGACAGACGCATGGATCCTCGGTACACTTCCTTCAAAAGCTCGCAATAAAACCTACTTGAGGAACGTAACAGCTATACCAGGCAAACAACTGAGCATAATCTCGCAATAAAACTGCTGCGAAAACCCAAGAAATACATCAGTTGAGGGAGTTATACAATCTCACAGCGACAGTTTATGTTATGGGAAGAGCTATTGAGATTTAACAGCTTTTCAAACACTAACGGAAGAAAAACGTACCATGCCAGGTATGCAGTTGGCAAATGTGCCGAGAATGGGTGTGGGTAGTCTCTGGATTAAGGCTGACCAGGAATCAACCTTTTTCGCGGTCACCTCCTACCCAGAAGATGCCGGTACACTGGGGAGTGTGCACTGTTGCAGTGGAACCAACGCCGTGCGAGTCGGCGTCTCTGTTTGGGGAAGCAAGAGCCAGGTGGTGAACCGGTGCGATGGTCACCACTGCACCCACTCGGTGCTTGGCGTGCCACCCCACTGCCGTCAGCGGAGCAGCCCGATAAGATGAGATGCACGGGGCCCGATAGCCGCGCTCCACGCCAGCCGGCTCGCGTTACAACGCCTCAAGAAACCATTCAAAGAACGAACAGAGTGAAGGGTCACATTCCCTTCTCACAGCAAAAGCGAAGAAGCCTCGACAACACAAACAAGAGGAATTCGCGGCATTTTGAATCCTTTTTTTGGTTGCGTTGCTTAAGAGTTCCATTCCTTAAAAAAAAGTTTCGTGGGAAAAAATTGGTGCAAAATTATTTATTGTAAACTTTAAATTACAATATATTTTCTTGACTTTAAATGGCAATTTATATATTTCCGGTGAATACTTAGCAAGTTCAATACCTTCGCCAATTTTGGAAATTTGTAATAATTTGCTTCATAAATTCCCCACAAATATCTGAGGCTTAACAAGCTGTATCGGTTCTATTTTATCATTTATTTCGATTTGCGCTGTAATACTTCGATCTTCCGGGGGCAATGCTTTGGTGCCGGTTACCAGCCTTCTCCATACTGGGGCACCACTCCAAAATATCCATGTAGTTCAGTGGGCTCAAACTGCTGAGTGAATTTATTTTCCTTAAAAGAGCAGAAAGGCAAGATTTAGAAGATTTGGAAGAAGCCATCCAGTCAATATTTAGAGGAATGACACGATGGTTTTAAATTAAATGTTAGAAACGTTTCGCAGATGATGACAAAACAACTATAGATTATCCCTGTTGGCAGATTTTAAAGAAGACATCTTTAATTTGGTACAAAAAAGTATCTGAGCCTTGGTTAAATACAACCTATCGAAATATAAGTGGCAAAATTAAATGCAATGCATTTCCGTGTAATTTACAAACATGGCATGAGAGAAGGAAGTAATTCAATCTAAATGCGCCCTCTCCCGGACGAAATTACCCTCACACTTTGGTAAACGCGCGCCATTTGGATAGTTTCGATTGAATCAGTGTTTAATCCTAGAATACGCATTGTTCAGGTCAGATGTTTCTAAATAAAAATATCAAAGTTTTTAATTATATCAGCAACAACAATATCAAATGATAGACATTGGTCTGGCGAGTGATTTATCTTAGGGTGGGGGGGGCGGTTAAAGCTTTGACAAACGTTACCCTGCCTTTTAAAGTCAATGACCAATGATGGATGTCATTATCCATTTTAGTGGTAAAAGTTCCGAAGTTTCAACACATATGCAGGGTGCTAAAATTTATTCCTAAATTTACAAACTAATTACATGGAAACTGACTACAGGTTAGGTTTACTACACTAACTGTTTTTCAGATTCAACCGCAATCCGTAAAGGTCCTAAAATGGTGTAAAATGTTCGGCACAGTTTTCAGAACCCTAGTTCCCGACGAAGAGTGTACTATCGTCAATATATTGTAATATTTTTTATCTGATCACCATAAATTTTCACATCTCTAATTTGGCCCGTTGTACGGACTTTAATAGCTAAAATTTATATTGTCAAGCAGAAAACCAAACTTGAGATCGCACATCCCTATTGTATCTCCCTTTGAGGAGTGAACCACTATAAATAAAAACAATGATTAATAAGGGCCAACTCAGTGTTTTGATGTAAGCAATTTATCCATTCAATGAAATATGGGCCCAAGTTGAACAACTAATCGTTAGTGAATTGGCGATCAACAGTAGAAGAGAACAGAGACACTGAACGACTGAGGTTGACCCAAGAGAGTTGGCAAAGATATGGCTCGTTAGGTATAAAACACACCACTTCGGTCCCACAATTAAAATGCAGTACTACTCTGTTTTTCCTCTCAGAAACTCTCAGAAATTGCCCCATTTCCAATTTTAAAAAGTCCCAAGCGCTTCTTAATGACAATCCAGAGGAAAGAAACACAGGCGACTAATGTATGAACTTGTCTGAAAAAGAACTTAAACTATTCTGCATCAAAGACCATGGAAGGAAGCAGTGGCGGATCTAGCCGGTTGGTTTGGGAGGGGCAAACCAAAGTCGAAAAGCAAAAAAAACGTCGCGCAGTGAAAAATTGCGCTACAATATGCCTTTTCGGTATGATTTTGGGAACTGGAGACGAAAAGCAAAAAAAAACGTCACGGGGTGAAAAATATGGGCTCAACATACATTTTTTCCTACCCAAGCCCCAATATTTACACTGAACTTCTCTAATTCTGTTTGAAGTTGAGAGTTGAAGCACCAAAATTTTGCTTACAAGCTAAAAAGGAGTCGGGGGAAAAAGGAGGTCGATCACTTGGGGAGGGGGCAAAAACATAGTTTTGCCCCGAGTTTTTCCGTTTGGGGGGGGCAATTGCCTTTTTTGCCCCCCCCTGGATCCGCCACTGGAAGGAAGAAGAGTTCCAAGAAGGATATCAAGGTGGAACACCAGGCCGTCATACGGTCTAAAAGACCAGCGCTGGTAAAAAGTAAATGGATATTAGAAGATGCGGAGAACTTCCTGGGCATTGCCGGATGACTCCAGGATGCCACACGAGGTCATCGAGTTGACGCCTCCGCCTTTAGAACTGTTCAGATACTTAACGACCGCCCCGAGACAAGGTCTCAGCCAACCGTTAACGCCTGGAACCAGTAAGAAATGACGACGTTGTGAAAAACAGCCACTGTCAAGCCGTTGTAATGAGTAATGACCGTTGACTACCGATGCAAATGACTTTCCACCAAAAAATGACGGCAAAGAGCGGGCAGGCTCGGACTGTCCTGCTTTATTGTTCCTTCTTCATCCCTCGCTCCTAACAATGAAAAAACTTTTTTTGCGATCAGTGCTCGTGGTCTCCAGCTTCTTACAGCATACGTGCGTTTTAATCATAGACATATGGTAAAGAGGCAGGTAATAAACGCACCTTCAATCGATACCACTCCGGGATGGTGAGCACTTTTTTCTGCGCACCTGTACGGCACGTGTGTCTGTTCTATGCGTTCGTGACAGCGCACGGGCAATGACAGACCCAGCCATAAGTAAAAAGGGAGCCCACTGCGCTCCAAAGGTGAAACTGCTCACTGGTCACTCCCTTCGAGACTTTCTCCGACTCTGAGGAGCTCGGCATAATTCTGAGGCTAGGCCTAATTTGCAGTGTTTTCATGCCTGCATGAAGGATGGGGACAGGCGAAGTCAGGGGCGGGGGGCGGGAGGGGGGAAGTGGGAGCACTTAACCCCAACCTCGATCGACCCTCGGCGCCCCGCGAAATGGGCATGGCGTCCCCCGAGATGGCGCCCACCTAAGAGGTTTTGCCGCCTAAACGTTGCACCCCCTGGTCTGGACGGTACCCCCAATCAGCGATCCTGGCCCCGCCTATGGAAGGTGATATGCACAAAGAGAAAGATAGAGAGGAGAGAGAGAGAGAGGGAGAAAGAGAGAGAGAGAGAGAGAGGATGACGTCTACCACCTCTGGTATGGCTCGGGTGCCAGCTCAGTGGCATTCCGGGAATTGGGCCGGGACGCCACGAAAAACGGACCGCCCGCGGCGAGGAGCGGCAGCAAAGGCCACTGCCAGTCGGGCTTCCAGGAACTGCTTAAGGCCGAAGCTTCTCAGTCAGAACGGGATAGATGGTGACATCACGGATAACTGGGACCTCCATAGAACAAAAGCCGCAATGCACGTTCATATAACGGCTACTTTAGAGGATGGTACTTACCCTAAAATAGTGGCTCGCTCCCACACTACCTGGAGGCTGTGAGCGCATGCGCCTGTGGCTGCAGCGACCCCTCCAGGTAGAATCCCATCCTCTTTATCTTCACCTTTCCTCATCCTTTCCATCTCCTTCCATAGTTTATAATCACTTCATACTCATCACGACAACACTTTAAAAGCCACCTCAATTGTATGGAAGTGTTAGTAATACATGACACTCACATGTTTGTGCACACACCAACACATTCATCTATATTAGCTTAGTCTAGCGCAAGGCCTGTAACTATTTCGCTCACGATTAATTAATGCACCCAGCTGAGTCAATGGTTTCCCAAGAGGTTGGTACACAACTTATCACATAAGCAAGACGCGTGGGTAGAAATACGGCGCGGCACAAGGCCCTTTCGGCAGCAGATAGAAAACATGCGAGTTCGCCGCGCCGCATAAATAGGCTTGTGATGACGAAATAACCTTCTCATTGCTTTGATACATTAAAGTAACCCACCCTACCCTAAAAATTATCCCACACACTTTAGAGGCGGGCAAAGATGCCTTGCACAGAACGCCTTATAAAAAGCAATAATAATAGGTTCGATAGGGCGCAGCGGAATCTGAAGCAAGCTTGAGGTTTACAGCGCACTCATGATAAACTGACCTTGCCCCTGACCTGCTTATAATCGAGTGATAAGTCAGTATTCAGTTATGATAACTAAAAACCTGGAAGATATAAATGTATCATGACTGTGAAAAGGAAACAAACACCAAAAAGCGCATAATTTAAAGGGAATGTGGCACCTTCACAACGTGATTTTGACTGAGATAGCCAAGTTGTAAAGCAGGTCGGAAAACCCGGTATTCCATATTTCATTTGTCTTGGAACTCGATATTTCCGTAGAAAAAAGCTAAAACCTACCTGACACCAGCCCCCCATCAGACCGTTGCCGGGCGGCCATTGTTGTGAGCTGCTGGTGTGACGACATATGCTGACGTCACGATGAGCATCAGCCAATCGAAGCCCTTGAAGCGTTTCAAGTATGGTAGTGGTTGCCAGATCGTGACATCATCCACAGTCTGATATTTATTTCTTTTCTAGAGGAGGATTTTTAAAAACCAAATATTGAGCTCATTGTACATTTTTCAGAGAAATCATGAGTGGTTTCATTATTTTTTACTAAAAGTACGCCTAATTACACTAACGTCCAGGATTCGACCAAGGTGCCACATTCCCTTTAAGGAACTGGGGGGACTCGGCTACAATGGGCACACATTTCTATCACAAAAATGCGTTCAAACCAACGAAAGGGCACATAAAATTAGTAAATTGTTTGCGTCATGTATGGGTTCTTAAAACGTAGTCACTTGTTTGTGCCGCGTGGATTTTTCGCTACATGCCTTGAAAATATACAGATACATGCAACAACATTTAGTTCATATATTAGAGTATTTTAGTAGCATGTAGGGGCTCATTTTTTTCGGTGTGTGGATACTCTGCCCGAAATGTTGTGTGGCAATAAACGGCGGGAAGCATTTTCTATGTTGCTGCGGATCGCCGCTGCGCCTACAATATGAATTTTTCGGCGTTAATTGGGAGACATCTTTTGTTTGGATTTTGAGTTCGCCACCTACCAATCTTCGTGTTTCCACTTCAATGCTCTTTCAGCCCTGGATACACATTTAAGGAACTCACATAAGACGTAAGTCGGAAACTAAATGAGGTATCTGATTTAATGATAGGAAGGAAACCACGACTAGAAGTGCGAGGGTGGGCTGAGCGGAACCGGTGAGCACAGGGCCCTGGATGCACATGACAATGGAGTGAGCAACGTGTGCAGAATGATGGCTAAGTGAGAAGAAACAGATTTAAGTGAGAAACTTCTTTTAGAGCCTGAGTAGGGGAACAGGGCGCTTGTAGGTAGACATACAAGGCGGGAAAGAAACAATACAGGAAGGAGAGAACCGATGGGCTATCAAATTGAGTCGTGCATGGCAGAGTAGAGGGGACGACAGCGCGCTGAGGGGAAGGATACAGCCGAGCGGGGAAGAAGAGAAGGCAGGGCGGGGCGCTGGCCAAAAGGAGCTGGGTAGGGCAGAAAATGGAAGGGACAGGGCGCTGATGGGCATTCAGATAGAGCAGGGCAATGTGAGGAAGAGGGGAAGACAGGGCACTGTTGAAGGGCCAGATACAGCAGGAAGGGCAGAACGGAATGGAGAGAAATGCTCTGAGGGACAGTCAGATAGGGTTAGAGAGGATGGTCAAGAACAGCGGGCAGGAAATCGGAAAGGTGAAACGTGAAGAAGAAAGGCCGGGCACTGACGGGCAGTCACATAGAGCAGCGCAGGCGGGCCAGTCAGCTACTAGATAGAGACTGGTAAGGTGGAAGATAAGGGAAGTGGCACTGCTGAACCGTCCACAAGGGTTGAGTAGAGCAGAAGATAATAGAGAGCAGGGCACTGGTGGAAACTCAAATAGAGCCGCGAAGAGAGGACCGGAAGGCAATACAGGAATATTATGAGCAGTCAGATAGGGCAAGACAGAGCAGAGAATTAGGGAGGAGCAAACTTTCTTGGGCAATCAGATACGGCTGTAAAAGTGGGGCAATGGAGCAGGGCTGCACGTTGACGGGCGGTCAAATAGGGCCGGGCAGAGCGGCAAGAAAAGACCACTGGACGACAAGAAAATGACACTGACGGACAGTCAGTGGTAGGTTCGTGAGGGTTCGTAGGTAAGTGGTAGGTTCGGACAGGGTACAGAAGAAGTGAGGGCGGGGCATGAGCTGTCAGACGCACGGTACCGGGAAATTCCGTAGCAGCGCTTTCAATGACGAATTTGTGTGAGCAGCGTTTCTCCGACTGTTGTAAACAATTGCGTCTTAATAATTGTAATGCCTCCGGTTTCACTGTTCTATGCATCTATGTAGATGGGTTATATATTTTCAATAAAAATGAGATAACGGAGGGAAAAGGAACCTCTAAAAAAAATAAAAAAAATTTTTTAAATTTTTTTTTTAAAAAAAAAAAAAAAAAAAAAAAAAAAAAAAAAAAAATAAAAAAAAAAAGAACAATCGCCTATAAACTAGTGCGGTTATTCCGGTGAAAAACGGACAGCATTGAAGACAAATACTTCATGAGTGAGAGCAGGTGCGCACTCAGAACTTTTGCTTGGGGGGGTGGCTGGCAAAGCGGGCGGCGAGCTGAGAGACAGGGTTGGCGGCATGCTTTAACCAGGGGCGGAAGGTTTGTGGAGGGAACATAATTGATTGGAGAGGGCCCTTATCACACAAAAATATAATATTTATCTTGGCTGTCAAACTAAAATTCGACTTTGCCAACATACAAAAGCCAAAACGTTGGTGCGCGGTTTTCAGGAGGCGATATGGTCAGGACTTACCTGGCACGATCAATAATGAGCCACACAATATTCAGGGTTGCTGGTGGCCGGATAGGACGATGGTCAGCCATATTCATACAAAACACGACGTACTAAGTGAGACGTAATGTTCATTGGTTGAATCAGCGCACTATGATGTATGACATTGCTCAAGTGTGCCAAATTATTTCATTAGTCACCTCCATCTGTATTTTCTTTAAAGGGAATGTGTCACCTTTATAACGTGATTTTAACTGAGATAGCCAAGTTGTAAAGCATGCCAAAAAACGGTATTCAACATAGAATTTGTCTTGAAACTCGAAATTTCCGTAGCAAAAAGCCAAAAACCTACCTGAAATGTACTCAAAATGTACCCAAGGAGCCGGTCACAGTTATCAGCTGTTGGCGTGACGACATGCTGACGTCACGGTGAGTAGTCAGCCTATTAAAGCCCATTGAATATGGTAGTAGTTGCCAAATCATGACTACCTACATAGGCAGAGGTTTTTTACCATAAAGGAGCATTTTAAATATAAGAATATTGAGCTTATTGTACGTTTTTCAGAAAAATCATGGACATTGTCATGCTGTTCGGCTGAAAATATCTCTAATTACACTAAATTTCAGGATTCAACCAGCGTGTGACATTCCCTTTAACGGCATCGTGCAGTATTTGACAGACGACACTAAACGCAAACCAATAAAACTCCCGTTATAATGGTAGATGACCAGGATATTCCAAAATATTTACGAGTATTCATTGGCGGACGCAGGGGGCCAATCCGGCCATGGCCCCCCAAAGCACTGGAAGGGGGCCAAACCATCTTTTGGTGCCCAAAAGCCGCGATTTTTAAGGGTTTACACTAGGTTTGTAAACATCCCGAGCCCCCCTGTATCCGCCACTGGCTACAAGCCATAATCAGGATTTATTCTCTCACTGGGGGAGGGGACATACTAGGAACAGAGGCAAGTGCCGTTTATAACACAGCAGTGACCGGCTCTATAAGCTAGAGGCGGGATGTCATGCATAGGCAGGGTGCTACAAAGTAGGAAGCGGCGACTTCTTTGGGCTATGGGCTGACACGCCGTAAATAGGATGCATTCCCCTGGGAAGGGGTTGACAGTTTCGGCACAGGCGTGGTGTGAATTATATATGGCGTGGCCAGTTCCTGACGGTGGTGACCAGTACCTTACGCTTGCTAGGGGTGGGCACGAGTGGCCATTTTGTGACAGGGCGGAAACGTCCACAAGCAAGGGGCGGCACGCCAGATGCGTAAGCGCCACTTTGAGGGAGGGCACACTATGTAAGTACAGTCAGTATGAGTACTTAGTGGTGCTTGTTCTTCCAACTGGGCGGCAGGACAACATATGAAGGCCTGATATTTTGGGTAAAGGGTAAACAACTGTTAAAGTCAGAGGCGAAAACTCGAGCAGAAGTGCGAGTTGTCCACTTGTTGACGACAGTTGTCCGAAGGGCGGAACAGTAGGCATAAGGCTACATGTAAAGCGGAAAGGCTCTACTTTGGATGAGAGGGCGGCACGCAGGGTGCAGAGACAACAAGGTGAGGGTAGCACTGTCACTAAAAGCCAGGTAAAGGCCCATCCCTGTCCTCGAAGGGCGCCTTCGGAATTCAATTTCAATCAAGACCAATGTCGAGCGCCGGCGGGGGTGGGGCGGCATTTTAGGGCGAAACGTTTGGGGGCCCGGGGCCGCTGCCCCCCCCTTCTTGGGAGCACTACTGCGGAGACTGCGTGTTCTTAGGGCTTAGGGCAAGTGTTCCTAGTTCGGCACATGTTGGATAAAACTGCATATTCTAGACGAAATTATTTTAAAAAAAAAGTCTGGTCTAATGAAAGAAGCCATCATTTGTTTCACCCTTACTGCATTTTCAACCACTGCCGTGGCCAAAAATACTTTAAGGGAAGGAGAACATATTAAATTTCATTTCGTTTATTTGGTGCATTGTCTACGGGCTGTGTCTCCCATTTGCAGACAAAGTAAAGTCCTAAAAACCTAACTAGAACAAGAAACATGATGGTCATAGGGCTAAAGGCGTATTCTTACCAGATTCAAAAGTCATACAGTCATGTAGTTCTAATTATACGCTAAATGTAAAGATGTAGGTTCACCGCTGTAGTTTAGGACACTTTTCATTTGTTAGCATACATATCCCGTTATGGAGGATTTAAATTCTCCCTGTGTTTGGTGAAACATGTCTGCACCTGGGCACTACCAAACAGACTATCCTTAACAATATTCGCCCTCGCAAAAGGGATGCAAAAAAACTGGTTGTTTCTTCCTTGTCTTGCCAGCAGATGAAGAGGGAAAGCACTTTAGAGGAGTCCATAGAGGAATAGAGGAGTACATCATACCGCGATGCATTTTAAAAGCAAACACAATGTCGTGTTGAAGCCTTCGAGCAGAAAGTGATACAGTCCCAGGACACCACAATAAATGTACTTAGGCAAGGGATCCAGAGGCGCTGTGGTGCGGAGCTGGTGCGTTCAACCACATCATATATTTATGTTGCACTCTCTCAGCACGTTCTAGGTGAACGCGTGCAGCCCTGCCTATATAACGCTGCAGTGCCTACTGCAATACTGCCCTAACATGCGCAGAATAAGGCGCTGTGGACCACTAAGATCCGATTAGCTAGATTGACCTTCAGGTACCTGCATATCCACGCATAAGAAACATCAACCAAAATGGAGGCGTAGCCCAATCGACTTTCACCTCCACCCCTGTTTTAAAAATCCTTCACAGGGGGATGCCTGGCTGAGTTCACTGGTAGATCCGAAGGAGGCCACAGGGGCCGTGACCCCCACCAACACATGGACGAAACTTTGACCATTTTTCATTAAAAATACGATGTTTTCGGTTTTTTTCTCGGTTTCACCCCCCCGCCCGGAACGTAGGTTTGGCCCCCTCCAAAAGTTGTTCCTGGACCCGCCAATATCTCAGTCGATGGCGTTCAAGTCGTCTGAGCCATGGGTTCCAAGTTCAAGTCCCGAAAGGGCCTCTGCATGAGTTGATCTGATCCTCCAAATGCCTCGTAACAGGGTTACCGTTGGCGACGCCGTATAACCTTGTCAGTTGGTTTGTCGTTAAACCCTAACAATGATTATTAAACTCTTCACACTGTCCATTTTTATCTTTTATCCTTTGATCCTCAGGCTACAAGACTGTCACAAGGCTACGACGGCTTCGGAATGAACAAAACAGTTTGGTGAACATCATGATTCCAAAGTGGACCCCAAAGACTGCACGCATGTGTCATCTATTCGGCGTTTGAGGGACATCTCACCCTAGGGGAATAGGTGTCTCCTGCACTGCACAGGTGCACAGGCTGTGCACCCCCGCTTTGTGCACTCAAAGACCAAAGCAACGCGTGGCTGGTTCGGAAGTAAAATGACGATAGTCATGCATATTAATAAAAATCCTCAAAGAAGGGCGTTGCACACCTTCAAAAGAAACAAAACGCGTGTTTAACACGAACAATAGTGAATAAGGGTGGACAACTTGCTGACAATAATATACAAGTACTCATGATGATGGTGCGGAAGATCTGTTTGCAAACATTTCAAGTCATAATTCCTGTCGAATCTAATAATTAGGGTATGTTGCTGATCTGCAGGGAACTGATGGGAAAGTGGGCTATATAGATACCGCACGGGACAGAAATACATTCTTCTGTCACACATGTTCCAACAGATAAAGAAGAATGACCTCGGACTCTGAACTTTGTGAAAGAGCATTTAATTTAGGATAATTTTGATAACTCGCAACATAAGTATGAGCATGTGAGCGGTAGTCCAAGTCTTCAAACGCCGCGATCCCTGCTTTGAAGCGACCACTCACGTTTCCTGCTTGGTACAGACGTTGGGTCCCTCCAGTGCAGACGTCGCCGCTACCAACACAAGCATCATCACTGCCACCATTGTCAATAGTTGAAAATTTCTCCCCATTGCGTGTGTGGTGGGTGAAGGGCAGATTGATACACCAGGCTCCAGCCTGAAACACCAACCGCAACGCACACGCACGCAACCACGCCACTGGCCTCACCGCTCTCACTGCCTGTCGCCCCCACTCTTGCTCGGCCGCAGCCGCTGCCAGAGACCCCGCGTATGACGTCACGGTGGAACGTCACAGGCCCGTGGGCCGCCGCCCGGGGTCTGCTAGAGGTGCGCATGGCCCACATTCAGACCAAAATCCATTTCTGGCTGCTGCCACTGCCAGGTCTCAATTTCGCAAAACAAATCAGTGATGCCTAGGAATGCATCAATATGCCACCTGGGGTACTTTTAAGGGCTTTTTAGATGCGTTCTCCCGACACACATTTAGGGTACCTAATTACGGACGCCTTAGGGTTTAACAATGCACTAACCAAAGGCGGATCCAGGGGGCAAACAGATGGTCGATGGCCATAAGTGCAGAAACCGGGGGCAGGGGGCGGCTTTCCCCAATTTTCTAACTGGGAGCATTGCCCTCCCTCCTCGCTCTCAACTTTGAGCCGATTCCGGACCTTTCCAGTAAACAGGTCAAGTGATAGGCCGGATTATATTTGACCCCACCAGCGGTGACAACTCCCCCCCGACTTGGAAAAAGTTCCTGCGCCTATGTCGATGGCGTCCACTAAAATCTTGCTTCCCATTTCTTCTTCTAGGATGAGAGTATGGGCCCCCTGCGATAGGATTTGGCGGCCACCTGAGAGGCTGTGCCGCCCTTAGGTGGCACCCCCTGGTCCAGATGGCGCCCCCTCCCATCCGATCGGAAATCCTGAATCCGCCTATGGCAGCTGAGGTCACATGGCGTCACCAACTCTCACCCTTTTGAATGGGTATTCTGAGATAAGGAAGTCCTCATTCAGTACTCCCGTCCATGACGCGACACTGGGTCAGTATCATGGGGTATTTCTAACGGAGCGCGTTATACTCGTGACCTACGGTAATGAAGAGGTATGTACAGCTCCTCGCAATTGAATATGTACAGCCTGGAAGTGGGTGAGCAGATTTCACATCTAGACTGTAATTCAGAAACTATGAATCTGCCCGTGATAAAATTTACAGCATGTACTCGGGCCTATCTAAGAGCAAGATAGCATTGCTATGCCACGTGCAAACCATTCTTCGATGTCTCAGAAACTGCAGGCTCGATTAGGCTGAAATTCAGCATGTGTATTCGCTACAACAAAGTTACTCCATTCGTATTCGCTTCAATAAAATTGCACTTATCAGTAGGTACTAAGGCTTTACCCACACAGGTGCACGCCCTTTCAACGATGAAAAGATGACTATCAAAAACAAAAACTATGCCCAAACCAGCCAAACATATCCATCAAGCGTCGGAATGTTCTTATCCTTCGTCCCAGACATCTCACTACCACGACCACCAAGCAATTTTCCTGCTCACCCAGTTGTAGACAGCAAGGCGTGTGGAGGTAGACTCAGCTGATGTCAATGAGGAAGTGTTTTGCAATCTCCCTGGAAGAAATTCTCCTTTGAACTGTACAGTCTCGGTTCTTTCTCTCCACTAAATGATCCCTCGGCATAATTCAGCCTCTCCCTCATATCCTAAGCCTTCGCCCCAGAGAGAGAAGTGTCTGAACACCCCCTCGGGATTTCCGATAGAACCCGAAAACGGCAGCGCTCCATGCTGCCGTACTCGGCGCACATTTTTGTTGATCGATTCCGCGACTTTTCAGAACATTGCTAAATTTGGCCAACTCAGGTCAAGTCACCAGGCCAGGTCAAGTGAACTCACCTCAAAAAATTTTCAAGTGGCACCAGTGAAAGCATATTGCATCTATTGATATGACATTCATATCACATAATGGGCCGACCAAATACCACCAGTTGTGGCAATGGGATTTTTTATATCCATGACCTAGGGTCTAACACGAGTTGTGACCCCTCCATTGGAATTGCACAGAAAATCCATCGGCATTGTTGCATGCACAAGGATTGGCCAAATATGGCTCGGTTTCTGTAGATACGTCTTAGAATACATTTCTCTTCTCTAAATCGTAGTGTATTTGACCGCTCTCCAAGGCCATGTTGCAAGTTTCAATCCGTGACCTCTGAGAGACCATCAGGGACTACTTGAGCGGGTTTTCCGGCTTGGGTCAATAACTTCGCAGGAAATCATGATAGAGTCTTCATTTTGCTACCATTACGTTTGGATTATATTATTGGATTATTGGATTATAATAACAAATCGATTAATATGTATATTGACTGTTAAGTCAGATGGTGACCTTGACCTCACCTTAGGTTACGTCATTTTATGTTGTGACCTATTATGGTCACATTGTATATCATTTTATTTGCCATAACAACAATAAACGTATGTCCCTCAAAACACATATTTAACTCAACCCAGTCAGACGCTAGAACCAAAAAAACATTCCCTAACCTATCACCTTCTTTCACTCGTCACGAGCTGAATAATGACATGAGCAAAAAAGTGGCTGGTGCAGTTTCTTCATAATTTCTTATGGGCTATCCAATAACATTCGCAATGTTTTCACTATCCTGTTTAGGAGCCGAGACAAAGGAGGAGGGGTGTTTAAACCCTCCCCCCCCACTGAGGCGAAGGTGGCTAGGAGGCCCACAGGGCAGGTATTAATAATGGGGCCTCTGACGGCGACAGGCTTTTTGGGAGTAAGGTGTCTCACAATGCATGTGAGATCAATAAGGTATTTCTACTAATTCCTGCCCGAAAACTGGTGCTGTCTTCGACGCGTCGGCAGCAGGATGGACGCCTGCAGAAGAACGTTGTCGGCGTATAGGTGTCAGCAAAGCGTGGAAGGCTAAAGTGTCTATCAGAGGCCGGCAAAAGTGGCTAGGTGTCACCAACAGAATTTGAAACCAGACTCGTATAACCAAGGATATTAAGCTTTGGCACCAAAAAGGTTATATTCCAGACCCTCTGAGTCTTTCTAAATTTTAAATAGCGTATAGGCAGACTGATTGTCAACCTCTCACGCCGATATGTATACAATCTTGCCCTTTTTGTAACTGACTTGATCTTCTTTAGTTACCAACATTGTGCGCGAGTTGGCAGATTTTGTAACCTCTGTTGTTGATCATACATGCTAAATTTTTCATATCAATACATCCCCTTCTGCACGTGTGCGAGCATAAACGAGCAAAAAACAAATTTGTACTCATCTCACATCGCTTACTTCAGTGCAAAGAGAACACGTGTGTGCTGCTACTCAGGACTGCAGCAAGCAGCGTTTGCTTGGAACGCGTTTGATGATCTTAACACGCGCATTGACGGGGGTCTGAGCCACCTTCGGATTGACGAGGGGGCGGGTACCCGCCCCCCTAAGATCTCGAGAACCACGGTAGGTAGCAAAAAACGGTTAACGGCGTTGGGTAGCCCATCCGCTTCTCCATCGAAAATATTAGAACCATTTTTGTCAGGTCACATTTAAGGTCACCAGAGGTCAAAAACATGCCGTCACATGCCGTCATAGGGATAACGTGTAAATTAAGTTTTTCGGCCATTACATCTGAACAAGTAAAGATAGAGCAAAACGACTTGAACCCTATGAATCCTCGCAGCAAGCCGAATCGAATGCTATAAGATTTGACCTTGCTAGGTCAAATCAAAGATTTGACCTGACCTGAGGTCAGGTCAGGGTCAAATTATATAAAATGCATATCATTAGAACCGCAAAGCCAAGGCGAGTCTAATGAAGCTAAAATAAACGCTCTATCACCATCTGTTACTGAGTTATTCAGTAAAAACCATATTTCCCATGTATTACCAATGGAGAGGTCATGCTTCATACCTGACCTTAGGTCATCGATATAAAAAATACCGGAACATAATTTAGAGAACTCGGTGAGCCCATTATGTGATATGAGTTTCAATTGGATAAGTTCACCCTGCTCCGACTTATGCTATCTTAAACTTTTTTGAGGTCGGGTCACTTGACCTGTACTGGTGACCTGACCTGAGATGACCTATCCTTAAAATTTTCACAGAAGTTGCAAAAATGATGAGGGAAAAGGTATACCAAGTACGGCGGCGCGCAGCGCCGCCGTTTTTCTGCTGTCTCCAAAAAACCCGAGTGGGGGGCGGGTACCTCCCGTCAATGCGCGTGCTAAAATAGTGCTTTCCCATGTGACTGCAAAGTCATGCATATTCTACGGCAGAACATAATTGTAAAGACATAAAAAGTTATCAATCGATTTGTCAAAACGGTAACTTCAATGATCGATTACTTATCACCATTGGGTAAGACGTTATCGTCGAGAGTGACTTTGAGCATCGTTATCAAAGAGAGCCATCGAATTTGTATCCCCGACTCTGACAATCCAGTCCATTCCAATTAATTATTGCAAAGGCGAGTCATTTTCAGGTTTCGGGCGAATCAAAGCGATTCAACAGAAATTCTAAATAAATCGCACTTTATAGCGTAGGGATGCATAACGCAAGTTTCTTGTTCGCTTGACCCGTGTTCCCACTGTTTGACCAAGATCCAATAATATGTAGGATTGGGTATCATTTGAAAGCTCCGAGCCTCAGAAACCCAAAGGAGTTTATTTTGTCATTTTTAGTGACAACACCAACTTTTGAAAATATCACTTTTTTCAGATTTAGCAGTTTATTATTCTACCGGTCCCATCATCAACTCACACAAACATACACGTACATACACACCTACACACACTCGCAACACACGCAGATGACAAGAGATCCATTACCGCACTTACAACCCAGCTAAGAAGCACACGTGCTGTCATTTTGTCTCAAGAGGTCGGCTTCGTCCTCTCATTTTTCCTCCAATTCTCAAGCAAATATTATCGATTCCCAAATTTGTACATCCCAATTGGAGCAGCGTTCACGAGTGATCTGTCACAAATCCTTTCCATTTTTCGAGGAAATTGTCTAGCTTATTACCCTTAAACGCGGCAGTTCTTTCCGTAAGAATATGTTGATCTACTATTTTTCTGAAAGCCTCTACGTTTGGAGCCGAATATGTTGCACCTAATTTACAGTTCACAATATATTGTTTTGCCAATAGAATGATGAGGTTGTGTGTTTTGAAAATATCACTTGTAGACCGACAGACAGTCTTAACTTTTAGGATCCAAGTTCAGGGCAGCGCGAACGGTCAAGATTCTGTCGAGGCGTGGGGAGGGTGGAGCGTGGTATGCATTCCTCGAGTGGAAAACACTGCTGAATGGGAAGGGAGGGCGGGATGGGAAGGGACGCACACAAAGTCCAACTAAGGATAACAAAAATGTATTTTTTCCCCATTCTGCGAAATTAAGACGCACACTGACAGGGCCTCGGAGGCCCCATCAACTATTTTTTCGAGGTGGTCGGATAACCGCTCGTAAACGGAATACAATACACAGCAGGGGCGTAGCCAAGGGGGGCGACAGGGACAGCCGCCCCTCCCTGAGGGCCCGAAGGGCCCCCTGAGGACACGAGCCGCTCGAAGCGCGGCTCACCCACACTATGCTCTGCGGCCAAATTTGGCATTTTATACCAGACAGGGCCCTCTTAAGCCCTCTTCAGCACTCTATTCTGTAACAAGCAAGGCCATTTTTACCCATCGGGGCCCTTCTGGCGCTGTCGCAGGGACCCTTTTCGGGGCGCCACCCTTCCCTGAGCGAAATCCTGGCTACGCCCCTGATACACGGCCTCATTTAACAGAATTTGCAACGGCGCGTTGGTTGGTGAATGATGTGTGAAAATCTGTCTGATTTTTTTTACTTCTAGGCTTTCAAAGTCAGACCTGCATTTTGAGATCGCCACGATCGCGCGGTCGGACCAGTTCGCTTGCATTGGAGACCGAGTGGTGACGACATAACAATATAACCGGGGTTATATGAGAAGGTCACCTCACATAAAGGCCAAGGTCAAGGTCAAAGGTCACAGATCAAAGTCACATCATCAAGCACTTTTACTTGTATGACCCCAGTGCTTTCGGTCAAATGGCGCTACCAGGTCTGACGTATATTATGTGATGACGTCATAGTGAAGAAGACTTAATGTGAAGGTCAAGATCAAAGGTCAAGCTCAATCTCCCGCCAAACAATTGCTAGAGTGCTAGTTATAGTGTATATTACAAGTAGCATAACATATTGTGACCTCATAGATCCATGCCATTGAATAACATTGACCCAAAATTGCAGGGAAGATTCTATGCGACCTTCCCTCTATGGCCCTGGTCCGTCTTTAGCTAATTTCCATTTTTTCCCTATAATCATGGCATTTCCCATTAGGTCCCAAGCACGGCCAAATCTGACCTTCATGCCTTCGTTTGACCTTGAAGATATTGACCTCAGTCAATGAAAATTGGCTGCGATGTAGATGACCATAGCTCCCACCCACACCCATCTAGCATTTTTCTACGCCTCCTAGTTTTCGAGACCTTAGGGGGGGCCTACTAAGGCTCCCAGTGCGCGTCAGTGCCAGAACCCTCTCCAGTGCGGGTGTTGAGATTTTCCGGACTCTTGGGAAGATGTCATCTAATTCTATGATTTCGACAGTTTTTAACCTTATTCGATTCATGAACGGCCAAATGACCCATTTTAGTCTATGGAGGCGGGGGAGGGGATCGGTCCCTTGAATTCACCGGTGACCCAAATAAAAACGGACTATATATTTGAAACATCAAATTGGCAGGCGCCCGTATCTACTAACCAGAAAGTGTTTTGTCATTGATAAGTGTCGTCCTATGTTCCAAATGAATTCAAGACAAAATATAATTAAGCTATTAGCCAAATCCCCACAAATCCTTCCGCTGCATTCGCTGGTAATAAATTTGGCTCGCTTTGAAAGATCAGTGCACGATGCGTGTAAAGGGAATGTGGCACCTTGGTCGAATCCTGGCATTTAGTGTTATTAGGCGTACTTTTAGTCAAAATTAATGAAACCACTCACGATTTCTCTGAAAAAATGTACAATAAGCTCAATATTTTGTTTTTAAAAACACTCCTCTAGAAAAAGAAAATAAATATCAGCCTGTGGATGATGTCACAATCTGGCAACCACTTCCATAATTGAAACGCTTCAAGGGCTTCGAATGGCTGATGCTCATCGTGACGTCAGCATATGTCGTCACACCAGTAGCTCACAACAATGGCCGCCGGCGACGGGGGGCTGAGGGGGGCTGGTGTCAGGTAGGATTTAGCTTTTTCTACGGAAATATCGAGTTCCAAGACAAATGAAATATGGAGTACCGGGTTTTCCGACCTGCTTTACAACTTGGCTATCTCAATTAAAATCACGTTGTGAAGGTGCCACATTCCCTTTAACAGCTGAACTGAGGTGGATTAAATTCACCACCAGTATAAATCTACCTGTCATTTTCTTCTGGAACTAAGGTATAATATACAGTTACTTCTTTCCAGTCAACACCGTAGGGTCAATTGTTAAGATTTTTGAACATTGGGGAGGGACGAGCATGGTCCCCTAGCACCCCTGCCTTTACGCCTATGACCATCATAAAGCAATGACAGCATATTGCAACCATCTCGACAGAGTGGTAGGGGAGACCGGGGCTGGTTGAATCATTTTTCACTTTTCCCTCCGTAGATAATAATCCACAAGATCTATCAAAAATTGGTTACCACCATTCAAAATATAGTTCTTTTCCCCACCAAATGACGGCTAATATTTTCCCAAAAACAAATACATTTTACTACAAAGCACTTTTGAAATCAGCTCTGCACCTGATGCAAAATGCCCCCATGCCGGGGTAAGTTGCATCAGTCCCCGGGGCAGCTTGCATCGTGAGGAATTAGTGCACAGAAACACAATACAACCTCAGATTCGCTTTATTGGTAGGCATGTTTCCCATTCAGCAGAGGCACGTTTCCTTGGTAGGCACGTTTCCCATCGGATACCCTTCGGACCTTACCTACTCAGAGTCAGAGTCACATTGGTGACAGATATAGCAAATGCTTCTCGAACGTGACGCGCTCCTCCCCCACTTTCGACGCCCATGCCAATAATTATTTCAATAATACATCCTTATGACTATTCCATTTTCCCATAAACAAAACTAAGCGCCGGGGTAGGCTGCAACAATGTTTCAACCTGCCCCGCGAAAAATGATTCGTCTTGCCCCGTCTCTGCCCTGAATCAATCGTGGCGCCAAATATTGCACAAGCCAAGAGGTCCCGCCAAAAGTCTTTGCCTCAATTGAAGACTGAAGAAACACGTTTTAACCTGCCAGGCTTATGACCAGCGCGCATGTTATCTTGTATTTCATTTAAAACGTAATGTAACAGACTAACCAATACTTTCACCCTAAAAATGTGTTTTTGCCTCCTCACCTGGTATGGGCCGACCGCTTTCGCTGGTTTCTTCACCGGAAAGACATTGCGCGTTCGCGGATCTAGTGGGCCCGCTTTAACCGTTACCTAGTGAATATGTTTTTAGTTACAGCCCCTGATGCATTCAACCCGTGATGCAACCAGCCCCGGTCTCCCCTAAGGTCGACCTCCGATTCTTCTTTAACCCTATTTTCAAAGGGCTCCTGGCTACCCCTATTTTCAACAGGGGGTAGATTCTGCCCCCCAAAGTCTCGAAATCTACCCAGCCGATTTTAAACGTTCAAACTGCAATCAATTCCTCTCGCGCTTAACTCCATTTTGAAAAAAATCAAAATTTTGAAAATTGACTGTAAAGGCTAAAGATATACAACATTTCTGTCATTGATAAATTATCCGAAGCTCTTGTCTCTCAGGTTTGATTTTCACGAAACTAGTATGCATTGACAGGGAATTGCTTGGAAATAGTAATATCTCTCATTAAGGCGACATTAAAAAATTCAAGGGCGGTTCTATCGCCAGAAATTTGGGGGTATTATATGAATTTCTTCGTGTTTTTTTTTGCTTGCAGAGATGCACACGCCAGGTACAGTGTGATAGTTCTGATATCAAGCAAAGGACTCAAATGCCAAAAATGTCAGAGGCGGATTCAGGGAGGCAAAATAGTGGAGTAAGACACAAATTATCCCACCTTTCAGGTATGCATACTTTTCAAATAACCCCACATTTTACACCCCTCCCCGACCTGGGAAACACTCCTGGGTCCGCCTATAGATGAATTTTGTCCATTGGTGTTAGGACTAAATGCATATCTACGATGCTTTGCCCCATTCAATTCAGACACAACACTAAAATTCGTTTGAAGTTAGTGAACCCCCTAATTACGGTACCTGAGCACGCCTATGGTATCCTTTTATCATAAAATACACGAATGGGATCAATACATCCTTATTTTTACCCCTCCCGTCCATTCTGTAGGCAGTTTATTCACTTTGAAAGATATCGAATGGATAACATTGTAGATCCTCATTTTGAGCTCCTGGAACCGCCTATGGCCAAAGATATATCGAAATACACATCAACTGTCACCCTAAATCTCATTTAGTGTGAGAACTAAATGCCTAGTTACAATGCTTTGTCCAATTCAACGCACACACAACACTAAAATGAAGTTAAGAGCGAGTGAACACCCCTAATTACGGTACCTGAGCACGCCTATGATTTCCTATCATCATATAATACACATATGCGATCAGCCAGGGTTATGTTTACCCCTCCTGAACATTCTGTACGCAATCTATTTACTTTGGAAGAGCTCGGATGGATAGCATTGTAAGCCCCCTCCCCCATTTTGAGCTTCTGGAGCCGCCTATGGCTAAAGTTATATCAAAATACACATCAAATGTCATCCTAAATCTCATTAAAAGCATTCAACCATTACAATTGCCGCCAATTCGGAACAGACAGCTTTATTGTAGGATAAACGCAACACCGGCGACAAAGCTCGGCTTCTGGGTCAAACCCCCAAATTAGCGAGCCATAGCTCCGCCTCTGGCCCATAAGTATTTGCAAAATTTTCACGGAACACACGCTATTTAGTTTTAAGAAATTTTACTCAATTTTAAGAGCCTATCTCAAACCGTTTTGGAGATACCACGGAAAAACCTGAGGGGTGGGCAGAATCTGCCCCCCCGTTGGAAACAGGGTTAAGGTTAGCCAAGCTGCGCGAGTTCGGGACCTTTGAATGTATCAGTTGTGTCGTCTGTCCGTATAAGATAATTCGGCATTGCTTAGAGACGTAGCAATGCATGTGGATGAGATGGGAAAATGATAGCAACTGGCACGTCGCCAGGCGCCATCCTTTCGGGCGTTGTCATTGTTGCTATCGTTGCACCACTGATTTCGTTGTATCAGTTGCTAACGTGGGCGTATCCGCAGCCCTCACAACTACATTTTACCGTCAAAATGGATTTGCCAATTAGTATATGAACCGCATATTAACAGGTAAGAATTAATCGTACGAGATTCTCCAGCTGTTGTGTAGCAGACTCTACGAGAAATTACCTCGCTCTCTTTCACACATAAAACTGAAGGCGTAGCTTCTTTATTGATCGCTATTTTTCAACATATAATCACAACACCGAATGTCATTTAGGGTGAAGTGGGTTCTGTTCCACAGACAACGACGCGTATCGGACTTGATACGTTTAAAGGTAGCATTGGGAGAGATAAACACAAATAATACCCCCACGTCAGATCAAAGACATCGAAATGCCAGGAGACGGAAATAATCGCGATGAAACTGCGGGTATAACGTACCATAAAAGCAGGGTGCACTGATGGCATCATATGCGCGATACAATATCTGCAGCTAAAATCTCTAGTAATAAAATTTGAACCACCAAAGCACATCAACAACCACACAAGACGGGGACTGGGTAGCTTACTTAGCTCCCCTCCCTCTTCTGGGCTTTCATTTCCCTTTACCCGCGTGAAAAGCCGATCCAACTATGCGAAGGACGTAAGGAATAAAAATGCTGAAGCTGTCAAACTCCCGCTGCTATGTGGCAGCACCCACAACTACAGCCACGCAGGCGGCGCTACTGTGGCCAGGCCGTGCCGCGGCGTACTCCCGTCTACGACGGCGGCCCAGCGCGGTGGTGAGACGGCGCTCAGTAGGTCTGAGGCTGGCGGGGGCGCACCGGCTGCAGCACATCCAGCACAGCACCGATGTCGCCCTGCTTGGCCTGCAGCAGCTGCGTCAGCCAGCCGCCGTCGTTGCAGAAGCCCATGGCGCTCATGACATCCAGAGCGCGCTGGATACGCGGCTCCAGAGTCTCGTCCACGGCCGGAGCAGAGGGTGCTGCAGCGGCGGCGGCTGCGGCTAGAGGAGCCGGAGCGACAGCGGCCACCGGCTCCTGCGTCCCTCCCAGAGCAGCGGCAGCGGCGGCAGGTGCCACCACCAGCGGCGCGTCGGTGGTCAGGTTCGGATAGACGCGGGGCCGCGCGCCGGCCTCCTCGGGGGTGGAGGGCGTGCTGTCGCGGCTCACCACCGTCCAGTCGTCAGTCGGCTCGTTGTCATCCACCGTGATGGGGATCGGGGTGCCGGAACCGGTGTCAGCGTCAGCAGCCGCCGCAGAATCGGTCTCCATCATGGTCGGCTGCTCGGTGACCACGGCCGCTTCCGGAGCGCGACCAGCAGCCGCCGACTGGGCTTGCTCTGGCGGCGGAGTCTGCTGCTCAGACGGAGCCGGCGGCTGAGGCGGAGTCTGCCGCTGAGCCTGACGCATATCCGTGGTCTTCTGGCTTTCACTGGTCTTCGGTTTAGCGGCCGAAGCCTTCTGGCGCGGCTCCACGTCGACGTCGACATCGATGCCGAACGGGTCGAGACAAGCAGCGATCTTCTGGCCCAGCTCATGTAGACTTTTCTCCGACCAGCGACTGCCGGCCGCGCCAGCAGCGCCAGATGGCTCCGCTGGGAAACCACCCAGCGCCGTCATTGCAGCGTTGATGGCGTCAAAGAAGTTCTTGGGGCGTTGCTGATTTTGGCCAGGACCAGAGCTGGCAGCCGATGCTCCCCCAGCAGCAGCTGATGCACTCGCCTTTGCTGCATCCTCGGCCATTTCCGGTCTACCCTGCTGGCGGCCGCGACCTTTCCACGGACAGGAGCCGCCAGCACCACCCGCTCCACCAAACCCACCGCTGCCACAGACTCCGGGACCGCCAGCTCTGCCGCAGTGCTGGCCGCGCCAGCCACCGCGACGTCCCATGCGGACATAGCGCTGCCAGGCCAACTCCGGACTGGAGATGCGCACCATCGCGTGCTCCGGGTGCCCGTTCTTCGCCTCACAGGCCGCACAAAGATCAAAGTCCTCGCAGGTGAGGCACTTGTAGCGGTAGCCGCGGATGGTTTCGTTGCAGGAGTCGCAGCAAACGCCAGCGTGGACGGGGACATCCGGGTCGGCCGGCGCCGCCTGCCGCCGGGGCGAGGCCAGCGCTACCTTGAGTCGCAGGGTAGACAGAGCGCGCATCTGCAGCGTATCCGTCAAGGCCAGCATCAGCTCCTCGTCGGTGCTGAGCGTCACCCAGTCCTGGTCACCGTCCAACCAGGCCACCTCCATCGGCTGTCTCAGCAGGCTGGGAAACGCCATCCGCAGCTTACCCTGCAGGTAGGTGAAGCTGGTGGCAGCCGAGCTGTCCAGACCGAAGCGGCGCACCTCACTGGAGCCGTCCTCATGCTCCATGTGCGCCTTCACCGATATATTCTTCCCATCCATGGTTGGGAACCTGAAACGGAGTAGACGAAGTCATTTCTGGAATTAATTATCTATTTTGTAAAACAGCGATGCATATGGATATTTAAAATGAGTAGGCGTGGCGCACATCCAGAGGGAGGAAGGCGGTTGCCTTTCCTAAAAAAGGCTCCACATGACTCTGAGCCATTCCAGTTACCACATGCCAGTCAACCCCTATTCCTCAGTGTGATGCCTGAAAACCTGCATTGACCACTCATTGTATAAGATACTAGCTTCATTAATCCCAGCATTTCACATGTGCCTTCCTTTCCTCACGAGCTCTTCAGGGATATCACCACTAGGAGATGGGTGAGGGGTCTTTCCCTTCAAAAAGTGGCTGCCATGACCAGTTCTCAACTTACATTTTTTGTCTTGATACAGTTGAAAATGGCAAGCATCATGCAATACACGTTTTTTATCAGCCCACGCATAAAAACCTGGGTGAGACGTGTTCTTTCCATCTGCAGTGATCCCTGCTCTCTTTTAGCAATATTCCTTCCCTCCTTAAGGTTATTACTGCCTCTAGGTAAAATATGCTGAGAACAAATTTTCATTAAGAAACAAAAATTGTCAGGCAAATCAACTTTGTCTTCTGGCTCTATGATGGGCACTGATTCTGACCCAACCATCATATTGAGCCGAGCAGTCTGGCTCGGTCAAAATATTCAACTCTGACTCAAGCAAAATGAGAGAATAAATTGACAGTGGCTCAAAATAAATAACCGAGTCTGAGCCAATAAGTCCTTCAAAAACATGGGTATTGAGATTGACTTAACAGAATAAATACAGGCAATATATCAATCATCAATTATATGTTAGACAAGTAGCCACCAAATTCGATGCCTGTTTCTCAACCAACATATGTATATAATATACTCCTCAATATGACGTATCTTTGGCTTTGTCAGGTTTCGTGACTTGCATTAGGCTTTGAAGGGAAATATTTGACCTGAAGCAAACCTGATCTTTACACTGGGTAAACTATGGTATCTTAGTAATTTTACCTTTTATAACAAATTTTCTAGGGTGTGAGAATGGGCATGGGCATTACCAGCAAGGGGGTCACGAGAGGCCTGGCCCGAGCTTATATCCATACATGTATTTGCGACGATGGCAGCAAACTATAGAATTCAAGCTGTTGCATGCTAAAAACAAGGTTAAAAGCTATTAGGAGATGCCAAGGAGTGCACATAAGGATCTGTTATAGAGGCCAGCACCTCACAAGTTAGGCCGGGCCAGGCAGCCACAAGGGGGCGCCACCATTCCACAGTGGGGGCGTCACCCGCACTGACATGCAAGATCCGTCCCCTGCATAAATGCGCCCAGTGGGAGCAAGCAGCCGCCCCGCAGGGGGCAGAGCCGAGAGGTTCCGGAAACCAGGGGGGTTCAAGTTTAGTATATACTAGTCTGGCAACCCCTTTGCTGACGTCACCCCGAGAATGCCCGGGGGCATTTAGCGCTGTAGGTATAGCAGGAAGGTGGTTTCCAGAAAATATCCAAAATACTTATACCTTATCTTTTAGGGCTTTGCCGGAGACCAATAGTCAGTGACCAATAGTCCAATAGACCAATAGTCAACCGGCATGGCCGCTTCCCGAAACAGGCGCAACAGAGGATAGTTCTTACAAATATCTTATGTTTTACTAGAAACACAAGCTAAAGAGGACAAGGAGAACAGATCCAGTAATTTGCATTTAGAGGGAGTAATTTTCTCTCTGTAAGGAGCCTGTTTCATTAACAAACCTCAGTGTCCCAGCTTGTAGTAGCATTCTTGAACAAAACTATAGAGCAAGTGACAGTTGGTAACAATTCCTTTGATACTTTTAACTCTGACTGTTGCCCTTTTACAAGTTTCCAACAACCAAGAGGTGCAAGAAGTTTGTACTTATATAATTACAGCATGAACAATCCTCTACTAACAATTGTTTAAGATTTTTCATAGCACACAAGCTCATGTAGCATATGCATATACTCTACATGCATCTCATTTCCTATAAACCTTTTCTTGACAATGATTATAACAAAAATCAGAAAGCACCTGCGTGGACAGTTCAGCTGCACTCATTAGGTCTAGGCTGTGAGCTGTGCCTTATTCACAATTTCCTGGGCCTGTGTTTAAATTTGGATATGTTCCATGCCTCCCCCTAAAAAGATCCTTCCTCCTCATAGGAAGATTAGAAGAACTTGGAAGAAGTCCAAACATTTTTGTACAATTAAACATATTGGGAAGGGTTTGGAAGAGAATCAGCTGTTTGTAACCAAGCAGTGTCAATATGATGCAAGTAACAGGGTTGAAAAATCACCAAAATTGTTTTAAGGCCTCCATGCAAAATCAATTAATCTGACATGCCAGACAGAAAAATGGTTAAAAAACATAACCACCCACATGCATTCCGCACTATTAAACTATTTGGTTTGTTCATCAACTGAAATTAACCCTCGCCCCACCAGGGGCCATCGATGCCCCTAGGGTTTTTTAGAGATAGCAGAAAAACGACGACGCACAGCACCGCAGTTGAGGTCTCTCACCCTCTCCCACCCGATCATTTTCCCACCTTCCCTGAAATTTTTTACCCCAGGTCACCCAAGGTCAGGCCACCAGACGAGGTCAACCAAGGTCACCTCACTTCAACTTTTGGGCTCTAAAGAGCTACATTTCTTGGTCGATTGATTTGAAACTTCCTACACTTCATGACCCCTCCACGCTCTACAAGGTGTATATCCGGGATTTTTTCGATTTCGTGACCTGATGTCAGGTCACGAGGTGACTTCTCCCATTGAAAAAGCATGGGAAAGGCTGTCTTATGATCTAAGTCACAAAAACGATTGCAAATGCTCAGCTTGCTCAGAAAAGCGTTCTTGGACACTCTTTCACGGATTCCAGGGGACCATATTTTCCCATTGACCTCTCCAAGGTCACCAGGGGTCAAAAACAGTATTTTGACAATAACTTTTGATCTAATTAAGCTAGAGCACTGAATCAAACATCATAGTGTATGTCCGTCACTGGCTTTTGTTGGATATATGGCAAGGCCACTTTCTGACCTTTCGTGACCTCAGGTCGTATTAGGTCACGAGGTGACCTCTGGAGGTCAAACCACAGGTGGGAGGTCATTGTGTTCCACATAAAGGAAAAAGGTCTGGAATTTTCCTATCAAATGGACTTTACCAGATCTCAATAGCCCTAATGGCGTAAGAGATATGCAAAGTTTTCTTAAGCATTGCATATTTGAGTGAAAATGGCCTATTGTGACCTAACTTGACCTCTGAAGGTCAAACCATTGACCTGAGCGCTTAAACATGTGAAGTAATTTCTTACTAAATTCACACGAGGTTTCTAATGCACCTTGCATATTTGCGCTCACCCCCATATTTTTGGAGTTAGAGGGGGCCATTGATGCCCCCCTGGTGGGGCAAAGGTTCACCCGGACCCCTGGTGGGGCGCAGGTTAATGCACCAGAGCTCAGCCTCCTCCAACCTCTTTTGAAAACACCAGTCAGCAAAGTATGGCACTTCCAACAATATCTTGTCTGAGTGCCCTGCAAGACAGGACTGGGTGGTGTGAATTTGCAAGACAGGAGCAAGGGAGGTGACAATGAATACCAATGAAATTATTTATGTTGAGAAGTTAACTAATATCAAAGCAATTGCGCTGATCAGGTTGAATGTGCCAGATTTGGTGCAGACAGGCAAATTCTTGAATTTTATGGGCAATCTTTGTTGAAAATAATGGATTTGGGATCCTTTTGTCTGGAAAATGGATGAAGTTGAATATTTTGTTTTTCGCTATTCAAAATAAAGTCTCCAAATAAGCAGGACACCAAATTGGCCAAAGAGCAGATAATGTTTAGTGCCAAATTGCACCTGTCTGATTCCCAGTCTGCAGAACGTGGCTGGCGACTCAACGAGGCGCTTGGGGCAGCCAAAGCCTGCCCCCAATTGGGGCAGAAATTTGGTGGCTGGGGCAGACCCCCCCAACGGGGGGGGTAATTTTGTACCGATAAAGTTTTATCTAATCCATTTTAAACAAAACACCCACAAATACAATAAAACTGTGCATCCGACAGACGACAACGTACTGACGAGCATCCACGTACCAAAGCAATGGAAACTCACGTACAGCAGCTATCTTGCATTCATGATGCACAATTTCAAAGATACCTTTATTCAAAGGTATATTTACGAGCAAAGTTTTTCCCCTAGTGACGTCATTTGTCCCTTCTTTCAAGCCGTTATCAATCGATCAATTGATCAATTGATATTTCAATTGACAACTATTTTCGAATATGATAATTTTTTCCATAACTAACGCATTTTTCCCTTCTCTTTTCCCAAATTTGCATGAAAGCATATCAAAATTTGGAATATTTTCATGAGACCCAAGCGAAGGAAGATCCCCTTACGTCCATGTGAAGTCACATCACGGACCGGCATTCGTTCTAGGGAGGGGGCTGGCAAGATTGATTTGCCGGCCTTTGGCGATCAAAACATAGCAAAGGAAATGCAAAAAACTACAGACAGGGAAATTTTATCTTGAGTTCTAAGATTGTTTTATGAAGCTAAAATGAAGTTTAAATTAAAAATTTAAAAAATAAATATTAATTTTGCTTTCAAAAGGCGTCTATTGCCTAAATTTTTTATTCACTTCCAGGCACTTTACATCAATGAAAAATTTCATTTGTTTGGTATATTTTTAACCATATTTTGCTTGACGACAAATATGACGCTTTTGAGACAAATTACATTTTCCAGCGTAATTTTAACTAATGATTGTTGTTTCTTTTAATTATTTTTTCTTCTTCCTCCGGTGATTACCCGGACTGATTGCTGCCCCAAGTACTAGTTCCTGCCCCAAGAGCCCCCTCTGCCCCAGGCTCAACCAAAAGCTGCCCCCAAATCGGTAGGTCTGCCCCGAGGCTACCCCAACGAGATCCCGTTGAAATCTGCCATGTTCTGCAGACTGGTCTGATTCAATCCTGGTTTTTTAGTATTGGTGTGAATTTTAGGTGGCTGGTGGCACAAAATTGTAAGAATTCTGCATGGTCAGTATGTTTCCTCTGGCCTGCTGCCACTCTTTACAGACAGTTAGAAAATAACCTATGATTTCAGAGAAGATTGGGAGAGGTTCAAGAGGAGCTTGGAGGGCCTTAGAGAAGATAGAGGGCCTACCAAATTTCGGAGTAAAAGGTGGGTGTAGCCCGATCTCACTTATTCAGCAACTTTACTATGATTTCTTGACCAATAAAATATCCATGTACCCATCTAGGGAAGGCCGGTATTATGGTAGTAGCCAGATCACATCGCGGTTCAAAAGGATCACATCAGAAGGTCCACTGATCAAAGGGTCTTATGTTCATAGGTTCTACCTTTTGAAAGTTAGACCTTTTGAAAAGAAGTCCAACATTCAAAAGGTCCAAAGAGGCGTGCTCAGATGCATGAGAGTGGGGTGCATGATGCCGCAGAGGCGTGCTAAGACAACTGATAATAGGAGGCAATGAGGATTAGGTTAGGTTAGGTTGGTTAGTTGGTTGGTTAGGTTAGGTTAGGTTAGGTTAGGTCAGGTCAGGTCAGGTCAGGTCAGTTGTGTATGCCCTTGGTCCCTATTTCCTAGTCTGGGGATATCACCCCTCTTTCCAGAATCTGAGTGCACCTCTGGTCTGGGTACCACTCAACACTATTCAAACCTTCCCTCCTTCTGTCTGTTTCACCTCTAGGGATTTTCTTCCAGAATGTGGGGATATTTCTAAAACATTTCCTAAAGTGGTACCCAGACCAGAGGCACACTCAGAATCTGGAAAGAGGGGGTGATATCCCCAGATTAGGAAATAGAGACCTCACCTCACCTAACCTGACCTGGCCTGACCTGACCTGACCTGACCTGACCTGACCTGACCTGACCTGACCTGACCTGACCTGACCTGACCTGACCTGACCTGACCTGACCTGACCTGACCTAACCTAACCTAACCTAACCTAACCTAACCTAACCTAACCTAACCTAACCTAACCTAACCTAACCTAACCTAACCTAACCTAACCTAACCTAACCTGACCAACCTAACCTAACATAACCTAACCTCTATTAAGATGTTCCCTGGCCTCTCCCCTCGAATCCGGAAATGTAAAAAACACTGAAGATTATATATCTTCAGTATATATATAATCTTCAGGATTATATATATATATATATATATATATATATATATATATATATATATATCTCTTCAGGATCTTCAGGATTATATAATCTTCAGTGTTTTTTACATTTCCAGATTCAAGGGGAGAGGCCAGGGAACATCTTAACAACTCATCATCATGCTCCTCGCCGCAGCACTTCAAAACTTATTGACCTAACCTCTCATTGCCTCCTATTGTCAGGTGCCTTAGCACACCTCTGCGGCATCATGCACCCCGCTCTCATGCATCTGAGCACGCCTTTTTGGACCTTTTGAACGTTGGACTTCTTATTCAAAAGGTCAACTTTCAAAGGGTAGAACCTATGAACAGTAGACCCTTTGATCAGTGGACCTTCTAATGTGATCCTTTTGAACCGCGAGATGTGATCTGCCTACTACCATAATACCGAGAAGGCCTACCTACTTGAAATGTTCTACTGCAGATAGGAATATACATATTGAAATTAGTCATGCAATTATAAAGTACAGCTAAACAACCAACTCTAATTCAGTCTCAACTAATTTGATTTGGATGAGCTGTAGTTTACTCAGACATCTAATCAACCCAAATTAAAACAAAATTTTGAAGGTGAGCCACATTGCCAATAGCAAAAATAAGATAGAGAAGTCATCTGACTCTTGATTCCACGAGCCCCATGATAATATTCAACCATGATATTCTGCAGAAAGAAAACCACATTCATACCTTGATCACTCCAGCGTAAGAACTTGATCACTAAGCGTAAGAGGTAACTTGCAGGCAATACCTATCGAGCTGCAATACGACTATTCTCGACTCTCAGGATCCACCAACATCAACCAACACACGACGAATGAATGACCATACAAATGACCGGCCTCTTATAATACAGGAACTCACCGAGTGTCGGTCATGTTTCACTCCCGTAAGTGCCAGATCTATGACGTGTCCTCAAACCAGACAGAACATGAATGTTCGGGAGACTCCCCGGAACGCACACAAACGGCAAGTCACGGCTGCTGAAGCACGGTGACTCACTCGCTTTTCTTCGCTTCGCTGGCTTCCACAAAAGGCTTCACGAAGGCAGCCCCCTCCGGACATGAGATACTTCTCTAGAATTCTGGGGGTTTGAAGTTTCTATTTCTGGTTCTAACAGTTTTTTGGCAGCAAAATTTAACATGTAATTCCAATGGGACTGTTTGCAGGGGTTTGGGGCACGGGCCAGTGGGAAAATGTAAGTTGTGCTTAAGGGTATATTTTTTATTTTTGGCATGTAAAATTGATCAGGCTATCTTCTGGGTGCAGTTTTTAGTCTCTAAAGCGCTTTTATAACAAGGAAAATCCACGATGAACTTCATGCTAATTCCTTCAGAATTCTGTTTCAAACGTTTCGATTACTCAATCAAAACGCTGCATTTCACCTTATGCTAGCAAAATCAAAGTTATCTTGAACAAAACCCTTCAAAATACTACCATATCCTCAACATGCTGCCAAAGAGTGTGACTTTTCTGCGGATTAGAACTGCGGAGAATAATGCTTTTCGCAACCAGGCCACCTAGAGGCTTGCGGTTTTCACTAAAAGAATGGCCATTGTCTTTTTAGTGAAATTCCAAAATTTCATCCCTCTACGTCCAGTAACAGCAACGTTATAACGTAAAACGTTAAATAACTCGTGAATTTGCTGCGGAGAGAAGCTGCGGAGAAAAATACTCTCGGTAACCAGAGCACCTAGCGACTCGCGGTTTTCTTTATCATACTCCTTGCCACCAGAATTGCAAGATTCCAGAATCTCATGAACCTAGATCCCTTAGGAACAAAGTTATACCTATAACGTACAACGTCTTGCGGAGAGAAACGTTCTCGGAAACCAGACCAGATATCGACTTGCGGTTTTCACCAGCGTCATCGGCATCATCACAAACGTAAGATTCCGGATTTTAGTGGTGCTAAACCAAGTAGCTGCAACGTTATAGGGTCAAACGTAACACATTGGCGTATTTTGGCGGGACTCCGCCAAACGACGCTGCGGAGAGAAATGCTCTCCGCAACCAGAGCACCTAGCGACTTGCGGTTTTCACTAAAATAATCCTTGGCATTGAAAATGAAGGATTCCAGAATTCCATGGTCGTAGTCTCGTTACGTGCAACGTTATAACGTAAAACGTCTTGCGGAGAGAAACGTTCTCGGAAGCCAGACCAGATATCGACTTTTAATTTTTACCAGCGTCATCGGCGTCATCACAAACGTAAGATCCCAGACTTTCGTGATGCTCAACTTGATAGCAGCAACGTTATAGGGTCAAACGTAAAAAACGTCTTTTCTGCGGAGAAAGATGCTCTCCGCAACCAGAGCACCTAGCGACTTGCGGTTTTCACTAAAATAATTCTTGGCATTGAAAATGAAGGATTCCAGAATTCCATGATCGTAGTCCCGTTACGTGCAACGTTATAACGTAAAACGTCTTGCGGAGAGAAACGTCCTCAGAAACCAGACCAGATATCGACTTTTGGTTTTCACCAGCGTCATCGGCGTCATCACAAACGTAAGATTCCAGACTTTCGTGATGCTCAACCCTGTAGCGGCAACGTTATAGGGTCAAACGTAAAAAACGTCTTTTCTGCGGAGAAAAATGCTCTCCGCAACCAGAGCACCTAGCGACTTGCGGTTTTCACTAAAATAATCCTTGGCATTGAAAATGAAGGATTCCAGAATTTCATGATCTTAGTCCACTTACGTGCAACGTTATAACATAAAACGTCTTGCGGAGAGAAACGTCCTCGGAAGCCAGACCAGATATCGACTTTTGGTTTTCACCAGCGTCATCGGCGTCATCACAAACGTAAGATTCCAGACTTTCGTGATGCTCAACCTTGGTAGCAGCAACGTTATAGGGTCAAACGTAAAAAACGTCTTTTCTGCGGAGAAAAATGCTCTCCGCAACCAGAGCACCTAGCGACTTGCAGTTTTCACTAAAATAATCCTTGGCATTGAAAATGAAGGATTCCAGAATTTCATGATCGTAGTCTCCTTAGGTGCAACGTTATAACGTAAAACGTCTTGCGGAGAGAAACGTCCTCGGAAACCAGACCAGATATCGACTTTTGGCTTTCACCACCGTCATCGGCGTCATCACAAACGTAAGATTCCAGACTTTTGTGATGCTCAACCCTGTAGCAGCAACGTTATAAGGTCAAACGTAAAAAACGTCTTTTCTGCGGAGAAAAATGCTCTCCGCAACCAGAGCACCTAGCGACTTGCGGTTTTCACTAAAATAATCCTTGGCATTGAAAATGAAGGATTCCAGAATTTCATGATCTTAGTCTACTTAGGTGCAACGTTATAACGTAAAACATCTTGCGGAGAGAAACGTTCTCGGAAGCCAGACCAGATATCGACTTTTGGTTTTCACCAGCGTCATCGGCGTCATCACAAACGTAAGATTCCAGACTTTCGTGATGCTCAACCCTGTAGCAGCAACGTTATAGGGTCAAACGTAAAAAACGTCTTTTCTGCGGAGAAAAATGCTCTCCGCAACCAGAGCACCTAGCGACTTGCGGTTTTCACTAAAATAATCCTTGGCATTGAAAATGAAGGATTCCAGAATTCCATGATCGTAGTCCCGTTACGTGCAACGTTATAACGTAAAACGTCTTGCGGAGAGAAACCTCCTCGGAAACCAGACCAGATATCGACTTTTGGCTTTCACCAGCGTCATCGGCGTCATCACAAACGTAAGATTCCAGACTTTCGTGATGCTCAACTTGGTAGCAGCAACGTTATAGGGTCAAACGTAAAAAACGTCTTTTCTGCGGAGAAAAATGCTCTCCGCAACCAGAGCACCTAGCGACTTGCGGTTTTCACTAAAATAATCCTTGGCATTGAAAATGAAGGATTCCAGAATTCCATGATCGTAGTCCCGTTACGTGCAACGTTATAACGTAAAACGTCTTGCCGAGAGAAACGTTCTCGGAAGCCAGACCAGATAACGACTTTTGGTTTTCACCAGCGTCATCGGCGTCATCACAAACGTAAGATTCCAGACTTTCGTGATGCTCAACTTGGTAGCAGCAACGTTATAGGGTCAAACGTAAAAAACGTCTTTTCTGCGGAGAAAAATGCTCTCCGCAACCAGAGCACCTAGCGACTTGCGGTTTTCACTAAAATAATCCTTGGCATTGAAAATGAAGGATTCCAGAATTCCATGGTCGTAGTCTCGTTACGTGCAACGTTATAACGTAAAACGTCTTGCGGAGAGAAACGTTCTCGGAAGCCAGACCAGATATCGACTTTTGGTTTTCACCAGCGTCATCGGCGTCATCACAAACGTAAGATTCCAGACTTTCGTGATGCTCAACTTGATAGCAGCAACGTTATAGGGTCAAACGTAAAAAAACGTCTTTTCTGCGGAGAAAGATGCTCTCCGCAACCAGAGCACCTAGCGACTTGCGGTTTTCACTAAAATAATCCTTGGCATTGAAAATGAAGGATTCCAGAATTCCATGATCGTAGTCCCGTTACGTGCAACGTTATAACGTAAAACGTCTTGCGGAGAGAAACGTCCTCGGAAACCAGACCAGATATCGACTTTTGGTTTTCACCAGCGTCATCGGCGTCATCACAAACGTAAGATTCCAGACTTTCGTGATGCTCAACCCTGTAGCAGCAACGTTATAGGGTCAAACGTAAAAACGTCTTTTCTGCGGAGAAAAATGCTCTCCGCAACCAGAGCACCTAGCGACTTGCGGTTTTCACTAAAATAATCCTTGGCATTGAAAATGAATGATTCCAGAATTCCATGGTCGTAGTCCCGTTACGTGCAACGTTATAACGTAAAACGTCTTGCGGAGAGAAACGTTCTCGGAAGCCAGACCAGATATCGACTTTTGGTTTTCACCAGCGTCATCGGCGTCATCACAAACGTAAGATTCAAGACTTTCGTGATGCTCAACTTGGTAGCAGCAACGTTATAGGGTCAAACGTAAAAAACGTCTTTTCTGCGGAGAAAAATGCTCTCCGCAACCAGAGCACCTAGCGACTTGCAGTTTTCACTAAAATAATCCTTGGCATTGAAAATGAAGGATTCCAGAATTCCATGGTCGTAGTCTCGTTACGTGCAACGTTATAACGTAAAACGTCTTGCGGAGAGAAACGTCCTCGGAAACCAGACCAGATATCGACTTTTGGTTTTCACCAGCGTCATCGGAGTCATCACAAACGTAAGATTCCAGACTTTCGTGATGCTCAGCCCTGTAGCAGCAACGTTATAGGGTCAAACGTAAAAAACGTCTTTTCTGCGGAGAAAAATGCTCTCCGCAACCAGAGCACCTAGCGACTTGCGGTTTTCACTAAAATAATCCTTGGCATTGAAAATGAAGGATTCCAGAATTTCATGATCGTAGTCCCGTTACGTGCAACGTTATAACGTAAAACGTCTTGCGGAGAGAAACGTCCTCGGAAACCAGACCAGATATCGACTTTTGGTTTTCACCAGCGTCATCGGCGTCATCACAAACGTAAGATTCCAGACTTTCGTGATGCTCAACTTGGTAGCAGCAACGTTATAGGGTCAAACGTAAAAAACGTCTTTTCTGCGGAGAAAAATGTTCTCCGCAACCAGAGCACCTAGCGACTTGCGGTTTTCACTAAAATAATCCTTGGCATTGAAAATGAAGGATTCCAGAATTCCATGATCGTAGTCCCGTTACGTGCAACGTTATAACGTAAAACGTTTTGCGGAGGGAAACGTTCTCGGAAGCCAGACCAGATATCGACTTTTGGTTTTCACCAGCGTCATCGGCGTCATCACAAACGTAAGATTCCAGACTTTCGTGATGCTCAACTTGTTAGCAGCAACGTTATAGGGTCAAACGTAAAAAACGTCTTTTCTGCGGAGAAAAATGCTCTCCGCAACCAGAGCACCTAGCGACTTGCGGTTTTCACTAAAATAATCCTTGGAATTGAAAACATAGGGTTCAAGAATTCCATGCTCATTGTTCCCTTAGGTGCAATGTTATAAGGTATAACGTCTTGCTGAGAGAAACGTTTTGGTGGGGAGGGAAGTGCTTTCACAGGTGGCGTCATCGGTCCCACCCTAGGTGGCGCTAGCTGCCAACACACAAAGCGTGTACATCCCTGGCAGTGTTCACGGTGGCTTGCGACTATTTAGGACGCGGCGTTTTTCTGCGTCGAACCAATCAGATGCAAGTATGTGGGCGGAACTTCTGAAACGGTCTTATTCTGATGACGTTGTCCCTTGCGATCAAAGACCGAAAGCCCGCGACCTTCTGCGTCGCTGAAACGGGAGACGCAGAGCCGATGGCAGTTGATATGGCGCACATATAAGCAAAATATTTTGTTCGCAGGGAAGTTAGAAGCTCCAATTAGAGAAGAATGCGGATGCAGTGATGACAAACAACGCCATGGGAGATAAGACAAACAGCTCATGGCCGCAGAATGTGGGAATGTTTATGAAAATGGTACCTATGTTTTGTGTTTGTGCAGCCGGTAGCCTGTTGCCATACTTTGCAGAGTGTTACATACTATAGTGATAAATTCTGCCTGGAACACAGGGGCGCAAGTTTCCATATATTTGGGAGGGCTCGAGCCCCCGAATGCTCGAAGAAGCCCCCCAATGACCCGACGAGCCCCCCCAATCCCAAGTTGCGGGCCCCTGCGGACACGGCCGGGCCCCTGCCACGATTGCAGGCCCCAGTGGTCTATTTGGGCTAGCTTTGGCTGAGGCCAGGCTCCCTGGCATGCTTGCAGGTCCCCTGTGGGCCACCCTTTACCTCGGTGTCCGCAACCGGCCCCTAACGATATTTTCAGGCCCACTTTGACTGCAACCGGGTCCCTAATTCCGGCAGTCTCGGGCCCTCTGCGATCCACCCGGGCCCCCTGTGACTGCAACCGGGCCCTTTGTGATCCACCCGGGCCCACTATGATCCACCCGGGCCCCCTGTGACTGCAACCGGGCCCACTATGATCCACCCGGGCCCCCTGTGACTGCAACCGGGCCCCATGTAATCCACTCGGGCCCCCTGTGACTGCAGCCGGGTCCCCTGTGATCTATCCGGCCCCCTGTGACTGCAACCGGGCCCCTGTGATCCAGCCGGGCCCCCTGTGACTGCAACCGGGCCCACTATGATCCACCCGGGCCCCCTGTGACTGCAACCGGGCCCCATGTAATCCACTCGGGCCCCCTGTGACTGCAGCCGGGTCCCCTGTGATCTATCCGGCCCCCTGTGACTGCAACCGGGCCCCTGTGATCCAGCCGGGCCCCCTGTGACTGCAACCGGGCCCACTATGATCCACCCGGGCCCCCTGTGACTGCAACCGGGCCCGATGTAATCCACTCGGGCCCCTGTGACTGCAGCCGGGTCCCCTGCGATCTATCCGGCCCCCTGTGACTGCAACCGGGCCCCTGTGATCCAGCCAGGCCCCCTGTGATCCACCCGGGCCCCCTGTGACTGCAACCGGGCCCCCTGTCATCCACCCGGGCTCCCTGTGACTGCAACCGGACCATCTGTGATCCACCCGGCCCACCTGTGACTGCAACCGGGCCCCCTGTAATCCACCCGGGCTCCCTGTGATTATAACCGGGCCCCTATCATCCACCCGGGCCCCTGTGATACACCCTGGCCCCCTGTGACCGGGACCGGGCCATCTGTGATTCACCGGGGTCCCTGTGACTGCAACCGGGCCCTCTGCGATCCACCCGGTCCCCTGTGACTGCAACCGGGCCCTCTGTTATCCACCCGGCCCCCTATGATCCACCCGGTCCCCCTGTAACTCCAACCGGGCCCCCTGTGACTGCAACCGGGCCATCTACGATCCACCCGGGCCCCCTGTGACTGAAACCGGGCCCCCTGTCATCCACCTGGGGGCCCTGTGACTCCAACCGGGCCCCCTGCGACTGCAGCCGGGCCCCCTGTGATACACCCGGGCCCCCTGTGACTGTAACCAGGCCATCTGTTATCCACCCGGGGGCCCTGTGACTGCAACCAGGCACTCTGTGACTGCAACCGGGCCCCTGTAATTACAACCGGGCCCTCTATGATTCACCCGGGCCCCCTGTGACTGCAACCAGGCCCCCTTTGATCCACCCGGGCCCCCTGTGGCTGCAATCGGGCCCCTTGTAATCCACCTGGGCCCCCTGTGATCCACCAGGGGCCCCATGTGATCCATCCTGGGCCCTCTTCTTAAATTTGTCTGTCAAAAAGTTATCATATCTTGTCGTCAAATCTGGGTCATATAATGAGCGTCCGCTGGAGAATGGTAGCCTCTTAATTTCCCGGGCTTGTCAGTGCAGCGCGAAGGAAGCTAAGGCATGCTCCTAGCTTTCTTGTCGTATTCGCCGAGGCGAATGATTTGCACAAAGTTTGCTTTTAACAGTAAAATTGGCATGCTTATGATTCAATCGGATTGTGCCTACTCTGGAAAAGTTTCGTTAGGCTCTGATTTGGGTTTTACGTTTGGGCTTTTCGTGTCAATCCAAATCGTGCTCCGATGCGCGGTGTTGAATGGCAAGTGAAGTGATTGTTTGCTATTTGCTGTTGTCGGGCTAAATCCCTAATGAGTGATGATCCCCTGTCCGGCACCACTGATGACTAAATACCAAGACTTGGAGAATCTTGTGCCCCATATGGCCGCCAGTGACGTATCTAAAATTTGGGAAAGGGGAAGGGGAGGGCCAAAGCCTCAGGGGGCAGGGTGACACTTAGCCACCCGAAGGGCGCACTTTTCACCCAAAGGGCGATCAATCGTCGCATCCTGGGTGAGAGGAGGGTTTGGGTGCGAAATTTCGTCCTCAGAGGCTCTTGGACTTAAGGGGTGGCTGCTCCATTCGCTCTCCCCCCTGGTGGCCACCCCAATCGCCCCTCCCCCTGGTGGCCGCAGCCGGGTCCCTACTCCCAGTAGTTAATACCCTGCGACTGCAGCCGGGCCCCCCTGTGATACACCCGGGCCCCCTGTGACTGTAACCAGGCCATCTGTTATCCACCCGGGGGGCCCTGTGACTGCAACCAGGCACTCTGTGACTGCAACCGGGCCCCCTGTAATTACAACCGGGCCCTCTATGATTCACCCGGGCCCCCTGTGACTGCAACCAGGCCCCCTTTGATCCACCCGGGCCCCCTGTGGCTGCAATCGGGCCCCTTGTAATCCACCTGGGCCCCCTGTGATCCACCAGGGGCCCCATGTGATCCATCCTGGGCCCTCTTCTTAAATTTGTCTGTCAAAAAGTTATCATATCTTGTCGTCAAATCTGGGTCATATAATGAGCGTCCGCTGGAGAATGGTAGCCTCTTAATTTCCCGGGCTTGTCAGTGCAGCGCGAAGGAAGCTAAGGCATGCTCCTAGCTCTCTTGTCGTATTCGCCGAGGCGAATGATTTGCACAAAGTTTGCTTTTAACAGTAAAATTGGCATGCTTATGATTCAATCGGATTGTGCCTACTCTGGAAAAGTTTCGTTAGGCTCTGATTTGGGTTTTACGTTTGGGCTTTTCGTGTCAATCCAAATCGTGCTCCGATGCGCGGTGTTGAATGGCAAGTGAAGTGATTGTTTGCTATTTGCTGTTGTCGGGCTAAATCCCTAATGAGTGATGATCCCCTGTCCGGCACCCCTGATGACTAAATACCAAGACTTGGAGAATCTTGTGCCCCATATGGCCGCCAGTGACGTATCTAAAATTTGGGAAAGGGGAAGGGGAGGGCCAAAGCCTCAGGGGGCAGGGTGACACTTAGCCACCCGAAGGGCGCACTTTTCACCCAAAGGGCGATCAATCGTCGCATCCTGGGTGAGAGGAGGGTTTGGGTGCGAAATTTCGTCCTCAGAGGCTCTTGGACTTAAGGGGTGGCTGCTCCATTCGCTCTCCCCCCCTGGTGGCCACCCCAATCGCCCCTCCCCCTGGTGGCCGCAGCCGGGTCCCTACTCCCAGTAGTTAATACCCTGTGGATGCAGACGGGCCTGCCATGGATGCAGTTCGTGTAACTGCAACCAGCCTCTGTCATGCTTGCCATGCGGGCCCCTGTGGTATCCCGGGTCCCTATTGGTCTGACCGGGTTCCCTGTGGCCTGTCCGGGCCCCTGTGGTCTGCCCAGGCCCCTGTGACCTGTCCGGGCCCCTTGTGCTCCGCTCTGTCCCCTTGTGGTCTGCCCGGGCCCCTGCGGTCAGCCCAGGCCTCTGTGGCCTTCCCGGGCCCCTTGTTCTCCGCTTGGTCCCCTTGTGGTCTGCCCAGGCCCCTGTGGTCTGCCGGGACCCCTGTGGTCTGCCCAGGCCCCTGTGGTCTATCCAGGCCCCTGTGGTCTGCCCGGTCGGTCCCATTTGGTCTGCACGGACCCCTTGTCTGCTAGTGCCCATTTTGGTCTGATCGAGGCCCCTTGTGGTCTGCCCGAGCCTCCTGTGGTTTTGCCGGAACCCTTTTGGTCTGTCCGGGCCTCCGTGTGGCCTCTGCGGACCCCGTTTTGTCTGTCCGGGGTCCCTTTTATCTGCGCAGGCCCTCTGTGGTTTGCCCGGGCCCCTCCCAGTCTGCAAAGTATGGCACTTTTGACGAGATCTCTTGGTGCGGACACCCTTCAGGTGGTGCAAACTTTGGAGCAACAAATCCCCAATTTTGCCGTCTGGTGCGAGGGAGCTCAAATCAAACACCCACAGAGTTCTGAGAAGGAAGAAACTGGTAAAAACATCGAAATTTCCGGGTCAGTGAAATTTCCCAACAGTGTTTGGTGTGAATTTTAGGTTGCTGGTGGTGCAAAAAAATCTACAAGGCTGGTGCGGACTCGTCGGGTCTGCTGCCATACTTTGCAGACTGGGGCCCCTCTGTGGTTGGCCCGGCCCCAGTGTTCTGCTTGGGTCCCTGTGGTCTGCCCAGGTCCTTTCACCTGTCCAGGCCCCGTGTGGCCTACCCGGGCCCGCTGCCCAGCCAGCCATTCCGACCGGGCCCAGAGCGGGCTGGACCGGGCTCTGCCCGAGCCATAAGACTCATAGCTGAGCCACATAGACTCGGGCTGAGCCCGACATTAGGTCGGGGGATGACAACTTACCCGAGCGGTAGAGCCCGGTCTTGCTTGACCATGGGCTCTGCCCAGGCGGAGCGGAGCCGGACCCGGGCTGAGCCCATGTACTCGGGCTCTGCCCAGTCAAAGCCCAGCACATATCGGGCAGAGCCCAGCCAAATTGCTGGCTGTGTGTGGTCTGCTCGGGCCCCTCGTGGGCTCACCGGGCTCATATGGTTTTCTGGGTTCCTGTGGTCTGCCCGGCCCCTTTGGTGTGCTCAGGCCCTCTGTGGTCTGTCTGGGCCCCTTGTGGTCTAAGAATATCGTACAGAAACTGAAGCTGTTGTGTTAGTCGCTTATTTGCAGGGGTTCCTTATTTGTTAGCCGTTTCGTGCCCCAGGTGGTGTATCCGTGCTCTCTGTTGCCGAAACCGGCCCCCTGCCATGCTTGCGGGCCCCCTGTGGTTTTCCCGGGTAACGTGCGACCGGTCCCATGCCTCCTGGAACATTCGGGGAGAGATGGATGGGGCGTGAGAAATGTTAGGCCCCCAATTCCTTTTGTTCTGATCCAATACGATGATTGTATAGGGAAATAGGCAGCATCACCTATTCATAGTACCCCTTGACCGGTACCCAGTGTTGTAAAATGTCATTGAACTGGCAAGGTGAATGGATCAGAAAACGGTGTCTTGATTATGTAACATAAATATCAGTAGGACTTGCTGCCTGAGGTCAGAGGCATAAGTGCAGATGCGGATCCAGGGGAGCTGAGGGGGTTTCAGCCTCCCCTTTGCCCCATTTTCGCCATTTTGCGCCCTATTCCCTTTTTTCGCCATTTTTCAAAGCTCAGCCACTCCCCTAGCAGAATACTGGTTCCGCTCCTGCATAAGCGTCGCAAATGGTAAAAGTCGCCTTTGGCCCCGTACAAAAATAGTTATTCCTCCTTGTTGATTAGTTGGCCCGTGTAAAACAATGGTTTTGCCTTCCCATTCGATTTTCCACACGATCTCAGATTCCAAGCTGAAATATGTTTCCTGTAGTACAGCAAAATGAGCAGCGTATTTAGCATGTAGATCTCGAAATATGGATCTGCGTTTTATAGGTTCACGTAAGCCTCGGACATTGAACGTCAAATCTTTAAGCTCTAGCATCACGTTAGGATTTTAGCAAAATTATAATAACGGTACAAAAACGGCCTTCCGAGGCAAATAGTTCTTCTTTTAAAAAGTGAACGCTGTTTGTTCGTATGCATCTACATAATAAAACATGGTAGGTAACACGAATTATTTTATTATCATGAGTATTTTTTTGGAACATTCCGTCTCCTGCAAAATGAGAACTGTGGACGCTTTGATGCTGTTGTCTATATCGGCACAGAAAAAACGCAAATGACAGGTATACTGACTTGAGCACACACAAGACCAAGCTCGGGGCCCTGAGACACAGCTCGGTGCTCCTTGAGACGGAGCTTGGAGGCTCCTAGAGATCAAGCTCGAAGGCCCCCGAGACCAAGCTCTGGGCCCCTGAGACCAAGCTCGGGCCCCTGAGACCAAGTTTGGGGGCCTCTGAAACAAAGTTTGGATGCCCCTGAAACCAAGCTCAAGGCTCTCTAAGACCAATCTCGGGAGCCCCTTAGACCAAATTCGGGGGCCCCCTGAGACCAAGCTTGGGGGGCTCCTAGAGATCAAGCTCGAATGCCCCCGAGCCCAAGCTCAGGGGGCCCTTAGACCAAGCTCCGGGCCCCTGAGATAAAGCTCGGACACTGTCCAAACCGACGAGAAGCTGTTGAGGGCTCAATCAGGTCGTTCATGAACTTTCAGAAAAGAAACAAGCTAAAATTGCGTATTTTCCAGGGGCCCTCTCTGATAATTGGGGGGGAGGCAACAGCCCCCTTGCCCCCTTTATCAGCCGCCACTGATATTCGTCGCTCTCCTCGTCCGCGATTACCACCGTGACCACTGCCAGGGATGTAGACGCTGAGTGTGGTGGCAGGTGGCGCCACCTAAAATGAGACCGGTGGCGCTATCTGTAAAGGCGATTCCCTCCCCACGAGAACGTTTCTCTCCGCAAGACGTTTAACGTTATAACGCTGCACCTAAGTAGACTACGATCCTGAAATTCTGGAATCCTTCATTTTCCATGCCAAGGATTATTTTAGTGAAAACCGCAAGTCGCTAGGTGCTCTGGTTGCGGAGAGCATTTTTCTCCGCAGAAAAGACGTTTTTTACGTTTGACCCTATAACGTTGCTGCTACAGGGTTGAGCATCACGAAAGTCTGGAATCTTACGTTTGTGATGACGCCAATGACGCTGGTGAAAACCAAAAGTCGATATCTGGTCTGGTTTCCGAGAACGTTTCTCTCCGCAAGACGTTTTACGTTATAACGTTGCACGTAACGGGACTACCAACATGGAATTCTGGAATCCTTCATTTTCAATGCCAAGGATTATTTTAGTGAAAACCGCAAGTCGCTAGGTGCTCTGGTTGCGGAGAGCATTTTTCTCCGCAGAAAAGACGTTTTTTACGTTTGACCTTATAACGTTGCTGCTACAGGGTTGAGCATCACGAAAGTCTGGAATCTTACGTTTGTGATGACGCCGATGACGCTGGTGAAAACCAAAAGTCGATATCTGGTCTGGCTTCCGAGAACGTTTCTCTCCGCAAGACGTTTTACGTTATAACGTTGCACCTAAGTAGACTACGATCATGAAATTCTGGAATCCTTCATTTTCAATGCCAAGGATTATTTTAGTGAAAACCGCAAGTCGCTAGGTGCTCTGGTTGCGGAGAGCATTTTTCTCGGCAGAAAAGACATTTTTTTACGTTTGACCCTATAACGTTGCTGCTACAGGGTTGAGGATCACGAAAGTCTGGAATCTTACGTTTGTGATGACGCCGATGACGCTGGTAAAAACCAAAAGTCGATATCTCGTCTGGCTTCCGAGAACGTTTCTCTCCGCAAGACGTTTTACGTTATAACGTTGCACCTAAGTAAACTAAGATCATGAAATTCTGGAATCCTTCATTTTCAATGCCAAGGATTATTTTAGTGAAAACCGCAAGTCGCTAGGTGCTCTGGTTGCGGAGAGCATTTTTCTCCGCAGAAAAGACGTTTTTTTACGTTTGACCCTATAACGTTGCTGCTACAGGGCTGAGCATCACGAAAGTCTGGAATCTTACGTTTGTGATGACGCCGATGACGCTGGTCAAAACCAAAAGTAGATATCTGGTCTGGTTTCCGAGGAAGTTTCTCCCCGCAAGACGTTTTACGTTATAACGTTGCACGTAACGGGACTACGATCATGGAATTCTGGAATCCTTCATTTTCAATGCCAAGGATTATTTTAGTGAAAACCGCAAGTCGCTAGGTGCTCTGGTTGCGGAGAGCATTTTTCTCCGCAGAAAAGACGTTTTTTACGTTTGACCCTATAACGTTGCTGCTACAGGGTTGAGCATCTCGAAAGTCTAAAATCTTACGTTTGTGATGACGCCAATGACGCTGGTGAAAACCAAAAGTCGATATCTGGTCTGGCTTCCGAGAACGTTTCTCTCCGCAAGACGTTTTACGTTATAACGTTGCACCTAAGTAGACTAAGATCATGAAATTCTGGAATCCTTCATTTTCAATGCCAAGGATTATTTTAGTGAAAACCGCAAGTCGCTAGGTGCTCTGGTTGCGGAGAGCATTTTTCTCCGCAGAAAAGACGTTTTTTACGTTTGACCCTATAACGTTGCTGCTACCAAGTTGAGCATCACGAAAGTCTGGAATCTTACGTTTGTGATGACGCCGATGACGCTGGTGAAAACCAAAAGTAGATATCTGGTCTGGCTTCCGAGAACGTTTCTCTCCGCAAGACGTTTTACGTTATAACGTTGCACCTAAGTAGACTAAGATCATGAAATTCTGGAATCCTTCATTTTTTCAATGCCAAGGATTATTTTAGTGAAAACCGCAAGTCGCTAGGTGCTCTGGTTGCGGAAAGCATTTTTCTCCGCAGAAAAGACGTTTTTTACGTTTGACCCTATAACGTTGCTGCTACAGGGTTGAGCATCACGAAAGTCTGGAATCTTACGTTTGTGATGACGCCGATGACGCTGGTGAAAACCAAAAGTCGATATCTGGTCTGGCTTCCGAGAACGTTTCTCTCCGCAAGACGTTTTACGTTATAACGTTGCACGTAACGGGACTACGACCATGGAATTCTGGAATCCTTCATTTTCAATGCCAAGGATTATTTTAGTGAAAACCGCAAGTCGCTAGGTGCTCTGGTTGCGGAGAGCATTTCTCTCCGCAGCGTCGTTTGGCGGAGTCCCGCCAAAATACGCCAATGTGTTACGTTTGACCCTATAACGTTGCAGCTACTTGGTTTAGCACCACTAAAATCTGGAATCTTACGTTTGTGATGATGCCGATGACGCTGGTAAAAACCGCAAGTCGATATCTGGTCTGGTTTCCGAGAACGTTTCTCTCCGCAAGACGTTGTACGTTATAGGTATAACTTTGTTCCTAAGGGATCTAGGTTCATGAGATTCTGGAATCTTGCAATTCTGGTGGCAAGGAGTATGATAAAGAAAACCGCGAGTCGCTAGGTGCTCTGGTTACCGAAAGCATTTTTCTCCGCAGCTTCTCTCCGCAGCAAATTCACGAGTTATTTAACGTTTTACGTTATAACGTTGCTGTTACTGGACGTAGAGGGATGAAATTTTGGAATTTCACTAAACAGACAATGGCCATTCTTTTAGTGAAAACGGCAAGCCTCTAGGTGGCCTGGTTGCGAAAATCATTTTTCTCCGCAGTTCTAATCCGCAGAAAAGTCACACCCCTGCCAAATCAGGCAGTCAGCTGGCTGTCATGTCCGAACCGTATCTATAGGAACCGTGGCCCCCTCCAAAGTTAGTTGGCAGCAATATACTGTTACGGCGTACAAATGCGACTGCTCCATAGGGCTTACGTGTTAAATTGCTCATTTTCAACCACGTGCTAGCCACAGCCTATGGCTGTTGGAAGAAATATAACGTCGTCATTGGAAGGCCTGTTCCCTGCCCTTTCCACTTTCCATTTGGTATTTTTATGTCAGATGTACATAAATGCCTAAAAAAATCGATTTCCGAGAACCATGCAAATGTAAGCCGCAAATTTCCCGGCGTACACCCCGTACGCCGGCGGTCGCGTAGCGCAGCGGTTAGAGCGATGGTCTATAAATCAGACGATGGTGAGTTCGAATCCCAGTCTCGGCTTTCGCTTTTAACCACTGGGTGGAGCACTGCGAGTGATATGGTTGTTTTTTTTACTCAATCAAGGGAGTGCTTAGAACTCTTCGTGAGCATTCAGATGTTTCACTACATGACCAAAAATAGAGCTGCCACTTTGTTATCCACTTGCCAAATTGGGAGAAGCGGACAATATGGAATACCAACGGGGCAAAGCAAGGAATGCCAGCAGTCATCTAATGATGATAATAATAATTGTCCGGCTTAATGACACACCAACAGCCAATAGAGGAGGCAGCATGGTTCCCTGTTTCGTTTTGAGTTATAATTCCCTTTCTGATCAGCCCCTGCTTATTTTTTGCATCATTTGGGGCGCCTGGACAATATTTTGGCTGTTAGCGAACCGTTTCGAACAACACCGACTAATATAACAATGATAATAAAACGTCATAGGCGGATCCAGGGGGCGGGCAAGGAGGGCACGTTTTCTCCCCCATGATCGACCCTCGGCACCCCCTGAAATTATCACGGCGCCTCCTGAAATGTTGCTTCCCACCCCTTCCCCCTCCCCCAGGATGCGAAAATCGGCACCCACCGATAGGATTTTGCGCCCATCTGATAGGTTTTGCCCGTCAAAAGTGGCGACCCCGGACCGGATGGCGCCCCCCTCCCTCGGGAAGGTGCCTCCCCCCCGATCGGCAATCCTAGATCTGCCTATGTAAAACGTCACCAGGGAAAGGGGGAATTTATGAAGTTGTCTCTGGTCAAATACCAATGGATGAAAAAGGCATCTCTGACCGAACTACTTTCTTAAATATAATAAACGCACGGATGAACTCTGGAAATTTTAGGACCAATACCTGTCCTCAATTTACCGTGTCTGCGTAAAACTGCGTAGATAGTGATAATCTGCAATTTTTACACGACGTTACTTTTTTGGATTTCCACGTCTGCGGGGAAAACATGATTTTTTAGATGCCTCGAATAAAGCTTTCAATATGTTTTTCATAAAGATGACACGGGAATTGTTCTATGTAGTTTGGCGATAACTTCGCTTTTTCACGAAGCGGCAAGAAACTCGACAAGAAAGGAAGCAAACTTAGTCTTAAACCAACATCCAATCATCAAATTAGAAATATACTTGACAAAAATCTGAAGGACATTGGACAAACTCCCTGCATCCACCTGGGGCCCTGGACCAACCCTCCCTGGATCTGCCTACGTCAACCAGAATGCAAAAGTTCAGGCACCAGCGATTTTTTCACACTGCAAACATCAGCATTCAAAAGATACCATCTGAATGCAATATCTACTGATCACTCATAGGTAGCTTCCGTGCAGTGGTGGATACGAGGCAGAGGGCTAAGGCCTCAAGCCCCCCTCCATGTTTAAGTGCCTATAGCTAATGCATAGGCGGAGACTGATGATAATTTGAGTTTTAGGGCACTTCAGCTGGGGAGGCTATGTGTTCGTCTGTAACGCATTACATCATTCCGTCATTCCAAGATTGGTTTTATTAGCTAGACTGGCATATACAGAGAGTGCATAGGCGAAGACTGATCTGAGGCGTTGGTGGGTGGTGCTCGCGTCCACTAGCCCCCCTCCCCACCTCAAAATGAAGTCCTGGATCCACCACTGATTCCACGCAAGTGTATTGCCAAATGTCACAATGCTTTCTTCCTAGCATACACAATAATTATCCAAATATCTTCAATATTTGATTAGCCACCCCACAACGCCGCCAATTGCTCCAATAAGAACTATAATAACTTCCTCACACTCGTAAACAACAATCATAAAGTGAACAAACGAAATACGGCTCAAATACCAAACTAAATAGTTTGTCACTTCTTGCTTTTCAACTACATTTTATCGTTTCATGAGGACATTTTTTTCGTTTTTAAGGACGTTTTTCGTTTTCTCCTTTTGCGTAGTGTAGCTTGCCCAATACATTTCAATGGCGCAAACTTGTTTGCAGTGACTAAAAAATGAAAACAATTCATTAAAAAGTGTGCAGTGTAGTCAGTACTTGAAATTCTAAAAGAAAAAAGAAAAACCCCAGACCAGGATCAAAAGCTAAAACCCGCGCAGTACACTGCCAGAGACACTGCTAGAATGAGCAAAAAAATGAACGCGAAGGGACAGTGCTTTTGCCACGACAGTGCTGTGCAGACAGTGCTGTACTTTTGCCACAGAAAATCGGTGCAAAAGCACAGATGAGACGTGGCATGGTCTGTCCATAGACTAAAACTGTGTGTGTGTGAGTGTGTGTGTGAACTAAAACTCCATGTCTAGACCAAAGCTACAATGAAGGAAACAAAAAGGCTACGCACAGTGCGGATAAGGATAACAATTAGCTAAAAAAATCAGGAAAGGGTAAAACTCAATGTTTCGGTCCAAGACAATCTTCAGGTGAACTACACCTGCATGCAACTATATGCATCTAGACAAAACTACATGCATCTCTCTTGCAATGCAGCTAAAAATGTGCACACACACAATCCCAACTTGGCAAGACAGGAGTCATGAGTCATGGCAAGACAGGAGTCAGGAGTCATGCTATTCTGCCAACTTTGCAGCTGCTTATAAACATATCAAATTTTGTACCTAGTCCTACCAAACTGTTTTTTCTCATCTATTTCTTAACTAATTTGTAACTTAAAGGCTCAGTTTCCATGGGCTAGAGGCGATTCAGATAGACCTGAGATTCAGGATACAGCAATCATGGTTTCGATGGCACTTTGGCTGGATACAAAAGGATCTGTAACCAATAGAACACTTCAATCTTGAATATGTCAACATTTCTGGTACACCATTCAAGTTTTCTTTCACTCTCCCTTCACAAATGTTTGAAGTTTTGTTTAAGGATTGACTGTTCTGTTGATGAATTTTGTTACTGATTTTTTCTGAAGTGTTGATACAATTTTGTTTTGTTTAGTTTTGTCTAATAAAAAAGAAAGTTATACCCTCTCCAGTCAACTCTCCTTTATCTCTGCACTGTAAGGGAAATCTTTACCATCACAATGCCAAATCCTGCCAGATCTTGTTGGATGTGGATTTACAAGAACTGGATTGAAAATGGTTACCATTGCCAAAAGCTCTAAGCATATTGATTGCATCCGAAAACTATGTGTGGCCACGCTCGACTATGAATGGAAACTGGGACTATTTCTTACACCTATAAAAAAACAAGTACTGCAACTCAATAACCTACAAAGTCACTCTTAGAAGTTAAGCAATCTTGACAGCTGGAAATAGCTCACTGCTGGTACCCAAGACGCATCACATATGAAAGTTTTCACAAGTTAGCGTCTCAAGAAATCACACTTAATAAGTTTTTGGATCACAGCTGCAACAGGACCAGAAAAAATACCATTTTCTTTTCCACATCAGAAATAATTTTTGGATTACTCAATGCTGCCTTGATATCAGAGTCCACATGTCACACATCTAGGAGAACACACCAAAAACAAGGAATGTGTTCCATCGTAGACTACAATTGATGCTGCAGCCGCTCAACAAAAACATAAACACTACTGAAACCTTGCACAGGTTTAACTGATTTCACCTCACTTCATCTCTATTTTGGTTTACAGAGTGCAATATAGCTGTTGCTAGTCTTCAAACTAAAGCAAACCAGGCAATCAGAGTTGTTAGGTAACCAAAATCATTCAGTGTGGAGTCAGAATACAAACTTACCTGCCTAGATTGAACTTTTGACCAAGAACTCAGGAAGGAAGAAAGGCTTCTCCACAAATCGGACTCCAATCACTTGTTTTAACAAGCTGCAAGAACTCACTCTATTTAGTGAGTTCCTTTTTGGCACACAAATATGGCCCAACACACAGTCAGTATCTTGACTCTTGAGAACAAAAATGCCTTTTCCTTAAAAAAAGATAAAGGAGAGAGGGTTCAAACTAACTGCAATCAATCTCGGTAAGTTTTCGTAATTTAATTCACATCCGCTGCAAACCAAACTGTCCAATAAATAGCTTTGCAACAAACAAAATGCCCCCGATACCTAATTGTTGTCAATTTCTATTGAAAACTGAGTGAACAAAAAGCACAGAGTTTGCCGCTATTTTGGAGCGCCCATATTTAGTCTTAGTTTGGAAGAAATTTGGAGGAATCTACCAGTTTCTCCTAAATGATGGAGACAAAAATACATTTAATTTTCTTTTTTGAGCTTTTAGCTGTTGTTTTCATCACGTTCAAGACATTTTTTAATTTTGAAGAGAAAATTGTGGCAGTACAGCTATATTTTTGTATTTTTGATCCGCTTATCTAGCGGCTTGCACTACTAAACTTTGGTGTACCCGTCCTCTATTACCATGGAATACAGATACCTGGAACGGAAGGCTCGTTGATATCTGGGATGCTTTTGTGGGACGTATCGGAAGTTAGCAGAGATTTGGCAGAGATATAGCAGGGATATAGCAGGGATCGACGGCCCCTACGAATTTCCTCAAATTTTCTGTGTACATCGAGGGCATGTTAAAGTGCAGTAATTCAGCAGAATTTCCATTTTGCATTCACTATTTTCGGCGCCAGGGGTAAAAAACTAAAGAGCCTTAGGGCATAATCGACTATCATAGGACTTCAGAGAATAAGGCCTGCTCCGCCGACCAGTGTCGCGTCAACTAGGTCATGATGCACATAATTTTAAAGCTCTCAATTGCCCAAACACAGTGCGACAGTCAAATCTGACCTGGGGCCTCAGGGGTCTCGCTGAGGCCCCTTTGAAAATATTGGCTCTGTGGGGAGGCCCCTTCGATTTTCCAGCAGACGTGCATGTGCATTCCCCTATCGATGTCAGTTAATCTGGCTGAAAGACCCCCCTTTTCCATTGATAAATGAGGCCCCTCAGGGGCCTCCGAATATTTCCATGCAGCATATTGGGTGCACAGCGCATGTTCACCAGGTCATGATGCACATCATTTGGAAGCTCTCATTTACCCAAACACAGTCCGACAGTCAAATCTGACCTGGGGCCTCAGGGGTCTCGCTGAGGCCCCTTTGAAAATATTGGCTCTATGGGGAGGCCCCTTCGATTTTCCAGCAGACGTGCATGTGCATTCCCCTATCGATGTCAGTTAATCTGGCTGAAAGACCCCCCTTTTGCATTGATAAATGAGGCCCCTCAGGGGCCTCCGAATATTTCCATGCAGCATATTGGGTGCTCAGCGCATGTTCACCAGGTCATGATGCACATCATTTGAAAGCTCTCATTTACCCAAACACAGTCCGACAGTCAAATCTGACCTGGGGCCTCAGGGGTCTCGCTGAGGCCCCTTTGAAAATATTGGCTCTATGGGGAGGCCCCTTCGATTTTCCAGCAGACGTGCATGTGCATTCCCCTATCGATGTCAGTTAATCTGGCTGAAAGACCCCCCTTTTGCATTGATAAATGAGGCCCCTCAGGGGCCTCCGAATATTTCCATGCAGCATATTGGGTGCTCAGCGCATGTTCACCAGGTCATGATGCACATCATTTGAAAGCTCTCATTTACCCAAACACAGTCCGACAGTCAAATCTGACCTGGGGCCTCAGGGGTCTCGCTGAGACCCCTTTGAAAATATTGGCTCTATGGGGAGGCCCCTTCGATTTTCCAGCAGACGTGCATGTGCATTCCCCTATCGATGTCAGTTAATCTGGCTGAAAGACCCCCCTTTTGCATTGATAAATGAGGCCCCTCAGGGGCCTCCGAATATTTCCATGCAGCATATTGGGTGCTCAGCGCATGTTCACCAGGTCATGATGCACATCATTTGAAAGCTCTCATTTACCCAAACACAGTCCGAAAGTCAAATCTGACCTGGGGCCTCAGGGGTCTCGCTGAGGCCCCTTTGAAAATATTGGCTCTATGGGGAGGCCCCTTCGATTTTCCAGCAGACGTGCATGTGCATTCCCCTATCGATGTCAGTTAATCTGGCTGAAAGACCCCCCTTTTGCATTGATAAATGAGGCCCCTCAGGGGCCTCCGAATATTTTCATGCAGCATATTGGGTGCTCAGCGCATGTTCACCAGGTCATGATGCACATCATTTGAAAGCTCTCATTTACCCAAACACAGTCCGACAGTCAAATCTGACCTGGGGACTCAGGGGTCTCGCTGAGGCCCCTTTGAAAATATTGGCTCTATGGGGAGGCCCCTTCGATTTTCCAGCAGACGTGCATGTGCATTCCCCTATCGATGTCAGTTAATCTGGCTGAAAGACCCCCCTTTTGCATTGATAAATGAGGCCCCTCAGGGGCCTCCGAATATTTCCATGCAGCATATTGGGTGCTCAGCGCATGTTCACCAGGTCATGATGCACATCATTTGAAAGCTCTCATTTACCCAAACACAGTCCGACAGTCAAATCTGACCTGGGGCCTCAGGGGTCTCGCTGAGGCCCCTTTGAAAATATTGGCTCTATGGGGAGGCCCCTTCGACTTTCCAGCAGACGTGCATGTGCATTCCCCTATCGATGTCAGTTAATCTGGCTGAAAGACCCCCTTTTGCATTGATAAATGAGGCCCCTCAGGGGCCTCCGAATATTTCCATGCAGCATATTGGGTGCTCAGCGCATGTTCACCAGGTCATGATGCACATCATTTGAAAGCTCTCATTTACCCAAACACAGTCCGACAGTCAAATCTGACCTGGGGCCTCAGGGGTCTCGCTGAGGCCCCTTTGAAAATATTGGCTCCATGGGGAGGCCCCTTCGATTTTCCAGCAGACGTGCATGTGCATTGCCCTATCGATGTCAGTTAATCTGGCTGAAAGACCCCCCTTTCGCATTGATAAATGAGGCCCCTCAGGGGCCTCCGAATATTTCCATGCAGCATATTGGGTGCTCAACGCATGTTCACCAGGTCATGATGCACATCATTTGAAAGCTCTCATTTACCCAAACACAGTCCGACAGTCAAATCTGACCTGGGGCCTCAGGGTCTCGCTGAGGCCCCTTTGAAAATCTGGGCTCTATGGGGAGGCCCCTTCGATTTTCCAGCAGACGTGCATGTGCATTCCCCTATCGATGTCAGTTAATCTGGCTGAAAGACCCCCTTTTGCATTGATAAATGAGGCCCCTCAGGGGCCTCTGAATTTTTCCATGCAGCATATTGGGTGCTCAGCGCATGTTCACCAGGTCATGATGCACATCATTTGAAAGCTCTCATTTACCCAAACACAGTCCGACATTCAAATCTGACCTGGGGCCTCAGGGGTCTCGCTGAGGCCCCTTTGAAAATATCGGCTCTATGGGGAGGCCCCTTCGATTTTCCAGCAGACGTGCATGTGCATTCCCTATCGATGTCAGTTAATCTGGCTGAAAGACCTTCTTGCATTGATAAATGAGGCCCCTCAGGGGCCTCTGAATATTTCCATGCAGCATATTGGGTGCTCAGCGCATGTTCACCAGGTCATGATGCACATCATTTGAAAGCTCTTCATTTACCCAAACACAGTCCAACAGTCAAATCTGACCTGGGGCCTCAGGGGTCTCGCTGATGCCTCTTTGAAAATATTGGCTCTATGGGGAGGCCCCTTCGATTTTCAGCAGACGTGCATGTGTATTCCCCTATCGATGTCAGTTAATCTGGCTGAAAGACCCCCTTTTGCATTGATAAATGAGGCCCCTCAGGGGCCTCCGAATATTTCCATGCAGCACATTGGGTGCTCAGCGCATGTTCACCAGGTCAAGATGCACATCATTTGAAAGCTCTCATTTACCCAAACACAGTCCGACAGTCAAATCTGACCTGGGGCCTCAGGGATCTCGCTGAGGCCCCTTTGAAAATATTGACTCTATGGGGAGGCCCTTCGATTTTCCAGCAGACGTGCATATGCATTTCCCTATCGATGTCAGGATGGGAATGCACATGCACGTCTGCTGGAAAATCGAAGGGGCCTCCCATAGAGCCAATATTTTCAAAGGGGCCTCAGCGAGACCCCTGAGGCCCCAGGTCAGATTTGACTGTCGGACTGTGTTTGGGTAAATGAGAGCTTTCAAATTATGTGCATCATGACCTGGTGAAAATGCGCTGAGCACCCAATATGCTGCATGGAAATATTCGGAGGCCCCTGAGGGGCCTCATTTATCAATGCAAGAGGGGGTCTTTCAGCCACATTAACTGACATCGATAGGGGAATGCACATGCACGTCTGCTGGAAAATCGAAGGGGCCTCCCCATAGAGACAATATTTTCAAAGGGGCCTCAGCGAGACCCCTGAGGCCCCAGGTCAGATTTGACTGTCGGACTGTGTTTTGGTAAATGAGAGCTTTCAAATGATGTGCATCATGAACTGGTGAACATGCGCTGAGCACACAATATGCTGCATGGAAATATTCGGAGGCCCCTGAGGGGCCTCATTTATCAATGCAAAAGGGGGGTCTTTCAGCCAGATTAACTGACATCGATAGGGGAATGCACATGCACGTCTGCTGGAAAATCGAAGGGGCCTCCCCATAGAGCCAATATTTTCAAAGGGGCCTCAGCGAGACCCCTGAGTCCCCAGGTCAGATTTGACTGTCGGACTGTGTTTGGGTAAATGAGAGCTTTCAAATGATGTGCATCATGACCTGGTGAACATGCGTTGAGCACCCAATATGCTGCATGGAAATATTCGGAGGCCCCTGAGGGCCTCATTTATCAATGCAAAAGGGGGGTCTTTCAGCCAGATTAACTGACATCGATAGGGGAATACACATGCACGTCTGCTGGAAAATCGAAGGGGCCTCACCATAGAGACAATATTTTCAAAGGGGCCTCAGCGAGACCCCTGAGGCCCCAGGTCAGATTTGACTGTCGGACTGTGTTTGGGTAAATGAGAGCTTTCAAATGATGTGCATCATGACCTGGTGAACATGCGCTGAGCACCCAATATGCTGCATGTAAATATTCGGAAGCCCCCGAGGGGCCTCATTTATCAATGCAAAAGGGGGGTCTTTCAGCCAGATTAACTGACATCGATAGGGGAATGCACATGCACGTCTGCTGGAAAATCGAAGGGGCCTCCCTATAGAGCCAATATTTTCAAAGGGGCCTCAGCGAGACCCCCTGAAGCCCCAGGTCAGATTTGACTGTCGGACTGTGTTTGGGTAAATGAGAGCTTTCAAATGATGTGCATCATGACCTGGTGAACATGCGTTGAGCACCCAATATGCTGCATGGAAATATTCGGAGGCCCCTGAGGGGCCTCATTTATCAATGCAAAAGGGGGGGTCTTTCAGCCAGATTAACTGACATCGATAGGGGAATGCACATGCACGTCTGCTGGAAAATCGAAGGGGCCTCCCTATAGAGCCAATATTTTCAAAGGGGCCTCAGCGGGACCCCTGAGGCCCCAGGTCAGATTTGACTGTCGGACTGTGTTTGGGTAAATGAGAGCTTTCAAATGATGTGCATCATGACCTGGTGAACCTGCGTTGAACACCCAATATGCTGCATGGAAATATTCGGAGGCCCCTGAGGGGCCTCATTTATCAATGCAAAAGGGGGTCTTTCAGCCAGATTAACTGACATCGATAGGGGAATGCACATGCACGTCTGCTGGAAAATCGAAGGGGCCTCCCCATAGAGCCAATATTTTCAAAGGGGCCTCAGCGAGACCCCTGAGGCCCCAGGTCAGATTTGACTGTCGGACTGTGTTTGGGTAAATGAGAGCTTTCAAATGATGTGCATCATGACCTGGTGAACATGCGTTGAGCACCCAATATGCTGCATGGAAATATTCGGAGGCCCCTGAGGGGCCTCATTTATCAATGCAAAAGGGGGTCTTTCAGCCAGATTAACTGACATCGATAGGGCAATGCACATGCACGTCTGCTGGAAAATCGAAGGGGCCTCCCCATGGAGCCAATATTTTCAAAGGGGCCTCAGCGAGACCCCTGAGGCCCCAGGTCAGATTTGACTGTCGGACTGTGTTTGGGTAAATGAGAGCTTTCAAATGATGTGCATCATGACCTGGTGAACATGCGCTGAGCACCCAATATGCTGCATGGAAATATTCGGAGGCCCCTGAGGGGCCTCATTTATCAATGGAAAAGGGGGGTCTTTCAGCCAGATTAACTGACATCGATAGGGGAATGCACATGCACGTCTGCTGGAAAATCGAAGGGGCCTCCCCATAGAGACAATATTTTCAAAGGGGCCTCAGCGAGACCCCTGAGGCCCCAGGTCAGATTTGACTGTCGCACCGTGTTTGGGCAATTGAGAGCTTTAAAATTATGTGCATCATGACCTAGTTGACGCGACACTGGTCGGCGGAGCAGGCCTTATTCTCTGAAGTCCTATGATAGTCGATTATGCCCTAAGGCTCTTTAGTTTTTCACCCCTGGCGCCGAAAATAGTGAATGCAAAATGGAAATTCTGCTGAATTACTGCACTTTAACATGCCCTCGATGTACACAGAAAATTTGACGAAATTCGTAGGGGCCGTCGATCCCTGCTATATCCCTGCTATATCTCTGCCAAATCTCTGCTAACTTCCGGTACGTTTTTGTGGGGCTCATTAAAAGAGAATTGGGTAAATAGCCAAGAACATTAAAATATAGACGGCAGTAAAATATTCAACAAAAAAACAAGCCTTTGCGCGTGCCTTACTTCAACGGAGAGGAAACAGCTACTACTGAGGTATTATTTATCCCATATAAACCTAAATAATTGCATAATAGCCATAAAATATGAATGCAAAATCAGCGTGAGCCTGGATTCGAACCCGGAACACAAGGATTGCTAGACAAGCATGCTGCCAACTGCGCTATTGAGCAACGAAGTTACCATTATGAAGATGAAAAGTTCCATGCGTGGGATTCGAACTTGGGATCTTTCTCTTCCTAGACGACCGCTTAACACACTGCGCTATTACGGCGCCGAGCCGACGCGCGCTTAAAACATGTTATAATACAAGTTGAGCTGCAGTATCAGATTCTGATTTCTCCTGCGCTTTGCTCTAAGATTTTAGGCATTTCATGCCTAAAATGTATTTTAGCGGACGCACCACAGATTGGGCTTTCCGAAATGCATAGTGGTTTTCCTGTGCAAGCCACGGTTTATAAGTTATGGCGCATCAAAGTCATCGGCCACCACATCTCCCATAGACTTTACATTGGTCCTTACCGAGCTTTACTTACCGAAGGATTTTTTCATGTCCTAGATTGGCACCCAAAAGCGGGGTGGGTTTGCATTGAGGTCTCCATTCCAGGTATCTCTATTCCATGCTATTACCCTGGACGAAGGGACTGTGGTATGGGACATGCTACTAGACTGCCGACTCGAACTGCCAGAATTCAAAATCTGAACCATTGCAGCAACTGCTTAGCTTTTCAGTGTGACAATAGACTACTACCTTTTCTACAAATTTGTATCTTTTAGTGAGGTTTCGTTCCCTAGAAATTGTTTTATTAGACTTTTTGTTACCCAGAAATAGAATCGGTTACTGCCAGAACTAGGTGCCAAAACTCAACTCACGAAAGAATGTAACAATCACTTAAAAAAGCTTTGTACCGAAATAAAAATAGCAATTCTTAAAATTTGTCCCTTTTCACGATGTTCCTTTCGAGGACAACTGTAAAATCATCGATTAAAATCATCACTACTTTATTAAAGCGGAGTACTTTCTGTTGCCCTTGGTGTTCATGCCTGGAACCGAAAGCTGCATACCAGATCAGAAATAACCCAACATTCTTCCCCATATCCCAAGATATCAATAATTCCCCATACAAGGAGCAGGGGCGTACTTAAAACGTTGTGAACACAACAGAGAACGACAGTGCATAGGCGGATTCAGGATTTCCGACGAGGGGGGCACCATCCGGAACAGGGGGCACTACTTTTGACCGGCAAAACCTATCAGGTGAGCACAAAACCTTATTGGTGGGTGCAGTGGCGGATCTAGCCGGTTGGTTTGGGAGGGGCAAACCAAAGTCGAAAAGCAAAAAAAACGTCGCGCAGTGAAAAATTGCGCTACAATATGCCTTTTCGGTAGGATTTTGGGAACTGGAGACGAAAAGCAAAAAAACGTCGCGGGGTAAAAAATATGGGCTCAAGATACATTTTTTCCTATCCAAGCCCCAATATTTACACTGATCTTCTCTAATTCTGTTTTAAGTTGAGAGTTGAAGCACCAAAATTTTGCCTACAAGCTAAAAAGGAGTCGGGGAAAAAGGAGGTCGTTCGCTTTGGGGGGCAAAAACATCGATAAAAATTTTGACTCCGGAAAGGAGAGTTTACTCCCCGGAGCGGCGTAATGTGACCCTGTAAAAATGTCCTATCTTTTTCGGTGTTCATCGACACCGCAGAGGAGAGTCACCAGGACTAAGGGGGTCACATGACTCTTTAAAGACGGGTCACTTGACTCGCCAAATAACCATGAAACCCGCCTATTCGGGGTCAGTTGACCCTTCATTTACGTACGATGTGACCCTCCAAAACAGGGTCAGGTGACCCTTTATAGGAGGGTCATACAAAATGCCCTGGAAAGGATAATATAAATAAATCGCTTCGAGGACTAGCAGCAAAAGAACACACACGTTTGTAGCGTTTTATTACCGTCAGGCAAACAATTTCGACTAATTTACGAAACATACAATAATCCAAGCAAACCTAACACGCGCACCGCTGGGGTCCCGGGCATGACACACCCCGCTGGGGGGCATTTCTCGCCCCCTCCGTATCTAATTTCCCACGAAAGCTAAAGGAAAATTACGGGCGGCGTTCGAAAGCTCTTGACAAGACGAAGAGATTGTATACGAAGAATTTTTATGTCAGGTCAATATTGAGGTCAGCATACGTCAAAGAAGGTTCCATAAGCTTACAACGGAGCAGTGTACGTTTCTCTCTCTAGATCGCTGGGGGGTGTTTTTCGCCCCCCCCTCCGTAGCTCATTTCCCACGAAAGATAAAGGAAAATTACGGGCGGCGTTCGAAAGCTCTCGACAAGACGAAGAGATTGTATACGAAGAATTTTTATGTCAGGTCAATATTGAGGTGAGCAAAGGTCAAAGAAGGTTCCATAAGCTTACAACAGAGTAGTGTACGTTTCTCAGGGGAGATAGAGGAAATCTTTATGCATCGCTGGATTCCTCTCATGGCGGCAAATCGAATGATATATAATATGACCTTCCTAGGTCAAATAGTAAAAATGACCTGGACTCGAGCTAGGTCAAGGTCACAGAGTGACGTGGTATGGTCATGTTGCATATCAATCGACTCCCCGTGACAATATAAGAACAATGAAAGCAAAATGGGAGCTTTATCTCAATTCAGTGAGAAGTTATTGGCAAAACAATCAATCTATGTTCTCGTGACCTGACATGACCTTTGAGAGGTCAGATGCTCAAAAACTCAACGTTATGGTCATGATCGTGGTAAGAATAGATGGTTTGAGTATTTTTTGAGTATTTTCGGTTTTATCTATCCAGTATTTACTGCAAACGAGCCAATTGTATTTTTCCCTATACTTATAATGTAGTGACCAAAAAATTGACCCCACCTTAGGTCAACAATATCAAAATTCCGAGATAGCAGATTTGTAGACCCTGATAACCTCATCATATTGTAGAAGTTTCAAACTGATCGGTTCGCTGATGTTCCCTTGGCGCTGCTTCAAACTCGTGAATTTAGGTTTTGAGGCTGGGTCACTTGACCTAAAATAGCTCCTTGACCTGACATAACCTTAACTCAAAAATTTTGTCAGATGTGTAAAATTAATCAGGGATAAGGCACTGTAGGTTTCGTTGTTCTGCATCTCTTCGTTTTTGCGTTATCTGGGGAAAACCAGGAGGGGGTGATTTCGCCCCCAGCGGTGCGCGTGTTAACTATAGTTATCCTGGCCGGGCAACTGAACTACACACTAAACAATCGCTGGGCAGACCTTGACGGAATCTTAAGTCCCCTGAACAGAATTTTTCTTACTGGGTAAGTGCGCACTTTCGAGTGGGGCTGGCCAATGCCGACCGAAAATCATATTATGATCACGTTACAACAGCCTATCACAATGTCAACTTATCGGAAATATACGCCGTACCCATTGAAGCGAGACAACGTCCAAATACACATCTTCCAGCGGGTCATTGGCGTCTCTCGGCGGGAATGCGCGGCCGCCGCCGGAGGGTGGCTGGTCTGAGATCAGCTCAGATACCGGTAACGGCCGCGTACGACACACTCGTATGGCAAGGGACGGTCACGCAGGGACATAAAAAGTAGCACAAAACAAGTTATTCGTCAAAGTATTCACTCAATTCGAACCATATCACAGCTTCTTAAAAGCTTCTGCTCGGGATCCGTGGTATGAACCCCTCGAACACGGCCTGCCTCTCCACGTACATCCGGCCGTTCCAAATGCAGATACAGCACTGTCGGTTTAAATTTCCACTCCTGGATGAAGTCACCCACACCAGTTTCGCCTTATGAGGTCAGCAATACAGTTTTTTGGAAAGCACCAAAGCATAAAACCCCCACCCTAACCCTACCCCCTAACCCTTTTAAACACCGTTCTTCCACAGAACTGGCAGTTTCCATTCCCTCACGCAAGATGGCATGGATCGCCTTCCTGTTCTTCAGGACAAAGCCTTCGGCGTCACCCTTGTCCTTGAATACAACCGGCACTAAGAAATCGCTGATGCGTTTGAGACTTCCCGCGCACCACTGATTAAAAACCAAAAGAACTGCGCCCCATAGGAACGCCTTCTCAGGATCCGTTGTCAGGACAGCAATCACAGCCTGCCATCGACGTACATCTGGCCGTTCCAGGTGCTGGGTCCATATTGGTGTTCAGGTTCGGCTTTCCCTTGGATGACGTCATTCAGATCAGCGCGGAGGAGGCGCACCATGTCCGTGACTGCAGTCTCTGCGGAAATGTAATTGCATCACTCAATTTGTAAAGCAAAGGTGTTGTCGAGAAGGCTCGCGCGGTAACATTTTCCTGTTTATACAAACACATTTAATTATTTTTTTGCACCGTAAAATCGAATATCGCGGGATATTCTTCACAAGAAGCACTGGCAGTTAAGACAATTAATCCAATGTTAGGGTACCAGGGTGGATGAAACCACTGCAGGGTGACAAGGAAACATACAAAATGTTTGTTATGTCTTATAACTCAATACAACGAGGTACATTGAGCTGCAAAACGCAAAAGTCTGACGATACCCGGTCCAATGTATCGAAAATCTCGTTCAATATTTAACAGGTCTAAACAAGCGATTCCTCTAATCGTGGCGAATCAAATGATGTAAAATATGGTACCTTATTTCAAATTGTAAAAATATCACGACATTGACCTACGTCAGGGTCACAGGGTGGCCTGGTATGGTCATGTTGCATATTCTACCGGAACCACAGCGGCATGACCTACTCCATGACCTCATAACCCCATTCAAAGTTCACATCATCATACAAATCATTTCAGATGTTTGGCGTGTACCCAGCAAGGTTTCACACTGAAGTTAAGAAATAAAACAGAAGTTCTTGAAACAAAATACAGTTGGAAAAAATTATCAAGCTGGGTCAAACTCCACCATAGGTCAAAAATTATGATTTTTCGGAAAAGTTCCATACGGATTTATTTCTCATATGAAACTTTCCATGCAATGGCCAATTCGTACGGGCAATAATTTTAATCACGAGCGAGGCGGACACACCAGTGCAAAGAAATATAACAAAACTTAGAAACATAATATACCACCGCGCAAGGAATAGTAGATCATGAAAGGCTGCACATTAATCAAGTTCCCTGCTCTGGTCTATATGAGATATCGGTTTCTTCCCGACACTGGTACTCCCAAAAAGCTCAAAGTTTGCGTATCTAAGGCACTCACTCAAATCACACGCTCCATTAACACGCGCCCCGCTGGGGTCCCTTGCATGACGCGCCCCCTGGGGAGCGTTTTTCCGCCCCCTCCGTATCTCGTTCCCCACGAAAGCTAAAGGAAAATTACGGTCGGCGTTCGAAAGCTCCTGACAAGACGACGAGACTTTATAGGAATAATTTTTATGTCAGATCAATATTGAGGTCAGCATAGGTCAGAGAAGGCTCCATAGGCTTACAACAGAGCAATGTACGTTTCCCTCTCTATATCTTTCCTCAGGGAAGCTAGAGCAAATCTTTATGCATCATTGGATTCCTCTCATCGCAGCAAATCAAATGATGTATAATATGATTTTGTTAGGTCAAATAGTAAAAATGACCTGACCTCGACCTAGGTCAGGGTCACAGAGTGACCTGGTATGGCCATGCTGCATATCAATCGACTCCCCGTGACAATATAAATACAATGCAAGCAAGATGGGAGTTTTATCTCAATTCAGTGAGAAGTTATTGGCAAGACAATCCCTCTCGGCTCCCGTGACCGGATATGACCTTTGAGAGGTCAGATGCTCAAAAAATAAACTTTATGGTCAATATCCTGGTAAGAATAGACGGTTTGAGGATTTTTCTAGGAAAAGGGTACAGTTGGCAAAGGCGTGTCCTGGAGACTGCTAGTAGGAGCATGTAGTGCAGACAGGCGTGCTCAGAGTGCTAAAAAAATAGACTACAAAAAGCGATCTCAGAGTGTTGGAAAAGAGTGCATTGTACAGAGGTGGTCTCAGACTGTTAGGAAGGGGTTGCAAGTGGAAAAGGCGTCTCCAGAAGACTGCTGGTGGGGGATGATTTACTCAGAGGCGTGTTCAGAATGCTGGGAAGAGGTGCAATTGGCAAAGGCGTGTCCAGATCAGTGCCGTAGCCAGAGGAGTCGTTGGGGACCACGGACCCCCTTGGGCAGATCTTGTGCACTGGAAAACACGAGCATTGAACTCGAGGGCCCCTGAGCTTGGTTGCACGGGACCCCCGACCTTAGTCTCAGAGGGCCCCCGGGCTTGATCTCAGGGGCCCCGGAGCTTAGTGTACGACTGCCCTCCTAGCTCAATCTCGGGGACCCCCGAGCTTATTGTCAGGTTGCCCTCCAAACTTGATCTCGGGGACTCCGAGCTTGGTCTCAGTGGCCCTTGGTTGGTCTCGGGGGAGTTCCCCGAGCCTGGTCTCAGGGGTACTCCGGTATCGAGGGCTCTCAAGTATCGAACATTGACCTTAGGGCCAACTGAGCTTGGTCTCAGGGGCCCCGAGTTGGTCTCAGGTGCCCCTGAGCTTTGTTTCAGGAAACCCCCGAGCTTGGTCTCAGTGGACCCCCAAAACTTAGTCTCAGAGGACCCCCAAGCTTGGTGTCAGTGGCTTGAGCTTGGTCTCAGTGGGCTCCACGAGCGTGGTCTCAGGGGCACCTCGATCATCGGTATCAAGGGCTCCGGATTATCGAACATTGATATCGGGGGCACCTGAGCGTGGTCTCAGGGGCCCTGAGTGGGTCTCAGGCGCCTGAACATGGTCCCAGGGGCCCCCATTGGGCCCCTGGGATCTTAGTCTTAAGATCTTAAGAAGGTCCGTGGGACCAATCTTAACACACGCATTGACGGGGGCGGGTACCCGCCCCCTCGGGTTATTCGGAGATAGTAGAAAAACGGCGGCGCGTAGCGCCGCCGTACTTGGTATACCTTTTCCCTCATCATTTTTACAACTTATGTGAAAATTTTAAGGTTAGGTCATCTCAGGTCAGGTCACCAGTACAGGTCAAGTGACCCGACCTCAAAAAAGTTTAAGATAGCATAAGTCGGAGCAGGGTGAGCTTATCCGATTGAAACTCATATCACATATGTCGTGTGGTATAATGTGTCTGCTAAAAGTAGAGCATGAGTCAGCGTCGATCGGTGTGGCTGAGTTGATAAAAAGTGGTGTGCGTCTGGAAATACAAGAGAGAACCAACCAAGCCTCCGAGGAGTTAACATCATAACATTGGTAGCAGCGGTGGAGGCAGCCGGTGGCTTCGGCCGCCGGTTCGCCATCGGGCTTTTGCTGAACAACGTGCAAAATTGTTTCCGATCTGCAGAGTGTCCACATACTCTGACGCAGCCTCCGCCGGCACTTCTGATTAAGCCAAGCTTTGACCTGTGTGTCGCAACATCTGCTGCTGACTATCGTCACAGGCCAGCAACACAGAAACCTGTGTCATCTCCGTGTCTGTTCTTGACCTGGCATTGGAGGTAAGGAATTTCCTAACCGTCATGACAACGAATCACAATCAAGTAACGACCAAGTAGCACATTAACGTTATCTTGAACCAGAATAAACACCTGAGCTTGAAATGAGCTTCTAGAATTAGAAGTATATTGAAGATATATAGGGTATTGCCCCACGAGTCCGATTAATAAGCGCAAAGAAAATAAATAACTTATGCCCAAATAAGAAAATACGAGCGTTCTAGGTGCGCAGTGGAAACTGCCCACAGAGAGATATTAAAGACAAGGCAAGGAATAAGCCTGTCCAGCCCCGAGATATGAGGGTGAAGCATGAGAAAAAGGGACTATAAGGCAACAAAGCCAGAAAAGCGCGTAATCGGCTATTATATAACGAGCACAAGAGGAATGCTCTGAAATGAGAACTGAAGACTATGAACCACATATGAAGCTCAGCGCCTGCGTCTGCAACGTCAGCAGACATTTCAACGTGATTTTTAAATATAACGCGCCGTCAGACATCCGTGCCATTGTGCATGTCAACCACCAGCACGTCTCACCGAGACGACATTGACCTCACGCAGCACGTAGCCGCGTGATGACCCATCATCTAGCCCAGCCCAGCTCTTGGCTGTCACCACCACATCTGCACCCGCAACGCACTCAGTGTGCAACAATCACCTTTCAGAATGACCGTCATCCAAACCCTTCATGGATGCCGGATCTGATCAACTTGAAATTTCATCTCTTATCGCCTAAAGCAAGCAAGTTAACCGCTATCACACCATGCACTTCCTGCGGGACTTCCAGACGTCCTGCGGGACACCTCAGCATGTTTCTAGACACACCAGCCATTCCTGTCTACTCCGGCTATTTGGCACCTGCATTCGGTACGACGCCTAAGTATCATCGCCCCGTTCTTCTGAGTAGACTATCGGCCGTGAGTCTGCGCAGAGGAACAGCACGACATCAACAGCATCATCTACCTTCTTAAATCTCCCCCCAAAAAAAAAGGGGGGGCCCCAAACACCACCCTATTTAAAAAAAAAATTTTAACATAAAGAACAAAACAAAATTTTTTTTTTTTTTTTTTCCCCCCCCCCCCCCCCTTATAAAAAAATATTTTTTTTTTTTTTTTATTTAGAAAGAAAGAAATTTTTTTTAAAAAAAAGGGGGGGGGTCTACCTTAATTATTTTCAGAACGACCCATCAATTAGTGTGGCACCTTGTGACGTGATACGAGTGTTACCCTGCCGGCTCGTTTGTGACAGCTATTATCGCATTAATGTGTGCTAATTTTCAAATAGTCACAATCAGCCTTAGTTGCTACCTATGTACACATCGTTAGTCACAGCTCACCAAAAGTGAGATCCTGCATAGAGTAATTTCAGTTATTTTGCACATTGAAACAATGCACCTCATCATGCTTAAAACGTATGCTTGTTAACGTGTGTACAATTGTATGTACAAGTATATTCTTCACTTTACAAAGTTCCAGATTGGATATAAAATCCCACAAGTCATTCAACCCTGTTGGTTATGATTTTATTAATGCTGAATAATGCTGATAATTCAGTTATATTTCAATACTCGCCAACATCTCCGAGCTTTGGACGTGGCCCCCACCGCACAGTAATGAAATCCCTCCGTTACTCCAAGGTTTATTTTTCGCCAAGGCGCGACCAGTGTTTGTATTACCCTCTGTCTGTGTTATTGTTGGCTCATAGTCACTCTGGCACACTGCCCTGACCTACTTGCACAGTATTGAGTTCTTGGCCCTGCGCACCGTTGTTTCTTCCCTTTGAAGTTAGACTGCTCTGTTTACCCTTCCTTCGTTTTTTTAGTCTATGTCACTCCACTTACGTAACGGGGAGGGAAATGCAGATAGAATACAAATAAAGAATAAAGAGCACGGAAATAGTTGACTATGAAAAATAGGAAATACTTACAAAAATATTACATCACTGTACAAAACAAATATATGTGCAGTATACATCAGAACCAATACCACTGTTGATTAGAGAACAAGGCCTGATACGAAATGTATCAAATATTGGCAGATCTGACGGTTCTGTGAAAAATGTAACTGAAGATAAAGTAGTGTAAGAGTTCATCGAGTACTTTTATTGCAAAAACGTGTAATCTGCCAGCTATCATGAAATGTGTTTCTCACAACCTAGACCCCTATAATTGATTAAATTGTATTCACAATTCTACTGTATGGAGGAGGATGTCGTGTGGTATAATGTGTCTGCTAAAAGTAGAGCATGAGTCAGCGTCGATCGGTGTGGCTGAGTTGATAAAAAGTGGTGTGCGTCTGGAAATACAAGAGAGAACCAACCGAGCCACCGAGGAGTTAACATCATAACACATAATGGCCCCAACGAGTTCTCTAAAATATGTTCCGGTATTTTTGATATCGATGACCTAAGGTGAGGTACGAAGCATGTCCTCTCCATTGGAAATACATGGGAAAAATGGTTTTTACGGAATAACTCAGTAACGGATGGTGATAGAGCATTTATTTTAGCTGCATTAGACTCGCCTGGGCTTTGCGGTTCTAATCATTTGCATTTTATATAATTTGACCCTGACCTGACCTCAGGTCAGGTCAAATCTTTGATTTTACCTAGCAAGGTCAAATTATATATCATTCGATTTGGCTTGCTAAGAGGATTCATACCGTTCAAGTCGTTTTGCTCTATCTTTACTTGTTCAGACGACATGGCCGAAAAACTGAATTTACAGGTTATCCCTATGACGGGCATGTTTTGACCTCTCGTGACCTTAAATGTGACCCGACAAAAAATGGTACAAATGTTTTCGATGGAGAAGTGGATGGGCAGCCCAACGCCGTTTACCGTTTTTCGCTACCTACCGTGGTTCTTGAGATCTTAGGGGGGCGGGTACCCGCCCCCGTCAATGCGAAGGTGGCTCAGACCCCCGTCAATGTGCGTGTTAAGACTGGTCCCACAGGCCTTTTGATCTTGGTCTCACAGTCTTTCGGTCTTGGTTTCAGGGAGCCCCCGAGCATGGTCTCCAAGCTTGGTGTCAGGGGACCCCGAACTTAGTTGCAGGGGACCCCCGAGCTTGGTCTCAGAGGATCCCCAAACTTAGTCTCAGAGGACCCCCAAGCTTGGTCTTGGTGGCCTGAGCTTGATCTCAGTGGGCTCCACGAGCTTGGTCTCAGGGGGCCCTGAGTTGGTCTCAGGGAACCCGAGCCTGGTCTCAGGGGGCCCAAGCTTGGTCCCACGGACCTTTTCTTCTTTGTCCCACCAGCCTTTCGATCTTGGTCTCATGGGCATTTCGATCTGGGTCTCAGGGGCCTCGAGCGTGGGGTCAGGGGTCCCGCGAGCTTGGTCTCAGGGGCCCCAAGCTTGGTCTCAGGTGCCCCCCGAGCTTTGTTTCAGGAAACCCCCGAACTTGGTCCCAGGGGACCACAGAGCTTGGTTTCAGTGGCCCGAACTTGGCCTCAGGGGCTCCCTGAGCTTGGTGTCAGGGGTCCCTCGATCATCGCTATCGAGGGCTCCGGATTATCAAATATTGATATCGGGGGCACCTGAGCTTGGTCTCAGGGGCCCTGAGTTGGTCTCAGGGTTCTGAACTTGGTCCCAGGGGCCCAAATTGGGGCCCCTGGGATCTTAGTCTTAAGATCTTAAGAAGGCCCGTGGGACCAATTTTAAGATTGGTCCCACGGGTCTTTTGATCTTGGTCTCACGGTCTTTTGGTCTTGGTCTCAGGGAGCCCCGAGCTTGGCCTCAGGGCCCCCAAAGCTTGGTGTGAGGGGACCCCGAACTTAGTTGCAGGGAACCCCTGAGTGCGGTCTCAGAGAACCCCCAAACTTAGTCTCAGAGGACCCCCAAGCTTGGTCTTAGTGGCCTAAGCTTGATCTCAGTGGGCTCCACGAGCTTGGTCTCAGGGGGCTTCACAAGCTTGTCCTCAGTGGCCTGAGCTTGGTCTCAGGGGGCTCCACAAGCTTGGTCTCAGGGTCCCTCGATCATCGGTATCAAAGGCTCCGGATTATCGAACATTGATATCGGGGGCCCTGAGCTTGGTCTCAGGCGCCCCAATTTAGTCTCAGGAACCCGAGCTTGGTCACAGGGGCCCCAAGATTGGTCCCACGGGCCTTTTGATCTTGGTCTCACGGCCTTTCGGTCTTGGTATCAGGGGTTCCCTGAGCGTGGGCCCCCGATCTCAGGGCCCCCGAGCTTGGTCTCAGGGGACCCCCGATCTTGGTCTCAGTGGCCTGAGCCTAGTCTCAGGGGGCGCCATGGGCTTGGTCTCAGGGGCCCCATGATCGTCGGTATTGGGGGCTCCGAAGTATCGAACATTGATCCTGGGACCCCCTGAACTTGGTCTCAGGGCTGCCTGAGCTTGGTCTCAGGGGACTTCCTGACCTTGGTATCAGGGCAGCCTGAGCTTGGTTTCAGGGGACCCCCAGCTTGGTCTCAGGGGCTTCAAACTCGGTGCCACGGACCTTTTGATCTTGTTTCCACGAGTTTTTTATCATGGTCTCACGGGCTTTTCGGTCTTGGTTTCAGGGGGCCTCCGAGCTTGGTCTCAAGGGCCCCGAGCTTGGTCTCAGAGGACGCCCAAACTTTAGCCTCAGAGGACCCCAAGCTTGGTCTTAGTGGCCTGAGCTTGATCTCAGTGGGCTCCACAAGCTTGGTCTCAGGGGACCCCCGAGCTTGTCCTCAGTAGCCTGAGCCTGGTCTCAGGGGGCTCCACAAGCTTGGTCTCAGGGTCCCTCGATCATCGGTATCAAGGGCTCCGGATTATCGAACATTGATATCGGGGCCCCTGAGCTTGGTCTACGGGCCCTGAGTTGGTCTCAGGGGCCCGAACATGGTCCCAGGGGCCCAAGATTGGTCCCACGGGCCTTTCGATCTTGGTCTCACGGGCCTTTCGATCTGGGTCTCATGGGCTCCCGAGCTTGGTCTCAGGGGTCCCGAGTTGTTCTAAGGGGTCCGAGCTTGGTCTCAGGGCCCCAAACTTGGTCCCACGATCCTTTCGATCTTGGTCTCACGGGCCTTTGGATCCTGGTCTCAGGGGGCCCCGAGCTTGGTCTCAGAGGATCCCCAAGCTTGGTCTCAGTGTGCTCCACGAGCATGGTCTCAGGGGCCCTTGATCATCGATATCAAGGGCTCCGGATTATCGAACATTAATCTCAGGGGCCCTGACCTTGGTCTCAGGGGTCCTGAGTTAGTCTCAGGGGCCCGAACTTGGTCCCAGGGTCCCCAAAATTGGTCCCACGGGTCTTTTGATCTTGGTCCCGTGGGTCTTTCGATCTTGGTCTCACGGGCCTTTTGGTCTTGGTCTCATGGGCTCCTGAGCTTGGTCTCAGGGGGGTCCAGAGCTTGGTCTCAGGGCCTCCTTCGAGCTTGGTCTCAGGGGCCCCTGAGCCTGGTCTCAGGGGCCCGAGCCTGGTCTCAGGGCCCCAAACTTGGTCCCAGGGGCCTTTTGATCTTGGTCCCGTGAGTCTTTCGATCCTGGTCTCACGGGCCTTTCGATCTTGGTCTCAGGGGGCCCGCGAGCTTGGTCTCAGAGGATCCCCAAGCTTGGTCTTAGTGGCCTGAGCTTGGTCTCAGTGTGCTCCACGAGCATGGTCTCAGGGGCACCTCAATCATCGGTATCAAGGTCTCCGGATTATCGAACATTGATATCGGGAGCCCCTGAGCTTGGTCTCAGGGGCTTCGAGCTTTGTCTCAGGGGTTTCAATTTTGGTGCCCGGGCATTTTTGATCTTGGTCCCACGGGCTTTTCAATCTTCGTCTCACGGCCTTTTGGTCTTGGTATCAGGGGTTCCCCGAGCTTGGTCTCAGAGCCCCCGAGTTTGGTCTCAGGGGGCTCTACGAGCCTGGTCTCAGGGGTTCCTGAACCCCAAGACTAAATTCCGGTGTCGCTGAGACTGACTCTCGGAAGCAATCTGAGACAAAGCCAGTGCCTTTTGGCTCGTTAGAAGCGGATTCCAGCCTGGGCTTCTGGCCTAATGAAAAACATTTGTTTTGAAATATTCCTTTGACCGTCCGTGCAATATGCTGGAACAAAAAAAAAATAGGATTCCTTGTTTTTGCCATTTGGTGAACGCGTGCGGGTGAACGGGTGAATGTGACGGAATATCACTTTAGCTGTGAGTTCCTGAGGGCATGGGGAGCGTATGGTGTGAATTTGAGCGAAATCGGAGGAGACGCCGTTTCGGGTGAATTTCACTTTTCACCTCTAGCCGGTGAACGGGTGAATGTGACGGAAAATCACTTTAGGGGTGAGTTGCTGAGGGCACGGGGAGCCTATGGTGTGAATTTGAACGAAATCGGAGGAGACGCCACTTTGGGTGAATTTCACTTTTTCACCTCTAGCGGGTGAACGGTTGAGTGTGACGGAAAATCACTTTACGGGTGAGTAACTGAGGACACGGGAAGCCTATGGTGTGAATTTGAGCGAAATCGCAGGAGACGCCATTTCGGGCGAATCCATCGCTGAATTCGACGCTGAAGACGCCGGTTCGCTTGAATTTCACTTTTTCACCTCTAGCAAGTGAATGGGTGAATGTGACGAAAAATCACTTTAGGGGTAAGTTGCTGATTTTCACGGAAAATCACTGAATCCGACGCTAAAGACGCCGGTTAGGGAGAATTTCACTTTTTCACCTCTAGCGGGTGAACGGGTGAGTGTGACGGAAAATCACTTTAGGGTTGAGTTGCTAAGGGCATGGGGAGCCTATGGTGTGAATTTGAGCGAAATCGCAGGAGACACCGTTTCAGGTCAATTTCACTTTTTCACCTCTAGCGGGTGAACGGGTGAATGTGACGGAAAATCACTTTAGGGGTGAGTTGCTGAGGGCACGGGGAGCCTATGGTGTGAATTTGAGTGAAATCGCAGGAGACGCCATTTCGGGCGAACCCGTCGCTGAATCCGACGCTAAAGACGCCGATTGGGGAGAATTTCACCTGTTCACCTCTAGCGGGTGAACGGGTGATTGTGACGGAAATCACTTTAGGGGTGAGTTTCTGAGGGCAGGGGGAGCCAATGGTGTGAATTTGAGTGAAATCGCAGGAGACGCCATTTCGGGCGAATCCGTCGCTGAATCCGAATGCGAATCCGTCGCTAACTTCATGGACGTGCTCCCCAGATAAATATTTGGAGCCACTCGCGACTGATGCTCTGTACTCTGGAGCCCCTCGATACCGATGCTTGGGGGCCCCTGAAGCCTGGGGGCTTCTGAGACCAAACACAACATTATGTGAGGCCAATGCGCGTGCCTCACTCGTGACGCCATCGGTATAGATAGTTGGGGGCACTCCGATATCAATATTGCCCCCCCTTGAAATAAATGTTCGGCACTCCAGTGCCATCGCTACCGATGCTCGGGGGACCAAGCTCGGGGCCCCTGAGACAAAGCCCGGGGGAAGGGCCCTGAAACCGAATTCGGAGGATCCCTGACACCAAACCAAGTTCGGGGAACCCCTGAGATGAATCTCAGAGGGCCCCTGAGACCAAGCTCAAGGCCCCCTGAGACCAGGCTCGGGAGCCCATGAGACCAAGACAAAAAGGCCCATGAGACCAATACCAAAAGGCCCATGGGACCAGGATCAAAAGGCCCGTGGACCAAGTTTGGGGCCCCGAGGTCAAGCTCGGCCCCTGGGACCAGCTCGGAATCCCTGAGACCAAGCTCAGGGACCCCCTGAGACCAAGCTCGAGGGCGGCCCTGAGACCAAGCTCTGGGCCCCCTGAGACCAGGCTCGGGAGCCCATGAGACCAAGACCAAAAGGCCCGTGAGACCAAGATCGGAAGGCCCATTGGACCAAAATCAAAAGGCCCGTGGGACCAAGCTCGGGGCCCCTGAGACCAACTCAGGACCCCCTGAGACCAAGGTCAGGGCCCCCGGATCAATGTTCGATAATCCGGAGCCCTTGATATTGATGATCAAGGGCCCCTGAGACCATGCTCGTGGAGCACACTGAGACCAAGCCTGGGGGTCCTCTGAGACCAAGCTCAGGGCCCCTGAGACCAAGATCGAAAGGACCGTGAGACCAAGATCGAAAGGCTCGTGGGACCAAGATCGAAAGGCTCGTGGGACCAAGATTAAAAGGCCCGTGGGACCAAGTTTGGGGCCCTGAGACCAAGCTCAGGCCCCTGAAACCAATTCAGGGCCCCTGAGACCAAGCTCAGGGGCCCCTGAGACCAAGCTCCAGGAGGGCCCTGAGACCAAGCTCGGGTAACCCCTGACACCAAGACCGAAATGCCGTGAGACCAAGATCAAAAGGCCCGTGGGACCAATCTTGGGGCCACTGAGACCTGGTTAGGGCGCCTGAGACCAGGCTCGTGGGCCCCTGAGAACAAGCTCAGATTCCCCCTGAAACCAAGACCGAAAGGTCCTTGAGACCAAGATCGAAAGGCCCGTGGAACCAAGTTTGGGGCCCTGAGATTAAGCCGGGGCCCCTGAGAACAACTCAGGGCCCCCTGAGACCAAGGCTAGGGCCCCCGAGATCAATGCTCGATAATCCGGAGCCCTTGATACCGATGATCGAGGTGCCCCTGAGACCAAGCTCGTGGAGCCCACTGAGACCAGGCTCAGGCCACTAAGACCAAGCTTGGGGGTCCTCTGAGACTAAGTTTGGGGATCCTCTGAGACCATGCTCGGGGGTCCCCTGCAACTAAGTTCGGGGTCCCCTGACACCAAGCTTGGGGGGCCCTGAGATCAAGCTCGGGGGCTCCCTGAGACCAAGACCGAAAGACCGTGAGACAAGGATCAAAAGGCCCGTGGGACCAATCTTAAGATTGGTCCCACGGACCTTCTTAAGATCTAAAGACTAAGATCACAGGGACCCCAATTGGGGCCCCTAGGACCATGTTCAGTCCCCTGAGACCAACTCAGGACCCCTGAGACCACGCTCAGGGGCCCCCGATATCAATGTTCGATAATTCGGAGCCCTTGATACCGATGATCGAGATGCCCCTGAGACCACGCTCGTGGAGCCCACTGAGACCAAGCTCAGGCCACTGACACCAAGCTTGGGGGTCCTCTGAGACTAAGTTTTGGGGGTCCTCTGAGACCAAGCTCGGGGGCCCTGAGACCAAGCTCGGGGAACCACTGATACCAAGACCGAAAGGCCGTGTGACCAAGATCAAAAGGCCCGTGGGACCATGTTTGGGGCCCCTGAGACCGAGCTCGGGGCCCCTGAGAACTCAGGGCCCCTGAGACCAGGCTCAGGGCCCCGGAAAACAATATTCGATAATCCGGAGCCCTTGATATCGATGATCGAGGGCCCCTGAGACCAAAAGGAACAAAGACAGCGCCAACCTACCGGACTGACCGGGCCGTCCCCGCGACCACGGGCGCCACCGCCGCTGACGGCGCCGAGCGTCGGAGCGAGTGTTTGAACGGGAGACCGGGGTGTTTTCCGGGCAGGGTGACCACACCTATCAACGTCTCAGAGCTGGAGAGGCAACTAGCCCAAATCGATTCCATTAGCCCAGGGAAACGTACCCTTGTGATACACCGTTTCTGCTGCGGTGCCGACATCGGGTTTCGTGGCCCCGCCGTCTCCCGTTTTGTAGAAAATAACAGTTCAGCAAAAGCGCGAGCCGGCGGCGTCACGGCTGCCATAGGGAAAAAGGTTCTGGCCGACCAGACGAGGGGGCCTTTTCCAATGCCCCTGCTCCCGAGCTTTGTAGTAAACGCACTGTCGGCTCAAGACAAACCAGACGGGTCTGTCAGACCTCTCCCAGCCAGCCGGCTCCTCCATCAACGACTACGTCAATCCCGACGACTTCCACTTACAGTATACATCGATAGATGACGCAATCCGACTCATCACCTGCGCGGGGGCCAACAGACGCTCCTATTTAAAGCCGACATCCAATCGGCTATTAAGCTCATACCGGTACAGCCTAATCAATGGCGTCTGCTTGGCTTTCAATGGCAAAATTCGTACTTCTACCAGGTGACATTTCCGTTCAGTAGTAGGTCTCGTCCCGAATCTTTAACGACTTTGTCGACTGCCTGGGGGGCTTATTCCAATCCGGGACCGACACTGCTTTTATAAGGCATTATTTGGATGATTTCTTCGGAATAGGTCCCCCGGGGCATGGCCAGCGCAATCACGCATACCATCACCTTCTTTCTGTCGCTTGTGGTCTAGGCGTGCCATTAGCCACAGAAAGTGCGCCGCCCCCAACACAACCATGGCTCTGCTTGGCGTGGTTTTGGACGCTGCAATATGACCATCTCTCTCCCATGGGACAAGTTGGACGGCCTCCGGGCCTTGCTGGGCAGCTTGCGACAACGGAACAAGTGCACATAGCGGGAGCTGCTGTCAGTAGTGGGGAAACTGACCCATGCTGGCAAGTGTGTTCCGCCAGGCCGCGCTTTCACGCGGCGTTTGCTCGACCTGGCGTACTCGGTCCGGCACCGGCAGCACCATGTCCGCCTCACAGCGGAGGCGCGACGTGACCTGCTCTGGTGGGACACGTACCTGCCAGAGTGGAACGGCACGTTCCCCCTCTTACCCCCAGTGGCGACAGACACTGTTGAGGCGACGCTGCACACCGACAGCTCACGATGGGGCATGGGGGCCTGGCGCAACGACGACTGGTGGCAATATCAATGGCCGCCACAATTTTCCGTGCTCGCCACACCGTCCATGACCTGGCTGGAGCTGATACCCGTCCTTGTCGCCTGTCTCCCATGGGCTTCATATTGGCAGTGACAGCGCGTACGCCTGTATTCCGATAATATGGGAGTTGTTGGGGTTCGGAATCCACTGAGAGAAATTTTCACAATGTCTATACGAATACAGCCCTGATATTGGGGTTTACTAGAGCACAACCAACGCTAAAGGACAAAACCCAGTTCGTGCAAAGCAAAAAGTAGTTAAGGTATTGTTTTAAAACGAACATTAGTCGTTCTCTCATAATGATATGAACACGCAACTAAGCCAGTACAAGGGTAGCAACGCTGTCCCGAATGATCAAAGCCGGCAGTAGGACAGCCTTGCTAATACATTGGCAAGATGGTCGTATCCTTACAAATGCCGTACACATTTTGACCTGGTATTTCTTGTGTCGTGGAAGCACCGGAAGTGTAAGATGCACGTGCGCTACTGCATTTTTCATTCGTGTCGTGATCAAACGCCTCCCTCAGTCTTAAGGACGCAGGCCACGGGGAGTGTGCGCGGGACGGTGTTTGTACAGTTAGCGGATTGCGGTGGAAAAATTTCTTTGGTTAGCGTATAGCCTATTTAGGCATATTCTAGACCAATATTTTTCAGTGTCAGTGCCCTATGACATTGGGAGCAGGCAGTCGCTAAAGTGGTGTGAACTTGGAAACGGATTGGACGTGCAAGGTAAGCAGCTGCATTGGAATGCGAAGTGTCCAATTAGGTACATACCTACGTGTTTCCAAACTTCTTCCATTGCATACAAATGGCTTTATGGGTGTAGCCAGGGATTCTCAGGCATATGGAACCGGTGGCGGATCTGGCCGGTAGGTTCAGGGGGGGGAGGGCAACCAAAGTCAAAAAGAAAAATAACCCGGTAAAAGATTTGGCCACAAGATGTTTGTTTTTGCTATTCAAGGATCATTCACTCAAAAGCGGTTTTTGATATCAAGAGGACCTAGGTCCAATGCTTGCACTGAAGTTGACTGGTTCTGTTTGAAGTTGAATGGTTCAGTTAAAACACCAAAACCTTGCTTTTAGACTTAGGATTGCTTATAGATTAAGGAGCAGGAGCCGGGGAAAAATGACTAAAAGTCGACAGCTTTCGGGGGAATATGGTTCTTCACTCAACTTTTTCGTTTTGGGGATCAACTGCCTTTTTCGCCCCCTCCCCTGATTCGGCCACTGTTTCTGGTGACCCCAATATTGACTTAACCAAAACAAGTTCGCATAATGGTTATTCGTCTCGTCAAGAGCTCTCGAACGCAAACAAAGAATACATATACACTCTGGTTTTCCGATGACCGTGTCCTAACCGCCTCGCGTCTTATTTTCAGCCCGAGCTCACAAGGCCCTGGTGTGGGTGTTCGGCGAGTATATGATAACATCCAGGCTGTGGGTGCGACACTGAGAGCGCACACAGTATGTGGAATGACGTGGAGGTGGTGGTGGTGGATGGGCCAATTGAAGTCCTCCTTATGTGGATCATATGCCAGTTCGTCTTCAGTCTGGAAAATAAAGGGACCAAAACAACAGCTCGCTTCTTGGCCTTCAATGTCCTCGCTGCAAAGGACGTGAACGTCCTCTGGAATCATCAAGGAAGTTCGGGATGCGATGGTGATGGGAGATGGCTGAGCTGGAGAGGCTCATGTGATTGAGCTGGAGTGGCTCAGATGGCCAAGATGATTGCAGTAGGATGTTCGTGTGTTATTTTCATTCGTGCAAAGATTTTGCAACTACTACGATCTGTGATAGTCATGTGTTTGATTTCTCTTAATAAATTGATCGCTCTTAATAAAAGAAAAACAACAAAGGAAACATGTTTTAAGGGAGTTGCCTCAGATGCGATCAGTGTTTTTCAGCAGGAACGGAGAGGAGTTTTATTGGGGTTCAAATAGTGATCAATGATATACTTCGAACTTTTTGTAGACCTATTCACTGTTTTATAATTCACCCAAAATCGTACTTTCCTAATTCAGTCACTAGAATGAGGCCGACTGAAGACTTTGTCTAGACCTGGTCTCTGCATTCCAAGCATGGTAATCATCTGGTTACGACAGGATGGTGACTGATTTAACACCAACTAAACCATGGTCAAAGCCTCGTTCTTGCGATAAGTTACTAGAGTAAGAAATGCTAGCACACTTGTAGGCCATGGTAAATACTTCGTACAGACTTGGTTATTGCATTTTCAGCATTGTAGACACTTCGTTGCAATACGATGGCCGATGATTAATACCATCTCAATCCTGGTCAAAGCTTTGTTCTCGTGCTAACTTTTGGGCCCGCAATGCTAGTTTTGGAGTAAAAAACTGGTAAATGCTTGCTAATGATGCAGACATTTAGAACACAAACTTTAGGGTTCTCCATCCCTCGTTACGAGGTTGTAACTTAGTGAAAATTTCTCTCAGTGTCGAGGATGGTCCAGGAACAGTCGCATTGTTGTAAGGCAAAGTCTTGGAGGCCGAATCCTTGTATTGGCGAACGCATGCGGTTTATATATGTCCACAGGACAAAGCCGTACCCCCGCACACGTGTCGGTGTGGGCTGCGCCCGAGATCCCGTCGCTCGGGCTGGCGCGTGGGGGTGCACGCCTGGCACGTGGTGTGTGCGGTGGTTCGCGTGCGGTAGTAAAGGGGTGCAAGGCTTAACATGATAAAATACAATATAACACCTTCCCCCTTTGAAAAGGCTATGGCCTGGGACGTTGACATTTGAAACTTTTAGCGCCGAAACAATGAAACAATGAAACATAGGAAACATTCAGAAAAGTATCGTGAGGGAAACATGACATGTTTTTTTGTTCTATCGTCCCCTTAACACTTGGAAAGATAACACTGTGAAAATATTTACAGGAGGCCAAAACATCGGCGTCACAGCTTCCTACTACACAAATAACATATATGGGGAGGGCGGACGTGAATGCCCAGGCAAGTGCAATGCGTGCCCGTAAATTTACGTTAAACGCCATAAAATCGAATTAACTGACAGCTGACTGATGTTGTTCGACTGGGTATTCGCCTGGTGATGTTGCACGGAGCTGCTGTTGGGTGATGTCGTCCTGAGATGTTCATAGCGGCAGGATGGCGGTGGTAAAGTGGGTGGTTTCGCCTGCTTCGTTTGTTTCGGTTTGAATGTGGCTGGTGCAGGTTGGGTTGGCCGGAGATGCTGTTGGCTTCCGCTTGGCATGGTGGTTGAACTGGAGCAGTTGTCCTGGTGCTGTAGTTTGACTGGCTGGACTGCACACCACAGCAAACCACGGGAGCGACCTGAGGCATGTGCACTTTGGCCAGAGGCGTACGCGTGGTGCGGGCATGGGCCCATGGAACGTGAGCCAGTCAATGGAGGCGAATCAGGACCGGCAGAGCGGAGAGCGGCCAGACCGGAATTTGAAGATGAGTCCGGCATGGTGTCCGGAGCACAGCCACCTTGGGGCGAATCCACTGGAGTCCGTGCAAACAGGGCAGCTGGGTTTGTCGACGGTACCCAGACGTCCCGGGGGACAACTTGTGACCAGTCGATGAGTCAGCTTTGGTTTGGCGTTGGTAGCAAGAGAATGACATTCAGGTCAGCCCGAGGGGAGTCTAGAACAGAGAGTTTGTTGTGAGAATGATATATGTACATGCACGGTAAAACATACAATCATACTTTTTGTTTTGTTTTAGACAATGAACAAACATACTAGGGGGTGATGCATACGGTGATGAGAGATACATAAACGCATCTAATGAATGAAATGTGAGATGCGTGACGATTAGACATAGTATATTACATATTACACATAGTTGAGTCGGTGGTAGTGTCTTCTTCGGTGGGTTGAGAGGGCGCCAGGACTGGTGATGCCGAAACTGGTGAGGCATGTACCAGTCAGACATCAGGCCAGCTTCGGAAAGGAGGCGTCGGAGCGTGACTGGCGATTAGACTGGGGCCATTGTAGAGTCCGGGTATTGAAGATCACGTCTCTGGAGTGACTTCGATGTGTCCTTCTGTCTTCGTTTTTTTCTTTAATTTCTGCAGATGGGGATCCTGGTTGTGCTTACATGGTCGGCTCTTGTTTTTTCGACCATACTTGTTGGTTATTCATCGCATGATCGGGTCATACTTGCTGGTTGTTGCTTGTTACATGGTTGGTTCATAGGTAGGTAACTATAGAGCGCATAAAAGCAAATCAAAGGGGTAACGCATCGCTGGGCCAACACGACCCTCGGCGGTTTGGAGCTACATTTAAGGATCACCTGACATGGGCCGGGCCGCATCGGCCGGTGAAACCAAGGAATGCGGCGTGGAGGGTCAATTTAGGACCGAATGGCACAGGTGCAAATGAACGTTTACCGTTACGTTAAAACCTGTGATGGATAATGAGTAATTTGGTGTCTTATGTGGGGTGTGCTCAGAAATCAACGTTTAATAATGGTGATGAAAAGGGAAAGGGCGAAAACGCCAGCGAGTATTGCGCCGAAATAGTAAACAGTGGTTCGAATAGATGAGAAGAAATTTTTGAGCTGGTTTGAAGTGAAGTCCAAAAGTTTGGAGAGGAGGCGATGCCAAAAGCCTCAGCGGTGCTTGAACTTCGTTCTATAATGTCCAGCTCGGGGTCGTCCAAACAGAATTCTATAGATTCGCAACTGCGGAGTTCGTTGAAAACTAGACAGATGGTCTCTTGGTGGCACGCAACATCTGTCTTAAATTCTATTTCCAAAGGTGTGTCCGACGTGGATAGGGGAGAGTGGGGTATGATGCCCCATCGGGTAAGACGCCCCATCCCCTCTTTTGGCAATCCGGGCCACAATTGGTAAATACTATTGTTCTTGGTCGAAAGCAGAGGTTTTGATTGTTTCTTGTGCAAAAATTCAGTTCCCTCCTGTGAGTTGCGTGAAGCTGGTGGCCAAGTCTTTGTTTCAATGATTTTCTAAGAAAAAAATTGTCCACATCGGTTGCAGATATCTCGAAGAATGATGAATGCGTGCTTTATTTGACTTCACATTACGAATGATGGCATATTTGACTCATCAACTGAGCATTTCCCTTGAGATTATTAATTGTATGATTTTTGCCCTTCAGGTTTCATCTAGTTTGGGTACTGATGGGAAAGATGCCCCCTCAACGAATGGGGAAAGATGCCCCGTGGGCAATTTTCCCGGTAGAAAGGGGGCGACTTTCCCCAGAGCAATATAACGTCATTTGGTAGAGTAAACAACTATGTGTTAATCTCGGGGTTAGTCCAAACCTTACCCACGGGCAGCTCCACGGAATTGTTACTGGGGGCTACAGACCCAGGACTGGTGATGGCGGGGAGAGGGACGTGACGTGAATTTTAAATTGACATTCTTTGAAAAAGCTAATGACCAGGAAGCTCATGAACAAATTTACGTAGGTCAACGTAAGTAGGTAATAGGGAGACAATAAAAACCTAGTTTGATTCCCAAAACTTGTCGTGAGACGCCCCACAGATTGACGAGTTAGGGGATCTGTCCTCCCGTTCCTGTCCTCTGCTTTCGACGCGCATGACCGTACGTGTTAAATAAGAGCACACTTCAATCTGTCGCTTTGTGACTAACTTTTCTAATTGAAGGCCTCGCACCTGAACCCAGGCCACTAACGCAAGGAATCCCATAACAGCAAAATTTTGTGGTTGGTGCTCTCATTCGATAAAGCGAATCCCAGCTCATTCATTAAAACCTTGAGACAATTATTTGGGAGTTCACCGGACCTGGCCTGATGCCTCAACCGGAGCTGACCTCAAGGCGGTTTCAGATCAAACTGGTGTAGTGGAAGCACAAAGCAATTAAACTAAAATGGACAAAACCGTAAACCATATTTTAAAACAAAACTGGCCAAAATCGGTAAATTTTGGCCAATTAGGAAGGGGCTATGGCTGGACTGTTTACCCTAGATTCGCCTATGAATGAGCTAGATCTGAAATATTCCATATGGTTAATCCTGCAAAGCTCCATACCTGATCCCTTACGTCGTTCCTGCATTTGCCATCCCGGTAGCCCAGTTGGTAGAGCGTTGGGCTCCGACCCGCTGCTCAGGAAAATGCAGTGGCAGTGCATGTCCAGGCTTGGGATCGGTTCTCCTGAGACGCTCCGGCGCTCAATAGTTTACCCTACGTAGGTGGGCTGGCAACTGACTGGTGAGAGGGTGACCTGAGCGGGGCGGCCGTCCCTGTGATTTGTGGGACGTTTAACTTTGATTTTTAGATTAAATCTTCATTGCAGGAGTTGCTCGCTCCGATGGTAGGGCTACGGTCTCCGCGACAAGTCCATTGATGACCTTAGTGAGACTCCGACTCCAAAAGCCGAACTTGCAACAACATGCATCTAAAAAATGCTCTGGAAGACAGACTATAGTTCAAGGGGTTGCGAAAGCAAAGGTATCTAAAAAGACGTGGAGGAGGCAGGCAAAAGCTGATTAAGGGAAGAAAGACAGCGGGCATGACCACATCAGATATCTCATTTGCGGAGTGAGTTTTGTTCTCTCGTGCAAAGAATGGATCGAGTGCACTGCCTGCGAAGGCTGGGCCTGTGTGCCTTGACGAGAAGGCTAAGGTGGCTGTGCGCCATAAATGATAGACTGGGAGCCTGTGATGGTTAGTGGGAGGAAGCTTACATTCTTACTGTCTGAAGTGAATGTTTTTGTACTTAACAACTTCTGGCCCATATTGCTTTTAAAATGGGGAATTGAAACAAAGGGAACACGGAAAAGGCAAGGTAGGGGATTTAGGGGAGGTTCTCAGAAACCTCGTACCAGTTTACCTACTTCGTTTCGTACTTCGTTGTTTGTGTGTTTGTGTGATTTTATATTACTTTTATGGTGTGTTTTTATCCTTGGTTTTTATCGTTAGTTTTGCGTAACTTTGTTTTATCATTTGACGTGGAAACGTGAAAACCACCTACATGTTTTGTCAATGTGTGTGGACGCTTCAAAACACATTCTGACTTCTGAATAATACTTAAATGATTACCAATGAAGCTAAGAACTACGAAAGAGCTACTTCATCAACGATAGACCAAAATGGGGTAAGATGCCCAGGGGTGGGGCGTCCTACCAAGCCCCAGGGGCGTCTTACCCACTCGATGGGGTAAGACGCCCCTTTGCAAGCCTCTAGTAAAATCATAATAGTTGGAAAATATGATGATTATCAGCAATTTCATCGACTCTATAAGGAAGATAAATGATCATGCTACGACTTGGCATCTAAACCAGCGCTGTTGCTACCGCGGTTATTTCATAATCTGGATTTCCTTAAACCCTGGGCATCTTACCCCACTTTCCCCTACATACACACTTCGGGTGGATAGCTTTATGCTGACGAATTCGATGTCAACGCGGCCATCGGCACACGTTGACCTACCGGAGAATCGTAAAGTTGCAGGGCGGGAACAAGAATGACATCCTTGGGCAGTGATGGGACTAGTGATTTTTGGGCATACTTGGATAGTTCTGACTGTAATTTGAATATCCTTAGAAAAGAGGTGGACGATTGCAGGGCTAGACTGAACGTAGTCGCAGGCGGAGATTGAAGGTTGGGGATTCGGAGAGGGATCCTTTTAAGCTGCGCTTTGGTAGTTAAGCCAGCAAATACTCCTAATCGCATAAAATAGTGTAGCGTGAATTTGATCACATGAATGAACATTTTAGTTAAACGAATGCATGCGCGAGTCATGGAGAAAATGTTGATGCAGAGGCACCGAAGGTAGATGATCATGATAGTTGAGATTACAGCGACCGTTGCGTATAGGAGATATTGTATCGTTGTAGGAAGACAATTTAGCTGGTAAAATGCGTCTAGACAGAAAAGACAGCGAACGCGTTGACATTTTGTCATTGCTGAAATGTGAACGGAACCTTCAATGAGGGATCCGTTGTGTGAGATAAATCTGAAATCGATCATTCCAGAATCGTAGCGCAAATGACGGGGAATGTGGAATTGGTTGGATTTGAAATCAAATTGGTGGGTCAATTCCTCTCCTTCTTTATTAAGAACTAAAATTCCGGGGATATTGATAGTAAAGACTGGGTCATGAAAGTTAATGTGACCTTCATCTGAAGAAAACTCTGCGGATTCATGACTGAGTAAATCCCGAGAGCTACGTGTTTCAGGATCATCTTGTAAGATACAGGTCCGAAATGAGTGAATGATTGGATCAGTTGTGATAAATTCATCGTCATGCTTGAGACGGTAAGAAAGACGACCTGATTTGGTATTGCACATGCATGATGATCCATTAATGCATGCAATCGTGTCACACAGTGTTTGGTTTCCAGAGCAGGTGTTCGAATCGGAACACTCGCATGAACTTTCATCATGGTAGTCCCAACAATCAAAATAATCTGAGTGGCCAGTGGATTTGGGGGTTATAGCGGAATAGAAAAAGGTGGGCCTGGTCCATTGATTGGCGATAAGAATGTAGCTGGCCCAGTTTACAATTTTGCAAGAACTACATGGGAGACAGTCGAGACATTGATTTTCGGAGCAGGTGTGGGGTGGGAGGGATCCGGGAAAACGTGACACGCGGCAGTGTTCCTGTCCGTGTCCGTTGACGCAGACCGCGTAGTTGGGGTGGTCGTTGGCCAGCGCATGGGCCAACGCCGTCACAAGAAGAAGTATTTGAAACTAAAGAGAAATATCTATTGGTCAGAAGATGTGGTTTGGTTAATTCGTATATCGAGCTGGGGGTCTAAGTGTTGTTCGAGGGCGTAGTGCGTATCTGTTTTGCTGGTTTCGGGGAGGGCGCACCGGAGGTGGCTCATCCATTATGAAGTAGTCCGGTTCCAGTTCCGTGGGGTCGGTATCGTGTGTCCGATCTGACTCGTGCGGCTCGGGGGCGGCTGATGGAATCTGCTCATCGGAGGCTGGTAGTGGAATGGTATGCTCGTCTGGAGCTCTTAAATCCTCCGATAAGTCTTCGTATCGTCTAAGGCGTTCTATGTGAACAGTTTGACAGTCATTGGGATTGTTTAGGTGTTTAATGCGAGCATTGACTGGAGACGTTCTTTCAATGATTCTGTATGGCCCTCTATTTTTGCGTACTAATTTACTGGAGACACCTACTGGGGTACTTTGAACATAGAGATATACTAAATCTCCTTCCTTAAGCTTACTCTCCTTTGCGGTTCGGGCTCTGTATTGTTCCTGTGTTTGGGCTGATTTTTCAGTATATTTTTCTATGTGTGTGTGAGCCTGTTTGAGGCGACGAAGCATCTCTGTTTTATAATCAACTGATTCGTATTCAATTGGGTCTGCTTCCATTGGTGATGGGTAGGGTAAACTCATGTCAAATCCATCATACAAGTAAAATGGCGATTCACGCAGCGTTGTATGGATGCGGGAGCGAAGTGACAGTAATACAAATGGGAGTTGGGCATCCCAATCACGACTTGAATCTTCGACTAAATGACTTAACATACTAGCTATGGGAGCGTTTTTGGCGTTCTATTCGCGAACTCGATTGAGGTCGGAAGGCGGAAGTCTGGATTTTCTTGATGTTCAGCTCTTTGCAAATGGATCGAATTAAGTTGGACGTGAAATTGCGTCCGTTATCGGTCAAAAGAACCTTGGGGGTGCCATGACGGCAAATAATTTCGGTGACGAAGACCTTGCTAATCACGTTTGAAGTCATAGAGGGGATCGGAAAGAGTTCGGGCCACTTGGTGAACTCGTCAAGAACGGTTAAGATATACTGATTGCCTTGATATGTGGTTGTAAACGGGCCCAGGATATCCATCGACATGCATTCCATCGGGGCGGTGAACTTGGTGAATCTCTGAAAGGGTGGTTTCTCTGTGTAGCGGTGGCTATTTCTTTCAAAACACGATTTACAAGACATAATATATCGCTTCACATCTCCGTACATACCAAACCAATGTAATTTTCGTCTGATTCTTTCATATGTGTTGGTTATACCTAAATGTGCACTAAAGGAAGCATCGTGAGCGGTGTACAAAACATACTGTCGCATTGGAGGGGGAACAACGAGTTCTTCCGTCACTTGTCGTGTTTTGCTCGGTGGGTCGGTAGTAACGTGGTAGAGAATGTCGTCAGATCTTAGGAAAAACTTATCCATAGTATGACGTTGTGTGGTCTTAGTGTGCTTAGCGGCCTGACCATTGAGTAAATCAATGATCGAGCGAAGTTGGAGGTCAGCCATTTGGGCAGCTTTGATCTTTTCTCTTGTCCAACTGTGATCGTCAGTGGCAGTAGTAGCTTGAGATATGCCGAGAAATTGAGATGCAGATTGTTCTGATAGAGAAATGCGGGACAATATATCGGCTTTGGTGTTGTCCTTACCAGGAATGTACTGAATGGTGAAGTCATATTGAGATAATTGAACGCTCCAACGAGCCAAACGTCCTTCAATATTTGAGGATCGAAACAGTTGTTTCAGTGGCAGATGATCCGTAAGCACGATAACTTTTTGACCAGTGAGATAAACTTTGTTTTGTTGGAAACCATACACGATAGCGAGCGCTTCCTTGTGAGTCACGGAATAATTAATTTCGCTCTTATTAAGCGTTCTTGAATAGTATGCAATGGGGTGGAGACCGTCGTCATATCGTTGCCAAGCCTGAAAACCTGCTTTAGTAGCCCTAGATGACCTCTCAGAGGTCACAGCCCCAAAACTGCAGCATGAACCTGAGAAGGGGCCTGAGATATTACGATTTGATTAATATGAAGGTATTCTGAGCTGTGTCTACATAAAGTGAGCCATTTTTCGCCCAATTCCCGTTTTTCCCATGCATTTTCAATGGAGGGGTGAATGCGATAACTGCTTTTATTTTGATACCATTACGTTTGTATTGTAATTGCAAGCAGATTGATATATGCATATTGACTATGCTATGCCAAATTATGGCATTGATCTGACCTTTGGTCAGGTCGTTTTTGCTTTGATCTCGTATAGTCCTATCATACATTATTCGATTTGCTGTAACGAGACTAAGCGATTGGTGCCTAAAAATTGATTCTAGCTCAACTCTGTCAGATGTCAGAGCCCATAAACTCTTCAATTACGCGGCACCTTCTTTGGCCTGTCATAACCTAAATATTGAACTGAGGCAAAAATGGCTGATGTAGTTGCTTCTTGAATTTTTGTGAGTTATCCACCACCTTTGGCATTTTTCGCTATCCCGCATAGGAGCCGAGTTCGAGGGAGGGGATGTTTCATCCCCCCTCCACCAGGGCGAAGGTGGCTCGGAGACCTGCCGGGGCGTGCATTAAGTGTAGGCTCTTGCTAGGACTTTTCTTAATCGTAAAAGGCTAAATGACCTGGCCGCCGCTCAGAGAGGATGACTTGCCCACTATTTTCTTTTGAAATTATTTCGGCTTGCACTCAGCGGCTCAAATCCCTCCCAGCTCCTCCTCCCCTTTTCCCCATCACCCCCACGCCTCACGTCCTCCGGCATGAACGAGACCCTAAGCCGCGACTCCTGTGGTATGTCAACAGGGGTATCAGTGTTTCTTCAAATCTGCTCGGACCGTCTGTAATGGGACGGTCAGGCCGAATGCGAATGGTGAAGTGCGGTGTCTTCATCTGTATGGCTATATAATCTAGATTGGTAACAGAATTACACAATCCTGTGACGGGTGTGCAGCCATTTTTCTGTTGCAAGTATTGGCTTTATGCCAAAGTTTTCGCCATAACCTGTACATCAAACTACCCCCAAAATTGATGATTCTGAGCGCGCCCCTGCGGCCCATCACCAGCCGGGGCAGAAACATTCCATCTTTGAATAGCAGTGTCAGCTTGGGGCTAAAGGTGAAACTCATTCATACGCAGTCTTTAGCAGAGGGTAGCACTCTCGCTACTGCCGCAAGTGGCACACCATGTCTGGGGGTTTTGAAGGTTCCACTTCTGATTCAAACAGTTTTTGCAGCAGCAAAATTTAACATGTCATTCCAATGGGACTGTTTGCAGGGGTTTGGGGCATAGGCCAGTGGGGAAATTTAAGTCGTGCTTAAGGGTATATTTTTGGGTTTCGGTATGTAAAATTGATCAGGCTATCTTCTCGGTGCAGTTTTTAGTCCCTGAAACGCTTTTATAACAAGAAAAGTCCACGATGAATTTCATGCTAATTCCTTCAAAATAATGTTTCGAACGTTTCGCTCAACCAATCAGAACGCTGTATTCTACCTTATGCTACCAGCAGGGGTGTAACTTAGTGAAAATCTTTAGGGGTGCTTTTTCCTAGCCAACCCATAACATTTTACTGGTAGTGTTAGGGGATGAAAAACGTAAAAGGGGTAAAAACCTTACACTTTAGTTCTTACATATTTGTTCTGCTACATTAAAGTAAACATCCCTCCTACAAAATTATCCCACACACTTTAGACGCGGGCAAAGGTGCTTTGCACAGAACGCCTTAGAAAAAGCCCTTAAGGGTGCGTTATCAATGTTAACCCTATGGGAACATATTTCGTAAAATATTTCGTAAAGTAAGGTGGCCATCGTCGTGATTTTTTCACCAAAAGTAGACAAGATGTGTATCTTTACGGCAGTTAACATTTCAAGCGTGACGCATTTCTAGTTTTTGTACCTACAATTTGACTTTATTTTTTAAATTTCTCAAACTTAAAGTTTGAATAACTTTTACACGATATAATCATTGAAACAGTGTGAGAGGGCCTATGTTCTAGGAGCCAGTCTCCACAACTCTGTTGTTGTACTTTTTTGAATTTTTTCTTTATACGAAAGATATTAGAAGCTGAAATTTGAAAGCATTTTCCAAAAATTCAGGGTAAAAATCGGAAAAACGGAAACAACAGAGTTTTGCGGCTATCTCCTCTATACAATTTCCATACAGAATCAAAACCAAAAAAGGCTCGGCGAAAAATTTATTTCAAGTTTTATAAAACTTTCCCAATAGATGGCGCTCGCAGTACCGGATTCGCATGAGTCGCCGCTGAGGCAGGTCTGTTCATTCATGCTTTGGTGAATGGGACAGGAGCAGTGGCATTACAAGAAATACTTCAAGGTGGTTGATAGCAGAGAAACTGCAGTTAGAAGCAAAAGTAAATATATTAAAAAATTTGGATAGGAAATATTGAACAAAAGGAGAGCCTATAGCCTGATCACCCCTTGGCTACGCCACTGGCACACAGACACCTGTTTACCGGCGTGACCGGTTCCTCTGCGCCCCGGGTGCGCGCCAGTCACGTGGCAGCCGACTGAGGACGGGATCCGGCTGCTGAGGCCCTGCTGAGTGGATAATGACGTCTCCATTGGGCAGTGCCGGATCTAGCCGGTCGGTTGGAGGGGGGCATGGCAAAGTGGAAAAAACGTCACGCAGTGAAAAATGTTGCCGCAATATAATTTGACCGTAGCTTTTGGGGATCCCCATGACGAAAGGCAAAAAACCATCACGGGGTGAAAAATATGCACCAAAGATGCTTGTTTTTGCTATCCACGGCCCAATGCTTACACTGAAGTTGACTGGTTCTGTTTGAAGTTTAGAGTTAAGGGAACACAAATCTTGGTTATGAACTCAAGCGGAGTCGAGGCAAAAAGGAAGTCGATGACTTTGTGGGGGGAGGGGAAGGCACAACATAGTTCTACCCCGAGCTTGTCCGTTTGGGGGGGTAAATATTTTTTTGTCCTCCCCTCTGGATCCGCCACAGCCATAGAGTTTGCATGAACTTTGACTACCGTGTTGTCGAATCAAATATTTGAAAAGGGGATATGAAGGCATTGTAAAAGAAACAATGGGATTCCCCCTAACTAATATTACATCACCCCGGTCATCAAAACTGGTTCGGTTTTTACCACCCCAACATTCAGTCATCTCCGCAAGGTGTTTTCTTATTGAATCGATAGTCTAAACGAGCGAGAGGTGAGCTACAATGATGTGTCCAGGGTAAAGATCGAGAAAACGAAAACAACAAAGTTTTGTGGCTATCTCTTACATACCATTCCCATACAAAATAAAAATTAAAAAAGGCTCGGCGAAGAAGTTTTTTTGGGTTCTGTTAAACAGTTCTCAAGTTTTATAATAAAATCTACACTTCTGTCTTTGAAAAATTTCCAAGAATCTAAAACGGTGCATCGCACCTGCTCGTACCAAGAAGTGAAATCTAGCTGCTGATGTTTTATCATTTTAAGTCCGCCTAACAATTTGTTGTTTCTCAAAAACCATGATCAGTGCTCTTACAATTTTCAAACTGAGACGAAAGCATCAGACTTCATCCGACCGATTATCCAATCATGATTGATGATATTTCGGTAACTTCTGTATTCCATTAACAAGAGAAATAGCTACTTGTCTTGTGAAATAATATCGTGGTAATCAGACGAAAATAGCTAATTCGGGCTTGCAAACGTCCCCCCAGAAAAAATACTCGGGAATTTTAGAATGACCAACCGACCGAGGAGACAGAGAGGGGGACAGAAGGTCCGACGGGAGCGTTTATCCCTACAGGGGAGCATCGCTCAGAGGGTGATGTTTTCATCGAAAGCAGCCGAAGTGTAGCCCATAACAAAATTCGAATATTTTAGTGGGACTGATGTTTTAAATCCAAGCAGCCATGTATTATTGTGCTATAAAACACAAAATGAATAAAATAAAGCAATTTGAAATAAGGCAGGAGGAAAAAATTGGAGCAACACTTCTCAGTTATCACACATTTTTATTTACTAAGAGGCAGGGGCGTAGCCAGGATTTCGCTCGATTTCCCTGCGACAGCGCCAAAAGAGCCCTGATGGGTAAAAAGGGCCCTGCTTGTTACAGAATAGAGTGCTGAAGAGGGCTTGAGAGTGCGCTGTCTGGTATTAAATTTCAAATTTGGCCACAGATCATAGTGGAGGCGAGCCGCGCTTCACGCGGTCCGTATCCTCAGGGGGGCCTTCGGGCCCTAAGGGGGGCGGCTGTCCCTGCCGCCCCCTCCTTGGCTACGCCCCTGCTAAGAGGTCTCATTAAAACATGAATGGGGCTTTGCGAATTCTACCTATATTTTTATATTACGATTGCTGTAATATCCCATTTATATGATTAACTAATAAAGCATACACAGCATGATCAGGGGTACTGAGCATCATACTAAGCCGATGGCTACCACATGTTTTGGACCAAAAAACAGTCAATTATGTGCAGACCCTACATTGTCACAGTTATGGATGCAGTTTTTGTCTATGCAACAATACCGGAAATCATGGATCTGCCGATGTGATCCTTGCTCCAATTGGTCCCATAGATCCGACGGAGTGGAGATAAATCTTCATGACATACAAAGAAGATTCAACACAAAGTCGTCATTTGGGAAATGCAGTCCTGCGTTCACTTCCTTGCTATCGCTCGCTAGCTCACTCCGTCTCATGACCGCATTTCAAGCACGTCCTTTCTTTCAAGTCTTACCTCGTCTTGTGGACCAGTGGGGGTAACTAACAGGCTGTTTTCACAAAATGAGCCTCAGGTGAGACCAGGCCATTTCACTTCCAGCAAAAATGTTTATTTCGTTTTTAATGGATTTGTTGACACAGTAAATTTTTAGTGTGATAAACTGGCAGTAAAAATAGGCGAGAATCTGGTTAGCTTTCAGTTTTGCAGTGGAAAATGTAGTGCCAGAAATGGAGGCTGAAGGTCTATGGTCCCCTCACTTTCTGGCCAGTTTCGGCCTGCCTAGCCGAAGCTGGATAGCGCACATTGTTCTGCAACTGGACAATATGAGCCTTCATGAGTCTACTAACATATGAAATGTTGCTGCATTGGTGTTTTTTAAAATCGATGTGGCTTCATGTTTTGCCTATGTTTGTTTAAAAATGAGCGCCCCGCAAATTTTCCATGATATGGTTTATTTTGGACATTCGATCAAAATTTGGTCTTAATCAGGCCACTGTCCGCGTTCAAGAAATCAGCATGAAATACATTTTTCATAGTTGCAGCTAAAAAAATCGTACCAGAAAGCTACGGGGTGTGTTTTCGAAATGATATTGACAGAATAGACCATTCTTAACACATTTAAAGTACAAATGAAGAATAGGCTGAGCTACTTTGTACCTGATTTGGGTCAAATGGCCTAGTTGACCCAAGACGGCGTTTTTACCGATGTGAACTGTGTGCAATAGCAAGGAGAGGCGGGTGACAGGGAACAATCCTGAGGGAGGTTTATGCCGAATTGACCCGCCCGAATCCTTTTCGTACCTCTTAGGTACTCAAATAATCGATTTTAGGGGACACCTAGAAATTGATTGGTCTATGATCACTAGAAGCAAAAGCCGCCGCGAGAGATCTGTTCCAACGAGTGAAAACCCCAAAAATTATCCTCCGGGGTCAGCTAAGATCTATGGAAGCCTTCTTCATTTGTTGCTCATCATCCTCCCTCAGCAGGGCAAAACTTCCGACAGCGAGAGAGGTCTAAAATACAACCTTACCAGCAGCCGGAAGATCCGGATTTTTATGGAGATGCCACTGTTACCAGCGCAAGTTTAAATGTGAATAGATTTTGATCCATGGCGTCCACGGAATACACTTCAAGTGGAACTTCCGACGACTGCTTGATGGAATACTTTTGCTGACAAAGAGCAGAGTGGGAAGGTGACACTCAGAAAAAAGACGCGTTCAGTACGTGGATAATCTTTCGGATTTTGCAGCACTCCATTCTGCAGTGTCTCAAAACTGGTTTTGCATTGGGATAGTGAATGTAAAATTCACGCTTGAAAATATGGAAGGCGAGTAGAAAGTCCAAACGCTATAATATTGTGGGAGTTAGTTGAAACTCGGCTACAGCCCTTACTAGCCCTTACTCGCGCATTTTTCATCAAATTTGTCTTTCCTTCCACACTAGATGGTTTTATATATACTAGGATTATTGAATTATGCTAAAAAAATCCCCAGGAAAAGTGTTTGGAAAAGTGAGTTAGAAATAAATGAAGGGGAAAAAGTGAAGGGGAAATTCGAGGCGCCTGGATGTCACACTCTGCTAAGCATTCCAGGATTTAGATCATTGTGCCTCCATCGCCATTATCAAGGATGACACTTTCCGTTCAGCGGGATACAAACGGTAGAACACCAGGCTCTACCAATATCAGTAAGACCCATTTCTGGCCACCACGAGCTGGAGTGACAAGATCTTTCAGGGGAAAAAAAGCAGCGATTGTCCTGTGAGCAGAGTGCTAGCGACGACGACTTCAGGGCAGCGATTAACTCAACTAGTGTGTCCCCGTAGTACAATTCTCATACGGAAAGGCAAGCAATTGTGCGAGTCAGACTTCTGTATCATATTCTGCCAGCACCTGTTATTACCGAGACTGGTGACTAGGGTATCCTCCCCGTAGGTGGATCCAGGATTGCCGATCGGGGGGGCAGCTTCCCGAGGGGCGCCATTTGGACCAGGGGGTTGCCACTTTTGACCGGCAAAAGCCATCAGTCGGGCACAAAATCCTATCGGTTGGCACCGATTTTTGCATCCTGGGGGGGATGGAAAGCGACATTTCAGAGGGAGTCTTGCTAAAGACGTCACGTTTTTCTTGAAATGAAAATGGAAGGACTGAGGTCAGTTTTGATTCAATTGTCGAGTTTGCCGCACTTGTTTTAGATTTGCCTCTGCGATTAATTTTTTATGATCGGAAAAATATCGGAAGAATATTTTTTATGATACTCCCGTCATGGAACCTCCCTGAAGCTGATTTCTAAAGATATTGTTATTTTTGGTATTTGTGCATATCTCGTGCATACCGGGTGGAGATAATCTATTCATCGCACAATACGTAGAAAAATGTCACACTACAATATCATAAGAATATAATGATAGCCACTAATTCGTACCCGCAATATCTAGTTACTTGTATAAAAACAGGACCGACAGACTCACGAATGCATCTCCACTTAGCCGACCAAACCGACTACCGAAAAGACTGGGCTAACGGCCAACGCCTATGCCTTGGATCACCCAAGCTGATCGAGGTTGCAATGCGGGTATCCAAGCCCGGGAAATCATCACAAAAACGGTCCCGAATACAGCCTACTCCGGTCCCGAGAGGCGGCCAGGTGGGACCTGGACGGCGGGGACGGCGCAACGGCGCGGGTCCTCGTCACGAATCGGCTGTCATCCAAACCGGAATCGCCAGAGCTTCCTTCGGCGATTGGGGCGACTTTTTCGAAGCGCCCCCCATATGGATATCTTTATTCGACGGCCGGAACAATCATCATCATCACATTTCAGGGGGCGCCATCAACCTTTCAGGGGGCGCCATGGCCATTTCAGGGGGCTCCGAGGGTCGATAGAGGGGGCATGTGCCCCTCTTTGCTTCCCTGGATCTGCGTATGATCCTCCCACTTTGGGGCAGCCATGTGATGACTTTGGTGTCTCGTTCCTTAGTCTATCAGCTTTATCGCTTTCAATGCTCCGAATTTTCGACCGGTAAACCCTCTTCACTCTCGGGGCGTGAAGCTCAAGCCCGATGCAATTATTTGCTGCTGATGTTGCCACTTTGCAGTTTGTTAGCAAAATATCAGTTTATTCTGTTTTTTGCTGTGATGAAAACATATATTTTCGTCCCCTGACACAGTAACGTGTTTTCTGTATCCTTTAGACTCCATAAAAGTCATATTTGGACCTGTAAATTTCCAGAAAGAGGGTACTTCCTCGCCAAATTGAACTAGGTCTCTCCCTGAAATGATTACGATACTCCTTGAAATGGCTAATGACACCCCACTGAAATTTTGCAGGGGAGGTGGTGTTGCATCACCCACTAATACTTGCCGAATATTTCAGGATCGTCGTTCAGGTCTTGAAAATCTATACGGACTATAGAACATTTATGGCGCGTGTTTTGCACAAACATACCTTTAGCTCCTAACATCAGGGAACTACTGACTCATGACTGGAGGCATGTGAGGGTTATTTGGACGTCAGCACACGTATTCACACGAATCTCTCACGGTTCCTCTGCTCATAGAGAGGTCACACAAACAATTCCAAAATCCAATGGTGATGATGTGTGGACTCCATTGAATCACATCAGTCTTAATTCTAAGTCAGAGCTGAGGGCCTATCCATAAACTACGTTACATATATTCTTATCATTCCAACCCCCCCTCATGGTAATACTTGCTTACGCCCTGTTGTAACGTCTAACAAAACGGTTGCTGACTTCCCGCTCCCCCTTGTTTTTCCTTCTGTACTTTATGGACTGTCTCATATGTTTCGGAGACCATCTTTCGATACTGTCCTAGGTCAGGGCCTATACCTAAAGAAACTGTTTCCAATACATTACAAAGGCTTTGGTTTATATCGAACTGATGTGGTCAGAAAGCGTCTGGACTGGATTGAGACAGAACACGTGTTTTGTCGATTACAACACAAACTATCCTGTGATCAGAAACACTTCTCGATCACAGTGAGGAAAACTCCGCACATGATCGAGGGATACAACGCCCCACCCCATCTCCGAGCATCAGAACAATGTTCCATAATAAATACTTTGGTAAACACATGGAGCAGCGCGCCTCAGGGTTCGGTGGGTGGGCAAGTCAGTGAGTCCCGTACGAACGCACGCCCCTTTCCGTGACCGCCACGGGGCGGGGAATCTCTAAGAAAACCCCAAGGCGATCACAAATGCGGGCACCCGGCCCATGTGTCATGTGTATGTGCGTGTGTGTGTGTTTACACACGCACGGAAAATGACGCACCACCGACGCAAGGCGGGCCGAGCAATAATGCTGAAAAACGATAGCTTTCAAAAGAAGACACTATATGTTTACAAAGTTAGGACCCTCCGCATAAAGAGGGGATGTTATGTGACTGGGTAGGACGACGTTTTTTTATATTTTTCGGGATGGAAGAAGTCGTTAAATTTCCCTGAGGTTCTCACGGAAAACAGTAAACAAGGATATTACGGAAATATTTCTGATATATTTACCAGGATGGAAGAGGACTAGCTTAGTTTGGGAGGAAGAAAGTGCGTCCACAAGGTTTGGTCACGAAAGTGGACGAAGTAGTCGAGGATCCTACAACTAACTAGCTGCTAACTGACGCAAAGAGCGTAGCCAATCCACAGCCATGCTTGAAATGTCATTTGGCTAGCTTTGGTCCATCCCAGGTGATAGTTGTGCGAGCTGCAACTGCTTTCTTATTTAGAGAAATCAAGACATTTGCCCAATAGCAGTCTGCTCTCGGACAAATACTGGGCCCGCCCCTGCGAGAGCACCTGTTTCTGCGACCCGCCTGACCTTGCCCGCAGCGGTTCTTGGTTACCTGAAGGGTAGTAAAGCGTGGAATGCGGAAGCGTACTACGGTTTACAACCAACGTGTCACGTGGGCGGTCTGTGTATCGAAATGAATGAACGAATGACCTGACATCTGTTGTTGGGGAAACAGGGTATTAGTTCTGACGGGTCATGTCGTGTGGTGCATGTGTCGAGGGTAACGCACCCTTCAAGGGAATGTGGCACCTTCACAACGTGATTTTAACTGAGATAGCCAAGTTGTGAAGCAGGTCGGAAAACCCGGTACTCCATATTTTATTTGTCTTGGAACTCGATATTTCCGTAGAAAAAACTAAAACCTACCTGACACCAGCCCCTCTCAACCCCCGTCGCCGGCGGCCATTGTTGTGAGCTACTGGTGTGACGACATATGCCAACGTCACGATGAGCATCAGCCAATCGAAGCCCTTGAAGCGTTTCAAGTATGGTAGTGGTTGCCAGATCGTGACATCATCCACAGGCTGATATTTATTTCTTTTTCTAGAGGAGTATTTTAAAAACCAAATATTGAGCTTATTGTACATTTTTCAGAGAAATCATGAGTGGTTTCATTATTTTTGACTAAAAGTACGCCTAATTCCAGGATTCCCGGGCTAAATTCCAGGATTCGACCAAGGTGCCACATTCCCTTTAACTAACTAGCTAACACTTCCGTCGAAACATCTCTAATGACTTCTTTCGTGCTTTATTTGCACTCCACACTGTTCCCCCTCGGATCAAAAAATAGTTTTGCCCCCTGGTTTGAGCGTTTGGGGGGAGTATGACCCAAATGCCATCCCCCTGGATCCGCCAGTGATTTAACACGCGCCCCGCTGGGGGGGGGGCCAAATTCGCCCCCCTCCTGGTTTTCCCCGGATAACGTAAAAACCAAGGGACGCAGAGCAACGAAACTTACAGTACCTTATCCCTGATCAATTTTACGCATCTCACCAAATCTTTAGGTCAGGTCATGTCAGGTCAAGGAGCTATCCACGGTCAAGTGACCCGACCTCAAAACCTAAAATTACGAGTTTGATGCGGCGCCTAAGGAGCATCAGCCAACTGATCAGTTTGAAACTCTCACAATATAATGAGGCTATTAGGGTCTACAAATCTGCTATCTCGGAATTTTGATATTGTTGACCGAAGGTGGAGTCAATTTTATGGTTACCCCATTAGGTCTATGGAGAAAAATAGAATGGGGTCGTTTTTGGTAACTCTGGGATAGATAACGCTGAAAATGCTCAAACGGTGTATTCTTACCACGATCTTGACCATAAAGCTGAGTTTTGAACCATCTGACCTCTCAAATGTCATGTCAGGTCACAGGAGCATACAGTGATTGTTTTGCTAGTAACTTCTCCCTGAATTGAGAGAAAGCTCCCATTTTGCTTTCAATGTGCTTTTATTGTCACGAGGAGTCGATTGATATGCAATATGACCATACCAGGTCAACCTGTAACCTTGACCTAGCTCGATGTCAGGTTATTTTTACAGTTTGACCTAGGAAGGTCATATTATACATTATTCGATTCGCCACAATGAGAGGAATCCAATGATACATAAATATGTGCTTTAGCTCCGCTGAAAAAAATATAGAGGGGGAAACGTACAATGCCCTGCTGCAAGTCTATGGGACCTTATTTGACCTATGCTGACCTCAATATTGACCTGACAAAAACATACTTGTTATAACTTATATTCGTCTCGTCAAGAGCTTTCAGACGCCGTCCGTAATATTTCTTTAGCTTTCCTGGAAAATGAGATACGGAGGGGGACGAAATTCGCCCGCCCCCAGCGGGGCGCGTCATGCCAGGGACCCCAGCGGGGCGCGTGTTAACATGCTTTAAAAGATGCGCCCAAAAACCGTGGTAAAAAACTTTCGGACTATGGGGGCAGTGCCCACCACTTTCCAGCCGTTCCCGTACCTTGTTTTCAGCAAAAAATCAAACGATAAGCCGAGTTACCTTCGGCCCCACCGAAGTCGAAGACCCTTTCCCACAAGTTAAAAATAGTTCATGCGCGGATGCTTTAGCACGCTCCCCGCTGGGAGGGGGCGAAATTCGCCCCCTCCCCTCCTGGTTTTCCCTGGATAAGGCAAAGACGAAGAGACGCAGAGCAACGAAATTTACAGTGCCTTATCCCTGATCAATTTTACGCTTCTGAATTTTCTAGGTCAAGTCGTGTCAGGTCAAGGAGCTATTCAGGGTCAAGTGACCCGACCTCAAAACCTAAAATCACAAGTTTGAAGCGGCGCCTAAGGAACATCTGCCCACCAATCAGTTTGAAACTTTCACAATGTAAGGTCATTAGGGTCTACAAATCTGCTATCTCGGAATTTTAATACCATTGACCTAAGATGGGGTCCATTTTTTGGTCACCATATTATAAGTCTATGGTAAAAAATTGAAAGGTCTCGTTTTCCGTAAATACTGGATATATAGCACTGACAATTCTCAAACCGTGTATTCTTACCACGATATTGACCATAAAGTTGATTTTTGACCATTTGACCTCTCAAAGGTCATGTCAGGTCACAAGAGCATACAGTGATTGTTTTGTCCATAACTTCTCACTCAATTGAGATAAAGCTCCCATTTTGCCTATATTGTCACAGGGAGTCGATTGATGTGCAAAATGACCATACCAGGTCACCCTGTGACCCTGACCTAGCTCGATGTCAGATCATTTTCAGATTTGTGATCTAGCAAGGTTATATTATACGAGTGCATTATTCGATTCACCACGGTGAGAGGAATCCAATGTTGTGTAAATATTTGCTCTAACTCCACTGAATAAATATCTAGAGGGGGAAACGTGCACTGCCCTGTTGTAATCCTATGGAATATTCTTTGACCTATGCTGACCTCAATATTGACCTTACATAAAAATACTTAATGTAATTTCTCTTCGCCACGTCAGGAGCTTTCGAATACCGTGCGTAATTTTCTTTAGCTTCCCTGAGAAATGAGATACGGAGCGGGGGGGCGAAATACGCCCCCAGCGGGGTGCGTCATGCCAGGGACCCCAGCGGGGCGCGTGTTAAGCTTCCTGCTCATCAAAGGTCACAGCTTAAAAAGCTGCAAACGTGGTTATGCCAGGAGTTTTTGGTGTCTTTTAAACTAGCGCGCAGACAAACGGCTACCTATTTAGTGTTACTGTTTGTATTTTACCACCATTTAAAGCTTATCTATGGTGTTACATTGTTCTTGAACTTACAAAGCTTTGAACACTTATTTAACTCTCGCCCCAAGGTGGGGGTGTTTGAACCCCCCTTGAAGTTTTTGGTGGCACGAAAAACGGCGGTGCCGCCAAAAGGATTTTCCACATCGATGACCTAAGGTCAAGTACGGATCATGACCTCTCTTTTGGAAATACATGGGGAAAACAGAAATTGGGCTGTATTTGTGTAGCTGCAGCTGAGAATTCCTTCCTATTCTCCAAATCGTAGTATTATGGCCCCTTTTCAGGTTCATGTTGCAATTTTTGACCTGTGACCGCTGAGAGGTCATCTGGGCTGCTCAAGCAGTTTTCAGAACTAGGTCAATAAGTTTGCATGAAATGATGGTACAACTTTTATTTTGATGCCATTGCGCTTGGATTGCTATTGCAAGTTGATTGATATGCATATTGACTAGGCTAAATAAAAAAGTGACTTTGACCTGACCTGAGGGCAGGCAATTTTTGTATTCTAAGCCACCGGTCCCGGGTTCAAGTCCCGGCGGAGCCTCTGAATAAGTCGATCTGATCCCCAAAATCCCTTCGAACAGGGTGAGAGTTGGCGACGCCGTATGGCCCTGGCAGTTGGTGCGTCGTTAAACCCCAACAATAATAGGTAATTTTTGTGTTTTGACCTAGTATGACCATATTATACATCATTAGATTCGCCGTGATGAGAGGGAGCGAATGGTGCCTAGAAAATGGTTCTAAAACTCAACTCTTTCAGACGCTAGAGCCGAAAAAAGATACTCAAAATGCCACTTTATTTGACCTGTCATGACCTTAATATTGACCTGAGCCAAAAAATGACTGATATAGTTTGTTCCTGAATTTCTATGAGTTATCCACCAGCCTTCGCGTTTTGCGCTATCTCGCATAGGGCCCGAGTTTGAGGGGGCAGGCGTTCAACCCCCCCCCACCCACCCACCCACCCACCCACCAGGGCTAAAGTGGCTCGGAGACCCACCAGGGCTCGGGTTAATAGCCAAACTGAGGTCGAAAACTGCGTTAAGCTAGAGACATAATGTAGGCGAATCCTCTCGTTATGGCGAAACAAATTATGTATGGTATGAACATGCTGTGTCAAAATCTAACAATGACCTAACCAAAGGTCATGTCAAGAGTATGATCTTGTCTGACATAACCGATATGCATACCAATCGACTCGTAATGACAAACTAAGCGAAATGGTACAAAAGTGAAATCTCTATTATCATTTCCCGCCAAGTTGTCCGGCGAAGTTGTCCAGGTTTCCTGCGAACCCATGTCTGAAAAAGGCTTAAATAGTCCCAAATGACCTTACATAGATCATAAACCAAACATGTCAAGTTGGACCTTTGGGGTGGCCCAATATACTTATATTGTGAGCAATTTGCTCACTGCAACAAATCAATGAGGGTGTGATTCTGTATTGTATTTGTGTAGACCGGGTCTTCGAATACGGCAGCTCTAAACTTGCAGTGTTGTATTGTTCCCCATACACACAGTCGACATCATATCCGGAAGGCACGGATGATTCCCGGAACTGGATAATAATGAGGATAAAAATGCCAAGGATGACAAGACGAAGCGACGACAAGACCAAGATGAAGATGTCAAGACGACGATATCAAGACGCGTCCTGTACACGAAACACTGTCAGAACTAGGCAAGCCCCACAGGCAGGGTTATCACTTCCGTAGCTGACTTTAATTACACTTTAAAGTAAAAACGATGCCCCGCCCTGAAACCCCAACATCGATAGCCAACACTTGCCCATACACAAGCCAAAAACCGAACAAAAATATTTAACCGGTTAACCAACGATGAAATCCAATTAACATCCGTCCTGTTTGGGGGTAATAAGTATAATATCTTCAACTTTACATTTAACAGCGCATTGACGGGGGGCAGGTACCCGCCCCCTTGGGTTTTTCGGAGACAACATAAAAACGGCGACGTGTAGCGCCGCCGTACTTGGTACCCCTTTTGTCTCATTATTTTTTACAGCTTTTCTCAAAATTTTAGGATTATGTCTTCTCAGGTCAGGCCAACAGTACAGGTCAAGTGACCTGACCTCACAAAAGTTTAAGATAGCGTAAGTCGAAACAAGGTGAACTTATCCGATTAGAACTCATCCCATAATGGCCCCACCGAGCTCTCTAAAACATTTTCCGGTATTTTCGATATCGATGACCTAAGGTCAAGTACGAGCTATGGCCTCTCAATTGGGAATACATGGGGAAAAGGTTTTAACCGAATAATTTGATGAAGGATGCTGGCAGAGCGTTTATTTTAACTGCATTATATTTTCCTTGTCTTTGCGATTCTAATGATATGCATTTTACCTAATTTGACCTTGACCTGACCTTAGGTCAAGTCAAATCCTTGATTTGACCTAGCAAGGTTGTATTATGTATCATTATACTCGGCTTGCTGCAAGGATTCATAATATCTAAATTGTTTTGCTCTATCTTAACTTTTTCAGATTTAATTACCGAAACCCTTAATATACATGTTATCCTTATTACATGTTTTGACCTCCCCTGGCCTTAAATTTGACCAGACAAAAATGGTTCAGATACTTTGAATGGAGAAGTAAATGGGCTACCCAACGCCGTTTACCGTTTTTCGCTACCTAGCGTCGTTTTTGAGATCTTAGGGGGCGGGGCGGGTGCCCACACAGAGAAGGTGGCTCAGACACCCGTCAATGCGCGTGTTAAGCAGGCCACATAATATTGTATGCGTTCTGAGATGGTACCGATCATTGGTCCCAGCTGAAATTTGGTCAGACACTGGATTTGATGGAATCTAATCCAAAGTAGAGCGGACCTCAGCGACTTTAGAGCAAGTTCATAGTTTTGTGAGCTACTGGAGTTCTTGGAATGCCTCCCCCAAACGGAGGTTAGCGTTTTTTCTTTACTTGTTTGTAGACATATTTTTAAGTGTACCTAAGTTTTGTCTGATAATTCATACTCTGCACGATCCGGTCCCCTAAGCTATTTCGGGCCCCTTTTGAGGAGGTTGGGCCCCGTCGGGGTTCACCCCCTCCCCCTTGGACAATTCCTGGATCTGCCCCTGGTGGAGTCAGACATTTTCCTGAAAAAAAACACGGCAGTTTCCATTAAGTCCACAGTAAGGCCCATATTTGACCTTCATGACCTCATTTGACGTTGAAAATAATGGCCTAGGTCAATGACATTTGGATGCACTGTAGAACATCATGGTCCTCACAAACTTTCAAACCGGCGTGTTTCCAACCCTCCTGGTTTCCGAGACCTCGGGAGGGGGCACGCTAGGCACGTACCCCTCTCCACTACGCGTGATAACCCAATCTCTTCATTGCCGGTGTTCTGCTCATCTTGCGCAGGCTGTGCTTGCTCCCAATAGCCATTTTCAATGTCCTGGATGGTGTCAGGCATGCGATGGCCAACTGTTTCTGGCAGCGTGAGGACTGCTACCGCTGCCATCATGGCAGACACTCCGAAGACACAGCTGGGAATGGCCCCGTGTAGAGGCAACAGCAGATCCACAATGTAAGGCGCCAGCATGGAGCCTAACCTGTTGAATAAGAATGAAATATTGAGGCCAGCATTGCGCAGTGATGTGGGAAACAACTCCGCCGAGTAGACATACAATATATTAGCGATGGCGCCGCTGGAGAGCTTTGCGATCGTGCCCAGCACGAGAGTGAGCCAACCTATATCAGGCGGCACAGCTAGAGTGCAAAGCATGGTAACACCGGTTATGAGGTGGGCGGAGACGACGACAACGCGCCGGCCCAGCCTGTCGATGAGCGGTATAGACAATAACACGGCGGGTATATCTGCAACGCCAGCCAGGAAGATAGCCAGGTATGGGCTGTCACTTAGGCGGGCAGTGCCAAATGACACTCCAAAAGACACCATTGCTGCAATGAACCAGTTAAAAAAACTGAAGATGCTGATGAGGCGCATCTTCGGCGTCCGCAAAAGGCCAGTCATTCTGCCCAGTCCACCAGAAAAACGAGCACGCATTGAACCGGCCTCTGTCTTCGCATCGTCCGCCTCCGCACCGCATGCCTCCGACGCTCCGAACGTGGCCATCATCGTCAGCAGCTGTTCGTCAGGCGGCAGCTGGCGGCGATTCCGGGCAGCTGCGAACTTCAGCACCGACAGCGCCTCCTGCAGCCGGTTCTGCGTGATCAGCCAGCGAGGTGACTCTGGCACCACCCACGGGTAGGTCAGCAGCAGGAGTACTGGGAGGGAGATGTACAACTGCAAGGTTCGCCAGTCTCGCTCCAAGTACGCCACTGCCGAGAGCAGCATGATTCCCACTCCGTATGGCACCGCATACAGCAAACCAACGAGAGCACGCCATCTTGGCCCCGTTATTTCCATACAAATAACGAAGAAAGAGCTGTACGAACCACTTTCGGCCACTGCTGTCAATAAATATACTGTCAGAAAAAGGCCGTAGTGGTTGGCGAAAGCTGAGGATACCGATAAGACGAAGAACGTCACCACCGAAATCACCAGGCTCCGCTTCCGTCCAAACTGGTCGCTTACCACACTCCAAAGCACAGCACCGAAGCATTGACCAAGGAAGCACGACGCCTGCACATTGGGGGCAAGCCAGCGATGTGAGCACACGAGGTCCCACTCAGTCGCCACCGAAGACGAGTAATTGTCCCACTCATAGGTATAGCTAGAGCACGGTACGGAGGCATTACCACCCGGGGAGGTCAGGATGGAGCACTGGTCGAAATATCCCGTCGCGTTGTCGGTAGGAAGCCAGTCTTCACGTCTCCCACCCTCTGGGAGCGAACAGTGATGGTTAGGGATTTCGGCAATAAAAATACCACTTAGGTTGTGCATTGCCACAAATACAACGCCTATGAACGACCACGCAAGCAATACCACTTGCCACCATCCCAGCTCTCCTGTCAGTCGCAGTATCTCCTCAAACTTGACCTGACCTTCTGACATTGTCAACCAGGCTCTCGGCCCTTCCCACTACCGCAGTGTCAGTGTTCTGGCTGTTTGCAGTGTTCGGAAGTTTAGCTCAGGTTGACAGCAAACAACCGGAACAGCTCGCAGGGTGACTTTATCGCGCGTCAATCACCGGGGGCGCACCGAGGCACACTGCACGGGCTACAGACGCTCACGCCGATGCAGCCCCGACGACAGACTACACAGACTACACTGTGATGGCGCCACCGGCGGCAGTGCATGCCGTTCAGGGCCAAGATACCATTCAGGGCACTACCCTGATTCAGGTTGCCAAAAGTGGCGAAATTTCGCTACTTTGGCGATTTTGAACCACTGCACTGTGCGGCGGGGCGGGACAAAAGTCGCATGCTGATCAATTTTTTACTTTGATGAAACTAATGAAAAGGCCATTTCTGATAACTACAATACCCATGGCATGCATAACAGCTACTTTTGATGTATTTTCGAAAGTCGTTTCTAAGTTATTGCACTTTGAATCAGCCCCCGCCTATGGCCGTGTTTTCTTCCAGGTGAAATGTAGATAAAATATTTGTTTGTAATAGCGACGTCATTGGACGACACAAACGATTACAATAGTGCACTGTGCGTCGGGGCGGGACAAAAGTCGCATGTTGACCAATCTTTTACTTTAATGAAACTAGTGAAAGTGGCCATTTCTGATAACTGCAATACCCCTGAAATGCATAACAGCTACTTTTGATGTATTTTCGATAGTTGTTTCGAAGTTATTGCACTTTGAATCAGCCCCCGCCTATGACCGTGTTTTCTTTCAGGTGAAATGTAGATAAAACATTTGTTTGTAATAGCGACGTCATTGGGCAACACAAACGATTTCAACAGTGTCAATGATACACTTGGACCAGGAGAGCATTCTGAGAAATATTTGGGAACCCGTTTCTTTTTCCGTGGTAAGGGGGTCAATTCTTTAAGGACATACACAGAAACACGTGGAAAACCGAAAAAATGGGATTACAATTTAATTTTTGGAAAGATTGTATCAGTTTCAAAGGCTGGGTAGCATGGTGTTTAGCACGATATTTCTGCTATCCTTCGGTTTTAAAATGTTCTGCGTCCAGCTCCGTTTTTCCTATATTTTATACTTATTCCGAATCTTGTGCTTCACCTTTTTCAGAGATCTTCACCCACCTTGACCTCTTGGATGGCCTCCTAAACACCTCTCATTGCAAGTGTATTCGAACCGTGAGCCCAGAAGATGTCTTAAAAATATTTCTCTGACTTCAGGTTTCCATCTGCTGCGATGCAGTCCCTCTAAAAATTAAAAACTTCAGGACAAATTTAAGGACACGTTGGGAAGGAGTATCCCGTTCACGGGCACGCATGGTTTCCAGCCAGGCTGTGTGGCTGTTTGAGCCTGTTAAATCTCGAGAGTGTCTCCCCTCACCCACCATCACCATCTGAGACGCCAAATGTTCTTGGCCGTTGAAGTCGCGTCTGCACGATCCAAGAATTGGCGCTCACAACCGCTACGTCGAATGCCCACCATTGAGCTAAATACAAATATATCTCCTGCGGCCCACTCAAGTAGACATCATCAATGAAGTAGTCGTCATGGTTCGCCACCAGCTCCACCTAATTTTCTCGACGAGAGGGCGGACATGTTTGTGGCCCTGATATGTCATCCCTGGGCCCGGATGACGCCAATTCTTCCCAAAATCCTCCTTCATCGGCAAGCCATTATTGAAGCAGCTCCTATGCTCATCGGAGTCATGACTGAAGAGTCCCTGGAAGCACGGAAGAAAGATGTTTAGTACCTACACAAACACCACTGCAGGAAGACCGCACTAGCTGCTATTCTCAATATCTTACGGGGTCTTCAGGTCATATAAGATCCCGTGATTGCCCCGATCAGAAAATGAAGGCGGGCGAAGTCGAAGCCATGACCGATGTGCCTCCCATTTGCACGCTCAGGAGCTCCGCCAGACTCTTCGGACGAGGACTCAAAGGATGGTGTACCACGGTGAACGATTGATGATGGTGAGGATGATGCTGGTGATGATGACGCTGATCATGATGATGATGATGATGATGGTGATGATGTTGATGGTGAGGGTGCTTTCATGGAGAGAATTTTATGCAACATCATCAGTGTCTGTTTGCAACAGGTTTGAAGTGTAGTACTTGCTGAAGTATCTATCTATTTATATTGCATTCACGCCTACCCGAATACATTGCCAAATTGTCTTTGTTTTCATGAACTTTTATGTGTAGAGCTTCCTATAAGTGAAAAATGTATAAAAGCATTAGGTGACGGTCTTTGGGTCATTTCCCAATAATTTTGGGCGGCCCCAGCCTTTTGGCCAGAGAACTGTAATCGGCCGCACAGTGCAGTGTCGATGATACACTTGGACCAGGAGGGCGTTCTGACAATTATTGGGGAACCCGTCTCTTCTTTCCGTGGTAAGGGGGCAATTCTTTCTCACGCGCATTGACGGGGGCGGGTACCCGCCCTCCCTTCGGGTTTTTCGGAGATACTATCAAACCGCCATTTATATTTTCCTTTTGCTTTCGTGGGGAACGAGATACGGATGGGGGAGAAAAACGCCCCCAGCGGGGCGCGTCATGCAAGGGACCCCAGCGGGGTGTGTGTTAAGTGCAAATGAAGAGAAATAGTTGGTTGATTAACTGCTGGTTTAACTCGCACACTGGAGGGGGCCTAGGAGGCCCCCACCTGTTTTTTCCGAGATGGCCGGAGAACCGCTCGTAGCCGAAACACGAAACGTTGCCACATTTAATAGCATTCAATAGCGCGTCGATTGGTGAAGATTTTGTTGAAAATCGGTCGAATTTTTTTACTTATAGGCTTTCAAAGTCAGACCTGCATTTTGAGATCGCCGTAATCGCGCGGTCGGACCAGTTAGCTTGCATTGGAGATCGAGTGGTGAAGTCATAACGCCATATGGCCGGATTATATGTCAAGGTCATCTCAAATGAAGGTCAAGGTCAAGGTCACAGGTCACAGGTCAAGAACATATATGCACTTTCAAGGTCACTGACCACAGTGCTTCCGTTCAAATGGCGTTACCCGGTCTGACGTATATTATGCTATGACGCCATCGATAAGTTACCCCAGTACACATTTCAAGGTCAAAGCTCTAGGTCAAAGGTCATTGGGAAAGGTCAATCCTTATTTCCTGCCAAACAGTTTTAATACTGTTAGTCAAAGTGTACATTATAAGTAGTATGCCATATTGTGACCTTAAAGGTCAATGACCTTGAATGACCTTGACCCCAAATTTGTAGGGAAGGCTCTTTGAAACCTTCTCTATATGAACCTGGTCCGTTTTTATCTTATTAGTGCCATTTTTCCGCATAATCACGGCATTTACCAATCGGTCCCCAGCATGGTTTGACCTTTATAACCTCGTTTGACCTTGAAAATATTAACCTAGGTCAATAAAAATTGGTCATGATGTAAATCATCATAGTCCCCACCCACCTATTAAAATGCGTTTTTCTACTCTTCTTAGTTTCCGAGATCTTAGGGGAGCCTACAAAATTATATTTTTGGCTACCTCGTGGATTCAATAATGGGTCTGTCCCACTTCTCTTGCGTCTCAGTTCTCCCTACTCTCCCCTACGTCATTTACATCGATAAGAGGTATACCGGTAAAGTCGTCTAGAAATGTTGACTTTGAGCGCAATTTTAAGGCATTAGCAGGCTGAATTTCCAAAAATGAGAATAGGACTTCTGAAATAGCTTTTTGTGACCTTTTGATCTAGCCAATAAATTTTTTCGCGTATCTCCCTTTACGAATGCACGAATTAGGTGGACACAGGATTTCATTATTGTGGCGTGCCCACAGAAGTTTTACCGTTGCGGGGGTGAGTACCGGATTCGCAATGGCGGGGGACAAGTGAAGCTATTAAATATCGAGTGTAGTTTGGTCTCCGCTTGGGCCTAAAATCGTACTGGTCGCTGCCGGCAAATGTGAGAGGTCCAGCTATGTAATCGCCAACTCACTGATGACCGGAAAATGTTGCCCGCCAGAGCTCCAGGCGCAAAACTCATCGGATTTGGGCATAGCCGTAGGAACGTTTTCCAAGGAGGGGGAGTTGTCGCTAGATTTGTACCTATCACATTATTTGTTAATGGAAAAGGTCCGGAAACGGCTCAAGACTAAAAAGGGCAGTCCTACCAGTCCGAAAGTGGGGGTAGGCAGCCGCCGCCTGCCCCCAGTTCCCTCCCGCTCCTATGCCTATGGATTTGAGCTCCATGTTTCCTTCTGGACTGACTGGTCATAAAATTGTATTGACCTTATCGCAGTTTGGCTGAAACAAGAATAATTGATGAAAATCAGAAGGACTAGGCCCCATTTTCCAAGATTATGTGTGAGATCATGGAGAAAACCAGAGCCCGAGAGGACCATTTTCCGGAAGGTGCGGGAAGATCCACGGGGACAACATTTTCAACTGCAAACTGACCGGCAATTTTGTTTGCTCTTATCGAGAATTGAATGCTTTTTAGGAGCATGAATATCTCAAGAACACGATATGGAGGGGGAAAATGTATATATTTGTCCTGGGGGGCCAAAGTATGAAAGGAAAATTTGGGCATGAACGATTTTCACCGGGAGCATTAATTGAGACTTCGAAATGACGGGACTTGTTTCCTCCCTTGTTGGGCAAATTAGGTTCTAAATACGGCTGAATGTGGCAGGAATGCGATGCAGTTGACGCAGTGGTGGAAAATTTACACCTTCATTTGATTCGTTTCTAATCCGGGGAAAATTAACCCGCGCCCCACCGGGGGTCCGGCGCCACCTTCGCCCCACCGGGGGGCATCGATGGCCCCCCTCTAACTCCGAAAATATGGGCGTTAGCGCAAATCTGCAAAGTGCAATAGAAAGCTCGCGTGAATTCAGTAAGAAATTACTTCGCATGTTTTAGTGCTCAGGTCAATGGTTTGACCTCCAGAGGTCAAATTAGGTCAAGATCGGCTATTTTCACTCAAATATGCAATGATTAAGCAAACTGGGCATAACTCTTATGTCATTAGAGCTATTGAGGCCTGGTAATGTACATTTGATAGCAAATTGCCAGTACTTTTTCCGCTATGTGGAACGTAAAGACCTCCCGCCAGTGGTTTGACCGCCAGAGGTCACCTCGTGACCTAATATGACCTGAGGTCACGAAAGGTCAAAAAGTGACCTTGCCGTATATCAAATGAAAGCCAGTGACGAGACAAACACGATGGTGTTTGTTTCACCGCTCTAGCTCAATTAGGTCAAAAGTTATTGTCAAAATACTGTTTTTGATCTCTGGTGACCTTGGATGACCTTGGAAAAGTCAAAGGGCAAATATGACCCCTGGGATCCGTGAAAGGGTGTCCAAAAACGTTGTTCTGAGCAGTCTGAGTATTTGCAATCATTTTTGTGGCTTTTATATCATGAAATAGCTTTTCCCCATGCTTTGTCAATGGGAGAGGTCGCCTCGTGACCTGACCTCAGGGCAGGAAATCGAAAAATCCCGGATATACACCTTGTAGACCCTGGAGGGGTCATGAAGTGTAGGAAGTTTCAAATCGATCGACTTTGAAATGTAGCTCTTACAGAGCTCTAAAGGTGAAGTGAGGTGACCTTGGTTGACCTCGTCTTGTGACCTGACCTTGGGTGACCCGGGGTAAAAAATTTCAGGGATGATGGGAAAATGATGCAGTGAGAGGTAGAGCCCTCAACTGCGGTGCTGCGCCTCGTCGTTTTTCTGCTATCCCGGAAAAACCTTAGGGGGGGCCATCGATGGCCCCCGGTGGGGCGAGGGTTAATAAAAATGGGTTGATGCCAAACAATATGGACCACAAATACCTCAAAGTGACCGGCTTTTTGTATATCGGGTTTCAGAACATCTCCAGGGGCCCATTTAAGCTCATGGTCCCCAGCTCAGCTCAGGGGCCCTATAACTGTGCCGGGGGCCAGACCAGCCCAGGGGCTGCCCAGTTCAGCACAGGGAGTTCAAGATTAGCTTTGGGCCATGCTTAGCTCCGGGGCCCAGGTCGGCTGTTAACCCTTGCCCCGGTGGCGGGTACGAGCAACCTTCGCCCTGGTGGGGGGCTAAAAAAGAACCCCCACGATCTCAAAAATTAAGAGAGCTAGAAAAAAGCGCAAAACGGCAATCGAAAGCTCTTCAAAAATCATATAGAAAATACTTCAGTCATTTTTCTTGTCAGGTCAATATCAAGGTCACCAGAGGTCAAAATAGGTCAAAATCGCTAATATGAGGTGTACTAAGAAAACCCCATATATCTCAGAAACTATGATAGCTAGAAACACTTTTCTAACACCATTAGAAAGCTCTTGAGTTGCTCTTTCTTTATAGTGGCATTCATTTTCGTGTCAGTTCAAAGCCTAGGGAGCTACAGGTCACTGAATATTGGGCCTTTTCTTCGGAATGTCCATAGCCACCCATGCATAAGGGCGTTTCCTTTTTCGCTAATAACTTCCAAACCAAACACGATAGAGCCATAGTTGATGTACCATTGCAATCCTCTCGTCAATACGAATCGAATGGTATATAACACGCGCATTTACGGGGGTCTGAGCCACCTTCGGATTGACGAGGGGGCGGGTACCCGCCCCCTAAGATCTCGAGAACCACGGTAGGTAGCAAAAAACGGTAAACGGCGTTAAGTAGCCCATCCGCTTCTCCATCGAAAATATTTGTACCATTTTTTTGTCAGGTCACATTTAAGGTCACCAAAGGTCAAAAACATGCCGTCACATGCCGTCATAGGGATAACATGTAAATTACGTTTTTCGGCCATTACATCTGAATAAGTAAAGATAGAGCAAAACGACTTGAACTTTATGAATCCTCGCAGCAAGCCGAATCGAATGATATATGATTTGACCTTGCTAGGTCAAATAAAAGATTTGACCTGACCTGAGGTCAGGTCAGGGTCAAATTATATAAAATGCATATCATTAGAACTGCAAAGCCAAGGCGAGTCTAATGACGCTAAAATAAACGCTCTATCACCATCTGTTACTGAGTTATTCAGTAAAAACCATATTTCCCATGTATTACCAATGGAGAAGTCATGCTTCGTACCTGACCTTAGGTCATCGATATAAAAAATACCGGAACATATTTTAGAGAACTCGGTGAGCCCATTATGTGATATGAGTTTCAATTAGATAAGTTCACCCTGCTCCGACTTATGCTATCTTAAACTTTTTTGAGGTCCGGTCACTTGACCTGTACTGGTGACCTGACCTGAGATGACCCTATCCTTAAAATTTTCACAGAAGTTGCAAAAATGATGAGGGAAAAGGTATACCAAGTACGGAGGCGCTGCGCGCCGTCGTTTTTCTGCTGTCTCCGAAAAACCCGAGGGGGGGGCGGGTACCCGCCCCCCGTCAATGCGCGTGATAATATTGCTATCCCAGGTCAAATTTAAGGATTTGACCTGACTCAGGTCAACGGTCTGACCCAACTTGAACTTGACCTGGTATAGTCATTATGCATATCATTTGACTTGCAGTGACTATACAAACACTCTGGTGACAAAATAAAAGTTATATCTTAGTTTATTCAAAATTTATAGAGTAAAACACCAAAAATGCTTATTTGACCTAAGGTGACCTTTTGAAGGTCACAAGTCAAAATGTTTGGCATCAACTTCAGAAATGGGCTAAGAGAAAGTCGTAACCGATGTTTGAAGTTGATTCCATCCTTACTTACTGAGAAAATCTCATTTCGTGATTTTCCCCATGTATTGACAATGGGGAGGTCATGCTCTGCAAATGACCTTAGGTCACCAATATCAAAAATCCCGGAACAAATGTTGTAGCTCCTGGTGGGCCCAATATGTGGTATGAGTTTCAACTTGGTCGATTAACCCTTCTTTTAGTTATGCGATCCTAAGCATTTTTTGAGGTGAGGTCACTTCACATGGCCTGGTGACCTGACCTGATATGACCTTGAGCTAAAATTTTTATGAAAGATATAAAAATGATGAAGGAACAGGTAGACCAGGTTTGGCGGCGCTGCGCGCCGCCGTTTTTTCTCACCTCGGAAAAATCCGACGGGGGTCTAAAAAGACCCCCCACCTGGGCGAAGGTTAAAGGGCCAGAGCAGCTCAAAGGGCCCATTCAAGCTCAAAGCCTTCAGCTCAGTGACTCTAATTATTTCAGGGAGCCCCACACCACTTCAGGAGCCCCCATCTCAGCACAGGACCCCAGCTACATGAACTCACATGACCAGATTAGCTTAGGGGCCTGGATCAGCTCAGGGGCCCCAGGTCGGCTTATATAGGGTCTAAGAGCAGCTCAAGGGGGCCAATTCAAGCTCAGGGCCCCTATTACTGTGCAGACGGTCCAGACCAGCTAAGACCGTCCCCAGTTTAGCTCAGGGGCCCCAGATTAGCTCAGGGGTCAGATTAGCTTTGGGGGAACAGTTCAGCTCAGAGGCCCACATTTCGGCTGACAAAGGGTTTTTACCAGCTCAAGGGCCCATTCACGTTCACGGCTCTCAGCTCAGCTTAGATACCCTTTAACGATTTAGAGGTCCTAAACTAGCTCTGGGGCCCTGAGTTCAGCTAGATGCCCCAGATTAGCTTATAGGGCATCAGAGGTCAGTTCAGCGGCCACTCGAGATTGACTCATGGGACTTTAACCCGCGCCCCACCGGGGGTCCGGGGCCATCGATGTTCCCTATCTAACTCCGAAAATATGGGGGTTGGCGCAAATTCGCAAAAAACATTAGAAAGCTCGCGTGAATTCAGTAAGAAATTATGTCACATGTTTAAGCGCTCAGGTCAATGGTTTGACCTCTAGAGGTCAAGTTAGGTCACGATAGGCTATTTTCACTCAAATATTCAATGCTTACGAAAACTGGGCATAACTCTTATGCCATTACAGCTATTGAGATCTGGTAAATTACATTGGATAGGAAAAGACCAGAAATTTGCCGTCATGTAACACTTAATGACCTCCCGCCAGTGGTTTGACCTCCAGAGGTCACCTCGTGACCTCATATGACCTGAGGTCATTAAAGGTCAGAACATATGATGACCTTGATCAGGGGCTCAAGTTCATGCCCTATTATCCTGTTCATTCACTATATCATATATTCCGGTTCATTGCACTATATCAAATATCAGCTCAGAGGGCACATAATCAGCTCCAGGGGGTACCAGATGAGCTCCGCCCGTACGATTATTTGCGAAGATGAGGCATTATCTGGAAACAGATTACGTGCCTATACTCTTCCTGGGTGTTTGGAAAGCCGACAGAATGCCCTAGCTGACCAAAAAGGCACTTTATCGTCAAACAATAGTTGAAATCGCTAAATGCAGTCCAGTTCCATCTAGGTTCAACGACGTAGGCCACTAAATTTCGAACGGCATGGCCAAAAAGGGGTACACCACCTGTAAATCAAAAGGGCACCCGGAACCGATGGGGGCACGTGCCCCCTGGACAGTAGATAAACTCCGGGAGGCATTAAATAAGTTCAGGGTGCACGGATCAGCTCAAGGGGCACTAAAACAGCTAAAAGGGCACCAGGCCAGCTCGGAGGCATCTGACTAACTTAGGGAGCATTATATAGGTTCAGAAGCCACAATATTTTCTCAGGGGGAGGGGGCACCAGATTGACCACGAGGGCATAAGATCAGCTCAGAAGGCACATGATCAGCTCCAGGCGGCACCAGATGAGCTCCACCCGTACGATTATTGGCGACGATGAGGCATTATCTGGAAACAGATTACGTACCTATACTCTTCCCGGGTGCTTGGAAAGGTGACAGAATGTTTTAGCTGACCAAAAAGGCACTTAATTGTCAAACAATAGTTGAATTCGATAAATGTGGTCTAGTTCCATCTAGGTTCAACGGCGTAGGGCACTAAATTTCGAGCGGCACGGCCCAAAGGGGGTACACCACCTGGCAATCAAAAGGGCACCGGCACTGATGGGGGCATGTGACCCCTGTGTCCGCTGGCTGCGGCCCTATACAGTAGATAAACTATGGGAAGCATTAAATACGTTCAGGGGGTCCAGATGAGCTCAAGGGGCACTAAAACAGCTAATAGGGCACCAGGCAAGCTCAGAGGCATCAGACTAACTCAGAGAGCATTATATAGTTTCAGAAGGCACAATATTTTCTCAGCGGGGGGGCACGATATTGACTACGAGGGCATCAGATCAGCTTAGAGGGCACGTGATCAGCTCCAGGGGCGAAGACCAGTGGTTAGGGGCACCAGATGAGCTCAAGGGGCACCAGATTAGCTCTGCCCGTATGATTATTGGCGACGATGAGGCATTATTTGGAAACGGATTACGTACCTGTTGTCTTACTGGGTGTTTGGAAAGGAAACAAATGCCCTAAATGACCAAAAAGGCACTTAATTGTCAAACAATCGTTTAACCCGCGCCCCACCGGGGGTCCAGCGCCACCTTCGCCCCACCAGGGGGCCATCGATGGCCCCCCTCTAACTCCGAAAATATGGGTGTTAGCGCAAATCTGCAAAGTGCAATAGAAGGCTCGCGTGAATTCAGTAAGAAATTACTTCACATGTTTTAGTGCTCAGGTCAATGGTTTGACCTCCAGAGGTTAAATTAGGTCAAGATCGGCTATTTTCACTCAAATATGCAATGCTTAAGCAAACTGGGCATAACTCTTATGCCATTAGAGCTATTCAGGTCTGGTAAATTACATTTGATAGGAAATTGTCAGTCCTTTTTCTGCTGTGTGAAACGTAAAGACCTCCCGCCAGTGGTTTGACCTCCAGAGGTCACCTCGTGACCTAAGATGACCTGAGGTCACGAAAGGTCAAAAAGTGACCTTGCCGTATATCAAATGAAAGCCAGTGACGAGACAAACACGATGGTGTTTGTTTCAGCGCTCTAGCTTAATTAGGTCAAAAGTTATTGTCAAAATACTGTTTTTGACCCCTGGTGACCTTGGATGACCTTGGAAAGGTCAAAGGGCATATATGGCCCCTGGAATCCGTGAAAGTGTGTCTAAAAACGCTTTTCTGATCAAGCTGAGCATTTCCAATCGCTTTTGTGACTTTTAGATCATAAGACAGCTTTTCCCCATGCTTTTTCAATGGGAGAGGTCACCTCGTGACCTGACCTCAGGGCACGAAATCGAAAAATCCCGGATATACACGTTGTAGACCCTAAAAAGGGTCATGAAGTGTAGGAAGTTTCAAATTGATCGACTTCGAAATGTAGCTCTTACAGAGCTCTAAAGTTGAAGTGAGGTGACCTTGGTTGACCTCGTCTGGTGACCTGACCTTGGGTGACCCGGGGTAAAAATTTCAGGGATGGTGGGAAAATGATGCAGTGAGAGGTAGAGTCCTCAACCGCGGCGCTGCGCCTCTTCGCTTTTCTGCTATCCCGGAAAAACCTTAGGGGGAGGGGGCCATCGATGGCCCGGTGGGGCGAGGGTTAAATCGCTAAATGTAGTCTAGTTCGATCTAGGTTCAACGGCGTAGGGCACTAAATTTCGAGCGGCACAGCCCAAAGAGGGTACACCATCTGACAATCAAAAGAGCACCCCGGCACCGATGGGGGCACGTGCCCCCTGTGACCCCTCCTGGCTGCGCCCCTGATCACACCTAACATCATATACAGGATTCTGAAGTTTAAACTATGATTGACTCTTCAAATCAGTGCCCATTAACGAGCATAAATCCACAACAGTGATATTAAATGTGTTATATGTATTAACACACATGCTTCCGTTTAGCGAAGTGTTTCAGCCTAGGTCCTTGACATTTCTGCATCCTAGAACAGCGCAGTCGCGTCCTATACTCCAAAACACCAGAGTTCTAAGGACAAGGAAAATTTAGCCCCTTATACAAAGCGAATTTTCCAACCAATTATTATTATTTGTCTTTTTCACTGTCAGCAGCAGAGCAAGCACAACCACAGGCGATCACTCATTACAATTCGGTAATAACACACTAAAGATCAGATGCGTAAAGGCGGGGGGCTCAAATTTTTTCCTACTAAACGGCTGGCATTTTCGACTAGTCCATAGGGAAGAACCTCGGGAGATTATCTCAAACCACGCGCAGGTTCACGAAAAGCAGGTCAAATGGACGCCAGGACATTTTTATTTTCATTTCCGGGGTCAAAACCGCCAGCCGTGACATTAAGCAGCGAGCTAGACGGCGAAAACCGGTCCCATGTTTTGGTTTCATTTTCAGGCGTGGGTTCGAATCCTAGAAGTGGCCAAACTTTTCATAGAGTCCGTATGTGCGAAACACAATGTATTCGCTTGAAATTCATGCAACTTTGCGCCCTTCATGCGTTCAGCTCTAAGGGATGCTTTTACCTAGTACAGAGGTGGATCCAGGAATAAATAAATCATGTTCCAGGGGCGGATCTAAGGCGATGATAGGTGATGGGGCGACCGCGTACCATTAGCCTGGCCTTGAGCACGGCAAAAGACCCTCCGCAGGGCATAGGCGGATCCAGGGGGAACAAGGGGAACACGTGCCCCCTCCCACCGATCGACCCTCGGCGCCTCCTGAAATGGTCACGGCGCCACCTGAAATGTCGCTTCCAATCCCCCCAGGATGTGAATATCGGCGCCTACCGATAGGATTTTGCGCCCACCTGATAGATTTTACCGTTCAAAAGTGGCGCCCCCCGGACCAGATGGCGCCCCGTCCCCCTGATTGGCAATTCTGGATCCGCCTATGAAGCAGGGGGCTCCTTTATGTTCAGAGAGCGTTTCTTAGGTAATTTCAAGGAGCCCAAACGCCACAGATACTGGTCTCGGGGGTCTCAATAGCTGGCCTATGGAGTCCCCAAAAGTATCAAACTTTACAGATGATTTATTCACTTTTAACGCTCAATTTATGAAAATGAAAACCACGAGCGGGAGCTCCTACGATTAAAACCCGAGCCTCTTTTTGAGAAAATTCTGCATCCGCCCCTGCCATGGTCCCCAAATTGGCTGACGTATGGTTTAGATCCGCCCCTGTCCTAATAAAAAGGGACAATGAATCAGCCCTCGGCGTCCTCTCAAATTTTCATGGCGGTGCTCTGTAGGGTCGATATGGTGCTCCCTGAAATTTCACCTCACCCCCTCCGATGCAAAAATCGGCGCACCGCTATAGAATTTGACAACCACATGATAGGTTTTGTCGGCCAAAAGTGGCCCCCCTTGATCCGGATGGCGCACCCCCGTAAGGTGCCCCTCCGATCTGCGACCCTGGATCCGCTTATGCCCGCTACGTAGTCGTATTAATTTACCGGTCGCGTACGCTACTGGCCGACACCGCACTTCTGCTCAATACCGACATGACAAAACAACACGAAAAATAATTCGAATAGCATATGTGCTGCACTGCATCCTGTTTTGGGTACAGACAAATACCACAGTCACCAGCTGCAGCCGTTTGTGTTTACCTTATATCAATGTACTAAACTAGTATTATTTTTGGCATACTCCTAGTATATTATACTAAAACTGTCACCACACCATGGAATAAAGATACCTGGAACGGAAGCCTCGTTGATTTCTGGGATGCCTTTGTGGGGCTCATTAAAAAGAATTGGGTAAATAGCCAAGAACATTAAAATATAGACGGCAGTAAAATATTCAACAAAAAAACAGGCCTTTGCGCGTGCCTTACTTCAACAGAGAGGAAACAGCTACTACTGAGGTATTATTTATCCCATATAAACCTAAATAATTGCATAATAGCCATAAAATATGAATGCAAAATCAGCGTGAACCTGGATTCGAACCCGGAACACTAGGATTGCTAGACAAGCATGCTGCCAACTGCGCTATTGAGCGACGAAGTTACCATTATGAAGATAAAAAGTTCCATGCGTGGGATTCGAACTTGGGATCTTTCTCTTCCTAGACGACCGCTTAACACACTGCGCTATTACGGCGCCGAGCCGACGCGCGCTTAAAACATGTAATAATACAAGTTGAGCTGCAGTATTAGATTCTGATTTCTCCTGCGCTTTGCTCTGAGATTTTAGGTAGTTCATGCCTAAAATGTATTTTAACGGACGTACCACAGATTGGGCTTTCCGAAATGCATGGTCGTTTTCCTGTGCAAGCCACGGTTCATAAGTTATGACGCATCAAATTCATCGGCCACCACATCTCCCATAGACTTTACATTGGTCCTTACCGAGCTTTACTTACCGAAGGATTTTTTCATGTCCTAGATTGGCACCCAAAAGCGGGGCGGGTTTGCAATGTTTGCATTGAGGTCTCCATTCCAGGTATCTCTATTCTATGACTAAACTATGATTCTGATCACTGGGTAGAAAACTTTGAAGTACCCGTTATTCAACTACCCTGCGTAAAGGTACGCCTCAGTTGCGCACAAATAACAAATCTGGTAAATCTAGCATCATACCAGCCTAAGACATACTAGATTTGCAAGAAACATACCATTTTAAATCAAAACGTTAAGATACAACATCAATACTTGATTTGTCTATGATATTATTTTAAGAAATTTTTTAATATTCTGATAATTTGAGAATCATAGTAAATATTTTGTTTTAGGCAGGATTGAATCATCTATTGCCCTCATTTAAACAATTTACCGTGGGCTGCTAGTAGGTGCTTGGTAGGAGACATGGACCAAGCTTTTTAGGGCCTTGAATAATAGGCACACAGTCAAAAACGTGACGCTGTGCAAGGGCGACGCTGTGAGCACGATTGAAGAAGAACGCGGGCCACCATCACGAGAAGAGAGACAGACAACAACAACGCACAAGGTTATAATAGACAAAACATACAGCATAAACGGAATCGCCTCATATTTATATTTATGTCCGAAACATAGAGGGAGACTCGAACACCTGGAAAACCAAGGGCCTCAAAACTGCTAGAACGGTCACTAAGCACATACGAAGAAAAAAAACAGTGAAACCAGTGGACATTTTTGGCATGCCTATGCAGTGTCATTATATATGATGTGGCTGCTTAGTCCCTGAAAACACCGTTTGACACCCTGCATAAGAAGAAGAGTAAGTAAATTTTGGGAAACAGCATCCCCGTTTTACGAGTCAGGTGCAGTGGTCGTATTCGTGTCATTAGTGTGCGCAGTGAATTGGTTGGTGATCAAAACTACCTGAAGACTGCAGCAATTGGTGCAGTAATTTTAGGGCCTGTTCCAGCGCCTCCTTAAACCTGATCTAACCTCCTCAAAGCTTCTCCAACTTCCTCTCGCCTGGTCCAGCTCCTCCTTAAACTTTCTCCAAGCTTGTCAAAGTTCATCTCAAAGCTAATCCAACCTCCTCTCAAACGAAAGGTGGTTTTCCAGAGGAGGTTGGAGGAGGCTCAATTGTGGTGCACAAATTTCAATTAAGAAACTAAAATAAGTTTACCCATACACCCTGCACTTCTCGACATACTAAATTACAACCTTTTCACTGGTTTTGATCCCACCCTTTCCAATCTTGACCCTAGCGGTGAATGTGGTGTTTGTATTTATGTGCGTAACTTCTTGAAGTCATCTTTTGTCTCTTTTCCTGCAGTTTTCAAGGAACACCTCCTTATTAGGGTCAGACTGAAGAAAGGTGACAGCCTACTGGTCAGTGGTATATACCACAGCCCCTCTGAGAATGGGCATCAGAGTGTAGCAAATTTTTCCAGGCTACTGAAGGATGTCTCTGAGAAAAAATCATCACACATACTCATTGTAGGAGACTTCAACTTTCCACAGATTGATTTGGTGGCTGAACACTCTACAGCACCATCTGGTCATGCATCTCATCAATTTATTGAACTCACAAGAATATTTTCTCTTCCAGCATGTGCAGAAACCCACTCTCTTTCATGAAGGAAAGTCTGCTAGCATTCTTGACCTTATATTTCCAATGAGGAAGGAATGGTGAAAAATTTTGAGTTCTTCCATGGCATTGGGAAGAGCGATCACTTGATACTTAGTTTTGATCTTCAGTGTTATACCGAGTGTGAGGATCCCTGTCCTTCCAAACACAATTTTGCTTGAGCCAACTTTGAACAGCTGAACACAATGATGTTGGATATCGACTGGAGTGTATTGGATGTAATGTGTACTGAGGATGCTTTCAATCTCTTCATGGATCTTTTGAACTCAAGAGTAGACACATGTATTCCAAAGACTAGGGTGAGAAGAAATCAGAAAAACATTTATATGACTGGCCAAGCTCTCAATCTCAAGCAAAATAAGATAGAGCTATCTAAGGCGTACCAGCACACAAGGAACCCCATTGATCTTGCTAGGCTTACACTGTGTCAAAACAAGTTAAGAACACTGACCTGCAGGCTCCATAAGGACTTTGAGAGCAATTTAGCGGCAAACGTGAAGTCCAACCCAAAAGCTTTCTGGAAATATACTGGCTCAAGACTCAAAACCAACAGTGGTATTGATGACCTGAAGGACCAAGATGGCTGTACTGTGTCTGACGACCAAGAAAAGGCTCAGCTGTTGAACTCTTTTTTTGCTTCAGTTTTCACGTAGGACACAAGCAACATACCTGCATTCACTAACCGTAGTTTGGAATCTTCCATCGATGAAATCCTCATCGCCCCCCAGTTAGTCCATTCCAAACTGATGCGCCTAAAAACCTCCAGCTCTCCTGGTCCAGACTTAGTTCACCCACATATTCTTCATGATGCCGCAGATTCCCTAGCTTCGCCTCTTGCCCGTCTCTTCAGAAAGTCAATGGATTAGGGAGTGATTCCAGGCAAGTGGAAACTCGGAAGTGTTGTACCGATTTTCAAGAAAGGCGACAAACAGATCGTAAGTAATTACCGCCCAGTCAGCCTGACATCTGTGACATGCAAGGTTCTCGAATCCATTGTTAAGGACGCAATACTTCAGCACCTACAACAGCACCAACTCTTGTCAAATTGCCAACATGGATTTCGACCCAAGCGCTCTTGTGACTCTCATCTCCTCGAAGTGTTGGAAGAGTGGACACAGTTGCTCGAGCAGTCCCATCCAGTAGATTCTATCTACCCTGACTTTCAAAAAGCGTTCGACAAGGTCCCACACGCACGGTTATTACACAAAGTTGAGTGTTGTGGAGTGAGAGGTAAGCTACTTGATTGGATTAAAGCGTTCCTGACTGACAGATTTCAACGTGTTTCGGTGGCCAGCTCGATCTCCGACTGGACCAAGGTAACTAGCAGCGTTCCACAGGGATCGGTTCTGAGACCATTGTTGTTCCTTCTTTATATTAACGATCTTCCGAACCACGTCCAGTCCAGCGTCAAAATATTTACAACCATACACGTATATTGACACTACGGTGGTACATGAAACATACAGAGACCCTAAGAACACGCCCCGGCCGGCTGAGGTGGACAAATAAAATTTATAAACGAAGGCGCCGAGCCCCGAACCCGTGACCACCGACGGCGTAAGCGCTCTAAATTACGCCCAGACGGGCACGGGCTCGGAGCCCGGTAGACGTCTAACGGCCGGGTGCGTGAAAAATAAATCAGGATGATGATGAACGCATGAACGGGACAAACTAAACAGTTAAAACGGGAGCAAAACCAAATAAACATAGAGGTGGCCTCACAGTGGGCGAACACCGCCCAGGGGAGCAGCGCCCGTTCCTCAACAGAGTCACGAACGATCTATCTATTCACCACGCCGCCCCCGGCGGAACGCGCGACGCCTCAGTTAGTTTTGGTTGCGACGCGGGTGTCCCGTCAGTCGCCGGCGCCGATGAGCATGAGGAGAAATGATTGATGAAAATGAAGCAGCATCACCGACGAACGCGAGACCAAACACTGCACCCATGAGGATTTACTTGCTGCTGGTGTACTTGGTGACGGCCTTGGTGCCCTCAGACACGGCGTGCTTGGCCAATTCACCGGGCAGGAGCAGACGGACGGCCGTCCGGATCAGTGACGTCAGCCTCATCGCCGGCACCATTGACGCCAGCCTCCCCTCACTGTCCTCGGTCTCCCGGTCCACGGCAAAGTCTGGCACCCTGCCATCTGCCTCGACGTCAGAGATGCCGGGGATATCCCCGGTTGCGCCGGCCTCAGTGTTGGTGCCGCTGACGGAGGCGTCGAGGACCGTTGTAGATGTAGGCGCGGGAGCCGGCCGAGGTTGTCGGTGAGGCTGCGCCGTTTGGCCCGCGACTCGAAGGTAGGCCGAACGACCAGCGGGTGCTGCGGCTATTTGCTGACGACACGAAAATATACAACATGGCGGACAATCCTAACTCTGTCAAATCCCTCCAGGATGACATCGATAGGGTTCATAAGTGGTCGGAAAAGTGGCAGCTCCGTTTCAATGTCCAAAAGTGTGCTGTCCTCCATATTGGCAGGAACAACACCCACCACACGTCCACCATGGGGGGAAGTCCACTGAACGCGACACAAGTGGAGCGGGACCTAGGGGTTCTTGTTGACCGTGAGCTGAAGTTCAGGGAACGCGCGTCATCCGGTATCTCCAAAGCCACACGTATGCTGGCGGTCATCCGAAAGTCATTTGGGCACATTGACTCCTTTACGCTGCCCTTTCTTTACAAAGCTCTAGTTCGCCCTCTGCTTGAGTATGGGAACGTGTCATGGGGCCCTTTCAATCGTGCCGATGAGACATCGCTGGAGAGGGTCCAGCGCCGTGCCACCCGTATGATAAATTCCATCAGAGGGCTTCCCTACTCGCAAACGCTTCTTAGACTCAAGCTTCCGTCTTTATATTACAGGAGACGCCGTGGCGATATGATTAAGGTTTTCCAACTTCTGCACGGGGCCATAGACCAGGATCCCACCCAGTTTCTCTGTTTAGACAGGGTGTGTGTGTGTGTGTGTGTGTGTGTGTGTGTGTGTGTGTGTGTGTGTGTGTGTGTGTGTGTGTGTGTGTGTGTGTGTGTGTGTGTGTGTGTGTGTCTGTGTCTGTGTCTGTGTCTGTGTCTGTGTCTGTGTCTGTGTCTGTGTCTGTGTCTGTGTCTGTGTCTGTGTCTGTGTCTGTGTCTGTGTCTGTGTCTGTGTCTGTGTCTGTGTCTGTGTCTGTGTCTGTGTCTGTGTCTGTGTCTGTGTCTGTGTCTGTGTCTGTGTCTGTGTCTGTGTCTGTGTCTGTGTCTGTGTCTGTGTCTGTGTCTGTGTCTGTGTCTGTGTCTGTGTCTGTGTCTGTGTCTGTGTCTGTGTCTGTGTCTGTGTCTGTGTCTGTGTGTCTCTGTGTCTGTGTCTGTGTCTGTGTCTGTGTCTGTGTCTGTGTCTGTGTCTGTGTCTGTGTCTGTGTCTGTGTCTGTGTCTGTGTCTGTGTCTGTGTCTGTGTCTGTGTCTGTGTCTGTGTCTGTGTCTGTGTCTGTGTGTCTCTGTGTGTCTCTGTGTGTCTCTGTGTCTGTCTGTGTCTGTGTCTGTGTCTGTGTCTCTGTGTGTCTGTGTATCTGTGTCTCCGTGTGTCTGTGTGTCTGTGTGTCTGTGTGTCTGTGTGTCTGCGTGTCTGCGTGTCTGTGTGTGTGTGTGTCTGTGTGTCTGTGTCTGTGTGTGTCTGTCTGTCTGTCTGTCTGTCTGTGTGTGTCTGTTTGTCTGTTTGTCTGTGTGTCTGTTTGTCTGTGTGTATTGGGATTTTAGGGCGCTTTCAGCGACTTGGCCATATAGCGCCCTTCATTACAAGAACTTTTCAGGCGTTAATAATATATGTGGTTTCAATTATGTGTCGGCTGAAAAGGCCACTTAAAAATGAGATGGTTGGTAAGCTAGGTCTCCCAGCTTCTCCCGTCATACATTTCAGATACGCACCAAGCCGTGCGTGCGTCCCACGCTTGTGGTGGCCTCTCCCTTCGCTCCGGATATCCTAGACCCTTGGGTGGAGAGCGGGGAACGAAGGTTGTATTTCTGTTTATGTAGGTCTCCCGGACTCTCGGCCCGGAATGCCTGTCATCACTAACAGCGCAAGGGTGCGGCACATCCTGCCAAACATTTTGGACTTCTCCAAAACTCTCTAGGGAGCCCGCTTGCTTTATTTTAATTGGAAACTCTTTTTGGACTCTGGGCACCCCAATTTTCTTTCCATTTGTGTCACGGAAGAGAAAGTCTGGTTTTTTATGTTTTTTGGCGCCGCGTTGGGGGGACGCCTTTCCCGAACTTGGACAAGGGGGAAAGCCTTCGCTTTCCTTCACGGGACCCTGTGTCGATTGTCTTCGGCGGCGGTGATGGTGAAGCGTATGGTGGTGGCATAAGTGTAGAGTCGTTATCTGCGGGGGTTGGCAGTAGTGCTACACTTGTCTCCTTTCGAGCGCTGCGTCCTTTTGGTGGCGCTGAGGCAGAGCGCTCCGATTCACGTCTCTGCAGCTTGGTTTGCCTCTTTGCTACTTGTGCAGCAGCCCCCGAGTCAGAGCCTGGCTGCTTCCCTCTCTCATCAGTCTCAGCACTCTCGCCAGAGAAGTCTATTTGTGGTGCGGCGTCCGATGCCATCACACCCCCTTCATGGGTACCCGCTTGGGTGACCTTATCAGCTGTGTGCCCACTCTGATCGCCAAGCAGTGGTGCTGCTGGAAATACGTCAGGGTTCCCTATTGGGTCAGTTTGAATGCACTTCTCAGCCGTGGTCCTAACTCCACTTGTCGGGCAGTTAACTGGCTGTGGCACCCGCCCACTGCAGGTAGTTTCTTCCATCACAGACGGTTTGGGAAAGCCAGGTACCTCACAGCAGGTACCTCACTACAAGTCGGTCGCTCACAGTGGGAGGACGTGTTTTTCAGTGCTCAAGAAATTGACGGAATTCATCCTGTTCTAACTTACGCTCGAAGTTGATATTGCAATGGCGCATTGTTATTTTTCTTGGCTACATCGCGAACTGATTTTCATTCGCCTCAGACATCTGTGGGATAAGACAAAGCAAGACAAAATATGAAATATGGAATGTGGTTTTGTCCTCCATGCTATTTTTGCGGCCTATTTTTACGCTTGATTTTTCGCTTCGACGCACGTGATTTTGGACGCCGCTTGGGACAAGAAGTGTCTGGAGCAGAGTGTTTAAAAATTCCATCCACTTTCAAGGCTTTCTAGTGGTGATGGCCTTGGCCAAGTTATCTTATTTCAAAAAATAAAGTTACGGAGTCAAGATCAAAATTATAACATGAAGACAAGATTCATAGAAGAATAAAGAAGTGACTTATTTTGAACTGGATGTGGATACGAAAATGAAACGAATACGAAGTCGAGCATCGTCGATTTCACCTTCATCTTCCTCAGTTTTGTTTTTAGTGCATATGTGTGTGTGTGTGTGCGTATGCGTTTGGCTGTCTGTGAATTGTGTGTGTGTGTGTGTATGTGTGTGTAGAAGCCGGAAATCCCTATCCTTATTTGCCTCCTCATCCTTAAACTACCTGGAGGCAGCGGGCGCATGCGCCTTGGGCAGCAGCGACCCCTCCAGGTAGTATTCCACCTTACTTTACCCTCATCTATCCTTATCCTTACCGTCTCCTTCCATAGTTTGCATCACTTCATGTCCATTACGACGGTGCTTGAAAAGCCACCTCATGTGTGGAAGTGTCCGCAGCTGATAAATAAAGGCTCATAAAATCCCGGACCGATAAGTGCATGATATCCCGCAGGGAGGAATCTAGATTGAAGGACGACCTCGCTCGTTCAGGCCCGCCCACAAGGGCGTCGCGATAGGGAGAGGATGGCACGGTAGTTTCTTCCATCACAGACGGTTTGGGAAAGCCAGGTACCTCACAGCGGCTATCTCCTGATGCTGCAATCTCTTTGGGAGACCTTCCCAGGACCTTACCTTTCATCTTTTCCCGCTCAGAGAGAGGAACATGGGGCAATTGCGCGACCACGCCTCGTGGTCGCCACCACATCCAACGCACATAGGGACGTCAGCCTCGCAAGACGCTGAGCCGTGACCTACCAACGAGCACCTCCCACACTTCTCCTGTCCTCTACAAGCCTTCGCTACATGGCCGTATCTGTGGCATCGGTAGCATCGCGTTGGGTCTGGTATGAATCTACGCACGTGCACGGAAAGCCAGCCTACACGGATGGTTTGAGGCAGCTCCTTAGTGTTGAATGTAAGGACGAAAGTGTTTGTTGCTACGAGCTCACTGTTAAGCCTCTTACTCATTCTCCGCACGTTTGTCACCCCCTGTTCATCCAAGCCACTCAGTACGTCCTGTTCTGTCGACTCTGCGAGCTCCCGACAAGTTACAGCACCAGTAGAGCTGTTCTTTGTCGGATGGAGAGCTACTGTCACCGGTATCGAAACTAAGGCGCCTCCTTTTCCTGGGTAGGAGAGGCTTTTAGCTGACAACAGACTGCACGTTTCTTCCTCTGAAGACATGGTCACATCCAATTTGGTGGCGGAGTGCCGATAGGCATGGGTCGTGGTTCCAAATTTAGACAACGCCTGAACAACCTGAAAGGGATCGATTTTTCGAGCCTCATCCAGAGTGAGAACCAGGACCTTAGAAGAAGTTTTGTCCAACACAGGGTTAGAGGAGCCAGCCTGCTCTGGTCTAGTCCGCGCGGGGGTCTGGATTCCATAAAATCCATCATATCGGCAGTGTACGAGGGTGAACTCAAGGTGGTCTGTGTCGTGGCAGAGATCGGAATCCGTGCAGTCTGATTAGCGGAGGTTGAAGCTTGTAAGGATGCCATGGAGGAGATATTTACCTTCGGCCCCCCGGGTTGCCAGCTGTCAATAGCTGGGCCCGGGGGCTGGTACAGTGCCTACGGAGAGGTGCGCCCGTCTCAGAGGGGCGAGAGATACTCAAACAGCCCCTCCGATCAGAGCGTACCCACCCCCTTGACGCCATCAGCCCAGTGGGCCGGCAGGGCCATGAGTCGGGACGAAGCAAAACGCGGCAGCCCTCAAGCAGCGGAAACAGCGGTCCACCAGGTGCGCACAACAGGCCGGAGTCTCGAAAAACGACGGTTTCCGAAACCCCGGCCCGCGTCGCGCCCGGCAAGAACTATCACAGTCCCCACCGCAAAGGGCGCCGCGCCGCACGCCCGAAACATAATCCCCCCTGCCCAGCTGGACCGAGCGACAGTGCCCGTAGACACTGCCGCGTAGCTAGGCCACCCGCGGCAGCCTACGGACGGCTTACCCCCGGTTGGATCGAGATATCTGGGCCAAAGGGGGCGTGTTGGAGCCCTCGGGACTGACCCGCCCGGAGGGGGACCTCAACCCCCCAGGATCCCGTCAGCCTCGTCGCCGGGGCTCGAGATAGGCCTCGAGTGGGCGCCTTACACCCGTAAAATGCCGAAGAAGGCAACTAATTGAGGATCCAATAACTAAAGCGTAAAAAGAGGACAGGAACTAAAAATAATCAACAAAATAAGAAAACAAAAAAACAAACAGGAGCTACATACCGGGAGGTGCAGGACAGAACTGACCCGATCCAATACGGTTACCGACCAGGTAACAAAGGGCCCGTAAGGCAGTCATTAGCACTACCGCGGACCTCATCACCAGAGCCGCCGACGACAGACGCCGACTCTAACCGACCAAGATCGGAAGAGGCGGCGGCTGCCGGAGAGCCAGACATGATGTGTCCGCAGTGATGCGTCGACATGCCTCCCAGGGCTGACTGGGGCCCCGGGCGCGTCACTCCCCGTTGCTCCAATCTTTACTTGCCGGACGAATCCGGCAAGTGAAGATCGGTCCCCTGAGGGATGTTTAGACAGGGGCTCCCGCACCCGCGGCCACCCGTGGAAGTTGGTCAAACCAAGTGCGACATCTAGAGCACGCCGCTCGGTATTCAGCTGTCGTATAGTTAATGACAAGAACTCTTTACCCGCAACTGTGGTCGAAGCCAGCTCTATTGATCAGTTTAAGGCAAGGCTGGACTCCCACTGGACACACCTGATGTATGACACCCCCGACTGACGCAGTCAGACACCCCACGACTGGTGAACCCCACTCGGGCATACGCCCGAACGAGAAAGTGAAGACTCAGAAGTTTTTGAGCTCGTCAGAGACCGGAACCGGCAGGCCACAAGGGCTTCCTAAATTTATCCGATAACTGTAGGTAAGGTAAGGTAAGTTGTTTTACCTAGAGAAACGATGTTTGTGCGCGGCTGAATGTTTTGATTCTGTTGTTTTCCTGCATATCACTTTCACTAAACTACATTAAATGAGCATCAGAGGCCTTAATCAAATTTGAGAAGTTTCTTAGCTTTGTCACACCCGCCATATTGGCGCTGGTCAGGCGCAATCAGCTGATATCTCATCCCAAGTCGTTCCGGCGGACACCAGTTTTTGTGCCTGCTCCGACTTACTCCAAGCTACTCTCATCTTTTTTTGTAAGGAGGCGCTGGAACAAACCCTTACTGCTGGGGCAGACCTTTTTCACTGGAACAAACATTTTTTTGTTACTCATTTGAGTTACCTCCTTCAAAGTAACAGAGGGAATGTTGCACTGTTCCAGGTAATGTGGTAGGTGGCTTCACAAATAGTGTTGCCAGATAACTACAGGTTGATCTGTATGATAAGTGCCACTGTTCAAAACCTCCAATGGATCAAAGCTTCCTTTAATTAGAATTGCTACAGGTTAATATATAAAATGCCACTGTTCAAAACTTCCTTCAGTGCAATATTCTGAGTACCACAACTGGAGTTGACCACAACTGGTTAGGTTAGGTTAGGTTATGCCTCCAAAAGGATTTCACAGATTGTTTCAAGGCTCTGATGACATGCTCTTCATGATTATACAGGAGCTTTCTAGTCATAGTGCGGAGCTGATTTCTTGCAGCTGTATATCTGGCGAATGTGAGGCTGAGCTCGGGCTCGCCGTCCGATGCCTTGTAGGCATTCCATGCTCTGGTTTTTTCTTCTTTAGACATATAGCCTCAGGAGTCATGCAAATGTTATTGTATTTGGGCCTCTTCCTACAAGTGGGGACACATTCCTGGACCATTTCTTCAAGGACCTGCAAGAATGTGCTGTATACTTCATCCCAGATCTGCCTCCCTGAGAAAGTTCCACACGTTAAAATCAAGTAGAGATCTCAGTTTGGTAAAATCTGCTCGGTTGAAGTTTGGGCTGTCCCGCATGGTCACCGGTGGAGGTGTGTAGCAGTTGAAGCAGAACACTAGCACCAGATGGTCGCTCAGACTAGATATGGCAAATTACCTGGGGACTAGATATTGCAATCGACTGACTAGTTGCTGGTTGTTCCTAACAGTTTAGTGTAAAATTTAGACGTATCAAGTGATGTCGGTTCTGGCTAAAATGATTTGTTTTAGTGCTTTGCAAAAAAGTGGATCATTAAGATTCAGACCGGAGGAATTAAGCAATTGAACGCCACGATAGTTGAGTCTACGGCGACCACTCTGTTCGAATCTGTGGAAGGGTGAAAAGACTCGCTCGCCCCGGGTCGTGATTATGTAAAGTAGAGGCTGGCTGGCCTATGGTCGCCAGTAGCTGAGGCGGTGAACCAGTCTTAGTATACGTCGCACAGCACATGTAGTTTGGTATTCGACGAGTTGCTAGGCTGTGTACCATCCTAATTGAGGTAAAACATCAGAAATATGCTCGTGGCGTCTCTGACCAGTGACTACACGCGCACAGAAATTTACAATATTTTGCACACGGTGCAGCTTAGTGGCACCATGAGACCCGTACACAAAGGCACAGTAGTTTACCACAGACAATACCAGGGCCTGTGCTATGCATTTCAGTGCTGAGCGCGGCTTAACATGTCGAGCGTGACTAGTGCCACGAGAACCCAAGTAAATTTTTGCGCTACTAAATGAACATGCTACAGATAATTGTGTTGCCTATCGATTAATACTCCTATATTTTTTTTACTGAACGCGTTTCTTGTGCAACAACACCACAAAAGTTCAAATTAACAGGGGAAGGTCGCGCAGCATTGCCCCAGTATCGAGAACAATCATCTAAGTCTTTTGTGTGTTCAGTTTCATTTTGTTCAAGCAACATCACTGGTATACAACATTCAGTGCAGGTTCTAGTCGAATGGCCAAACGTGGTAAATCTCTCTTCTGGCCGGTAACCATGACCTGAGTGTCATCACAGTATTGCACTATAGTGATATCATCACCCACGCGCAGGCTCAGATCATTGGCATACAAAGAAAGCAAGGTACAACTTAGCCCGCGCCCCACCGGGGGTCCGGTGCCACCTTCGCCCCACCGGGGCCATCGATGCCCCCTCTAACTCCGAAAATATGGGGTTAGCGCAAATCTGCAAAGTGCATTAGAAAGCACGCGTGAATTCAGTAAGAAAATCCTTCGCATTTTCAAGCGCTCAGGTCAATGGTTTCACCTCTAGAGGTCAAGTTAGGTCACGATAGGCTATTTTCACTCAAATATGCAATGCTTAAGAAAACTGGGCATAACTCTTATGTCCTTAGAGCTATTGAGATCTGGTTGACTAAATTGGATAGGAAAATGCCAGACCTTTTCCGCTATGTGGAACTTAATGACCTCCCGCTAGTGGTTTGACCTCCAGAGGTCATCTAGTGACCTCATCTTATCCTGAGGTCACCAAAGGTCAGAGAGTGACCTTGCCGGATATCAAATGGAAGCCTGTGATGAGACATACACGATGGTATTTGATTTAGTACTACAGCTTCATTAGGTCAAAAGTTATTATCAAAATACTGTTTTTGACCCCTGGTGACCTTGGATGACCTCGGAGAAGCCAAATGGAAAATTGATCCCTGGGATCCGGAAAGGGTGGCTAAGAACGTTTTTCTGAGCAGGCCGAGCATTTGCAATCGTTTTTATGACTTTTAGATCATAAGACAGCTTTTTCCATGCTTTTCAATGGGAGAGGTCACCTCGTGACTTGACCTCAAGTCACGAAATCGAAAAACCCTGGATATACCACCTTGTAGACCCTGGCGGGGTCATGAAGTGTAGGAAGTTTCAAATCGATCGACTGAGAATTTTAGATCTTTAGAGCTTAAAATTTGAAGTGAGGTGACCTTGGTTGACCTCTCCTGGTGACCTGACCTTGGGTGACCCGGGGTAAAAAATTTCAGGGATGGTGGGAAAATGATGGGGTGAGGGAAAGATCCCTTAACCGCGGTGCTGCGTCTCGTCACTTCTGCTATCCCGAAAAAACGTTAGGGGGCCATCGATGCCCCCGTGGGGCGAGAGCTAAGGCCCCTCCCTGGAAAATTCCCATAGGAATGTGCTGAGTTTTGGAGAGGACACTGTCTCCTCCAAAGCAAACATGCCTCGTTGAGCTATCAACTGCCTGCACCTGCTGCGTGTGGCCTGCGAGGTAACTGCTGAACCATCGGGTGTCGATGCGGTAGAGTGCGAATTTGTGAAGAAGTTTTGAGTGTGGCACAACATCAAAGCATTTCGAAAAATCAAGCAAGACAAGAATCGAAATTTCACCTCTGTCCATAGCGCTAAGTGTCGCGTCAGTAATAACACTTAAAGCCGTTTCAGTCGAATGCTGTTTCCGATATCCGTGTTGTGCATCAGAAAAAAGCCTGTGATTTTCGAGATATTCTGTCAGTTTTTGTTGCAGGGGCATACACCGTGGGCCACAGACGGCAGAACGGCTGAAATGAGCACCACTTGAATCTCCCTTCCATTAGACACCAAGGCCGTGCACCGGATGCATCCGACAGGCATGTTCGTGTGGCGTGGCGCTTTGATGTGTCAGGGCTGCCAGCCGTATGCGATCCGCTCAAAGTGGAGCGCGATTGAACCGGAGTCACGGCCTGTGAGGCATGGACTGTCGCGACGTCGGCACCAGTGACGTCAGCCTCCTCCTCACTGTCCTCAGTCTTCTGGTCCTCGGCAAAGTCCGGCTACTCGCCACCCGCCCCGACGCCTGACATGTCAGAGATGTCTCCGGACGCGCCGCCCTCGGTGTTGGTGCCTCTGACGAAGGCGTCCACGTGCTGTGTGATGAGCGCACGCACCCTGTCCTCGGCACCGGGCTGGATCCAGCCGTGGTCGGCCGTGTAGGCCTCAGTATGAGCCTCGGCCGCCAGCTGGCTTACCTCCGGCAGCAGGCGGCCGAGGTAACTCATTTTTCATTGTGACTCACAATTACTTCTATATGTTCCAGTCTGCAAAGTATGGCAGCAGGCCAGACGAGTCACACCAGACATCTAACATTCTCGCACAATTTCGCACCGCCAGCCACCTAAAATTCGCACCAATCTGCAGTGTACCAGGGAGAAGAACACACCGATCCCTACCCACACGATAAAATGCTTCCTCTTTTATTAGTTCGCTTTATAAGACCCCTTCTGTGTCTTTACAATCGCTCATCCATGATTTGCTTGGTTTTCGGTGTTGCCTCCCTTGCACCAGTCTCGCAAATTCGCACCAGGTTAATACAATTTGCACCACTTGCTCCTGTCTCCAGGGGCACTCGCACCGACGAGATATCGTCGAAAGTGCTAAACTTTACACTGGTATACGTTTATTGCAGGTACACCATACAGGTGCCCAATACACAAGTAATCATGAATTTGATGGCGAGCAGAGGGAACATAGAATAGTGAGCGAAAAAATGAGGAGGGAAACAGCATTTATGACGGTTCTGTAACGAGCACTAAGCAGCCCCTGGACGCAGTCCACCACGCCTGTATAAGAGTGGCCACTGATGCTTTCCGCACCTCACGTAGAGCAAACCTCCTGGCTGACGCCGACGAGGCCCCGCTTGACCTTAGGAGGAAGCGACTCGCACTTATATATGCCACTAAGATCCGCCAATACCCAACCCACCCAGCGCACAAGTGGATCTTTGACCACTCGCTTGTAGACCTATTTTCTGCGGGGAGGCAAAGCTCATCTTCGGCTCTATGCAGCCGGATTTCACGCTGGCTCGAAGAATCGAACATTAATATCACCATGATCGCAAAACAACGTCCAGGGACCCTAGAGCCGTGGCGTGAAGTCTCCGCTAAATGTCACACAATGTTGATGCAGTATAGAAAGGGGCACATACTTCCACCAGACTTCGCGCAACTCGCTGCTGAAAGAATCCACTTATACACCGACCGCACAAAGATCTACACTGATGGCTCCAAGGGAGCAGCTGGAGCCGGATGTGCCTTTGTTAGCGAAGGAACCCGCCGCTGTTTCGGGCTGCCGAACGTTGTGTCGGTCTTTACAACGGAACTGTTTACCATCTTGCAAGTTTTACGACACATCAAACACCTTTCTGGTACACGACATCTTATTATCACTTACTCAGCCAGCTCGCTGGCAGCGCTCCCATCTAGTCATTTGCAGACATCGTGGCCTGTAGCTGCTATTCTGAAGCTATTGACTGCAATGGCTTCTCGTGGTTTTGACTTCCAGTTTTTATGGGTTCCAAGTCATGTGGGTGTGACTGGCAACGAATTAGCGGACGACGCTGCCAAGACGGCGCCTTCGCTGACTCCCCTCGCAACGATTTCGGGTGCCAGCTGGCGACATCAAGGCCCTAATTGACCAGGATATGCGTTCACAATGGCAGTCGAGATGGGAGGCGGAGCCAGACTGTGCGTTGAAACGCTTAAGGGTGCGTTACCCTCGACACATGCACCACACGACATGACCCGTCAGAACTAATACCCTGTTTCCCCAACAACAGATGTCAGGTCATTCGTTCATTCATTTCGATACACAGACCGCCCACGTGACACGTTGGTTGTAAACCGTAGTACGCTTCCGCATTCCACGCCTTACGACCCTTCAGGTAAACAAGAACCGCTGCGGGCAAGGTCAGACGGGTCGCAGTAACAGGTGCTCTCGCAGGGGCGTGCCCAGTATTTGTCCGAGAGCAGACTGCTAAAGCCTTTGTCTTGATTTCTCTTAATAAGAAAGCAGTTGCAGCTCGCACAACTGTCACCTGGGATGGACCAAAGCTAGCCAAATGACATTTCAAGCATGGCTGTGAATTGGCTACGCTCTTTGCGTCAGTTAGCAGCTAGTTAGTTGTAGGATCCTCGACTACTTTGTCCACTTTCGTGACCAAACCTTGTGGACCCATTTTCTTCCTCCCAAACTAAGCTAGTCCTTTTCCATCCTGGTAAATATATCAGAAATATTTCCGTAATATCCTTGTTTACTGTTTTCCGTGAGAACCTCAGGGAAATTTAACGACTTCTTCCATCCCGAAAAAATATAAAAAACGTCGTCCACCCAGTCACATAACATCCCCTCTTTATGCGGAGGGTCCTAGCTTTGTAAACATATAGTGTCTTCTTTTGAAAGCTATCGTTTTTCAGCATTATTGCTCGGCCCGCCTTGCGTCGGTGGTGCGTCATTTTCCGTGCGTGTGTAAACACACACACACGCACATACACATGACACATGGGCCGGGTGCCCGCATTTGTGGTCGCCTTGGGGTTTTCTTAGAGATTCCCCGCCCCGTGGCGGTCACGGAAAGGGGTGTGCGTTCGTACGGGACTCACTGACTTGCTCACCCACCGAACCCTGAGGCGCGCAGCTCCATGTGTTTACCAAAGTATTTATTATGGAACATTGTTCTGATGCTCGGAGATGGGGGGGGCGTGGTATCCCTTGATCATGTGCGGAGTTTTCCTCACTGTGATCGAGAAGTGTTTCTGATCATAGGGTAGTTTGTGTTGTAATCGACAAAACACGTGTTCTGTCTCAATCCCGTCCAGACGCTTTCTGAACACATCAGTTCGATATAAACCAAAGCCTTTGTAATGTATTAGAAGCAGTTTCTTTAGGTATAGGCCCTGACTTAGGACAGTATCGAAAGATGGTCTCCGAAACATATGAGACCGTCCATAAAGTACAGAAGGAAAAACAAGGGGGAGCGGGAAGTCAGCAACCGTTTTGTTAGACGTTACAACAGGGTGTAAGCAAGTATTACCATGAGGGGGGGGTTAGAATTATAAGAATACATGTAACGTAATTTATGGATAGGCCCTCAGCTCTGACTTAGAATTAAGACTGATGTGATTCAATGGAGTCCACACATCATCACCATTGAATTTTGGAATTGTTTGTGTGACCTTTTTATGAGGAGAGGAACCATGAGAGATTCGTGTGAATACGTATGCTGACGTCCAAATAACCCTCACATGCCTCCAGTCATGAGTCAGTAGTTCCCTGATGTTAGGAGCTAAAGGTACGTGTGTGCAAAACACGCGCAATAAATGTTCTATAGTCCGCATAGATTTTCAAGACCTGAACGACGATCCTGAAATATTCGGCAAGTATTAGTGGGTGATGCAACACCACCTCCCCTGCAAAATTTCAGTGGGGTGTCATTAGCCATTTCAAGGAGTATCGTAATCATTTCAGGGAAAGCCGTAGTTCAATTGGGCTAGAAAGTACCCTCTTTCTGGAAATTTACTGGTCCAAAAATGACTTTTATGGAGTCTAAAGGATACAGAAAGCACGTTACTGTGTCAGGGGACGAAAATATATGTATTCATCACAGCAAAAAGCAGAATAAACTGATATTTTTCTAACAAACTGCAAAGTGGCAACATCAGCAGAAAATAATTGCATCGGGCTTGAGCTTCACGCCCCGAGAGTGAAGAGGGTTTACCGGTCGAAAATTCGGAACATTGAATGCGATAAAGCTGATGGACTAAGGAACGAGACACTCAAGTCATCACATGGCTGCCCCAAAGTGGGAGGATCATACGCAGATCCAGGGGAGCAAAGAGGGGCACGTGCCCCCTCTATCGACCCTCGGAGCCCCCTGAAATGGCCATGGCGCCCCCTGAAAGGTTGATGGCGCCCCCTGAAAGGTTGATGGCGCCCCCTGAAATGTGATGATGATGATTGTTCCGGTCGTCGAATAAAGATATCCATATGGGGGGCGCTTCGTTAAAGTCGCCCCAATCGCCGAAGGAAGCTCTGGCGATTCCGGTTTGGATGACAGCCGATTTGTGGCGAGGACCCGCGCCGTTGCGCCGTCCCCGCCGTCCAGGTCCCACCCGGCCGCCTCTCGGGACCGGAGTAGGCTGTCTTCGGGACCGTTTTTGTGATGATTTCCCGGGCTTGGATACCCGCATTGCAACCTCGATCAGCTTGGGTGATCCAAGGCATAGGCGTTGGCCGTTAGCCCAGTCTTTTCGGTAGTCGGTTTGGTCGACTGAGTGGAGATGCATTCGTGAGTCTGTCGGTCCTGTTTTTATACAAGTAACTAGATATTTCGGGTACGAATTAGTGGCTATCATTATATTCTTATGATATTGTAGTGTGACATTTTTATACGTATTGTGCGATGAATAAATTATCTCCACCCGCTATGCACGATATATGCACAAATACCAAAAAGAACAATATCTTTAGAAACCAGCTTCAGGGAGGTTCCATGACGGGAGTATCATAAAGAATATTCTTCCGATATTTTTCCGATCATAAAAAAAATTAATCGCAGAGACAAATCTAAAACAAGTGCGGCAAACTCGACAATTGAATCAAAACTGACCTCAGTCCTTCCATTTTCATTTCAAGAAAAAACGTGACGTCTTTAACAAGACTCCCCCTGAAATGTCGCTTTCCATCCCCCCAGGATGCAAAAATCGGTGCCAACCGATAGGATTTTGCGCCCAACTGATGGGTTTTGCCGGTCAAAAGTGGCAACCCCCTGGTCCAAATGGCGCCCCTCGGGAAGCTGCCCGCCCCCCCGATCGGCAATCCTGGATCCGCCTACGGGGGAGGATACCCTAGTCACCAGCCTCGGTAATAACAGGTGCTGGCAAAATATGATACAGAAGTCTGACTCGCACAATTGCTTGCCTTTCCGTATGAGAAGTGTACTACGAGGACACACTAGTTGAGCTAATCGCTGCCCTGAAGTCGTCGTCGCTAGCACTCTGCTCACAGGACAATCACTGCTTTCTTTTCCCCTGAAAGATCTTGTCACTCCAGCCCGTGGTGGCCAGAAATGGGTCTTACTGATATTGGTAGAGCCTGGTGTTCTGCCGTTTGTATCCCGCTGAACGGAAAGTGTCATCCTTGATAATGGCGATGGAGGCACAATGATCTAAATCCTGGAATGCTTAGTAGAGTGTGACACCCAGGCGCCCTGAATTTCCCCTTCACTTTTTCCCCTTCATTTTTGTCTAACTCACTTTTCCAAACACTTTTCCTGGGGATTTTTTTAGCATAATTCAATAATCCTAGTATATATAAAACCATCTAGTGTGGAAGGAAAGACAAATTTGATGAAAAATGCGCGAGTAAGGGCTAGTAAGGGCTGTAACCGAGTTTCAACTAACTCCCACAATATTATAGCGTTTGGACTTTCTACTCGCCTTCCATATTTTCAAGCGTGAATTTTACACTCACTATCCCAATGCAAAACCAGTTTTGAGACACTGCAGAATGGAGTGCTGCAAAATCCGAAAGATTATCCACGTACTGAACGCGTCTTTTTTCTGAGTGTCACCTTCCCACTCTGCTCTTTGTCAGCAAAAGTATTCCATCAAGCAGTCGTCGGAAGTTCCACTTGAAGTGTATTCCGTGGACGCCATGGATCAAAATCTATTCACATTTAAACTTGCGCTGGTAACAGTGGCATCTCCATAAAAGTCCGGATCTTCCGGCTGCTGGTAAGGTTGTATTTTAGACCTCTCTCGCTGTCGGAAGTTTTGCCCTGCTGAGGGAGGATGATGAGCAACAAATGAAGAAGGCTTCCATAGATCTTAGCTGACCCCGGAGGATAATTTTTGGGGTTTTCACTTGTGGAACAGATCTCTCGCGGCGGCTTTTGCTTCTAGTGATCATAGACCAATCAATTTCTAGGTGTCCCCTAAAATTGATTATTTGGGTACCTTAAAGGTACGAAAAGGATTCGGGCGGGTCAATTCGGCATAAACCTCCCTCAGGATCGTTCCCTGTCACCCGCCTCTCCTTGCTATTGCACACAGCTCACACCGGTAAAAACGCCGTCTTGGGTCAACTAGGCCATTTGACCCAAATCAGGTACAAAGTAGCTCAGCCTATTCTTCATGTGTACTTTAAATGTGTTAAGAATGGTCTATTCTGTCAATATTATTTCAAAAACACACCCCGTAGCTTTCTGGTACGATTTTTTTAAGCTGTAACTATGCAAAATTTATTTCATGCTGATTTCTCGAACGCGGACAGTGACCTGATTAAGACCAAATTTTGATCGGATGTCCAAAATAAACCATATCATGGAAAATTTGCGGGGCGCTCATTTTTAAACAAACATAGGCAAAATATGAAGCCACATCGATTTTAAAAAAACACAATGCAGCAACATTTCATATGTTAGTAGACTCATGAAGGCTCATATTGTCCAGTTGCAGAACAATGTGCGCTATCCAGCTTCGGCCAGGCAGGCCGAAACTGGCCAGAAAGTGAGGGGACCATAGACCTTCAGCCTCCAACTCTGGCACTACATTTTCCACTGCAAAACTGAAAGCTAACCAGATTTTGGCCTATTTTTGCTGCCAGTTAATCACACTAAAAAATTTACTGTGCCCACAAATCCATTAAAAACGAAATAAACATTTTTGCTCGAAGTGAAATGGCCTGGTCTCACCTGAGGCTCATTTTGTGAAAACAGCCTGTTAGTTACCCTCACTGGTCCACAAGAGGAGGTAAGACTTGAAAGAAAGGACGTGCTTGAAATGCGGTCATGAGACGGAGTGAGCTAGCGAGCGATAGCAAGGAAGTGAACGCAGGACTGCATTTCCCAAATGACGAATTTGTGTTGAATCTTGTTTGTATGTCATGAAGATTTATCTCCACTCCGTCGGATCTATGGGACCAATTGGAGCAAGGATCACATCGGCAGATCCATGATTTCCGGTATTGTTGCATAGGCAAAAAAACTGCATCCATGATTGTGACAATGTAGGGTCTGCACATAATTGACTGTTTTTTGGTCCAAAACATGTGTTAGCCATCGGCTTAGTATGATGCTCAGTACCCCTGATCATGCTGTGTATGCTTTCTTAGTCAATCATATAATTGGGATATTACAGCAATCGTAATATAAAAAATATAGGTAGAATTCGCAAAGCCCTATTAATGTTCAATGAGACCTCTTAGCAGGGGCGTAGCCAAGGAGGGGGCGGCAGGGACAGCCGCCCCCCCTTAGGGCCCGAAGGGCCCCCTGAGGATACGGACCGCGCGAAGCGCGGCTCGCCTCCACTATGATCTATGGCCAAATTTGAAATTTCATACCAGACAGCGCACTCTCAAGCCCTCTTCAGCACTCTATTCTGTAACAAGCAAGGACCTTTCTACCCATCAGGGCTCTTTTGGCGCTGTCGCAGGGAAATCGAGCGAAATCCTGGCTACGCCCCTGCCTCTTAGTAAATACAAATGTGTGATAACTGAGAAGTGTTGCTCCAATTTTTTCCTCCCGCATTATTTCAAATTGCTTTATTTTATTCATTTTGTGTTTTATAACACAACAATAATACATGGTTGCTTGGATTTAAAACATCAGTCCCACTAAAATATTCGAATTTTGTTATGGGCTACACTTCGGCTGCTTTCGATGAAAACATCACCCCCTGAGCGATGCTCCCCTGTAGAGATAAACGCTCCCGTCGGACCTTTTGTCCCCCTCTCTGTCTCCTCGGTCGGTTAGTCATTCTAAAATTCCCGAGCATTTTTTCTGAGGGGACGTTTGCAAGCCCGATTTAGCTATTTTCGTCTAATTAACACGATATTATTTCACAGGACAAGTAGCTATTTCTCTTGTTAATGGAATACAGAAGTTACCGAAATATCAAAAATCATGATTGGACAATCGGTCGGATGAAGTCTGATGCTTTCGTCTCAGTTTGGAAATTGTAAGAGCACTGATCATGGTTTTTGAGAGACAATAAATTGTTAGGTGGACTTAAAATGATAAAACATCAGCAGCTAGATTTCACTTCTTGGTACGAGCAGGTGCGATGCACCGTTTTAGATTCTTGGAAGTTTTTCAAAGACAGAAGTGTAGATTTTATTATAAAAGTTGAAAACTGTTTTATAGAACTTAAAAAAAACTTCTTCGCCGAGCCTTTTTTAATTTTTATTTTGTATGGGAATGGTATGGAAGAGATAGCCACAAAACTTTGTTGTTTTCGTTTTCTCGATCTTTACCCTGGACACATCATTGTAGCTCACCTCTTGCTCGTCTAGACCATCGATCCAATAAGAAAACACCTTGCGGAGATGACTGAATGTTGGGGTGGTAAAAACTGAACCAGTTTTGATGACCGGGATGATGTAATATTAATTAGGGTTAATCCCATTGTTTTTTTACAATTCCTTCATATCCTCATTTCAAATATTTGATTCGACAACACGGTGGTCAAAGTTCATGCAAACTCTATGGCTGTGGCGGATCCAGAGGGGAGGGCAAAAAATATTTACCCCCCAAACGGACAAGCTCGGGGCAGAACTATGTTGTGCCTTCCCCTCCCCCCACAAAGTCATCGACCTCCTTTTTGCCTCGACTCCGCTTGAGTTCATAACCGAGATTTGTGTTCCCTTAAAGGGAGATACGCGAAAAAATTATTATTGTGGTTTCTTGCTATTGGAAAAATCCTGATAACGAAACTATCAATTATTTTTGTATCTTCGGCAAAATTTTGGGAGGCCACTCACTTATTATCGAAATAGGTTAACAGTTTCGATAAAATGCCCATCACTTGCCCATGCCCATACCCATCACTTACTTTTCGAAAACTATTTAAAGTTGAAAAATAATGTTTTTTAATAATACAAATGTTTGCCCTCCTGTATTTGTATTTGAATTAATTTTAAAAAGCTTTCAAAAACCCCAAAATGAATAAGTTTGCCCTAAAAACGGAAAAAACATAATTACTCAAGTCTTCAGCGGTTTCGTACCTCGGGTCTTGAGCCATTTTCTGCTTCCGCCCCAGGATGACAAAACTTTTGCGTCAGATAGGTCACGTGACCCCGGTTTGAGAATTCCTAGGCTTCTGATTGGTTAATTGTGATTTCTCTTAAGCCCTATATTTCTGCTTCAAAAGAGTTTTGGAATGTTGTTTTTCTAAAGTAATTTTTTTCTGGAGTAGCCCAAAGTTCTACATCACTGTTTAGGATAGATATGACCTAATTCGTAGAGAAATTGATAGCCTTAGCCATGTGGACGTCATAAACATCGATATGAGGTGTACCGGTAAAGTCGTTTAGAAATGTTGACTTTGAGAGCAATTTTAAAGTATTTGCAGGCTGAATTCGCAAAAATGAGAATAGGACTTCTGAAACAACTTTTTGTAACCTTTTGATATAGCCAATAAATTTTTTTCGCGTATCCCCCTTTAACTCTAAACTTCAAACAGAACCAGTCAACTTCAGTGTAAGCATTGGGCCGTGGATAGCAAAAACAAGCATCTTGTGCGCATATTTTTCACCCCGTGATGGTTTTTTCCCTTTCGTCTTGGGCATCCCCAAAAACTACGGTCAAATTATATTGCGGCAACATTTTTCACTGTCTGACGTTTTTTATTTGTTGCGACTTTGCCTTGCCCCCCCTCCAACCGACTGGCTAGATCCGGCACTGCCCAATGGAGACGTCCTTATCCACTCAGCAGGGCCTCAGCAGCCGGATCCCGTCCTCAGTCGGCTGCCACGTGACTGGCGCGCGCCCGAGGCGCAGAGGAACCGGTCACGCCGGTAAACAGGTGTCCGTGTGCCAGTGGCGTAGCCAAGGGGTGATCAGGCTATAGGCTCTCCTTTTGTTCAATATTTCCTATCCAAATTTGTGAATATATTTATTTTGGCTTCTAACTGCAGTTTCTCTGCTATCAACCACCTTGACGTATTTCTTGTAATGCCACTGCTCCTGTCCCATTCACCAAATCATGAATGAACAGACCTGGCTCAGCGGCGACTCATGCGAATCTGGTACTGCCAGCGCCATCTATTGGGGAAGTTTTATAAAACTTGAAATAACTTTTTCGCCGAGCCTTGTTTGGTTTTGATTCTGTATGGAAATTGTATAGAGGAGATAGCCGAAAAACTCTGTTGTTTCCGTTTTTCCGATTTTTACCCTGAATTTTTGGAAAACGCTTTCAAATTTCAGCTTCTAATATCTTTCTTATAAAGCAAAAATTCAAAAAAGTACAACAACAGAGTTGTGGAGACTGGCTCCTAGAACATAGGCCCACTCACACTGTTTCAATGATTATATTATGTAAAAAGTTATTCAAACTTTAATTTTGAGAAATTTGAAAAAGAAAGTCAGATTGTACAAAAACTAGAAATGCGTCACGCTTAAAATATCAACTGCCGTAAAGATACACATATTGTCTACTTTTGGTGAAAAAATCACGACGATGGCCACCTTACTTTACGAGATATTTCACGAAATATGCTCCCATAGGGTTAACATTGATAACGCACCCTTAAGACCACGCATTGGCCAATGGGAGTCGAGTGCAGACGCAATAGGAGGGAGGAGGTCTGCCTCACTCAACTCGGCATTGGCCACTGCTATGCCACACACTCGCATTATATCAACAGCACGAACCCAAACATGTGTTCTCACTGTGGCAGCCGCCTCACTGTTCAACATGTTTTATCTGTCACTGACTCCTATGAACAGCTTAAACGAATTCAACGCCGGTTCTTCCCAGGGTACTTTAACTACGGGTACAACCAAGTTTCCTACTAAATATAGTCCTCCCATGATGACGTCACCGCCATTTCCTACTAAATTCTAGGTGATTCTACTAAGTTTTTGGAAGGATCAGCTGAAACATACCAAGTTTGGGCGTATTTGGCACCAATCTAGTATAAATCGAAATCAACTTGTTTCACCCATTTGACAGTAACCTTGATCTCAACGGCGAGCAGCGTATTTTACGTAAATCTAATGAAAAAATTATAACACTTCAAAGAATTTGTTGAAAGGGCATGCATTTATTTGATCAACTCAGGCCTACCTAATAGCCGAGAGAAATAAATTTACCTTCGCTCAAGAGATCACCGGTGTTTATTGTCTTCTGCTGCACGTACCACCAACAGCCAATCAAAGGTCAGAAATCAACAGCCAATCAAAATCAAGATTAGTCTTACTGCAAACAGCTGTTAGTGCTGAACATGTTCTTATTTTGACACGCTCTGGAAAATTTGTAAAAATAATATTCTTCACTGGATTTTTTGCAAAACGTCTGATGGTTTCACAAATAAAAATCTTTTAGCTTTCTGTTCAACCATATAAGTTTTGTTGATACAGTTCTAAAATAGGTTATTTAGAGCTTCGAAAAAGTGCAATTTCTCCAATGCCCTGCATAGTAACTGTAGTGCCTCTCCAGCCATGATGACGTAATGCTGCCAAACAACTTGAATGGGGTCTGGTTCTTCCCGCCGTTTCCACTGGAACAGATTTTAGGCGACAACATAGTCATAGACATCGGTCAGGTTCTGCCATACCTGCGGGAGATAAAGTTTGACATCATTTACAATCCAATCCCACCTAATTAGGTGGCATGTAGAGCTCACAACAATCCAGGACGGGGTTAAATTGCATAACATTAGAAGCTAAGTAGTTAAACAATGATGGGCGCGATATAGCCTAGATGCTGAACGTGCCCTATAAACCCCAATACACACACACAGGAGGGAAACAGCAGTGCCAGGCTAATTTGAAAGGGATGAGCGATGTGGCGATCTGCATTTATAGGAGCTCTACATGATTGCCAGATGTTGATTCAGTGCTATTGTCATTTGCCAGTTATTTTGAATTAATGAAAAAGGAAGCTTGGATACTTAACCATAAAAATAAACTATTCTCAAAACCTCAATTTGTGTTGGTAAAAACAGTTGTTGTAGTTTGTTGTAGTAAAATGAGTCCTTAAAGAAAAGGCTTCAAAATTGATAGGTACTTATCCTATTTTATCCTACCTATTTAGTATCCAATGGTTGGCCAGCTGCATGATTCTCTTGATAGCGCTTATGTATTTTTCTCAAGATTTACATTTTCAAAACATTTAAACCAGGTTTTAACAGTGAATCGAAAATCAAGAAAAGGTAAAATGAACCGACTTTTAACAAAAAATCGTATTTTCTTTATATATCCCTTCATCTTTCTTTATGCAGGCAACAGCGAAGATTTTGCCAAACCACAAACTGCTTGCACTGTGCATGGGTTGTAAGATAATAATTTTTCAAGGATTTGGAATCGAAGTGTTAAGCCTAGCCATGCTTGGAGTCTTATGGGCTCCCTTTTTTGTTCTCACAATCTATTATAAATTAAAATGGAAACTATTTTTCATTCAATTGGTCAGGATAATCTTACCATGCATGGATGGAGCTTTGTCTACCTGGTGCTAAGTATTGATATTTCTTTTTCACCTTTTCTTTATATTAGGTGTGAGGTGCTATCTTTTCTGACATTGGATATATTTCAGAGAGACCATGATTCAGGCATGATTTAATATATATGACTGAGTGACTCAATGCCCTTACCTGTGTTATAAGCGTCCTATTTTGTTTCCAAATAGTGGGCCAGCTGCATGATTCTCCTGATGAAGTTGTGTTGATGCAGCTGTGCATTGTCACCCACGTGTTGGGGGACTGTGCTTCTCCATGATGCTGATGTCCCAGACTTTTGCTTTCAACTTAAGAATAAGCTGGTGTTTTGGTGCTGTGCGCAATTGGGATAACTCCTTTGTTGTTTGTCCCCTAGGATAGTGGTGAATTTTGCTAATTTGGCGCCAGGGTGATATATACTGAGATGCTTTAGCATTAGCAGAGCCTTGCTACATTCCTTTATAAGTGTATATGATAGAATGTGCAGTGAATCAACAAGCCAAATAATCCGAAAGGCTTTAGGATATTCTGCTCGGGGTAGATATGCGAGTGAGCTTTTCCTTCACTTGTAATTTGCAAGTTTTTATCGGGGAAAAGGTAACCATGTTGGGCATGTTGGAGCTAATTGGGCTTAAAAAGGAAAAAATTGTATCTTAAGGCAAATTTGTGTTCTTCAGTGGAAAGTTGTAGATTGATCAGCACACTCTCTGTTTTGTCGGTGGCGATGCCTATCCTTTGATTTTACCTTCTTCTGTTCTTGTTGAATTTCAGTTGGCCTTTGGGCTAAGCTTTTTGCCGGCCATGTACCGTATCAGAACCATTTTGCATGAGGTGACATCAGAGCTGTTGATTTTATGCATGTCTGTGCTTGTTGCAGGTCGGAATGCCGTCAGTCTCCTCTAAACTGTTGGGGCCGTTGTCTCGCCAAACGGGCGTTAGTGAGCAGACGCTGACGCGCGTCGTCACCGTGCTCATCTTCGCCGCCTACCTGGCCAAGGTGGGCCGTGGCCCGGCCGGCCGTCTGCTGGCGCTGCTGCGGCGTATGCTGCGAGGTCGTCAGCGCACCACGTCCTCCTCAGCGGTGCGCTCGGCCACCGGCACCGCCAGAGTCGCTGTCGGGCCAGAGTTCGTCCAGCAGCTGGTGCGTCTGTTGCGCATCATGATCCCGGGCCCGCTGAGCCGTGAAAGTGCGCTATTGGTGCTGCACACCTGCACGCTGGTGGCACGCACCTTCCTCTCAGTGTACGTCGCCACCCTGGAGGGACGCATGATCAAGTACATCGTGCGCAAGGACATCGCCAACTTCACCAGGATGATTGTGCGCTGGCTGGCCGTCGCTCTCCCGGCTACGTACACGAACTCCATGATACGCTATCTGGAGAGCAAGCTGGCGCTCGCGTTCCGAAGTCAACTTGTTCAGTATGCGTACAAGCAGTACTTCTCGAGCCAGACGTACTACCGGGTCTCGAACCTGGATGGCCGTCTGGAGAATGCCGATCACTGTCTTACCGATGACGTCACGGCGTTTACGTCATCGGTCGCTCACCTGTACTCGCACCTCACCAAGCCGCTGCTGGACATTGTCATCATTGTCTACGCGCTCGGGAGGCTGGCAAAGGGACGGGGCGGCGCTAACGTTCCAGGTAAGTCCACTGTTGGTCCTGGGGACAGCCGTGTTTGTTGGTTGTGTTGTCATCCGAAATTGTTTTCTGTTCGGTGTTCTGGGACTTCAAGGCGGCTGATTTACAGTCATATGAATTCATCTGCAAATTATATACATCAAGAACTGGTGCAAATTCTTCATTTACGTACATTTACATTAGGCATCACATCTATTGGGTAGGAATCACCACCTTTATCCAATCTTGCCAATGCCATCATTACCTAGTGATTTACCGAGAGTTCGTAGTAATTTTGTTTATAAATCTTAAGAAAAGCTCCAAAAACCTGTAATGTTCAATCAAATAACATTTTAACTACGTGTAGCCACAAATTATGATGATCGTTGATTGATGATCGATGATAAAGTCCCCAATGGTGTTACAGGGTACCTCAGATTACCAGAAAATAGTGGAGGAAATTCCTGTATTCGACACACCTTCCTTCACAAACAACTAAATCCCACTTAACCCGCGCCCCATCGATGGCCGGCGCCACCTTCGCCCCACCGGGGGCCATCGATGGCCCCCTCTAACTCCGAAAATATGGGATTTAGCGCAAATCTGCCAAGTGCATTAGAAAGCTCGCGTGAATTCAGTAAGAAAATACTTAGCATGTTTAAACGCTCAGATCAGTGGTTTGACCTCCAAAAGTCAAGTTAGGTCACGATAGGCTATTTTCACTCAAATATGCAATGATTAAGAAAACTGGGCATAACTCTTATGCCATTAGGGGTATTGAGATCTGGTAAAATACATTTGATAGGAAAATGCCAGAACTTTTTCAGCTATGTGGAACGTAATGACCTCTTGCCAATGGTTTGACCTCCAGAGGTCATCTCGTGGCCTAATATGACCTGAGGTCACGAAAGGTCAGAAAGTGGCCTTGCCATTTATCACGTGAAAGCCAGTGACGAGACATACACGATGGTGTTTGATTCAGCGCTCTAGCTTAATTAGGTCAAAAGTTATTGTCAAAATACTGTTTGTGGCCCTTGGTGACCTTGGATGACCTCGGAGAGGTCAAAGGGCAAATATGGCCCCTGGGATCCGTGGAAGGGTGTCCATGAACGCTTTTCTGGGCAAGCTGAGCATTTACGATCGTTTTTGTGACTTTTAGATCATAAGACAGCCTTTACCCATGCTTTTTCGATGGGAGAGGTCACCTCGTGACCTGAACTCAGGTCATTAAATCGAAAAATCCCGGATATACATCTTGTAGACCCTGGAGGGGTCATTAAGTGTAGGAAGTTTCAAAGCGATCGACTAAGAAATGTAGCTCTTATAGAGCTCAAAATTTGAAGTGAGGTGACCTTGTTTGACCTCGCCTGGTGACCTGACCTTGGGTGATCCGGAGTAAAAATTTCAGGGATGCTGGGAAAATGATGTGGTGATAGATAGAGCCCTCAACCGCGGTGCTGGGTCTCGTCGTTTTTCTGTTACGCCGAAAAAAACCTCAGAGGGGCATCGATGTTCCCCGGTGGGGTGAGGGTTAAATGTCGATCTAGATCCGCCTGCAGAGTTTATTATCCTTGCTCAGTATTGAAAATATATTTTCTTTTTGTCTAGGGTTAAGCTCTTGCATCGAAGTTATTCTTGTCTGTACTCACCCGCCGTAATGTGCTGAACGCATTGAGCTTCCCAAAAAACATTCCAAGCTGCCTGCCCCATGTACGCCCGTTTCAAAATTGTGCATCCTGTATAAAACCGTCAGATTCGACATCCTGGTCCCTGAAACCTCTACAAACACGCCTGACGCCACTGATATCGGTCACAATATCCCGCTGATCAATACGGCCCGCCCACCGGAAGTGGACTTTGGAAAGTTTTCGAAATTGTGCCGATGGAGAGGTCCATATATGCTTAGATATTTACTAGGTGTGTCCCGTGAAGTGAAGACTCGTAAAAGCCAAAACTAAGTACGTTTTTTAGCACCTTCTTAGATATGTGTGTGTGAAAATGAATCCCTGAAAGGAATGTACTTGGGGTACGTCGTGAATTCCTCTAGAAGATATCGATGATTCATCTCGTACAAAAAATACACGTCTAGCAGCAGCGGTTTTGTTGTGTAAGCCAATGTTTTCTGCACTCCACAACGGGGCTCTCTGGTTTCTTCACTAGTATTTGATTTCCCAAAAGAAATTTAGATCTAAACATGCTTTGCTGCGGCACCGTTTGATCTGTAGCACCGTTTTGTCAGCACCAGTTCGCGGCCAGTATTTTGCCCATGTCACATAGCTTTAGCCTCTCCCCGCGAAGAGGGATAGGTAGCTTAGTGGGTAGCATCAAAGTCTGCTAAGCTTCCGGTCCCGGCTTCAAGTCCCGGCGGAGCCTCTGAGTAAATTGATCTGATCCCCCATACCCCTCCCAACTGGGTGAGAGTTGGCGAAGCCGTATAAAATTAGCAATTGTTGCGTCGTTAAACCCCAACAATTACTCTGCCCGGAAATCGGGCGTCGAGGCTCATTGTACTGACGGTCAGCTGGTGTGCTGCTGGGAAAAGGGCAATAGTGCGGAATTAGGTATCTACCGTTTTAACCGGATTTTTGTGTTATCTAGTTTGCCTCCCAAGATACCTGAGACGCAGATAATAAAGTCACCTAGTACAACAACTTGTGGGATATAATTTTTTACCTCTGACCTGGGGTCAGGTCAGAGCCATGACTCTGTGTTGCAAATGCACGGGTAAATCGGCTTATGTTCGATAAATTTTGCAGAAACTGGCGATATAGCATTGATTTGGACGTCCTCGTGTTTCAATTACTATTGCGATTGGAATGATATACATTGACTTACGCTGGCTGTGCTTTGACCTTAGGTCAGGTCCATTTTTTTAGCATTTTCCTAATAATCGCATAAAGTACATCATGTATAACAGTGGTTGACTGTTATTATCACTTAAACCAACACAGCAGACAGATGAACGGGTTTCGACAAACTGTCTTTTTCAACTTTTATAGCATGAGGGATAAGGGATGTTTTGTCATTCCTTATCCCAGTCCCCCCTTATCCCTCATGCTATAGATGTTGTAAGACTGTTTGTCGAAACGCGTTCATCTGCCTGCTGTGTTGGTTAAAGTGATAATAACAGTACATCATGTGATTGCTGGCATTGGCGGGATATTTCAGTGTTGCTTATATATTTCCTATCGCTCCGTTCTGTCAGGCGTTATCGCTCAAAGCCAAAATAGATGTTTTCATTGTATTCCTAGAACCCGACGTACAGGTCGGCTGGCAACTGACTGGTGAGAGGGTGACCTGAGCGGGGCGGCCGTCCCTGTGCTTTGTGGGGCGTTAAACTTTGGCTTCTAAATTAACTCTCCATTGAGGGAGTTGCTCGTTCGGGTGGTGGGGTCGGGGTCTCCGTGACAAGTCCCTTGATGACTTAAGTGAGACTCCGACTCCAGCAGCCTTACCAGGAACAACTTGAACAAAATTTATATTAAAAAAATAGCCTGACCAAGAAATGTCATTTACAATTTTCGGTAGAGATTCAGACAAGCTATCTAACTTCTCCCTCCTTCCACATTTCTCTGCCTCGCACGGTTACTGAGATCTTATGAGGGGGGCGGGTACCCACCCCCCTCCCCGTAGCGGCGAAGGTGATGCGAACCCCTGTGCCGGCGCATGTTCGTTATCATTCATCTTTCCTTGCTGACAGCTAACGAAACACATCAAACACCGCTGGCATTACCGCCTGGCAGCGGGTAGACTAGAGGACCTGCTGACAAAACTGCTGACACATCAAACGGGCCCCACACCATAGCAACAAGAGCTCGTGTGATGCCACCAGCTTATTATCTTCATCACTGTTGTGGTTTAGGGATCCTCCACCTGACATCTTATGGCATCTCGTCGGCTACTCTCTCCGCCATCTTTTTGTGTGTTTTTAACGACTTTGATAATGCACAAGTTTCATGCAGGATTGGAAAAAAACCGGCTTAAATTGAATTTATGCCAGCCAGTGGCTTTTATTAATTTAAGCCGGTTTAAACCGGCTTAAATTAATAAAAGCCGGCTTAAATTCAGAATCAATGAAATACCCATTCAATCCAAGAACACCCTTTCATATCAAAGATAGATAGGTGAGAACTGCACAATACTATCAATTTGCATATTGTTTGAAGAATTTGAGTTGAGCATGTCATCCATCAAGTTGGCTGAGCACAAAGTCAATGTAGATTAATAATGGCTAGCTGGAGCATACTGTTGCGAACAGGTGAATGTGATACTGTTTCAACAATTCACGTAATCACAGCGCTTTACCTGGATGTGGAGATAGGTCACATATTCTTTCGCTATTATGGTTGGTTTGATATATGGACTTTACGTAGTCATTAAAACAATTCCAAAACAAGGCAAAACTGTATTGGTCTCACACAAAGCGTGACAAATTACTATACAAAAAACATTCATTGAGCAGCAACATATCACATTGCTCGACTGCATCATGTCGGCTTAATGACGGCCGCGCAGGGCCCTGTGCCAGAAAGACAGCTTTGCATTTGAAAGTTGGTGGTTAGAATTTTGGCCCTGTTCAAACTTAGGCCATTTACTCTATCGCGCTTTTTTGGTGGTCTTTTAGTGGATGTTGGCCAATATTATTTGGTGCTTGGTTATTGGAATTCAAAGGTGTTTGTTAAAATGTTAATGATAGGTTAGCTTGTGCTAGGGTTTTTGTTAGCGTTTGTGACACTCCAAAAATATATGTTTTAGATCAGTAAGCAATAATGAAGATGAATATGGTATTTATACTTTAAGCTCCATATTATTTTTGAAAATATGAAAAAACAGTTCTCGCGAGAACTTAACGTGGGTGGCTTTTATTATTGTCATGATAAGTGGTTTAAACCAGGGTGGCATAAATTAATTTATGCCAGCCGGTTTAATCCATGGTTTAAACCGGTTTAAACCAGAACCTGGCTTAAATTTGCCAACCCTGGTTTCATGTGTTTTTTTCATCGGAGACCATTCAGGCAGAGGCATTCGACTGGGCCTCGTCCGCCCTGCAGCTAACGGTGCCGATGTGTGGGTGCAGTGGCGGGTTCACTACTTGATTTTGCGGGAGTTCAATGGGGCTCGAGCCTCCCCGGCCATTACCCAGAACGGCCTCCGGCTAAGTAGCTGCTATAGCCACTCTGGTATTGCGGGGGACTTGAGCCTCCCTAGCCCCCTTGGATCTGCCACTGCGTGGGCCCCAGCCTCATCGACCCCCACCACTGAAACTAACACGCACATTGAAGGAGTAGATCGGGTACCCGCCCCCCTCGGGTTTTTTTAGAGAGCTTAACGGCGTCGCTAGTACCGCCGTACTTGGCATACCTTTCCCTAATCATTTTTACATTTTTGTCAAAATTTTAAGGTTAGGTTATGTCAGGTCAGGTCACCAGTACAGGTCAAGTGACCTGACCTCAGAACAAGTTTAAGATAGCATAAGTCAGAACAGGATGAACTTATCCGATTGAAACTCATACCACATGATGGGCTCACCGAGTTCACTAAAATGTGTTCCGGTATTTTGTATGTCGATGCCCTAAGGTCAAGTACGAGCCATGACCTCTCTTTTGGAAATACTTGGGAAAATGGTTTTAACATAATAACTTTGTAATGAATACCGATAGAGCGTTTATTTTAACTGTATTAGATTCGTCTTGTCATTGCGGTTCTATTGATATGCATTTTGCCTAATGTGACCTTGACCTGACCTCAGGTCAGGTTGAATCCTTGATTTGACTGAGCAAGGTCATATTATAATCATTAGATTTGGCTTGCTGCGATGATTCATATGGTTCAAAGTGTTTTGCTCCATCTTTACTTGTTCAGATGTAATGACCGAAAACCTTCATTTACATGTTATCCCTATGATGGCATGTTTTGACCGCTAGTGGCCTTAAATGTGACCTGACAAAAAATTGTTCAAATATTTTCGATAGAGAAGTGGATAGGCTGCTACCCAACACCGTTTACCGTTTCTTTCCGATCTAGCGTGGTTCTCGAAGTCTTAGGGGGAGGGTGGGTACCCCCCGTCAAAGCGAAGGTGGCTCAGACCCCCGTCAATGTGCTTGTTAACCCTGTCCCCGCCGAACACAGAAAAAGTATTGGTCGGATCATATCCACCTGGGTGTGCATCTTTTTTCACGAAGAACGAATGTCAACATCAAAAGTACGCCTGCCATATTTCCCGACATATAGAAGTGCAGCCTCGTTATCGCGATCTACTGCCATACATGGCATACGCTGTGCTTAAACTGAATGTTTGTATCGGTCACTTTGAAAATAATTATATAGCATAGTTTTCGGCATTCAAAGCATGCAAGTATGGGGTGGTGATAATCCAATATTCGTAGTCTGCCCCCTCAATTTATGAAGTCAACCATGCTGAATCCGAAAAAAATATTTTTTTATTTTCGTCAGATAGTGGCAACCCCCTGTACATACCCTCTGAAGTTTGGAATGTAGGAAAAGGTTCCGCGCGTGTAGCTAATATAGCATAACGACTTGCAGTGAGTCATCGAATGACTCTTAACTCGACCAACACTGAGAAACAGCATAGATGTTAATTATAGCAGTACTCTGCAGTTAATTCCTGTTCTGGTTGTAGATGGGACAAAATCACGTTCGCAGGTCGTTACAATGACCACATTTTTAGAGCAAAAATGTTTTAACGAGGAATTAACCGTAGCCACTGACATGTTAATGATACAGAACAAACTTAGCGTTTTAATTATTTTTGTCCCTTTTACACATGTAATTGTCACAGCTCATTGTCTCTGTTAAGACCTTTAGCCCTCCAGAGATGGAGGCCACTTCAGCTGCAGTAAGCCTCAAAGAAGGCATATTGTGCCATGCCGACCTCTGCCTACAGCGTAACGCGTGTTGATTTGTATTATTTGTAGGCTGTTACACCACCGGCACGTGGCGTGTCACCCAATCACACCTGACTCCTTACAAATAGAATATCATGAGCTGACCATCAGATCGGAATTGATAGCCTGCAAAGGTGTCAATAACATTCGAACGTGAAAAAAACAAAACGTGACCTTTGTCAGTTTATTCTTTCAAATACCTCAGGCCTCCACGGAGCTCAAAAGACCGAACTCAGTGAGGCCATCTGATTGATGGCCTCGCTGAATTCAGCAAACGTAACATCTTTTCTACAAGAGATGTTGTTCAGATAAACCTTTAGGTTGGTGGCGTAGGTCGCCAACGAAAGACATTTGTGGTCACGCTTCAATCTAAACAAATCACTCGTTTTGGGGAGAGAGAGTGACGTGTCAGGCGCATAGCGCATTTCCAAGTAGAGCCGTCCCTGCTTTGCTGTTTCGTCCACATGTGTGTCCTCCAAATAGTCACTTACAGAATCGGCACATGTAAAGGGGCCTCTCATACTTCTCAGTGATTCCAAGTCCTTATTCCGGCGGCGGTCCACTGTTAGGTTGGCAATTTCCTTGTCAAGAAGTCCTTGCTTCTTAAGCTCAGCCTGCTTTGCGTTCCAGGCCATCGTAATCTCTGGGATTCTTCCTCCTTTCTTCACAAGGCCTCGGAAGTTTTTAAAATCCCCTGGCTGACTGTTGTCGATGAGATCTGCGGCTCTTGCTTTGACCTGCGCGGCCGAAGCACTCTTTAGCTGTGTGGAACCTCTTCTTTTAAGCTTGTAGTTTACAAATCCAAACACTTCGTTCAGCATCTAGGTTGCTGATTGGAGCTTTCTCAAGCTTTTGTTGATCCATGTTTATGACTGAGGCCGGGGAAAACTTGTCACAGTCCCCGAATCCGAATATATCTCCCTTCTGTTTCTGAAATCCATCGGCCAGCTTGGGAAGTAGCATCTTGAGCAACGACACTACCTCAGGCTGGAACGCTTCTGCCACTTCGTGGATATCATCGCATACGTCGTCCGGATATCGTGTCTGACGGAACCGTTCTTCGGACACGAAGTTTAGCGCTGGCCTCTTGGTATGCAGGAAGTCAGCAGGATCTGCGTCTTTCAATTCCTGGTATAGCTGCTGGAACGCTGGGATTAACTTGCTGTGGGCTGTTTCTGATGACATTTTCAGGCAAAGGAAGGGCTCGATCAGATGTAACCCAATGAGGGCACCGGTACAGTACAAGACTTTCAAGAGGTCAAGCTCGAGGAAGCACCTCACAATGCAGGCTAGCTGATTGGTGACGTGCTCATACTTCTCTAAAAATGATGTCAAATCTTCGAAGTGGTATAGAGACACTGCGCATGTTAGTGTCAGGCGGTCAAACCGCTCGTCCTTTAGACTGCCGGACTCGTTCTTTCGTGGCGCTATGTGCAGGTCAAACTCATGCGCCTTGTTCCATGGTTTATGATCAAAGTCGTGGTTGATGATCCTTGGCATGCAGTCCAGTGCCTGTTCTGTGACAGTGCTAGACTCTGTGGTCGCATTCACTAAGAATTTGGCGTAGATCTTGTCCCGTCCTAGAGTGTTTTCTATTTCTGCCCACTGTTTTGTGATGGTACGGTTGATAATTGGAGCTGGATGCACATTGCAAAATAAGTGAGCAGGAGTTTAGGTAGAATCCAGACTGTCTGCTACTAGCTCATCGACATGGTTGTTGTGGTCTGTCTGGTCTGTAAGCACGAAGTCAATTTTCTCGGAAAGAATCTTGGCTTCAACTCCACTGGCTGCCTCCAGAATGTCAAGCATCGCGACCTTCAGTGAGGCTAAGTTGATTCACGATTCGGAAGCTACGCTCATTGTAGGTAACGACCTGTAACGTCCGTTGATGGTGATACCCTGGACCGAGTATGATCCTGTGCCCTGGGTCTTCGATCCATCATCAGAGTAGGTGACAACGGCCCGCTCATCGGAGTCCATAACCTCTTACAATTGCGTCCAGGGTCATTGCCTCGATGCTTTTACCTGCTTCCCGGATGATTCTCGACTCGGGTACGGTGTCGAGATCAATAATATCGGGAACATTATGAGCCTGCCAATGCCTGTCAAACATCCGCTTACCGACAGTGATAACGGCAGCCACGGCTTGAGTTTCCGACATATGACAACAGCTATTTAGATTGTCGACTATTTCGTAGAACTCTAGCCTCACTTTTCGGATGCTCTCTCGAATATGCCGATATTTATGCGGTAGCTCATCACCTGGCTCCATAACAGAAGTCCCAGACGACGAAGAAGTTCCATTTCTCGAGCCTCTTGCGGGTGACTGAGTCTTCACAGAAAATACTAAACACCTCATCGACTTGTTTGTTGAAATCTCCAGCTCTTTGGGAAAAGCTTTCGTTCTGACGTTGTTTTCTTGTCTGAGCTAGGTTTACAAAATCACCTTAGAGCTACAGTATGTGTTTCTTGATGTGCTTTGTTGTTATCGTGTAAAGGTTGCAGAACAGCCAATGCTCCTGGATGGCCTCGGCTAAAAGATGGGCCGCCTCGTTTTTAGAGCGCTGGACTTGTCCAGCCTGTTTGGGACGAAGTAGGTACATCATATTCTGGAGCACGTTTTTTTGTGGGAAGCATGTCTTGCCTGAATTCGCCTCTTTCCACATAGTCCACTCCACAAATGGACCTCTTGGAATTGGATCTGGTCGTCTCTACAGCCATTGCCAACATTACAACGTAATTATTCTTAGGATCCACGGACTAGGAACGGGGCTGAGGAGCAGGATCTGAAAAAGATAAATTGGGTTGGGTAAGAAACGGGGAAACATCTTATGCTAATCTGAAAATAAATAAGCCAACCCGACCACCTCAGTTCTTATTCGGTTCAAAATAACTTGTAGAATGTCGGCATAATGAACAAATCTTTACGCAATGCTGTGCAGAAGTAGTAAATTAAATCCTGTGAAGTATCTCGAATTCGGGACTTTAACTTTTAAAATTAGGCTATTAGTGATGTTAAATTCATCAGATTAGTCACAAGAAAATGGATCAGTTGGGATGAAGCAGACCATGTTGCTTTCACAGGGCACGTTGTTCTTCTCAATTCACTCCTCTTGAACTTTTTACCGGCCTAGTTTAGTACTGCTCGTCACCAAAACAAAACTGTTAACTCGCGTTTAGTCGACCTATCTGGGCAGGCTAAATCAGGGATGTAAGGGAAAGATACGTTAATTTGTTCCCTAGATTTTCTTGACCGTCGTTACCCGCCATCTGTTTTTGATTTCCTGATCTAGTGCCGCCGACACTTAAGTGCAAGTCATGCCCTCGCGAATTCGACCCTCATGAAAAGCTGGCTCCGCCTCCGGCAGACATGTTAGTAGAACGAAAAAAGTCATTCCCCTAAGGCATTATCCACATGTTGGTCATTGTTTTTAAGCTCCATGTGAATAAGGAACCACAAAATGACTGTCAGTGCCGGTCTTGTGCTTGTGCGGTAGGATGAGCTGGTCCATTTTTTACATTACAAACTTCAGAGGGTATGTACAGGGGGGGGTGCCACTATTTGAGACGGATAAAATTATGATTTTCGGATTCAGCATGGTCGATTACATAAAATGAGGATGACAGAAACAATGGAAAACTGTTTTGAGAAAATACCACCACCCCCAATGCAAGGAATCTTATGAATGTGTCGTAACGTTGCTAAACAGAAAGGCGTAGCATTTCCAAAGACTGGAGTTCTACAAGTAATAGTTTCTAAGATGTTCCCTGGCCTCTCCCCTCGAATCCGGAAAAGTAAAAAACACTGCAGATTATATATTCGGGCACAGCCCTTCATCAGAATCGTGGAGTAAATATCAATAATTCTCAGTCCTAGTATAGCCAGACCTCGAATACTTATCAAAGTAATAGTTTCTTCAAGATTTAGCACTGCTTCGATTTGCCTTCTAAGTGGAAACAATCGCTGATGCTCTTGTAATGCCTGGCAATACTAGACATTTTTTGGGGGGATAAGTTTATGGAAAGAAGCAAAGCCTGTTGTGGACACTGAAAGCATAGATAGCCTACGTTACGTTACGAAAGGGCTTCTTTCCCTAGCCGTAGCTCGCTAAATAGAACATAGCGTAGCTGAGCGCTAGCCTTAACGCAGTATGCCATTTTCCCACACCGTAACGCAGTAAACAAAACAAAACAATAATATGGTAACGCGATCTTCGTTTCGAATGCCAGGATTATTATATAAAAACGTTCTCGCATAACAATCGCCATTCCTCTATTGGATACGAATATTTAATGTTATCACACTATCGCACAACCAACAGCTCCTGGATAGCGAGTATTTGCTTACCATCAAAATGTTGTCACATGTGCTTGAGTGAAATCGAATGAACGGCGCCTGACTGGTATGTACCGGTGATTACCCTTGGTGCACTTCGCCGACTGTTCATATATTCTTAAGAATTGCATCCCGGAAAGCGCGCTTTCGCTTCCTTTCTGAGTTTTCCTGAACTTGTGTTCCTTTAAATATCTTAAATTAGTAACAAATTGCAGTAAGAGACTCTTTTGACCACACTCCGGTGGTCAACGACCGGTACTTTTTATTCTGGTGATGAGGTCTGGTCAAAAATGGATGTACTGCACCATAGCTTAACAGTTATTTAGTGTTATTGGACTGTGGAATCCCTTCACTCCTGATGATTTCTCCTAATGTGCTGTGAACTGGCATGTATTCTCCGGTGCCATCAGCACTGCCCAGCATACAGGCACCTCACCCATATACCTATCTATTGCATTCACATGCAATGCGTGTCCCGTATCCCTGATCCTCTGCTTTCGGTCCAACGGCACACACTTATAAGTCACCAACCTCACTTTTATGCTCGTTGGTGTTTTACTCCACCGCGTTACCCATCCCCACCGACGCCGGGCCTCCACGCTGGCGGCCTGCGACGGTGACTCCTGTCACCTCTGTGCCTCGCGGGCATGCAGCTGCTGCTAGATGCCGGCCGCTGATTGGTGGAGGCGCGTCCACGTGTCTTGCCATGAATTCAGCATGGTTTTGCCGGTGAAAATGGTTGTACTGTACTTGTCATTCCTTTGCAATGCCATTTTCCCGAATTATTAACCATATTTGTCTAAATCGGCTCGATTATCATATTCACTATTCAAAGCTGTATTCCGGCACATGCTAACCAATCTCCGAGTTCGCTGGAGCTACGAACATCGATGCGTGTATTTACTCGCTGTATATGGGGAAATGAGCCCGGACTGACGGTAACCGGTGGAGACGGCAGTGAGTAACTGTTTGCGCCACAAAATTACGTGATAGCCGTCCTAGAGAGCATTTCCGAACCACTGCTGCAACGTATGTCCAAAATGAAAGCTCGCCGTTGATTGTTCCGTGCTTGATGGGAAAAAAGGCACTAAACTTCAGCCTCAGCTCAAAGTTTTGTCAGTGTTTTAGGGTGCTTTACTTCATTTATATCATATCGCGAAAACTAGAGCTGTATCGCGAAACACAAAACTTGAGGTGAGAAACGTCTATGTTCGGGTACGGAGGGAGGCATCCCCGCGCCACCACCCCTGTCTTTAGCGTGCCAGTGACCGAGGGAGAAAGAATAGGGGCATCCCTTCATATGTGTTTCGATAAAAGTTCTTACCGCTTCCACCAAAAGGAGGAGAATACCAGATTCGAGGCCTTCGCATGTCAACAGAAATAATTACACGCATATATATTTGGGCATAGATAGCATATAGGTAACATATATGATAGGTCTTATGTTATCTATGACTTGGGCTTTATCATTTCCAGACAGTGACAAACGAATATTTTCTTTTGTGCTCCCCAAGTGGCTAATCTAAGATGGCGGTAAAATGAGACGAAACTGTTGTAAGAGGATACACAATACCACCAGGGGGTCGCTTTTTGCAAATTGTGAGGCTTTTCCTTCCGAAAAGTTTGGGTTTATTTGGTGGTAGATATTTCAGGAGTTGTGTCGATAAGTAACACGTCGCAGGGTAGTGACGCTTCTACTTCTATCCAGTTCTTGGGAGGGGGGTCATTGGTGGATCCAAGAACATTTTTTGGAGGGGGCCAAACCAACATTTTGGTAGGAGGCCAAATCGTGAAAAAAATCGCCGTAGCATAATATTTTTTAAGAAACACGGCTAAATTGTGTCCTTTTTAGGCCAAAAGATATTATTTTAGGCTTTGGAGGGGCCTTTGCCTTTTTAGCCTTTGGCCCCCTTTGGACCCGCCTGTGGGGGTAGGGGATGCAAGGCTCGTCGCCACTCATGGAACTAGGAGTTATCCGATCTCTACTTATAATGTGCAAATTTTCGGATTTTGGTAAAGTTGAAACAAAAGTAAAAGCATAAAAAGTCCAGTCACAATGTAACGGTAATCCAAATTTCGAAGAATTTAGGTTCCGGAGGATGAGTGATGAATTTTCTGCCAAATATGTGTAGGGGTAAGGTTATGTTTCCTCGATCCCTTCAGCCCCCTCCCTCGACGATTTAGCGGGCGGCAATGATCTAGGGGGGGGGATAGAGCTGTAGGCGACGGGGCAATGCTCTCATTCAAGGCACCGAACATGGACAGACAAATGTTCCTGGAATGCAGAAACTACTCGGTAGGACGCCTGGAAGTTTCTTTATAGGTTAGATCAAGCAGAAGCGGCCTCTTTTCTGGCGTCCTCTCCATAATGGAAATGTGTGTTGCTGTCATAAGCCAACTCCTTCATTGTCAGCCTGCTCTGCACGGTCGGCCGTAAAACCCCGTGCCACTGTTGGTCGCCTCTTACCCATCGGCCTCCTCTGTACGGTCGACCGTAAGCCCCCGTACGACTGTTTGGTCCCTTCTTCCTCCTGGCCACAGTGCGTTCGACTAAATTTTGCCGCCCTCCCGAGACAGTGACGCGTTTCAAACAAAACTTGAGATCCTTTACTTCTTGATGGTAAGAAATAGCTAATCCTTACATAAATTTAACCCAAAATCGGTTTAGGGTAGACGCCTCTTAAAATTCCTAAGAAACCCTCAGGGCTTTAGTCAGGGGCGTAGTCAGAGTCTCAGCATGGGGAGTACACCACGACGGAGGACACTCGGGAAGAAAAGGGCACGGATAATGACAGTGGGCTCCAGATCAAGAGTCCCGACTTTTTTCAGTGGCCTTGACTGACCAGACTGCCTCAGCTGATCATAAGGGACACGCCGTTGCCGCTGGAGGGCTCATATCGCCAGATGAGACTCAGGGGCTGTGGGTACTTTGTGACGAGGGGTACAGGCACGGCGGAGGCACGCCATTCAGTGGTCGGGGACTTTGATGGGGAGAGGTACGTGCCTCCTGTTCCCCCTGGCTGGCCCCTGACCCGGTTGCCCTGATGTCTTACCCCTCCGCGTAATCCTGCACCCGCCACTGCTGTTTCCTCCTTAACGTAGATGTGGAAATGATCGGATATACTGTACTGGCATTTGCTATTATTTTCAAAGAACACATGTTCTTCAGTTGCACTCATAATCTCACAATACCCCCCACCACTACCTTCCCGTTTTCTGCGCCTATGCCTGAGGGGCAGCGCTGTCTGGAGTGTGCCCAATAGTCGAACCAGGATCTGCGGTTGACTGGACTAGCTGCCAACAAGGGAATGGCTGCAAACGAGGCAGCTCTGTGTGGGCTATCTCCGAAATCCAATCTTAACCCATTATTCCCCGAGACGAGAAAATGGTGCTTAATGTTAGAATGATGCATAGATCCCAGATGTCCAATTTTCAGATATTTGGTCCTCAACATCACCTTGCCAGTGCCAATGTACTTCCCTCCTTCAAAATCTCTGCGGATCAGAGCCTGTTCTGTGGAACGCAATATATACATATATGATCCTGTGCACTAGTGGGGTAAACAAATACATCCTGCTATCCCCATTCGTCCACGTTTGAGACACATGAGCATTTGGATCTATGGATCAGGTTGATGAAGGAACTGAAGGTATCGTGTCTACTGTCTACTGGATGGTGGGAAGGAAAATGATGGAGACTCAGAAGCTGAAAACGAACATGGAATAGTTGATGGGCCCCCACCAAAATCTTCTCTAGGTCGAAGCTTGTCCATCAAGGAGCGGTTAGAATCGTGAAGCAGCCGAAGTGTGAGCGCGCCCTTAGAAAGAATGGTGGCAACTTTTTCATCAGCATTCTTCTTGCGCAGGGTTTCAAGAGCGAAAGCATCGGCTTCACCTGACAGAATCGGCCTAGAAAATAGCTTGATTGTTAAAAAAACCAACATTGCCTGGAACGAAGCTCACCAACGAAGTCCTGCAGTTCCCGAAAGAGCATCAAACAAATTAAAGTGTTGAAAATCAACGGATTCTATAACCGTGGGATGCATGGCTGGCTGCATAGGCTAAAACTTCGCCTGCAAGAATCGGAATCTTTTTAGATGGAATTCTGGTGACAACTGCATTCGGGCAGCCATGTAGAACACGTGGCTGATGTATCGTTGCTACTAACTGCTAGAGATGCAATTATATTTTATCCCAGTTGTAGAGCTGTGCCACATGACTGGGACGATAAAGCCACCTTCTGGACGGCCGACCTTACATCAGTCATGATCCGGTCAATTCCCCACGTCCGGGTTGATGGAGCGAACGACCTTGTGATCCCAGTCGCTCAACAGGGGACCTGAAACAGCAAATGCAACTCATGAAAAGGATATAAGAAATAACAGGTTTTCGCTGTTTGCTGTATATAATGTAGCATTCCCCGCGAGGATTTATTAGGTACATCACAAAAGTGATGTACCCGAAAGCGTGTATTTAGGGTTAGGACATCCTTGCTGGAAGGTTAACAATATAGTACGTCTGATGTATATTCTCGAGAAAATTCTAAAGAATTGCGCTAGTTGGGTTTGGATGCTGTGTCTGTTGGTCAGCATTTCAAGATCGATGTTGTTGGTTGTAACGCCGCAATAAATGCTAGGGCCATACGGTGTTGCCAACTCATTGTGTTGGAAGAGATGTTGCGAGTTAAATTAACGCTTGTTCAGAAATCCCGCCGGGACTTGAACCCGGGACCTGCAGCTGAGGGAAATATACTGTATCCACCGAGCCATGCACCCAATTTCAAGGTCATTTTTGTCCTGGTGGTACTGATGGTTTGTCCATCTTTGTGATATTTTCTTACAATGTAAATTTTGTAATACAAAATCTCGGCGTATTTCACGCTCCTGTGTAACGGTAGTATAAGATTGACAGCCTCAGTCCTCACGGCCTCATAATATATTATATATATATATATATATATATATATATATATATATATATATACCAATCCACAGACCAAGCAAAAGGACATAGCCCTTAACACTAAAGAAACAAGTTCTTACCATTTCCACAATGATCACAAATCCATGACCCGATTTGGTATTTGTGTTCGAAAACATGGTCGAGAACTATGGATTAATCACTGGCCCATTTGGGAGCCGAAGAGAAGTGTCATTCCGGCCCCTTCTTCCATATGGCTCGCCCGCTAATAGAATGACGCTAAGTCTAACATGTGTGATGTCCTTTTATCTCCTTAGTGGTAGACAGTGTTGATAGGGGGGCACAGGGTTGAGCATCACTGCTTATTACCCACTGAGGTGTCAATTTTTTTAACTAATCGGCATTTAGGGCTAATTTCCTTGATCAAGCTTGAAATATCGAATTCTGATCTATTTTGTGTTGTGGCTGAAGCTAAGATACCGTAACACCGCAGCCCATAAAACAAATATTGTATCGTAAGCCCGTAGCATAATTTCGGCCTAAAAAGAACTGCAGCGTAGCGTAGTTCGGTAGGGTCACGCAGGTCATCAGAAGCCAGCTGAAGCTGAAAAGCGGCCATAAACCAATAAACCAATTCCAGAAACGTATCCACAACAACTTTTCAGCTCATTACCGAGCCTTGACACGTAATTTTGGTTCTGTCTAGACCGGTGACGAGTTGGCACCTCTACCACGTATCGTAGCAACGAGAGGTGCAGTGCAGATAACAATTGGATCTGAAGGTTGTCGAACGAGCCGTGACCTCGAGACGTGCGCTCTGAGTGACCTCGTATCGGCTGATACTGTCGCGTCGGACCCAGTCGCCACCGTGGCCCGTTGATAATGCACGGGGCGGAGGACGAGGAAGGTTCTACCACCGGACAAACTGGTTAAACCTGATTTAACTATAACCGCTGGCTTTAGAACGGTGCTTACTGATGCGATGGATTATGGTCATTATGGATAGGGTGAAATGAAGCGTGCGTGTGTTGGTAAAAATAGGCGTTTGAAAAGACTTTTATGATGTCGTTCTCCGCGGAAACACTGCATTGCTCTCTGTAGGGTTTAACTTCTTCGGAACGAAGCGAGCTGTAATTTTTCACAATCCTTGGACAATCTTAGATGTAGGTTTGAGGTATGTGATCGGTGAAATCGTTAGTCATAGTGCAAATGTTCTATGATGGTTTTCCGCTAGACGATTTGGTGCAGATATGCTCCGGAGTTTCACCCGAAAACGGTCATGTTTGGTTCTTGCATGGCTTCTATGGATAGTTATGATTCATCTCACAACTGTCTCAGCACGTCATTCGTGCCTACGAGAAAAGAACACATGCAAAACTTTGTCGTGGCACACACCTCGTCCGCTTAGTTATCTCCGGACTGGGGAAAATTATCGAAATAAAATGGCACAATAACATTTTTTGGTGGATACCCTTGCACAACGTTGTGTGACATGTTGTCCGTCCTGTCTGGCAAAGAATCATAATTTACGGAAGATTGCAATCAGGCTCGAGTTTGCCCGTGTTGTTTGCAGAGATGGCCTACGCTACGTTATGTTACCGAATTACGTTACGTTACGATTCGATTTTGACCAAAACTACGATATCAAAATTTAGCTCACACATTCATACTTAGACACTGTATCCTTCATCCATGCTGAAGCTTCCTCCAAAATTCTAAGGTTGGGTCATCTCAGGTCAGGTCGCCAGTGCAGGTTAAGTGACCTCACCTCCAAAAATGTTTAAGGTGTCATAAGTAAGAAAGTGGTAAATCCATCGGATTAAAATTGATATTACATAATAGGCCTACCGAGTACCACAACATATATTCCGTGATTTTTTATATAGATGACCTAAGGTCAGGTAAGGAGCATGACCTCTCTGTTGGAAATGGATGGGGAAAACAGAAATTGAGCTGTAGTTGTGTAGATAAAGCTGAGAATACCTTCATATTCCCCAAATCGTAGTATCCTGGGCTCCTTTCTAGGTTCCTGCTGCAATATTTTACCTGTGACCTCTGAGAGGTCATCTGGGCTACTTAAGCAGATTTCAGACTTGGGTCACTAACTTTGCAGGAAATGCTGACACAACTTTTGTTTTGATACCATATCATTGATATTGCTACTATGAGTCGATTGATGTGCATATTGACTATGCTAGATCAGATAGTGACCTTGACCTGACCTGATGAGTGACCTGATGACCTGGTGTGTGTGACCAATGGTCGGGAATTCTTGTCACCAGTTGAAAAAACAAATTTTATAAATCGAAATCAACCGACTTCTAATTTTTACAGGCCCAAAAATGTGTCCGTGATTTACACTATCCACAAAAAGGCCCCAGTCTTAATTGACTGCGATTTTATGCATTTCTTGTGAAATTTTTCAAAGTTTGTAATTATAAAGTAATAGTTTTTCGTTACTTTTTCAAATATTATCACTTTCAAATTTCGAATTAAAGCAAATCGTTACCAAGAATCATTTGTACCGCGATAGAGATCACGAGAAGGTATATACATATGTGACGTGACTTTTTTACGTTGTACGTTACGATACGCTCAATTTTAGCGTAGTACGATACATAAATTCTCCCAGCTAAGCTACGTTTAATTTCCAGAGCTACGGCTACGGAAAAATAATTTCGTAACGTAGCGTAGGCTATCTCTTTTTGTACTGGTATGTAAGACGAGGTGGGGGAGGGGATGATAGTGCCGCGGGGTTTTCGAAGTTACTGGAGAATTGAAGTGACGGAAATGTATGAACTGAATGGGTTGTTATACTTATAGTGTTTAAAGCTTTCTCTTTCCTGCTACCACTGACTTTGGTGCTGGTGATGACGTAAATTGCAAACTTTAACCTTGTTTTGATGTTTGGTGTTTAAACCCGCTGGGTTTTCTGGAACTTAAATAAAGACAACAACACATCATCCGTATCAGACAAATGCACTAAAATAGAATTCGCGCATTTATCACTGTTGCAATCACTGCTTGGAACGAAATCGGAACCATGAGAAACTAGTTCGATTACCATTTGAAATGTGTATTAAGCGTACAAAGCAGAGTAATTGATTACTGCTTGGAACGAAATCGGAACCATGAGAAACTAGTTTGATTACCCTTTAAAATATGTATTAGACACAGCAGAGTGATTGGAGACTTAGCCTGGTTAGAGTCTTACTAAGCGGTACATTGATGTGCTAACCTCGTTGTATTATATCTTACGTCGTAACCGGGGACATACGTCACAAAATCCCCAACTTTTTTCTTGTCGTGACACACGCTGTGCAAGGATTTTGAGAATTAGAAATAGTGGAAAGGACAAAATAAATAAAATAAACCCGTGTGGTCTTGGCCGCTGGGGTTAAGATATTTCCCTTGCAGTGGATGTAAATAAACATGAACTACATTTCATGCGAGTTTCGTGCGAATGAGTTCACATTTCTATTGTCAGAGTTGTGTTAATTATTTGAGACGCTGCTGTGTGTATTTGTGATGTTTCCAATCTGCACAACGTATCACTTGAAATGTCAGTGAAATTGAAAGCAGTGGTGGCTTTATCACTACCTCATTGCGCCAAGTTTGGAACCAACTGAGGAATGGGTGCGTACGATATTTATGCACGGCTGGCTCATCGCTATTTGTGCGTATTCGAAAGTCATGCATTAACCTTGGACCTGAAAAATATCCGGGAACCTTGATAACCTGATAAATATCCCGGTGAAGCTCGATTTTTTTACCCCGTTGTTTTGTCTTCCTTGGTTCCGAAGCTATTGCCGCCCCGGTAGCTCAGTTGGTAGAGCGTTGGGCTCCGGCCCGCTGCTCAGAAGCATGCAGTGGCAGTGCATGTCCAGGCTTGGGATCGGTTCCCCTGAGACGCTCCGGCGCTCAATAGTTTACCCGACGTACAGGTCAGCTGGCAACTGACTGATGAGAGGGTGACGTGAGCGGGGCGGCCGTCCCTGTGCTTTGTGGGACGTTAAACTTTGGCTTCTAAATTAACCCTCCATTGAGGGAGTTGCTCGTTCGGGTGGTGGGGTCGGGGTCTCCGTGACAAGTCCCTTGATGACTTTAGTGAGACTCCGACTCCAGCAGCCTTACCAGGAACACCTTGAACAAAATTAAAAAAGCAGTGTCGGTTTGAGATCCCTCCTCATTTATTGGTTCCTAACTCCCTCCATTTTAAAGTGGTGAAATCCTCCCATGTTTTTTTAGGTGGAAGGAACATCTTTTTTCATCTTACGCCTGAAGCCCAGATACATGTGTTGTTAAGTTTCACCGTAAATTTTGCAGACTATTGTGGCAGACCCTGTTCTAGCCTTCTGAGCTATCTTATCCGTTAACAATCTTGAGACACTTGGCGGTGGTCTGGTCTGCTGCCGAACTAAATATGTACTCAGCTGCGTTGTTTTTGTCCCGTAAACGTTTCACTAATACCGAAATGCTCCATGCTTGATTGTTCTTCCTAGTGTTGCATCCATGCAACCTGTTATCGCTGTATGTTTGGGTTATATGTAACTTTGCTTGAGAAGTAGATACCTACTTAATCCATCGATGGAAAAGAAAACCGTATTTACAACCACGTTAGCTGTCGAGTTGCTTCGTAGTAATCTCGCCGAATTTTTGCCGTGCTGAAGCGGTGGAATTGCTTACTGAGCTGTGAATGAAGATATATAATCCTGGCCAGAAATGCTGTGGTTCCGTCATGGACATGATCTCGACGCGAATGTTCAAGGATTGAGCTCGATTTCACTGTGGGAAACCCGAGGCGATTAAAGTTTAGTTTCTTGCCTCAAATGCTTTGTGGTGAATCTTAGCATTTTAATCATTTTAGATTGGCAGATGCCACAAGTAAACTGAACCTAAATGATCTCCGTGTCTTGGCAGAGTTGGTTGTGTGTAAACATTTCCTAAGTCTTGGATTGAGCTAAATCCAGGTCTGCGGATATTTTGTGGCAAGTAATCTCACATTTCTTTCAGGGCATAGGGAACATGCATTTTCACGTTTGATGAAAAGAAAAAAGTGTAGAAAATATATCAGTTCTACGTTTTTTTGCATTTAAATCCTCATTTTCATTCTTTGTTTGGCGCGAATGTGAGTTTCCCCGTCGCCGTTTCCTGGAGTGTTTTTAAAGGCTTAGTGTGAAGAGATGGTTCTTAGCAGCATTCCTTTAGGATTTACTCAGCTTAAAATTACATATCAGTTTTTCGTTTGAGTGTTTCATGAAACTAATTTCGTTGTTACGCTGCTCATCAGGTTTTACCCGAGAACTTCACCTTTTGCGACTCTCGCTCTAAGACGAGGTGACCGGACTGGGCGCCCACTGCACTGCTGCCAGCTGACCTGACCTGACCCGGGACAGGTATGTTGCTGGCGGGAGCCGTGATCGGAGCGACTGGCCAGATCCTCCGGCTGCTGTCGCCGCCGTTCGGCGCCCTGGTAGCCGAGGAGGCCAACAGGAAGGGCTACCTGCGCTATATCCACTCCAGGGTCATCGCCAACGCCGAGGAGATTGCCTTCTACGGCGGACACCAGGTGAGAGCGAAATGTGGCTTCTGGTGGATCCAGGCAGGGGCGGATCCAGGGGGAAGTTGCCCCCCTTCTCCGGTCGTTCCGCCCGGCGCCCCCTACTGCGGTCCCATCGGACCCTGAAACGTCGCTTTCTGCCCCTCCCCCAGGACGTAATTATTGGGGCCCCCGCTGTACAATTTGGCGACCCATCTGATACTTTACGCTTTTAAGAATTACCGCCAATTAGGATCCCCATTGCGCCTCTGGTCTAAAGTACCCCTTCCCATCTCAAACCCTGGATCCGCCTATGGATCCAGGGGTGGCAAAGACACCATGCTGGCCCCAGCAAGCAAGGCTAAATATACCAGCGAAAGCTATTCCAATTCTGCTGACTATTGCCGTCTGTAGTTTGCGCTCCCTCTCCTCCGCCCGCTTCCGAATCAGCACTAAGAAACGTTAGAGCTGGACTCGACCCTGCGGCAGGCTCGCCAGAAACGCCCGCTCACGAATTAGAACCTCGTGGAGTGTTTGAAACGTTGCTTAGCACGCTTACTTGAAACGATAGGGGTCCTCCAAAGAAAGGCACATGTGCTCAAGTTGCTCGGACATGAAGTGGTTAGCTGGCTTCTAGCCAACGAACAGCCCTCTCCTGCTAAGTGTGTAACGCCTGAATAAACCGGGCGGGCTGTCGATTAGATATTCTTTGGACTGTTACATAATCTGCATGTTTCATACCATTGGATGTTTAGATTAGCCTACCGGCCTCGAAGGAGTTTTAGCCAGATTAGAGTCTCAAACTGTGAAAGGTTTAAACTCCGTAGAAACTGGTTGCGTACTTAAGTTGTCTGTGTTTAAAAATAATGTTTCATATTAGAATCCCTACGAGTGTTGCCTCCGATGGCTTAATGTGTACTTTCCATCATATATCAGTCGCCTTGACCATCCCGGAATCATACTTTTTATAGATTTTCATTTGCAAGAACTGCCGGGTACTTCTCAGTGAGTACGCGCTTCATGTTTCACCCACTGTGTATATTTATGTTTATGTTGTTTACGCATTTCTGCATTGCACCATTGCAGAGTAGTCTTGCGAGGCTGTCGTCATACCTTGTGAACGCAAGCATGTCGCAATGACACAAATGCCCGAGATATGTGCATTCCATCGTGGAAAACCGCAGCAATATGCAGTCATCAGCAACCCGTATTCGAAAGTAAAACGGGAGTATATTCAATCGTGGAATGATATAATTTCACACCAAAAAGGGTGAAATCATCTTTACAAAAATGGTTTCAACTGGCCCAAGGGAGCATGGTTAGGTTTCCCTTGCTCGCTACCCAGAGTCGCGCGAAGGTGGTTGCTTTGCTATAACACGGTCCGGCGTGGTTGTGTATGGATGGCTCAGTTCAGCATTGGAACTAGGGTGCCCACGTAAGTGACGCAAACATGGAGCTGTACAGTTGTCAGAATTCGTTATGCTTCTTGAACACATTCGAGTGATACCCACTGACATCAATAATACCCTAGACAGCCAACTGCGGCGGCGCTGGCTGTGCCCAATTGAACCACCAATTTGCCACCCAAATCAGCTGATCGTTGTGGCAAAAAAGGACCGTTTGCCATTGGCCCGCGCTCATTAGTTATTTACATTATTAAAAAGTATTTTAAAATTTATGCGGATGTATTTATGTTGATTTACGGAGTTAATAGACGCAGGGAAATGGCTTACCGTCCTTTTTGCCACCCAGATTAGCTGTTCTGGTTGGCAAAGTGGTGGTTCAATTGGGCACAGCCAGCGCCGCAACGGCCGAACAGGAATTCTCTGACTAGGTATTCTGTGATGTCAGTGGCGATACCGCTTAAAACCGAGAACGGGGACTAAAGGGTGCTTATGTTTAATTTTTTGGCGTGGTCGGTACGAATAGACATTATTTAACGGATCCCGTTCTCGCGTTTCGTACCAAACGAGTCTCCTAAATGGTTGGTTGCCGTGTGGCATCAGCAGCGCCGTCGGGTGTTAATGAAGTACCACCATCGCGCTGCGCGTGGGATTGCGTGATGCCTGGTAGGGACGCACAGCGAGCCTCTGTGATGGTCTTACTCGGTGATGTCGCTGTGGAACGCGTTTTTTAGGTGTCTCACAGGGTTGGAACAGCTTAAAGTCTCCCGGTAGTACAGCCTGTTGCGCACCTCCGCAGATAGAGCTGGGCATCCTGCAGAAGGCCTACCGGTCGCTGATGAGCCAGATGAACATCATCTTCCGCAACAAGCTGTGGTACGTGATGGTGGAGCAGTTTCTGATGAAGTACGTGTGGTCCGGCTGCGGCATGGTCATCATTTCGCTGCCGCTACTGCTCGGAAACAAGAAAACAGGTTAGCCCCACCACCAGTCGCCTCACGGCGCGGGATTGGACAAGATGAGCAATGTCTCATAGGTGAATGATGGCAGCGTGGTTGCGTGCCGATACCACAAAACTGCAGGGCTCTTGGCTTTAGTCAGACGTGTTTGTTCTCATTTGCAGTGAGCCAATTATGCTGGTTCTTATTCTCAAACAATTATGATAAGCGTGCAATCACTGTGCCTGAGTGCATAGACGAGTTAAGTGCGTTCTATAGTGCAATCTGTAAATGACTTAATAACCATGGGTGACAGTCTGTATTAACAGTCTGTTTGCTGTTGATGGGTTTAAAGCGATGCACAGAGAGACTTAAGATGCATGTTAAAATGATGCACCTTTGCCTAACTTGTTTGAACCCAGGCTAATATTGTCAGAAGAAAAATTCTCGGACAGGTTTGCAGCACTAAAGGATGCCAAAAGTTTATATTTAAGTAATTTTGGCTGATATACTTTGAGGGGGCTGTATGGGTGAAAGTGTCCATTTAGCGGATACGCACTTTATCATGTTGCGACTGGCGGAGTGTGCCGTTCTGTTACTTCCGCTCTTCTTTCTCTGTTCTATAAGGTCTGTTCTGTCTCCGCTCTGTAAGATCAGTTTTTCTGCTTCATCTGCAAGTTCCGTTTTGTGAGTTCCGCTCTTTGGTCTCTGTTCTGTTAGGTCCGTTCTGCTGTCTCCTTTCTGTAAGGTCAGTTCTGCGTCATCTGCGAGGTCTGTTCTGTAAGTTCCGTTCCGTTCTGTCTGTGCCAGACGAGCAGCAGTCGGACGGCGGCGTGGGGGAGAGGACGCAGTACGTCTCCACCGCCAAGAACATGCTGCAGTCCGGCGCCGACGCCGTGGAACGGCTCATGACCTCGTACAAGGTGGGACGAGTCTCCCAAACGCCGTACTTGGCTTGCTGTTGATTCTGGTCGGTGTCGGATGTTTAAATATCAGGCGGAGCTGTAATTCTGGCAGCTGCAGTGGGGCGAGAATGGGATGGAAGCTGTGTGATTGTTCCCATATTTACCTGGGAATCGGTTTTAGGTCTATCTTCTGAAATATATAGTGCACCCCTATTCTTTCTCATGGCCGTTCTTGCGGTGAAGTCACTACATGTGGTGGTCTACTCTGTGCCGGTGGGCGCCCTCTGACGGGTTCTGGTGGTGCAGGAGATAGTGGAGCTGGCCGGCTACACCTCCCGGGTCGGCACCATGCTGACCGTGTTCGAGGAGGTGGGGGCTGGACGGTACCGGCGCACCCTGGCGGCCGGCAACTCCGCCGGACGGCACGGCCTCGCCGTGGAGCATGGCATGCCGCTCATACAGGGTAGGTGGCGCCAGTCGCCGGGAGAGGGCAGGTAGGGGCGGACGCGGCTTATTCAGCGGCAGAGGCGTATAGCCATGTCAAGTTAAAATGTGCGGGTCGAACTGTTTTACTTGTTTTGTGAGATGAGATTGTGTGCCAGATTGAATGATCAATGTGAGGTGGTCTCACAGTGTATGGGAAATATGAATTGGTCGTTATATCCCCGAGGCATTCTAGACATGTGAAATGGAGATTGACCTCTCCCGTAAACATGCAGGATTAATTTTGTAATATATTGGATGCCTATAGATATTTAAACCAAAGTATCCGCACTTACATATCAATTTGGTAATATGTTGGATATTTACAGATGCTTAAACCAAATTTTCTGTACTGATAGATTAGTTTGGTAATACGTTGGATGTTTATCATGGGCGCCGAAAGCAGGGGGACGGGGGGACGCGTCCCCCTGTTTGCCAACCAGGGCGGCGTACCCCCAAAAAAAAATGGATCAATGGTCATTAATGCTCTCAGGTACCAAATATGCTCAAAATTCGCCCTCCCCCGGTCAGCACCAGCCCGGGTCCGTCCCCCCTGCGAAAATTCCGTGGCGGCGCCCCTGATTTTTTATAGATATCTAGCTTAAGTTCCCTCCCTACTAACTAGTTAAATACTGTCACTAACTCGTTAACCTGGTACTAAATTCAGTCTGTCCTCTCTAAACAGGAGTGGATTCCTGGCAGTGGTGACTTAAGCTTTGCTGTTGTGCAGGTCGAGTGCGGGAATCAGAGGAGGGCACCATCATTCTGCAGGACGTGCCCATTGTGACCCCCAACTGCGACGTGGTGGTCCCCTCCCCTTACTGTCACCATCACACGTGACATGCACCTGCTCATCAGCGGTGAGTTTCACTATTTTGTCCTGCCTAATATGCTCCTTGGACAGTTCGATATTTTGGTTGTCGATTTGGTATTTTAATAAGTCTCACAAATATTTTCTTCAGTGCCTTTGATTTGAACCAGTCCGTGGCATTAATTGTTTGCGGTTTTCGCTTTTTGCACTAAATTTAGCCCAGGAAAAGTGTTAATGTGCCACGTGTTAGCTGTTCGCTTTTGAATTCGTAACGCCTGGCTTGAGACCATAGCCAAATCGCTTTTCTAACTCGCCGGTCAATTGGTCCGCAGGTCCGAACGGGTGTGGGAAGAGCAGCCTGTTCCGTATTCTGAGTGGCCTGTGGCCGGTCTACCGAGGGGAACTGCAGAAACCCACCACAGATAACATGTTCTACATTCCACAACGGTAGGTTCTGGTTGTGGACACGGCGGGCGTCAGGGATTCACCAATGACTCATTACCATGCTGCATCGATGAAAAAAAACGGCGCTGGCAAAAGGTTTTAGCACAGAAGGCGATTTTTCATCGAGCGTGGTTGTGGTGCTCTGTTTGTCTCTTATGATGTGGGTATGATGTCAGACGCGGCTCTCAATACTGGGCTTTGCTGCCGATACGGAGCACCAGAAGTCGTGTACTAGGCCTATATGGTTCGTCGAGCTTCTGTTAATGCCCGCGCCAGTATTCCTCTGATCCACTGTCGTCCCAGCGGGGGTTTCGAACACCTCTCAGTGTTGGCTTCTATGCGATATAGCAAAAAAAAAACAACAACAACAGCAACAATGGCAGTAGGTAGCCTGTGAGAAATTTCAAACGAAAATAAACTAGCCGTTTTTTGGTTCAGGCCAATACTGCGGTAATGACAAATCAAATATGGTGACAGGGAAAATGACAAGTCAAATATGGTGACAGGGTCGATGATCGATTTCTCTTACTGGGTTAAGTTAGAGCCATTGGCACTAACTTGCTAAGACACCATTATATTCCTCTTGCTACAGCAATTATATTTGATAGAACTATACTAGGTCAGCAAATAAAAATTGCTACCTCATTCTGGAATCAACAGGTCAAATTAAGGTCTCTGTCTAAGCTTATATGGTGATTTTGTGCCTAAATCCACTGGCAGCAGGAAAACGAGAATAAGCACATAACGATGAAAGCTCAGTCACCATTTCCTGTGAAGCGATTCATCCGAGTCTGAAAACATATTTAAGCAGCTCCAGGTGTCCTCCCGGAGTTCGCAGGGTGAAACTCCCAACTTGATGGACGAGAATGACCCACAACACCACGATTTCGAGAAGTCATTCTGTGCCGTATCTTCAGCGCTCTGGTTCTCGCCGTGACGCCGCGCCGTACACGGTTCCCCGGCAGACCCTACATGTCGATCGGCACGCTGCGGGACCAGCTCATCTACCCGGACAGCGAGGCGGTGATGCGGTGGCGCGGCTACACAGACGCCCAGCTGGAGACCATCCTGGAGACGGTGCACCTGCGCTACCTGCTGGAACGGGAGCGCGGCTGGGACGCGCTCGGCGACTGGAAGGACATCCTCTCCGGCGGCGAGAAACAGCGCATGGGCATGGCGCGCCTCTTTTACCACCGGTGAGTGGGGGCGTGCAGCGGGCGAGCGGGATGGGAGCGGGTGCAATTGTCTTCTTAGCCTGGTGTCTCTTTGTTGCCACCGCTCGTACTTGTTGTATTAGAGCTGTAGCTGTTGATTGCTTCACATCAGAGAAGTGTCTATGCTGTCGATGTCATTGTACAGTAAAAGTTTTGTTCTTGCCGTATTTGCGGCATTCAGTGGAATATGATTCAGGACTTAATCAAAAATACTCTCGACGGATTACCTACAAAGGTTTTCGCTGTTACCTCGCTGTCCGGTTTTCCTTATAGGTAAACACTTGTACGCCTGTTCTTTCGCTCGTTGGCGTTACGCTGATAGCTCAGTAAACCCCAGCTGATGTGTCAGGCCTCAGTACGCGCTGCTGGACGAGTCGACCAGCGCCGTCAGCATTGACGTCGAGGGCAAGATGTTCCAGGCGGCGAAGGACGCCGGTATCACCCTCCTCACCATCACCCACCGACCATCGCTCTGGTGAGTCCGAGTGACCGTCGCTCTGCTAGGATCCACTGATCCTTGCTCTTGTGAAATCCACTAATCCTCGCTCTAGTGAGTCCCTCCGGTCTGGTGCCCACTGTCTCTTTGCACTATCCCACCGACCCTCGCTCTTGCCCACTGTCTCGACAGGCATTACCCCCCCCCCCTTCCACCTTCACTGTCGCGACGGGCAGTAACTCCCACCTATCTACTGTCGTGACAGGAAGCACCTCCCACCTGTTTACTGTCGCGATAGGTAGTAACTCCCACTCGCCCACTGTCGCGACGGGTAGTAACTCCCACCCACCCACTGTTGCGACAGGCAGTAACTCCCACCCGTTCACTGTTGCGACAGGCAGTAACTCCCACCCGCCCACTGTCGCGACAGGCAGTAACTCCCACCCGTCCACTGTTGCGACAGGCAGTAACTCCCACCCGTCCACTGTCGCGACAGGCAGTAACTCCCACCTGCCCACTGTCGCGACGGGTAGTAACTCCCACCCGCCCATTGTCGTGACAGGCAATAACTCCCACCCGTCCATTGTCGTGACAGGCAGTACCTCTCACCCTTCCATTGTCGTGACAGGCAGTAACTCCCCTCATTCATTGTCTCGACAGGCAGTACCACACGCACCTGCTGCAGTTTGACGGCGAGGGCGGCTGGCGGTTCGAGGAGCTGAACTCGGAGACGCGGCTCTCGCTGAAGGACGAGAAGCAGTCGCTGGAGAGGCAGCTGAGCGGTGTGCCGGTGATGCAGGAGCGTCTGCAGGAGCTGTGCAACCTGCTGGGCGAGGACTCGCCGGTGCTGGGCGCCGCCGCCGCCGACTTCCTCTCGTCGGAGGGCTCGGCGCCGCGGCTCACCACTGAGAGCGATGGCTCAGAGGAGGGCGACACAGCCCGATAGAGTGCCGCTCTCAGAGCGTAGCTAGATGTTAGCTCTGGGCCAAGCTGGTAAAGTCAGGGACTGTAGGCTGGCGTTTTAACCGCGATTGACGTCTTCGCGAGCCGTGGGGTATTGCTGATTCGAGTTTGTCGTTTCGTGCTGATTCTTCACAAGTGCTGTGCCAAGAGCCGTAGATGTGTTGTAAGGGGTCGGTGTTGAGGCGTGATTTGGTGAATAAGGCGGTGCAATATGGGTATTTCATATCAACTGATATTCTACTCACATGTCGAATCTTCCGTTTACGAAATACCTATGCGGTATTATGTGTTTACTCCATACTGGGTTCCAGCATTGCTTGTGGCTTCGCCCCCGAAATTCTTTCCACTAGACATTGATTTCAAGCTGCCATCGATTCAACTATTATCTAGTCGTAATATGCCAGTTGCTTGGATATTGTTACTGTTATGACTGTGACGATATGTCTACTATCTGTTGACCTTGCATGACGGCAAATTTGATATCCCATTCGAATAGCAAAAGTTATAGGGCATCCACAGATCGCACGTTAACTGGTAGTTGTTGCCCTTGCCGTGTCGTTTTCAGCCTGTAAAATATTCCACTCTGCCTAGCTTCAGTCTGCAGGCGCCCTGTCTTCTTAATGTTAAGCTGCCGCATTGTTCGGGTGTTGGGCACGCCAGTTCATCCGAGGGTGGTGTTCAGGGGCGTAGCCAGGATTTCGCTCAGGGAGGGGCGGCACCCCGAAAAGGGCCCCTGTGACAGCGCCAAAGGGCCCTGATGGGTAAAAAGGGTCCTGCTTGTCACAGAATCGAGTGCTGAAAAGGGCTCAAGAGGGCCCTGTCTGGTATGAAATTTCAAATTTGACCAGAGCATATTGCGGGCGAACCGCGCTTCGCGCAGCCCGTGTCCTCAGGGGGCCCTTGGGGTCCTCAGCGGGGGGGGGGGGGCGGCTGTCCCTGCCGCCCCCTAGCTACGCCCCTGGAAGTGTTCCAGCTCTAGCACCAGGCGGTGGCGTGGTGTGGCGGTCAGCGCTTCCGCTTCCCGCGCGGCCGGTCCGGGTTCAAGACTCGGGGCATTCTCTGAGGAAGGAGCAACCCGGCTCCTCGGAGACTCTTCCAACAGGGAAAGGGTTGGCGACGCTATATGAGCTTCGCAGTTCGTGCGTCGACGAGCCCCAAAAACACTAGTATTACTCAGTTGTAGCGCAGCGCGACGAGGCAGGGGCGTGGCGCTGATGTCTGGCAGGCTGATTGGTTGGGATCAGCGCGAGATGTCCGATCAGGTCACTGACCAGACTCTAGACCATTTGTCTTTTCAACGTTGTAATGTCCATTCAGTAAGTGGCCGCGTTGTTGGACGCTTTAGCGTTAGATGAACGCTGGGATTTCAATAGGCGAGTTTGGGCTCGCTGGCCAAATGAGGCAATGGCATACGGCGACGCACGTCGCGTTGACTTTCGCTGTAGCGCTCGGGGTTAGACTCGCATGCTGGCGATGTAGGTGACTCGTAACCTATATACCGCCGTTATTGTTGATCTACATGTGCGTTGCGCAGCTGTGATTGCTGAGAGGCATTTATATCTGGAGCGCAGGTTCACAAGACTTAGTGGTCACTTATCTTGGGGATGAATAGGTTTATCCTGTTTTTAGCGCATTTCTGCCGCTTATTTCAACCTAAGTCCGAGTGCAAAACCAGTAGCACTATTTGCGTGGTGGCGGATATATTCGCGGTGATATTAGGAATGCGGCCGCTGTGTCGGATCTATGCTCGTCGTGTTCCGTTGTAGAGGCCATTCGGTGACCTGGCCACGAACACGACTCACCGTATGAGCGAAGCCGGTAATTTATGTTTCGAATACACTGTGATACATCGTATAATTTCCATCATAGAGTGAAATGGCGTATGAATATGATCTAGAAGTTGGTTTGGGGGTCACACAAGGTAAATAACACGAATACCGCGATGAGTTGATTGTATTATAGCTGTGCGTCACACGGCATGCTTCTCACCAGTACAGGCGACTCGGTGTGTGAGCATAAAACACTGGATAATCACACATTCTCCACTGGCACTCGTGCGTGCACGTGCGATGGCACTCAAAACCGTGTAATGTTTACAGGTGGAATTAAAACGAGCTGCATAGGAAACACGCGATGGCTGAGGCCCACCTCCATCCCGATCAGGCAATGGACTCTCACAAGACCCTGTTCCACCTACCAGGCGCTACCCTACAGAAGCGACGTCGGGTCCGCCTCTCCATGTCCGGAACTCGGCTCAGAGACAGCCCAACCACGATGAGCATTAGTAGTAGCATTATCAAACGCTGGATGCGTAGCAGCCACAGTCAAAAATAAACATTTCGCCAGGTCCCTGCCCGAGCACACACGGATAGTTCAAAGCTGAATTAGCCAGTGTAAAGGTACAGAGCAATGAAGCATGTCAACAAAACACCCCAGAAACAAACATCGAGTATGCGTAGTACCACCGATTCAGACATAAGAGTAAATCAATACAACAGCATGCATCACATACCCGAATATAGAAACACAACCCTCATACTCTTGCGCAGAAGTAAAGTAGTTGACCACAGAAGAGGAGCATTGGGCGGCACCGTAAGGTTGTGGTGTTTCCACTAAATATACGAATCTGACAGACAATCACGCCACACCTCCCGTGCCAGCAAAGTCAGGCGCTGGCCAGAACAGAATGGCTCAGGAGCTATAGATAAATGCCCTATGTCGGAACAATTCTGCATTCCACGCTTCTCTTGGTCAGCATCAAGTCGGCGCCTTGAGGCCAATCACTGTTGCACTGAGACACACGCTCTTCAAAAAGGACTCTCGATCCCAGCTACGATGCGGAACTGCTGGAGACGACTGGCGAGGGAAAGGAGCCAGAGAAGTTGACAGACCGAGAGAGCCGGGGAACCGTCAGCTAGCCGGCTCCTGGGCGTGATGGGCGCATGTGTTGAGCCACTCATAGCATTGCTTTCATTGGAGAAGCTTGGAATGCAGAGCAGTTTAGAGCGCACCAGCGATCTGCCAAAGAATTTACAATGCCGCTGGTACTGCTGCAATCCTCAGATACCGAGCGATTCGGATCGAACCAGCAGTGTGTCGGAGAATTTACCGTGCCGCTGGCGCTGTCGCAAGCTTCAGATGCGGAGCGACTTGGACGAAACAGCAGTGTGCCGGATAATTCACCGTGTCGCTGGGGCTGCTGCAAGCCTCAGATGCGGAGAGACTTGGAGCGCACCAGCGATGTGAGGGAGCCGGAGAAGAAGGGACGGGTGCGGCGAGCCTCGCCGGCGGTCTGGAGCTCCCGCTCAGCTTCCTGGAGCCGCCGGCCGTAGATATCCGGGTACGTCTCCCGAAACTGAAACAGCACCCGAAGCTGAAACTACTGCCGGCGTGCCGGCGCAACTCCAGAAAAATGATGGCGAGTTATCAAAATGATTTGTTTAATCACAAGATACTTACGGAACAATAAATATGGTATAAGGGTAGCGACCAACAAAATGTGAGGGGGCCAGTCAATTTTCAAACTACTGCTGAGAAGATCATTTTCTCTCTACGTGGTGTTTCAGAAAGAATGAGCTTTCTGGTACGTTCAGAAAAGGACAAACAATACTTCAACTTTAGTTTTCAACGAATTTTAATGCTGAATTGTGCGACATTAAAAAATTTACATTAACTAATATTTTTCATATTAAATACACTCGGACATTTTTTAGAATTAATCGCGAGAGGCAGTGTGTGTGGGTTGTGATCATAGATATCAACTATTACTACAATAGTAATAGTAGTAGTAGTAGTAGTAGCAGTAATAGTTCAAATCTATGGCTGTTATGTACACCAGTGAATATCAAGTATTTGTTCAGTGTCATTGGCGTGATGCTTGCCACGTGATACGCTGGTGACAGATCTGGGATAAATTTCGATGAATGCAAAATAAACATTTCCATCTCATTTTTAAGACTATTTTGCGACAGAAAAATATTAAAAATACCTTTCCAAACATGCATAATCCTAAATATCTCAAAATTTGTTCTCGATTGGTATATGATTCGTTCCCCAAAAAATATTTTTAACCTTAATATGATCACTTCAATAATATCATTATTTTTCAAACACCTTGTAGAAACAAAAACTGGTCGGATCTGGGCTCATTGCTGACTTCGGCGCTGGCTAGCTACTCATCTTTATTGATTAATTCTCAATTCGGTTGAAATCGAGGATTGTTTTATGAAAAGCGGGAGGGCCAGGCCCTCCCGCATATGAAATGAAGTAAAATTAAACTACGACGGATGTTTAAATATGCAGGTAAGAAAAACGCAAACTTAGAAAAGAACGCAAACTTTAAGCACAGCACGACAACCTTCCGATACAAAAAAGTATATTCGCCCTGTGAAGTTGACCTGTTTGAGTTTCTTCCGTTTGTCCTTGCGCGGCATGGCGGTGTCGGCGATGATGACGTCCAGCAGCGAGAGCAGCGACTGGGTGGTGGCGGCCGTCTGCTCCCTGCCGTACTCCTCGGTGGTCACCATGTCGCAGAACGTCACCGGAGCGTCGCAGCTGAACTGCACCTGCCGCGCCGCCGACGTCACCGTGGCGGGCACATACACCTCCATCATCACCATTTCTCTACCGTGACTCTAGTTTGTGTAGACATGGTTCCAACACGGTCTGAACAATGTGGTGCTGAACATTCGCCAGCACTCTACTGACATCACAAGTTGAGTCTGCGGTGCACATTAATTCGATTGAACTCATCGTCCGAGTTATTAGTCCCTTCGACCAAGGAAAATTCATACCATTTCCCTCGATTTACGGTTTGGAAAACATTGTTGAGAAGCAAATTTCGAATAGCTATATTCATACAAAGGAACATAGCCGACGGAAATAAATCTTATAGATACGATTTCTCTACTTTGACTCTAGTTAGTTTAGTTAGTCAGTTGAACTTTCGGGCTCAGTAAACAGTATTTTTAATTCAACTCCAAATGATCACATAGAATACAAAAGCATCAACAGCAGTGTACAGTTTAACAATATTTTAACAGCAGTAGCATCAGACTGCGGGCCGCGTCTCAGCTCACCGTTTCGCGCTGGCGGCCGCGCACGCGCTCGCGGACCTCCTCGGCCACGGCCAGCGCCGGCGCCATGATCTCCCCCTGGTGGTCCAGCATGTAGCCCACCAAGCGGCGCACCAGCACCGAGTCGCTGTCGGCGCCGCCGCACGGCCGCAGCACCCGCGCGGCAAACGTGTCTAACATCTGACACGGCACGCCGCACGGTTACACGTGTCCAACGTCTCACAGCACACCGTACGGTTACACGTGTCCAACGTCTCACAGCAAAACGCACTGTTACACGTGTCCAAAAACTAACAAAGCCACACGCTGAGCACGTGTGGCTCACAGAAAACCGCACACTGAGCACGTAAGCAGCATCAAACGGAAACCCGCTCATTGGGCACTAGGGCAACATCTGACGGAAACCAATACACTAAGCACGTGGCAAGCGTTTGACGGAAATCAAAATACCGAGCACGTTGTCAATATCTGAATAAAACGAAAACACCAAGTACGGGACCAACATCTGACCAATACTCACACACTAGCACGTGGCTAACACCTGACGGGAACCAACACACTGAGCACATGGCCAACATCTGACGGAAACCAACACACTGAGCACGCGACCAATGCTCACACACTGAGCTCTTGTCCGGGACCTTGCAAAATAATATTATACTGAGTCGGTGTGGCGTCAGACGGAAAACAAAACTGCAAAGTATCGCGCAGCTGATGAGGGAGCTGAAAGTGACAAAATGTGTCACAGAGGCGCAGGCTGAGTCCGACTCTGCTCTCACCAGCTCCCTGGCTCCACCCTGGTGATGCAGCTGCAGCCGCTGGTTGCCCACCACCTTGTGCATGAAGCGGAACAGCAGCTGCAGCTGGCGGCGGCAGCTGGGCGGCATCAGCGTCAGCAGCAGCTGCAGCGCCTCCCGCGCCAGCTTGTGGCCTTCCGCTGTCACCAGGTCTGCGGCAGAGGACGTCAGCTCGCCAATACACGCGGAGGAGGTAGGACAGGTGAATGGCTGGTGCAGTCCAACGACTTCTACCACATGCATGCCGACTGGGATCGGAGACTTTGGGCTGGGTCCTGCACCCCCTACAACCTCCTTCAAGCTCCTCCAGAAGGGGTAGAATGTTCTAATAGACTCTACTATTCAAGAGAAAGCTAGATTAGAACATTCTACTATTCTATGAGGAGGTTGGAGGAGGCGTTGCAACAGACCACTCACTTGAGTGATCAAAAATATACGTTACAAATGACTGTTGTCTAAGCAAGCGCTACGACAAAGCGTCAAAAAATATTGTGTCAAATATGAAAACGGGAGCAGGAAAACTGATACATCATCGTAATACATATCATAATATATATATATATATGATTGTTTGGGTTCAACGACGCACCAGTTATTAAGGCCCCGGTGCGGCGTCGACTCTCCGAAGAGGCGACCAAAGCAGGAAAGCGATGCTAAGCGGTAAAACACCCACGGCTATGTTATTGAACGACAACCTCTGTCCCAGGATCAAGCTAAACACGGTTTCGGAGATATGTGCCATCAGACATAACTAAATCAAACTGTCAAGCACAACAAGCGAAAATGGCTGACCCCAAAACTGTCTAGTATACGCCAAAGCCCCACAAGCACCAAAAGACATAGAGAAAGCATTTGAAAGGAAATAACTAAAGAACGGCAGATAGAAGGCGTTGGGAAACAGCATCAGATGTGCTACTTTCAAGAAGCCTGCACCAAACAGTGAGAAACACATACGAGCAATAAGCTGAAAACAGACGGACATACAGATATATGAACCGCAGAGAATATGTTTGAACAGAAACAGAAGCCAACATACAGGAAAGGCCGCCGTGCCGCAGATCGGCAAAGCCTCAGCGGCTGAGAAAGCTCATTCTCCCCGGGAAGTCAGCTGACCATGGACAAGCAATAATTGACGGTGGACAATAATCAATACGAGCTTTCAAAATAATCAACTTAAGCTCTGCTTTAAGCTTGCTTCCCATTTTTTCACTCAGAAAAAGCAGACGAAACATCTTGAAGGACGGACGGACAGGCATCGTAGCCTTCCCAGTTTGGCAGAACATCCTATCAACAATTTTACATTCTTTGGCCGGCTTATAAAGATTGCAAAAATAATGATAAGTTTGATGAAAGATGAAAAATTGTCATTGAAGAATGGTAAAAGAACGTTGTGGTACATTTTTGTGAATGCACGTGACCGTTTTTATTAGTTTTTCCCCACTTAAAGGGAATGTGGCACCTTCACAACGTGATTTAACTGAGATAGCCAAGTTGTAAAGCAAGTCGGAAAACCCGGTACTCCATATTTCATTTGTCTTGCAACTCGATATTTCCGTAGAAAAAAGCTAAAACCTACCTGACACCAGCCCCCCCATCAGCCCGTCGCCGGGCGGCCATTGTTGTGAGCTACTGGTGTGACGACATATGCTGAACTCACGATGAGCATCAGCCAGTCGAAGTCCTTGAAGCGTTTCAAGTATGGTAGTGGTTGCCAGAAAAAAGTACGCCTAATTTCACTAAATTCCAGGATTCGACCAAGGTGCCACATTCCCTTTAAGGGGTCCATGGGGTTTTTTCCCCTCTTAATGGGTCCTTTTTCACAAGTTTCGAGACACAGTAAAGACAACGAGCAAAAATAAAAGAAAACAGCTACACTAGGCTACAGTTAAACTACTTGAGTTCTGCAGTAATACAACACTAGGTGTTCAGGGACAGCCATTACCTTACATAATACCGGGAACCGAGCGGCCCAGGTGTCACTTAGCACATACACGTAGTGCTTCCAACTGAGACCACCGTACGATGGCCCATTCAAGTTCGTACGATATCCCATTCTATAAAGTTTTACCATTCCAATAAAAACTTCTGTCATCAAGAGAAGCATTTCTTTCCACGTATGACTAAAATATCGTACGCTGGAATGGTACTGTCCAATTTTCATTAAATCTACCTAAGAAGTCAGCTCGCGAGTGAAAGTGAAAACTTTGGAAGAACACCAGACCCCTCTATAAGAGAGACGATTATCCTTGACCCCCCACGGGTGAGAACAGAGCCCCGGTGCTAGCCGGCGGAGGGGGGAGGGGGCGGGCAGCGCGTGCAGTGCGTGAGTCCCAGTTACCGGTGGCGAGAGAGCGGCGGTGCGCGGGCGCGGGTGCTGGCCAGAGACTGCCGCTGCTGCCGCGGCGCTTACGTGAGGTGGCGCGGAACCGACCGTGGTAGACGGGTCGCGCCGCCGCCGCCGGGGGCGCCACCAGGCCACTCAGGGCCGACACGTTCTCGTAGTCGCGCGCCACCACTGAGACAGCCGGAGGCGGCGTCAACGGCAGAGCCGGCAGGTACAGCGGAACGGGTGACATCGGCAGCACCACAAGGAACGAAAATAAATGCGAGTAAATGTACTGAAAACTGTTACCCCTAAGAGGAGAGGGAGGATTCGGCACATATTAGAACAGTTAAACCAGGAAAAACGGAATATCCATGAAAAATATAGCAGGAGATACAAGTGCTAAGTGAACACGATCACAGAGCGGCACAGAACAGCATTAAAATGTTTGAAGAGTGCTCAGTACGCAGCCCAGCAGGGCAGCTGGGGCGAGGTCACGGGCGGGGGGGCTGACCTGAGAGCCTCTGTCGCGCCGCCTGCTGCAGCGGGGAGAGCGGCGGCTGGCTGACACGGCTGGGGTCGGCCACGCTGCGCCGCTGCCACACGCGCAGCGCCGCCGGGCCCAGACTGCGCGCCGGCGCCGCCGCCCGCTCCACCTGCTCCACAGTGGCGCCCAGCAGCCGGGCCGCCTTGGCTGCGCTGGGTCTGCCGCCGCCGGCGCTGACGGCGGAGCCGGCGTCCGACGCCAGAGAGCCGGACCGGGAGCGCACCGGCGCCGCCAGCGCGCTGTCCTCGCTGGCGTGACTCAGGCCTGACGAGAAGGCAGCGTAGTCGGTGGCGAGGGCGCCCTCCTGCTCCAGCTCCAGCTGCTGCCGGCGCCGCTTCTGCTCCTGCTTGTCCCTCCTGCGCTCCTTCAGGCGCTTCACGGAGCGCGACAGCGAGTCGTCCCGCAGCTGGTGGCGTCGGATGGAGGTCTGCAGCGGCGCGCCTGCGCCTGAGCCGGCAGCGGCACTGGTGCGGCCGCGCGCGCTCTCGGTGGACGCCTGCGACAGTCGGGAGCCGGGCCGGGAGGTGGGCAGGTGCAGCAGCTCCACCGAGCGCTGTCGGATCAGCCGCGTGACCGGCCCGGTGGCGCCGAACACCGTCTCCAGACAGGTGTCGGTGTCGGCGGCACGCTCTGACGTCACACTGGAGCCGACTGCCGAGTCGGAGAGCGGACAGCCGGGCTCAGTGGCGACGCTCAGCAACGAGACGCCCGAGCTGTGCAGACCGCCGAGAGATGAGAGGCTGGAGGTGGATGGACGGGCGGCGGTCTGCTGCCGGGCTGAGGTCCACTGCTGCTGCTGGTTCAGGGACAGGCCGGTACAGGACGAGGGCCAGCGACCGGCGAGACTGGAACCTGGATGCTGGGAGGTGGCGCAGGACAACACGTTGGACGCCGAATGCGAGGTCGCTTTGGGGTGAAGGCTGGGCCTGCTGACATGGCAGTCGTCCATCGAGGACTGAGAGCTCGCCAGCCGCTGTCTACTTGATGCCGGCTGATTGGAATACGCACGATTGGGACCCACGCGGGCCCGATATTCCGATTCCCGTATCTGATTTCTTGCTGGGAGGCCAGCGTATCCTGTCTGACTACCGTCTCGGACTGGATAACTGGAAAATTGGCCGTTGGCAGCCATGTCCTCCTCCAGAGCGGGCAGCCCACTCGGTGTCGAGTTCATCAGTCTACTGATCCCCAGACTGGAGGATGAGGTCTGGTGCGAGTCTGACAGTGCGTCAGAGGTGGACGATACCTGCCGCCTGGACTGGTGCCGGTGTGGGTCTTCACACACTGCATCCTGAGCACCCGCTCTCGACCGGCTGCCGTCCCGCAGTCCCGGTAACATCTCATAGTTGCCTTCGTACGGGAGGCGCTCCGATCTCGATGTGTAGCTTGCGTACCCCTCTGACACCAGGCTGGCCGTGGAGCCCTGAGTTTGCCGACTTCCAGACAGCGGACGGCTGTCGCGTGCAGCAGGTTCAGTCGTCTGCAGACTGGAGCTTGACCAGGTTCCCCTGGGATAGAGTCGAGTGGGTAGCACAGCCGGCGCAGGCTGTAGGGTGATGGGGGAGGGCAGAGGGTAGCTGACACCCGCAGAGGGATCGGCGCCTGGGCCCGCGCCCGCCGATGTACCCGGAGGACTGGCGAGGGTAGCCGGTCGGCTCCTCGTCATCACCCAGCGGCGGCTGGAACACGGCCCGACAGAACTGACCGCCATCCAGCGGCGACGCGCCCTCCTCCTTTCCGTCGGCGATCGCCTTCAGAAAGCTGGCTGCCCTGGGCCGCCGCTGCTGGAGTCTGCCGGCGTCGGCTTCCCCGTCCTCAGACCCGCCGCCCACTCCCAGCTGCAGCAGCCGACGCCGCAGCATGGCTACACTCTCGCGGGCCGGCGTCACCGGCACCGGCGCCGCCGTGAACACAGAGTCGTCCTCCGGCCGGCAGTAGCGGCCGCCACCGCCGCTCCCCGTCACAGGCGTGTCGGCGCCAGACAACCGCGCCCCGCTGCTGTCGCGCGGCGTCGATGACCACGTCGGCTCCGACGGCGACATCAGCAGAAGCAGGTCCTCCACCGAGCGCGTGGCGGAGGCGGCAGCAGCGGTGGGTGCCGTCTCCCCAGCGGCAGCGCCGTCGGCGAGGTCCGCCGGTGGCGCCCCCTGACGCAGTCGTCGGTCAATTCTCTCAGCGTGCAGGAAGGCGGCCAGCAGAGGGTCACACAGGTCATACGGCACCAACGGGAACGGCAGCGCGGCGAAGTACTCAGAGATGACGCGGAGTACGTCGCGCTGGAAACCGGCGTAGTCGCCCACAGGGGGCGTGGCGCCGGGCGGCTGGTGCATTGGCCCTGCGAGCGAAGACGCGGAAGGTCAGAGGACAAGGAGGTGCAAAAACGCCGAGGGGGTTATTCGCGTATGCAGGAGGATATTAATGAACCATGAAAATCCGACAGAAATAGAGAATACAGAACAAAGCACATCACCAAAACACGAAACACAGATCACCACACATACACGAACTAGTAAAACAAACGCACATACAGATCAATATACCAGTACCTTTTACACAAAAACGTCATCACCTATGATTAGACCTGAGCTGCAGTCTATGTTGTGTTCATCTCCTGCACCGCCACAGCGGCAGAGCATGTCACCGTACTCACAGTTGGCGAGCGACTTCATGGCGAGCAGCAGCCAGTGCGGCAGCGGCGGCAGGGTGTCCGGCTGGCCGGCCGGCAGCGGCAGCACCAGGCCGCGCTCATTGACGCTGGAGATGTTGTGGCGGATCCAGGCCGGCACCACGCAGCCGGCCGGCACAATGTCCACCAGGGGCGCGTCCAGCAGCCGCTCCAGGCTTCCAGCACAGGCCACACCGTCAAACACGCCGCACACAACTGGACAGGGAAGGCGGGCAGGAAGAGATGCCAGAGACCAGCCGGTGAGTTCACCGCCAGCAGGGTTGGGATACTGATTCTAACTGGTGGATCTGTGGCGTAGAGATCGTTCCCGAACATTCATACGCCGCGCAGGAAAAATTCTCGGGGAAGGTAGATCGGATCACTTTGAACGAGTGTTTGCCTCACTGAAGCGACCCCATTTTAATGCAGTTCAAACCCTGAACAATGTTCTGTGACGGAATCCATGCAAGCAGCGAAGCAAAGCATGCCCCCAGCCAAGCAAAAACTGTCTCCAGCCGACAGCGTTCACCCTTCGCTTTAACATACATAATTTCAACAACAGCAGTTCTAGATGATATCCAGCAATCATAAAAACATGTCGGAAATCTCATCCACAACAACCTATATTTCTCTTACCTGATTTCAAATGATACAAACCCATGAGACAGCCGTCAGCCTGAGAGCTCTCACCGTCCGAGCAGCACGTTGCACCAGACGTTGTCGACCTCAGCATCGCTCAGCTGCCGTGCAACGGGCCGACACTGCGGCAGCGCGGGAGGAGGCGGCTGCAGCTGCTGCTGCGGCGGCGGGGGCAGCCTCTCCTGTAGCGGCCGCGGGGTCGGCAGCCGCTCCGGCGACTGCACCCGAGGCTGGGCGGACCGAAAAGGAGACTGCTGCTGCGCCGGAGGCCTGTTCTCCTGCTGCTGCGGCGTCAGCTGGCGGTCCGGCTGAGTGGCGGGTGTGCGGCGCAGGCGCAGCTCCGGACTGCTGCGGCCCTCCTCGGCTAGCTCCAGCGGCCGACCGCTAATCAGCGTCAGAGCCGACCGGCCCGGCGTGCCGTGAGAGCTCAGTCTGTGGACACACACGGGGCGTGACAGTCCACCAGCCACACTGAGCTCACTGCCAAACAGCTCAGCCTCCACCATAGACGGTGCAAAATACTCAACCTTCGCTTCTGTGGGCCCGGAAACTCATGATTTTCAGAACGCGAAAAGACCGCATGCAAGTGCAATCAGAGAAGAGAATTTCAAATCACATTCGGAGGCACAAGATCCCTCTGATCGCTCGGTCGTGGAGTTTCCACAATTTCCTCCGAATAAGTTGATAAGGCCTTCATAAATGTCACTAGGAGCGTGGTGTCATGACAGACAATTTTCAAAAAGTGTCATATTATCTTAATGCTAGAAGCAGGCTCAGAGGGCTGGATAGGAGATATCTATCGATTCAGACCTGAGCATGCAATGGCGCCTTGCACGCTGCAATTCTGTCTTCCACCTGATTTCAAGTACTGTGATTGTGAGCGAGTGTAAAATTTCCGCTAAGAAGCACTGTTACGGCCTTAGGTGCGTTGCCTAGGAACTTTCCAAGACACCGCAGAACGCACAGTTGTTTTATGCTTCGAATAAAGCCTAAACTAATGACAGCCAGCATCCACGATTTTCCCACTCACCACTTCTTCGCACCAAACCAGCACCACCACAACAGCACTGACCTGTACAGCTGGCTGTCGTCGCGGAACGCCAGCACGCCCTTGCGCGGTGGTCGCACCGGCGCCACGATGCCGGCCTGCGCGAACTTGGCCAGCAGCCGGACCGTCTGCGCGCGGCTGACGTCGTCGGCAAACAGCGGATGCCGGCGCAGGTAGTCCCTGAGCCAGGTGACGGCGGCCTGGGCGGTGAAGCAGCGCTCGTGGCTGCGCAGCTGGCGCCAGTGTCGCTGCAGCACCATCCCCTCCCGGAACCCGCGCACGGCCGCCGCCCACTGCAACAGGCGCGCCGCCGTCAGGCAAGGACCGGAGGTGGCCCTGTGATGGTATCTGTGTGCTCTAATGCTGACAGCTTCAGATAGAGAGACTGTCAAACTGTCGGCCGAGGCTAGCATTTCTAATTCATATCGAGCACAATTTGGAGAGTGAACAAAGTATGATTGCATGATCTGGTCCCCTAACTACTTTGGTCTTAAAAGTCATAAAGCAGTCTGCACTCTTGTTTCTAAATAAAAAAGCAGCTTAACCAAGAGTGATGCAGCAGACAGAAGCTGGAAAGATTAAACTGGAAAAAATATGTATGCATAAACCTGCAGCTGAACAAAGTGGCCAGATCAAAGAAACAAAAATACAGGGGGCTTCCCACCACTAATCCCAAAATGACTAGCTTTGATAAAGTCACTTACCAACATAGTTGCTTTGTATGGTCCATCAGCATCTTTGCTTGATAGTTGGTCACCCTCCATGGCAAACTGAAATGAGAATATGAGAATATGAATGAGACTTTAGCACTTGGTAAATTAAGCTGTATTAATTTAGGCCAGTAAGCAGAATGCAGCATATTTTAACCAGATCTTGTTGGGGTAGCTCTTCTGGTAGCTTCCTTATTTGAGGTAGCTTCTTCATAATTTAGGACAAAGAGGGAGATTAGGGTGGACACAGAAACTCAGCAAAAACTCTGACACAAAATGGACTCTAATAGCAGTTGTTCTGCTAAAAATCTGTTCAGAGCATTTATATGATAAAAAATACTATTTGGGCTGCTCCAGCCACCTTGTAGATGCATATGCTACCTTTCATGATCTGGATATTAAGCAGGCAAAACAGTTTGAGCCTCTGATTAGAGCCTGGTTACCCAGTGAGCCAACAAACTGAAATGAAAATGTTTCTGGGAATCAACCCCAAAATTGTGACTGAATACCACACAAAAAAGTTATCATAGCAGATATCATGAAAAATAAGCACATAGAAAACCATCCTTCCAACTAATTTTCAATCTTTGTCCTTTCAACCTATTCAATCTTTGTCTCTCAACCGGTGTTTTTCCTGATAAATTAAAAATTGCAGTGGTGGTGCCGTGTTTAAATCAGGAGACCCCTCTCTTTTCACAAATTATCGGCCCATATCGATCTTACCAGTCATCTCTAAAGTATTAGAAAAATTATATATTCTCAAATTATTGAGTATCTTGCCCTCAATAACATAATCAGGATGGCCAATTTGGATTTCGACCCAACCATAGCACTTACATGCCAATATCGATTCTCTACGAACTGATTACGTCTTCCTTGTCTCGAAAAAGTATGTGCTGCCATCTATTTAGATTTATCCAAAGCTTTTGACACGGTAAACCACCCAACCTTTTATCAAAATTAAGAAAGTATGGTTTCCAGACTCTAGAGTTAAATTTCTTGCATTCTTATCTCCTCAATCGAGTACAATATGTAAAGTCAATGATATCATCTCCAGCACCCCTGCGTCTATGCCACTGGGCGTCCCTAGGCAGTATCCTAGGCCCGCTTCTATTTTTGCTCTTATCAACGATATCTCGAATAGTTCGCAATACCGAAATTTCTGCTTTTGCAGATGATACGGCCCTCTTTTTGCTGCAAATTCCCATGATGAATTAATGAACAATGTCCAACAAGGTCTCGAGGACGTATCAATATGGCTAAATTCTAATAGATTAACTTTAAATGTAACAAAATCTGTCTACCAACTGTTCACAACCTCTAGTCTAGATATCCCAATTTCAATCAATGGCACTATGCTTAGACGAACAGCCTCTACTAAATATTTAGGTGTTTATATTGATGAGGATCTGAAGTGGGCATCCCATATTAGAATTGTTGAAAATACCGTATCAAGAAATTTAGGACTCCTTAAAAGAGCTCAACATATTCTGGAACCCAGTCAACTTCTTCTGCTGTATAATGCCCTATTCTACCCATCCTTTTTACGGCCTAGAAGTCTGGGGGAATACATTCAAATACAAGCTCAATAAATTATCGATCCTACAGAAAAAGCGTTAGAATAATTGATCAAGCAGAACGTCTCGCTCATTCCAGTCCCCTGTTTAAAAATATAAAATTCTTAAGTTTCATGATCTGGTCGAATTCTCAACGCTTAAAGTTTCCACAACTACCTAAGGGGTAGTCTACCGTCCCCTTAAGTAGCCAGTTTAACCTTAGAGATCAGGATGATACCTTGAGAAACGTCCGGACGAACTATCATTTCGTGGTCCCATATGCCTCAACAGTGTACGAAAGTTTTCCTCTTTATTTGTGCCCTCGGACTTGGAATCAGATTATTTCACCAAAAATTAGAATTTGGTTGATGTTCCTATGTCAAGCCATTTTTCAAGATAGTCCTACGGAAATTATATATAGATAATTATTAGTCGCGTAACTTTTGAGAATCTGTACGTATATGTTTGAGTGAGTAGTGTAATCACCGGCCTGAGTCAAATTGCCTTCGTCAACCTGATTGTAGTTTTTGTATTGAATTAGCGCGGGAACTATATATTACGGTAGCGGATAGGTGTCGATACAGGCCGGCCTCCGGCACCACTCTACCTGTCCTAAAATCAGCCCCTAACTGCCGTGTGATCACCCAATCTCGCCCTCTCTCTCTCACTGAAAGTTTCATGCGGCAACGACTTTCTTCCTATCCTCCGCAGCTAACCTTTTTCTTCCGCAGTTCCGCTGGACTCGGCGCTGCTCCGGGTCGGGGTCCCCTGCCTGAGCTGGCGTGCGCGGCGCCCCGTGCCGCTGAGGCCGCCGGTGGGGCGTGGTTTCGTGATCGCGGGCGACTTACGGGGCTATGGCTTGCGACTCTGCTGGCGCGGCTGGCATGTGACTGATGTGGCTGGCGGGTGGCCCCTGTGGGCTGACCATGTTGCCTGCGCGGCTGGGCCACTCCTGCCGGTGAAAATGCGTGCGGGGTCTGTATGTCATGTCCGTCGGGTCTGTTGGAATGTTTAATGCGTATTGCTGGTGCGATTCGTGCCCCGCCCTTTGGGCAGTGGCGTTCTGGGTCTGAACAGTCGGCCGACCTAATCCTGACCGTGGGCTTCCCTTGGTGCTGCTGTGGGGCCTCTCCGGCCTACGTGTTGCGAACCGCCCGGTGATGGGCCTAATCGCTCTCTGATGGATGGCCTTGCCATGTCCACTCGGCAGCAGTCGCGGCGCCTCTGTGGTACTTGTATTCCCGTTGTTGGCGGCGCTGGGTGACGTCGCTTTGTTTCGCTGCCGGTGCAGTTTACTGAGGTTGTCAGGCTTGCTGGCAGCTGAGATGAACCTTTTTCGGGTACTAGTGCAATTTCCGGAATCTATTCCTGAATGTCCGGTTAAAACACTTTATTTTATTTTTTTATTTTTTTATTATTGCCGGCATTCTATTTTTTTTTTTTTCTCTTCCTGCGATACCTTATTGTCCCCAGGGAACCATGCGATTGCTCAGAAGGCACCGAATTTCTGCATCGCTCGAACTTAGCTGTCGTGTGCCTGCCACTGCCCCCTTACCGGTCGCCTCGCGCCGGAGCGAGATCCCTCCCCTGCGTTCTGTGGGTGCCCGTTTTTACCGCTATTTTCATCACTCCCTGATTGTATTCCATCACCATGTTTCATCCCACTTTTTGTGTTTGGTCTTATTCCATATGTACCAGTGTACGAAATACATGTATGGATAAAAAAAAAAAAAAAATTCGGACCAGGATTTCAAATTCATAAGGGCATGGCCAGTGTCATTTCCCTTCAGTTCTCTTTACCAAAATGGCGGCCGGTCGGACGTTTTTCCTCCATGTAACTGTATGACTACCATATTTGTATTTTTAACGAGTGTGCATTCAGTATGCATGTATGGATTCAAAAAAATTTACCCTCTCGAGTTTAACCAAAGGATATCATTTACCATTACACCACCAAATACTGTAAAAAAAATTGGATGCATATCAACAAGAATCAGATTTGAATCTGCTTTCCATGATCAAAAGCTCTATCAGGATTGTAATTGTATCCTGATATGCTGTCCAATTTGAATTGAGGTCAAGTTCAAGTTGTGCATGGCACCTAGTTCAATGATATATCAAACACTGTTTTAAGTTTTCATTTGATTCCCATACAGCTCTGATCCTCATCTTTACCAAAGTTGAAGTGTCATCAAAACTAGATTTTATGCATCCTGACCCTTAGTGCAATCCTCGTCACACTTCAACTTTTGATGTGGAAACTCAAACTGGGCCAATGACAATGAGGATTAAAACTATGTTGCTGTATTACTTAATCAACACTATATTTTATGGCCTACAGTATAACACTATGTTTGCTATGGTGGATTTATCACTATGGCATGCATGTATCACTCATAACAAGAATACAAATAAAAATGATTTACTCCAAACACTTGTTATCTAGGTAGGTAGGTATGTCAGCTTTTAATGCGACGCCGCAGAATTAATAACCACCTACCTGCTCACTTCTACGGGTAAAAAATCGTTACTCCCAGAAATTTTCAAAGCTCATGTTTCGGTTTGCACAGTGAAGCAGCGCAGCGTAATCAGATATTCCCTCCCAAAATTTCAATCGAAATCCCAAATATTTACTAGAACTGCCGTCCGCAAATCTATTATCTATTTGCCTCTATATTTGCGTCTTCCCGAAACACCTTTCAAATTTGCCGCAGATGGTTCGCAGTCTTGAATGCTGATTGGCTGATCGAATATGGCATCCAAAGAAGACTACTGCCAAATTAGAGAAAGTTCCCTTACCTTCATATTTCTACCCTTCCCCTCCTGCACCAGCCTGAGCCCTGTTCCGCTGTCAGCGTTGTCAGCACATCAGCGGGCCGCGTTCCCCTCGTCACGGATTTGCCTCTCCCGGGAACTGTTCTGAGGTTTGCGGGCTGATGGCCTGCTTTTGCGCTGATGAAAATAGTAGTGCACGAGCGGCAGCCTAATATTTTTAATTGAATAAGGATTAAGTTCCCTTTGCTTAGACAAACAAGGGCGATTATGGCACTGATGTTACTTTCTGGAGGAGAGGTTAGAGGTGCTGCTGACAAAACTGTGCTGACAGGTGGAACGGCTCTGTTCCAGCTGTCAGCACAGTTTGTCAGCAGGACCTCTAGCCACTCCTCCAGAAAAGAAATATCAGCGCCATAATCGCCTCTAGTTTGTGGTAAGCAAAGGAACTTCAACCTTTATACCATTAAAAATATTAGGCTGCCCTTCTGCACTTGTTTTTTCATAGCGCAAACAGAGCCATCAGCCCTAAAACCTCTAGAACTAGTTCCCGGGAGAGGCTCAATCCTGTGACGTAGGCGCAACACGGCCCGCTGATTGTGCTGATAAAACTGTGCTGACAGTAACGGGCTACAGTTTTGCTGTGCGTCAGCCAGATACGACCACAATAATAATCAAGATACCTTTACTTAATAATAACAAGAGATAGGAAGTGGCTGATTTGTTTGTTCGTCCGTGCGTCTCGTAGATTGTATTCTTTTCTGAGTAAAAAAACGTAGAGAGAACTATCGGCACAAGGGGCTTGAAGGACATGAACTTGCTTTCCTAATCTGAAACGAGGTCAGGTGGGTGCAAGATTTTTTCACGTCAATGGAAATTTCGATTTCAATTTCCATGCTACCTATCTAGGAAGATGATTGATGAAAAGAGTTCCAGATCGACATATAATTTAGTCTGATGTACCTATTCAGAATTGTATTGTACCATATTGCCCCACCATCATAAATAGTGAGGTACAGTGATGGCAACTCAAGCTCTCTTAACCTGTCATTGACTTCATTTCCATGGGCAAAATGCTATCCAGATAGGGCTGCCAATCAGGATAATAAAATGATCATTGACTCTGTAAAGTGCTTTTTCACCAGTACTTTAGCACAGATTGTGCTCTAGTGCTGGGGAATAGCGCTTGATGGAGTGGATTGACAGTCCAATACAGATCAAAATGTAGCTGTGGATCCATGCCTTAAGGCCAGTCAGCAGAAGTTGGCAGGTTTTGATGACATCTCAAGGCAGATTTTGCCCATCTACAGGGGCAGGTAAGGAAAAATTGGGTTAGAAACTGGCGCTTGGGCAGCACTGACACACAGGTAGACATGAAAGCACCAAAATGAATAAAAAACTGAAATACCAGCTGTCAAAAATTCCCGCACAAATTCACATTGCCAGTAACCTAAAATTTGTACCAATCTGCAATATAAGGGTGAGAAAAATGTACCCATCCTTACCCACACAATGCAATGTTACCTCTTGTTAGCTAGTTAGTTAAGGACTTTTTATAAGGCACTCTCCTGTGTCTTTAAACCATTCAGCCATTATTTGATTGGTTTTCAGTGTTGCCTCCCCACACCAGTCTCACAAATTTGCACCAAGTTAATCAAATTTGCACCACTTGCTCCTGTCTTCAAGGGCACTCACTCTGACAAGATATTGTTGGAAGTGCCATACTTTTACATCATTCAAGAAGTCACTCAACTGAGCATGTGGGTACTAAGACTGAGATTTTTCCATTAATCCTGGATCTGCTTCATACAAAGTGATAGAAATGTTCCCAAGAAGTGTTCCCATCTTTGAGCAAAGTGCAGGCAAGAGTTTTGAATAGAAGTGGTGGCAAGGTGACATCAATGTGAGCGACAGTGGATCATGCTTACTTAGATCGTTCTCATCATCCTATTCAGGGATTACCAGACCAGGGATGCATAAGTCTTTGTGATTCTCATGGTATCCTCCCAACAGGTGTAAGTTGGTAACACCATATGACCTCAGCAATCTGTGTGCTGTAAATTGTTTTTGTTTTCATCACTTTTTCCCTGCAGGTCAGTCTGCAAAAAGTGGCAGGATTCACTGAGGGCTCAATGGGCCAGCTTCAGGGCAGATTTTCGAGTTTGGGGAAGTTTTTACCCATCTGTGAGGTAGTTAAAAAATTATTGGCGCAGATACTGACACTTGGGGCAGCACTGACCCACCAGGGCTGTCCCAGAGGCACTGATAATAATACAAGAGGAAATAACTATCAATTTTGTTGTGGCTTTTCCATGGCCACTGCAAAATGAAATCTTCTTCCCTGGAAAAATAAAGAGTATGCCATAGCAGTCAAATTTCTGCCTTAAACACTTTGAGAAGCTTGCCTTGTTTTGCAGACTGGCCTGCAGGGGGGATGCTGCACTACTGTCCCTCTCATTATAATTTTCCCATGATTGATGTAGTTTTTAAATAAGCCCAGTGTATTTTTCATCTTGAGAGTTCACGGCTGATGTCAATTTGTATCACCTTATGTCAGCAGTTCACCAGACAGGTTTGGCCTGACACCTTGTTTTTTTTCCTTGGGCTGCCAATTTTGCCATTCTGGCTGCTATTGATAAGAATTCCCTGCAATTAATGCTGCATGGTGCAATAGCTATGTTGAGAGTCATTACAAAAAGATTGCTACAATTGACATACCATACAGCTATGTGACCCATCTAGTTAACTCATAGGGAGGGTCAAAACTGTGGGGTTAAATTTCTCAGGGGGCCAAAAGTCTAAGTGAAAAGAAAAAGTATGCATCATATGAATAATTTTGGGGACAAATTTTTGTGCAAAAAAATATGTAAGAATTAGTTTTACTAACCAAGCTGTGGTCTCATCCCAAATAATGTGAAAATGCAAGGCAGCGACTGAGGTGTATTTACAAAGGCTAGCAAAGGTCAACCAAGGTCAAAAAGTATGTCAAAAGGTTATAAAGGTTACTAAAGATTTAGTAAAGTCAACTGAGGCCATGGCATGCATTTTATCCAAGCTATTGTCAAGGATGCAAGATAAAGCCCGAAAAGACGAATGATCTACCATACATGCTGTGCATGACATAGTTTCATTTGAAGAGATGCAAAATGAATATCCCATATGCAAGGCAAAGTGATGCCAGCATCTATCAAAGACGTTTCTGGGCTGTATTGCAAAAAATGGGTGGCTACAGCCCCCATGAGGGCGAGAGCTAAGAATATTGTAATGTACACAATAAAACTTTGCTTACAAGTAGAATCTTCTCAAAAAGTCAGGCATTGATGTGTCTCCATTCAAACTAGTTTCTTACATTGTTAGGTACCTTGTGAAAATATGTTTTAAACAGTTCAGAAAATTTCAGTAGCATGCTGTATATTGCTTGGAATATTTTAAATAAAAGTATGAGGTGCGGGCAAAATTCACTCTTGACTTAAACCGGGCGTAAAGAATCACAATGAATGTCTGAGTCACTGAAGGTCCAATCACTTTTGGTACCTACTCCCATCCTTGTCATCTTCTTCCATAGTTTTCAGTCAAGCTATGCTCATTACGACGGCGCTTGGAAAGCCACCTGACGAGTGTGGAAGCGCCTGCAATGACTGAGGGTAATGTGGGACATTTCACGACAAATCTGCACGCATCTGTCAGCGGGCATGTTTACCCCCTGATATCAGAGCTTTAAAGCTGACATCGTCTCTGGTGTACGGCACCCGTGAAGACTCCTATGAGCGACCCAGTCCTGTCTGATAAACGTTTTTAACATTAGAGTTACCTGCAAGTTTACCATACGAGCATGCAGTGATTGTTTTACATTTCCGTATAAATGCATGTGGCATATAGACAAAATATACACCATGTGACGAGCAACTTGTAACCTAGAGCACCCATGGCACAGCATTACCATTATCAAAAGAATATGTTCCCAAAAGAATAGTCTTAGCGGGACTAAGTAAGCACATGTTTTAACGTGTTTGCTTCCGCACATGATTACAAAAAACGTGCGTGTTTGAAGGAGTCATTTTTGAGTATTTTTATTTCTCAATAAAAATAGTGGTTATGTTGTGACAAGCGTAGGTCAACAACATTAAGAACGAAGAAAATCCGTTAAAAACCGAAGCGGGGTGCCGACTGGCCCCTTTCTTCAGCGTCGGATCCGCACTCACGCAGGCACCGTTGGTGCAGTGGGGTGAGGAAGGGCACTGTTCAACAACTCGAACGGCTCCAGCAACCACCCAGGTCCGGTTCGTAAAGAGTGCGAAAGAGAGAAACGAAACATAGAATCAGGAGATTCTCGGTATGATCTACGTGAGTGATAGTTAAGTTTAAATCCCGCGAAACTGTCATATTCTCTGTAAGACAAAGTACTCACGATGTTTATGATGAGCTCAAAGGTTGAAATACCTAACTTTAATATGAGCTCTTTCCTATTAATGTGAGGAGCAAACAAAATAATTATGAAATCGATTTTTTTCGAATTTTTTTAACAAATTACTTTTTAAGCCCCTGCAAATGTTTTATTTTCAGGATTTCCTCACTTAAATTATGCACAATGTTTGACGTGCGTCTTCCGTTTCCATAACAAAAAGTGTGTTAAAAAATTATTTCATATCGATGTGGATTCGATGGGGTCGGTAGTTTCCAAGCCATGGAGGACTGAAAATATCACAAACGTTTTTAAGGATGGTATTCATGGAGAGCTCCGTTTTTCATCACCGTCTGTATATTTTTCTGTTAAATATGTCGGGAAGTAAATTTAAATTCGATATCCATGTATTACTCGGTCTTGTGTGTTCCTATATTTGTGCTATTTTCAGGTTCCTCAAACAGTAATTATCATGCCTGAACATCCCTTCACGCCCCTGTTCTGCCCGTGTTGTGTGCAGGTATGGAGGTCGCCGGCCCTGCGTGCAGCACGCCGCTGGTACTGGCAACTGGCCCCGATCAAGGTGCCTCTGCAACATTGGCGGGCACAGAGCTGATGTCCGCCCCAGGACAGGAGGGCCCTGGACAGTGCCTGGTCTGTGCGGCCCACTTGGCCGTCGGTGTGGACGCCTGGAACGTACGCAGCACGTACACCAAGCAGTCTAGCTGGCTGCTGCTGAGCAAGTAAGGCTTCACGGCCAGCCGTTTGGCTGGTTTGTAAGGTTTTGGGACTGTGTAATAAGTTCACATATGCAGCTGAAAGGATGTGGATGGGCTTGCCCGGTTTTGTAATAATGTCTTACCGGATCTAGCTGTAAGGACGTTTTAGAAGGTTCTGTGTGTATTTGCTCTTAGGGGCAGTGATGTGTCTTTGGCTAGGTGGCCTTCAGAAAATGTAAGATTATGGTAGCGATCGAAGTAATAACCATCGTCATGAATGCCCAGTTTGTCCTTATATGGTCATTATATGTCTTGTGATGACACGTCTGCCTGGTTGCCACGCCTGTGGTCGGTTACTCCGGTTGCTGGTTGGCTGCTCCAACAATTATCGACTTTTTATGTCCTCCTTCACCCGGTCTTGATCACCTTGTTCATTTGATTTTCTCTTTGTTTTATTTTCTTAATCTGCATTGTGCACTTCGTGCCGTTTCAGTATTGTCCTTGAGTTTTCTTCTGCGTTCTTATGTCCGTTGTACTCGAATTCCCTTGAATAGTGTGGTGCCATTCTGTCAGAGCTAAGCGGACATATCTACTTGTGATTTTCCCCCTACAAAACACATTGGAAAATGTGTTCGCTCTGGTGGCTCTATTTAGCCTTGTGCTTCCGTACGTATGCCAAGCTTAACCCTGTAGTCTTTCAGCCATTCAATCTTGTGGACTTGATCTCTGTGATCAGTTTGTATTATGCATAACCCTCAAAATAGTTTGGGAGCACTTTCAATCCAAAATTTCCTGATATCATCCACGCTGGGATAGATGAAAAATGTTTACGAAAATATTTGACAAAATAGTGCGAGACCTGCACACGCTCTAACGGTGGCTTGCGGCACCCTTGCATTAACGGGAGTGGGCACCCACCATACCCGCTCCCCAGGTCTCGAAAACCACGCTAGGTATCGCAAACCAGCAGTTCGATAGAAATCATGATGTAATACCAAAATAAGATTTTCTTTGCAGTTTTTTGGGTCAGGTTTGTAGTCATCGGTGTTAAAAGAATGCTTCCATAATGATACTCTAGAAACATAGGTGTCAGGCATGGTGTAGGACTGAGTAGAACTATAAAGAAAATTGTGTACCATTTCAACTGTGACCAAGCAGAGTTGGGTGGTGTATAATATGACCTTGCTGGGTCAGATGTAAGAATTGATCTGGCCTAAGGTCAGGCTAAGTTCGAGTAGGGTCATAATGAAAATAATTGAAATCTCAATAATAAGGCATGCAACATGACTGTAAAACAGTCATTCCCTTCCAGTTATTTGTATTAATTGTTGAATTATTTGAAATTGAATGTTTTTTCTGTGGATTTCCGATAGAGAGGTCTTAACTGGAATCACTCCCTTACCACTGTCGGATGGAACACTCATGCGTGCCAGAATGTGTAGGTACTTGCATTTAATGTCATAGCGTGTACCCTGTTCCGTCCAGCCGGAATTGGCGTCGGGGCTCCGGCATAATCGGTGGCTGGGAAACATGTTCGAGAATCAAAACGTTTTTTGGCTCGGTGTGCTGTTTTATGTTATTAGTCTCATCAGTAGTTTAAGTATACTCGTACTGCTTTCAGTTATAACATTTATCCGGGGTTACATCACGTTACCTAGCTTGATGATGTGACGTCCTGAAATGGCCAGGATCTGATATTTGTAGAGAAGTTAACACGCGCATTGACGGGGGTCTGAGCCACCTTCGTTTTGACGAGGGGGGCGGGTACCCGCCCGCCCCCCTAAGATCTCGAGAACCACGGTAGGTAGCGAAAAACGGTAAAGGGTGTTTGGTAGCCCATCCACTTCTCCATCGAAAATATTTTGACCATTTTTTGTCAGGTCACATTTAAGGTCACGAGAGGCCAAAACATGCCGTAATAGGGATGACATGTGAATTAAGTTTTTCGGTCATTACATCTGAACGAATAAAGATAGAGCAAAACGACTTGAACTTTATGAATCCTTGCGGAAAGCTGAATCGAATGATATATAATTTGACCTTGCTGGGCCAAATCAAGGATTTGACCTGACCTGAGGTCAAGTCTGGGTAAAATTATATAAAATTCATATCATTAGAACCGCAAATCCAAGGCGAGTCTAATGCACCTAAAATAAATGCTCTATCACTATCCGTTACTGACTTATACAGTAAAAATCATTTTCCCATGTATTTCCAATGGAGAGGTCATTCCTCGTACCTGACCTTAGGTCATCGATATAGAAATTACCGGATCTATTTTAGAGAACTCGGTGGGCCCATTATGTGATATGAGCTTAAATCGGATAAGTTCACCCTGCTCCGACTTATGCTATCTTAAACTTTTTTAGGTCGGGTCACTTGACCTGTACTGGTGACCTGACCTGAGATGACCTAACCTTAAAATTTTAACAGAAGTTAAAAAAATGATGAGGAAAACGTTATGCCAAGAACGGCGGCGCTACGCGCCACCGTTTTACTGCTATCTCCGAAAAACCCGAGGGGCGGGTACCCGCCCCATCAATGCGCGTGTTAAAAGTTATACAAAAGGCTCTGTACATACGTTGCTATAATTTTACTATCTACAATAACCTTAGGGTGTGGGAGCGGTATCCCCCTCCCTCTTCAATGCGTTGTGATACGTTGAAATGTATGTATTTCCCTTTTCACAGCAGACTTCGCTCTTAATCACACGTTCTAGTTCCTTTTGCTGCCGGAAGTATTAATTTCCTTCGGATTTCATGTCGAAATGCTACACAGCTTTAGACTGTGCCGTACCAGAGCTCCCGTTTGTGCAATATCGATAACCGAGCTGTTCTGTGTCCCAGGCTGTCTCTCATCCTGAACACTAATGTGGAATCGTGCGGAGACGTGATCTGCGGCCCGTGCCTCAGTCTGGTCAACTTCGTGGACGAGTTTGACCACAAGGTGCGTTCTGCCGAGGATGACTTGAGACTGAAGTTCCAACGCAGCCGAGAGATGGCAGTGTCAAACACCGTCGCCGCTACGGCGCTCATTCCTGCTGACTCGCTGTCAGTCGCCAGTGCGGTGAGTTGTCATACAACTTCGTTACTTTCAAGCGCTTGTCTGTCATGAGTGCATCAGTGCCTGAATGTGACCCTGTTCAAAATCATGGTTGGAAAAAAGCCGGCTTAAATTGAATTTATGCCAACCAGTGGCTTTTATTAATTTAAGCCGGTTTAAATCGGCTTAAATTAATAAGAGCCGGCTTAAATTCAGAATCAATGAAAGACCCATTCAATCCAAGAACACCCTTTCATATCAAAGATAGATAGGTGAGAACTGCACAATACTATCAATTTGCATATTGTTTGAAGAATTTGAGTTGAGCATGTCGTCCATCAAGTTGGCTGAGCACAAAGTCAATGTAATTAATACTGGCAAGCTGGAGCATACTGTTGCGAACAGGTGAATGTGATACTGTTTCAACAGTTCACGTAATCACAGCGTTTTACCTGGATGTGGAGATAGGTCACATATTCTTTTGCTATTATAGTTGGTTAGATATATGGACTTTACATAGTCATTAAAACAATTCCAAAACAAGGCAAAACTGTATTGGTCTCACACAAAGCGTGACAAATTATTATACAAAAAAACATTCATCGAGCAGCAACATATCACATTGCTCGACTGCATCATGTCGGCTTAATGACGGCCGCGCAGGGCCCTGTGCCAGAAAGACAGCTTTGCATTTGAAAGTTGGTGGTTAGAATTTTGGCCCTGTTCATACTTAAGCCATTTACTCTATCGTGCTTTTTTGGTGGTCTTTTAGTGGATGTTGGCCAATATAATTTGGTTCATGGGTATTGGAATGCAAAGGTATTTGTTAAAATGTTAATGATAGGTTAGCTTGTGCTAGGGTTTTTGTTAGCGTTTGTGACACTCCAAAAATATATGTTTAAGATTAGTAAGCTCTTATGAACATGAATATGGTATTTATACTTTAAGTTACATATTATTTTTGAAAATATGAAAGAACAGTTCTCGCGAGAACTTAACGTGAGTGGCTTTTATTATTGTCATGATAAGTGGTTTAAACCAGGGTGGCATAAATTAATTTATGCCAGCCGGTTTAATCCATGGTTTAAACTGGTTTAAACCAGAACGTGGCTTAAATTTGCCAATCCTGTTCAAAATCCATGGCGTTCTTGACTCGGCATTAGTTTAGCTTATTCGCCGGATCCTTTGTTTCTTTCTTTGCTCTGTGCTCTCCGTGGTTCTCCAATTCTCTTTTGTTTTCTTACTGTTGGTGCCCTCTGTTTGATAATCGTATGATTAGGCCGTATTGCCGCCGATCGTGAGGGCTCATTCTGCTGTCGCTACGCCAAAATATTTGAAATGGAGTTCCCCCTCAATGAGGTCAAATCATTGAAATTATTCGGTGGAGAGCGGCTGAAGTTGATTGGCATGGCGAGGTACAGTGGCTGTTGGAAATGCCACTGTAGGAGTGTGAAGGTTCTGGGATATGAGAACCGGCCTTTGCTATGTGTTGTAACCAGCTGGCGTGGTCTCGCAACGTTGAGCTGCATTTTACGCCTAACATAGTTCCTTATTATACTTTCCTGTTTGATTTCCTTCTGTTCGATATCTCCGCCAAAACCTGGGCCTCAGTTCGTAGAACATAACTTTACAAAGACAAACTTTAAAACGTGCATTGATTGGAGGCGGGTACAAAGGCGCCCCCTTCCCCTCCCGGTTTTTCGCAGATGCCTTGAAAACAGCGACGCTGTGTGCCGCTGTTCTTAGTATACCTTTTTTATTCTTCTTCAGCTGTCTTCAACATTGGGGAACATTTTTCATGCTACTTGTGTTATAATTTTGAGTCCAGGTCATTTCAGGTTTCACCAGTGCATGTCAAGTGACCTGAACCCCCAAAAAGTTCATGATGGCATAAGAAAGAACAGGGATAATCTATCAATTTGAATTTCATATCACATAATGAGCCCACTGGGTGTTAATTTTTTCTATATTTTTATATCGATGAACTAAGGTCAGGTACGAGTATTATCTATTGGGAATGCAGGAAAGAACAGGGATAATCTATCGATTTGAATTTCATGTCACATAATGAGCCCACTGGGTGTTATTTTTCTATATTTTTATATCGATGAACTTAGGTCAGGTACGAGTATTATCTATTGGGAATGCAGGGGAATACGGCTTAAGCTCAATAAGTTAATAGGGAATGGATTTGTATTTATTAACGTTTATTTATTCATTATTATGTTTATCGTTTATTCACTTTGACATTTTTATTAACTTCTTTTTGGTTTGTATTATCCCTAATGTTGTTTTGATGCCCATTTTGACACAATTTTATATTAACCTCACCCTAGATAATGCTGAATTGTATATTTGACCTAGCAAGGTCATGTCGTATGCTATTGGATGCGGCTTGCTGAGAGGATTTCACAAATGGTTTTGTGATAGCTCTTCTACGTCAGATATTGTGACCGAAAGCCTTCGTTTCCATTATATCCCAGTACACATCTCACCATAGGGTGACATGTATTGGCCTGTGGTGACCTTGAATTTGACCTAAAAAATGAGAGAATACTTTCCTTAGAGCGTTACGCTCTGAGCTACAGCTTTGGAGTCTGAGCTACGGTAGCTTAGACTACCTCACACCGTTTACTGCGTTTACTGTTTTTCGCTAACTAGCGTGGTTTCCGAAATCTTAGGGAAGCGGGCATCCGCCCATCCTTCTTACGTCAAGATGAAGGTAGCTCAGACCCCCGTCAATGCGCGCGATAAGTCCTGTATTGAGGATGCTCTGGCATATCACGCTTGTCTGCAAACTACGCAAGCACGTGCCGAGACTGGGTTTTAACCAGCCAGTGTGGCGGGCGCTGTGCCGTGTGGGGAGGTGAGCAGCTGTGGTCTGCTGTGCCTCAGGAGGGGATGCGCCGCTCGCCTCTGCCGGCGCCGGTGGCGGCGCCCCTGACGGCCAGCCCGATCAGACCCAGGCGGCCGCTGAACTGGGCGAGTACCCTTGCGACGTGTGCGCCAAAACATTCAAAACCAAGTACGGACTCTCCATTCACCAGCGGGTGCACTAGTAAGTGGGCGTGGAGGCCGACTTGGTCTGAAGAAATCTGCGGCTGAAGTGGTGTGCAGTTCTTGAAATGAGTTAGACTGGTCAGTGAGTAGATATCTCTGTTTTGTCAGCACGTGGTTTTCACAGGTTCTGTGCCTTTAGACCGGATCATTTGTATTCAAATATACATGTTATTTGTACGTTTTGTTGCTCCTATCGTACTAGCACTGTATTCCTTATGTGTCATATCGCTGGGTAGCATTTGTTTGTATGTCCACACATGATAATTTCTAAGGAAGCTCCCGGATAAAAGAGGCCTTGTTCCGTGGTCCTCTTTCGCGTGCCGTACGTAATTATTCGTGTACACGAATGTCACGTCTGTACCCTCCCCCACCGCCTGTTCATGCCCCCGCCCCGTTTGGCAGCGACTCCAAGAGTAACGCCTGCGAGCACTGCAATAAAACGTACGCCACGCGTACCAAGCTGCTGCGGCACGCGCGCACGCACACAGCAGAGCGGAAATACCAGTGCGGCGAATGTGGCAAAATGTTCCGCACGCACGACCAGCTGCGGGTCCACACCAAATTCCATAGCGGGGAGCGCGAGCACGCCTGCCAGTACTGCCACAAGAGGTGGGTCAGCAGAAATGGTAGAAATACCTGGATGGAATGGCCGGTACTCATGAGAGCGGTCTGCGGGGCGAGATGGACAACGTCAGGAGGTCCGTAAATGCTACTGAGTCAAAGATGAAGAAATAGGTTGTGAGTGCATGTCGTATGTTTTCTTAGGTCAAAAATGGTAATGTAATGTTGATACGTGTGTTACCTAGTGTTCTTTTTGCGGCTCGTGCATGCCTTGTTAGGGAGGCTTGGCTCAGTGAATGGCGTTCCTGTTCTCTGAGCCATAAGTCCCGGGTTTCAGTCCCGACAGAGCCTCTGAATAAATTGACCCCGTCCTCCAAATCCATCATAATAGGGTGAGAGTTGGCAATGTCGTATAGCCTTGGTATTCAGTGAGTCGTTGATTCCCAACAAAGTGATGCTGTGTTCCCAATTGCACCAATATGTTACGTTTGAGGGATGCCATTATTCACAGGTTTCTATCACTATTCATCTCCTGAATAGTAACGTCGTCCTTTTTCAAACCTCAGATGTATTTGTGTGTCGCTGTGTTAATCATGTTTCATATAAGATATCCCCGAGGTCAATATAGAAGCATTCCTGTTACAAGACCAAACACTATGTAAACAACACGCATCAAATGGTATTGAGTGAAGCTCCTTTGTGTCACATACAGTTATAATTGCTTTTAACGTCGCTGCTAAGCGTGGAAGAACCCAATCAGGATCGGCCTTTGAGAATATGTACCTTGGGGGCTCAACAAAGGAGTGTGCTGTGTGCGAGCTTTTGTGACAGCGCTGCCGCGGTTTCAGGTTCGTACAGCTCGGCGATTTGAATAAACACCTGAGAATCCACTCCGGGGAGAAGCCTTTCGAGTGTCCTGAATGCGGCAGAGGCTTCAAACGCTCCGATGAGCTTAAGGCAAGTGTGCTTATGTACGGAACGGGACACCTGTTGTGGCGTCGATGGGTTTGAGTGGTTGCCGGGTGCTTGCCTCAAGACTTCCGACCCAGTTTATCTGAATTCTGGTTGCGGCTGGAAATAGAGGAGCATTATAAGACTGGCTGCTGGCATGGAATACCCGTATTTTTTGCGTCGAGATTACTTTATCCAATTAGCCAGCGCTTGTGACAACGATAGCTGACCGTGTCGTCCAACGGAAGAAAAACGTATGTCACGTTCAGAGTATTTCACAGGAGAGTGTTTTTTTTTGGTTATGCTTAATATTAACAGAGCCCTGGAACTGAATTTAAAGACTATATAACTAAGAAAATGAAGGGAACTTTGTCAAATCATTTGATAAGCAGATGCAGCTTGTCTTTGTGCATTGAATGATACCAAAATTTCAAAATCGAAAAATATGACTTACGCTTTTCTGTCGTGGGACGGCAGCATGATTTTAATCGGCATCAAGTAGCGAAGGCTCACCCCTGAATCATTTCAGTGCGGTGCTTTAGTCGGCGACTGCGGTATGTGTGACGGTTTGTCTGTCTGTCGAACAGAACCACCAGCGCTTCCACTCGGGCGACCAGCCCTTCACCTGCGAGTTCTGTGGCAAGATGTTCACCCTGAGCGGCGACCTGCGCAGACACAGGCGCATCCACACCGGTGAAGAGCCCTATGTCTGCCAGGTGAGAGCACTGTCCAGCTATCGGCGGGGCAGAAATGATACTGTTTCCGCCTCATACATTTTTAGACGTTACACTATTATCACTGCTTGTTTGGTCGTGGCCGGTTTGTGCCTTTTGTATCTGTGTTGAAAGTAGCCTACATAGAGTTGGGTACATTGGCCAGTGGTAAAAGCACCTCTAACGCACGGGGGTAAGCAGTAGATGAGCACGAAGCTGCTTAAAGTTTTTTTTGTAACTATAGTTAGAAACCTGACCTCTTCTACGGGGGTGACACTATCTATGGGGCTAATCAGATGTAGCCCATTTTCGAATAGGGCTGCTGACGCGGCCTCGCACACGACGTTGAAGCTCTCTCCCTCTGTGCGCGACAGGTGTGCGATGCGCGGTTCCGGCGGAGTGACATGCTGCGTGCACATATGGGCGTCCACACCGGCGAGAAGGAGCACATCTGTGAGGTGTGCGGACGCGGCTTCTCTGCCGAGGAACTGCTCACCAAACACATGGTCTCACACACGGGCGTGCGGCCCTTCCCCTGCACCCACGAGGGCTGCACCAAGTCCTACCTGCACGCCAACGAGCTGGCCAAACACCAGCTGGTGCACAGCGGAGTCAAACCGCACGCATGCCATCTCTGTGACAAACGCTTCCTGCGCGAGGTGTCGCTCAAAGTGCACCGGCGCGTTCACACAGGCGAGCGGCCGTTCTGTTGCGAAGACTGTGGCCGCATGTTTGTGTCGCAGAGCTATCTCAACTCACATCGCAGAATCATGCACACCAACGAGAAGCCCTACCACTGCGAGACGTGCGGCAAGAGCTTCCTCACGCGCAACCTGCTCACCATCCACACCCGCTACCACACCGGCGAGCGGCCGTTCCAGTGTCAGCTCTGCCAGAAGGCCTACGTTCAACAGGGCGACCTGCAGAACCACATGCGGACACATACCGGCGAGCGGCCCTACGCCTGTAAACACTGCGGTAAGGCGTTTACATCTCGGTCGCAGGTGTCGGCCCACCAGCGGCGTGTACACGCCGAGCAGCGACCCTATCCGTGCCAGCAGTGCTCCAAGAGCTTCCTGCAGGTGTCGGAGCTGCGCGCGCACGAGCGGGTGCACGGCGGGTGTCTGGGCGGTCAGCAGATGGAGCTGCGGCCGGCGCTGCCCAGTCAGCAGGTCACCGTCAACGTGGCCGCGCCCGCCGAGCCGATGGTGGAGCTGTTCGTGATGGACCTGGAGGCGCCCGGCGGCCAGCAGCTGCTGCAGCTGGCTGGAGACCACCAGCTCAGCACCGAGCAACAACTTAGCACGGAACAGCAGCTGGCGGCTGCGCACGCGGCAGCGCTGGCGCCTGATGACGTAACGCACCAGCTGCACTGACGTGACACCGCCAGCTGCACTGACGTGCGTCAGCAGTTGTACTGACGTGACACTACTAGCTGCACTGACGCGACACCAGCAGATGCGCTGACGTGACACTACTAGCTGGTGACTGACACTGCTAGCTGCGCTGACGTGGCACCATCAGCTGGACTGACGTGACGCCGGCCGATGCTCTGGTGACTTAATACAACCGCTTTGACTTCTTAATTCCTCGAAATATCTATTATTTCCGTCACCAACTGCTGCTCTCCCGCCATTGCCAGCTGCAGTTTTGAGATTCCACAGGAGCTGCACACTGCGCTGAAGGTATAACACACTTATACCAGCTGAACTGAAGGTGGATCTTCTTCTAATCCCGGTAAAAGGATCTCCTCCTAAGCTATGCACTATCATTCGGAACTCAGAAACTCTATTCAATAAAACCTGACAATGCTCGATGACCTGAAACAAGTTAGACCGCACCAGAAGTATCTGCAGCTGCTTTCAGCAGCGATTGCTGATACTCGGGTCGTGGCCGTCGAGCATTTGTTACTGATCCGTTAAAATGCGCATTGTCAGCGTGATGGGCAGCGGATCTGGCCGCCAGTTTCGCTGGTTCCGCCGTCCGCTGCTCTCGTAACCAACGCACGGTCATCCTTAGTCCTCGAACTTGACCAAGACAAACTGTTGGTGGATGCTTCAATCTTGCGTTCGCTGGTTTACACCAAGCCTGGTTTGACGGTGACGTGAAGCTGATGGTAATGGACAGTTTGTGGGTGACAACGGACCCAGCGTGAAACGTTGATATGCATGTCTGGTAATGTTCTTCCTCGATGTGATGGTTCTATCAGCTTAGCTGATAATCATGTTTCCTTTGCCCTGCTCTTTCTTTATTTTTCAGTTTTTTTTCTTGCCCATTTTAGAAAAGAGGACCTGGCACGTATAGTTGGGCTGCTTCTGAAGCTTTGCATGGCTGTTTCAGAAACCCATCGAATGGATCACGCCTGATCCAAATGTTTCAGGTCCCCGGTGTCCAGTCTGCTTAAAATTTTAACTTGATAGTCATGTGTTTGACTATATACCACTCTGAGGTCTCTGTCGGCGTTCATTTTACACCCCTCTTGATCGTAGACGAGGACGCGACTCCGTTTCCATGACAACTTAGGCCCTCTACTCCCACGTGCCGCCAAGGCAACTTGTATTTGTCTCGTGACGCGACAACTCAGGACTCCACACCATACTCGAAACTTGCCGAAATGCTTATGTATCAGCAGACAAGGATATCGCGGAATGAATTTGGTGTGTTGGTAGTTAATTGGGTAGTGATTCAGTATTGAACTTTTGCAGTGCCCAGGTGAAAGATGGTCAGTTATGGCGCCGTCAGTCAGCCTGGGCTTCTTCTCCTGTGTCATCAGTTGTGTTGTGTATTTAGTAGGCGCTTTGCGTAGCCGTTGTAAAAGGAATGATGCCTATGTTTCTCGTGAGTTGAGTTTTTATCACCCGACTGTTTTTAGCGCGTTGGCGTATGCTCTTTCCTAGACCCCGATTTTTCGGCGCCGAGTGCCGAGAGTAGAAGCTTTATGTTGTTTTATTAACCGTGAAATAATTTCATGGCCAGTGCGTTAGTCGCTTGATTTGCGCATATGTGGATGTTTCATGTTCTCTGGCGAAACGTTCCATCATTCTTTTATACCTATTGTGCTCTGAACTGTTTAGTATTGTGAAACTGTATTTTTGTGTGTTTACCAAAGTGCCTCTGCGTGTAACGTTTGCCACTCTCAATTTTGTGCAATCGCCACGTTTGCACTTTGCTCAGAATATGACGGTGAAACTGGCCCTGGCCACTCTTGCACCAGTGTGTTCGATACCAGTGAGTAACCCGTCGCCAGCAATCAAATGGAGTGTGATCATCAGCATAATCCGTGATGACGAAGAGAGGTTTTCGTATCCAGACCAGTAGATTGTCCCGTAAATGATAATGAAGTGTATATTTTTGCGAAAGAAAACTTGCTTGGTTCCAGTGTTTTATAGCTCAGTGCCGAAACCAATAAATTGTGTTTTGTGTTAGCTGACTGTATTTTTCGTGTTCCTGATGACGTTGTTAGATTAACCCTCGCCCCGGTGGGGGTGTTCGAATACCCCCTCAGTTTTTTTCCGGTGCAACGAAGAAAACGGCGGCGCGAAGCTTCGCCGTACTTGGCAGACCTTATTCTTGATCAATTTTGCAACTTTCGCCAACATTTTAAGGTTGGGTCATCTCAGGTCAGGTCACCAGTGCAGGTCAAGTGACCTCACATCCAAAAATGTTTAAGGTGGCATAAGTAAGAAATGGGAGAATCTATCGGGTTGAAACTTACACCACATAATGGGCCCACCGGGTGCTATAATATGTATTCTGCGATATTTCATATCGATGACCTAAGGTCAAGTAGTGACCATGACCTCTCCATTGGAAATACATGGGAAGAACAAATTGGGCTGTATTTGTGTCGATACAGCTGAGAATACCTTCATATTCTCAAAATCATTGTATCCTGGGCCCCTTTCCAGGTTCACGTTGCAATTTTTTGTCTGTGACCTCTGAGAGGTCATCTGGGGCTAATTAAGCAGTTTTCAGACTTGGGTCAATAACTGCATGAAATTATGATCAGCTTTTATTTTGATATACCATTGCGTTTGGATTGCTATTGCGAGTCGATTCTTATGCATATTGACTATGCTAGGTCAAAAAGTGACTTTGACTTGACCCGAGGTCAGGTCATTTCTGTGTTTTGACCTAGTATGGTCGTATTATACTTAATTTGATTCGCCGTGACAAGAGGAAGCGAATGGTGCTTAAAAGTTATTCTAGCTCGACTCGACGGTCAGAGTCAGACGCTAGAGCCAAAAAACTCTACTCAAAATGCCACTTTTTTGATCTGTCATGACCTCAATATTGACTGGAGCCAAACCGTGACGGATATAGTTTCTTCATGAATTTGTATGAGCTATCCACCAGCCTTCATGTTTTTTTCGCTATCCCGCATAGGGGCCGAGTTCGAGGCGGGTGTTCAAACACCCCCCCCACCAGGGCGAAGGTGGCTCGGAGGCCCACCGGGGCGCGGGTTAATACGTGCCCGGCAATTCATGTTGAAGGTCATGTGACTCAACCTCAAAATGAGATAAAATGACAGGTTTGAAAATGGGCTGACAGAGGGACATCCACCGATGGATAATTTTGAAAAGACCGCTGTCAGCAAAGAGTCTGCCATATTGGTATTTTGGGATTGTTGGCATAAGGTGGAGAAAAGTGTTCAACCATTCGTTTTAAGCTCGGGGAGAAAAATAGAAAGGGCTGTCCATATCATGTGGCAAGTCCTCTTTTCATATAAGTGTTTTCTGATGACGCTTATGAGGATTAATTTGAATATTTTTACGGACTTCATCTTCACGATTAGGCCGACCTCTCATGCTTCACCTGGGCTCGTTTTAGTAGACTGGGATGACGTTTTTTTCACTAACTGTACTAAATTGATGTAGAGCTTTCCTTTTGATGTTCGATGTGTCACTAGGAATCAAAAGATATGTATTTGGCCTTTCTAGGTCAACACGTAAAAAATAGACGTAAAATAGGCCGTCTAAAACTTGACTCCGACTTTCCCAGGAACCTATATATTTTTATAGATAGGGGCAGGGAGATTTTCCCCTCTCAAATGTCGGAGAGCACCATGCCATGTTCCCAACCTAAGTGATTGTTTCGGTAGACGTTCAGTGGAGCTTTTTATCAAGTTCTCGGCTAGGGCAAGGGTTAAAGATCAAGCCTAGATGTCTCGCATTAAAATCGCTGGCAATGCAAGCCCCAGGTATCGGAAAGTCCTCAGAGGGCTGATACTTCTTGTGTGTATTGTGGCCAGCGCATGACTGTCCTCGGTATTTGATTACCAACTCAAAGTTCAGTCTTCAAACAAAGTGACAGTTCACGTGTGGAGATAAAACTGTTGTGGTTGATAGAAGCGTCCATTAGTGACAGGAAGGAGCAAAGTAGGAAGTCCGTCAAACGTTACATCACCTAAAGACGAATCGGTGTCATACCTACTGAGGAGGAAAATAAGCCACAAAGTAAAAGCAAGAAAAAGAAACTCAGATTGGCCTACACAGTTTGAAAAGTGATTGTTTTATCTCGCCTCCCTGTTCTCACCACTTTTTCCTAATACTTTGACTCCGGCCCTGAGTCAGGGGTGACTGAATTCTAGGGAGGACCGACTCTAACTCCGGCCCAAAATTTAATAAACTGCACCGACTCCGAATCCGGCCTGTAGTTGACTAAATCACTCAGACCACCGACCTCAGCTCAGAACAGTTGAATATATTTTACCGACTCCGATTACGGTCCGTAGTCGGAGTTGACTAGTTTTATCGGTACCGACCCACTCCGACGGGGAGTCGGGTTGACTAGTTTTATCGGTACCGACTCATACACAAACCGTAGTCACAGTTGACTAGTTTTACCGTTACCGACTCTATTCCGACCCGGAGTCAGGTTTGACTAGTTGTCCGACTCTGACTACGGCCCGTAGTGGTTGACTTTTTACTGGTACCGTCCGACTACGGCCCGTGGTCGGTTTGAATAGTTTTCCGGTACCGATCCTACTCCGACCAGGAGTCAGGGTTGAATAGTTTTACCGGTACCAACTCCTACTCCGACCCGAAGTCAGGGTTGACTGGATTGTGCTGACTACTTACTCCGGCTCCGGCCAAAACTGCTGAGTTAGACCGAACCTGACTCCTACCTTGTGGCCCTGGTTTTTAGTGAAATTAATGATTGCCCAGGACAGCGGTGATAAGTTGACGGTTTGATGCTGTCTCAAGAAGTGATTTATCATTGAAATATCAATTTTAGTACTAGGCCACTCATAAACAGAGATGGCCTATGCTACGTTACCTTACCGAATTCCGCTACGTTACGGTTCGATTTTGGCCGTAACTACGCTACGGAATTACGCTACGTTGTATTTCATCGACTACGGAATTATATTAATCTAGCTACGGCTATGGTAAAAATGTATCGAACTACCACATCAACATTTTGTTCACATATTCATACTTTAACCCTCGCCCCGGTGGGGGATGTTTGAACGCCCCCTTGGGGTTTTACTGGTGGCACGAAAAAACGGCGGCGCAAAGTGCCGCCTGTACTTGGCACTCCTTATCTTTGATTAATTCCGCAGTTTTCCCCAAAATTTTAACACGTGCATTGACGGGGGTCTGAGCCACCTTCGCATTGACGGGGGGCGGGTACCCGCCCCCCTAAGATCTCGAGAACCACGGTAGGTAGCGAAAAACGGTAAACGGTGTTGGGCTGCCCATCCACTTCTCCATCGAAAACATTTGAACCATTTTTTTGTCAGATCACATTTAAGGTCACGAGAGGTCAAAACATGCCCGTCATAGGGATAACATATAAATTCAGTTTTTCGGCCATTACATCTGAACAAGTAAAGATAGAGCAAAACGACTTGAACTTTATGAATCCTCTTAGCAAGCCTAAATCGAATGATATATAATTTGACCTTGCTAGGTCAAATCAAGGATTTGACCTGACCTGAGGTCAGGTCAGGGTCAAATTATATAAAATGCATATCATTAGAACCGCAAAGCCCAGGCGAGTCTAATGCAGCTAAAATAAATGCTCTATCGCCATCCGTTACTGAGTTATTCCGTGAAAACCATTTTCCCATGTATTTCCAATGGAGAGGTCATGCCTCGTACCTGACCTTAGGTCATCGATATCAAAAATACCGGAACATATTTTAGAGAACTCGGTGGGGCCATTATGTGATATGAGTTCCAATCTAATTCACCCTACTCCGACTTATGCTATCTTAAACTTTTTTGTGGTCGGGTCACTTGACCTGTACTAGTGACCTGACCTGAGATGACCTAACCTTAAAATTTTCACAGAAGTTGTAAAAATGATGAGGGAAAAGGTATACCCAGTACGGCGGCGCTACGCGCCGCCGTTTTTCTGCTATCTCCGAAAAACCCGATGGGGCGGGTACCCGCCCCCCGTCAATGCGCGTGTTAAGGATGGGTCATCTCAGGTTAGGCCACAAGTGCAGGTTAACACGCGCCCCGCCGGGGGGGTGAAATTCGCCCCTTCCTGGTTTTCCCCAGATAACGAAAAAACGAAGAAACTCAGAGCAACGAAACTTACAGTACCTTATCCCTGATCAATTTTACGCATCTGTCCAAATTTTTTTTAGGTCAGGTTATGTCAGGTCAAGGAGTTATCTAAGGTCAAGTGGCCCAACCTCAAAACCTAAAATCACGAGAGTTTGAAGCGGCGCATAAGGAACATCTGCCAACTGATCAGTTTGAAACTTCCACAATATGATAAGGTAATTAGTGTCTACAAGCCTGCCATCTCGGAATTTTGATATTGTTGACCTAAGGTGGGGTCATTTTTTTGGTCACCACATTATAAGTCTATAGCGAAAAATTGAAAGGGCTCGTTTTCAGTAAATACCGGATAGATAAAGCTAGACAATTCTCACACCGTGTATTCTTACCACGATCTTGACGATAAAGCTGATTTTTTTACCGTCTGACCTATTAAAGGTCATATCAGGTCACAGGAGCATACAGTGATTGTTTCGCCAATAACTTCTCACTGAATTGAGATAAAGTTCTTATTTTACTTGCATTGTACTAATATTGTCACGGGGAGTCGATTGATATCCAACATGGCCATACCAGGTCACCCTGTGACCTTGGCCTAGCTCAAGGTCAGATCATTTTTACAATTTGACCTATCAATGTCATATTATACATCATTCGATTCGCCACAATGAGAGGAATCCAATGATGCATAAATATTTTCTCTAGCTTTGCTGAGTAAATATCTAGAGGTGGAAACCTACAATGCCTCGTTTTAAGACTATGGAATCTTCTTTGACCTATGCTGACCTTAATATTGACCTGACATAAAAATACTTCTTATAATTTATCTTTGTCTCGTCAAGAGCTTTCGAACACCGTCAAAAATTTTTATTTACCTTGCCTGGGAAATGGGATACGGAGGGGGGGTGAAAAACTCCCCCCAGCAGGGCGCGTCATGCCAGGGACCAAAGCGGGGTGCGTGTTAAGTGACTTCACCTCCAAATATGTTTAAGGTGTCAGAAGTAAGAAAGGGGTGAATCTATCGGAATGAAACTCATACCACATAATGGGCCTAATGAGTACTACCACATATATTCCGGGATTTTTCATATCGATGACCAAAGGTCAGGTACAGAGCATGATCTCTCCGTTGGAAATGCATGGGGAAAACAGAAATTGGGCTGTATTTGTGTAGATAAAGCTGAGAATGCTTTCATATATCCCAAATCGTAGTATCCTGGGCTTTTTTCTAGGTTCCTGTTACAATGTTTTACCTGTGACCTTTGAGAGGTCATCTGGGCTATTTAAGCAGACTTTTAGGCTTGGGTCAATAACTTTTCTGCAAATGACGATAAAACTTTTATTTTGATACCATTACGTTGAGATTGCTACTACGAGTCGATTGCTGTGCATTTTGACTTTGCTAGAGTAGATAGTGGCCTTGACCTGACCTAATGGGTGACCTGATGACCTGATGTGTGTGACCAACGGTCGGGAATTCTTGTCACCAGTTGAAAAAGATAAATATACAAATCGAAATCAACCGACTTCTAATTTTTACAGGTCCAAAAATGTGCCGTGATTTACACTATCCACCAAAAGGTCTCGATCTCAATTGACAGTGATTTGATGTATTTCTCGTGAAATTGTTTTAAGTTGGTCAATTTCGACTATTAGAATCCTCGCAGCAAACCGAATCGAATGATACATAATATGACCTTGCTAGATCAAAATATTGGATTTGACCTGGCCTCAGGTCAGGTCAAGGTGAAATTAGGTAAAATGCATATCATTAAAACCGCAAAGACAATGCAAATCAAATGCAGTTAAAATAAACGCTCTATCACCATCAATTATTAAGTTACTCAGTTAAAACCATTTTCCCATGTATTTCCAACGGAGAGGTCATGGCTGGTACCTGACCTTAGGTCATCGATATCAAAAATACCGGAACATATTTTAGAGAGCTCGGTGGGGCCACTATGTGATATGAGTTTCAATCGGATAGGTTCACCCCGTTCTGACTTCTGCCATTTTAAAACAATTTGAGGTCAGGTCATTTGACCTGTACTGGTGACCTGACCTGACATGACCTGACCTTAAAATTGTGAAAAAAATTGTAACAAATGATCAGAAAATGGGTGCCAAATACGGCGGCGCTACGCACAGTCGTTTTTATGCTATCTTCAAAAACCCAAGGAGGGGCGGGTACCCGCCCCTGTCAAAGTCCGTGTTAATTGTCTAAATCACGCAGCATGTGGGGGAAAGTATGCGTATTGCGCCCCTCTAAGGGAAATCACTTGCTAGACGAACGTCTCGTATTTGATCTCGCTACTGTGGATTAAATTACAAAATTAAGCATGAGGGTAACTGCGCCCGGGGAGGGCGCATTTAGACTTAATTGTGCCCTTCCCTCATGCAATTTTAAGTCGATGGCATGACAGAAATAAACATGAGTGTAAGAGCAAATGGGGCTCGGCTACCTCCCAAGCTTTTCATCTGGAGGGCCATGGAAGTAATTGCAATGTGGCATTCTTGTATTAACACGCGCACTGGAGGGGGGCCTCGGAGGCCCCCCACCTGTTTTTCCAAGGTGGCCGGAGAACCGCTTGTAGCCGAAAAACGAAACGTGGCCACATTTAACAGAATTTAATAGCGCGTCGATTGGTGAAGACTTTGAAAATCGGCCGAAAATTTTTTGACTTCTAGGCTTTCAAAGTCAGACCTGCATTTTGAGATCGCCGTAAACGCGCTGTCGGACCAGTTAGCTTGCATTGAAGACCGAGTGGTGACGTCATAACGTCATATAAGCGAGACTATATGTCAAGGTCACTTCACATGAAAGTCAAGGTCAAGGTCAAAGGTCACAGGTCAAGGTCATATCTGCACTTTCAAGGTCACTGACCACTGTGCGTCCGGCCAAATGACGTTACCCCGTCTGACATATATTATGCTATGACGTCATCGGTAGGGTACCCCAATACGATCAGGTCAAAGGTCAAGGTCAAAGGTCATTGGGAAAGGTCAATCCTCATTTCCCGCCAAACAGTGGCTACAGTGTTATTCAAAGTGTAAATAATAAGTAGTATACCATATGGTGACCTTAAAGGTCAATGACCTTGAATGACCTTGACCCAAAAGTTGTGGGGAAGCCTCTTTGAGACCTCTTCTCTATGAACCTTGTCCGTCTTTAGCTTATTCCCGCCATTTTCCTGCATAATCAAGGCATTTACCAATCGATCCCAGCATGGCCAATATTTGACATTTACGACCTCGTTTGACCTTGAAGATATTGACCTAGGTCAAAAAAATTGGTCATCATGTAGATCACCATAGCCCCCACCCACCTACTAAGTTGCGTTTTTCTAACTCTCTTAGTTTCCGAGATCTTAGGGGGGCCTACCAGGCCCCCTCCAGTGCGCGTTAGTGCCAGACCCCCCTCCAGTGCGGGTGATAACAATGACTAGTAATAATAAAATCACACTCATACGGAAAGGTTTTGGATTTTATTTTTCAATATATATTGGATAGGGCACATTTGACTAGGGTGCAATTACTGTTTTGCATTTATATCAGACTCTCTCTCTCTCTCTCTCTCTCTCTCTCTCTCTCTCTCTCTCTCTCTCTCTCTGCCTTAAACATCTACCAACAGGGAGAATCTATAATTTTTGCTTTCATAATAAACGATACTTCTCTGGCTTTGAAATTAAAACTATCGATTACGGAATGTGACGGCCGTATTCTTTTATTTCGGGTTCATAAACACGTGGAGATTTAAGGAATTACTGCATTTATTTCGCTAGCTGACTAAAATACATTCTTACGCACGAATTCATTGAAACATTGGGAAAATGTATTGATTAGAGGTGAGAACTGGATTAAGCTGCCCAAAAAACTGCCACTTGTGCCTTTCTCTGTTGTTAGAGGGGTGCAATTAGTTAGGGGCAGCGCAATACACACACTTTCCCCTACATCCATTTCAAATTATTGCTTAAAAGAGCATTGCAAATGTCGCAATTTAAAAGCGCAGTGGCCACTCAATGGCATGCAGTTGTACTCACCAGTACCCGCCCAAGCATCCTCAGCGTTACCCGTCCGGAATAGTTTACGCTATTTTGACGGATATCTAACTGGGTACCATTTTCAAATATGCGGTGTCCCCTATTACCGCACGTGTGTGGGTATGTGCATTGTACATTTACTTGTACATATTCTTTGTTCTGCTACTACAGAGGCACTCACCAAGGCCGTCGACCGATGAGCATCAGTGTATTTTACCGCACCGCACTACTTATTACGAAAAAAAATGGCCCCATCAACAATGCTCCTACCAAAAGACTCGCGCCTCACCTCTACCTGATCGGCCGGAAACCACGTGCTCTGGTAAGGCTGCTGCAATGTCGGGGTGTGAGCGCGGCGATTGCTGCAGGGCGGTCAGGGGAGCGCCGGCACCGCCCAGTTTGGTAGCGGTATCCCAGTCACGTTTCGCAGACAGACCGACCACTCATTGTCCTCCCAGTTACGACCGAAAATGGGTACCGCCTGAAATGGCAGTGCCCGCGGCCGCCCGGTAACTATTGTCCCCCGCCTTAGCTTCGCCGTGAAGCGCGTGGCGTGCAATTCACCGCCTGTTACCGGCCAACGAGAGCACAGACCTGCGTACAAGAAATGTTTGACGGGAGGAGCTAGGAAACTTATTTGATAGTGTTCGGTAGTGTCTGGTTTGGAGGCAGGCCATTTTTTAACATGTTAACTGGGGGCCATTCCCCCAGTCAGCCGAAATGCCCCCCCCAGTGCCCGGAAATTGGCCCCCAGTGAAATAGACAGATGACCTAAAATTGAACAAACGCAACCTCACCTGACAAAAGTAAGACAGAACACCACCCGACGGTGAAACTTTTTGTTCTATTGCTCATCCCAAATTGACAATCCACAAAAATTTTGTTAAAAATTTCCACCACTGGCTGTCTACTTCATCGTGCAAAAACGAAACAAAGCGCGCAGTTACCGGAAATCCCGGCAAAGCAGCCTCAGCACCAACTAATCACAACGCTGGAGATAGCCTGCAACCAATCCAACATCGTGTTCTATCCGACCAGAAGCCCAGCCAGTACCGGGGGATTTCAAGATGCTCTCATTTCACACGCGGTCAGTTGTCAGCGCTCAGTTGTTCGTTCGTGGATTAGGCGGGACCCCATGTAGTCACAGCGCGTCAGACTGGTTGCTGGTGTGGCGTTGCGAAGTGCTTAGCGTATTTATTTATTATTGTGGTGGTAGCATTGGTAAAAGTTATAGTGAGATCGCTGCATATTTTTTTCTCTAAGTTGATAAGTTGTTAGCTGGCCTGTCTCATCGATTCCTTGATGTTGTAAATGGGGAGAGATTATATATTCGGCCAGCCCTTCGTCAGTATCAAAGCTGGCTGCCGAGAAACCCTTCTAACAGGGAAAGAGTTGGCGACGCCATATGACCCTGACAGTTGGTGCGTCGATAAGCTCCAAAAATTATTACTGGGTTTGCACTACTTTCCCCAGATGATTTTGACAGCAACAGCCACACATCATCATAGGTATGTACATGAAAACTGGTCTCGATATAGACTTTAAACCACATGTGTTCGATACTTAAGGAATTTGCTTACCTTGCTATACTCTTAAGGAAAAATAAGAAGATAGTTTAATCATTTCGAATACATCGCGGCAGTCAGGGCTGCCAGGCTGGCTATTTTGTTGCCAAATATTTCGAATTCGGGCTTTTTGACGTGTTTGGCCGCGCGATTTTTTCGGTTGGTCCTCTCTTGGAATCTGGCCTTCTTTGGCCCTTTTTCTAGCAGCTGGCACGTAAGCTATTTTTGTTTTCTCCCTTGTAGAAATATGGCTTCTCTTGGCCTTTTCCGGGCTTGAATAAGATTTTCTGACACCAATAAAGGATCAAAGCAGCAGAAAAAACTGATATGCCAGTGGGAGGAGAACTGTGAAAAATACGATCCAAAAAAAATGACAGCGACCGAAAACCGGGCGCGAAGGATGCAATACTATAGGCGCCCTTTGGGTGGAAAGTCGATGACAAAGTGTGCTTTGGAGGTCCACTCTCCCCTGTCACTTACCAAAATCCTATATCCACCACTGTTGAAAGAGCAAAAAAACTCACAGTTGGAAAAGCAGAAAATATATTAACCCTCGCCCTACCGGGGGGCCATCGATAGCCCCCTAAGGTTTTTCCGAGATAGCAGAAAAACGACGAGGCGCAGCACCGCGGTTGAGGGCTCTACCTCTCACTGCATCATTTTCCCATCATCCCTGAAATTTTTACCCCGGGTCACCCAAGGTCAGGTCACCAGACGAGGTCAACCAAGGTCACCTCACTTCACCTTTAGAGCTCTGTAAGAGCTACATTTCAAAGTCGATCGATTTGAAACTTCCTACACTTCATGACCTCTCCAGGGTCTACAAGGTGTATATCCGGGATTTTTCGATTTCGTGCCCTGAGGTCAGGTCACGAGGCGACCTCTCCCATTGGAAAAGCATGGGGAAAAGCTATTTCATGATATAAAAGCCACAAAAATGATTGCAAATACTCAGACTGCTCAGAACAACGTTTTTGGACACCCTTTCACGGATCCCAGGGGTCATATTTGCCCTTTGACTTTTCCAAGATCATCCAAGGTCACCAGAGGTCAAAAACAGTATTTTGACAATAACTTTTGACCTAATTAAGCTAGAGCAGTGAAACAAACACCATCGTGTTTGTCTTGTCACTGGCTTTCATTTGATATACGGCAAGATCATTTTTGACCTTTCGTGACCTCAGGTCATATTAGGTCACGAGGTGACCTCTGGAGGTCAAGCCACTGGCGGGAGGTCTTTACGTTCCACATAGTGGAAAAAGTACTGGCAATTTCCTATCAAATGTACTTTACCAGGCCTCAATAGCTCTAATGACATAAGAGTTATGACCAGTTTGCTTAATCATTGCATATTTGAGTGAAAATAGCCGATCTTGACCTAATTTGACCTCTGGAGGTCGAACCATTGACCTGAGCACTAAAACATGCGAAGTAATTTCTTACTGAATTCACGCGAGCTTTCTATTGCACTTTGCAGGTTTGCGCTAACGCCCATATTTTCGGAGTTAGAGGGGGGCCATCGATGGCCCCCGGTGGGGCGAAGGTGGCGCCGGACCCCCGGTGGGGCGCGGGTTAAATGTTAGCGGGGAGTAGTGCGGCTAAGATAATTGATGATGCTTACAAATTTTCTGGTTATGTGGATAAAATCATTTGATAGCCACGCGGAATTGAAGGGGCACTCCTGGCCTCCTATCAACCCGCGCCCCACCGAGGGTCTGGCGCCACCTTCACTCCACCGAGGGCATCGTTGAGCCCCTTTCTAACTCCGAAAATAAAGGGGTTAGCGCAAATCTGCAAAGTGCATTACGAAGCTCATGTGACTTCAGTATGATTTTACTTCATATTTTTAGGCGCTCAGGAGAATGGTTTGACCTCCAGAGGTCAAGTTGGGTCACGATATGCTATTTCTACGAAAATATGCAATGCTTTAGAAACCTGGGCATGACTCTCATACCATTAGAGCTATTGAAATCTACTATAGTACGCTTGATTGGAAAGTGCCAGGGCTTTCTATGCTCTGTGGAGCATAATGGCCTCCCGCCAAAGGTTTAACCTCCAGAGGGTACCTCTTGACCTAACATGACCTGAGGTCACGAAAGGTCAGAAAGTAACCTTACCGTATATCAAACGGAAGCCATTGATGAGACATAAACGATGACGTTTAATTCAGCGCTCTAGCTTGATGAGGTTGAAAGTTATTGTCAGAATACTGTTTTTACCCTGGTGACCTGTGATGACATCAGGTAGGTCAAAGGGAAAATATTACCCCTGGAATCCGTGAAAGGGTAACCAAGAATGCTTTTCTGAGAAATCTGAGAATTTGCAACCATTTTTGCGACTTTTAGATCATAAGACAGCTTTTCCCATGCTATTTTGTATGGGAGAGGTCCCTTTGTGACCTGAGCGCAGGTAAAAAATATATAAAAAATCAGGGTATACAATTTGTTGAACCTGGAAGGTTCAACAAGTGTAAATAGTTTCAAATCGATCAGATTAGAAATGTAGCTAATGTAGAACTCAAAAGTTGAAGTAAGTTTACCTTGGTTGACCTTTGCCTGGTGACCTGACCTATTGTGGCCCGGGTAAACAATTTTTAGCGAGGGTGGGAAAACGATGGGCTGGGTAGTAGACCCCTCAACCACAGTGCTGCACCTCGTCATATTTGTGTTATTCTGAAAAAAACCTTAGGGGGCCATCATTGTTCCCCGGTGGGACGACGGTTAAACGGGCAGCGCACTAAAAATATTGCGTCAAGCCAAGATCAAACAGTCAAAAACAAACAAACAACAGTTTAAAACAGTGATACAAGTTGTACTTCTGTGATTTTATGATTACTGCCGGGGTCGTTTTAGTCTCACATCTGACTTCTATGATATTTATTGGGCTGTTTAAGTGAAAATAAAATTTGGTCCCTTTTTGGCCCTGCTTCTAAGTCGGTTCGGGCCTTTTCTGCTGAAAAAACTTTGCAGCCCTCGGCAGTATCTTTAATCTCTAGCAGATGGAAAGACACAAAAATTAGGCAATTTTTTTATAAACTTACGCTTCTAAGTCTTACTAACGCCCCCCCACCAATGGGGTATTGATCCCCTGAAGACACATAATGACCAGCACAAAAAATGCCCCCTACTGACATTTCCTTAAAAAATGCCCTGTTTGGAGGTGCCCCTCCGTGCGCACTGAAGGCGGACCTGGGAGCCCCTTCCCACTCACCTATTTTTCCTAGGTGGTGGGAGAGCCGCTCGCAGCCGGAAAATGCTAGTTGGCTATATCTAGGACAATTTAACACGAGCAGTGGAGAGGGGTCTGGCGTCAACGCGCAGTGGAGAGGGGTCCTAAAGTGCCCTCCCCCTCTGAACATCTAAAAAGCCAAGAGGGTTAGAAAAATGCTCAATCTGAGGTCTGCGGGAGCGATGTTGATCTATTACAGTCAACCTTCATTGGCTCAAGTCAATATCTTCAAGATTAAACGAGGTTGTAAAGGTCGAACCTGGGCCGTGCAAGAAACCTATTGGGAAATGTCATGATTAAGCGGGAAAAACCGGGAATACACCAAAAGCGGACTAGGGCCATAGAGGGAAAGTCCCACGCAATGTTATCCGAAATTTTGAGGTCAAAGTCATTGAAGGTAAATGACCTATGGCGCAAAAATAAGACATATTCCCAATAATGTACAATATAACTGGCACTATAGCAGCCTTTCGCGGGAAATGAGGGAAACCTTGAAAATGCTTTTGACTTTGACCTTCATAGCATAGCATACGTCATACTGAATAATGCTATTTGGGCGGTATACTGGGGTCAATAACCTTGACCTGCGACCTTGACTTTGACTTTCATGTGGGTTGACCTCGATATATAACCTGATTATATGACGTTAGGACGTCACCACTCGGTCTACAGTGTAGGTGAACTGGTGCGACCGCACGATTACGACGGTCTCAAAATATAGGTCTGACTTTGAAAGCCTATAAGTAAAAAAACTATGGACTGATTTTTGACAATTTCTTCACCAATCGACGCGCTTATAAATTATCTCAAGTGTGGCGTAGTAGCGTTTTCCGGCGGTGAGCGGTTCTCCGGCGAATTTTGAAAAATAGGTGGGGGCACTTTATGGGACCCCCACTGCCCGTGTTAAAGCCACGTTGATTGATCAAAATATTTCAAAATTTCCAAAGACAGACCTATATTTTGATATCGCCGAAATCGTGTGGTCGCACCAGTTCGCTTGCATCGGACACCGACTGATGACATCATAATAGATTATAGATTATACCAGATTATACATATGTCAAGGTCGCCCTCACATGAAGATCAAGGCCATACCAGCATTTTCAAGGTTGTTGGCCCCAATGTTTCCCGTCAAGTGGCGTTACCCAGTATGTCATATATATATATATATATATATATATATATATATATATATATATATATATATATATATATATATATATATATATATATATATATATTAAACGTTATATAACTAATGTCAAGGTCAAGGTCACAGGTCAAGATCAGAGGTATGGGTCAAGGCCAATCCTGTGATTCCACCCAAATGATTATGTGGTGTTATTCATAGTACACAGTATAGGGTAGGAGAAAGTGGGGGGATCACGGACACCGTGGGTAAGACGGGCACCCCCTGTTTGGGACGAACTGACTGCGCCACGACGGGGAAAAGCGTGTAATACTTTTTTAGCGCGCGTCGGTCGCAGAGCAGCGTTGGGTCCGGTAAGCTCTCTAGGTCTTATACAATTTTCATAAAAGTAAAAATTGCAACTCATGTGTTTTTTCACAATCGAATTCGTAAGGTCATTGCATGGATGTTTCTATAGATACTTTATTGATATTACGTAATATGCCTCTTCAAAATATTACATTTTGTTCACCGCAGTCGCTGACTGCGTAATCGCAATGGCGTCTGATTCATGTCCAAGTTTGTTCAGGAAGAGCAAAGTGGGGTAAGACGGACACCTCGCGTGGGGCAAGATGGACATAGTGTCCATGTTACCCCGCACAAGAGTATATTTAATTTTAGACAATATAAGCTTAAATGAATAAATTTATCAAGGGTTTTGGGGTCCAGAGATACACCTGAGCGGAGGCAGATTTGGCTGATGGTTTGCGGGGTGGGGACACAGGGCCCTAAATGTTGGAGAACATATAATTACATTTGAGGGTCATCCAGGTGCAGGTGTACCCCTCGACACTCAGCGCCCCCTGAAATGGCCACGGTGCCCCCCTGAGAGATTGATGGGCCCCCTGAAGTGTCGCTTCCAACCCCTCCCCTCAGGAGCGGGGAGGGGCGCTCTTAGGCCTAAGTAGAGGATTTGGCGCCCACCTGATAAGTTTTGCATTCTAAAAGTGGCCCCTCTGGAAGGCACGCACCCATATTTTTATTTGGGGGCCCGGCTGACGAGAGGGGGCAGCAGGCTGGTGGAGGGGCGGAATTGTCCTCAGGGGGCGCACTTGCTCACCCAAAGGGCGACCAATTTTCGCATCCTGGGGGATGAGAGCAGTGAATTGTTTGCTCCACATACCCAGTGTAATTTTTTAGGGGCGACGTGTTGGGTGCAGGGGCGGAAAAGTCAGTGTAGGGGGGCGGCATGTTGGGTGCAGGGGCGGCAGTCAACGTAGCACTGCCTCTAAAAGTCAAGTGAAGGCTCATTGTTTCCCTCGATGAGCGCCTTCGGCGCCCCACATGGATGAGAACGGCACTTTGGAGCCAAAAGCGTTTGGGGGCCCGGGCCCGCTGCCCCCTCCCCTGGGTGCGCGCCCGCTCCCTGGCCCGGATGGCGCCCCCCGTAAGGAGCCCCGCCCCCTGATCGGCGATCCTAGATCAACCTATGCACAGTGTTACGACAGCCCTTGATACTTTAATCCTCCGTCATTAAAAATGCAAAAAAGGCATGACCTCCTTTGACTCTTTGACGGAAACAGTAAGAAAATACCCCCTTCCCGCGGCGGACGACAGTCATCTAGTGGGTGGATGCAGATAGAAATCTTCTAGGCCTGGTTCGTTCACGTTTTCCATCTTGTCCATCTTTCCCCATGGGGTGACCATGTTACCCCATTAGGTGGGGCGAAATGGAATTTTGCTATTTTTTTTAATTTACGCAAATTTTAATATGAAAATAACAGACACATAACTGCTTGTACAGTGGTAGATAAATCTCTGAAGTATCTTTACAGCCAAAATAGGAACGAAACAATCTCATTAAGTCATCGAAAACTCACACCATCGTTACGGTGTCCGTGACCCCCCACTTTCCCCTACACATCATATTGTGATGTCCCAGGTAAATGACCTTGAATAACCACGACCCCAGCATTTCGTGAAACATTTTTTGGGAGATTCCTTTATGCCCTTGGTCCATGTTTAGCACACTTTCTACTTTTACTTTCCTTGTTCACGTCATTTCCCAATAAGTCCCCAGCAAAGCCAATATTTGACCTTAATTACCTTGTTTGACGTTGAGGATACTGTCCTTAGGTCACACATCGCGATGTGGTGACGACCGCAGGAATGCGGCGGAAGAAGCGGAATCAAAACTTAAAAGTCGTCTGTTGGAGATGTTCTTGTGGGTCGAGGCATGGGGTAAAACTGAATTTCCCCAAACCCCTCCGATTTTACACAATTTTCTGGAAAAAACGTTATGGTTTTACCCAATTCTTAGCCTTGTTTACTCCCTTCGTCCCGTCCAAGCAGCCAGTGAAGATCTAAGACAGGATAAGGCAGTACCGAGGTGGTTTACCCGCAATGAACTTCAGAGCATTTGCATTGGCCTAGTGAAGATGCTTAAAAAAATTTCGGATTAACATTTTTGCCTCACTCTTACAGTATTTGCGAGTTGGAGGGGACGTGAACAAAAAGAGAAATTACGTCAATAGATTTTCGACATCATTTCACAACGACGTCCTTGACCCGATTCTGTGCATAGCCTGATGTCCCATTCCCTCAGCAGAGTAGCAACGCACAACGTTGCTGCGACGACCTTGGCCTTGGCACTATCCCGCTGTGTCATGGCGCCGTCGACAACTAGCGTTTGCTCCTTATCGACAGTGAAAGAACATCAGCGCGACGCAGAAAGGTGCTGCTGTAGCCGCTGCTGGAGCTCAGAGCGCGTGATGTACGTAGGCTCTGACGTTGGCAGCAGCAGGCGCTGCGCTGGCTGGCCGGCTGCTGGAAACAGACTGCTGGTGCCGAGGGTCAGATGCCTTCCATTAGAGCCGCCGCAGTCGGATCGATGGTATCTGCAGACCGGGGCAGCCCCGCCCGCCGCGACCGACGCCGCCGGCCGAGAGGGCCGAGCAGGACCACCGCAGCCGACTGGGAGCCCCGCACAGTCCCGCCGCAGCCGCTGCCGCTGCCGCTGCCGCCGGCTCAGGCTGCTGGACACCCACCATAACCACCGCCACCTGACGACGAACAGACGGCTCCGCACCGCCGCCGTTGACGCTGACGAGTCATCAGCTTAGCCAAGTCGTGCAACATCACCACCCCCTGCAGCTGTCAAAGTCTGTCAGCTGGGACAGCCGCGCGGGCCGCCATATATCCCATAAGCCTGCACTATCTCCAAGATGAGTTCCCTGGGCTCGGGCTTACTGGAGCACATTATCATCCACTACCGCTGGGTGTTCGTCTGCCTGATTCTGCTGCCAAGCTCTGTACTGTACGATGCCTGGATGTACGCTCGAAACTGGCTCATTTTTCGGCTCTCCAGCGCGCCGAAGCACCACCACAGCAAAGTTCGCAACATTCAGCAGCAGGTAAGGATGAGGACTGCCCTGATGCCTGCCTGCTCAGAAATTCCGGGATGCTGTTCACACCAAATGTAAATGAAGACTTTTGAAGCTAGCGGACACCAGACCTAGAACGCCACATAATATCAGACCATTCTTCGGAGATTCATCTCACAGGAAATGTGTCTGGACTCAACATAGCCTGGTATTTCAGTTCACGTTTTCCAATGAAACAGAGGGTAAGCGCTTGCAGGTGTCAAGATTCATGAACAAGATTGCCAAGAATTTCTGTTGCCAATTACGGATATGGATTGAGCGGCGGTAAATATTGGGACCTCTCAGAATAATGTAAACGTAGCACAAAGAACTGCAATCGTGAAGAGCACGGTGATATATTTCCGAGTTGTTGAAATTGTTGGGATATTGATCTTCACCTTGACCACTGACCTCCGGTTAGCACGCATGTATGCGTGAATTTACTGATGCATTGTTGGGAGGGCGTGCAGGCGGAGACAATCAGTTGTTCCGTGGGTTGGGTGTCTGAACACACCTCTCCTGTCTCGGGGCACACATACGTGTACTGCATGCATAATGCAAGCGCTACACCCCTCCAACGCATTCCTGCTTGGCACCAGGCGCCATTTGCCGGGAGCAAGGGTGTCTTGATTGCCGTTATAAATCTCGTCGATGTGTTCTAACTGTTTCGTGAGCGAATGGGAGTGAGAACGCGAAAAAAGTGCATTCTTCACTCATGTACATACCTATGGATTTTCAGAGGAGCAAACCAGTCAAGCTGTGGCAAAATTTTTCGTCGCCTTTTTTGTAACAATTTTTCATTAGAATGCTCTCAAACAGAAATATTTTTATAGTATATTTTCGTCACACATTTTTCTGTATCAGATCTTTTCTACTCGCGTTTTCTAAAAAAAGATACAAGGTATTGCATTGCATTGGTGTTCGCCTTCTTCGTAGACCCATGTTCGTCCCATGCTCCTTTTTGCATCGCGATTTTGTCGTTTATGAATATCTTTGTGGCACAACTTTTCTTGGGAAGACTTTTGCATGTCATATTTTGTATGCAAATTTTCGTCTTGCATTTTTCCTTAAGTGGACTTAGGGTTTTGGTGGGAGCAATGAGTGAGGAAGCCCAATCTTTTTCGCAAGAAGTAGCCTTGAAGGAATTCATGAATCTATAGCGTTGCCTGTATTCGCATTCTGGAGACAGAAATGGGTTGGGAGGTAACGTTTAATGGGGCGCCGAGGACGTTCAAGGGGCGCCATTGCTCAATAAGGGGCGCCAATGCTCTTTCGAAAGAGAGCTACTAGATCCCCAGCCTCAGCTCAACCTGACAATAATTCTTTAGCATAACTAATTCGCCACTAATCCACTAATCCAACCGCTGACCGTGCTTCACCGGTACTCCGTAAACGGATCCAGGTTTTCCTACGGGAGGGGCACTTTGACTAGAGGGGCGTCATTTCATTGGATCCGGATGGGGTGTTATTTAGGCTAGGGGCATATGTTTTTTTAAGTTTTGACATATAAAGGGACCCCAAATTGCATCGAAGGGTCGCCAATACTTGGTTCGTGTGGGGGGTGTGAGAAGCGACGTTTTAGGGGGGTGGTGTGGAGCGCTGGGTGAGTCGATGGGGGGGGGGCACCTATTCCCTCTCCTGCCCCGTGGACCTGCCTATGCAGCACACGTTTACGGCTTACAGCAACATTGTCAGGGAGCCGTGCTGCAGCCCTGCAGCCCAGCCCCGGTCAGTGCCACCGGTACCGCGGCACAGCCTACCTCACAGACGCTCGGGCACAGCAGCACGCAGCCGCCCCGTGCCTGGCAGGCTGGTTCGAACGCCACCAGGGCTTGAATACCACCAGGCTGTTCTGCTCGATGGTTACAGTGGCGTATCCAGCGGGGACAAAAAGGCATTCTCCCCAAACCAAAAATCTCAAGGCAAAACTATGCTTTGCTCCCTCCCCCCCGCTCCTCAAAATGGTCGACCTCTTTTTTGTCCCAACTCCTCTTTACCTTATAAGCAAGATTTAGGTACTTCAACTCTCAACTTCAAACAGAACCAGTCAACTCCAGTGTAAACATTGGGCCTTGATAGCAAAAACAAGCATCTTTTGGTCATATATTTCACTCCTTGTGGTTTTTTGTTTTGGGGGCAGTGGCGGATCCAGGGTGGCGGGAAAAAGGCATTTCCCCCAAACAGAAAAGCTCGGGGCAAAACTGTATCCTCCCGAACCGGTCGACCTCCTTTATGCCCCGACTTCTTTTTAGTTCATAAGAAAGATTTTTGCACTTCAACTCTCAACTTCAAACAGAGCGAGTTTAGTTCAATGCAATTATTGAGTCTTGGATAGGAAAAAAGTACCTTGAGCCAATATCGTTCACCAAATGACGTTCTTTTGCTTTTCGCCTCAAGTATGGTAAATTCTACCGTCATGTCATACTGTTGTAAAACAATTTTTCACGGTGTGAAGTTTTTTTCTTTTGCTTTTCGACTTTGGTTTGCCCCTCCCAAACCGACCGGCTAAACCCGCCACTGGATGTTTATACTTTCAATAAATATTTCAATGTCATTTCAATGTTTAAGTTCATCTAGCGACTTTACACATATTTGCCTCTTATAAGTTACTTAACATTCTTAATTTAATTGTATCATTTTTTTGTTATATTTAGATGACAACAATGGACCGGGAAAGCTTCGATTGGATTTGAATTTGATTCTAATGACTTCAATTTCAATGTAAGATATAGCATACCTACTACTGGATTGGCTAGCTTGCTATATTTGTTTTCGTGTCTACCTGTTCCCTCTCAGTCTTGTATTTACGGGATATATTTTTCTGACACCCCAACTCTACCATAGTAAAGATGGTTCATATCTGGCACCCGGGCAAAGGTAAAGGAAGAAAATAAATAGATGATTATCACTTGTTGGTGTGTAATTCTCACAGTGGCGGATTTAGCCGGTAAGTTGGGGGCAGGCCAAATTGGAAAAGAAAAATATTCATGCGGTGAAATATTTTCTCACATTCTAACCAGACTGTTGGGCTTTGAGTGTAAACCAAAGTCGAAGAGCAAACAAAACAAAAAAAACGCCACGGGGGTGAAAAATTTGGTCATAAATACTTATTTTTCCTATCCAAGGCCCAATGCTTACTTTGAAGTTGACCGGTTCTGTTTGAAGGTGAAAGCTGAAGCACTAAGAATTTGCTTATAAAATGAAAAGTAGTCGGGGCAACAAGAAGATCGACAGCTCTGGGGGGCAAAAGCATAGTTTCGCCCCGAGCTTTTCCATTTGGAAGGGTCGGGCAAATGTCTTGTTTTGCCTCTCCCCCTGGCTCCGCCGCTGAACTTAGATCAGGACCATGCTTCAATCGAAAAAAGTTGTTTTCAACCAGCTGAGGAAACGCATCTCAGAACCTGACAGTGCCACAGTGCCACAGTGTCACAGTGTCGATTACTGAAAACATTTTGAAAATCATTTAAATTTGTTTTGGCTTGTATGTTTTCAAAGCTGGACTTAAATTTTGAAATCGGGACAAGCACTCGATTGTACCAGTTCATGTGCAGTGAAGACCGAGTGGTGGTGTCATAGCACCATGCAGTCGGAATGATATGGTTTACCCCCACACCAGTCACTCTCTGATCCCCCTTCGCCACAGTAGTTCTCTCATCCATCTTCGCCCCAGTGGGAGGGTTTTCGAACAATCCATCGATCTCGACTCTCATGCGGGAAAGTAAAGAAAAAACGCAGACAGCAATAAAGGTCATTAAATGATTACAACATTATATTGTCTTTGTTTTTTTACTGTTAGAATTGAGCTGCAGTTTTCTGGGCTTTAGACCTAGCACCTTTTCACCCCTCGAAATTTTGGCCAGGGAAACAAATTCGTAAACTTAGATGTTCGCATTCCTAACTTTTATAAACAGATGTTCGTAAGCACTAATCTTCTAAAATGCAAATATTCGAACAGCAGCAGCCACGAACAAAGTGCATACGAACATTTGTTTACGAACATGTGCTAACCATTATATTAACTACGAACTTTATTGGTTAGGAATGTTTTTCCGTATGCTGTGAAAACCATTTCGAAGTTCTTTGTTGACGTTTTTAGACGCTTCAAGTGCTACAGTCATACTCAAGTTACCTCCTTTGAAACTAGCTATCTCTCTGACAGTCATGCTCGCTGTCAAACTTTCCTGATCGCGGCGAGACATGAGTTTAGCTTTGACCTGAGTCGTACGCTGTTCCCGCTCGCTTGGTCGATGACGCCCCGAGTCGTAAATGGACAGGTGAGACGGTGGCACGGCAGCGGCAAACAAGTCCCAATGTGCACAGCCAGACCGGGCTGGCAAACCATCTCTTTTCGTCAGCCCAAGTACAAGAAGACCATGCACAATATCGATATCAACCTGGTCGATATTCTAGACATCGATACGAAGAAACAGGTAATGTTATGGGCGTTGAAAGTGGGGACTAGGGATAGGGACATGTCCCTCAAACTCGTGGATAAGGGGACATTCCCAGAAATTTCTGGATTCGACCTACACTGAAAAAGTACGCAAGAAATCGGATTTTATCCACGGTGCCGAAATCCACTCTTCTTTCGGCGAATATTCTACACCCGATATCAACGCAAAATGATATGAAACAGGAAAAATAAAACCCCAACCCGTGGGTCGTGAAAATATCAACCAACAAAAAGTACACCATTTTTAGGATTCTTTCTACGGTGCCAAAATCCATTCCTCTATCCGGCATCATTCCACAACCTATTTTACACCAGTGTAATGCAAAAATGCATGTGTTTTGAGGGAATATTCCCACAACACTGGAGTAAAAAGATTATCAGACAAACCGGAACAGTGTAAACCAGAATTGGGGGAGTAAAAATAGATAATATATTTGCCGCCCCGGTAGCTCAGTTGGTAGAGCGTTGGGCTCCGGCCCGCTGCTCAGAAGCATGCAGTGGCAGGGCATGCCCAGGCTTGGGATCGGTTCCCCTGAGACGCTCCGGCGCTCAATAGTTTACCCGACGTACAGGTCGGCTGGCAACTGACTGGTGAGAGGGTGACCTGAGCGGGGCGGCCGTCCCTGTGCTTTGTGGGACGTTAAACTTTGACTTCTAAATTAACCCTCCATTGAGGGAGTTGCGCGTTCGGGTGGTGGGGTCGGGGTCTCCGTGACAAGTCCCTTGATGACTTTAGTGAGACTCCGACTCCACCAGTCGTACAAGGAACAACTTGAACAAAATTTATAAAAAAATTAAAATGTGAAATTCCCGGCGTAGAAAAATCTCCGCAAGGTGCAGAATGAACCCGCGTTCAACATTCCATTGCTGCTGAAAAGAAACACGGATTAAAAACGACCCAGTTTATTTTCATTAGGCACTTGAGATTAGTTTACTCTGATAACAATGATTAGTATACACTTTGATAAACATACACTCCAACGGGGAGTTTAAATCACTTGTACTTATAATCACTTCCAATCATCTAAATACCTCTAATTAGCACTCTAATCTTGAACCATATTGAAATTGACTATCAATCACTACAATAATTTCGTTTGTCCTTGCACAGACATGGCTTAGGCTTACAACTTACGCCATGCCATAGGATTCGCTGGTTTTGCTCCTTCCAACGTTTTCTGTTGTATCATTCATTAACACCGGACCATCACCACCCATCACCGAATATCACTTCTTTGAGGCGCTGCACACTTTTCTTGAGGGGGATCACGAATCCCCCTGAAAGGTCGATGGCGCCCCTTGAAATGTCGTTTTCATACCTTTGCCTTAAGAAACGAGATTTGTTTCCTCGCAATGGGATCTGGTGGCTCCTGGCAGGTTTTGGAGCCCACAGGAAGCCGGTTTTCGCCCAAAATCGGAGCCCCTGGTCCGGATACCGTTACCCTGTGGGTCTATAGGGCTAGCCCCGAGACCCCTCCCCGCTGCTGTCGGAGATGACGAGACCGGCTCCCCACCTTTGGCTTGTAATATCATTGAAAAAGCCTAATCTTAGTGGTCATAAACCCTTTATCACAGGCCCTGCCCTAACCCCACCCACCGTGGACCCTGCCCCACACTTGAAGTTCTGTACACTTGAAACTCTGTAGCCCTTGAAGCGGCTTTATATATATATATATATATATATATATATATATATATATATATATATATAGCTATAGGCGTTGCTACTGGGGACCTGGGGAAGGACTGGGCCCCCTCTTTTGGAGAGAAAGTGAGAAGGATGCCAGCTCTTTTCGCCGAAAATAGCATTGAATATGCAGGGTCTAACTGATGTAAGTAGTGTTTTATCACCATCCCCCCACTCGAACATCTAGGGCGACGCCAATGGCGGGGTGGGGGGCCCGGCTGCAGCCACAGGGGGCCCGGGTAAAACACAGGGGGAATGCTCTGCAATTGCTGAGAATAGGGGCTCGGCTTCGGCAGTGGGTCAGGGGTAAATTCTGAGGGGTCCAGTCGCAGACTCAGAGGCTCTAAGTGGACTACAAGGGACCTGGGTACGCTACATTTGGGTGGCATTTTGAAGGCAATTTGCGGGGCTGGGGTACAGCCACAGCCGCCGGGCCCCTTTGCGGGGGGGGTAGTGGCTGTGGCGAGGGGCGTTTCTTTTCATTACTTAAGGTGAGCCCAAGGCGGGGGCGATCGCCTTATCCCCACCCCCCACTTGGATTCGCCCCTGGTGTTGGCATTGGTGAAATGTCGCATTTTTCATCGATAAGTCCGCCATATTAAACTTATGATCTGTATACTGACCTCGATTGATAAACCATGAGAGAAAAAAACAAGATGATGACCATGATCTCTCTACGTAAAAATACAACACAATCATATTTCCATCAAAGTACAATTATGTAGGTACAATCAATCCAAGTACAGTACAAGGATAGACTGGACAGCAAGGGGAGAAGTGGGACAACTTGTCCCAGTTCTCCCCACCCCGCCATTTTTTTCAGAATTGCAATGTCAGCACAATTAAAACCCCTTTCGTTGTTCGAAGCTGGGACAGATCGATGGAGAATGCCACGCCAACTTTATTGTACCAAAATAAAGAAATTTTCGGTTGCATATTTAGCAGAAAATCAACTCAAGAAAACGTAAAAATTAACTTTTAAGGAACACTCACCTCTCGCTTTCAGCATCCACCGGAAAAGGAAGTTGACGCCCTAGTGATGTGCAGCGGCACGTATAGTGCGGAAATCAGCTGAAAATGATATTTTTGGCTCACTCGTGGATTCAATGTCCCACTTCTCCTCCGTCCCAGTTCTCCCCACTCTCCCCTACCTGTACGAGTCGTGATCAATCCTCTGAATGCGGAACTGCGGTGAGTAGTTCAAGCTCAGAGCTGCAGCAGAAAGGAAATGGCGCGATTCCACCCGCGTGTAAACTGTAGTAAAAACATACCTTCCTCTTTTATAGAAACACACGGAAACGAAAATCAGAAGAATAAATACATTCATCTAGGGTAGCTAAATCATTCAAGAACTTGTTTTAATCTATTGGCAGAATTGTTTCACCACAGGGGAGTGAAACTATTCTTGGGGCAGCTTGTGAGTTCCATAGAAATACTCTGAGGTGATACATTTACACCTTCGCATTTTCAGTACGAATGGAACTGCACCGTGCTAAAATGAAATAGTGATTGATTTACCACATGCGTGTAATATTGCACTTTTTCTTCTAATATTAATCTGGATGTGGGGATATATTTGCTAAAGGGATATATTTTCTAAACAAATTCTTGATAATGGGGTAATTTTAGGAGCAGACAGACTGAAATTCTACGCTTGAGGTGTTGTTTTTTCAGTGTAGGTTGAACACTTTCTCCCTATTAGATACCCGCATGGCCCCAAGTAAATGTTTTGTTGCAATGTATCATCGATGACATTTTCAAAGGCTGTTGATATGCTCCAAACTCGCCTCCCATCCCATTCTCCCGGTCATCACTTATCCGGGAGCCGCCCTCCACCCAGAAAAATCCTTGGCGACGCCCCTGGCTAAGGTAAACAGTTTGAATCAGGTCAGGGACTGTTTCTGCCATTAGCCAGGTTCCATCAAAAATTGAATGCCTCCAATTTTCATCTACAATTAGCTTTACTTATTTCTACAAAGAACTACCGTTCCCGAGAAAGCCGCTGAAAAAGACACCAACATATTTTCAAAGTGTTGGATCATGAAGTAAAAACATAGTTTTAGGACAAAGTCAAAGCCGATAACCCAGGCACGCAGTCTCTTCCCACAAGTCGAATTGTCGATTAATGATGGCACAAAATGTATGGGATATACATTTTTTGGAGGAGTTGGAATTTGAAGAATGCCACCCTGCTCGACTTCCAAGGTTTAAGTGTAGAGCAGTATACTGTTGATTTTTTCTTCAATTTTCAAAAGTGGCACAGCAAACAGAAAGAGAGAAGTTTTCTGCGAACATGCAAGAATAAAACTGAATAAGAATAGTAAGAGTTGAAAGTCAAAGTCTGGGTTAATTTCCTGGCTATTATGTGGATACGGGTTGATGTATATAAGAACTATATCGAGCATTGGCCGTGATTGTTATTCATTGTTTAACTTATGCTGCGTGAAACGCGGTCTAAAGCATAACCGAGGGTCGATTTTATACAGACCATTTGGTTAGAAATATATAAAAATATGAGCATCCCAGTTTCGGGCGGACATAGGGAAGGAAATTTCCCAGGTGTGGTGTGGTAGTACTGATGGTACTTGTGGGTGTTTATCACTACAATATAGATTGTAAAAAATATATAAGCACTGATCAGGGTTGCCCCGCCAGTGATTCACTTCGGGACCGACTCCGTGCTGGTATAACGAGAGCTGCACTGTTTGTCAGGTGGTCCGGCTCGAGCCCATGGTGACCATGGGGCAGCTGACGGCCACCCTCAACCCCATGGGATGGACCCTGCCCATCATTCCCGAAATGGATGACCTGACTGTCGGTAAGCATCTACACATTTTGGGTGGTACCATGGGGGAAGACGAGTTGCTCCCCTTGAAAAAGGAAAGGAAACACTAGCCGTAGAAGGTTGCCTCAAAAGAAATGGGTTGAAAGTCCATGTGCCCCCCTCCCAACTTTCAAGTCTAACGTTCGCAGCCTTTATGAGCCGGAGGAAAGGTTATGGGCACCTCAAGTGACACTAGTGCCAGTGTCGTAAACATTCAATGTTCTGTTTCCTCAATATTTTTTCCCCAACCATGTTCGCTGGATTAGAGGTTTACTAACTTCTCGCGGCACCTACAAAGCTGGAAAGTCAAACTGTCTTTCAAAGCAGGCACATAAATGTAAACAGTTTTCTTTTGAAACCCAGATGAAAGGTCCAGAACTGGGGTTTGCGCAAAGGCAAATCGCTTTAGAAACGAACGCACTTTGTAAGAACATCCTCTGGTTGTGGTATCCGAGTAAGTAAGGACTCTCTTCAGAGGTTTGGGGATGAGAACCGCTCCCTCCCCTCCATCCTGGTTCACCGGTTTTATACGTCCTTGTCGCCGATGCGTGCATTGTAAGGCGACAGGGGGCAAGATGTGGAATCTTCTTCAACCTGTTGAATGTCGCAGATAACACTATGATAAAAAGGAAAGTCACTGCAGCGTCCCGCAGCCTCACATTCCGAATGCAATTTTCATACCGAATGATGTCCATCGATTTCAGGTCAGACTTTCTGATCTTAAATTCTATTATCAAATTTATTCGTACAGTGTAGGGGCTGTAATTCTGGGGTCGGGATATGGAGGTCTAGATTGAATTTCAATTCCTATCTTGGTTCCGAAACGCCGTCAATTCCGGGATCATAAAACACTCCGAATTCTGCCACCAGAAATCACACTCGAACTCTCCGCCGCGGCAGATTGGTGATGGCAAGAACGGCCAAACTATTGATGAACCGCAAAAAATCGATTATTGATTTAAAAGTAGATGGTTCGAAACGACTACGCCCAAAACATGTCACTAATGATGCTTAATATGAATTGTATTTTGTTTTACTAGTCAGCAAGACGCAATTGTGGAGCAATGCTTCGAAGATGTTTGAATGTTTTTCTTTTAATTTAAAACTTCTGTCGGCAGGACCTAAAAAGACATTTGAGCTGTAAGTGCTTATCTGTAAGTGCCATTATTGAGTGCCATTATAAAAAAAATCGTGTCGGTTTGTTTTGAGCTTATTTACAAAACCGTGTGAAGCTTGTTGATCTGTTCGTTGATGTTCGTTGATCTTCGTTGATGTTCGTTGATCTTCGTTGATTTAATGTTCCACTGATCATGACATTGCAATTAGTGGGCGATTCGTTATCATGAGACTAGAGTTGCGATGTACACACGTGTGCACAGGCGGGCTGGTGATGGGCACCGGTGTCGAGTCTTCGTCGCACCGGTACGGCCTGTTTCAGCACATCTGCCTCTCGTTCGAGCTGGTGCTCTCTGACGGCTCTGTTGTCAACTGCTCAAAGGTCAGGCCCGCTGCCGCCGACGCCCACTAACTGACTGGGCCGGTGCTCTCTCTGATTAGTACAGGTGCGCATCCAGGAAGGTGTCAGGGGAGAGATTCTACCTTTGGTTAGTGGGGACAATAACTGCGAACACCGAGCGCCCTTGTCGGACGTCAAATGAACCCGGAACCCGGTCTGTTTCTGCCGTCTTTCGTAAACAGAATCCTAACTTGTTCTCAAATCCATATTTTTATGTCATGTGCAAGTGTTTCTTCGGTATCCCTTTACCTGCCCGAACGCTATCGCCTCATCCATGGCACATGCAGTGTGAGTACAAACTATTACATCTGTCTACCCCGAAAAGAAACCTGTGAATGCATGTCCGATGGCGTCAAAGCGTCGGCCGTTCGTCCGGATCAAAACGGGAGTGATTGGGCATGAGAAATGGCGATAAAAGTGTCACCAGACCTCTCATGACGGAGCGCCCGATGGACACCCCGCATATGATGTCTGGAGCTATCGGACATAGGCAGATCCAGAATTGTCACGATCGGGGGGGGCGCCGTGACCATTTCAAGGGGCACCGAGAGTCGATGAGGGGAAGTGCCCCCTTTGCTTCCCCTGGACCCGCGTATGTCATCAAGCCATTGACAGGGCCTTTGACAGGTTAGCACGTGCATCTCTAGTGATTGATCATATCAGCGGTTCGCACATTGAGAGTCCTCGTGCTAAGAGTCAACAGCTCCACCTTAGTCCAAAGTCCAACGCGGTGGTTTGGATTCAAGTTTTCGTTACATAACATAAAGATAATCCACATTCCGCAGTCATTAACTTCAAATGCTACTCCTCATCTCGATGCATTTCATTCCCATAGATCATTGTTGTAATTATTAAAGCTGATCTTTAGTAAGGAGAGACTAGGGCTGGTTGCATCACGAGTTAAGGACAACAACGGCTGTAACTAACAACTTATATAAAAAATAGTATTTAGCTTTAATCTTGCTGCTGGCTACTTGTCATAAGTATAGGTCTGACCCACCCTGTCCGGTTCGCTTGCGGCCGGCCCTCCGCACCCATGCCCGTCTGAGCGTAATTTAGGACGCCGGCGCCGTCGGGGGTCACGGGTGCGGGGCTGGCCGCACGTTGTGGCGTGCGGCGCCTTTACCCTCTCCCGGAGACCGATGGTTGTGGTTAGGGCCATGTATGTTCTTTTGTACGTTGGTTCCAAGTACACGTATGGTACCGAATGTTACACAAATAGGCTCTAAAGCAGTGCCATTATTTACAACTTCTCGGAAGAATAAGTCTTTCAGAACAGAGCCGGTGGCAGGGAGCAAGAGTTGGCTTCAATATTTTACATGGGGTCAAAGTGAAAAAATCTGGCAGCTTCTCAAAAAAGCTTATACGGTGGACGCAGTCAACTTTCTCAATCGTATTTAACTATGGAGTATGCATTTTGTTGGTTCGTTAGTAAATATAGACTTTGGCTTCTGCTGTAAGACTGCTACTATTTTTTAGACTTCTGTGGCTCGTGTGTCGTCTGGGGTTATATGACGATTTCCTTTTGGGGCAGGCTACAATATCAAATTGACATTTGAAATGTAAGTTCGGCTTAAAATTTGAGAATAGTGGAATTGACAAAGCTTAACCCTATCATTTGAGCACAATCTTCAAGTTAAGCAGCTTTGTATACGTGTGGAATGAATTAATCTTAGAATAAACTGTAGGTATGTGGTATCACTTAGTTCTTAATGTTAATTTTGTATGTTGCAATCAGTCTCGAGAGCTGATTTGGCCTGCTCCAGTTAAGGGAAAGTTGGCATCAGCAGCGACGGAGCGAATTTCAGAAGATGATTATCGACATATACCACAATGTGTAACAAGACAAGATATACCACGCTTTGGAGAGTATCTTTCATTTTCACGTGTCTTATTTTCACTTATCATTTTCACTTTCAATATCTTATCATTGTTCACGCGGAAGTTTCGAATATCCGGTATCTGTCCAAGGTTTCAGCCATAAACGTAATGTGAAAAGTGGTTCAACCAGCCTCGGTCTTTCCTATGCTTCAAATATGACTGCCGCTAACATGGTTGACTATGTTTTGGAACACGTCGTTTCTAGCTGGAAAGTGTCACGGGTGTTTGTCGGTACTTCCCTTCCTTCAAAGTTTACTAATATTCGACGTTCTAGCTTTTCGTTTAAGCACCCCGGGGAGTCAGCCATTAATTTTATATAGTGCAGCTTGCCAAGCCATATTGAGCCACTATCAGATGTAAACGGCGCTAAACTCTCTTGGCAGGATAAGAACGCCGACCTGTATTACGCGGCCTTTTGGTCGTATGGAACCCTGGGCTTTCTCACGGCAGTAGAGGTGCGAATTGTGCCGGCGCGGCCGTATGTGCGGCTTGAGTACCGGCCGACCTACAGCCGCCGCGAGTTGGCATCACTGCTGCAGCAGTTCAGCGGCGGCTCGCACGAGTTCGTCGAGACGCTGATGTTCGACCGCGACCGAGCTGTCGTCATGACCGGCGACTTCGTCACCCAAACCGAACCCGGCAAGGTCAGTACTAACCCCTGCAGGCCGGCGGGGCAGAAACGCAAAATTCTCCCTTTGAACACGCGCATTGACGGGGGGCGTGTATCCTCCCCCTTGGGTTTTTCGGAGATAGCATAAAAACAGCGGTGCATAGCGCTGCCTTACTTCGCATACCTTTTCCATCATTTTTACAACTTTTGTGAAAATTTTAAAGTTACGTCATCTCAGGTCAGGTCACCAGTACAGGTCAATTGACCTGACCTAAAAAGAGTTTAAGATAGCATAAATCGGAATAGTTTAGACTTATCCAATTTAAACTTATAACACATAATGGGCCCATCGAGTTGTCTAACATATGTTCCGGTATTTTTGATATCGATGACCTAAGGTCAGGTACGAGACATGACCTCTCCATTGTAAATATATGGAAAATGGTTTTAACTGGATAACTTAGTGACGGATGGCGATAGAGCGTTTATTTTAACTGCATTAGATTTTCCTTGTCTTTGCAGTTCTAATGATATGTGTTTTATCTAATTTGACCTTGACCTGACCTCAGTTCAGGTCAAATCCTTGAATTGACCTAGCAAGGTCATATTATATATCATTCGATTTGGCTTTCTGCGAGGATTGATACAGTGCAAATCGTTTGCTCTATCTGTTTTTGTTCAGATGAGATGTGCAAAAACCTTCATTTTACATGTTATCCCTAAGACGGCATGTTTTGACCTCTAGTGACCTTAAATGTGACCTGAAAAAGTATTCAAATTTTTGATGGAGAAGTGGATGGGATACCCAACGCCGTTTACCGTTTTTCGCTACCTAGCGTGGTTCTCGAGATCTTAGTGGGGTGGGAGGCGGGTACCCGCCACCCCCGTCAAAGCGAAGGTGGCTCAGACCCAAGATTACTTTACTTACAAGGTTGATCCACGAGGAATACTTTGTCGCCAACGTGACGTCACACAATTTGGCACCAATATGGTAGCAGTAGCTGATGCATAAGCGGCGCGTTTAGTTCAACAATCGAAAACAACAAACAAATCTAAGCTGACGGGGGTTTACACACTCGCGGCTTGGGAGGAATTTATTATTAGTAATATGCATTCTTTTTCATGCCGGGACGAGCTAGAACGTGGGCAGTCTGCAAAATAAGGGTTTCTGCCGATGTTTCGTCTGATGTGAAGTGCTCGTTTAGACCGATTGAAGTTGCGTTAATTTTTTTACAAACCAAGCGGTCCCTGATGCTGCGAGAACATTTAAAATGATGATTTTAAATGAAAGAATAAATATGTATACTGCCACCACATGCTAATATTTGTATGTTTCCGTCGAGTGCATTTTTTTCAGCACCAGTTGGATCTTATAACTATTGGGCTGCTTTGCTTCTTTCCATTACTTTGGCTTTGCCGCATTGTTGTTGTGGCTAGGTGATATGGTACCAATGTGGTATCAAGGTATCGAAAAGTGTACTTTGCCATGGAAGAGGGAACCCCTAACCCGCGCCCCACCGGGGATCCGGCGCCACTTTCGCCCCATCAGGGGGCATCGATGCCCCCTCTAAATCCGAAAATACCTATGGGGGTTATTGCAAATCTGCAAAGTGCATTAGAAAGCTGACGTGAATTCAGTAAGAAATTACTTCCTATTTTTAAGCGCTCAGGTCAATGGCTTGACCTCCAGAGGTCAAGTTAGGTCAAGATAGGCTATTTTCACTCAAGTATTCAATGCTTAGCAAACTGGGCATAGCTCTTATGCCATTAGAGTTATTGAGATCTGGTTAAGTAGATTTGATAGGAAAATGCTAGGAACTTTTCCGCTATGTGGAAAGTAATGACCTTCTACCAGTGCTTTGACCTCCAGAGGTCACCTCGTGACCTAATTTGACCTGAGGTCACGAAATATCAGAAAGTGGCCTTGCCGTATATTAAATGAGAGCCAGTGACGATACATACACGATGATGTTTGATTCAGCGCTCTAGCTTAATTAGGTCAAAAGTTATTTCCAAAATACTGTTTGTGACCCCTGGTGACCTTTGATGACTTCGGAGAGGTCAAAGGGAAAATATTGCCCCTGGAATCCGGGAAAGGGTGTCCAAGAACGCTTTTCTGAGCAAGCTGAACATTTGCAATCGTTTTTGTGACTTTTAGATCATAAGACAGCTTTTTCCCATGTTTTTTTCAATGGGAGAGGTCACCTCATGACTTGAACTCAGGTCACGAAATAAAAAAATCACGGCTATACGGCTTGTAGGTCCTGGAGGTTTTTATGAAGTGTAGGAAGTTTCAAATCGATCGACTCAGAAATGTAGCTCTTATAGAGCTCAAAAGTTGAAGTGAGGTGACCTTGGTTGACCTCGCCTGGTGACCTGACCTTGGGTGATACGGTGTAAAAAATTTCAGGAATGGTGGGGAAAATGATAGTGTGAGAGGTAGAGCCCTCAACCGCGGTGCTGCGCCTCGTTGTTTTTCTGCTATCCCGAAAATAAACCTTAGGGGGGCCATCGATGGGCTCGGTGGGACGAGGGTTAAGCTGATTTGCAGAGCCAACTTTGAATGCCTTTATTTTTAAGAAAAACTGACAATATCGCCTTCAAATGGTCAATTTCGAAAACAAATGACATGTAGAATTGTGGAAAAAGAACAATGTTTTCCTTTCGACTCATACTGTACTTGTGAGAGCCGGCTGAAATCGACGAACTTTAACATGGGACCTATTGGGCGCAGGAAAGCTTTGTCGCCAACGTGACGTCACAGTAAAGGCGACTCCTGATTCGTGGTTGGGGGCTGGCTCAGACCCCCGTCAATGCGCGTGTTAATGTGAAAGTCACGACCTCGTGCCGCGTGATATATTTCTATATATCACAGACGGGTTTTCATTGGATAAAGATGGTAAAGATGGCATGACAATATTCAGCTCAGTTCCTGGTTAGCGAAAGCATGTAATTTTCTACCTCTTTGGGAGGGCCCGGACACCTCTATTCCCAATTTGAACATTCCCAATCCTGTTTTGAGCACCCCCAGTCTGGACCCCGCCCCAGCTCATCACTGACACCCTTTTCCAATGTATACTGTTTTTTCTCAAACAGCCTGAGTCCAACGGTCGAAATCCAGCTCATCACTGATGCCTCCCGATCGTTTCTGTCGTCATCAGATCATTGGTGCCGCCCTAGCTTACCAATACCGTCCATAATCGCCCCCCCCACAGGAATTAAAGATACCCTCAAATCATTGGTGCCTATAGCAAGCAACATTGTTTTGTATTTACTCGCACCTTATTTCTGGAAAATCACGATCAATAACGACTTCTGACTCCCTCCGTTGGGAGGACGTATTTTCAAGGCATCGGATATCACAGTTGTTTACATGGCGCTAAAAAGGTTTTTCTGTTTTCTCCCGGTCTCCATTCGGTATGCATTTATTTCGTATTTTCCTGGGACTTTTTCATGTTTATTTTCTAATTTTTTATTAGCTTTGATATGTTTTCTCCTAGATAATAAATGTTCCTGGTTATTCAGCTTACTTTATCTCGATCGCACCCGATATCTAGCATTTGGCGCCTTGACACGTGTTGTTCTCACTAATCGCGAGAAGGTCAAGATCTCCTGTGCAGACGCCTCTAAGCTGTGTCAAGAAACCACTAGACACGGTAATTACCGAGCTGGAGCACGGTATGCTCCTACCGGATACCCTCTCCTCTGCATTAGTCTTGTTTGCACGCAATGTCACTCCCGGTACAAGCCGGTCAAAATGCACGTTACCGGAGCTGACTTTTTTGGAGGATCAAGCTGGAAGATTGGGGCTACAGCCCGAATAGCTGCTGCTTTTTTACACAACTTCTATCCTTTTAGAACACTAAACCCAGTGTGGCCTTTCAATCCCACTTGTATTGTTGCTTGACGCGCGCTTGGCAGATAAAGCAAACACGTGTTTAGCACCGTGATGATTTGGGTTTAAATACAACAGCTGATTTGACGTTCTAAAGGTATAAAAGTGGGGTCCAGCAGGAAAGCAGCAACTACTCGTTCTGCGGCTTGCTATTCCTGGCTGGCTCCAAAAAATTCAACGCTGACACCGTTGCACGTTGGCCATTCCCATGGACTAGCCAACACCGTCTCTCTGGTAAACGCGGATATCGATAACTGCCTCGGTCTTTGGCCGATCATGCATATGAATATAATCAGTATCTTTGAGTGGTGGTGCGCTCCCCGCTCCCTGCACAGGTGGTCCACAGTTCAGAGTTGCATGATTTGACCCTTTGCGGGAGTGTGTTTTTATCTTCACTCTTCTAGAAAGATGGCCGGAGAATAAAAACGTCAATGTGTATCGATAATGATACACAGAGTGGAAGGGTTGAGACTTCCCAAAATTTCAGACGTGTAACTTGATTGCATAAAACCGACTTTAAATTAATTAGAAATCTATTGATATCGCCAGGGTAGTCGTTTATGTATCTACAACACACCAGATCTAAGTTATAGCCCCATTCTGCTGTCCATTGCCCGGTGTTCGGCTCTCCCACACCACCTCTTGGTATTCACACTAATCCCTTAATTAACACCCGCACTGGAGAGGGGTCTGCACTAACGCACCCTGGAGGGGGTTGGTATGTACCCATTCCCCGAACAAAATGAGAGACTTAGAAAAAAACCATTTGGGGTGATGGGACTGTAGAAATCTACATTATGAGCAGATTTCATTGGCCCAGGTCAATATCTTCAAGGTCAAATGAGGTCATAAATGTCAAATACTCGCCGTGCTAGGGACTTATTGGGATATGCATTAATCGTGCGGGAAAAAGTCCGAAACATACTACAAGCAGGCCATGGTCATAGTACCAAGATCCCAATAGAATTTCCTGAAGTTTTTGGGTTAAGGCCCAAAAACTTTAAGTTAAGGTTAAAGTCATTGGCCCATGACGTCACAATATGATATACTCCCCATAATGTAAACTTTTACTAGCACTATAGCACCCGTTGGGCGGGAGATCATGGTGTGACCTTGACTTATGGCCTTTGACCTTGACCTTACCACTGAGTTACCCTAAACATGACGTCATATCATAATATACGTCATACTGGGTACTGCCATGTGACCGGAAGCACTTGGTTCAATGCAGAGGTGTGAATTCACCCATATTTGGGCATGCACGGGCACTCCTAAAGAAACATCAAAAGTAATCTTAGAATATGATGTATGTTTTCATGTTTTTCATTCTAATGACTTTTAATCGGTATGATGCGGTCCATGGGTGCTGTGGGATGGCTTAAACATGTTTTATATTGCTGTATCACCTTAAATATGGTAATTATACACTTATTTTTTAATTTCAGAACCCCAAATCATTCTCCAAAATTTACGTCACATGCTCAATGACCTTAAAAATGCTGGAACGACCTTGACCTCAAAGCTTTGACATTTACCTTGACCTAGACATATCATCTCGTTTATGTGACATTATGACGTCACCACTTGATCTGTAATGCAGACCAGCTGCTGCAGTTGCGCGATTGTGGCCATCTTTAAATATACGTTTGACTTTGAAAGCAAATCAGAAAAAGTATTGACCAATTAAATTATTTCACTAGCTGTTAAATTCTCTCAAATACTGTCAAGTATAATTTTTTGCAGTGAACCGTTTTCGGCCACCTCTGAGAAATAGTGAAAAAGGGGAAGTGGGGTTCCAGGGCCCTTCTCCAGTGCGCGGGTTGGACAAATTGGCAATGCCTCAGCAGCTTCAATGTGAAGAACTCATGCATACCGTCGTGGAAGGAGAGCTGAAATATGAATACGATTTGTCGCTGAAAAATTAGAGCTAGCTGGAATACAATTCAACGCTGGCTTTGACTGCAAACCTTGTTACACAGAAGGACCGGTCCAAGTACCACGAACCGCTTTGCGTTGAAAATATTCAATTGTGTGTATTGTGTATCTCCTTGAGAAATGAATATGACGGCGGAGACCAACCGTGCAAGGTTTAATCTAATGGTGGGGAAAAAAATCGTACAACAGCCTCAATTGGGAGACAGCACCAAAGAATTGGACGCTTCCATAGCTCTATGAATTTTGAAGTCCCGTGACCTTGTTGACTTTTGGTAGGTCAGACTTATCCGTACACCTATGAATTGTAATTATCCTCATATAACTTTTTGATGTATCCTATATCAGTATTTCCAATTACCTGCAAGCAAAGCGTTAAAATCTACAACAATAGCCAATTTACTCCATTTGGTCAATGACCTGATTAGCAGCCTGATCCAAGATCATCAGAATTGGATACAACACTAAAGATTTTGCAATACAAGTAAGTTGTATATACAGGATGGTGAGACAGATTGATAAACCTGTGTACCAATCTGTCTCACCATTCTGTATATATGATGTCGTCTTACAATGGAGATCTTCCAAACACATTGTTAAAACTAAATCCTGATACAAGAATCCCATTGCAAGCACCTGATCACAAATAAGCTGATTCTCGTTCTGTAAATCAAAGGCAAATATATGCAGGGGCGTAGCCAAGGGGGGCGGCAGGGACAGCCGCCCCTCCCTGAGGGTCCGAAGGGCCGCCTGAGGACACGAGCTCACGAAGCGCGGCTCGCCTGCACTATGCTCTGTGGCCAAATTTGGCATTTTATACCAGACAGGGCCCTCTTAAGCCCTCTTCAGCACTCAATTCTGTAACAAGCAGGGCCTTTTTTACCCATCAGGGCCTTTTACGCTGTCGCAGGGGCCCTTTTCGGGGCGCCACCCCTCCCTGAGCGAAATCCTGGCTAGGCCCCTGAATATATATGTTACAATTATGATTGTTTCTTAATTACTATATATTTATTCTATTTTTTCGAAATCAGCGATGCGATGACAAGTGGCCCTGTGGTCGCAGGCGCGCTTGCTACGATCCTGGGTCAAAATCCTGAAGTGTCCCCTGAACAAGGCATGCTAAAGTCCCCGCAACACCTTGCACTTGGAGTCCGGTTGAAGATGCCATATGACCTCATAGCAATCGCAATGACTGGCTAACGCTTCCCAGTCTGGAGATGGCTAGGTAGCCATGACAAGGCAATCTTCTCAAGGGCAGGTATGCATAGAAGGACGCAGCTGTGTTGCTATAAGAACTCGTTCCAACGTGAATGCAAAACGTAATCATAGGCACATGAACTGTTTCCAAGTTGGGGGGAGGTTTAAGGTTGTCACCGCTGGTGAGGTCAAATATGATCTGGCCTATCACTTGATTTGTTAACAGAAGAAGTCCGGAGCCGGCTAAAGTTTGGAAGAGGGGCACTATCTCTCGGTTCAAAAGCTGGGGGAAGGGAGAGCATGCACCCCCTGCCCCCCAGTTCTTGGACCTCTGAACTTAATGAACTAGGGGTTGCCTAATATAATTTCTTCCTTCGTAGGAAAATCATATTCAACCTTCGCCCGGGTAGTTGGGGGTCTTTTTAGACCCCCCTCGGTTTTTTACAAAGTGCCCGAAAAACGGCGACGCAAAGCGCCACCAAATTTAATATATCTGTTCCTTCACAATTTTTACATCTTCCCTCAAAATTTTAGCTCGAGGTCATATCAGGTTAGGTCACCAGGCCAGATGAAGTGACTTCACCTCAAAAAATGCTTAGGACTGCATAACTAAAATGAGGGTTAACCGATCAAGTTGGAACTCATACCACATATTGGGCACACCAGGAGCTACAACATATGTTCCGGGATTTTTTGTATTGGTGACCTAAGGTCATGTATAGAGCATGACCTCCCCATTCCAAATGCATCGGGAAAATCATGAAATTAGCTTTTCTCAGTAAGTATCAGTGGAATCAACTTCAAACATCGTTCATGACTTGTCCTTAACCAATTTCTGAAATCGATGCCAAAAATTTTGATCTGTGACCTTTGAAAGGTTACCTTAGGTCAAAGAAACATATTTTGGTGTTATACTCAATAAATTTTGAATAAACAAAGATATAACTTTTATGTTGACACCAAATTGTTTTTAATAGTCACTGCAAGTCAAATGATATGCATCATGACTATAGGTACCAGGTCAATTTGGGCCAAACCGTTGACCTAGGTCAGGTCAAATTCTAAATTGGACCTGGCATAGCAATATTATATATCAATCAATTTGTATTGACGACAGGATTGCAATGGTGCCTCAGCTATGGCTGTATCTTGCTTGGCTTGGAAGCTATTAGCGAAAAAGTAAACGCCCTTATGCATTAGACCAAGTCGTCAGACAATAATTTCCGATTTCAGATTAAGAGTAGTGATTTTATTATGTCATGATATGTTGCAAACATGATGCAAGCAAAACAAATCCAATGAATCTACGTTTAATGGGCGCGGAACGGCCTTTTCTGAAGGCATGTTTTCAGAAGGACAGCGTTGAAGTCTCCGTTGACTTCACAATGCATTGTTGTCAGTATCCTAGCAGTACGGTAACTTGGTTACCAACATCAAAGCGTCGGATCCATTTGCACCCGATCCGTAGCCAGGCGGATGCACTGGATACCCGGGCAGCTGCTGAGAGGCCAAGGCACCCTCTGGTCCTTTCCTGGTCACCCCTTGTATTGAAGATAGTTGGATTTCTCGGGTTTTGGACCTTAACAACTTTGGAAATTGTTGACGTTTAAAGGGAATGTGGCACCTTGGTCGAATCCTGGAATTTAGTGTAATTAGGGGAACTTTTAGCCGAAAATCATGGAAACGTCCATGATTTCACTGAAAAATGTACAAAAGCTCAATATTTTGATTTTCTAAAATCCGCTTCTAGGGGAAAAACAAATATCTGCCTGTGGATGATGTCATGGTCTGGTAGCCACCAGCGGATTCAATAGGCTTCAAGGGCTTCGATTGGCTGATACTCACCGTGACGTCAGCATATGTCGTCACACCAACAACTGACAACTGTGGCCTACTGCGCAGGGTACATGAGGGGTACATTTCAGGTAGATTTTAGCTTTTATCTACGGAAGCTTTGAGTTTCAAGACAAATGAGATATTGAGTACCGGGTTTTCCGGCATGCTTTACAGCTTGGCTATCTCAGTCAAAATCACGTTATAAAGGTGTCACATTTTCTTTAACGACGCACAACCTTTTGGATGATACGGTGTCGCCAACTCTCATCCTGTTGGGAGGGGATAGTCAGGTTGTCCTCATTCACTGTCCCTGCGGGGTATTTGTAACCGGAACCTATGGCGCAGGATACAGATGTGCTGCCTAATGCAACACAGCACCCCCTCCCCCTCCACCCTTAATAACTGTGGCTGGTCAGCTGGTTGAGCCTTTTCTCTAGTTGAGCACCTACTCAGATTTGGGTCTGGCCACGAGCGTGGTTTGTATGTGAGACCTTGGAGTAAGGCAGTGTAGTAATGCAATAACCTAATGATCAGACTGGAGGCTGTAGGTATGCTATCCTGTGCTCACTCTGAGCCTTCCTGCCGAGGAGATCGAGATGTTCCAGACTACTTCCATGGAAGTTGTCGACTTACTCGTTCATGGTCAGGGCGTGGAACTGTGTGTGAAGGAGGTAACGGCCGACTCCGAGGCTGTGTTCGGATACGACAAGAGGGACGGCTTCATGAGGGCTAGGCTTACTCACAGGCAGATGACCGGCAAAGTGAGACCCAAGAAAGACCACGCAATGGTCTGCTTATAGAAAGGATGGATAACAAGTAAAACTCATGTCTAATGTACTACGGAATCGATGTGTAATGTGTGTAGGATATTCGAGTTGCCAGGTCATCTGCAAATATATGATGGTGATTAAAACATACTCACAGCATTAAGCATGTGTCAGACAAATCAATACTGCAAGCAAATAGAATTAGTCGTCAATCCGGTTTGTTTCAGAACTGTGTGTCTCAAAATGCCAATGACGCAGGATAGCATACCTACAGCCTCCAGTCTGATCATTTGATTATTACATTACTACACTGCCTTACTCCAAGGTCTCACATACAAACCACGCTCGTAGCCAGACCCAAATCTGAGTAGGTACTCAACTAGAGAAAAAGCTCAATCAGCTGACCAGCCACAGTTATTAAGGGTGGAGGGGAGGGGGTGCTGTGTTGCATTAGGCAGCACATCTGTATCCTGCGCCATAGGTTCCGGTTACAAATACCCCGCAGGGACAGTGAATGAGGACAACCTGACTATCCCTCCCAACAGGATGAGAGTTGGCGACACCGTATCATCCAAAGAGGTTGGTGCGTCGTTAAAGAAAATGTGACACCTTTATAACGTGATTTTGACTGAGATAGCCAAGCTGTAAAGCATGCCGGAAAACCCAGTACTCAATATATCATTTGTCTTGAAACTCGAAGCTTCCGTAGAAAAAGCTAAAACCTACCTGAAATGTACCCCTCATGTACCGTAAGCAGCAGGCCACAGTTGTCAGTTGTTGGTGTGACAACATATGCTGACGTCACGGTGAGTATCAGCCAATCGAAGCCCTTGAAGCCTATTGAATACGGTAGTGGTTACCAGACCATGACATCATCCACAGGCAGATATTTATTTTTCCCCTAGAAGCGGATTTTAGAAAATCAAAATATTGAGCTTATTGTACATTTTTTCAGAGAAATCATGGACATTTCCATGATTTTCGGCTAAAATACCCCTAATTACACTGAATTCCAGGATTCGACCAAGGTGCCACATTCCCTTTAAACGTCAACAATTTCCAAAGTTGTTAAGGTTCAAAACCCGAGAAATCCAACTATCTTCAATACGAAGGGGTGACCAGGGAAGGACCAGAGGGTGCCTTGGCCTCTCAGCAGCTGCCTGGGTATCCAGTGCATCCGCCTGGCTACGGATCGGGTGCAAATGGATCCGACGCTTTAATGTTGGTAACCAAGTTACCGTGCTGCAAGGATACTGACAATAATGCATTGTGAAGTCAATGGAGACTTCAACGCCGTCCTACTGAAAATATGCCTTCAGAAAAGGCCATCCCGCGCCCATTAAACGTAGATTCATCGGATCGGTTTTGCTTGCGTCATGTTTGCAACATATCATGACATAATAAAATCACTACTCTTTATCCGAAATCGGAAATTATTTTTTGACGACTTGGTCTATTATGCATGGGTGGCTATGGACATTCCCAAGAATATTCCCAATGTTCAGTGACCTGCAGCTCCCTAGGCTTTGACCTGACCCGAAAATTATTGCCACCGTGATAAAGGAGCAAGTCACGAGCTTTCGATTGGTGTTCAAAAAATGTTTTTAGCTATCATAGTTTCTGAGATATAAGAGGTTTTTTAACCCTCGCCCCTCCGGGGCCATCGATGGCCCCCCTAAGGTTTTCCCGGAATAGCAGAAAAACGACGAGGCGCAGCGCCGCAGTTCAGAGCTCTACCTTTCACCCCTTCATTTTCTCACCATCTCTAAAATTTTTCACCCTGGGTCACCAAAGGTCAGGTCACCAGGCGAGGTCAACCAAGGTCACCTCACTTCAAATTTTGAGCTCTGTAAGAGCTACATTTCTAAGCTGATCGATTTGAAACTTCCTACACTTCATGACTCCTCCAGGGTCTACAAGATTTATGTTCGTGATTTTTCGATTTCGTGACCTGAGGTCAAGTCACGCGGTGACCTCTCTGATTGAAAAAGCATGGGGAAAAGCTGTCTTATGATCTAAAAGTCACAAAAACGATTGCAAATGCTCGGCTTGCTCAGGGAAAGCGTTCTTGGACACCCTTTCACGGATCCCAGGGGCCATATTTTCCCTTTGACCTATCCGAGGTCATCCAAGGTCACCAGGGGTCAAAACAGTTTTTGACAATAACTTTCGACCTAATTAAGCTAGAGTGCTGAATCAAACATCATCGTGTTTGTTTTGTCACTGGCTTTTATTTGATATACGACAAGGTTACTTTCTGACCTTTCGTGACCTCCAGGTCATATTAGGTCACGAGGTGACCTCTGGAGGTCAAACCACTGGCAAGAGGTCATTACGTTCCACATAGCGAAAAAAGTTCTGGCACTTACCTATCCAATTTATTTTACCGGATCTCAATAGCTCTAATGGCATAAGAGTTATGCCCAGTTTGCTTAAGCATTGAATATTTGAGAGAAAATAGCCTATCTTGACCTAATTTGACCTCTGGAGGTCAAACCATTGACCTGAGCGCTTAATTATGCGAGTAATTTCGTACTGAATTCACGCGAGCTTTCTAATGCACTTAGCATATTTGCGCTAATCCCTGTATTTTCGAAGTTAGAGGGGGCCCATCGATGCCCCCGGTGGGGCGAAGGTGGCGCCGAACCCCCGGTGGGGCACGGGTTAATACAACTCATATTAGCGATTTTGACCTATTTTGACCTCTGGTGACCTGGATATTGACCTGACGAAAAAAATTACTTAAGTATTTTCGATGTCATTTTTGAAAAGATATTGATTCACGTTTTCCGCTTTTTCTTGCTCTCTTAATCTCTCTAGCTCTCTCTCTTACTCTCTAGCTCTTTCTTTCTTACTCTCTAGCTCTCTCAGTTTTTGAGATCGTGGGGGTCTTTTTTAGCCTCCACCAGAGCGAAGATGGCCCGTACCCGCCACCGGGGCAAGGGTTAATTCAGCCCGAGTAAAGAACTGTGGTAAAGTGAAATAATCTTCGGAACATGGTTCAAGAACCGAACACGAAAAGTTCCATAGTTCATCGCTCACCGCAGTCCCTTGCGTGCCAATTTCCCTGCGCGTGCACACAAGCACCGAGTGCTGAAGCTCGCCATTTGTTTCTAGGCGCGATCGTGGCATGTCACGAAGCCATAATGCCACGAGAATGCCACGGGAAGCAGCTGTCTCGCCGCACTGCGGTAGTAATAACGCGCGATAAGTCCGACGCGGCCGCTGACCCCTCGCCCCGGCATCGACCCCTCAGGGCGCGCGTTGACCCCTCGGCCCACCATCGACCCCTCAGGGCGCGCGCTGACCCACGCCGCTCTCCTCTTGCACAGGTGAACGCCATCGGGCTGTGGCACAAGCCATGGTTTTTCAAGCACGTGGAGTCGTTCCTGGAGGGCGGCGAAGGCTACGAGTTCATTCCCCTGCGCGACTACTACCACAGACACACGCGCTCCATCTTCTGGGAAATACAGGTACGCTCGTCTAATGCCCAGCAAAAGACGGTACCTTCCGCCACGCTATGGTTCTACCAAGCTGACTTGTTCGACTACAAAGTGAATATTCTTATTTTCCACAGACTTGTGACAAGATAACATTAGAGACTATTCAATGTCTAGGTCGAGGCGCCTCTACTGCAGTCCCATGTCACTCATGTACATACGTTCCATTGCAGCCAAGATAACAGATAATGTCATTTCTTGACATGCGACGATCTAATCAAATGTTCTCCCTCGACAAAATTGGAATAGGAGTTCTCCCGACAGCACTTCCTGTGATGTCGCAGGGTAAACTAGTATGACCCACCTGCCTGGTGACGCCGTCAAGTTTCTAGGCGGCCGTTCTAATTAGTGGACAATACCAGTTCAGACGTCAGTCTCCACCAGACGTCATCCTACGTCGATATTGACGAGAGATCGAAGCGGATCGATGCTTCATTATGGAGTAAACCAGTCTCGCCATCGATTTACTACTGATAAATTCAATACTGACCAGACGTCCGGACTCTTGGTTATTGGATCAATACCGGGCATTACTGAAATTGGTACTTTGCTAGGTACTGATGAGGCATCGAGTTGCTTCCAACATTGGCGGTGGAGCGCTCGGTAGAGGTCAGCATGATCATATTTTTCGCTTCCATCCCACTCCGTTACGTTCAATCTACCCCATCCTTCTTCGCCCCAAAAAAGGTATACACACAACAATCCCCCACACCACTCCGTTTTCCAGACGGCGATTTGGGAAAAAATCTGTCATTTTTAGGCGCTATGCTCTGTGGCCCGCCGTGGAACTTCACGTCACACAAAGCCTCCTTAAGCCCTCCCCAGCACAACAATCTGTGTCAAGCATGGTACTATTGACCTCTGAAAAAGAGGATCTTCTGACACACTGTCGCCCCAGGGTACTCTGTCAACTGAGTGACCCTCTCTGGTCAGCTAAGTCCTCTTTGACCGACAAAGCGACTACGGCTAGCAAGGCTCTTTGGGCAGCAGGGCCCACTGCGACTCGCAGTCAGCTATACCTGTCAGGGCTCTGTCTGACCAACTGGGCCCTCTTTCAGTGAGAAGGTCATTGTGACGGGCAGGCACGTTTTTAGCCAGCATGGCCCACTCTGACAATTAGGGCTTTAACTAAAACAGCCTTAACTAACACAGCCCGCTTTAACTAAAACAGCCTTTGAACCGGTAGGGCCGACTGTTCTCTGCAGGGCTCTGTCGTCAGCAGGATCCTCTCTAATCAGCTGGGCCCTCTATAGGCAGGACTGAGGGCCCTGTTGGGTCTCTTAAGTCAACCACGGACCTCTGCAGCTTATAGGGTCCGTTGGGACGGTTAGACAATTTTTGATCCGCAAGATCCTTTCTGGCTATCAAAGCCCCTATCATCCCTATCACATATAGTCCACACAGTCCACTGTAACCCACAGGGCCCGTCACAGTCAGCAAGATACTGCTTAGCTAGCTTGGCACTTCTTTTACCCGCGCCGCCTCCGAGCCACCTTCGCCCTGGTGGGGGGTGTTTGAACACTCCCCCCATTATTCGGCCCCTATGCGAGATAACGAAAAAACACGAATGCTGGTGGATAGCTGCTAAAAATTCATGAAGAAATTATATCAGACACCCGTGCTTGACCTAAGGTCATCAATATGAAAAATCCCGGAAAGGTTTTGTAGAACTCGGTGGGGCCATTATGTATTATGAGTTTCAATCCGATAGATTCACCCATTTCTTACTTATGCCACCGTAAACGTTTTTTGAGGTAAGGTCACTTGACCTGCACTGTTGACCTGACCTGAGATGGTCCAAACATACAATTTTGAGGCAAATTGCGGAATTTATCAGGGATAAGGTGTGCCAAGTACGGCGACGCTTCGCGCCACCGTTTTTTCGTGCCGCCGTAAAAACGCGAGGGGGTGTTCAAACACCCTCCACCGAGGCGAGGGTTAAGAGACAAGGCCACCGTGGTTAACATGGTCCTTTGTAGTCGGCAGAGTCTATTGTGAATATCAGAAGAAGTCTCTGTAACTATAGGACTCTTTGAAATCCGTCAGACACACAACTGATCGTAGACCCCACTATCAATTGAAGGGCCCCTAATGATCAGCTGGACGCCTCGTAAGCAGATTCGTAGCGTCCTGGTGGTCTTCTTGCCCAGCATGGTTCTCTGTAAGTAGTTGCAGAGGGTCCTTAGATAACAGCAGAACATTTTTTAACCATTGGTATTTCTGGAGCCAGCAGGGCTGATCTCTCTTTGTTGGCTGGTAAATAACATTTTAAATCTGTTTTTTTCATCTGGAAGCAATCCCTTTGAAGGTACAAGAAGTTCTAGAAGGGTTGCTATTATGCCTGTCTCCTCGAATCGTGGATTCACAATACAACAAAAATGCAGTGATTATATATTCGGGCGCAGCCCTTCCTAAACATTTTCATGAAGATGTTTGACCAGATAAGTTATTGGTCATGGTGTAGGTGGAGACCTCAAATTTGAGAATTCGAATTTCAGGCTTCGTGTTCCAGATTTTGAGCTCTCGGCTCACACCATAACCCAGAATTGCTCTGATCATTTGCGTTCATGGAGGTTCTGAAGAATGGCTGTGTCCAAATACATAATCACTGCATTCTTGCTATATTGTGCGTCCAGGATTCGAAGAGATAGGCTAATTAGCAACTTTTACAAGTACAATCATGCTCCTCCGTACAGCACTCCAAAAATGTATATACCTTTAGAATAAATTCCTCCTGAAAAGGAGGAATTGATTGAGGCTTTTTTGCTTCTCGATAACGATTTGTTTTGGCACGTACACAAATTGTTTGTCCTGGCGCAGTTGCTATATTTCAGGGACGCTCTGGTTTAAAGGGGAATTTGGCACATTTATAATGTGATTTTAACTGAGATAGCCAAGTTGTTAAACATGCCGGAAGACCGGGTAGGTACTCAATATATCATATGTCCTGAAACTCAAAATTTCCGTAGAGAAAAGCTAGAAACATGCCTGAAATGTACCCCAAATGTACCCAAGCATCTCGGCCACAGTTGTCGGCTGTTGGCGTGACGACATGGCTGACGTCACGGTGAGCAGTCAGCCAATTGGAGCGCTTGAAGCCTATTGAATATGGTAGTAGCTGCCAGATCATGACGTCATCCACAGGCAGAGATTTATTTATTACCCTAAAGGAGCATTTTGAAAATCAAAATATTGAGTATCGTGGATGTTTTCAAGATTTTTGGCTAAAAATGTCCCTCATTAGGTACACTAAATTCCGGGAGTCCACTAAATAACACTAAATTAGGGAGTGCCACATTCCCCTTTAATGATAATTTTTATCAACTGATGCGATCAATTCATGTCCCGACTTCGCCGCTAAACGCTGGTTTTTGGTCGCTGGAATTTTTTATTCCAAAGTGGCCCTTTGGCAATATTGCCGAGGCTCCCTCCGCTGCCTCCTCCTCCTCCTCCACCCCTACCGAGCAATATTCTGGCTACGTTTTTTCTGTACTGCAACCCTGATTCATACTGATAAATACCAACGTTCCACGCCACTATGTTATGTTTTCTTTCATCGTTGTATTCAATACTGCCCAAAGACGTAGCCAGGATTTCGCTCAGGGGGGGAGGGGCAGCGCCCCAAAAAGAGCCCCTGAAACAGCGCCAAAATGGCTCTAATACGTAAAAATGCCCTGCTTGTTACAGAATCGGGTCCTCAGGAGGGCCCTTCGGGCCCTCAGGGGGGGTGGCTGTCCCTGCCGCCCCCCTTGAGTACGCCCCTGATACCGCCTGTCTTGAAGTTATTTATATTTACATATATATATATATATATATATATATATATATATATATATATATATATATATATATAATAAACTAGCACTTAACTATCTTGGAAAATCATTCGCTGATCAATTCAGTCCAACTGCAAGACCAACCATTAATCAATTTTACTGATACCGCAAAACCTGAAGTGTGGGCAAAACCAATTTACTTCGACGCATTGGAAGTCTAGCTCGGATTCAAAGAGAAAAGGAAAAGCTTCTTTTCTTTCAAAGCGATGCGATGCCATCCAGTAGTGGAGCAGTGCCTGATGCCTGATAATGCGACGGGTTCATCAGATAAAGCGCTCGACCGCGCTCACGGTTTCTGCAAAAGCTTACCGGGATTGTTGGGTGCAGCCCGTCAGACGGTGCTGGCACCGACTGGTAGGGTCACTCGCTGGATTCTCAAGGTACACATGCATCAGTTAACTTTTAATTAATTCCAGATTAGGACCAGGGGTGAATCCAAGGTGAGGGTGATGGGGCAATCGCCCCCTCCTTGGGTCGACCTTGCACTGGAAAGAAACGCAACCCACCGCAGCTTCCGGGCCCCCAGCAAGGGTGCTAGGAGTGAAAAGCCATGTCTGTATATGTATATACTGACTATACAGTGTGTACGAGCGTGAAGGTGTGTTGGTAGCCTGTAAAATGACCCCGGGCTGGTCATGGGCCCATTTTTAAGCTGAGTTTCATCACATTTAACTTTTTCCGCGGGCCCCCTGAGTCGCGGGCCCCCGAGTCTTGAATTCGCCCCCTCCTTGAGGAAATCCTGGATTCATCCCTGGCTAAGACATCAAATTAAAGTGGTTTCATGCATTCTTAAACCCAAATCATGCCAAGAAAAATCTCTGTCAAGCACATTGCAGATTGACAAGGGCCAGACAGTGGGCATCCCTATATTGTAGTGGTTGTTCCTTCAAATTCAAAATTACAAAATGTCAGACAGTCTTGTTTTAAATGGATAATTTTGAACCCTATGACGTCATATGTAAAATTTATCGACCCAATTTATGAACCTTACACAAGGTGATGAAATGGCTTTAGCGATGCTATTTTTGTAATGATCAGTATGGTTTTCTATAGGAAAAAAGCGTAACGTAAGGAGTATTTGATTCCTTTTCGCACCAGGTCCAAAGCATAGTAACTGGAGGTTATATAATAATTGCTTGGGTTTAACGACGCACCAACTGCCAGGGTCATACGGTGTCGCCAACTCTCACCCTATTTGAAGGGATTTTTGGGATCAGATCAACTTATTCAGAGGCTCCGCCGGGTCTTGAACCCGGGACTAGTGGCTTAGAAGACAAGGGTACTATCCACTAAGCTACCTCATCCCCCATAGTAACTGGAGGAACAGCCAAAGAGAAACCATAGGCGGATCCAGGGTTTCCGATAATGTGTCACATGGTCAGAAGGGGTGCCATCCAGACCAGTGGTTCCAGTCTGGTCGGCAAAAGCTATCAAAAGTGCGCCAACTCCTATCGTGGGGCACCGCTACTCGCATCGTGCGGGGAGGGGAGGGGTGGAAGCGACATCTCAGGGCGTGCCGTGATCATTTTAGGAGTTCGATGTTGTTTGCAGGTTTTCTGGCGATTTTTCATATTTTTTAACTATAAAAAGCCTGATGCAATACCTGGCAACGTACCTGCATACCTGTGTAAATACGTGTGTAAAGAAACTCCTATAAGATGGGGAATACTTTCCTGGCACCCTTTCAGACCACCTGTTGGAGACACGCAGTTTTAGGTAGTATCTTGCCAGATGTGACCTTTAAAGCGGAAGTTTTGTCATCACTTTATCTAAATTGTTCGTTAAGTCAGAGAAAATAGCACATTTAAGTCAGAACTTTTGCTATATTCATAACACTGCGCCCATTAACACCCGCCCCGGTGGACCTCCGAGCCACCTTCGCCATGGTGGGGGTGTTGGAACACCCCCTTGAACTTGGCACCTATGCAAGATAGAGAAAAAACGCGAAAAATTATGGATAGCTCATAAAAATCATGAAGAAACTACATTTACCACTTTTTGGCTCAGGTCAATATTGAGGTCATGACAGGTCAAAGGTGACATGTTAGAGATGAGTTTGTGGGTTTTAGCGCCCTGCAGAGTTGAGTTAGATTTTTAGGCACCATTCGCTTTCTCCCGTGACAACAAATCGAATGGTGTATGATATGACTATGATAGGTCAAAATATAAAATGGACTGACCTGAGGTCAGGTAAAGGTCACTATCTGATCTAGCATAGTCAATATGCATATTAACACGCACATTGACAGGGGCGGGTACCCCCCCTCAGGTTTTTTCCAAGGAGTATAAGAACGGCGGCGCTACGCGCCGTCGTACTTGGCATAACTTTTCCCTGATTATTTTTACAACTTTTTTCAAAATTTTAAGGTTAGGTCATCTCAGGTCAGGTCCCCAGTACAGGTCAAGTGACCTGACCTCAAAAAAGTTTAAGATAGCATAAGTCAGAGCAGGATGAACTTAATCAATTGAAACTTATATAACATAATGGCCCTACAGAGTTCTCTAAAATAGTTGCGGTATTTTTGATATCGATGACCTAAGGTCAGGTACGAGCTATGACTTCTCCATTGGAAATACACGGGAAAAAATTATTTTATTTGAATAACTTATCAATGAATGGCGATAGAGCCTTTATTGTAACTGCATTAGATTTGCAGTATCCTAGCAGTTCTAATGATATGCATTTTACCTAATTTGACCTTGACCTGACTTCAGGTCAGGTCAAATATCATATTTTACCTAGCAAGGTTATACATACATATATATATATATATATATATATATATATATATATATATATATATATATATATATATATATATATATATATATATATATATATATCATTCGATTTGGCTGGCTGCGAGGATTCGAAGGGCTCAAATTGTTTTGCTCTATATTTACTTGTTCAGATTTAATGACCGAAAACCTTCAGTTACATGCTATCCCTGTGACGGAATGTATTGACCTCTACTGACCTCAAATGTGACCTGACAAATAATAATTCAAATATTTCGATAGAGAAGTGGATGGGCTACCCAACATCGCTTATCGTTTTTCGTGATCTAGTCTAATAAGAAAAACCATCCTCATAGCAGCATGCAGTTGTCTGATATTCTTATCTTCTTTACCTTAAGAATGAGCAGAATGCTATGTTTCAACACGTTGAAAGCTTCATCATGCCATTTTTGGTTCTAAAATTTTTGGTTACTTCACAAATACTGACAAAATGGTTTTCCCAACGACTGATGTTACAAGAAGCGGACTAGAATACACTCTAGACTGGTTCAAAATACGAACCATATACTGTTATTTCACGCTGCCTTCACCATCCAGCTCCAGCTTGCACGGCAGCGACTGAGATCCGTCCGGCCTGTCTTCCATGGCAGTGTTTGCTTGTTCCTGCTGGCGGTCTTGGCTTGCCCTCTTGGTCGGTCGCTTGGTGGAATGCTGGGTCGCGTGCTGATTTTACATGTAAGAAGGTTCTCTGCGCCTTTCCTTGTAGCCTGCTTTGTGCCAGCGCCGGTCCCTTGATCCCGCTAGCCATCACGTGACCCAATGGTGAATCCCGCGGCGAGACGCCCCACGCACAACAGTGCGTCTGCAGAACATGACACATATACCTAATATTTCATGAAAGTGTCTAGAAAATTAAATCGAATTACCAAAATGATTTATTTAACATCATGCGTGTCCTCTAGCTACTGACATGCAAAAAAACAATGGGAATAAGGACACCAAACTGGAGAGCCTAAATTATTTTATGCAAATATTTGTAATGTATGGAAACTGTTCGAGAGCAAGCAAAAACGTTTAACATCCATTAAAAATATTGAAAGAGCCTGCATTAAGGCGGTGAACATCATGGTAAGATGGGAGAGCAAGGGAGTACATAAATATCACAATCATGCTTTATTTGGGGGAAAGAAGAATGACAACGGAGCCGTCTACGAAGAAATTCAATAAATAAAAGCTAAAATTACGTGAGGTAACAATTTTTTCTACTATGGTCTCGAAGAAGGTCTTTCAGGCTAATTGCCTCTTATCGTCTTGCCCCTTGATCACAGCTGCTGGGGAAATGTTCCTGCTAAGCACCTGATTCACCAAATCTGTAGAACACAGGCCAGATTTCCTGCCCTTTTCTGAAAATTGTTAAGTTACAGAGACAAACATCAAGAGCACTAGCCCCAGTAAACGTTTCCAAATATGTAGACAAGTTTTGCCTATTTCTATTCCCTGAACAAAAATAAAACCTCTTCAATACCTAATATCAAACAAACATTCTGGAGTTTTACGGCACACCGAAATAAATGTTTCAGCGTTTCACATATAGGGGAAGGTTAAAATAACCCCCACCAGGGCAAAGGTTAATACAGACGACCCAGTGCGACTTGGAATTTTGGCATCGCTTTCACAAATTTGAAGGCCGAGAGGGCCACTCGCGTGTAAGGTCAACGGGAAACGCGGATCCATTTGAGCGCGTGCCACGTGAAAACGATACACGCCGGCAGAAGATGACCTAGCCTATCCACCTTCTCTCAAACATGCGCCAACACGTCACCAAAATTCCAGATATGTGATGTCATCGGCTTAGGCTGCACTGTATTCCAATCAACTTGTACCGAATTGAAAACGGTCAGTGGGACTGACATGCAGGCAGAGTGACCACGCTAGCCAGATATTTATTTAGATAAATATCTATAAAACATAAAGTCCCTGGGTCAAACATCGAATTTCGGGAAATCGGGACCAGAGGGGAGGAAATTCGTATTCTAATTTTTAGAGACAGAATCGTCTTTACTTTTAGTTTTTTTATGTGATCCCTCTCTGGGACGGGCAGCTTAACAGGCGTTATCACCTCTCAAGCACGAGGATTCACGTGCTGGAACCCTTTCTTCCACCCCGCCAACGAAATTTTGCGATAATTTATTTTAATGTAAATTTGGGGCTGTGCAATGTTCAGGATCCATGAAAAATGAATAATAAAGACTGAAGAAGCATGTTTTATTTACATATTAAGATTGATGACGTCGCCATGTCATAAACAGAAATTAGGAAACGATGTTTTGTCAGATTTCTGTCTGCTATAGTTCACATGGTTGAAAAATATTTTTCTTTGGACGATTTTTATCACATAGGATACCAAATTATGCGGTTTTTCTTCTTACCAAGCTGGTGGCCAGCGCCAGCAAGGTTTCACCGTACATATTGATTAAATTTCACAAATGAGCGACGCGGCCCCGCCCGACCGTCACGCTAACGAAAAAGGTTATATCTTGGAAAAGGGTGCAATTTATTGACAGGGTCTTCTCCATGTTATATCGGAATCAATTCAGTTACTGACCGAACATTCAGTGGTGGGTGGGGTACCAGCAAAGCTCGTGGTACGTGCAAAAGCAAAGATTTGCCATCACATTTCCGTCACTTATTAAGCCACAACTCGGTTTTTGCTGATCCGAATAGGCCCAAACTTGTTGTGCGGGGTGATATGGATATATGCTCAGTAAAAACATATATGCTAAGCAAATCCATTTCTTTCGTGCTGTCTTTAAGACACAACAGCTTTACCAATCGGCCCCAAGACATTTATCGATACGACATAATGGCCAAGCCTATCGGGCACACTTAATTTGGGAATCGATGCGTTGGAAATTGATAAAATATGCATCGGTTTTATCTCCTCTTTATATATATATATATATATATATATATATATATATATATATATTTAACATTGTCCTTAATCTAGAGGAAATATAAGTAGGAAAACTAGATTGATTTTCCATATTCTTATATTGGTGGTGTCACAATGGCGTCAGTGAGATCAATGCGTTTAAAATAATTACATTTTTGAACAAATAAATCATTTTTCATAGCTCTTGAAAATTTACGGTTTCACGTCATATTCAACAAAGATGCCGCACAACCTTTCTGGAGAGGTAAAGGTGCTTCTGCATGTCTATCCTCGTGTTTGAGGGGTGATAACCCCTAATAAACAGCTAGCTCCAGATGGTTTCACATAAAAACAAAAACTAGGGACATTCTCGGGTCTAAAAATATCATCGAAGATTTGGCCTCTTTTTGATCCCGAAATTTTGCCTTACCCAAGGACTAATATGAGATTAAACCAATATTTGTGTACACTGGATCGTCGTCACAGCTCATCAAAATATTCCAGACCTCTGACCTCAAAATTGATTTTCTTTGCCTTGTACATACAATTCAAGACAACCTTTTTTGTGCAAATGGGCTTTTAGCACTCAAATCCTGAACAAAACTGCAACATATCAACGTGTATACAAATTGTATTTATATTAAAGGTTTATCTTTGCTGTCTCTGAGCTACATATGCATTTTTATCTTTTCATCCTGAAGACTGCAAAGATAAATGCGCAGGTATTTGATTGGCTGACGTTTGATCTGAGTGTGAGGAACACAAAGAAATGAGACAACGCTAGTGAGAATAGCTCATTGCAATGATTCACATTCAAGTTCAAATTTAAATAGCAGACCTATTTACTACATCTATGAATGTCCCCATTAATATAGTCAATAGAAATTTAACGTAGGGACCAGTGTGTTAAACACAATTTTATTTGTTCGAGGTATGGACGAAATGAACCTTTAAAATAAAGGTAAAAATATTCCACCTTTTCTCACACCAATAGGAATTTCATTGCTTCAGAATTTCCTTGCAAACTCGCTTTTTCGTCACATATTTTTATTAAAGCTTTCGCTAAAAAAATTACATTTTCCTTCGGAAACTCGGAATAATCCATGTGTCTTAACACGCGCATTGACGGGGGGGGCGGGTACCCGCCCCCTCGGGTTTTTCGGAGATAGCAGAGAAACGGCGGCGCGTAGCGCCACTGTACTTGGCATACCTTTTCCTCATCATTTTTACAACTTTTATGAAAATTTTAGGTTTAGGTCATCTCAGGTCAGGTCACCAGTACAGGTCAAGTGACCTGACCTCAAAAAAGTTTAAGACAGCATAAGTCGGAGCAGGGTGAAGTTATCCGACTGAAACTCATATCACATAATGGGCCCTCCGAGTTCTCTAAAATATGTTCCGGTATTTTTGATATCGATGACCTAAGGTCAGGTACGAGGCATGACCTCTCCGTTGGAAATACATGTGACAAATGGGTTTGACTGAAGAACTCGGTAACAGATGGTGATAGAGCGTTTATTTCAACTGCATTAGACTCGCCTTGGCTTTGCAGTTCTAATGATATGCATTTTATATAATTTGACCCTGACCTGACCTCAGGTCAGGTCAAATCCTTGATTTGACCTAGCAAGGTCAAATTATATATCATTTGATTCGACTTGCTGCGAGGATTCATACAGTTCAAGTCATTTTGCTCTATCTTTACTTGTTCAGATGTAATGGCCGAAAACTGAATTTACATGTTATCCCTATGACAGCATGTTTTGACCTCTCGTGACCTTAAATGTGACCTGACAAAAAATAGTTCAAATATTTTCGATGGAGAAGTAGATGGGCTACCCAACGCCGTTTACCGTTTATCGCTACCTACCGTGTTTCTTGAGATCTTAGGGGGGCGGGTACCCGCTCCCCCTCGTCAAAGCGAAGGGGCTCAGACCCCGTCAATGCGCGTCTTAACTCACGCGGAAGAGTGGTTCATAAAGTGCCCCCATCTTTTTTCCAAGATTACTGGAGAAACGTTCACAGCTAGAAACGTTATTTGGCTCGATTTGAGAGTATCTATGAGTACTTCGACTGATGGAAGAATTTTGGACATCGGTTAATATTTGTTTTGCTTATAGGCTTTCAAAGTCAGAACTATATTTTGAGACCGTCGCAATCACACGGCCGCACCGGTTCGCTTGTACTGTAGACCGAGTGCTAACGAAATAGCGTCATATAATCGGGATTATATGTCAAGGTAAACCCACATGAAGGTCAAGGTCAACCTGATCAAGGTCAAGGCTAACCTAGTCAAGGTCAACCTTAACCCAACCTTTTACGGTCAAACCTTGGACGAAATAAGTTCGAGACTTGTAGCACAATATTTCTTGAGATATATCAGAAACAAAAAAAAAAGATTTGACACCAACATATAAACTGCTCGGTGATGGGGCGGTGCAGTGCGGAAACCCCAATCAATCACGTGGCCGCGGAGGATGGTCCTCCTTGGTGGGCAAATCCATAATGATTGCATTTTTTGTATGTCACCAACAGCGCTTTAAATTAAGCCCTTGCGTTTATAGTGTTAACTTTGTCATGTCCCTTGATGTTTGAGAAATTAAATGTGTATGTGTATGTGCATGTACATACATACATACGTCAAAGGTTACAGGTGGAGGTCATTGGCCCCAGTGTCCCAGTCAGGTGATATTATTCAGTATGAAGTATATTACTATAGAAATTTTAAGTTTAAGTTACTCAATTTCAAGGTGACAGGTCAAGTTGAAATGTCTTTTTCAAGGTCAAACCATTATTTCCCGCCAAAAGACCGTTATGATGCAAGTTAAATGTAACTTTTAAGTATAACGGTCATGGAGAAGACATAGTTTCGTTTAAAAACGAAACTATGTCATCTCGTTACGTCATAGGCTGAACGACCTTGGCCTCTAACGACCTTGGCCTCTAAGATCTGCGCGACCGCGGTCAGCAGCCGCTGATCCCTCAGCTGACCAGACACCGGGCCGCGGCACTCAGCTGACTGCTGCACCAGCGGCAGCGGCGAACACAGCGGACGGTCGGAGGAGGGGCGGCAGAGGCGCGACCAGGCGCCGAGGTCGCAGAGGTGGAATCAACTGGCGCCGCCACGGGGACTGTGGGTCCAGTCAGCTGATCATCGGACAACTAAACATCCAATCATACAAGCCCAAGCTGCCGGACCTTAGGAATGATATTGATAACGTATACGGTTTTGACATTTTGGCTCTCAACGAGATGTGGCTTACACCTAACGTGCCGGACAGACTAATATCGGTGAGTGGCTATCGGCTCTTCCGAAGAGACCGGCCAGCCAGCTTAAACCTACCAAAAGGCAAGGGCGGTGTCGCTGTGTTAGTACGTGACAGTCTTCGGTGTGAAGTTCTCCAAACTCCTGTGACGGGAATCGTAGGTTCTAATTTAGAGATTATCTGGATTCTAGTTCATATCGACAATCGCCATACTGTTCTATTCGCCTCTGGTTATCGAGTGCCTAATACCACTGAACGTCAGGTTTCTACCGATTTAGATGATTTAGAGCTTCAGCTACAGTACATGTTGGCAAACTATCCTAGAGCAACTGTAGTTCTGGCTGGTGATTTTAACCGTTGTTTGTTCAAGTTCCAAAATACTCGTCATGACTTGTCGCGGTTGCTTTCGATGTATAACCTTCACATAGTGAACAAGGATCGTCCGACATACCGACCCGCAGCGAGCTTACTTGACATTATGGCCACCTCCAGACCAGACTTAGTACAGCGTGCAGGAGTCACAAGGTGTCACTATGGAGGACCACACGATTTTACCAGACTTGTTTTAGCTCAGGAAATGCGCTCACCAACACCGCGTGGTTGTAACATGTTGACACGATCTTTAAGAGGGTTGACATTGCTGCTTTTAATCATCAACTGCGCGATGTTGACTGGACACATGTTTTCTACTCCCCCTCCACTGAGGAAAAGTGGGAAGCTTTTAAGGCCATTTTCACCCACCATCTTAACACTGTGGCACCACTCAAGCGCGTCAATAGGCGGCAGTACAGAGCCCCACCAGTGTCAGCAGATACGCAGGAACTTATACGCGACCGCCGCGCGGCCCTCAGCCGGGGCGATCGTGCCGAGTACCAGCGCGTGAACCGCCTCTGCCGCTCTGCAGTTCGCCGGGACTGCGTGGCACTGTACGAGGGGGAGATCAGACGCGGCGGCCGCGCTGGTCTGTGGCGTGTTATTCAACCAGTTATCGGACGGAAACAACAGCAGTGCTCCGCGTTTAACATCACACCCGATGCATTGAATGATTTTTACGTGTCGGTCGGACCGAACACTTCAGCCAGTGTCCCTGCAGCCAGAGTTTCTGGGCCGACCCTTTTACCACGAGTGACGACTAGCGCTTTTAAAGTCCAGCCCATAGATTTTAACACGTTGTGTTTGACCTTAGCAAGTATGAAGCCCTCTAAATCAACGGGAGCTGACGGAATCAGCATACATATGCTTCAAAAATTTTGCTACGGACTCGGCGAACCCCTGCTCGATATAATTAATTCAAGTCTTGTTTCTGGCTCCGTTCCACAGGCATGGAAGCACGCCATGGTAACTCCAATTCCCAAAGGCACGATGAGTACAAAACCGTCTGAAACTAGACCTATTTCACTCCTACCTGCCGTCACGAAACTAGTCGAGCGTGTTGTGCAGCAGCAGCTCTCCAACTACTTAGAAGAAAATCACCTCCTCTCGGACGCACAGCACGGCTATCGAAAACGATACTCTACCGAATCGGCCCTTCATGTAATTACCGATAAAGCTCTCTCTGGTATGGATAAAGGCGAAATTTCTGTCCTGGTACTGGTTGATCTCTCAAAATGCTTTGATGTCGTTCCCCATCACAAATTACTTCAAAAACTTTCAGCATATGGCATAGATACAGACTGGTTTCGTGCGTATCTCGAGGGACATACTCAACAGGTGCAAGTCAAAAGCGCCGATGGCTCATCCTTTCTTACGTCAAGCACGCGCGAAAACAACATGGGCGTATATCAGGGGGGTGCCGCCTCATGTTTGCTTTACATGTTATACGCCAACGACCTGAGCCTGTGTGTTGAGAGCGATGTCACTCTGGTACAATACGCCGACGACACACAGGTCTTAGTTAGCGGCAAAAAACGGGATCTCGCAAACATAATTGAACGCATGGAGACTGCACTCAGCAATATATGCAACTGGTTCTGCTTTAACGGGATGAAATTGAATACCGATAAAACACAGATGATTGTATTGGGCACTAAGGCAATGCTGCGCGACCTGCAACCCGTTACCCTGAGTTTCTGCGGCACAACCATTAGAGAGGACAGGATCGTCAAAAATCTGGGTCTCACAATGGATCGGCACCTCAGTTACGAAAATCACGTGGACAAATTAACACATAAATGCACTGGGATCCTCATAGCTTTTAGTCATGCACGTCATGTTTTACCTAGGAACGTACTAGCAACTGTTGTGCAAGCCCTCGTTATCTCAATACTGCGACATTGCATATCTGTGTACGGCTCATGTGGCATGACTCAGGTCCGCCGACTGCAAAAAGTTGTTAACTTTTGTGCTCGTGTTGTGACTGGGAGGAGGAGGTTTGACCGCATCACGGATGCTATTGAGCAGCTTGGCTGGCAGTCTGCCCAGCAGATGATTGATTACCACACAGTGTGCGCAGTGGAGCGAGTGATTGTGACAGGACAGCCACCTAAATTGTGTGAGACCATGGGCCGGCAAGCCAACCAGGTGCATGATCACCATACCCGGCGCGCGGGTCAACGGACCCTGCCGGCGATACGTACCGAGGCAGGTCGACGGCGGCTATGTTTTCGTGGAGTGACTTTGCTCAACCGGACTGGACTTTTACCTGGCTCGTCGAGTTTTAAGACCGAACTCAAACAGGCCTTGTTATAAATTTTAGAGTAGCATCGAGCTACATTCTTTTACCCACAGCTCATTGTTATGTGTGATTTTATGAGTATGAGTGTTTTTAGTCTCAGCCTACATTGAACCTTTTTATGATATGACGTGAATGTGTGAAAAGCCGCACCTTGATGTGGATCATCTTCGAATAAATCTGTTATCTGTTATCTGTTAGGCCAGTGGCTTTGAATAACCTTGGCCTAAAACTTTCACATATTTTTCGGACCTTTATGACCTTATTCTGCTCTGTATGTACCCCCGGATTTTGTTCCGCATAATCATGATGTTTTTTTCTCAAAAGGTCTGCAACATGGCCCAGATTTACCCTTTGCATCCTCGTTTGATCTTGAAGATATTGACTTGAGTCAATGAAGCTTGACTATATAGCCATCACTCCCACAGACCTCATCGGGAATTTTTCTAACCCTCTTAGCTTTTTAGATCTCAGAGGGGAGGGCACTTTAGGACCCCCTCTAATCCGCGTTGACGCCAGATCCTTCCCCACTGCACGTGTTTAACTGGCCTCCAATAACTATACCTACACTGCTGATTTTCAGTTTAAAAGGCCCGCTAGAAAAGCTTTGAAGAATACAGGGTGCTCACGCGAGGCCTCGAGCTCCGGACCATCCACGTATGAAACAATTACAGCGAGACACACTCACACTCCACGAAACACTTACTGTTAGGTTCGTGGTATTTGACCTGTTGCAACACTGTCTGGATGAACGACGCTCTTTATCTGTATGGCCTTCTAAAGAAATTATAAACATATGACGTTGACGATCAGTGTTTGTATCGCTGTGTGACGAGACCATGTGACACCGACAAAACGATGCGCCTATTGAAGACCTGATCGGGATGATGGGGTGCGGACCGACAGGACATCATCCCCTTCGGTAACCACCCCGTGTTCCGGTGGCTGTGCGGATGGATGGTGCCGCCCAAGGTCTCGCTGCTGAAGCTGACGCAGGGCAAGACCATCAAGGAGCTGTACGAGAGAAACCACTTCATCCAGGACATGCTGGTGCCCATGGATCGGCTCGACGAGGCGCTTGACGTTTTCCACAGCGAGGTTCAGGTGCGTTTGCTAATAATTTCCTCTATGAGGTGTCGCATGTCTGAAATGAGCGTGCATATGATTAGAAGCTGGCTCGTGTCAATTTCAGGCTGGGCGTTATTTGAATCGAGGAGGATGACTATTATTGTCACGGACATATCCTCCGATCTGACCTGGTTATCTTTATCTGGAAATGTCGAGACCTAATCAACTTTCGATTGATCTAAAAAAATGATTAACTTTTCTTCCAGCGCGAGGAGGGAGTATCGAAATGTGACTTGGCGATGGGCATGTTATGTCGAACGTAGATAAATTCAGGTTTGTGAACTCACTCAGGAGTGAGTTCACAAATCTGAATTTATCTACGTTGAGAGTGGTGAGAGAAGGTTAGGAAGGACTTCCTAACCTTCTCTCACCACTCTTTGCTTCAGTTCTATTCAGAAACATTTCGCACTGCCGGCAGATATACCCCCTGTGGCTTTGTCCATTCGTGCTGCCAGCGAACCCGGGGTTTCTGCAACCAGCGAAGAAGGAGAAACAAATGTATGTAGACATCGGCGCCTACGGTGTCCCCAATGTTCGCGGTTTTGACCCCATCAAAACCTCGCGAACGATCGAGAAGTTTGTCATCGAAATTGGAGGGTAAGGGTCTAATGGTGTCACTTTTGTCATTTTTCTAACTCCCTAGCCTAGGATAAGATAAAACCACAACGGTGCCTGATATGGCAACTCCAAACTTTTAAACGAATCATGTCTCGGGGTAGATGTACTGTGTAAGGATTAAAATTAGTTGTTCTGCTTCTCGATAGGTAACCGCATTTGTATGTAGCTGCAATAGGCGTTGTTATCTAGTAATTTGCATGAAATGAAAACAAGAGCATTCTCTTATCATATCGTTTTTTGGCCAATATCACATTTTTCACCAGGAAAAAAACTGTTGAATTTGACCTTTGCACTAGTGGGTGTCCGATCCACATTCGCCCCAGTGCAGTAGGGGGATGAGGAAAGGTGGTTCAAATACCCCATTGGTATTGGCTTCTATGTAAGATAGAAAAACGCGAACGGTGGTAGATGGCCCGTTACAAATGAGTACGGAACTGTATCGGCCACTTTTTTGCTCAGATCAATATAGAGGCTAGGACAGGTCAGGGGCAATAATGATGACTGGCTCTAACTTCCGACTGTGCTGAGTGAGAGTCATTGTTTAGCATTATTGGATTCATCTGTTTACATCCAATATAAGGAATTATATGATCATAACAGTTCAGCATACAAAATGATCCAAACCGAGGTCAATTCTAGGTAGCTGATCTGACCTCGTATGGTTAGAAAGCATATCAATCGACAGGCGATGTCAATACAAACGCAATTATATCAAACATCAAAATAAAGTTCACATTACTATTCCTTGTAAAGTGATTGAATCAAGCCTGGGAAGCTTCTTAAGTAGTCCCAAATGACCTCTCAGAGGTCAAAGGTCGAAACTTTAAACTTATCCTGGAAATTGATTTTCCACCCAAGACACCACGATATTTAGGAAAAGTTATCATAAGCTGTTTCTACAGAGATACGGTCATTTTTATCACTCACCATATTTGCCGTACATTTCCAATTGAGTGATAATGACTCGTACTTGACCTTGGGTCATCGGCACCCAAAAATTGCGTCACCACATTTTTGGCATTCTGTAGGCCTTTTATGAGATATAATCTCAGGTTGATAGACTAACCCTTTTGGCTTTTCTCACTGATGCCACTTGAAAAAAAATTGGTCATTTGAAGCAAGTTTGTGATCCCACCCGAGATGACCCAGGCCTGAAGTTTTGGTAAACATTAAACAACTTATCAAAATAGGTTGAGTTAAGTACTGTGCGCACCAGGCCGACGTGCTTACACCCCCTCCCCCCACCCTCCCACACTCGCCTGGAGTGATGGTTAAGAAAAGCTTCCTCGTAAGGAATATTTCAAAACGAAATAGTCATAGAAAAGTCACAGAAAGTCTACAGTCTCAGGCAATTTATTGGCTGATGAGGTTCAATCTTGCTAGAGATTATGCATTTAATGTAGCCTTTTATCCTGAATTACACACTAGCCTAAAATATTCAACTGATCAAACGCATTTATCTGGGTGAAAAGCTATCTGCACCAGGGGTTGCCATGCTGCAAAGCAGACAGAGACAGACCAGTGGAGATCAGACAGCTGCTCTACACTGGCGCCTCCAGCCGCCCGCTGACAGCGCCGCCTGGTGGCAGGTTCCAGATGATGTACGCCGACTCGTTTATGAGCCGAGAGGAGTACCGCGCCATGTTCGACCACAGCCTCTACGACAGCGCGCGCTGTCGGCTGGACTGTTCGCGCGCCTTCCCGGAGGTGTACGACAAGGTCAATAGGGCAGCACGCGACTGACCTCGGCCCGAGCTCGGCTCGATGCCGACCCCTAGCCGCCTCGGATCGCACCCGTTGCTCCACGCTCCGCGTAGTCGCCTCCTTCGACGGGACTTGGACCAGTTCAAAAGCCAGCTCAACCGTGTGCCGCCACTGTGGTCGTCTCGTTGTGGCAGCGTGTACTGTTCTGTAGTTTGAAGTGCTGGATTTGAAAGTTGGCAAGACCCGCGCCCATGTTTTAATGGGATATATTTGCCTAATGTTTTTGCATGATTGCAATGGCTTGTTAGTGTCTTTCCGCTTGCACTTTTTCTTCACTGAAACTTCTTCGCATTTGGGGTTTCCACGAGCCTTGTGCTACTTAGCCGTCCTCACGTCTGTAGTTTAAATATTCCTTTTGGAAAAGGGGTTTTGTGTGTTGTGTGCAGTGCTGAAAGGTCAAGACAGTGGGTTCAGTTCATCTGTTCGATAACCTCGTCCCTGGAATATCGGAAAGACAAGATGTATCACGCTGAAAGCAACTGCTGACAGGGACCTGGTAACTGTGTGGTGTACGGAAAGGTGGAGCTGGTGGTAAAACTGGCTAAATATAATACTATCACTCTTTAAGATGTTTCGTCTGCGCATAGTTTGATATTTTGTATGTTCCCAAGTACAAGAAGACTGAGCCCGCCTCTCAACAGGTCCCACTAGACCCTGGTGTTGACAGATCGTAGTGATGGTGAACAGAGTAGTTGTCGTCTCTTCTGGCGAAAAAAATTAGCACTAGCGATAGTCCCCTCCTAAGAACTACAGTATAAGACACCACATGCCATCCTCGTCCCCATTACCTCATAAAATCCCGAAGCATGTGTCAAATTACTGCGAGTTTCCTCGTCATCGAGCAAAAGTATTTCCATTTCAACTGATTATTTACCACTTATTTCCAGCGGTGAGGCCGATGTCAAATTTCAATACCCACTTTCCCTTCTTCCACTTCCTTTGGCTAGCTGAAACCGCTTCCGCCACTGCAGGCGTGTAAAGCTGCATGCATTCAGGGATGAGAAAGCACCCATAAAGGTGAGAAGAGCATCCCGGAAGCATTAAAGCCACATCTGAGTATAGTTCATAAGTACCAATCGCCGTGAAAGGCCAAGTATGTACCATGGGAGCCGTAAGCGGGGAAGGGACGGGGACGCGTCTCCCAACAAACCAACCGGGGACATGCCACCCACCCTAAAACTGCGGCCCTCGACCGATGACTTAAGCATTTCCTTACGCTTATTGACGTATACTTACGCAATGTTTCACATAATTTTCAGGTGAATGGCCCTGGTAGCCTCCTCCCGGACTGCTGTTGGGTTTTAGCTTCATGTCTCAACTCCTCCCCCTGCGGAGTCACTCCCCAGGAACACCTTCGCGACGTCCCTGGTCACTAGGATTCCTGCAACTAACTTGAAGGATCAATTGAGGGTGTCCTCTCCAGACAAAGACAAAAAAAGACAAAGACTTTATTCAGAGTCATCCACAAATCCGCATGGCTATTACGACTCCACGTCAGTAAAGGGGTGGTAAAATGGAAGCACATACACACGCTATTAAAACAATAAAAATCCAGCTAAAATACAGTTATGCATAAAATACTCAACATTCTCAACAACACAAGTCACTCAGCGCGCCTCAATCCCGCTCTGTGATTATATGGTCCTGGAGTGCAGAACAGAAAACAGGTACTGGTAACCTCCTCATCTCCACAGGTAGCTCGTTGTAGTAGGAGGCACCCCGTGAGCAGAACCTGCGCTGCCCCATGCTGGTTCGTGAGCGGGGAACGCAAATATTATGGTTCTGCCTGGTATTGCGCTCCCGAACAGAGCCGACCTGTACGAATCCCCGGGCCAGCTCCTCTGGCTCCCCGAGACACACTGCCTTGTGTACAACTGCAAGTGTGTGGTACCTCTCCAGCTCACCCGCCGACAGCCAGCGGAGGTCACGTAACAGGCCTGAAACATGATCAAACTTTTTCCGGCCGAAGATCACTTTAGCAGCATAGTTAATGATTTTTTGGAGCCGAATGTTGTTGATTTGAGTACCATTGCCAAACACGGTGATACAGTAACGGACCCGAGAGATCACCAGCGAGCTGACTATCGGCGAGATGATTCCGGGAGGCAAGCAGTGTCTCAGATGTGATAGACCACTCAAAAGTCCGTAGCACTGACGAGTGAGAAGAGAAATGTGAGAGTTCCAGCTGAGGGTGCGGTCGAAGGTGAGCCCGAGATTTTTTACATTCATAGAAGGAACTAAATCTAGACCGCGAAATTTTACAGAGAAATCGCCAATGTGTCGAATGTTGGGAGCACTTCCTAGCAAAATAAGTTGGGTCTTGTCAGCGTTTACTTTAAGCCCGTTACCCCTGAACCAAATATCTAATGAAGCTAATGCCTTTTCCATGCGATTAATGAGAGATCGGAAATGTGATTTTTTGCCGCTGACAAGGATTTGGGTATCGTCCGCGTACTGTACTACGACCGCATCCTCAGCGTACAGGCTAAGGCCGTTAGCAAAGATGCTGTGGAGCAAAGGGCCGAGACATGAACCTTGAAAAATTCCCATGTTGTTTGGGAGACAGGAAGAGACTTTAGAAACACCCAGATTGTCAGCCGGAAGACTAACACTCTGGGTGTGGTGCCGAAAGTATGCCGAAAACCATGAGGTATCAATTCCATGAGCCTGGAGTTTTTTGATCAGGCGAGAGTGGTCAATCACATCAAAGCACTTACTCAAATCGAGGAGACAGAGGAGGGACACCTCTCCACGATCATTGGCTGTCAGGATGCTGTCGGTGATGGATATCAGCGCGCTTTCGCACGAGTGACGGGGGCGAAATCCGTGCTGGCTTGAGGATAGGAGGTGATTGTCAGAAAGGTAGGCGTAGAGCTGCTGATGAACAGCACGCTCTAGGATTTTAGTGATGGAAGGGACGATACTAATAGGGCGGAAACTGGAGGGATCAGAGGAATCTCCGGATTTAAAGATGGGATGAACCAGGGCATGTTTCCAGGAAACTGGGATTTCGTTGGTTAGGAGGGAGCTGTTGATCAAGTGGAGAAGTGGCAGGCCCAGGGACTCGAAGACAAGGCAGACGATGTGCATGCTAATGCCGTCACTGGCACTGGAGGTGGACGAGCCTCTTCTAAAAACGATGGACTGAAGCTCGTCCAAGGTGATGAGACGCAGGGTGAATGCGCAGGCGCCCACGCGCGGCAGCCGACACGCAACTGATGGGACTGCTCCCATAGCGGCTACCTCGGCCGCCACCCGCGGGCCGACGCCGACAAAAAAGCGATTCAAGTCATCGGCTGTTGCGTCCGGTATAAGCCTAGCTCCACCCTTCTTGCTACCAATCACCCTGTCGACACACCTCCAAATGCCCCTCCGACCCTCCTCCTGCAATCGCCTATGCACATCGTCGCGCATGTCGCGTCGCATCGCTGCCTTCACTTGTCGATTCAAATCGCCATACTCATCCGAACGGTGGCCGCCGATTGCTAGCGCCGCCCTGCGGCGAGCCATCAAATCGATGGTTGTCCCTGATACAACAGGCGCACTCGCGTTGCGGATACGAATAGTCCTGATCGGAGCATGGCGGTCAAGAACTGTTACTAAATTCTGAAGAAATACATTCCACTTTTCAGCAAGACTGTTAAGAGTAAAAACATCAGACCAATCAATACCTAATAAATCCAGATTGAAGACAGTGGGATCAATGCGACGCAGACAGCGGGTTTGTACAAAAGTAGGTTTTGGACGGCACCGCGACACGGTAAGCTGGGCACGAGTGAATGAGTGTGGACTATAATGACAAAACTTTGTGCCAAAACGAGTGACTAGACCAGGATTATTGACTATGATAATATCCAGACACGATCCTGCAGGGCGATAAGTAGGCATGTTGATACATTGGTGCAGAGTATTATCCTCCAAAAATCCCATAAGATAACGCTTTGCCCTGTCATCTGGGGGCTTCAAAACATCACAATTTATGTCACCAAAAATCACGATTTTTGCGGACGGGCAGGCCAAAACAACATCCTGATACTCAAGTTCTAAATGGTCAAAATCAGCACGCAACGCAGCATCACCATGACGCGGTGGACGATAAAGAATGCAGAAGACGATCTGCCGTTTCGAGTCTGGTTTCACTGAAACCCAGAGACTTTCCAGTAGACTGCTAGCTGGTTTCCTGACGCCTGTCTTCAGCAGTTTCGCAGTCATACCTTCTCTGACCGCGAGGGTAGGTATGACAAACATTTTATCACCCTTAGATTCTGGTCTCGGTATTATATTTCCAGTTTTCGTAGTATAACCTCAGAATTGTGGAGCGTGCTGAAACATTGATAATTTTGATGGTCGGATTGGTGCCTTTTCGCCCATCAAAATGGCACGCTGCAACAGCTGAGGTATAAGAATTTGAGGAGACCCCTATCTATTTTTTTCTTATACAGTGTCATGCGTAGACTCTAAATATTTAATCCGCCAAATCCCAGTGAGGTACCTTTCATGCAGTTGAAAATTTTCCATGGTGTTTTTCGGTATCTTAGCAGGGATGCAGAGTCAATTATTGTGAGTGTTGCTGCATGCAAATTGATATATTTTTAAGGAGTTTTCACGATCCATGTGATTTCCTCATCTTCCTAACACTTGCAGCGCACTGAAACGGCTGCAACACTCGAAATCAGGATGGCAAAACTGCGAAAATCTTCTCTTTCAGTCGGTAACCGGGACACAGTAAATCTTCATCCTGACCAGGGTACTCACAGCGAGCCTTTAAACGCTATAATGCAATAAGGGTTGTTTTTACAATCCGGGAAGATAACTCCACTTCATGTCGATCTGGGGTTTTGCTCAAAGTCGTCGAAAGTCATTGTTTGGGTGAAAATTATTTTTGGTTCAAGCGGTTCTTTTCCGGAATCCAATGGCCTCAGTTGGAGGCTGCACCTGTTCAGTTCATTACCGGGCTTACGCGACCGGGGCGGGCCAACTGAGCAAAACGGCCTGTTTCTGATTAGGTGCGGAAAATGCGTAACTTGGAGGGCGGCATGTCAATTCAACAGTAGATATCCTGCATGTTTTCTAGAAATAGTCCAATCCTGTATCGTAAGCTTCTGATGGGGAAGGGGTTGAAAACCAAATTTATAGGATAATCTTGCAGTGCTGCGAAATGATTAGGTAACGACAATGATTATAATGAATAACTACGATAATTAATGATAAATGATGAACATCTGCGGAATGATTGAATTCCGGAAGGGTATCCTATTCCCTTCCCTGCTTTTCTTTAAACATGCACTCAATGGAAGGCGAAATTTGTTCTCTCTGTCCCGCGGTTTTCGCATCACGGATAGGTAAACAAAGAAACAAAGGGTAAACAAAGGGTCACTTTTCTGGTGTAAAACGCCTGATTAAAAAAGGCGTCAAATAGGTAAAGATGTTGCGGAATAGATGTTTCGAATCAAACCTGTACGACAATCAAGAAAACGGCCAGGTAGGTTATCTCCAGATTTGCTATAGTAGCCGAAGCAGTGTGACGGGGCAACGCGGCACATACTCGCCTGTACTGGATATCCCCGTCTTCCGGGAGTGTTCCAGAAAGGTTGCTCTCTAGGATGGTTTATGAATCTCAAATGCCCCATCCCCCCTCCTTCCATAGGCTACCTTCTGTCCACTCAGAACCTAAACCCGAAGCTTCTGCTTCAGCGAAATCCTTCACCATCTCGTCAGTATACTGTCGTCCGGTATACCGGAGGCCGGCCTTGGACAGTGGACAGAACAGATTCGAGACGATAGATAACAAATTAGGGGACATAATTTCTGAAAATGACATTCACGATAAATTTCCACATGTATACTTTATGACAGTACTATTTTAATTGTCAAAGTCAAAGTCACAGTTCAAGGTTATACCAGCATTTTCAAGTTCATTGGCCTCAGTGCTTCCGGTCAACCAGTGCTGCCCTGTATGACGTATATAATGCTTCGACGTCCTAGTAAGAGACTCAGGGTAACGGTCAAGGTCAAAGGTCATGAGTCAGGTTCAATCCTGATTTCCCGCCCAACGGGTGCTATAATGTTTTTGTATGATGTATATTATAGGAAATGCACCATAGTGTGCCCTCATGGGTAAATGACCTTGCATATCCTTAACCCAAGCATTTCATAAGAATGCTTTGGGACCTACCCTGTATGACCTCGGTCCGCGTTTAGTATATTCCCGAATTTTTCCTCATGATTATGGCATTTTCTAATAGTTCCCCGGCACGGTCAAGATTTGACATGCACAACCTCGCTTAACTTTGAAGATGTTGGCCTAGTTTGATGAAATTTCACTATTATGTAGATCAACAAAGCCCCCAATGACCTCCAAACGCTTGGTTCTCTACGTCTCTTGGTTTTTTATACATTAAGAGGGCTTACCAGGCCCCCTCCCCAATGCGTGCTAGTGCCAGACCCTTTACTTCTCCAGTGCGGGTGTTAACCGGCGAATGTGCTGACCCTTACATTCAACATGCTTGTAGCCGCAGATAAACTAACATAATACTGTAACCAATTAAATATATCGCTGCATCATTTTCCTGCGCATTTTTTCCCTCCCTCGAAACGTAGAGCAGTGTAATTCAATAATAAAGCTATAACACAAGTGATTTATGGCCCCGTGGCGGATCCATACGGGGCACAAAACAGCATTTCCCCAAACGAGAAAACTCGGGGCAAAACCATGTTTTTGGTCCCCTCCACCTCTCAAACCTGTTGACCTCCTTTTTGTCCTAGTTCTTGTTTAGTTTATAAGCAAGCATTTTGATGATTCAACTGAACCAATGAACTTCATTGCTCGAAACACTTGATATGTAGATAAGCAGACTGCTGCGTTTTCTGATAAATTTCATCCACCCTTTCTTTAAATATTTTTGCCTTTTAGTGTATTTTTTAGGCGCGGTTTTTCGTTTTTGACGCATCAAACAAGCAAACGACAATCTCGAAAGAGTGAAGGAACAATGTTTATGCGTGCATTGTAAAAAGTAAAAGGTGCACATTTGCAAAAAGTGATTAAAACTCGGCCACTTGCGGGGTTGATGGGTGCACTGCCCAATTGGATCCACCTCTGCAAAAAAAAACACAAAAGCCGGCTTTGGCCAGCAATGTAAATCCAGGGAGGGTGCAAAAAAGGCATGTGCTTCTCCCTCTCATTACCAGCTATTATCGCCGAAATTTCTTTTTAAAAAATCATGGTTATACAATGTCTTATCTTGTTGCTCTCTCCTCCAAACCAGTGGCTTATATGCAGCACTTCGCTGTTCTACGTTTCTCTGTTGACGCGTTATTGCGAGAAAACCACGAGGTGGAGGTAGCTCGAATGCCCGCCCACTTCCCGCGCGTTGCCAATGAAAATGAACAAGTAACTGGTGTAACTGGGACTGGCTCCCACATGCAGGGTACAAAAAGTTTCCAGTTTGGCTGAAAACTGGAATTCCTCAAATTAGGTGGGATCCTTGCCCCCATCGCCCCCATTTCCAACGCGCATGACCAGAATCCTTCTGGAAATGCGCAAAAATTTTATACATCCCGCCGCGTCAAGGATGAATAGAGTGCCCTGAAAGGTGCGGAAGTTTTCTGTTTATCTACCGTGGGTTTCTTGGGGGGAGGGAGGGGGCAGGAAGCCATACGTTTGCCCCCTACCCGATCTTATGGAGGAAGTTCACCCCTGCCCCCTCCCTTCCGTGTCGCCGCCACAGAGGAAATGAGGTGGCTTAGTGGATAGCACCGTTGTATTCTAAGCCACTGGTCCCGGGTTCAAGTCCCGGCGGAGCCTCTGAATAAGTTGATCTGATCCCCAGAATCCCTTCCAACAGAGTGGGAGTTGGCGACGCCGTATGACCCTAGCAGTTGGTGCGTCGTTAAACCCCAACAATTATTGTCGCCGCCACTGACCTGGACGGCGTTTATCGAATATTAGCCACCGTGCAGACGCATAGATGGCGTCCTTTGACTGACGGTGCTGCAGCCCACAACGTCGGCACTGCCATCTATCGAAATCGCATCGGTGTGTCTGAGAACCGCTGTATTATACGGAAACAATAACACGGGTCTAAAACAGCAGATAACTATGAGTCAATATTATTCCAGGGGCTATAGGATTTTAAACCAACGTTTCTCAAGAGCTCGATTTTTTTTGCACATATGTGGACCAGTATGAACTAAAAATTTTGCAGGTCACTATTATCATTTCGGCATTTATTTGCATTCAGCTTTCCTTCAATGGATATGAAACCACATGCATAACTTCCCGAAAATCTGAGAACCCTTTTTCCTCGAAAGCATTGATCATTTCAGAACAATTCAACCACTTAGCATAAAATGCGTCGGATTCTGAACATTACCCTACCATATTTTTGGGGCTTTCACAAACCACTTTGGCGAAATTAACACGACCATTTGGCATGTAAACGAAAGGCCTTAACGCACAAAAGCTCCCCCAGAATAAATCCATCCTATATTCCAGCCGTGTTCCAATCTCCACCTAATCCGTCCAGTAGCATAAAACGGATGATAGCTGCGGAGTAATTCAGTCGCAGATCACCAAAAGAGTCAGAGGGATACAGGACTTCCGATGGGAAGGATCTGATCAGAGGGCGCCATTTAGCGCAGCAATCCCAAATGTTAGGCGTTACCAATCACACGGATGCCAAATTGCATCGCAAGAGCGCCAATACTTGCATGCTGGAGTAAAGTGGTTTTTCAGGGAGCGCCAGGCTGGTCTAGTCTGTCGTAGGAGGGAGGAGAGGGACACGGCCCCCTGGAGCAGGCTATGAGACGAGTAATTATCTTGAAGTTCAGCATTATGCACACAGCACAATTGAAACATACGATTACGCTTAACAAAGGCCAAGTTTCTCACCAGCCCGGGCAGCTATCACGGCGGTTAGTAAGCGGCAGGCTTGAGCTGCACCGGCTGTGTGGAGGTGCCGTAGAGCACCAGCTGCCACTGAACCAGCTGACCGGGCTCAGGCGCCTCCCAGTCACCAGTCAGTACCGACAGCGTCCACTCGCCGGCCGGGTCCTCGCCCCAGAAGTGAACTGACATGAACGGCCAGCCGGTGATCTCTCTTTCTCTGCCCACGTCCTTTCTGCGTTCGGACAACAGGACCGACCGAGTGCCCGCCGGCGAGGTCAGCAGTAGCCGCAGGTTACCGCGCCTCGGGTAGTTGAGCGTCACGCGGCACTGCACATGCTCCAGGTGGTAGACACCCTGCGTGGTGTCCCGGCAGGCTGCCGCCAGCATTGAAGCGTTGACAGAGGCGCCGCTCTCCGCTGGGATCGTTCTGAAACAGCGTTGTGGCGGCTGGTTATCACAGGGTGTGGACATACGGGTCACTGTGGATACACAGGTACGAAACAACAGCACACAGACTGTATGCCGGAGGCCAGATCGAACTGAAGCGTCTGCGATGACCTGACCCGTTTGAGCAGGTTGAATAGACGATATAGATGTACTAGGATGCTCCTCACCGTGTCTCTGTGTCGGGTGGTGTGATACACACTAGCTGGTGTGGAACCGTAGTCCACCGCTTCGCCAGTTCCACCATGGCACCAGCGTTCATCAGCCCGTAACCAAACTTGTGGCTCACTGGAGAAAACACAGGAGCGACTTCAGAGCGCAGGGAACAGAGGTGACAAGATATGAGTCTCTCGCAGAGCCCAATAGGTATACACAAGAATGCAAAACCTGGTGCTGAATGAATGAAACACAACTGTCTTTGAGTCCTTTTCTAGTATAAGAAAAACTGAAACATGGCTTTAAAGTGGTATTAACCTGCGCGACCTTCGCCCCACCGGGGGCCATCGATGGCCCCCCTCTAACTCCGATAATATTGGGGTTAGCGCAAATCTGCAAAGTGCATTGGAAGGCTCGCGTGAATGCAGTACGAAATTACTTCCCATGCTTAAGCGCTCAGGTCAATGGTTTGACCTCCAGAGGTCCAGTTAGGTCTCGATAGGCTGGCTATTTTCACTCAAATATGCAATGCTTATGCAAACTGGGCATAAATCTAATGCCATTAGAGTTATTGAAATCTGGTAAAAACATTTTATAGGAAAAGGGCAGACCTTTTCCGTCATGTAAAACTTAATGACTTCCCGCCAGTGGTTTGGCCTCCAGAGGTCACCTCGTGACCTAATATGACCTGAGGTCACGAAATGTCAGGAGGTCACCTTGCCGTATATCAAATGAAAGCCAGTGACGAGACATACACGATGATGTTTGATTCAGCGCTCTAGCTTAATTAGGTCAAAAGTTATTGTCAAAATACTGTTTTGACCTTGGTGACATTGGATGAACTTGGAGAGGTCAAAGGGCCAATATCGTCAAAATAGCTCTCTGTTGAAAATGCATGAAACAGAAATTGGGCTGTATTTGTGTAAATACTGCTGAGAATACCTTCATATTCTCCAAATCGTAGTATCATGAGCCCCGTTCCCCGTTCATCTAGCATGTTTGGACCTGTGACCTTTAAGAGGTCATCTGGGGCTACTTAAGCAGGTTTTGAGACTTGGGTCAATATCTTTCCAAAAAAATATGACAGAGCTTTTATTTTGATAACATTGGGTTTGGATTGTTATTTGAAATCGATTGATTTGCATATTGATTATGGTAGGTTAGATTATGACCTTGACCTGACCTTAGGTCAGATTATTTTTATGTTTTGGCTTTGTTTAGTCCAATAATACATAATTTGATTCGCCGTAACAAGAGGACGCGAATGGGGGCCTCAATACCGATTCTAACTCAACTCTGCCAGACGCTAGAGCCCAAAAGCTCTACACTAACATGCCACTTTTTTAACCTGTCATGATCTCAATATTGACCTGAGACAAAAAGTGACTAATATAGTTTTCTTATGAATTGTTATGGGCTATCCACCAGCGTTCGCGTTTTTTCGCTATTCCGCATAGGAGCCGAGTTCGGGGGGTGTTTGAAACCCCTCCCCCTCCAGGACAATGGTGGCTCGGAGGCTCATCGGGGCGGGTGTTAATAGCTCACTCACGTCAAATTTTCTATGCTGCAGCGCTTAGCGCATACACTCAATCTTCAAAGCACCTTTAAAGCCAAGCAAGCTACAAACATAAATAAACATCGTCTTTCATGCTGCATCTGAAACAGACAGGCGAACATACGATGATGATCAGTTACTATATTCTGGTTTGTACCAGAATCCTCAGATGGCACCTTGGCGATTGCGTATCGGTCTTCAACGCGTACACGGGAGAAGAGGGGTGTGGGTTCGGAGTCTTCCACGCAAGTCTTGTTCTGAGGTGGCCTAAGAACTGTTCGCAGCAAAAACAAAACTTGGGTACATTCGATAGAACTAAATGGCGCGTCGATTGGCGAAATAATTTTGAAAATCGGTCGATATTTTAATTAATGGGCCTTTAAAATCAAATCTACATTTTGGGATCACCACAATCGCGCGGCCGCACCAGTTCACTGCAACATTATATTAACAGCTTAACGATATACCGACTGCTGAGGTCATATATTGTTCGGCAACTAATGGTTTTCATCCTGTTGGTAGGGTATTATGGGGATCAGAAAGACTAATGCAGAATAAAAGACCGGGGATTTCAATCCAGGGCCAGCGGTGTAGAAGTCGAATGTTTCTCCCCACGCTACCGCGTCCCATTGCAGACCAAGTGGTGAAAACAGAAATTTTAACACCACTTTAGAAACAGCACTTTAAAACCCAAGTGGTGACGTCATGACGCTATATAAACCAGATGATATGTCAAGTTGACCCCACATGAAGGTCAAGGCTGGTAGTTACAGGTCAGGGTCACACCAGCATTTTCAATTTCATTGACCCCGGTGCTTCGCGTCAAATGACATTCTCCAGTATGACGAATAGTTTGACATGGCGTCACACTTAAGGTTACTCAATACTAAGGTCAATGTGAAAGGTGAAGCTCAAAGCTCTAGGGCCAAGATTATAGGACATATATATTATTGCGACTCATATGTCATTGGCCTCGAATGAACTGTCCATAAAATTTCAGAAAATATTTTGGGGCCTTCCCTCTATGGCCTTAGTCAGTTTTCAGTAAATTAAAACCCTTTTCCGGCATTATGACGGTTTTTTCTATTATTTTCCCAGCACGGACAATATTCAACATTGATAATCTCGTTTGACCTTAACGGTATTTATCTAGGTCAATAAATTTTAGCCATAATGTGGATCATCATAGAACCCATCCAAACCCAAACGAGTATTTTGTTAAACCTTTTGGTTTTTAGGTCGTAGGGGAACCTACAGGCCACCCCCCCTCCTTCAGTACGTGGTGGTTCCAGCTTTTTTCCAGTGCGCGTTAGTGCCCAACTTCTCTTCAGTCCGGGTGTTAGGAATCACGCCCTGAACAACACGTTTTTGCCCCAGTCCAGAATGTTTCTGAACTTGGCGCAAACTAAAACATTCTGAACCGGCAACTATAGCTGCAGTTGATGGTACTTTGGTGACCCCGCTGGTTAGAGAAACCTAGAGCACTTCATGCTCTGTGTTTTTTAGAATGTTAGCGCCGGGTCATTGCCGTGTCAGGTTATTGGCGTGCCGTGAATGATAGCGCCGGGTCATTGCCGTGTCAGGTCATTGGCGCGCCGTGAATGTTAGCGCTGGCTTTTCGCCGTGTCAGCATTAAAATATAGAGGGCGTGCCCTCCCCGATCGAGACAACGTCTGTAGTATTAGCCTGGTCCGGATTTAGGTTTTTCTTCAGAAAGTAACGGATCGTTGTTCATTAGATGCATTTTTTGGTGCTGATTACGATGCACTCATCAGAAATGCAATTTTCGAAAAACTTTTGGTGGCCCACTCGAGTTGAAGATTTTTCAGTTTGCCCAATTTTCCACTTTTTGGCTCACCATCAACCCTTACTACCAACGAGGTGCAAAAAATTGCACTGGGTTGGTAGTTTGGTTCATTGGTGTTCCATTCGCTTTGTTTTTGTTGTTATAACTTGCACACATAACGGTTATTTTTTGCTTATTATCTCCGCTTTTAGTTGAGTTTGCACTGGCTCTCCATAGATGGCACTAGCGGCGTGACATGGTAAGTGAACACTGATTTCTTCGGGGACCTGGAATGTGAACAGCAAGGTGAAAGGTGAGAAACAATTACGAATTGGATTGTATAAACGCACTTAAAGAGCTGTTTTCAAGCAGCACTAAAGTTGTTAACACTGTTTCTCAGGTATTTTAAGCATGCCATGTCCAAATATGCTGCTGCTGCTGAAGTCCCGACCATAACCCTTTATCAATAGACGCAGGAACCGTGGGGGCTGTGGTGGTGGCTGTTGCACCCAACTTTCAGAGTGTGGCAGCAGCTCCAACCCTCCACCCCCAGTTTCTCTATTAACATTTAAGTGATAGGCCTAATCACCCCCGGCCATACCAACGCGGAAGTCCCTTCCTCCAACTTACACCTTTCCTCCGACTAAAATAGTCTCTCCGCCTATGCCTTCACCGACTGAATTCTTCCGTATTTGCGCCAAAAAGACTCTGCAGTAACCCTACTTTGACTGAAGAGAGAGGGCATCAGTTTTGAGGCTAGTGACGTCTAGCCCAGTCTCCTCTGACATATTTAGAGGTCGTTGTGGCCCAGAGGAGAATTATATGTTTTACGTATACGGATAGGATTGATAATTTTTAACGTTGTGGTCCAGCAGAAAAAATCTACCGGTTTGGCATTATGCAAACATTTTATTACAAACATGACATTGGTCACCAGGTTTTAAGGACCGAAGAAAATATGTTGTATGAAATCCTAAAATTTCCAACGACTTCCAACGACTAGACATCTTGCACTAGTTGCATTGAATAATTCACATACCGGCATAATCCAACTTCTACGTTATGTTCTCCTTGCAGTTTTATGTTTCCTCTGAACAAAATTCAGCATGGACGGACGGTAATATTTACAAAAAAAAACAAAAGAGCCTGACCGTGAGTTGGTATGTCATAGGGCACCTTGTTATGATAAGAATTAGACTCATGGAGGAGCAGAGCAAAGATGAGTGCCATGTTCTTATGAAAGTATCAATAACAGGGTAACGGCTGAGATTATGGATGTATGTGCAAGCGTATCACTGCCTACACGTGCAAAACAGGCCGTGCTGAAGGAACTAAGAGGGCTTTAGAAAGGAAGAGAGACAAAAAAAGAAGCATGTAAACAGGTTTGGCAAGCGAGCTGCTACATCAACTGCTGCGATGGATTCGCTGATTGATATCAGCAGCCGAGAACGTGAGCCTGAACTGGTAGAAGACAGTGTATCTGGCCGACCAGCCAAGTGCCAGACGTATTCAGACAGGCAGCCTCGATCAGGAAACCACAGCGCGATGGCAGAGGAGAGCTCAGCGAGCGGGTCGAGCAGTCATAAGAGGAGCAGCCGTCACCTCCCCGAGTCAACAGGCGACGGCCGAGACAGCAAACACGCCTGTGGAAACTGGTGTTTCAGGTAGCGCTATCAGAGACGGCGGATTCCATTTTCGAGAAGTGGTGCAAGATTTTCTGGAGGGGGCGCCTTCCTCCCCAGGGGGCGCCATCATCTCTTGGGGGGCGCCTTTGCTATCCAATGGCGTTCTGCAGAAACTCTTTGGACTCGGCGTGCGAGGCCACTTGGGGTGGTTTATTTCTAATATTCCGAAAAATAGGTATTTTAGATTTCGCGAAAACTCAGTCGTATCGGATTTGTATCAGCAACAGAGTGGCATAGCCCAGGATTCTGTGATTTTCATAGCCTTGTTTGCAGTTATGACCAATGATATTGCAGACACTTTCCGCAAACATACGGCATGTGCTTTTCGTTGAAGAGTTCACAATATGGGTGACAGCGTCCACTACAGCAGCTGCGCAGAGGCGGCTGCAGCTTGACCTTGACACATTGCAGCAATGGATCATATGCAATGGACTGAAATTTTCAAGTTCAAAGACATAGTACATGCACTTTTATAATAGACATTGAGACTGAATACCCGATTTTGTAAATTCGCGGAAATCCGAGCGACGTTGTAGCAGAAACCAGATTTATCAGGCTCACACTCGATAAGCTTTCATATGTGCCACACCTGAAGGATTTCCGCAAAAAAATGTTTCGATACGCTGAAAATACTGAAGGTGTTGACGAGGATGAGATACCGTGCAGATAGAGAAATTTTTCTCATGCTATACACGTTATACGCTTTTCGCCTATATATACGTTATGCGCACGTTATACGCTCATTGTTATACGCTACGTTATAAGCTTCTTATGCTGTATAGATCACTTATTCGTCCGAAGATCGAGTACGGCTGTGTCAGAGCCGCATGACGAAATCCATGGAGCGAAGCGGATTGAGATTTCTCAAGAGGCTCTATTCTGGCCGTTTGGCGGTTCTGACAGTTGATACCAGGGCTCTGCAATTGTGTAGGGTGATTGCCCTTTTACGCTAGACGCCCAAACTAAGGCCCCCGAATTTAAATTCAAAATAGTTTTTGAGAAATTTTGGAACAAATGTTTTCAATTTTGCATTTTTATCATTTTTATTTTTAAGCGACGAACTTGAAATTTGCCTCCTTTTGAATAAGCAACAAGGCCACCTAAGAAAAAAGTTCGAACTGGTCCGACAATATTTATTACGCCAAAACGCAGTATTTCTAGTACAAGCAAAAAAGATATTGAAATTTGACAGCCGACTTGTAAGCTCGAAATGTCAGAAGGCACGCTTCAGTTAGTTTAAAGAGAGCCACGTGAAGGCAGCTACGTCAATTTTCTTGTGCTTAGGCATAGTTTCCAGTGGAAAACGTAAAATTCTGACCTAGTTTTTGCCATTTTGCCGGAGGACTACATTTTTGCTCATTTCATTTAAATCTTAATCTCTCGCGATCCAATGCGCCGATTTGACTTTTCATTTCAAATAATGAAAGAACATTGCTTCCGCCTGATAGTATTCGGAGATGGATATCGTGATAATAAAATTCATTGTCTTATATGTAGAAATATAACTTTAGTAGAAAACCTTTTATTTGCAGCTTTTCGGTTCAGAGCACATGTCATTCACAAGCTCAGAATTGACATGGCTGAATAGGAAAATTAATTGCAGTCATTCAATTCATTTACACTACCCACTTATCTCCAACGGCTTTCGAGTAATTCGTCCGAAAGGGTATTTCAAGGAGCTAAATTTCTCGGAACATGTTTGCTTCTCACCATGGTTTCAAGTCCTCAAAATGAATGGAAGTGGATGCAATTTGGCATAAAGCTAGCTTAGGGTCCTGGGTCACCGATACAAGTGATTCTAGGCGAATCTAATGTTTGGTTCGTCTTCTAGAAGCAGCTTTATACCATGCCTTTTCTGTACGAACACAACACCCGGCGCCACGATCACGGCATCGTTTTGATTGCGTGATACCGGCCAGTGACCTCCTGACGGGTCACAGGTGTATGGTTAGTGGGAGTCGGTACAGTGTGGCGCAGTGGTCTAGTGGTTAGAGGTCCTGTCTCGTGATGAGGGGGTGCGCGGGTCGAATCCGGGGTTGACTGCGGGATATTTACTATTGATTTCAAAGAAAAGAATGATGGCACTGACCTACAGGCTTATGAAGAGATACATTGAGAATGAAATATGGCTGATTTCAGCACATTGTCATGCGGCTCTCCTGCGCCGGTGGGAGGTTATCCCAGGTCGCAGACCTTGGGGTTGCGTATGAGGCCACTCCTTAGTCCGCGAAAAAGATTATCGATATGTTTTTTTCTAGATATATCGAGGTAATTTTCTTGGACAGCGCACAGGCCAGGTTCACACTCGCTGCGATTATTTTCAATGTCCTCTCACCATTATCTTACGAATCTTGGCCACGTGGAAAGGCAAAATGATGCTTATCATATTTGATATAAAATAAACTTAACCCCTCTTCACTAATAGAAAAATCCCCAGATATGTACCTTTATGTTCAGCTGTTGCATCTTCCCAAGTGTCTTGAATTTCTCCATGACCTAGTGGCAGTTACAGATTTTTCAAGAGGTGCCGAAAAAAGTGTGGACTGAACTGTTTAGCAATTAATTGTTTCAAATATCACGCCAAATAGGCATCTTGCTTGGCTGGTACAAACTGTTATGGCTGGGAGAGGGTGGGATAGGACGTTGTTGAAAATACGATCCACCAATATGACGGCAACCGAAAACCGAATACCATAGGCGCCCTTTGGGTGAAAAGTTGATGGTTAAGTGCCCACTTTGAGGCTCCGCGTTTCCCCCCACCTTACTAAAATTCTAGATCCGCCCATACGCGGATCCAGGGGGCAAAGGGGAGGGGCAGATGCAGCCCCTAATCGATCCTCGGCGCCCCCTGAAATGGTCACGGCGCCCCCCTGAAAGGTCGATGGCACTCGCTTGAAGTGGCGCTTCCCACTCTCCCCCAGGATGCGAAATCGGTGCTCACCGATAGGATTTTACGCCCACCTGGTAGGTTTTCCGGTCAAAAGTGGCGCCCCCTGCTCTGGATGGCGCCCCCCGGGAAGGTGCTCCCCTCCGATTGGCAATCCTGGATCTGCCTATGGATCCGTCACTGTTCAAGAGCAAACAATTCACAGGAAAAGCAGGAAGATATCAAATGTTAGTGGGGAGTGGTGCGGCCAAGATAATTGATGATGCTAACAAATTGTTTAGTTATGTGGATAAAATAATTGGGTCGCCACACGGGATTGGAAGGGGACTCCTGCCTTCTTATGAGATGGGCAGTGTGCTAAAAATATATCGTCAAGTCAATATCAAATTATCAACATTTAGTTTTATACAGTGCACTGTTCACTGCAGTGATACAAGAGTGCTCTGTCCTTTTTCTGTGGGTTTATGACACCCGGTAGGGTTCGTTTTAGCCTCAAATATGGCTTTTGTGGTATTTATTTGGCCATTTGGCCGCCCCGGTTGCTCGGTTGGTAGAGCGTCGGGCTCCGGCCCGCTGCTGAGAAGCATGCAGTGGCAGTGCATGTCCAGGCTTGAGATCGGTTCCCCTGAGACGCTCCGGCGCTCAATCGTTTGCCCGACGTAGGTCGGCTGGCAACTGACTGATGAGAGGGTGACCTGAGCGAGGCGGCCATCCCTGTGCTTTGTGGGAGGTTAAACTTTGGCTTCTAAATCAACCCTTCATTGTGGGCGTTACTCGTTCGGGTGGTGGGGTCGGGGTCTCCGTGACAAGTCCCTTGAGGGCTTTAATGAGACTCAGACTCCAACAGCCGTACTGGGAAGAACTTGGACGAAATTTATAAAAAAACAAGATTTTTTAGTGCAAATACAATTTGAACCTTTTGGCCTTTTCGCAAACCCGGTTTGGCCTTTTTCCGTTGAAAAAAACCCGCAGTCCTGGGCAGCATCTCTAATCTTTAGAATATGGAATAACAAAAATTAGGAGACATTTTTTAACACTAGCACGTCTAAATTTTATTAACGCCCCCCTCCAAATGGGGGTTTGATCCCCCGAAGACATTATAATGGCCAGCACAAGAAAATCTCCACCGCCCCCCTCAACTGAGTTTTCCTTAAAAAATGTTCTGCTGTCCTTTCCAGGGGGCGCCTTTCCTATCCATGGGTGCTTATTCTTTCCAGAGGGGGCGCCTTTGCTCTCGGAGGGGGCGCCTTTTGCTATCCAGGGATGCCTGTGCTAACCAGGGGGTGCATATGATATCAAGGGGCGCCGTTGATCTTCTTCGGAGGCGTCTCTGCTGTCCAGGAGGCGCCTGCGCTATCCAGGGGCACCTATGCTATCCAGAGACCCGGATCCTTTACTCAGGGGACGGGGGCCGCCTTTTGCTGTCTAGGGGTGCCTGTGCTAACCAGGGGCGCATATGCTATCCCGGGGTGCCGTTGCTCTTCTTTAGGGGCGTCTCTGCCGTCCAGGGGTGCCTATGCTATCCAGAGGGTGTGTTCTGTCCATGGGGCGCTTTTGGTATCAAAGGGCGTATTTGCTGTTTTGGGGGCGCCTATCCTATCCAGAGGGCGCCCCTGCTGTCCAGGGAGCGCGATTGCTATTAAAGGGAGCTTATGATATCCAGAGGGGTGCCTTTGCTCTATGGGGGAGGGGGCGCCTCTTAGTGTACAGGAGTGCCTGTGCTAACCAGAGGGCGCCTATGCTATTCAGGGGCGTCGTTACTCCTCAATTGGGGGTGCCTTTTTCTGTCCAGGGGCGCCTCTGCTGTCTAGAGGTCGCCTTTGCTATCCAGAGGGGCGCTTTTACTCAAGGGGGTGGGCACCTTTTGCTGTCCAGGGTGCAGCTTTGATGTCAGGGGGCGCCATTCATATTTGAAAGTGTATTTTATTTTACACAGAGGGTACTACCCCTTCAGACAGGCGATGTGTCTGATTTTCTCTTGACCGGCCGGGGGCGCCGGCAAAATCCGGGGGTGCCACCCAAATCCGTGAGGGCCTCCCCGTACGATGTCAAAACCAGGTGTGCAAAAATATACTATTGTACACCATCATTTTTTCAAGGTGTGCAACTGCACACCCTGTCCTGCGGAATCCGCCGTCCCTGCCGCCGTTGTTCTCGGGAGGGGGGTTCTCTCTTATCTCTCCAGGGGGCGCCTTTCTTATCAAAGGGCGCCTATGTTGTCCAGGGGGCGCCTTTTCTCTGCGGGGGGGCGCCTTTTGCTGTCAAGGGGTGCCTGTGCTAACCAGGGGGCGCATGTGATATCTAGGGGCGCCGTTTCTCTTCTTCGGAGGCGCCTCAGCTGTCCAGGAGGCGCCTACGGTTTTCAAGGGCGCCTATGCTATCCAGAGGGGCGCCTTTACTCAAGGGGGGGGCGCCTTTTGCTTTCCAGGGCGCAGTTTTGATGTCAAGGTGCGTCATTCATGTATGAACATGTCTTTTTCACAGAGGATCCTACCTCTTCAGGTAGGCGGTAATTAGGCTTGATTTTCTCTGACCGGCCGGGGGCGCCGGCTGAGGCCTGGGGGGGGCGCCTCCCTGGACAAAGCCAAAACAAGTGGTGCAAAAGATACTTTTGCACCACTTGAAAAAATCGAGTGGTGCAACTGCACCACTTGCACCCTGGAATCCGCCGTCCCTGAGCGCTATCATCTGCTAAGCTATAATGACTTGGTAATCCTGATCAAAGGGATATTAGCTGTGTATGAACAATGCTATTATCAGAAACCAGTCTGCTCATAAATCCTATCAGAACACCCACAAGCTATATATTTATATATTTTTTAAATACTGCCGGAGTCGTTCACAGTTCATAACTCACAAACCACAAGGAAGGATAGGCCGTAGAAGAACGACAAGTAATGCCTACCATTTTTTATGTTTTATGAGTTATGGAACCGTAAGGAAGGATAAGAGAAGGACAAGCAATACGTACCATGTCTTATGGTTTATGAGTTATTGACAGTGAACGACTTGGACAGTGTTTTGAAAAATATATATATACATATAGCTTGTGGGTGTTTTGTTAGAATTGATGAGCAGACTGGTTTTTGAAATAGCATTGCTCATACACAGATAATATCCCTTTGATCGGGATTACCGAGTCATTATAGCTTAGCAGATGATAGCGTTACCTGAAACACCAGTTTCCACAGGCGTGTTTGCTGCAGAGGTGCAGAAACTTGCCAACTCGGCTACCGGAGTTTGTGACACATTTACAAAAATTGAGGTGCATAATTGTGACAAAATAGTGATCCTGACTGTATGGCTCAAGATCAAAACCCATATTTTCGAAATAGAGAATGAAGCGTGTAGGGAATATTTTAACTTAGCAGCTCTGTTCTTCAATTGCACAGCGTACCATTAGTAATACAATATTGGTACTGTGTTCAGTTTCTACTAAAACGAGGGACCCCCGCTGCAGAAAAACCCGCAAACCGCTGTCACAGTTGCCAGATTTTAACATGCAGACCAATGGGGCTGATTGTTAGTAGTTTGCAGAAAGTTGTCGCCTAGATACCGGAAATGTGACAGTCAATTTTTTCGAGAAATACACGATTGTTGGCATATTTAAGGCATTAACGATAACGCATATATTTTATTAAGTACTTCTCTGTCCATTTTATCAGGTGAAATCATATTTACAGTTTGAGTGTCTTCGATTTATTGGCCCCTATTTCTTCGAATTTAGTATTAAGTACGCCTAAAAGCTACTAATAAAAGTACTAAGTGAGTGAGAAAATAAACATAACTGGGCAGCAATTCTACTTAAACTGCGCAACAGTGACAAGACAAGTTAGAAATGTTTATGTGATGTAGAGCCTGCCAAAAATTTAAACAGGCGGGAAGCCACTTATTTTGAGGGCATATTCATTAGGTATATTTAAGATAAGTGCAGGCTAAAACTAGCTAGAACAAATATTGCTGCCCATGACTAATCTAAGATGATTGTAGGCTATTGTAAGACTGATGCACTTTCCCATATCAAGCTTGGTTTTTCATTCCAACTCCTTAGTCTGCTTGTGCCTTAGTTTATTTGTGCCCTAGATTGGTTAGATAGATTTGGAGCTGGAGGAAGTTGGGAGAGTTGGCGCCAGCAACAGGCTGGCAACAACAGTGATTCAGGTGAGTTTTCATGATCAAATTATCATATCAATATTGTACAGATAGCAAATGTGTGCTAATGCAGTCCTCCACAAAGTGTTAACACCCACACTGGAGAGGGGCCTGGAACTAACGTGCACTGGAGGGGGCCGAGTAGACCCCTTCTTATCTCAGAAAATCACAGCAAATCTCAGAAACAAATAGACTTTGAAAAACGCTGGTTGGGGGTGTGTTGCTTACTACCAGTGGTGGTAAGCAATGCACAGGACCTGAATTGCATGGAGTTAAAGCAGGATTTTGACTACACTGGATCTTTCTTTGGTATGTGAATTCCAATACCTCTGTACCTATTAGGGCAATAGACATAATTTTACATCTATGCAGGCTAGTTGCCTCAGAGTTTTTACTGCAAAAATGAATGACCAGGCAGGTGATGATCGTGAGTGGGATGCAAATTTTAAGCATTTGATGTGTTTATAAAAATGCTACCTAAGGTCCACTTTACCAACACATTTTAGGTAGATTCAAATACTATGTTGACATTGACATTTTTCCCTTTTGTTGATATGTGAGATAGAAGTGTAGTGGGGGGGAGCTGCGGTTAGGGTTCCCAATTGTGTGTACATGTATGCTCCCATTAATAGGTATGTTCCCAATAATGACTATTTTCATGATAATTGCTACATGTAATCATGTGGAAAAGTACCATAATTGGAAACACTCCTTTCAAAAATGGAAACTTCTTCAAAAAAGGAAATGCATGTCATTGGGGGAAACTGCAGTCAGAGTTGCCAATAATAGTTATGACCCCAATACTGGAAAAAATGACCCATAATTGGAAATTTTCCTTCCAAAAACAAAAATATGATCTATAAATGAAAACTTACTACTTTCATGGTGTAATTGTAATGGTTTGGTGCTAGAACCTTGTCTGCTGCAAAAAGTAAGGGACAGGTAGAGGATATTCAGCATATTGGAAATAGTATTCAAGTATACAATTATTATTTCCAGCTCTGTGTGACAGAGGAGGCATACGTTGCATTGAGTTTGTGACAGCCAGCATACTTTCTGCACCTCTGGTTTGCTGTCTCGGCCGTCGCCTGTTGACTCGGGGAGGTGACGGCTGCTCCTCTCATGACTACTCGACCCGCTCGCTGAGCTCTCCTCTGCCATCGTGCTGTGGTTTCCTGATCGAGGCTGTCTGTCTGAAGACGTCTGGCACTTGGCTGGTCGGCCAGAAACACTGTCTTCTGCTAGTCCAGGCTCAAGTTCTCGGCTGCTGGTATCAAACAGCGAATCCATCGCAGCAGTTGGTATAGCAGCTCGCTTGCCAAACTTGTTTACATGCTTCTTTTTTGTACTCTTTCTTTCCAAAGCCCTTTTAGTTCCTTCAGTATGGCCTGATTTGCACGTGTATGGAGTGATACGCTGGCACACACATCCATAACCCCTGCTGTTACCCTGTTCTTCCATTCTTCCATAGGAATATGACACTCATCTTTGCTCCGCTCCTCCATGAGTTAAATTCTTGTCAAAAGAAGGCGCCCTATGATATACAAAACTCACGGTAAGACTCCTTTATTTTTTGCAGATATAACCGTCCCTCCATTTTCAATTTCGATCAGAGAACTGAAAGGAAAAGATAACGTAAGCACTTAGATTATCCCGATGATTATCGATTATCATATGATTATAGATTATTATCCAATGCAGCTAGTGCAAGGTGCGGAAACGTTGGAAAGCTTATTTTGTGATTTCATACAACATGTTTCCTTCAGTCCTTAAAACCTGGTGACCAATGCTGATACCCTCGCACTTTAGTCAAAGTAGGGCTGCAGAGTCTTTTTGGCGCAAATACGGAAGAATTCAGTCGGTGAAGGCATAGGTGGAGAGACTATTTTAGTCGGAGGAAATGTGTAAGTTGGAGGAAGGGGCTTCCACGTTGGTATGGTCGGGGGTGATTAGGCATATCACTTAAATGTTGATAGAGAAACTGGGGGAGGGCAGAGGTGCAGAAACTTGCCAACTCGGCTGCTGGAGTTTGTGACACATTTACGAAAATTGAGGTGCATAAGTGTGACAAAATAGCAATCCTGACTGTATGGTTCAAAATCAAACCACATATCTTCGAAATAGAGAATAAAGCGTGTAGCGAATATTTTAACTTCGCAGCTCTGTTTTTTCAATTGCACAGCGTACCATTAGTGATACGATATTGGTACTGTGTTCAGTTTCTACTAAAACAAGTGACCCCCGCTGCAGAAAACCCGGAAACCGCTGTCACAGTTGCCAGATTTTAACATGCAGCCCAATGGTGCCGATTGTTAGTAGTTGCCAGAAAGTTGCCGCCTAGATGCCTGAAATGTGACAGTCAATTTTTCGAGAAATACACGATTTTAGGCATATTTAAGGCATTACAGATAACGCAGATACGTTACCAAGTACTTATCTGTCCATTTTGTCAGGTTAAATAATATTTAAAGTTTGAGTCTCTTCGATTTAGTGGTCCCTATTTCTTTGAATTTAGTATTAAGTACGCCTAAAAGCTACTAAGAAAAGTACTAAATGAGTGAAAGAAATAAACATAGCTGGGCAGCAATTCTACTTAAACTACGCAACAGCGACAAGACAAGTTCGCAATGTTTGTGTGATGTAGAGCCTGCCAAAACATTTTGAACAGGTGGGAAGCTACTTCTTTAGAGGGCATATTTTTTAGGTATATCTGAGATAAGTGCAGGCTAAAACTATCTGGAATAAATAGTGCTGCCCATGGCTAATCTAAGATGAATGTGGGCTACTTTGAGACTGATGCACTTTCACATATCAAACTTGGTTTTTCATTCCTTAGCTTGCTTGTGCCTTGCCTTATTTGTGCCGTAGATCAAGATTGGTTAGGTAGATTTGGAGCTGGAGGAAGTTGGGAGAGTTGGCGCCAGCTACAGACTGGCAACAACAGTAATGCAGGTGAGATTTCATGATCAAATTATCATGTCAATATTGTACAGATAGCAAATGTGTGCCAATGCAGTCCTCCACAAAGTGTTAAACCACACACTGGAGAGGGGCCTGGCACTAACGTGCACTGGAGGGGGCCTAATAGACCTCTTTCTCATCTCAGAAAATCACAGAAAATCTCAGAAAGAAACTTCGAAAAACGCTGGTTGGGGGTGTGCTGCTTACTACCAGTGGTAGTAAGCAACACACAGGACCTGCACTGCATGGAGTTAAAACAGGATTTTGACTACACTGGATCTTTCTTTAGTATAAGACTTCCAATACCTCTGTAGCTATTAGGCCAATAGACATAATTTTACATCTATGCAGGGTAGTTGCCTCAGAGTTTTTACTGCAAGAAGGAACGACCAGGCAGGTGATAATCAGGTGTTGAGGGAAAATTTTAAGCAGTTGATCTGTCTATCAAAATGGTAGCTAAGGTCCACTTTACCAACAAATTTTAGGTAGATCCAAATCCTATGTTGACATTGACATTTTTGTCCCTTTTGTTGATATGTGAGATAGAAGTTCAGTGGGGGGGGCTGTGATCAGGGTTCCCAAATGTGTGTAGGTGTACACTCGCATTCATAGATTAGTTACCAATAATAATTATTTTCATGATAATTGCCACATTTAATCATGGGGAAATATACGACAATTGGAAACACTCCTTCCAAAAATGGAAACTTCTTCAAAAAGGGATATGCATGTCATTGGGGAAAACTGCAGTCAGAGATGCCAATAATAGTTATGATCCCAATACTGGAAACAATGATCCATAATTGGAAATTTTCCTTCTAAAACATAAACATGATCTAAAAATGAAAACACAGTTTACCATTTTCATGCGGTAATGGCTTGGTGCTTGAACCTTGTCTGTTGCAAAAAGTAAGAGACAGGTAGATGACATTCAGCATATGGGAAATTGGCCTCGGTCATCGAAAGTGTTGGCACCTGGCGGATTTTTTTGGAAATGCCAGTAGAGGGACTGACGTCTGGCGCGGCTGCTTCATATCCGGCGCATTTGTAGACAATTTCCTTGTTTCCTGCACGGTTCCTATGGTAACGGATTTTCAGTAGTGGTAAACTCGTGAAAGAGCGTGGTCATACGTGACGTTGGGTGGACGTGAATATTGAAGACTGGCATTATTTTCTTGTTTGTTATAATCTTGGAAAGTTCAAAGAAAATGGAGAAGAGACGGATAACCATTAGATCCAATCAGAAATGCTGCGTTCCTCAGTGTGTATCCTTCCGAAGAAAGTGTCGAAGTCTCAGCTTTCACAAGTTTCCTCAGGATAAGGTGCTGTCCAAGCAGTGGAAGTTGAAACTGAGAATTGGGAAGAAGATAGGCTCAAATGCTGCTGTCTGTTGCAGACATTTTCAGCCATCTGACTTCCATTCACATCCACCTGGTAAGCGGCTGTGAGGCCAGTGTACAAAGTATGGCATTTTCGACGAGATCTCGTCGGCGCGAGTGCCCTTGGAGACAGCACCGAGTGGTGCGAATTTTATCAACCTGGTGCGAATTTGCAAGGTTAGTGACACTTAAAATAAACAAATAAAGACTGAATGGCTATTAAGACACAGGAGGGGCCTTATAAAAAGCCCTTAGTTAACTGACTAATGATTGAGATAGCATTGCATTGCAGGGGTAGGAATGGGTGCATTTTTTCCCTGGTATGTGGCATATTGGTGCGAATTTTTGGAGGATGGTGGTGCGAGAATTTTACATGGCTGGTGCGACTCGTCTGGCCTGCTGCCATACTTTGCAGACTGGCTGTGGGGCAATCTCCAGTTCCGCTTATGCCTCCTTCCACTCTCTTGAGCCTGCTTCTAGCAGGAGTAGGCCTTTATCCTTGGGCCGTCATCAAAGGCGGATCCAGGATTGCCGATCAGGGGCACCTTCCCGGGGGGGGCGAGGCGCCATTCTTGACCGAGAAACCCTATCGGATGGGAGCAAAACCCTATCGGTGGGAGCCGACTCTCGCATCCTGGGGTGGAGGGAAGGGGGGGTGGGAAGCGAAATTTCAGGGGGCGTGGCCATTTCAGGGGGCGCCGAGGGTCAATGGCAGGGGGCACATACTCCCTTTGCCCCTGGATCTGCCTATGGGGCACATGCCCACTTTGCTGTCCCCTTGGATCCGCCTATGGCTGTATTCCTTTTTAGCCCGGGAAACTGACATCTTGAAATAATTCGGTAGATATACGCCTTTATTCCTTTCAAGCTGTCTGAAATTCCAGTTTGAATGTACGATGGAAAATGCGTTTCCAAACATCAGCGTCGCCACCGGCAAAAAAGTGGGGGGTTGCAGCAAACTTTAACCTGATCCTGACTACAAACTTTGCTCCTTGGGACCAAAAACTCCTCGAATTTGGGCTCCTCACTGCCTTCTGCAGCGGCTGGTTATAAGCTACTGCCACATACCAGGCATAAAACACGTATAATTCACCGCTTACTATGCTATTCCCGGGCCCACTAACGTTGTTTACCTTTCGAGTCCCTCTTTCGCGGCCATCTTGGATGGCACACTAGCGCCACTGGTGAGCGTGACCGGGGTCAATAGCATTCAAGTTTACAATTATGATTTCCAGCTTTGTGTCACAGAGGAGGCATACGTCGCATTGAGTTTGTGACAGCCAGCATACTTTCTGCACCTCTGGGGGAGGGGGTTGGAGCTGCTGCCACACTGAAAGTTGGGTGCAACAGCCACCACCACAGCCCCCACGGTTCCTGCGTCTATTGATAAAGGGTTATGGTCGGGACTTCAGCAGCAGCAGCATATTTGGACATGGCATACTTAAAATACCTGAGAAACAGTGTTAAAAACTTCAGTGCTGCTTGAAAACAGCTCTTTAAGTGCGTTTATACAATCCAATTCGCAATTGTTTCTCACCTTTCACGTTGCTGTTCACATTCCCGGTCCCCGAGGAAATCAGTGTTCACTTACCATGTCACGCCGCTAGCGCCATCTATGGAGAGCCAGTGCAAGCTCAACTAAAAGCGGATATGATAAGCAAAAAATAACCATTATGTGTGCAAGTTATAACAACAAAAACAAAGCGAATGGAACACCAATGAACCAAACTACCAACCCAATGCAATTTTTGCACCTCGTTGGTAATATGGGTTGATGGTGAGCCAAAAAGTGGAAAATTGGGCAAAATGAAAAAAACTTCAACTCGAGTGGGCCACCAAAAGTTTTTCGAAAATTGCATTTCTGATGAGCGCATCGTTATCAGCATCAAAAAAATGCATCTAATGAACAACGATCCGTTACTTTCTGAAGAAAAAACCTAAATCCGGACCAGGCTACTGTAGTATTCATATGCAATGAATGTCCCTCACATCTTCCCCGGCCTAAAAGCACACACTTTAAGCCACTGGCAAACTCATTACCCAATTCACGTATACGTGAATAAGGTAATGAGTTTGCCTACACCTATAGGTATGTACATATCTATTATAATCCACCACTCCAGCCCTCCCCAACGATGCCCGAACTGCGCGCCGGTGCCGCGCGACCGTGACCCCTGTCACCTCTGTGCTCCGCAGGCTTGCAGAGACTGACGGACGGCGGCCGCTGATTGGTGGAAGCGCGTTCATGTACCTTGCGGTAGATCCCGCTGAATTTCTTCGATGAAAATGGTGTGGTTTGTAAGGTAGGTACTTAGTCATTTACTTATAATGTAATTTTCAGATATTCTTAGCTACTTTTCTCGAACTGGCTCGACATATACTTCACTACTAAGACTGCTTTCGGCTCAGTTGAAACCAGGCCATTTTTAACATGTTAACTGGGAGCCATTAGCCCCCCCCAGTCGGCCAAAATGTCCCCCCCAGTGACAGGCAATTGCCCCCCCAGTGAAATAGACAAGAGATGACTTAAACTTCAACAAATGGAAACTCACCTAACAAAAATAAGACCGAACACCACCCGATAATAATAATTTAGGTTTATTCCTGGTGCCAATTTGGCAATGCCTAAAAATTGTGTTAAAAATTTCTATCCATGGCTGTCTCCTCCATCGTGCGAAAACGAAACAAAGCGTATAGTTCCGGGAAATCCAGGCAAAGCAGCCTCAGCGTCAACTTATCACAACGCTGGAGATGAACGCTGGCCTACAACCAATCAAACATCATATTTTATCCGACCGGAAGCCCACACCCCAGCCAGTATCGTGAGATTGTATGACGCTCTCATTTCACACAAGGTCAGTTGTGAGCTCGTTCGTGGATTAGACGGGACATAGTGTAGTCAAAGCGCGTAAGACTGGTAGCTTGTGTGGGGTTGCGAAGTGCTTAGTCTTTTTATTTATTATTGTGATCGCAGAATACACAAACGTCAGGGTCCAGCCAAACTTCATACATAAAAGTGGCTTCAAACTTCAAACATAAAAGTGAAAGGGCCAGCCAAACTTCAACCTGATGCTGGCAACAAACTTTCCACGTTAGTAACAAAAACTGTTTGAATTTTGGGTCCTCGTTGCTTTCCGCAGCGGCTGGTTATACAAATTTCCAGTTTTCTCCCATTTTTACTGAGATCAAGAAATTTTTGGTCAAGAAGTGGGCGGGGGCAAGCCCCCTGGTCCCCCTTTTTCTACGAAAGAAAATGGGCATTCCACGACAAATCGACAAGTCGATAACACCCTCATGTCGCAGATTTCGGAGTATTTTTTGGTCAGGGGGCTATTGATGGAGCTGATGACGACTTTCGTATTCATTTTCCTCCCTGACTTACGGTTTGAAAATTATAGCCTCAGGCATTTTGACCATACCCACTTGCTTGTCTTTTTTAAATACGAAACTTTACCTGTATGCTTCGACAAATGCCATAAAAACTTGATCTAGGTATCATAAGGACGAATTACTAACTCTGGCTCATTAGAAATACAATTCAAAAAATTAAATTTTAAATACATTGTACATTCTTCAATTTTTCAGAATCTAGAAAAAACTATTTTCCTATGACTTATTTTAAACTTTTTGAGGCTCACATTACTCTTTATACTTTTCTTTATAAGATTCAGTAATACAAAGAATGGAGACTTTAACAGAAAGTGAGATCTGAGCTCCCAAACGTCCCGATCCCCACTTCTGTGAGGTTCGTTGCCGTTGGTTTTTGATGCACGCGAACTGGTGCAACCGCGCGATTGCAGCGATCTCAAAATAAAGAGTTTAATGAGAGTGTGGCACCTTCACAACGTGATTTTAACTGAGATAGCTAAGTTGTAAAGCAGGTGGGAAAACCCGGTACTCCATATTTCACTTGTCTTGGAACTCGATATTTCCGTAGAAAAAAGCTAAAACCTACCTGACACCAGCCCCCTCAGCCCCCGTCGCCGGCGGCCATTGTTGTGAGCTACTGGTGTGACGACATATACTGACGTCACGATGAGCATCAGCCACTCCAAGCCCTTGAAGCGTTTCAGGTATGGTAGTGGTTGCCAGATCGTGACATCATGCACAGTCTGATATTTATTTATTTTTCTAGAGGAGTATTTTTAAAAATCAAATATTGAGCTTATTGTACATTTTTCAGAGAAATCATGAGTGGTTTCATTATTTTGACTAAAATTACGCCTAATTACACTAAATTCCAGGATTCGACCAAGGTGCCACATTCCCTTTAACTTTGAAAGCCTATGGTTACAAAATTGGGGCCGATTTTCAATGTTATTTGACCAATCGAAGTGCCATTGAATATTCTCAAAAGTAGCAAAATAACGTTTTTTGGCCACGAAGGGTTCTCCGGCCACCTACAAAAAAGTGGGGGGGGCTCCGAGGCTCCGCTCCAATGAGCTTTTTAACACGCGCTGGTATGAGGCTCCGGGCCACCTTTACTGGCGGGGGTTACCCATCCCCGTACAATCTCAGCAGTCATGTTTGGAAGGGGACACGGAAAGCAGTGTTCCATTGCTTGCCTCGATCTCTACCCAAAATGCTTCAACAAGAAGTACTCCAAATTAGCTTATGAGCTCAGAAAACGCTTCAATAAGGCAGTCGCGAGAAAAGGAACATTGAAGATTCCTAAGTTGTACCGGTTAATTGGAAGACGGTTATTGTCCATGAGCTCTCGAATGATGAGGAACAGAAGGTTCGAGTTTCGAATTGAATCTGTGAAGTTCAATGGCACCATGTGATGGTGTCGTTCCTAAGATCCGTGGGTCAGATCTTAATTAAAGCTTCGTGTCTTAATCTTATGTGTTCGAAAAACAGTTGCAGGCGTGGACGCTATGTGGCTTTTTGTTTGTGATGTGTGCTTTCTATAATATATTTTACTGGGTTACATGCAACTTTTTTAGAGTATGGGTAGAAAAAGAAAACAATCTAAAACAAACCTAAGACAACAGTAATAATCTGCTTCTGACGCATTATCCTCCCACTAAATCTTCCACCAAATGCACCAGAGTGTCGGAATTGTTCTGAATGTTCCGGTAATATGTTCATTTTTTCGGAACGGCTCAAACTTTTATGTTAGCAATAGTAACCTCCATACCACATCTAGTTCATTTGCAATGTCACCAAAGCAGTCTTGCTCAGTTCTCCCCTCCCCGTTACCCACCCCACTTACAACCGAACGCGTCTATGCGGCGTGCCGACTGCAGGCTGAGTGGCCGGCGACGGTGTTGGGCATGGTCTGCAGTGCTCGTTACTGATTTTGCTCTGTAGTCTCCATTCTTTTTATTGGCGTTATATGTAGTTTAAGCAATGCTCTTTCACATGAAGTTGTTTTGAAATCAATAAAAACATAGGAAATATGTATGCTTATCTTTGAAAAAGTTTGGAACTAGGTTTTATACATATTAGTGCCAATTAATATAATTAAACTTACATATTTGTATTGTTCAGAATTTTGTAGTTATTTTCATGTAAACTCTTGAAGGAACATCTTTAATTGAAATGGCTAAAAACTCAAGCGAAAAGTCCGATGCACGCATCCGATGCTGGATTGCCCGCGGCTATAACTCCAAAACGATTATCCGGACAAGACTAAAAATACCACAGTCATTTTCAGCGCACACTGAGAACCCTAGTCCCAAATTTTCATGAAAATCTGAGATATGAGAGTGTTCTTTCAACCCATCGATTTGTCGATTTGTCGTGGAATGCCCCAAAAATAGGAAAATAACCTTTTCATTTGGAATACATTGCAGCAGCGTCCGGGCTGCCAGGCTGGCCATTTCGTGGCCAAATACCTCGAATTGGCCTTTTTGTCGTGTTTGGTCCCGCCTTTTTTCATTTGGCCCTTTCTTGGAATCTGGTCTTTTTGTCCCCTTTTCTAGCTGCTGGGACCTAAGCTATTTGTGGTTTGTCCCTTGTATAAATGTGGCTTCTTTTGACCTCTTCCGCTCTTGAATACGATATTCTGACACCGAAAAAGCAGCAGAGCAGCAGAAAAACTGGTACAGTGTTGGGAGGGAGGGACAGAACTTTGTTAAAAAAACAATCCACAAAAACTATGGCCACTGAAAACCAGACGCAAAGGATGCGATGCTTTAGGTGCCTTTCGGGTGAAAGATTTATGGCAAAGTGCGCCCTCTGAGGTTCCGCTCTCCCACACTTACCAAAATCCTAGATCCGCCACTGTTCAAGAGAAAAAATTGCATAGTTGGAAAAGAGCGAACACATTCAATGTTAGCGGGGAGTGGTGCGGCCAAGATGATTGATGCTGAGAAGTGATCTAGTTATGAGGATAAAATCATTTGGTGATCACGTGGGCTTGGAAGAGCACCCCTGGCTTAGTATTAAATGGGTAGTGTGCTAAAAAGTATTGCGTCAATTCAATATCAAACTTTTAACAATGAGTTGTAAACAGTGATACCAGTTGTTTTTTTCTGTGGGCTTATGACTATCGCTAGGGGTTGTTTTAGCCTCAAATTTGGCTTTTGTGGAATTTATTTGGCTATTTTAGTTAAAATGAAATTGTTCACCTCTTTGGCCCCTTTTCTAACTCGGTTTGACCTTTTCCGCCGAACAAATCTTGGCAGCCCTGGGCAGCATCTATAGTCTGGAATAAGATGGAATAACACACAAATTGAGAAACATTTTACTAACACTAATGCGTCTAAGTTTTATTAAACCCGCTCAACATGGGGTCTTGATCCCTGGAAGACACTACAACGGCCAGCACATGGAATGCCTCCCCCACTGACTTTTCCTTAAAAATGCCCTTTCCTTAAAAATGGAATGCCGAATTTACTGATGTGCAAAGGAGAATCGATCCGAGAACAGGATATCTGCAGAGTGGAGAGCAACGGACCCAGGCCTTACGGTCCGATGGAGTGAGGAGGCCCCTACGATAGCCGATGAAGGGAGGGGCCCCTATGGTAAACGATGAAGGAAGGGAAATTTTGCGACTCAAAATTAGATTATAAGATACCCGTACAAAAAAGCTGTAGCAAAGTCCTTCCGGAAGATTCATCAAACACGGAGCCACGTGGTCCATTGTTCCGTGTTGAATAAGGATAATGACACGAAACTTAAGTCGGTACCCAAAACCTTGTGTTTTAGAGCGTTTCATCCTACTTAGGCTACATCTATAGGCTTCGAAAGTGGGGGGGGCGTTGGGAGGACACGTCCCACCTACTCGCGAATCAGGGGATGTCCTCCAAAGAGCTTGGACCTCTCCTTAATTTTCTTGCACTTTCTCCCTGATTCCTGCACGAACCTCCATAAATTTTTGGGTGTAGTGCATCGTCGTTAGTGTTTCCAAAATTCTCAGAATTTGCCTCCCAACCCCGCCTCACCCCCTCCCCAGGCCATTTTTTAACATGTTAGCTGGGGGGCCATTTGCCCCACAGTCGGCCGAAATGCCCCCCAGTGCCCGGAAATTGGCCCCCAGTGAAATATTGAAATATTGTGAAATATTGCCCGGAAATTGGCCCCCCAGATGACTTAAAATTGACCAAATGCAGACTCGCCTAGCGAAAATAAGACAGAACGCCACCCCATTATTATAACTTTGTTCCATTTCTGGTCTCAAATTGGCAATCCACAAAAATTGTGTTAAAAATTTCCACCCGTGGCTGTCTACTCCATTGTGCGAAGACGAAACAAAGCGCGTAGTTACGGGAAATCCCGGCAAAGCAGCCTCAGCATCAACTAATCACAAATCTGGAGAAGAACGCTGGCCTATAACCAATCAAACATCCTGTTCTGTCCGACTGGAAGCCCACATCCCAGCCAGTACCGTGAGATTGTATGATGCTCTCCTTTCACACGCAGTCAGCGCTAAAAGCTCGTTCGTGGATTAGACGGGACACGGTATAGTCGAAATGCGTAAGACTGGTTGCTGGTGTGGCGGTATGAAGTGCTTAGCCTTTTTATTTATTATTGTGGTGGTAACATACATAAGCGTCGCCACCGGCAAAAAGTGAGGGGGCCAGCCAAACTTCAACCTGATGCTGACAGCAAACTCTCCACGTAAGTACCAAAACGTTTCGAATTTGCTCGTTGCTTTCTGCGGCGGCTGGTTATACAAATTTCCGGTTTTACTGAGATCAGGAAATTTTTGGTCAAAAAGTGGGGGGAGGGGTGATTGGTGATCCCAAAAAATGCTCTGGTTATGTGGATAAAATCATTCGATGGCCACGCGGGGTTGGAAGGGCACCCCTGGCCAGGGGATCCGCCACGGGGGGGGACGGGGGAACGCGTCCCCCAACTTTGGCGAAAGGGGGGACAGTCCCCCAACTTTCAGCTGGAGGCCCCTCCCCGAAAAAACGATAATTTCACAGTAAACGCATAACGAAAGACAACTAGGCCTCTTAAAGGCCATGGTAGCTATAGAGGAATAATAATAATTTTTGGGGCTTATCGACGCACCAACTGCCAGGGTCATATGGCGTCGCCAACTCTTTCCCTGTTGGAAGGGTTTCTCGGGAGCCAGCTTGCTCCTTGTTCAGGGAAGCCGCCGGGCCTTGAACAGCTATAGAGGAGGCCCTGGCAGTGATATAGGAGGCCCTAGTGGCGATACATGATGCCCTTTTGGCGATAGAGGAGGCCCTGTTGGCAATAGAGAAGGCCCCGTTTGCAGCAACAAGATGTTCTGATGACAGTAGAGGAGGCCCTATTGGGCCAAACAAATGGTCCCGGTGGCCATAGATGAGGCCCTGGTGGAGATAGAGGAGGCCCTGGTAGCAGCAGAGGAGGCCCTTTGTCATTAGATGAGGCCCTGCTAGCGATAGAGGAGGCCCTAAGGTTGATCCAGGAGGCCCTGAGAGCGATCAAGGAGGACCTTGAGGGAGATTCAGGAGGCCCTGATATCGATAGATGAGACCGATTTGGCTATACAGTCTCCCTGGTATCGATGTAGTAGGTCCTGGTGGCAACAGAGGAGGCCCCTTTATTGATAGGGGAGGCTCTTTTGTTGATAGAGAAGGGCCCTTTGTCGATAGAGAGGCCCGTTAGTCGAAAGAGAAGAACCTTCTCTATCGCCACCAGGGCCTTATCTATGGCCAGCGGGACCTTTTCTTTGGCCAAGAGGGTCTCCTCTATTGCCATCAGTGCCTCTCGTTGCTGTCCGGTGACGCAGGCGTAAGTCCTTCATCCTCGTGAATAAACGTGAATAGCTTTAATCTTTGGCGATTAAGAAGGCCCTGGTGGCGATAGAGGAGGTCCTGGTACCCATAGAGGCGGCCCTGGTAGTACTAGAGGAGGATTCGGTGATAGAGGAGCCGCTCTTGGCGCAAAAGGAGGCCCTGTTGTTGATCGAGGAAGTGCTGTTGGCAATAGAGGAGGCCCTGGTGGCAGCAACGAGAGGCCTTCATGGCAATAGAGGAGGCCCTCTTGGTGAAAGTAAAGGTCCCGCTGGCTAAAGAGGAGGCCCTCTTGGCGCAAAAGAGGCCCATGTTGGCGATAGAGGAGGCCCCGGTGACGGCAATGAGATACCCTGATGACAATAGAGGAGGGCCTCTTGGCGTAAGAATAGGTCTCGGTGGTCCAAGGGGAGGCCCTCTTGGTGAAAAAGGAGGCCCCGGCGGAGATAGAGGAGGACCTGGTAGCAACAAAGGAGGCCCTTTGTCAATAGACGAGGCCCTGGTGGCGATAGAGGAGACCCTAAGGGTGATCCAGGGGGCCTTAAGAGCGAAGAGCAGGAGAAAAACACTGCATAATTATCTGACCCTACGCTATTGGTGCAAAACGAAAGCTATTACACCAGAATACCTCGCACCTATACGTTATTACGTTATCATTAAATTATCAATGTGCCTTACACTGGCTCGTTCATGGGGCCAAGGGCCTATGCCCCCAAACCCAAAATAGTGTATCCCCCTTCAACGACCAGCAACATATAACTTGCTCGGCAATTTTGTCCCGTTGAAATATTTCTACCGCTTTGAAGGAGAAGAAATTGATTCTAGCTCCATCGTTCTAAAAACGTTTTGCTATCAACTTTTGGGAACTTTCTTTGGTCCCCCAAAGCTGGATCCGCCATTGCTGCCTTGGAGGCCCCCTTCGAAAAGGAGGCCCCATGAGCTTGTCCCCCAACTTGAAAATCGTGGTGGAGCCCCTGCCCCTGGCTAAAGCCCCTGCCCCTGCCCCTGGCTAAATTAGATGGGTAGTGTGCTAAAAATATTGCGTCAAGTCAATATCAAACTGTCAAAAATTAGTTTTAAACGGTGATACAAGTCACTTTTTGTGGTCTTATGACTACCGCTGGGGGTCGTTTTAGCCTCAAATATGGCTTTTGTGGTGTTTATTTGGCTATTCTAGTAGAAATAAAATTTTGCCCCTCTTTGGTCATTTTTTCTAAATCGGTTTGACCTTTTCGCTGAAAAAACTGGCAGCCCTAGGCAGCATCTATAATCCCTAGACTTGGAATAACTAAACTGAGAACAATTTTTAACACTAACGCATCAAGTTTTATTAAGCCCCCTCAAAATGGGGTCTTGACCCCTTGAAGACACTATAATGGCAAACACAAGAAATGCCCCCCTCAGTCAGTGACTTTTCCTTAAGAAATGCCCTGCCCCTACCCTCTCCGGTCATCGCTAGTCCGGAGTCCGTTCCCCCGGTAAAAATTCCGTAGGGATGCCCCTGGCTACATAGCAAAACCAAGAACTATACAGCGATACCCAAAACTGTTTGGGCGTCACCCTTCCCCAGGCCCGGTAAAAACGAGATTGAGAATGGGGAACAAAATATCACTTCTGACCTATTACCCATTTAAGTTTTCGGAAGGTGTTTTTAAACGCACAGCGTTTATGTTTAGTTTCAATAATCATGCCCTCAGTACCGCTCTGGGATATATTTTTACCGTCAGATAAAATCCCGTAGAAGATACCGTGCCCCATGGTAAATATTGTAGCCTAATCTCGTGAGCCTAAAGTGAGCCGAGTGATACAAACTTTCGTAATGCAGCGAAGCATAAGCGATTTCTGGATACAGTTTGGTACCATTTGTTTAAGACCATGCAAATTTCAAGAAAGCCAAACACAGGCAAACGATGTTAACCAGATGTGTCATGAAGTCTTAATAAATAACACTTATCCGCAGTCTCCTTGTACGCGTGTCTCCTTCTTATATATTTTATTTTTATTTGTCTGCTTTTATTTGCCTCGTTTCGAAAATTATATTTTGAGCATTTAACCATCAGGTTATCAAGAATTATTATCAGTACGTGTGTGCAGTGACTGTCAAATGTACCTAATCCATTTGATTATCTATTAATATTCGATGTAAATAGGTGAAATGCCACACCTGATGCGGACAATGCTCGAATAAGTCTGAATAAGGATATTGAAAAAAATTGGAGAAACTGACAGAGCAGGATGGGGCCGAGGAGTGGCCCACGCGCGCTGTTGGAGACGAGGAGAGTCAGCTGCAGGAGACCGTCCGACGCTCACAAGAGAAGGGCGAGCCGGCCGACATAGGGTACAGCTGTCCCAGCTATGCACGGAGGACGACGGCTCAGCGGCTCAGGATCAAAGAGCGGACCTGGCCGGCGCCCATAGCTACCGGCTGGTGGGTCTGGTCAGCCACCACGGCGCTACCACCCAGGCGGGACACTACGTGGCAGATGTCTACAGCCTGGGTAGGCAGCGCTGGTTCCACTACGACGATCGCAGTGTTACCTATGCCTCGGAGCAGCACGTGCTGTGCAACGGAAACCAGCACGATGGTTACATATTCTTCTACCTGCACACAGACCTGTGCAGGCAGGTGGCCCAAATAGGCACCAGCGCTACCTGAGACGTCATCTCCTACCACGGCCAGCAGGAAGTGGGTGATTTTGACAGAATTTGTTGTTTATATTTTAAGATGCTCATCCTAAAATGTATCTTGATGGCTAGATATAAATATCATTATCTGCTGAATTAATCAAAACAGGGCCAATAAGTAAGGTACCTTCTATAGACTAAAAACGCAACGAACTGTAAATATATGGAAGTAAATACATTGCCAGGAGGGTCAATACCTTTGCGTCCTATGGCGTTGGTTGTCCAGCCCGGCTCGTCTGCCAGAGGCTCATAGCGGGAGGTCATCATCACTATGTACTGCATGTCCCGCCAGCTGAGCTCGGGGTTGGCCTCCAGGGCCAGCGCACATATCCCAGCCGCCATCGCAGCCGACGCCGACGTACCTGCCGAACGGAGAGGCCCAGCATCCAAACACTCAGGCCACAGCCGTTATGGTGTTAATTGGGGAAATATGCAGACTGATTACAAACTGGTGAGATTAATGACATGCCCAAATGATGATATGTTTATGTCAAAGTTATGGGTCATGCAGTCCACGCAATCAGAAATACCTGTGAATATAACGCATATATGGATATGTTATATAGAAATAACATATCCATATATGCGTTTAAACATACAAACATACATACACACATGCACACACAGTCACATACATAGAGCCGCAGGCGTGTCAGGCGGCTGGTGAGCCGGCTGACCTGTGTGATGAGAGGTGCAGAGACGTTCAGATCGCAGGTGTGTGTCCAGGTCACAGGTGGTCACCGCTGGCTCGCCGGCGCCTCCTGAGCTGTAGGTGGTGGCCAGGGTGGAAGCACACTGCTCCAGGTAGAATGGCTGGCGTCTGAAGGCGAAACGGCAGCGCTGGTGAATCCACGCCCAACACCGCACACAGGCGCACAGAAAGGCTTTCTACTTCGGTGTTAAACAAAATTAATGGCATGTACCGAGTATCCACAGCCGCGGAATCATGCATAGGTGCAAGTTAAAAACGCATGCAACCCTACCCGCTGTACGTTGCCGACGACACAGACAGGGTGAAGATGTTGTTGGTGTAGCCGTCACAGTTGCAGTTGTCTCCCGCTATGCCACCGTTACCTGATGCCCACACAAAAATGGAGCCCTTTCCGCCGCGACCCTGAGGGCGGAATCCAGGTGTCACATTGAGTTGCACGAGTTTGTCTGTCCTGTCGTGCAAGGATACTATGACTGGCGTGGTGTAATTTACAGTGCCTGTCCGATCTCGGTTCTTAACGCAAAGATCTTGTTTCTACACAGAGCGAAGTGGAGTCCACTACCAAACCAATGTCCAACGAGAACATTGTTTTTTAGAAGGCTTGCGACGTTGTGCAAAGATAATAATTCGCTAGCAGCGCCTTCTTGTTCGCTTACACATTGCATTTGACAGGTGTCGGACACTTCATAGCCAGTAGGTACCTCTAAGATACCCTTCACGAACGCCCGGCTGGCCAGTGACCCGGGGCCCTCCAGGGTTCTGCCGTCGTCGTCGGGGCCCCAGCTGACGCTGTAGATGTCGATGTGGTCCGAGTTGTAGCTCAGTGACCTCGCCTCCACGAAATCGGTCACGTCTCCATCCAGCATTCGAATACCTGCCACGCCAGATGCGAGGCATCATACATTGGTGGATCTAGGGTGCAGTTGGAGGCACCTCTCTCTCTCTCCCGATGGACCTTCGGCACCCCCTGAAACGGTCACGGCGCCCCAGGCGGACCAGGATTGCCAGTAGGGGGGGCTATCAGGTAAAAAGCCTGGGGAATGAGAAATTCAGACACCAGATTGCGAGACAATTCTCTTTTGAAGGATTTGTTCACACCTTGAGAGGGTCCAGCTGACCAGAGAGGGTCTTACTGTCGACAGAGTGCCCTGGTGGCCACATTGCTTTAAAGAACCCATTTTCAGACGTTCTGATGGGTAAAAAGGGCCCTGTTTGTTACAGAATGGAATGCTGGAGAGGGCTTAAGAGGACCCTGTCTGATATGAAGTTGCATGGTTGATCACAGAGCATAGTGCGGACGGGATGCGCCTCGTGACGACCGTGTTCACAGGGGAGACCTCCAGGCCCTTAGGGGAGAAGGGGGACTCCCTCCAGCCGCCCTCTCTTCCTTGGCTATACCCCTGCATACGATAGCAGGGCCAAATAGAGAACATGCAGAAACTGTCCATCCATTGGAACTGGTTTAGAGGAGGAAGGGAAGCAGGGCCAAGCTATGGATATCGAATTGGATACATTACATCCATACACTATAATTGGATGTGCTGGCGATTGAATATAACTGCAGTTTCACCTTTGGATACTTTTATCTAAAGTTTTGCAAGTTTTCTGATCGCTGTTCTGTTTTCAGGTGAAAGATGACGTAAAATGGTTCCAATTGTTATATTTATATATTATATCCAATCATATGAAACGCAGGCAAACAGTTGTAGAGGACACAACTGTTTAGGAGACGTTTTCTCCAACAAACCATTGAAAACAATTTCTTCCAGTGATGACAAACACCTATTGAGAACATCTGTCGGCATACATTTTTCGCCATCCCACTAACATGAAAAAAACGAAGATGTTAACCCTAACAAATACGAGCATTCACCTTCATCTGCTGTTCAAAGGCGGAGATTTATGGGCTATTGGAAATATAAAAAAGTCGCAAGATATACTCTGCCCCATCTGCGAAATTCTATATACGCCGCTTAAGGAAAAGCATTCCTAACCTTTTTCACGAATTTACATCTCTTATGGCTATCTCAGTTCAAATCCAATCGCGAAACGATAATTTCGCAACTAGGTTAGTATGATCAGATTTCAGCTCACCCATGCAGGACGTGCAGAAATATATAAAATTATATGCAACCAGGGGCGTAGCCAGGATTTCGCTTAGGGGAGGACAGCGCCCCGAAAAGGGCCCTTGCGACAGCGCCAAAAGGGCCCTGATGGGTAAAAATGGCACTGTTTGTTACAGAATCTTGTCCTCAGGGGCCCTTCGGGCCCTCATGGCTACGCCCCTGCTTGCCGCCCCCTGGCTACGCCCCTGTATGCAACCACTTTCACTCAATGTTGTTCTAGCTCGCAGTATTTGCCTTGCACACAAAACTTGATGTAGGGGAGACCGGGGCTAGTTGAACATAATTTTTGTTTTGGTCGGATATCTCAGAGATGGCTAAGGGTATAGACTTCGTTCTGCCATTGCTGGAAAGCCTATTCTTTTGGCTTTCAAGTGATGCGTGTGCCAACGCTTGAATGTTGTTGCTGTGTGAGATATTTGATCATGAATAGGTCAAAGTCAAATGGCTCAACTCGCCCCGTGTCGGGGTAAGTTGAGCCACGCTCCGGGGTACGTTGAGCCGCTTAACGAGAGTATGTCCTCATTTTCCATGTTTATTACCCAAACACCAAATATTCTCACTCTCAGTCACTGGTACGGTTTTTACACACAAACTTTGAGGAATCACCCGTACAAAGACGGTGGGCCCATCCACGGCACTACTGGTACTGTACCGCACCCATTGCTCAACCGGGCGGCTGTTTGAGAAAGTGTCGCAGCACACCAGGCATAGTGTCTCATTTTCATCGCTGAACTCCTCGACATCTTTGTAGAGCTTCCTCCTAACATTTATTTGCTTCATTGTGCTGTTATTGCACCCACCTTGCCTTTGCTTCTAGGCTTTGCCATCTGTTGTACCTCTGGTCCTTGCTGGTTTTCTTTTTTTTACTTCTTTTCCGCCTCCTCTTCCAGAAGCTGTTTTTTGGCATATCCGTCCACACTGCTGCTTTCCTCTGACGCGAGATTCTCTTCCTCGGCCTCAGCTCTTTAAGCAACGGGCAGACTGCTGCAGGCGAGAACGTATCAGGGCAGTAGGGCAGGATCAGGACAGGATCAGTTTCACCGTGAGGGTCATGGCAGACTGCTGCTCATTGATTTGTCCGGGGAGATTCTGCTGCGTATACGGCTCAGGCCCATCTGCGGAGAGGTCCAGCTCTGCTACCGATGGTGCAGGGAGGCTCTGCTGAAGATCCAGTCCAGGACTAGGGGCATTCGTTGATCTTCCAGGCAAGCTGGACCGTGCTGGATTTTCAGGTACTGATATGTTCAGTAGACTTCCTGACATTTCAAGAACCTACTGAGGGCTCTTCACAAGTCGATCCGTCTGTTGGGCCGGTGTCCGCTGGGAATCAGGTATAGGCCCAGAGGCACTACCTGACGTTCCAGGCATGCTGGACCCACTAGCGGATCCAGAGGGGGAGGGGGAGGGGTAAGGGGCCATGTCCCCCAAATAGCGAAATTTTTGCTGATTTTCTTAAAAAAACTATAGTTTTTACTATTTTTCCCGAGTTGCCTTCCCAAACAGCGCTCCTGCGCCTGCCAGTGGGTGGGCCCTGCTGGAAGTCTGGGTGGAATAACGGAACAGTGTTTATTTGAGAAAACGGGAAAAATCGGTAAATAGTGGGTAAAATTTGAACGTTTTGCAGGAAAGGCCAATGCCCCTGCATCCTCTAGAGTTGGAGGGGCTTTAAAGGAATAGGAGGGCCCAAGACCAGCGCTGGAAGCTCTTCTCCATTATTGGTCAGCCTAATAGCAGGTCAGGGGGCAGGTAATGGGACATTAAATCGCTTAAGTGTTTTGAAAATAAACGGGAAAAATCCGAAGCTGGTGGTAAATGCCTTTCCCCCTTCGCCAATGAGTCGACCCGATAGCAGACATTTTAGGACACAACTGCCCGGGCCGAATAGCGTCGCCAACTATATCCCTGTTGGAAGGTTTCTCGGAAGCCAGATTGCTCTTTGATCAGAGAAACCACCTGGTCTTGAACACTGGTGAGCCGTATGGAAAGTGTGCGTGCTATCCACTACGTCAGCGTGCCCCATTAGTTTCGGGGGGGATTTAGATATTCCTTTTTTCTCCGGGGCACGTTGATCATGGCTCAACATACCCTAACACCCTCGTGGCTCAACTTACCCCAAGACCCCGCCGCAACTCCGGAGGCAGCTGACGCAGAAATTAGGTGATCAGTTCTCATGGTTTTCGGCCCAAATAAGGCGTAAATACCTGCATTCAACTCATTTAATAGGGCTAATCTTTATCTCTTATATCAACAGTGTTATTACAAAATGTTTGACAAAAGTAAAATTCACTTTTGCTATGAAAAAAACAGGTTTTTCTGTCTCCAAACCACTACCGACCAGATACCACGACGGTTTCCTGCTGAAAGACGGAAAGCTGTTGCGCGCATGCGCTGTTATGATTACAGCGCAATCTCTTCAGAAACAGCGGAGTTATCGCAAGTGGCTCAACATGCCCCTGGCTGCAACTAGCCCCGGTCTCCCCTACCGTTCCATGCTTCTATACCCTATACTGAACGGCAAAAACTGTTGGAGCCTCAATAGGTTATTTTTACGAGGGGATTGGTTCTTCATGCATTTATCGTAGAATTACTATGAAATATATAGCTTACGCACGAACATGTTAGTATTTACCTCAAGCTTAGGTGACGGACCATCCTCCATATCGGAAGGGACAAAAGTCATCTTTCCTGAGCACTTGGCTTCCATTTCACACCATAATCTGAAGATTAAAGGAAGCTATGGGCCCCTATCTCGTGTTCCCACACCAATTGCAGATACGCTTCGATGCCTGAAAAATGTTAACAAATTCGCACATTACAAAACTTATAACTGGTCAGATGTTGGCATTTTAATGAGAACTTCAAGAGCTCGTTTTCCACGCAAGGAGACACCCGTCCTTGCTGCGTACGCCTCCCGAGCTCTACCTCCAATGCTGGCGTTGGGCGCCACGCCGACGCCGCAGTACTCGTTGCCGGCCTGCGCCGCGACCACTCCGGCGTTCCTCGTGCCGTGCCGGTTGGTGCCGCGGCCGTCGTCTCGCGGCGTCGGGTCGTCGTCGTTACTGTTTATGTCCAGCGACGCGCGGCCGTCCTGCGCCGCAGAGCTCGTCAAAACACTGCCATTGTGCGGCTGCCGCGCGCCTGAGCGGTGGTTTGCCAGATGCCACTTGTGCGATGTGTGCTCAGAAGCGGCTTGGACTCAAGGACTGACAGACACAATGGCAGATGTGGGGTCAATGTTGAGGTAATCGCAGGTTTAAGATGGTGGAAAGTCTTGAAGAGTTTGGTGGTTTTAGATAGTTTAGATGCATAGTTAGCTTCCGAGCTAAAGTCAGTATTGAGGAGTAATCTGATTCCTCCCGTTATGACGAATTGAATGGTGTATTATATGGTCATACTAACTCAACATGCAAAATTACCTGGCTCAAGGTTAGGTCAAAGTCATTTTATGGCCTTATATGATAGTTACGCATATAAATTGGCAGCAGTGGCAATGCCAAAATAATTATATCAAAACACAAGCTTTATCTCTATTTTCTTCGAAGCTATTAACCCGGGTCAGAAAACTTGCTTAACTAGGGAGAGTGGGCGTTATGATACAAGGGTCAGCTGATACAGTGATCATAATTAGAAAAACATCAAAGCTGATGATCCATGACTCAGTGATATTCTTTGCTCGGATATATTTATTGCTGATATAAAAACCACATCTGGAATGATTTTGGGCTCCGTTGAAAGCGTGTTATCATAGTTTTGAGCAGCAAGTCCATGTTGGCATAAAAAGGATAACTACTGACTAAAGTTTCCGTCCAGGCCACTATGTATTCCGAAGAATAATGCATTCATGCCACGCTGTCTAAAAGAATAAGCTCTTGGTGCCCCTATAAGGTATTTTGAAGAAGATTTCTCTTATAGGACATTTGTGAGGTGCACAAGAGCCCATAGGCGTAGGAACCGAGGGCCAGGGGCCACTGTCCCCCTCAATTTCCTGTGATGGGCCCCCCGCAATGGAGATAAGAATATCATCAACTGTAATATCAAGCAAGAAACTCAAACTGGTCCCATAGCTTGCCCCGGAAGCCCTTAAACTTACCTGTGCCCCTAAACTAAGCTGACGTCCTATGAGTCGATTTTAAGGTCCCCTGAACTGGCCTCTCATGCCAAACTAGCTAATTTGGGCCCCTTGAGCTGAACTGAGCGCCACTGAGATGGTTTGGGCAGCATGTACTGTTCTAGGATCCCTAACCAGAGCTAGGAGCCGTGACCTTGAACAGGGCCCCTTGAGTTGGCCAAACTCTATATCCACCGACCTGGGGGCCCCTGAGCTGAGCTGGGACCGTATAGTTAATATTGTCCCATGAGCTAATCTGGGTCCACTGTGCTGCACGGGAGGCCCTAAAGTTAAATCATACGGGGCACCCCTGTGCTTAACTGGGCCCCTGATCTGGTATGGGGGCCCCTGAACTCTTCTAGGGTCCCTGGGCTAAGCTAAAGGCCGTGAGCTTGAATGGAGCCCCCTGATCTGGCATGAGACGAGACCCTATACCAGTCGATTTGGGGGCCGCTGACCTGAGATGGGCCCCCAAAGCTAGTCTAGGCCTTAAGCTAGTCTGGGCACCCCTGTACTTAGCTGGGCGGCCCATGAACTGGTATGGTGCCCCTAGACTGAGATGGGGTTCATGAGCCTGAATGGCCTCTTGAGCTGTTCTGAGGCCCCGTATAAGCCACCCTGGCTCCCCTAAGCTAAGCTGGGCCCGTAAGCTAATATGGGTACCCCTGTGATTAACTGGGGCCTCTGAGCTGGTATGGGGCCCCTGAACTCTTCTAGGGTCCCTGGGCTAAGCTAGGGGCCCTGAGCTTGAATGGAGCCCCCTCAGCTGGTATGAGACGAGACCCTATATCAGTTGATTTGGGGGCCCCTGAGCTGAGATGGGCCCCCAAAGCTAGTCTAGGCCTTAAGCTAGTCTGGGCATCCCTCTGCTTAACTGGACGGCCCTAAACTGGTCTGAGGCTCCTAGGCTGAACTGGGGGCCATGCGCTTGAATAGCCTCTTGAGTTGTTCTGAGACCCTACATAAGCCACCCTGGGCCTCCCTAAGCTGAACTGGGGGCCATGAGCTTGAATGGCCTCTTGAACTGTTCTGAGACCCTCCATAAGCCGCCCTGGGCCCCTAAGCTAAGCTGGGGCCGTAAGCTAATATGGGTACCCCCTGTGCTTAACTGGGGCCTCTGAGCTGGTATGGGGCCCCTAAAAAGACTCAATCAAACTCCATCTCATATCAATCCCAAAACAAAACATGAATCGGACACGCACCCCGCACCAAATGTCGAGCAACAGTAGTCCCTGAGCCATCGAAAGGCGTGACGAGGCCGGCCGTCTTCCACTACAAAGTGAAAAAACAGCACAGAATTATTCATGGAAAGGAAACAGCGGAAAATAACGTAAGAAGTCATGTATGAAAATACCTGGTGCATGCCAGTGGGTATTAGATTGTGTCAATAGATGGAAGCTTGAAAAATGAGATTTTGTCCCATGATTTCCAGTTCTATTATGGTCTAATGAAAAATAATCAAAGCCAAAAATGGTCTATGTATTTTTACCTATCCCGTTTTCGACTGAAAAATGTATCTCTATGTTTTTTGGGAGCATTCAAATAATTTTCACCAAGAGCATTGTTCTTTATATTTGCAGATGTTCGGCTTTTTTATCGCATTTACAAAAAAGTATTTAGAAAAGCACACCCCTGCGCCATGATATCAAACGGCTACACTTCTCTATATGCCTAGATAGCTTTGAATCACCTATTTCATGCCACAAACCAGACGAGCTATTTAGGTCATTATGAACTCCTTTTTTACAGCAGTAGGAATTGATTCAGGGAAAAGATGGTCACGATAAGTCTAAGATAAGCTAAGTAGCTCAAGATACCTTTACTTAAATGTACGTTCAAGGCGGATTTCTCCATGCCCGCGTGACGTCACTCGGGCGTGGAAGAATTCCTTCACCTTTGGGTCATGTGTCAAACTGCTGCTAATGGCACTGCCCACTTACGAATGCGAGAATACACGGTTATCAAGTTTATTCCAATTGAAATAAATAACCAATTCGTCTTCGATTCTGGGCAGCTTTTTGCAAATATTTGGATATTAATCATTTAATATTTCTATGTTATATACCACGAGGTGTGACGTCACATCCCGTGATCTGCGCTTGCTGTTGGAGGGCGGCTGAGTCTAGCTGTCTTTCGAGGCGTAAATAGAGTTTTAGATTGATTGCAAGTTCCATCTATTTGATCGTCAACTTTGTGATGCTGAGGAGGTCCTGCTTGCTGTTGATCCTGAGCATCAGTTTGGTGTGCTGGGCCAATCGCCTGATAAAACCATTCCTCTTCCAGTACGACAGACATAACTGGCAGCTGTCATTTTCTTTATACACGTGGCAGCTACAGCCATGTCCTGCGTGTGGCAGACGAAGTGCTCTGCCCCCATGGGCCTCTCCTCCCATGCCTCCCATGAACCCTGGGAACTTGAATTTGATCAAGCTCCAGGTGATGATAGGCTCGGTGACCCCATCCCAGTCAATTATATTTTTGAGAGTGGTCTTCTGTGTGTTGACGTAGGGCAGGGTCCACAGCCTGAGAGAGAGGTGTTTTCCACCTCCTGCTCCCCTCTGATCTGCCGTGCCTTAAACCCGGGTAGCCCACGTGGAAAGCAAGGTTGCTAACCACTGTAACATCATGCCCAGACCTCCTCGGCATCACAAAGCTGGCCATCAAGTACATTGCACTTGCAGTCATGTTGGAGCTCTGCATTTTAGGCATCGAAATATAGCTATGCGGATTTATTGTGAGCAGCCCTTACCTAAATCAATCTGTAATGATGTAAAGAAAGGATACGTAATAACCTAAATAAATGTTCACATTTTTGCCATTAGATAAGTAAATACAAGTTGATTAGGCATAGCGAAGTGAGGCCCTTTGGTATCAAAGCATTTTTTTGTAGTTTTCTGAACAGTTTTTGTTATTTTGTAAATATGTTGAAAAAGGCCTAAACATCTGAAAATATAAAAAATACGCTCGTGGAAAAAATGATGCACTCCAAAGAAGCTTAAAAATGTATTTCTTATTTAAAAAAGGGTATAGATAAAAAGCCAAAGAATATTTTTGGGTTTTTACTATGATTTATTAGATCATAATCGGTACAACTCGAAATCATAGGGCTAAATTTAATTTCTAAATTTTTCATATAGTGACAACCTAGTGTGCATGCGTGCCTTATTGACACCAAATGAGCTATCTAAAATTGTTCATAATTATCGGCCCCCGTGGGCTGGGGCCCCCTTGAGGTAGGCCCCCTCTAAGGCTGCCCCTCCTCCACTGTTCAAACCGTTCCTACGCCCCTGCATGAACCGCTAAGAAGTGATGTTAGATCGCCCCGCTGTTTCTAACTGCCTTGGAAAAACTCAACGGAGCCTAACGACGGATTAACTGGGGCGGGGGCTTAGGCAGGGGAAACAGGCAGCGTTGATGACTGACGCATTTACAGCAGTGATATAAAGCGACTTTCCAAGTTGATAGATTACTAAATGTTAGAAACACAACAAACAACATGTTATGCCTTCTTAAACAAATATTTGCTCGGAAAAATGTTATTTACCAATTTTACTACGCATCACTTAAAGAAACTCTTCATGAGCAGGCTACCAGGCTTACCCCATGACTTATCCGAAACTATGCTGGCACTGGTAGTATCAGCATAGTTTCAAGAAGACCCATTGTATAACAGTGGTTGACAGATATTAACACTTAAACCAACACAGCAGGCAGATGAACGCGTTTCGACAAAAATTGTCTTCTTCAGCATCTATGGTAGGAGGGATAAGGAACCCGTCATCAAGACATTCAGCAGTTTCATCGTTTGGATTTTTGTGCAAAATTATCGTGCGATAGAAATATAAAGGCACCATTTTTGAGGATATCCCAATAATGCTTCTTGAATTATTCTAAAATGTATACAAGCAAGCTTCGATATGAGACAATCTAGCCTTATCACTTGTTTTAAATAATGTTCTATTTTTATTTTATCATCATTATTGTTTTTGTTATTATTATATAAAACTTTTTCTCTCTCTTTACTTAAAAATTCAAAGTATATCGAAAGCCAACGAACAAGGAATGCTATGTACATTATTACTCAGGTCACAGTGATAGGGTGAAGCGAGGAGTGGTATTAGGATTTTTTCTTAGGGCCTTCCGTATTTGTAGTGATGAATACCTGCAAGAAGAGATAGAACATATTATGACCTCGTTCACGAAGCTAAAATATCCGAGAGGATTTCTGATTAATATGAAAAAGAAAGCTCTAGATATAAGAAAACGATCCGCGAAATCCAACAAAAAGGAACAGATACGATGTGTTACGATACCTTACTCCAAACCAGCTGAAATTATTGCAAACAAACTTGAAGAAACGGGTTGCAAAGTAGCATTTTGTTCCGGTAAAAAACTTAGTAGCATCTTAGCGAAAAAGAAAGATCAGATGACTCAGATCCAAAAAGTGTAGTGTACCAGGTGCCGTGCGGGTCGTGTACGAAGTCGTACATAGGTGAAACAGGACGGGGTCTAAAAACAAGATTAAAAGAACATAGAAGAGACCTTCGAAACAACTCAGAATTCAGTGCATTTGTCATACATTCCATGAAAACAAATCATCTACCAAACTGGGATAGAGCTAAAATTATAGCAGTTTGTAAAAACAAAGATAATAGGAAAGCTACAGAAGCAGCACATATAGCTAAAAATGATACTTTTAATCTTAGGCCAGGCTTCATGAAATGGGCAAAATCTGCGGCTGTATTAGGAGTTGGTTAAGTAAAGAGAGAGAAAAAAGTTTTATATAATAATAACAAAAACAATAATGATGATAAAATAAAAATAGAACATTATTTAAAACAAGTGATAAGGCTAGATTGTCTCATATCGAAGCTTGCTTGTATACATTTTAGAATAATTCAAGAAGCATTATTGGGATATCCTCAAAAATGGTGCCTTTATATTTCTATCGCACGATAATTTTGCACAAAAATCCAAACGATGAAACTGCTGAATGTCTTGATGACGGGTTCCTTATCCCTCCTACCATAGATGCTGAAGAAGACAATTTTTGTCGAAACGCGTTCATCTGCCTGCTGTGTTGGTTTAAGTGTTAAGAAGACCCATGCTGCCTTAGAAAATGTATGACAACAAACTAAAGGCGGCAAAGTCACCGTGGAAGCACAACAACAAAATACTATACGCCGAGTAAGACAGCTTATTAATAGCATTTCCACAATCTAACTGAAGAGGTTCTGACGCAAGCATTACACTTCGGTGTGTGAGGTGCGTAGCTCTAGAAACTGACGTAGTTGGCTGCGAGGTCAGGGTGGTTGGTCTGGATGCCGTCGTCCAGGATGGAGACGACGACACCGCGCCCGGTGAAGCCATCTCGCCACGCCGCCGTCACGTTCATGCCCTGGTCGCCGCTCGCGCCGCCAAGCTGTCGGCCATACCGCCGTTAACCCGCGCCCCATCGGGGGTGGGGTGCCACCTTCGCTCCACCATTTAATAGAGGGGGGCACCATGCCACATCCATGGCCCCCCTCTAACTCCAAAAATAGAAAAATGACAGATATCTTCGCTATGAAGAACTTAATGACCTTCCGCCAGTGGTTTAACCTCCAGAGGGCACCTCTTGACCTAAAATGACCTGAGGTCACGAAAGGTCATAAAGTGATCTTGTATATCAAATGAAAGCCAGTGACGGGACATTCACAATTATGTTTAATTCAGCGTTCTAGCGTAATTAGGTCAAAAGTTATCGTCAAAATAAGTTTTTTGACCCGGTGACCTGTGATGACCTCAGACAGATTAAATGGCGAATATCACCCCTGGAATCAGTCTTGAATCTGGAATCTGTCTTACAGTCTTGACGCTGCCTTGTCACCATAGACCCAAGTCAAAGAAGCCACACATTTATGAAAGGAACACAACTTACCAGATACCATTGCTTGTGGAAGAGAGGATCCGACCAGGCGAGGTCTTCAGGTGTCATACCATCCAGCACGAGCTTAGGGCCCGGGCTGGTTGGTCGCGGCGAAGCGTGACTGTTAGGAGTCTGGCTGGTTGGTCGCGGCGAAGCGTGACTGTTAGGAGTCTGGCTGGTTGGCCGTGGCGAGGTGTGGCGGTGGACACTAGTAGCGCCCCAGGGCCTCCAGCCGCTGCCGGGCGGGATATAGCCGGTTGTTTTCCAGGTGTAGTAGGGACTCCCAGTAGTAGATCTCGTTACTTCATCACTGGCCTTAGGAGAATTCGACGTTTCTTCTTCATCAAACAGGTTTCCAAATAAGCTGGAGAAGAATCCGCTCCTTCTTGTTCGTTTTCTGATGTACTGCTGTTCGACCCAATGGATCTGAAAACACGAGGTCGAAGCGTGCTGTTCAGGAAAGGCAAAGGGGGCAGGTCAGGAGTAAAGCTGGTCACTGGAATACAATACAAAAACTTTGATGCGCTATATTGTACGCCAGGTGGAATGCCATTATTGGTACAGAGGCTAAGCCCAGGAAAGTATTTTTTCTTACAATCAAATAACCCTTATTCAACTAGTATATAACGCTAACTTAGTGTGCAATGCCCTCGGAATGTTTTTTGCCATTTTAAGTTTCGTTAAATACAGTCCATCAAATGTAAACATACAAACTACTTTCCAGTATGTCAAACCTCTTTGACGCTTGTTTCAAACTGATATTGTACAATATAAGCCTATATTGTACCCTAATACCCTTATAAGGGTATATATATATATATACATATATACATATATATATATATATATATATATATATATATATAAAGCAACTATATTCTTACCCCTATAAGGGTAAGAAGCGCAGCCAGGGACTTTCTGGATTTGACCGGCTCCGAAGCACTGACTGTTCCGTTCCACTGTGACAACAGACGAGACCACCTACGAGTGCGGTTTGGGTGCGGCACTGTTTGGTTGACTCACGTCGTCGGACTTTCCCAGTCGGAGTTCGTGGTGGTGTGAGTGTTCCACGGACCGTTTTCTGATGCTGTGACACTCTAGCAGGTAGTGGTCCGCCAGTCCGCTGATCTGCAGCCCGGACAATCACTGTAATTTGCAGTTTGCCGTTTCTGCATATATAAAACGCCCAATCATCTCGGTGAGTGGCAGAGCACACATATTCAGAGCCTTCACTTGGCGCATTCACCCATGCGAAGGCTGCTTGCAAGATAGAGGCAGCGAAAGTGACGTATCAAAATACCATTCTCTATATACTGCTTCTCATTTAGAATAACCTTTCCCAAATCGCCCAGTCTGAGCTTTAAACAAATGCAATCCCCCTTTGAAAGGCACGTGGAGCCTAAGTGGGGCGGAGAAGCAGGTTTAACTATTACCTTCACGTTGGAAAGGGAATGTGGCACCTCGGTGCAATTCAGACTTTGCTGGTTTTTGGGTGGCAATCGATGTTGAAAATAATGGACTTGGCTTAATTTCTCCTGAAAAATTAATAATGTCCTCTTTATTACGTTTTACTTCAGGTTCCTCTGCCAGCAATAAATGTCTCTAAATTAGCGTCCCATCGAATCGGTGCATGAGCTGGCAATGTTTTGTGCCGGATTGAACCTGTTTGATTTAAGCTAAAATTGAATACGGAAACAAATAGCATATCATTTAGCTAACAGAGGCTGTTATTAGGAAACGAAGTAACATTTCTCCGTTTTATTTTCTATTTTCTTGGTATATTAAGACATTTTCACGTTTCAATACAGGCAATAAAGCAAGTTATACGCATTTATGATCGACAGTACCAAGGCCATTTCATCCCGTGAGGGCTCACGGGTTAAAAATGGCCATGGTACTCTCAATTATGTGGTACTGTCGGTATGGTCGGTATATGGTCGGTACAGTCGAATAGATTAAAGCTCTTGAAAGATGTCCAAGGAAGAAAAATTGTCCGTGCAACACGCGCAGCGAGGCCTGAGCATGACATCACTTTCATAAGATTAACTCATAGCACATAAACATGACCGGGGAGGACGGGTTCTGTAGAGGGTGAATTTGTACATTTTTCTCCACGAACATTACGTTCTGGGAGAAATTAAATATCCCTAACGTGGTCTCTCGGCATGCTCTATCTCATGGCTACCTCAGTTAAATCCCATTATGACGGTGCCACCTTCCCTTTCCAGCATACTTTTCGTATTCGTAGTGTACATACACTGAGAGAAATTTCGTGACACCCAATGTCGCATTGACTCTCTGCTGCGGAGTCTGCGGCTCGAGTTTTAGTGGTCGACCCCAGCCTAGAGCGTCGCTGGTCTTAAAGAAAAGGATCAGACCCCAATAAATGGTGTCACTTCTGAGGTGTCTGATACCCCAAATCCACTAATGATTATTTTGGGGTTTCAGACACCTGTTTTGAGCGTGCGCAGACACCCTCAGAAGCACTGTCTGATTCTACAAAGGAGTCCTCTCTACCCTTATGAGAGTCACTTGGAGTGATTGACACTCTTAAAAACATCGGCTACCTGTTCTAAGAGTCAGCTGACTCCCTTCTGTGATCTCGACTCCCTAATACGTACCGTCCGACGTCTAACAAGGTATCAAATATCTCCGAAATACGGAGTCGTACTCCTTTGCGTGCACGTGCGTTGTCTTTTTTGCTGAAAGGCAAACCACGCCGCCGTTGAGGTAGCCATATTGAATTGATCGGCCACACGGTTCGGTGGCCTTTCCGGTGTGATCTCCGTGAATAATCGGCAGCATTATTATTATCTGAGAGAAAATGCAAAACTGCACGAGAGTGTCAACGGAGCTACTGATCAAGGAGCCGCAAGTCACCAATACACGAGGCCATCAGTTCAAGATCGCCCATCCTCGTGCAAATACCATTGCTCGGCGGAACCACCTGGGTTGCAGGGCCGTGGCAGAATGGAACAGTTCTATCCTGCCTTATCGAGTGCGAAACGGTGAACAAGCTCAGGAACAGCCCGGATAAGCACTGGGCAAGGATACAGTGGGATACTCTGAAATCGTGTTGTCACTGAGGAGGTGCATTGTGGGTGACATGCCCAAGTGATAAAGGCAATTTAGGAAGCATATAAATATTTGGCTTCCATAAAATCATAAACAATAAGCAACCACTTGAGAGGTAAGTCGTGCCAAATGCGGCCTGCTGTCGATTTGTGTGCAAGTGCTGTGGTATGGGACCGTTGAAAGTGGCGGATCTAGCCGGTAGGTTTAGGGGGGGTAAGCCAGAGTCGAAAAGGGAAGAAACGTCACATGGTGAAACACTTTGCCATAATTTGATTGGACGGTATGTTTTCAGGGTAAACCCAAAAAGAAAATAAGCTAAAGAAATTGTCACGGAGTGAAAAATGTGACCAAAATATGTTGTTTTTTGCTCTCTAAGCCTAATGTTTACACTGAAGTTTAATGGTTCTGTCTGAAGGTAAGAGTTGAAGCACCAGAACCTTGCTTTTAACCCGCGCCCCACCGGGGGGTCCAGCGCCACCTTCGCCCCACCGGGGGGCCATCGATGGCCCCTCTAACTCCGAAAATATGTGCGTTAGCGCAAATCTGCAAAGTGCAATAGAAGGCTCGCGTGAATTCAGTAAGGAATTACTTCACATGTTTTAGTGCTCAGGTCAATGGTTTGACCTCCAGAGGTCAAATTAGGTCAAGATCGGCTATTTTCACTCAAATATGCAATGCTTAAGCAAACTGGGCATAACTCTTATGCCATTAGAGCTATTGAGATCTGGTAAAGTACATTTTATAGGAAATTGTCAGTCCTTTTTCCGGTATGTGAAACGTAAAGACCTCCCGCCAGTGGTTTGACCTCAAGAGGTCACCTCGTGACCTAAGATGACCTGAGGTCACGAAAAGTAAAAAAGTGACCTTGCCGTATATCAAATGAAAGCCAGTGACGAGACAAACACGATGGTGTTTGTTTCAGCGCTCTAGCTTAGTTAGGTCAAAAGTTATTGTCAAAATACTGTTTTTGACCCCTGGTGACCTTGGATAACCTTGGAGAGGTCAAAGGGCAAATATGGCCTCTGGAATCCGTTAAAGGGTGTCTAAGAACGCTTTTCTGATCAAGCTGAGCATTTTCAATCGCTTTTGTGACTTTTAGATCATAAGACAGCTTTTCCCCATGCTTTTTCAATAGAGAGGTCACCTCGTGACCTGACCTCAGGGCACGAAATCAAAAAATCCCGGATATACACGTTGTAGACCCTGGAAGGGTCATGAAGTGTTGGAAGTTTTAAATTGATCGACTTCGAAATGTAGCTCTTACAGAGCTCTAAAGTTGAAGTGAGGTGACCTTGGTTGACCTCGTCTGGTGACCTGACCTTGGGTGACCCGGGGTAAAAAATTTCAGGGATGGTGGAAAAATGATGCCGTGAGAGGTAGAGCCCTCAACCGCGGCGCTGCGCCTCTTCGTTTTTCTGCTATCCTGGAAAAACCTTGAGGGGGGCCATCGATGGCCCCCCGGTGGGGCGAGGGTTAATATAAATATCAGTCGGGCCAAAAAGGTGGTTGACAGCTTTGGGAGAAACATAGTTTTGCCCTGAGATTTTCCGTTTATGGGAAAAATGCCGTTTTGCTCCCCGCCCCTGGATTCGCCATAAATATGAAAGTGTATTGATTGCCTTTGGCCAACTAGTGAGAATGCGCATCGGGACGGTGGCTCAACGGCGTTGAACTTTTCTGGGATTGGGAGACCCTGCAAGTCAGACACTGGCAGATCCAGGAGGAGGGCGAACTGTGCAGTTGTCTTCCGGAAAAACCCGATTTTTACCGGTTTTCCTAAAAAACGTTTTTTACGATTTCGGGCCCCGTTGCCCCCCCTCTCCCTTCCAACCGTCGGTCTGGATCCGACCAAGTCAGGGTGTGGGTTGATCAACAGGTGTCCATTGGGTTAGATTGCGAGTTTGTGTGCCGTTTTTTTTAGATCAAATACAATGGTTCTTCTTTTCTTCTGTGGTTTTCATGAAACGCTCAGGCAAGTCCTGTGGATGGATTTAAGTCGGAGAATCGGAGTATGCTGAAGCATTGACCCCAAAAATAGAAACAAGTCACACCCTTTCGAAGAGAAAAGAACCCATATTTCGGGTCACGACTTTTCTCATGACACCTCTACAGGGGTCATCAGGACAAGATAGGGCGTCAAATGACACCTAGACTCTCTTCAGAGGCGTCAATTGACTCCTTTTCACGTACCATGACTCCTTCAGGAGAGTCTGATGCCCCTTTATTGGGTGTCAAATGCCACATTACGTGGAGTCGGATGACTCCCTAAGGGGTGTCAGATGACCCTTTTTGACTCCCTTATCAAGAGTCGGGACTCCGAAGATAGGAGTCTGACACCCCTGATCCCAAATTTGGTGGGAAAAAGACTCCCCAAAGAGGGGTCTTCCAGATACCCCAAAAGGGTGGACTTTTTTACGGCATCACCTGATACCCCAATCAGGTGTCGTTTTTTCTCTCAGTGTACATTGGGTGTAACTCCGTCAAAAATAAAGGTGTGAGTGAATGTAAAAGGGGCTTTCACCCCATAGCAAAGGGTAAAGACCCAGGCTAGGTGTTTTGACATGTTCCACGTGGACATCTGTTGTATCAGGAACAACAAAAGGAGCGCTTCTCTCATCCCTTCTCTTCGCATGTTTCATGAATGACTTGCCCAGCGTTCCGGAATCGAACTGCTTGATGTTCGCTGACGATTTTAAGATTGTTAAAGGGAGATACGCGAAAAATTATTGTTGTTGTTTCTTGCTATTTGAAAAATCTTGATTACGAAACTGTCGATTATTTTTATATCTTCGGCAAAATTTTTGGAGGCCACTTACTTATTATCGAAATAGTTTAACAGTTCCGATAAAATACTGAAACCTTCACCTATCACTTACTTTTCGAAAACTATTTAAAGTTTGAAAATAATTTTTTTGTAATAAAAATGCCTGTTCTCCGGTATTTGTATTTGAATTAATTTCACAAAGCCTTTAAAAACTACAAAATGAATTAGTTTACCCTAGAAACGGAAAAGCATAATTACTCAAGTCTTCAGCCGTTTCGTACCTCGAGTCTTGAGTCGTTTTCTGCTTCAGCCCCAGGATGACGAAACTTTTGCGTCAGATAGGTCACGTGACCCCGGTATGAGAACCCCTAGGCTTCTGATTGGATAATTGTGATTTCTTTTAAGCCCTATATTTCAGTTTCAAAAGAGTTTTGGAATGTTTTTTTTCTAAAGTAATTTTTTTCTGTAGTAGTCAAAAGTCCTACATCACTGTTTAGGATAGATATGACCTAATTCTTAGAGAAATTGATAGTCTTAGCCGTGGGTACGTCATATAAATCGATAAGAGGTGTACCGGTTAAGTCGTCTAGAAATGTTGACTTTGGAGCAATTTTAAGGCATTTTCAGGCCGAATTCCCAAAAATGGAATAGAACTTCTGAAACAACTTTTTGTGACCTTTTGATCTAGGCATTAAAAATTTTTTTCGCGTATCTTCCTTAAAGCAACACAGATGGGTCACCAGCATGCATGCCACAAGGAGGCTAGAAACAGAATAAAATAAAATGTGTGCGTGGTCATGTGTGTGAGGATTTACGCTTAATCCATCTAAATATTCGACTGTGCGCAGCAATCTGGTAGATCTTGTTTACCGCATCAACGATATTTGACTGGAGAGAGTGTCTGTGATGAGTTGGCTGGGTGTCAAACTAGACGCAAAACAAACTTTCAGTTCCCACATGGATGAAATTGTCTAAAAAATCTAACAGAACATCAGGACCCCAATCAAAACATATTGTTTACCCCACTGCAGTGGGGTAAACAATGCACTGTTCCGGTCAGATGACATTATTTATTATGACGTATACTTTGCAATGACTTCATTGCTAAGGCTACTCAGTGTTGAGTTCAAGGTCACCAGTCAAGGTCAAAGGTCTTTTCAAGGTCCACCTTCCATTTGCCGCCGAAAGGCTGTATTGGTGCCAGTTATTTTGTACCTTCTTGGGAATATGTCGTATTGTTACACCATCGGTCAGTAATCTTGAATGGCCTTGACTTCAAAGTTTCAGAGAACATTATGTGGGATCTTCTCTTTATGACCTAAGTCGGGATTCATTCCTGGCTTTTCCCCGCATAATCACCGCATTTCCAAATAGGTCTCCAGCATGGCCCAAATTTGACATTTACGACCTTTTTGACCTCGAAGATTGCCAAGATTGATCTAGGTACTCAGATGACATAGATTACCCAGGTCGTTTGACCTAGGTAAATGGAGCTTGGCTAAATGGAGATCGTCATTGGCCCGACACCCCCTCCCCAAACGGGAATTTTGCTAACATTCTTTGTTTTTAGATCTCATAAGGGCGCTTTAGGACCTCTCCATTGCACGTTGACAGGAGACCCCTCTTCACTGCACGTGCTAACGTATATACATACCTAACGAGTCTCATAAGCCTGGTGGTCATCCATGACCCCACTGGATCAAGAATACATCTCAGTCCTGCATGGCATTTACTTGATGTAGGACACATGCATACATACACACAAGATGATGGTTAACAGAGATGGGTACTGGTAGCTCACCGTGTTTGTGACGACGCAGCCGTGCTGGGTGGCGGCGCGCTCGGCACGGGCGTGCCCTCCGGGCACCAGCACTGCGAACTGGTTGGTGTAGTGTCGGACGCCGCCGGCGGCGACGCTGGTGAAGAGACAGCTGACGCCCAGCAGCAGCACCAGCACTACGGTCGGGTCACCAGAGCAGCCTGGATGTGGCGGGTGGTACGGAGGAGGATTTATGCAATTGTTTGGAATCACGGAAATCATTTTACCCCTCACGCTATGTGACAATCCTTGGCAGCGAAACATGATACATTCGCAATGACAAGTAGGTAAACAAATTGCTGGTTATGCAGGGGCGGACGCAGACCCGAGTTTGGGGGCCAAACCCATATCTGCCTCTCCTCCTGGGAGGGGGGGTGGAAGCGAATATTTTTTTTGCTCCACAGACCTAGTGTAAACACCTTTTTCAGTGCTCGACAGACCTAGTATAAGCTACCTCTCCAAGTACATGATCGCTCTCCGGGGGGAGGGGGGGTGATAGCGAAGATTTTTTGCTCTACAGAACTAGAGTAAAGACCTTTTTTCAAAAATTTCTCCGGCGTTTGGGGGCAAAAGATAGTTTGCCCCCCTCCAGCGCTTTGGGGGGCATGGTCGGAATGCCCCCCCTGCGTCCAACAATGTGGTTATGATGAACTGAAACATTTTGATAGTTTAGCGTAATCTCACGTCGCTCACGCAGGGATATACCGACATAAATACGTGCATACGTACATACATAGGTACGTAAAAAATACTGCGCAAGTATCTCCCTTATTTTCAATCTGGCATTTTCGTCTTTTTAAGGGCTGCAATGGATCATTGAAACTCAAGTTCGGGTCAGATTTTGAGACAATAAGCACCCAAGAAGAACAAATAAGTCTAGAAATAATCGATAAAATATATATGGATGGTCAATAGCCATGAACATATATACACATTTCCATAGGAATGGAACACATGGCTGATGTTTAAAAATGCAATCTTTTTGAGAACCATCAGAACTTGCGACATTGAGTTACACTGTGTACAAGCTAAAAATCCAGAGCTGAATATCTACAAAGAGGCTGTGTGCGTTGACTGTAAATATTATTCAGCAACGGCCAGACTGCGTGCAGAAAGGAATCCCCCTGCCGCCGGATATGGCAGTGCCAGTCACGGGCTGCCGGCTTCACTGCTACTGCCACCGACCACAGCTCCGCTCGCAAGCCTTCCGAATGGCTGGAGACCTCTGCTCGAACCATGTGTGTCTTCAAAGGGCTGGCATTGACCCGTTAATACAAACTGAAAGGAAATGTTGCGCTTGTCGAAATTCTAAATCTAGATTTTCAGTTTGATTATACGGATAGCTTGTGGCAGCATGATGGAGAGAAAATTTTGATAAGGTGTTTGTCCTTATTTCTTTTGTTTACTCTTACTTTTATTAGCCAAAGCTTGTCGTAGAGTTAATATGTTCAACATATGTGGGCCCTCCACTTATAACTAAACCTTGTTATTTTTTTGTTCTGTCACCTGTTTTGTTTGCTGCAACTTTATTTTGCTTTTTAGTGTGTTTTGGCGTTATGTTTCTGTTCAGTTTGTTCTGTAGTGCTCATCTCGTTTTGTCTGTTTTTTCCCAGCCAGCAATTTACCTCCGGCCCCGACCTGGCACAGCTTGGGCCAGCGCGGGCACGGAGCTCCGGCACATGTAGGGCTGTTGTCGGGTGTAACTCAGGAGTTGAAACAACTTTCCCGACCTGGCCCAGAGCTGGCCCAGAGCTGGGACGGAGTTACCGCTGCCCGACTTGGCCCGAGTTGTGCCCGACAACGGAGCTGGCCCGCTCCGTGACGGAGTTATTAGCCATGTGTGTAACTGCGTGCCAGATCTGACCAACTCGGGCCAGCTCCTCGAGACATTGCGGGCCTGGCCCTAGTTATTGGTAGTTGATGGGTTCTCGCCAGAGCTGGGCCAGAGTTACTGCTGTGCATTTCTACTGCGTGCCAGATCAGGCCAGTGCAGGCCAAAGCGGGCCTGGCCGTAGTAATTGGTAGTTGATGGCACTGTTCAGAGCTGGGCCAGAGTTCATTGTTTGTATTAATACTACGTGCCAGATCAGGCCATTTCGGGTCAGCGCGGTTCCGACCCTAGTTATTGGTAGATGGTGGTTACGACATGCTGGTAGTTGTGTCAGCGCTTCCTTACTCTCATTGCTGTGTTGAGTGAGGCGTATCCGGCGAGCACAAGATGTGCAATGTGCATATTAGACTTGCCTAATTCTTTTATTTTCACCAGAGACATTTAAAGGTTTTTTCATTCGGCCTGTTCGCAATGAGCCTGATTTTTGTGTTGTACTAAAAATATTTTTGCATATTGCATGATTGTGGCTGTTTTGCAGACATTCAGGCTTGTGTGCAAATAGGTGAATAAATTGATGCATAAGCTCATGCTTTCCATCAAGCTCAATAATACGTACATGGTTAACCAGTACCAAAAACTGGTATGTTAAATCTTCATATGTTTGACTAATTAATGAGGTCATGGTAGAATCGCTGATTCGTTGGCAAATTAGATAGCTAAAGTTTAACACAGTATATATGGGAAGATCCTTCCTGACCACAAACAATGAAACCCATTTCTGGAAACAAGCAAATATATATTTAACATGTATTTGAACGGCCCCAAAAAGGGTAAAACGAACAAACTAGCTGACCTGAGTTAATAAGGGATAGTAAAGTTGATAAGATGTTTAATGGCCCGCCTCCGCCAATCCTGGATGCAAGATGGAGCTAATACACTGAGATTGTATATTCAAGCACAGTCCTTCATCAGAATCCTTATAATACACTAGGTGAAAACATAGATTATTGGTCATAGTGTGGGAAGGACCTCGAATCTGATCAGCATATGTGGTCTTGCCCACACTATAGCCAATAATCGGTGTTTTCACTCTTTGTATTACGAGAATTCTGATGAAGGGTTGTGCCTGAATCTATACTTTCAGAGTATTAGATCCATTTTACATCCAGTATTGAAGGAGGCAGGTCAGTAAACACCTTACCAACTTAAAATAATACACCCATTAGCACACATACACAAAACGAACTTATTCATCAAATAAACGGAGTCAACCATTTAAACTAAAAAATCTTCATAGGTGACCTCCACCTCCTGGAAAGTCATGTCCTGGGCCTCCTGCGCCGGAGCAGGTTCGAGGCCTCCAGAGTAGCGATGGGTCGGCCTCCGGTTTGCTCGTCGTTCCAGCCGGTCGCGGCTTCCCGAAAGCCACTTGCTAATAGCGTGACAAATCCCGCCCCGGCTGACAGGGACGCCACTGTACCTCAGTGCCTCTGTGAAATATATTATCAATTTATTACATTAGGTAACATTTACCCAATTTTTAGTATGTGGGTGTCTCTTACATACGTAATCCATTTTGGGGAACTAACAATTATTGTATTTTGAAATATTACCAGAAAGTAGGGTTGTATACTTTGATACCCAACCAAACATACGTTTGATACTAAGATATCCACATATCCAAATTTATGTCACTCCTGGGAGACCCTTTGGGTTACCTTAAACAGTTTATCAGGTTCTCATCAATAACCGTTTAAAGAGTCCTCATAGGTACGTGATTTGACTCCGCATCATTAGCATTGTAATTACCAATCAATCAATTTATATCAATGGATATTCACGGTGACTTCTTCAGGCCAGGTCTGAACATCTGGGGTTAGGCATAGTATTGTATGTACAATGTTGCTAGACAAAACACGTATTATTCACGTGTTGTTGAGTCAGGTTTAGGAAAATGTATTTAGACATATAGCTTTTTTTAATAAGTTATTGATCTGACTTAAAAATTTGCAGGTAAATTTTCTTAATCACTTTCGAAATGCAATAAATTACGTCGCCTCTAGAGAGCCTCTACGGGTTCGTTAAAATAAATGATAACGTTTTGCACAAATATTAGGTACTTTATGACGTAGATACTAGACCACGAAGAACTAAAATTTTATTTCATGTAAAAAGATGTAGGATTTGATGATGTTTCATAAATACGATGAAACCAGTGGTCAAACTACTTGACTTTATTGGGAAACATCATATTTAAACTAGACAGTGAGAGTAAGAATGCGGTGAGATTATAAGCAAAACTACAAATAGATTTGGTAAACCGCCGGAACGCGGTCATTTTTAACCGAACACACGCCCGCCCGCCCGCCCGCGGGCGGGCGGGAGGCTAGTTGTAAGACAGCTCCTGGCAGATGAAGTTGGTACTATACATAAAACCACAAGTGATTCGAGTTTGTTCTCCCTTTGAATTTGATTGGATGTACATATTTGATCCCAGAGAAGCGAAATACATGAATTGATGCTCGTTCATAGATCTCAGCACACGGCTTCCGCGGGTGTTGAATGGGGAAATATGGTGAAATCAGAACTTTACATAAACAAACTCAGAGACGGGTATCTTCTCTCAAATTTGCATTGGGCACCAGACGATGGCGGATTTGACAGTGGCTATTTGAACGGCAGGTGGAGGGGGGCTGCTGGGTCCAAAATCGTAAATAATCATATGACGTGTTTTTTTCAAATCTGTTAAAATCGACAGGTTTGGGGGCAGATGCCTCTTTTGTAACCCCCCCCTGGATCCGCCAGTGATACCAGCGAAAGAAATTGGCGTAAAATATATTTCTCTCTACTTGAAAAATATTGATTCCGACACTGCCATTTATTTTTGTATCTTCGGCAAAACTTTTGGAGGCCACTCACCTGTTATTGAAATATATTATCAATTTATTACATTAGGTAACCTAAAGTTCAAAAGTTCAAACTAACGATAGCGATAAAAGGCTTGAACATGCTCTTCATCTCAATGTTTTCAAAAGCTATTTTACTTTTTAAAGCAATTGTTTTTGTAATGAAAATGTCTGTGTTCCTGTACTAGTAGTTGTATTAATTTTACGTAGCCTGTAAAAACTACAAAATGAATCAGTTTACGCTTAAAATGAAGTATAAAATAATTGCCCAAGTCTTCAATCTCGGTATTTCAGCCCTTTTCTGCAAAATTCCCAGCACGACGAAACTTTTGCGTCAGATAGGTAGGCCACATGACCCAGGCATGAGAATTCCTGCGCTTCTGTTTGGCCAATTGTGATTTCTTTAAAGTTCTATATTTCTGTTAAAAAAATGTTTTGGAGTGTTGTTTTTTAATAATATTTTCTGTGATAGTTCACAAGTTCTACACCACTGTTTAAGTCGCATATGACGAAGTTCTTAGAGCAATTGATGGCCATAGCCGAGGTTACGTCATTTAATCGATAGTGAGAATTCTTGATAAGTCGTCTAGAAATGTTAACTTTGAGAGCGATGTTAAGGCATTTGGAGGCTGAATTCGCAAAAATGAGCATAGTACTACTGAAACGCCTTTTTGTGACCTTTTGATCTAGCCAATAATTTTTGACGCATCTCCCTTTAAGGGAGACACCATTCCCTGGTACCCCCCCAGGTTCCACGACCAGTGGGGGCGATAATGGCCTTCATCATGCGCACAATAACTATTGGAGAACAACGGACAGGTCTTCAGACATCTATTCTAAGCTAGAACGGCACTGGTCCAGAATGACCGAAAACATGCTGGGCTGAGGACAATTGGGGAGGCAGATGATCATAAAGGATTTCAGTTTGCTTATAAAAATATACTGCTGTTGGCTACTCTGGTACTTACTTACCAATGAATGGTTGAAAGTAACACCTCTTGGAATTTCTTCAGCTGGACGGAGATCTGTAGATCTGTAGGTAGGTATGGCCAGAAGCTAGACGTCCGCAGTGATGCTTCTTTGTAATTGGGATTATGCAGTGGACTTGTCGAAAGTTATTGTAGGTATTATTTGGTTAAGTTTCACACGAAGGGCACACTTATCAGTAGAAAGTCGCACGTCAAATATCCACATTTCCGCAAAAGATACCTTTTATCTTGATTTGCCTGTTACCTGGGCTGTAATGTTGCACGGTTAGAATATACACTAATATGTTGATACTACTGTTCTGCAAAGCCGCTGCTACAACAATGGCGGCAGAAAATTATGATTTTGAAATTCTGCTGCAAAGTCGGTTGTTTGCGCATGATCAGTACGGCATTAGCCTGGCCGGAGTTATCCGAGGTTACGGCAGGCAGTGCCCGAGGTGTGCCCGAGTTACGAGAGCAGCTGGCGACAGGTGAACCTGGCCGCAGCTGTGCCCGCTTTGCTGGGAGTTACGTCTAAAGCGGGCCCAACTCGGGCCAGCTCCGTGACGGAGTTATCCAGATACTGGCCCACTTTGGCCCGATCAGATGAGTCTGTCCAAGTCCATCTAAAGCGGGCCGAAGTCGGTTTAGGTAGGGCCGCCCGACTTGTTTGCAGTTGATCCCACGATAATTGCTGGCTGGGTTATTGCTTTTTCTGTTTGTTTTCTCGTTCCCTGAATGCTGCTTCTTGCTGGGAGTTTATATTGTTTCTGCTTCCTATGTTACACTTGTGTTTTAATCTGTGTGCCTGTGAAGTTTCCATTCTGTTGCTCATTATTGCTTTGCTTCGCTCATGTCTTTTTGCTGGTCTCTTCTTTTGCTTCTGTTCCCTGTCTGTACACCAAAAAATTAAATAAAAAAGCTGATGATGATGATGATGAAAAATATCAAAGAATTTTCGATTTGTTCAGTAGGCGTATAAAATATACACAATACTTACTGTTTGAAAAAAAACTTCATGTTTGAGTAAACAACTTAGTGATGCGGTTATTTGAATATTCGTAAAAAAATCGTCAAGATATTAATTTGTAGCATAACTTGAAGGTTTCTTGTGTACTCAGCTTTATTTCTAAATATAGCCATCATTATCGGTATCGCTGGCTTCAAAGTCACTAGTTTCAAAATAAAGTTTTTATTATCGAAGTCATGGCTTGCAATTATATAATTAGGTTATTGAAGCCAATGTGGAATTATCGAGTGTCCAACACTGTAATTCCTTATTATCTCTGAAAGCCTTTGAAGACTCGATTGCAGGATTTGGAAACAATGCTTAGGATAGTTTCCAACTCACAAAATGTTCATTGTGGTCGATTTAACCTTCACCCTGAGCCACCTTCACCCTGAGCCACCTTCACCAGGGTGGGGCTAATAAAAGACACGCTCTCTACTAAAACTCTGAAAAGACTGTAAAGATCCAGAGAAATGAATAAGAGCTTGTCTGAAATACAGTGGAAGGTACTCCTGTACTTTTTCGTGCAGCTAGTGTTGAGATTCGCGCAGGTAAAACAAAATCAAAATTGATTAAACGAGGCTCACGATTAAACGAGGCTCGAATGGTGAAACTATTTGTAAAACAGAAACACGTCCATCTCAGGAACTGAAATAGCTAGGAAAGCTTAGTCAACGTCATTCGAAAGTACTTTAAATGCTCCTTTCCTTCTTATTCCTCTCCCCGGTGTGGGAGGGGTATTTGAACACCGGCCTCAGGTTTTTCCGGCGGCACGAAAAAACGGCGGCGTGAAGCTCCGTTGTACTTGGCACACCTTGTCATTTATTAATTTCACAGGTTTTCCCAAAATTTTAGGCATGGGTCATCTCACGTCAGGTCACCAGTGCAGGTCAAGTGACCTCACATCCTAAATTTTTTAAGGTGGCATCAATAAGAAATGGGTGAATCTATCGGGTTCAGATGTATACCACATAATGGTCTTACCAAGTACTACAAAATAAATTCCAGGATTTTTTTCATTTTGAAGACCTAGGGTCAGGTACGGATTATGACCTTTCCATTGGAAATGCATGGGAAAACAGGAATTGGGGTATATTTATGGAGATACAGCTGTGAATACATTCATCTTGTCCAAATCTTACTATCCTGTGCCCATTGCAATATCATGTTGCAATTCTTTACCTACCTGTGACCTTGGAGAGGTCATCTTAGGCTATTTAAGCAGGTTTCAGCCTTGGGTCAATAACTTCACAGTAAATGGTGATAAAGTTTTTATTTGGATACTATTACGTTTAAATTGCTATTTTAAGTCGATTGATATGCACATGGACTATACTATGCTGGATAGTGACCTTGACCTGACCTGAGTTCAGTTCATTTTTGTTTTGACCTAGTATAGCCATATGATACATCATTCGATTTGCTGTAACAAGAGGAAGCAAATGGTGCCTATAAAATTATTCTGGCTCTACTCGATCAGACTCTAGAGCCAATAAACTATTCTCTAACATGCCACCTTCTTTGACGTGTCATGACCTCAATATTAACCTGAGCCAAAAATGGCCGATCGAGTCTCTTCATTAATTTGTATGGGCTATCCAACAGCGTTCATTTGTTTGCCATCCCGCTTAGGAGCCGAGTTTGAGGGGGATGTTTGAACACCCCCTCCACCAGGGCGAGGGTGGCTCGGATGCCCACATACGCAGTGGAGGGTAATCCTAAAATGGTCCCTGCACCTATTTTTCCATGGTGGCCTGAGAACCGTTCGTAGCCGGAAGCCGCTATTTGACTATTTGTGAAAGAATTCATGAGCCCATCGATTGGTGAAACCACTTGCAAAAACGGTCGGTATTTTTTATTTATAGGCTTTCAAAGTCAAGCCTATATTTTGAGACCGTCGCAGTCGCGCAGCCGCACCAGCCTGCATGAACTGTATAAATCGGGCTATATGTCAAAGTCACCCCATATGGAGGGCAAGATCAAGGTCAACGCTTGTGGACATCCCAGCTGCTCCGACAATTCCAAACATACCGGTATCAGCAGCGACCCGAGACTCTGGCAGTTGTTGGGTCTCACTGCTGCAAAATGAGCTATAGGCACTATGAGGCTGCACTCCCGTGGCGCGATCGATGATGTATCTACATTCCTGCCTACCTACGACATAAGCATTATAATACATTATTGCCACACTCTAGGCACGGTCTGTGGACGAAATTGAGAGCCTGGAAGTGTAAGCTGCGTTATTTGATGCAAGATTGATGGTTTGCGCAGCACTGCTGCGGCCAAAACTTCTTGTTTTGTGCTGCATAACTGGTTGGATCAGTTAGTGTCGAGAGCCCCCGCCCTGAAACTGGCTACTGTCTCGTATTTTAGTTGTCTATATCTTAGTAAATTTATTTTCACATCTTTAAATGTCATATTTCCCTCCCTATCTCTTCTTTTCTAAGATTTTATTCATCATACTTTGATTACAAGGAAAACGTGTCATCTTTACAACGGCCTTTGAATTGATCAAACAGTATTGTACATTCCGCAAGCTGAAAAGGTTCTGAGCAATACAATATTGATCCCCAAAAAACCGTAGAGAGACGCTGGGTGTCGAGTTAATTGGACCACATGCTCTTATCGGATGACTGTGGTGCACAACACAAGGCCGAGCTATTTTGCATGTCTGCTCAAGATATGGATGATGGGAAGAGAACTAAACAACTGCTGGCTTGCGAGAACTCGACTTCACACCAGTCGCCAGCAGTGGAAATAAGGGGACCTTAGGGAGGTTATCCCCCCCCAAACTATGAGTGCCATAGTAATCGCACAGTAATGGGTTATTCGAGGTCAAGGTTGGGTAGGGTTGCACCCCTAGTCATCCGTCTCGAAATTAAGTCCCGGGTCCACCACTGCCTGCCGCCTCTGCATGAGGAGGCAATAGCTTCCCGTGTTGCTTACCTGGCTTCGCCATGCTTGGAGAGTTCCTGGAAATGGCTCAGATCGTGATGGCGTGTCCTGCAGAAATAGGGTCTGGCAGCGCTGCGGGCAGACCGGCGGCCGCTGCAGATACACAGAGGAGACTGACACGTCCCCGCGCACCGCCTGCTCCAATTGACGCGGATTGGTTCTGGTCAGAAGCGTAGGGGCATAACCAAAATGGAGGGACGAGAGTCATCTTCACCCTGATTTGATCATGCGATGAACATACTTTCAAAAGGTCCTCTTCGTGTTGTTGCCCCCTCGGTCTCTGGACTCACTCACGCGCTGACGAAGCCAGTGGCGTTTTTAGAAACCTCCCATAGGGAGGGAACATTTAACCCGCGCCCCACTGGGGGTCCAGCGCCACCTTCGCCCCACTGGGGGCCATCGATGGCCCCTCTAACTCCGAAAATATGGGCGTCAGCGCAAATCTGCAAAGTGCAATAGAAAGCTCGCGTGAATTCAGTAAGAAATTACTTCACATGTTGTAGTGCTCAGGTCAATGGTTTGACCTCCAGAGGTCAAATTAGGTCAAGATCGGCTATTTTCACTCAAATATGCAATGCATAAGCAAACTGGGCATAACTCTTATACCATTAGAGCTATTGAGGTCTGGTAAAGTACATTTGATAGGAAATTGTCAGTCCTTGTTCCGGTATGTGAAACGTAAAGACCTCCCGCCAGTGGTTTGACCTCCAGAGGTCACCTCGTGACCTAAGATGACCTGAGGTCACGAAAGGTCACAAAGTATATCAAATAAAAGCCAGTGACGAGACAAACACGATGGTGTTTGTTTCAGCGCTCTAGCTTAATTAGGTCAAAAGTTATTGTCAAAATACTGTTTTTGACCCCTGGTGACCTTGGATGACCTTGGAGAAGTCAAAGGGAAAATATGGCCCCTGGAATCAGTGAAAGGGTGTCTAAGAACGCTTTTCTGATCAAGCTGAGCATTTTCAATCGCTTTTGTGACTTTTAGATCATAAGACAGATTTTCCCCATGCTTTTTCAATGGGAGAGGTCACCTCGTGACCTGACCTCAGGGCACGAAATCGAAAAATCCCGGATATACACGTTGTAGACCCTGAAAGGGTCATGAAGTGTAGGAAGTTTCAAATCTATCGACTTCGAAATGTAGCTCTTACAGAGCTCTAAAGTTGAAAGAGGTGACCTTGGTTGACCTCGTCTGGTGACCTGACCTTGGGTGACCCTGGGTAAAAAATTTCAGGGATGGTGGGTAAATGATGCAGTGAGAGGTAGAGCTCTCAACCGCGGCGCTGTGCCTCTTCGTTTTTCTGCTATCCCGGAAAAACCTTAGGGGGGCCATCGATGGCCTCTGGTGGGGCGAGGGTTAAGTTGAGTTGCGGTGAGATGATGGGTTTTTCCTAATTGATAGTGGGATTGCAATGACAGGATATCACAATGAAAATAAATATTTTGAACTTGAGAAATGCTGACATCACAAGCAGATCCAGAATTTCCCAAGTGAGGGGTGATTTGATTATTGGTTTGGTCCCAGTGCGACCGTCAAATGGCGTTACCCTGCCTAACATCTATTATGCTATGGCGCCATTGTTGCGGTAACTCAATGTAAAGGACAAGGACAAAGTTCAAGTTAGAAGGTCATGGGTAAATTTTGATAATCGTTTCCCGTCAAACGGTTGCTATAGTGCAATTTATAGTGTACATTTTAGGTAGTGTATCATATTGTGACCTCATAAGTCAATGACCTTGAATGACATTGGCCCAAAAATCTTTGGAAAGATTCTTTGTGACCTTCGCTCTATGACCCTGGTCAGCCTTTAGCTTCTTCACGTCTTTTGCCCGAATAATTGAGGCATTTCCCAGTAGGTTCCCAGCATGGCCAAGATTTGACCTTTATGACCTCGTTTGACCTTAAAGACATTGACTAGGTCAATGAAACTTGGATATAAAGTACGTCACCATAGGCACCACCAACCTATTAACCGGCGTGTTTCTACATCTCTTAGTTTTCGACCGAGATCTTACGAGATTTTAGAGGGGAGGGGGACTAACAGCCCTCCCCTTCCAGAGCGCAGTAGTGCCAGATCCATCTCCAGTGCGAGTGTTAAATATTTTGCTCTTGGCACTGAGAGCGAAAACACTAGACTGCTGTGAGGTGGTGGTGGATGAAGAGTGTAGCCCTAAACCTCCCAGAAATGATGGTTGACTTAAAAGTAGCTTGAAAAGGTTATCTCATTCATTGGAAAAGCGTAATTAGGTTAAGTTCGTGTTCACCGGGCCTCCCATGCAGTGGCACTGGATTTGATAGAAGAGCCTGATACGACCCCAAAAACACTATATTTGTTAAAGCACACCGGAAATTTGTGAATAGAGTTTTGTATTGTCACTGTTTTATCTCTGGTTTGGAGAATAAATGCAAACCTAGGGGTTCTCTGATTCTATAAAATTATTCTATAAAATCCTGCTTCTTAAGAGCCAAAGGTAAAGCGGCGATTGTGACAATAAACGAGATTCCGGTAATCAGGTTAAAACTAACTCGAAGATGCGTTGAAATTTTCCTTTTCGAACTACCAGCGTGTCGATTTGGCTCTGATGCGTGCCTTCCTTGCCGCAGTGATTTACGCTAGGTCATAAACGGTCGGGACCGAAATAATTATTTTGTTGGCATTGCACTTTTTCGCATGTTCTTGGGAGCAGAAACGGCGTTAGATAAAACAGCTTGCCATGCATTAGGTAACGAGTGGTGATCATCACATGGTCAGAATGGGTTTCATGGAGCTTATTGGATGACAATGCGCTGCCAGGTCAGGCAATTGCCCTTTATCAATATCGCAGGATAGAGAGCAGCCAGGCGCCTTTCGTCGTGTAACTCATAAAATTGCACCCTGGTCGTGTTGATTGTCATGCCAATTTCTCCAGCATATCACCAATAGTTCAATGCATAAGCTGTAGGGAAATTCATATTACCTACCGTAAGCTGAATCGCGATATAGCTTATTGAATTCCTCAAGCAGGTTTTAGAATAGGGCCGACACTAGGGTGAATCAAACAGATACAGAACTTGAGACAAAATGAAATCCTGTTGAGCCACCACAAAAACAAAGCTAACCCAATTTTTCAGAAAAATATGGCGCTGCTTTTTAGCGACTTCGCCAGTCGTGGAACACCCCTGAGACCGCCCTGTTCATAGTCACCATGCTGGCGCTGTTGCTGAACGCGTTGCTACAACAGCCCTGAGAACAGCCCACTACCGGCGGACGTCGCCTGATCGGGGCCCTCAGTCAGGGTGTAGACGGAGCCGGGAGCAGGCGCCCGCCAGCTGGAGCTATGGCGGGGCCGGGAAGACCCCCAGGGCCGTGTAGCTCTGCAGCTCTTCTGGCCACGTTGCTGGCTACTGCATTGGGCGTTCATGGTAAGCGCAGACATGAATGAAGTGGATATTACATTGGCAATGTGTTCCCGAAAGAACATATAAACAAACGTTAATTTGTATCTGCTTGAAACTTTCCTGAGAGAGCTAACCCCAATTTCATTTCCTTCAGAATCAGTTCCGGCACCACCTCCACCACCACCTCCAAAGGAAGGGGTCTGGCCTTACTTGAAGAACAGAGCTGACTCGTTCTGCGGCGATGGGTTCACCAGGCTGGGAACTATGTGCATCCGCACCGCCGGCACCACCACCTTCACCAACGCCGCGGGCCGATGCGGCAGCGACAGGGTTGCCTTTGCACGTGAAAAGGTGGGTACCGGTCCAACTAGAGGAGAAACCATGGGGGAAATCCGGTCATGACCCTCAGGCAATATAGGGAAGGGTAAAACCATATTTTGCTATCCCCCTGCAACCTAGTGTTTGATAAATAATTCATCAACCAGTGAGAGCGTGTTCGTCAGTAAAAACACACACACACACACACACACACACACACACACACACACACACACACACACACACACACACACACACACACACACACACACACACACACACACACACACACACACACACACACACACACACACTAACGGCATTTTTATATGTTCGGAAGATCCCATTTGATTCACTGCAAAATTTAAACCACACCGACCACCACCCCGGCCGCTCAGTGTCGCCGATAAAAGTTTGACCCCTAACCAGTGTCACTTTTGGGAAATATCTAAATCCTTGAATACCAAACTTATTCGGAGTCGAGCTAGCATTTTAAAGAATTTCTGAGAATTTTGGATAGCCCTGAGGCGTCCTGGAAGGTGACTCTTCCCACGTCGTTCACAGACGGAGCTGGAGACGTTAGTCGCCTGGGCCGGCCAGCCCTTCTGGACAAACGCCGCCAAAGACGACGGTTAGTCAAGCAACGTATAGCCTGGCAGTATTCTACGGGCCCATTCATACTTAGAAAAATCTGCCGACAGAATCGGCCAGGATTTCAGCCCGTGAAATCTGGCCACCGCTAACGGACTCGGTCGGCAGAAGGCAGATTTAGCGACTAAACCGGTGACGTAATCATGACGTCACCTACCCAGCAACCAGATGGGCTGTTTCAGCTTTTTTGTTTTGTAACCCTCGCCCCACCGGGGGGCATCGATAGCCTAAGGTTTTTCGGGATAGCAGAAAAACGGCGAAACGCAGGACCGTGTTTGAGGGCTCTATCTCTCACCCCATCATTTTCACATCATCCCTGAATTTTTTACCTCAGGTCACCCAAGGTCAGGTCACCAGGCGAGGTCAACCAAGGTCACCTCACTTTAACTTTTGAGCTCTAAAAGAGCTACGTTTCTCAGTCGATCACTTTGAAACTTCCTACAGTTCATGACCCTGCCAGGGTCTACAATACTTATATCCGGGATTTTTCGATTTCGTGACCTAAGGTCAGGTCACGAGGTGACCTCTCCCATTGAAAAGCATGGGAAAAAGCTGTCTTATGATGTAAGAGCCACAAAAACGATTGCAAATGCTCAGCTTGCTCAGAAAAGCGTTCTTGGACACCTTTTCACGAATCCGAGGGGTCATATTTTCCCTCTGACCTCTCCAAGGTCATTCAAGGTCACCAGGGTAAAAACAGTATTTTGGCAATAACTTTTGACCTAATTAAGCTAGAGCGTTAAATCAAACACCATTGTGTATGTCTCATCACTAGCTTTCATTTGATATACAGCAAGGTCACTTTCTGACCTTTGATGACCTCAGGTCGTATGAGGTCACGAGGTGACCTCTGGAGGTCAAACCATTGGCGGGAGGTCATTACGTTTCACATAACGGGAAAAGGTATGGCATTTCCCTATCCAATGTAGTTAACCGGATCTCAATAGCTCTAAGGGCATAATAGTTATGCCCAGTTTTCTTAAGCATTGCATATTTGAGTGAAAATAGCCTATCGTGACCTAACTTGACGTCTAGAGGTCAAACTATTGACCTGAGCGCTTGAAAATGCGAAGGAATTTCTTACTGAATTCTCACGTGCTTGCTAATGCACTTTGCAGATCTGCGCTAACCGCCATATTTTCGGAGTTAGAAGGGGGAATCGATGGCCCCTGGTGGGGCGAAGGTGGCGCCGGACCCCCGGTGGGGCGCGGGTTAAGAACGGATTCTAGTGTTATTTTCTGAAGCCGAGCAGTCGTGTTATTGTTGTTTGTAGATGTATATCTTCCCTTGAAAGTGAATTGATATTCATGTTGGTTGTTTCTTTCTAGTGTATTATTTCGTTGTTTACCGAAATTATCCATCTGGTAGGCTGATGTAAGAATAATTACATTTATTATATTTCGAGCTAGCTATTTTGAAATAGTTTGCCGTGGGTACTTACCGTTGTTTAGATTTTTTCTACTTGTTTCGTTGACGGTCACGAGAGGAGTCTGTGTCAAATTATAGGTAATCAAGCCCAACAATATTTTAAGGGAATAAGTTTTCCCTGATCAGGAAATTTGAAATATTTCTTCATTCCAGTCAACCCCGCAGGCAGAATCCACACAGCTAATCAAACCAAACTAGCGAGCTTTGGCTGGCCAAAGAGCTGACTCGCCACTCATGACTGCGTTGACGTCTCCGGAAGATTAGTGACAGAATCTGTCGGCGGCCTTTTCTGCCCATCGTCGGCTACGTTTTTGGTCTGCGCATGACAGATAACTCCGGCTGAAGGCTTGTTTGATTCTGTCACCAGATTCTGTCAAACGTGAATGAGCCCAAACGCACTTCATGACTGTTAGAAGAAGCAATTGGCCAGTTATCCAGCCATATATGATATTTCAGACCCCCAAATATTGCAGCAAATAGTTGTATTTTTGCTTATTTTGTTGGATTTAGCAGTATTTTAGACTTCGAAAAGATGTAGTGAATTCCAGAATCACAAGTTGATATTTGACAAATTTCCGGTAATTAGTCCTGACAACCAAGTCAGCGAACTTACTGGTGCTTAAAATTATTAGTTAGTAAATCCGAACATTGAAAATTGAGATCACGTATAGAACAGCACATGTCACTAGCGTAACCTGAAAGGCACGCAATTCAAACTTGCTCGCCTAGAATCTGTGAATGGATTATCGTACAAAGATTCCTATTGCCAATGGAGCATAGATCTAAATGTAGTCGGAGGACAAAGAGTTCACGACACTTAGTTTCAAACTTATCCCTGTGAACAGGTGGATCCTATAATGTTTTTGTCTGGCTGCCTTTAGAGTCCAGAGCAATCATTTTTGGTTCGGTATATAATGTTTGGCGTCTTTATCCAGGATTTTAGCGTTGACCTCCTCGATCTAGTCTGGAAACTCCATGGTGTCCAAACTGGTAAGGAACTCCAGTACGGTATCCTTGTCCATCAAGTCACCGCACTGAGTGACAGTTGTCCCGTCTTGCCCACCCTGGACCATATAGGGAGGCCATCCACTGGGCCTTTCTTTCTCTCCTCATTTGTGCCTCCAGCCGCAATGGCCACCTGTCGGCGCCCCGCAGCGTCCCTCGCAGAGGAGATCAGGCCTACCCTGGCCAGAAGGCACATAGCCTGACCCTGACAACCCTAAATTTCGAACAATTTTTTAGCAGAGGAGGAGAAACAAAATCGATATCATAAAGTTAGATGTGTATGGCTAAAAAGGTATGTGATAATGCTAAGATTCTAAAAAAGAAAAACACTTCAAAAATAATGAACTGGTCGTAAGTGTAAAATCTGTATGAACGTAAACTTCGCGAAAGGTGTCGAAGAGTAGCTGCCAAATTGGCTTCAAAGAAGCTTGGGCGATTCAGAGAGGCCCCAAGAAAATATTAAAACTCTTCTATAGCCCAAATGGACCTCCCTTACTATTAACTGTGCTGGCTAGCGAGCCCCTGACAGATTACAAGTCTAACCTCATCCTTCCAAAAGAGCTTAAGGCCCTTCAGGTCTGGCTCTGGCCTCCCTAGAGCGCTACTGCGAAGACTTCCTAGTGCAGCTCTAGGGTCTCCACAAGAGGTGCGGGTACTGTCTTCTCCCTCCTCCAGAGTAAGAGTTACGCGTCCTTCGTCCCATCTATGGCGGAGCCCCTACCTTCAGATATGCAACAGCTGTTCACGCTATCTGAGGTGATATTGGGTGCTTGAGCCGGTGTTTGTTTTCGACCTATAACTACCGACCAAAACCCGCACCACGTTTGGCTCTCCTCACCTCCAAACAACCCCGCCGGCAGCCGGGGTGTGGACGTGGACGGACGCCAGGCCGACGTTCGGCGCTGTCAGCCCCGGAGTCAGCTGCCTTTCTCGGCGGAGTCTCAGGCAGCGCTGGTCTCCGAGCAGCCCCAAACGCCCTGTGTAATAGCATCGACCGGTGGACAGCTGCGCGAGGTAGACTGCGGCTCCGACAGACTGGTCCTCTGCGTGGAGAAGCGGAGCGGTGAGTGATGCCAGCTGTGCACCAGGGGCTGAGGATGGTCTCAGTGAAGATGTGTTTTAGAGCTGCAGTACGATGTGGTCCAGGCGTATGGAACAGTGTCAATCGATGAACCAGCAGCTACAAATAATAGTGATGATATTTTGATAGGTTTTGAAGTGCTGAGACGAGGAGCATGATGATGACAAGTTATAGATTGATTATATGATTATAAGACGCACCAACTCTCAAGGTTATATGGCTTCACCAACTCTTTTCTTTTAGAAGGGTTTTTAGGGAGCCACCTTGTTGCTTGTTCATGAACATTCCCTGCAGGGACTTCACCGGGCCTTGAACCCAGGTCGGTCGGGTGGACAGCGAGCGTGCTAAACACTACCCATACCATCGTGCCCTAGCTACAAATAAGTGAAAGCCAATTTGTTTCTCAGTTTCATTGAAAACCATATAAGACTTCACCATGGGGCCTTGTCTTTTTCTGCGCACTAGCACAGGCGTCCTCACTTCAACATTGCTCGAAATACTGCGATGGATCTCCTCGAATGCAATCAGTTACATTCGCTCTTGCGTTTTGTTCGTTTTCAGACCAGCAGTGTCCGCCTGGCTTCATTCAAACCGGTTCGGCCTGCGTGTACGGCTCTCCGGGTAAGGCTAAGTTCGAGGACGCCGTCGCCTCTTGTCGTGGCTTGCAGGCGGAGCTGTACGAACCGAGAGAGCTTGGACTGTTCGACGACATCAACACAGCCACTTCGGAACTGGAGAAGGACAGCTTCTGGGTCGGCCTCAAGGAGATGGTATTTAAGTTTTAACATTCTGACGAACATTTTGGATATGGGCATTGACGTAGGAGTATAGAGACCATGGGTCATAAGCATCTAATATCCCAGATTCTTATCATCTGCACCACGGAACAATAGAGCCATGGAACATTTTACATGATAAGGATGGGACTAAAAATTACCTTTCGTGCGTACCTATCACTTTTCCTTTATATTCTTGACGGTCGTGCGCTTGTCGATGTGAGCTTGGCACAACAATGTTCTTTAAATGCCTTGTTTTACAGGAGGATATCTTTGCATAATTCCACTTATCGTCTTCAAGTAGCACATAATAACTAAAAAATTCCTGATACCAACGTCTGTGAAATCTGTATCTGGTTATAATCATTATATTTATTTTTTGTGGTTTCAAACGGAGACACGACAACCATCACGCTTCGGCAGTACACGGGTGACTACCGGTTTGTCTCGGACTGGAGCACGCCTATCTCCAGCTACTTCCAAGCATCAAATTCACGCGGTCCCATCAGCGACGCCAACCCTAGCGGCAACTGCGTGAAACTGCAGTCTGATGGACAGCTAGTGGCGGCGCCCTGCGGTGACCTCAACTACTTCTATTGCCTCTACAGGCCGCGTGAGTGCAACAAAAAACTGTTTTCCAGGCCTGAATAGTTCTGCTTTTCTTATCACGACTCTCCCTAGAATCAATGAGCACATGCCGACAAAACCGATGTGATAGTGTCTGACACTAGGTCAATAAAAGTGCATTGAAGACGGTGCTACATCGTTTGCTGACATTGTTCTGCCGAAATTACTCGACTGCTCCAACAGTGACGCAATACCCCTTGTCAAGTTTTTGACGACTCTAGTTGCAGAGCCAAGCAATTTGAGGCTGTGAGACAGACTTTCTTTCTAGGTAGTTTTAGAAATAGCCCTCACTGGCCATCTCCATTATGTATTCCCAGGCGAATGACCTTCGTAATAACGTCGTTACGTTGGTTCTAAGGTGGTGTGTCGAAATTTCAGGTTTATCTGGCAGATTTTAACGGGTCTTACGAAATGATAACTGATGACACCTTAAAACCATTGTACTTGGCCATGTACATACCATGTAACCACGTAACCATTGTACAAAGTAACAAAGGCTGAAATTTATAATAAAGAAGACAGAGCTGTGACCAGAGTGCAGCCACAGACACCACACTTTGAGGGTTGAAATTACCAAAGCCCCCGTAAACGTAGTCTTTAGAACATTTGAGCAGAATCAAGTATACTGAGGGGTCTTGGGGAGGTGAGATCCCGGATGACCCCCCATCATCTGGCACCACCAGGGTCACACCAGGGCCACTAGGCACCACCATCTGGCACAGCACCTATGTGACATTTTACTCTGGGTCTAGGCGACATCTGCCCGGCTGGCTTCTTGGCGTTTGGAGAGTCCTCTGACTGCTACTACTACAAGGACACACTCCCTTCTTCCTCCCGGGACGAAGCGGCCAGGCGGTGCACCGCCGTCCACGCCAGTCTGGGACACTACAACGATCTGAAAACGGCCGAAAGCTTTGGTGCATGGACGTCTGGGGAAGAAAAGCTCTGGTTGGGAGTAACGGATCTGCTTGAGGTGAGGCTCGGACTAGCACTTGCTCGACTAGGGCGCTATATATTGTCCCGCCATGATTGTGGCGTTGGTATTGATTGTGATTGTGGCGACGGTATTGAGAGATTATCGGTATCTGGAACATCCATATTCTCTATTCTTTCCAAAGCTACTCTAAAAGCTTCACGTTTTTATTCCTTCTGTTGCGTATTGATAGTTGTTTTCATCGGCCGCGAAGCTTTTGTCTGGGCAAACTAAACTTAAGAAGTGACATATAACTAATTGAAACATGAGCCAGCGCACGTTCTAGTCCGCATCCCGCAACTAATTCAGGTTTCAGTATAACATTCAACGTTTTCTAAACTGTAAGCCTAAAAGGAGCTGGGAGGTTGTTGAAGATGGAAGAAAAACTACATATGTGAAACTTGTGAATTATTTCCTTCAGAAGCAAACCAATAATACAGATTTTTCGAGTATGTGCGAATGTTCTCAGAATGATAGGAGGTAGACCAATGGGCAAGTTGTGGTCAATTTTACCACTCGATGTCATAGAGCCAATGGTTACGGTTTGAGATACTGACGAGCCATGGCCTCGCTGGCCCCTATTGTCCTACGCATGTGCGCAAGGATGTTGAACGCCTGTGGCTCTAAATCTACGTCTCGCGATGCCACCTTCAGCAGAAGTAATCTCTGGCAGGATCAACTGTTCACCACCGCCGACGGCATGAAGCCTGCTGTGTACAACTGGGCCAGCTCGGAGGGCCAAGAAGACACTATGAGCTGCTCGATCACAACGGCTGGCTACATGTACGACACCAGCTGCGGGTCTGACAGCGCCGACGGCTATCTCTGTCACTACAAAGAATGTAAGCTGCTCACCAGGGTGTCTAAAGGGATGTGGAAACCGGCGCTGGAGCTATCATGCCTGAATGTGAAAATCATAGATACATCATTGGATGACAAGTTCGTGTAAATTAGAGAACATAATGACGGTAAGGTTTCCAACACGCTTTTAACTATGCAACGTGCAATATGCCTGAGTTCGTGAAGGTGATTTCGTGAATTGATACGGGTCATGTATGTACATACCTAAAAAAACCCAGCAGCGTGCAGGATGACATTTGATAATTGTGCTAGTGTTGCGCCGTGCACATGCAGCGTGCTGATGGATTCTGAGATGAGACCCTGATTCACCAAAAGAACAGCGTCATAACCCCCCCTCCGGCTTCTGGCAGCGCTTTTGAACTGTCCTGCTGGGTTTCTGGAGCGGGCAGGCCGCTGCTACCACCTCTCCGACAGTGAGCTGGTGTTCGACGAGGCCAAGAGTGCGTGCCAGGCCCTCGGCTCCTCGCTGGCCAAGATTGACGCCCCGGAGACTGCGGTCAGTGAGGCTGCGGTGTCTGTTTGACAGATGCCAAAATATGCCTATAGACAGTTAAAACATCCGATCGCAAACAACGTCACCATGCATTTGCAGATTCCAACATTCATTTCGGTGCGCTAGAAGCTCAACCATACCCTATATTTGCTTCGAATAACCTCTTACGATGTGATTACTATACGCAGACATAGTTTGTTTTTGGGGTGGGGGCTTGAGCATCCAGACCCCTTGCAGCCGCCACTAGCACTATGGATAACATAACAGGTGCATAATGCGGAGGAATTTGGTACTTAAATCTGCTAGCTTACACCATGCCGTATCTCACTTTTTCCTTTGAGTGGGAAAGGTTTTGTGATGAATATTAAGTGTTTAAGGATATCACTGTTAAATAGATCGCAAAGCCTTTGATGAAACATCCAATGAAAACCATGACTACGTCGTCTCTTGTCTTCCTCAGGAGGTTCTGGCAAACATTTCCGTCTGGGACCAGCCTGTGACGAGTCGGTTGGTTGGACTGCAGCTGAACAGCCTGAACGGCATGTGGGAGAACTGGGATGAGACCAACCCGCCGGATGTAAGCACTGCAACGTTCTGGACTCGATAACAGGGCCTGGTCTCAACTTGCTGCTGTGGGAAAGAATTGAACTTCAAGAACGATAACAACGGGGGGTTCGGTGAAAGGGAGGGATAGCTGATGACGATAAATCAGACTCTGCTCAGAATGCAGTTCATGTAACAGGGTTAATTTTATGCACTGATCTTGGCAGGGCATTTGGGACACGCAACCATCGTCAGAAGACTGTGCCGTGGTCGCCGCTACCGAAGGCCTTAAAAAACTCTCGCCGATCGCCTGCACGACTGCCAAGAAATACATCTGCGAATGGCAACCAGGTAGAGAATGCGTCAAGGGTAATCAAACCACGGTATATCAATGCTTCTCTTCTGAAGTCATATTATGTGGGCTGTCAGCACCAAAGAGCGCCAGGCAATAGAACTTAAATAACGGAGAGAAATGGTAGAGACAGGTGCTGTTCAGGCTTTAAAATCATTTTCATCGTTCAGTGAGAGCTTTGCCAAAAAATGGTTGTAGTGACAGCAGAAGCAATGCCTTCAACTATTCCGAAGCCACTGTGCTTCAGAAAACACTAAATCAATGTTTATTCCCATGTTCAGATACCTTCGTCACTGCCGTCTAGCTTCTACAATAAACGTTTCTGCGCAGTCTTAGACGTTCTTATTCGTGTACTGTTTATTTTCAGAGTTGCTCAGCTCGGCGGTTCCTGGGGTGGAGGCCAGTGGCGAATGCTTTCTCGACCGGCCAAACCCCTTCGGCCCGGACTTCACAAGTAAGAAAATCTCAGAGCCTGGTCAGCCCCGCTGGCGACTCGTTTCGAATTGGTCGTGATAAAACCCTGGACAGCAATCAGGTTACCAACTGACCAGTCACTCACTCCTTGTTGGTGATGCTTCCGAATAGTCAGGCTGTACCTTCTGGGTTTATTGTCAATGTGGAAAGAGAACGTTACCTATAGGTAGCACTGGCCAAGTATACTTGACCAGCGAATCGATTTATTTATTTAACATAATTCATAAAGCCAATTATTAATGAATGTGAAGCTCGGAACTGTCTTGGTTATTTCCGTCTCTACCACCGCGTGGGGACCAATCGGACCCTCAGCATCATGCAGACCAGTGGAGACCAGCGGTGACACGAAGCAATGGCGACGGTACCAAAAACGCCCAATATTGTGTTCTATACTGTTGAACAAAATTTGAAGCATACATGCACATATATAAATTATTACCTTTGGTGACCTCTGGTTACCTCGTTATTGACGAAACCTCGAAATGGATGGCAACATTCCCATTTTCTTCCCATGAGCTTTCGATTGATGTTCAGAAACTTAATTTAGCTCTTCTATGAACCCAGCTGAACCCTGTTTTTCGGCCTAGTTTTAAAAGAGAAAAATTGTCCTACATGAGTTTTGAAACGGAACCTTAAACTGTTGACATGACATGGCCTTATGCCTGGTCATAATTTGTCAAATTTATCACCTGAGAGGTATCCAAGGCGACGCGTCTCGCATTCCAATGCGCCCGGAATAATTGGCGAAAAACCGAGGGGAAGGCGGCTCCGACGGGACTCCTAGAGAGTGAAAGGTTCATATAGATGTGGAGTACTGCACCGTTTCTCTTTGTATTTCAGAGTGTGTCGTCCAGACCTTGATGTCGAGCTCAATACAGGGAAATCATAGCAGGAACTCAGTATTCCTGGCAACTGCAACTGAAATATTCCCCCACAGTGATTGATATTTCATCAATGTCACCCGTCGGCCCTTTGTTGGACCTCGGCGTTGCCGCTCGGAATCGTTCATCACCATGACTGCGTGAATCAAATACTGGCCCTCCTGACCACTGTCTGATTGAAACATTAATGATCCATGTGGGTCAGGTGCTGTGAATGGCGCTCCTCCCACGGCTTCATGATAATTGACAGGAGCTGTGCGCACGGCTGTGCGCTGGCATGCATCTACTTACCACACAGCGCTTCGGGGATTGGAGGCAACAGAATTTCAGAGGTGTCACTGTTTTAGACCGTGGCGCGACCAGCTGTTACAGCATTCAATTCAAGATAATTGAATCTTCGGTGTTCTCTGATTGGGCTTATTTGTTCTCAGTAAAAGAAAATGGCCGTATAATAATGGTTTGGTTTTTATTTTGCTGCTCGAACTTGATGTTTCTATTCAAAGTTACGTGGGGCTTAGTTGAACACACTCATCAGCTAACAGACTGGTTCCAAGTCCGCTTGTGGAGTGCAATACATTGTGTTTTGTATAGAAATGGGAAGGGTCTAATAAACACATACAAAGCTATTGTGATTCAACGTTCAGAGTATGAGTTCGAAAGTTATCCCCAATTTAGTCACCGAGAGTACATATCACTTCCGTCAAGATACATTCGCAAATTATATTTTCCAGAAATGAGTTTGTTAGTACTACAGCGCAGAAGATCATTGAAAGAAGTTAAGAAGTGTTTTGGCCTATTTTATCGAATCCAGGTTGAACAATGAACAAAATGAATGATCATCATGTGTTCGGGCACATATCTCCTTCAGAATCCTTAAGATGCCGTGCAAAAACAGTCGCATGTCACCGTATACCATCACTGACGTCCGGTTAAATTCGAGGTTTTGTTCGCTCTTCCACCTCGTATTCGAGTTGATGAATAAGATTATATTTTATCCGCTTTTTATTCCCTCTCCGCGTTGTTTTCTTTTACCTCTTGTGTTTTATTTCTTATTTACCAGTCCCCAAAGCTTACTTCTGAAGCATAAGCTGGCTCGTAGAATGAAATGACGCATTTTTGCGGTAGCTGCCACACCACCGTCCCAGTGCTAGAGATTTCTGTAATGCCTGGGTCTATATTAGTATATTATGGCGACAATCTCGCGGCACCGCTGTCCTCCCTCCCCCTGCAGTCTCTCCGGGTGCGTACGATCCGATGGCCCTCAACTCCAACGCCTGCGTGCTGGGATGCCAGAAGCTGGGCTACATGTACGCCGGCCTCAAGAGCGGCATGTTCTGTTTCTGCAGCGATATCCTCCGTGAGTGCCTCCCAGGGTGGATGTGTGCCATCTGCATGCATCCATTATCCGTGCATGTGCCAACCGGACGAACGCTAGCTATCGTAGGCACAGTGCAAATCGCACTGCATTTTACAAAGGAGAGTGTGAAGTGGAATGTGTCGTGTCCTGTCTAGAACTTTTAATGATTTGATCATTCCCTGTAGTTCCTGTTAGAAGCAATCCTGGGAGTTAAGATAAAAAAGCCTGAAATATGCTAGAAAGGAGACGATACATTGTTATATTTCAACCTGTTAGGACTATCTATTCCCCTTCTCTTTGATATAGTTATAATTGACTTGATCCATACCATGCTATTTCTTACATACAAATGTGAATCATTGTAAGCAGCTATAAGTACAGGTACAAACACTGCCTTCGGCCGTAATTGGTGGCAAACCCATGTAGCTCATTTGCCATGAATAAAAAACTAAGTAAGATTGCCAGGAATAAGAACTACTGAACTGTTTTAGGTGTCCATTGTCGTTTGGCCATTTTATTTTACATCGGTGACAAGAGCATGGCGCCTTGTCTGTTTAGCATTAGTCTTGCTCGTATGGTATTTTTCCCTTGATTTTTATGTGTAAGGTGTTTTAGGTATTTTTCCGATACATGTATCATTTATAAACATATGTAACTGATTGTGAAATTGGCGGCCGCTGTCGGCGCTTCATTAATGGCTACTAGTCAAAATTCGGGAACAAACACGACATGACGCGGTTCCAGGTTTGGCGAAGGTGTCGACATCCCTGTGTGACGCCCCTTGTACCGACTCTGCCGTGACCGAGTACTGCGGCGGGCCGGACGACCACGTGACCGTCTTCAGCACCGGGGGGCTCTGTAAGTGCTGCGTGACCGGGTCGGCTGCTGTTCCATCATAGGCGGATCCAGGGGAAGTGGTGGCACCTACCACTTGATCCCCTTCCTCTCTCTCCTACTCGATTCTCTGGCGCCATACTGAAAGGGGTTACAGTGCCTTCTAAAATGTCACTTCCCAGCTCTCACCCTCAGGATGCGAGTATCGGCGCTGGAGTATCGCGATAGTCTTGCGCTGCATCGAGCTGAATCGTGCCATTAATCCGATATTGTGCGTGACAGCTTGAGTCAGCAAACATGTGACTGGTAAAAACAGAGTGATAACAATATTATCGAAAGATAAGGCCGATCTCACAGCTCTACCTACCTGTCTCAGGTTTGTGATTTACTCAAGAAGATATAAATCCATACAATCTATACCAATCCATACCCTTTAGCACCCTACACCGTGAGCCTACGATCCACCTTCGCCCGAGTGCGGGAGTGGGATGGGTTCCAAAACCCCTTTGGCCCATTTTCGTTTTCCCAATACATTCCCTGTGGGGAGGCCATGACCCATACCTGACCCTGGGCCATAGATGTAAAAAAATTCCGCTTCTTAGCTTGTAGCACTCGGTGGGCTGTTATATTATATGAATATTATATCAACATATACAAGTTTTCACTAATACCACTTGAAACCTTTTTGGAGGTGAGTTCACTCTATCTGGCCTGGTGACTTGACCTGAGATGACCTGAACTTAAAGGTTGGAGTTAAGATTCACTATTAACACTCGCCCCGCTGGGGTCCCTGGCATGACGCGCCCTGCTGGGGGCGTATCTTAACCCCCCTCCGTATTTGTTTTCCGGGGAACGCTTAAGAAAAATTGCGGACTTCGTTCGAAAGCTCTTGATGAGATGGAGAGAAATTATAAGAAGTATTATGTCAGCTCAATATTGAGGTCAGCATTGGTCAAAGAAGATTTCATAGGCTTACAATAGGACAGTGTACGTTTCCCGCTCTATATTTTTACTCAGCAAGCGAGAGAAAATATTCATGCATCATTGGATTTCTCTTATCGTGGTAAATCGAGTGATTATAATATGACCTTGCTAGGTTAAATTATAAAAATGACCTGATATCAAACTATGTCATGGTCACAGAGTGACCTGTGGTTCTGTTGCATACCAATGGACTCCTCGTGGCAATGTAAGCACAATGCAAGCAAAATAGAAGCTTTATCTATATTCAGTGAAAAGTTATTGGCAAAACAATTGCTGTATACTCCTGTGACCTGACATGGCCTTTAAGAGGTCAGAAGATCAAAGGTTTAACCTTATGATCAAGATCGTGGTTATATACACGTTTTGAGGATTTGCAGCTTTATCTATCCAAAATTTACTGAAAACGAGCCATTTCTATTTTTACCATAGCCTTACAGAGGTGTGACGAAAAAATTCACCCCCATCTTAGGTCAACAATATCCAAATTCTGAGATAGCAGAATTGTGGTCCCTAATGACCTTATAATATTGTGAAAGTTTCAAACTGATCATTTGGCGGATGTTCCTCAGGCGCCGCTTCAAACTCATGATTTTAGGTTTTGAGGTCGGATCACTTGACCTTGGATAGCTCATTGACCTGACATGACCTAACCTAAAAAAATTGATGAGATCCGTAAAAATAATCAGGGGTAAGGTACTGTAAGTTTCGTTGTTCTGCATTTTTTTCTGCGTTATCGGGGGGAAAACCAGTTGGGGGCAAATTTTGCACCTCAGTGGGGGGGGCGTGTTAATCAAAGATAAGGTGTGCTAAGTACGACGGTGCTTGACACCGCCGTATCCTGCAACGTTTGAAAGCCCCAGGGGGAGTGTTCAAGCACCCCAATAGGCCGAGGGTTAAAAAAGTGTCAAGTTCTGATCATGCGGACAGGTAGTTATTTAGAGACATTATATTTATCTTGGTAGTATTTCAAACGTGAGACGGTGAAATTCAACGAAAAAGCATGTGCGAATTATTCTACCCTTTCCCGTCCCGTAAGTATATCGATTGAACATCATGCACAGGCTTTGTATTTTGTACCTGCACAATGTAAATTTACAGTGCGCATTTCAACACTGCTGAGCGACGGCACGTGCTGAGACTTCCCCTGGCTGACACCAGCCAGCAGAGGTGCCCTCGCTGCGGCAGCTGACAGTCCGCCCCGGCTCTGGCAGGACCCGATCCCGAGTCCCAGCCTGAGCGTCGACTGGACTGTCCAGCCCACCGACACCGACTTCACCTTCACGGCCACTGTCGAGACCGCCAGGGAGCTGTACTTCTCGTGAGTGCGCTCCTTCCTGCTCGCAAATTTCACGCGGAGTCTCCCTCTCCCAGAAAAGAACATACGCCCTTGCTGATTTTTGCAATGAATGATGGCTATCGCGTTGGAAATTTATGTAAAAGGTACCTGAGGTCTGCACAGTCATCTTTTTAGTTCCCCAAACTATTTATGTCGATGGCAGGGGTCCTTGATCCACCTGTCAGATATTCAAGGGCATTTGACCTGCTTGAAATACATATACACATAATCCCCATATTACGGATCTCTGTCCACGGTATAATAATATCAGTTACGTCTTTATTCAGGTTTGATTTTGGCGACGGCTCGGACCCGACCCTGCCCAGCACCGAGCTCACAACCCTGGCATACAAGTACAGTCTGCCGGGTACCTACAAAGTGACGGTGATCGTCACTGATCCTCCCGTGGGGCAGGTGAGGTCACAGCACATCAGCGACCATTTCGGTTTTGGGAGCATGAAGATTCAGTAGGATACTGCTTAAAATTATAAAAAAACACCTAAAAGCTCAATTATGTTTTGTATTATTGTTATCCAAGTTCTGGCTTTTTTCTCACTTTTTTATATGCCACTTGTGACAGAAATAAAAGTAATGAAGATAGGGTGGAGAAACCCAAGACAAAATATGGGGTCCAAGATATTGGATATTAACTTTTGGGGGTTTACAACACACCGACTGCTGAGGTAATATGGTGTCGCCAACTTTCAATCTGTTGGCAGAGTATTATGGTGATCGGAGAGACTTATGCACAGTGCCTGCCCGTGGATTTGAAACGGGGGTCAGCAGTGACACAATATATAATTACGCATATAATCCCGATTGATGTCAATTTCATTCCAAATGAAGGTCAAGGAACTTGGTCAAAGTTTATAAAAAAACCGCAGATCAAGTTCAAATATGGGTCCTGCTGGTGACCTATGCAGAAAAACGGGAATAAACTGAAGGCAGACAAAGGTATTACAGGGAAGGTCCCACACAAGATTCTCTGAAAATCTGAGGTCACGTTCATTCCAGGTCACTGACCTATGACTTAAAAATATGACAAATTTCCAAAAAAGACCTTTGACCTTGCCCTGCGACCTTGACCTCAACATTGAGTAACCTTGGCTATGAAGTCATAGCATAACACACGTCATACTGCATAAAGTCATCTTCCCGGAACACTAGGGTCAATGATCTTGATCTGAAGGCTTTCACCTTCATGTGGGGTTACCTTCACATATAACCCCCATTATAGGACGTTATTATGTCACCATTCGGTCTACAATGCAGACAAACTGGTGTGACCACGTGATTGCGACGGTCTCGATAAAGAAAAGATAATCGACGCACTCATAAACTCGCTCAAATGTAGCCAAGTAGCGTTTTTCGACTGCAAACGGTTCTCCGGTCACAGGTGAGGTCCAAGGTCTCGGAAAAATCGCTGGGGGGGGCACTTTAGGACACCCTGCGCTGGGGGAGTTAAATATGCACCCATTTTTTATCAAAGTCGGAGAACGTGAACTTAGAAATTCGTGTCTACGACCTCGTGATACAGTACCGCAGATTTCTGTGAAATTTTCCTTTAAGCAACCCTCTAACAGTTCCCACTGACAAGGTGAACCTCATTTAAGGTACCTCCTTGGACCACCACGTTCCACCACCAGTTTTTTCATCTACTCAGCTTGTCATGGTTGCTCGGCCCCAGGTGGCGTTCGCCTCTACTTCGGTGACGGCGGAGGAGTACGCTGGATGGGCGGACCTGGACTGTCCGGACGTCAGCGAGCCGGGAGACGAGTTCACCTGCGACTCCCTCGTCCCCACCGGAAAGAGCATGACCTACGAGCTGTACCTCGATAAACAAGCCGAAATCAAACAAAGTTATACTTTACCGGGTAGGTGTACCTACTGCTTGCGCTTAGAAACGCTTGCTTTGCGAAGGTTGTAAGGAATGTTGATCATGAATAGATTAAAATCAGGAATATTGATTCAAACTGTTTTGGCTTGTTTCCTATGTAGAATTGAACTTTAGCACAGAAGCGCCTTTCGTGTTTACGGGATGCCCCTGAGATTGACAAGTTGATCCCATGGACGTATGTTTGGAATGAAAAATATCTAACAGCTTGGGGGAGGGATGCCCTTCAAATTTCTCAATGCTGTCGGTGCCCCTGTGTAAAAATGAGTGCCCTCGTAATGAGTGCCCTTGCTTGTGTATTGGTACTACCCCGACGGCAGGAAAGACCATGGTCAAACAACCCCCTGATGTATTTATCACCCACCAACCAAACCTCACGGCTGGTGCTTCCTTAAAACTCCGATTTCCTTATCGCCTGAATTTTGTATTGACAGATTAAACATGGATAATATCACTTGTGAGAATGCTTTGCATTTGGTTTGTTCTTCAAACCCTTTTAACCTGTGACCTGCAGACCCAGAGGTGCGGGGCCTGGGACTGACGCCTCCCCAGCACGAGACGACAGAGCTGCAGCAGAGTGCGGCCCTCTTCACCATGGGCATCCACTTGTCACCGGAGCCGAGCGGGCGCCGAGTCAAACGGAGCCACACCGGGTACGCCAACCCCGCAAGACCACACCACACCGTACGTCAACCCAGGGCGCCGAGTCAAACGGAGCCACACCGGGTACGTCAACCACAGGGCGCCGAGTCAAACGGAGCCACACCGGGTACGTCAACCGCAGGGCGCCGAGTCAAACGGAGCCACACCGGGTACGTCAACCGCAGGGCGCCGAGTCAAACGGAGCCACACCGGGTACGTCAACCACAGGGCGCCGAGTCAAACGGAGCCACACCGGGTACGTCAACCACAGGGCGCCAGTCCGGAGCCACACCGCGTACCGGGCGCGAGTCAAACGAGCCCACCGGGTAGTCAACCACGGGCGCGGTCAACGGCCCACCGGTCGTCAACAAGGGAGCCCAGCTTTATCTCTTACCGCGGATATATGAGTGGTTTCAGTACACTCTATTTGGGTACCGAACCAAGCAGCGAAACAAGCACCTCACTTATCCAGGGTTCTATTTCATAAGAGGTATGGCTAATGCTAGTGGCGTAGACGAAGCACAATACAAACGAATAACACACCATCGCCTTGTTTCATAGAAAAGCAGCGTTAAATACAACAACTTGCAATGTTACGTTGTTGCAAATTACGCTGCACTGGAATGCAGCGTAGAATGTTTACAATCCTGTTATATGAAGTGCAAAATTTACATTGAATTAGGTAATTATTCCTGCAAAACTACATACCATGTCGCAGTATAACGTATATTGTTCAATGACACAAAATATGAAAAAATGATGGATATTCTTGCACAATTCCAGGTGGAAAACCAGCACAAAAAGTTAAAGCAAGCTTAACAGTTCATGACAATACAAATAACTAATGCAATATAAGCGAACCAATGGGAGATTTTGTTACAACTACCTATTTTAAAACTACGTATTGACCCTTCAATTTTAATCTGGCAATAATCTGATATGTTTATGCAAGGCAATTCCGCCTTTGAATTCAGCATAATTCACGTTAAATTCCATTTCTCCGCTGCTCTTGATGAAATGTGATTCTGGGTGCGGCACAAATTTGCTTTGGGTGTGGCGTCTGAAAAGTGCGTCGCACATCCACCCATCTCCGAAAGGAAGTTAAAGGGAATGTGGCGCCTTCACAACGTGATTTTAACTGAGATAGCCAAGTTGTAAAGAAAGTCGGAAAACCCGGTAGTCTATATTTCATTTGTCTTGGAGCTCGATATTTCCGTAGAAAAAGATAAAACCTACCTGACACCAGCCCCCCATCAGCCCGTCGCCGGGCAGCCATTGTTATGAGCTACTGGTGTGACGACATATGCTGACGTCACGATGAGCATCAGCCAATCGAAGCCCTTGCAGCGTTTCAAGCATGGTAGTGGTTGCCAGATCGTGACATCATCCACAGGCTGATATTTATTTCTTTTTCTAGAGGAGCATTTTTTAAAAACAAAATATTGAGCCTATTGTACATTTTTCAGAGAAATCATGAGTGGTTTCATTATGCTTGGCTAAAAGTACACCTAATTTCACTAAATTCCAGGATTCGCCCAAGGTGCCACATTCCCTTTAAGAAACGGGGCCCTGGTACTGATATGTTTATGCCACTCCGTCTTTGTCTTTCTCTAGAAGGAAGACTTCGAGGTTAGTCCGTGCAAGTAATGGATTGTCTAACAGGCAAAGCAAATATAACACAAGATTTTCATTGGATGTCATTGATTTGACTTTTAAGCAAAATCAGCACCGACGGAAAAATAGGTACATGCGTACCAGCTTCGGTAAATGTTCCATTAAAAACAAGCAATGATCGTTAACTTATTTTTTGCAGCAGCCCGTTCAGCGGCGCCATATTTCGTCTGACTTTTTCATAACTTAAAAGTGCATACTGAGAGCCTTGGTACCGAAACTGCTTATGCATCCCAAGTATCCTGTTATCTGCGGTGTCTGCCTATTTACTAAGGTGGATTTATTTAGTTCACTACGACCCGGACAAAATTTATCTATCTTTAGGGGCTGGTTTTTCGTCTTACCTTGATGTATGGCGAGAATCATGTTTTCCTGCGGTAAATGACCATTTGGTTAAATTTGGTCATCGGATCACAGGACTAAAAAATTTGGTATCAAGCAAAGAATTACTTGGAACTCAATGATTAGATATGGCATTTAGGAAAAATAAGCAACAAATTTACAAACCTTTTAGAAACGTAATGATTGATTTAACCGGGCATTTCTCAGAAGTCACTTCAACACTCATTCTCCCGGCTGTTACTTAAAAAATATCCGTCGACATAATAGTTGGTGTGTTGCTTGGCCACTTTGAACTCAGGTATTCCTGATATCTGCCATGCGAGTTGTACCAAAGGAGTCCCAATGCTGAATAGTCTGCAGAATATTCCTTAGCTATGTTCTGGTAAGTTATACTACAACACTGTACGAACACCAGCGTCGGCGGTTTGATTTACTTGCCCGCTGCTGCTGAATGTTCGCGCCGTCATTGCACTATGGCGATACCTACGGACAATATTGCACTTTAATATTGCATAGTTTCCTTTCGGTAGATCGCGCTCGTCCTGGTCCAGCTCTTCCTGGTCCAGCAGCTCCAGCAGCAGCTCGTCTTGGTCGAGCAGTTCCAGCACCTCCTGGACGCGCACCACTGTCACGCGTACCTTTTCATCGTCATCCAGCACCTCTTGGTCCAGCAGCTCTGGGTAAGGCGGGTTATGGTTCTTTAGAATGTTAAAAATAATAATTACGGTCAATGTTACAAGGTGTCGCTTACTCCACCCTGTTATAAGGGCTTTCGTGTATGGTTTTGCTTATCTGGGGTATCGGCTGGGCCTGTGGCTCTGGTCGCACGTGCTGTACCACTGAGCCATTCATCCTCCCTTAGAATTATATTTCATCAGCAGGAGATGGAACGTTTTAACCTTTCCGCAGTAGGCAAAAACTTTCATAATAATAGGGTCATTGCATTATGTTCATCCTGTCATTTTGTACTTTACATGGAAAATTTCAGCCTAGAGAGACACTGATAGTTTTTTTTTTTTAGAAATGTCCCACACTAGGCAGAGTTGAAGTAAGGACCAATGCAGTGGCGTAGAGGTGCCGGCTTGAAATACTGAAGCTGGGTGCGCTCCCGGATTCGCCCTTTGAAAATTTACAAGTAAGAAGCCGGCCTTACGATGAATGGGTGTGTGTGGCCCGTTTTTTGCGCTCATTATTATTCGATCATCCTGAATGACATTCTACTTACCCCAAGGGGTGGAGGTGGCGGAGGCGGTGGAGGCGGTGGAGGCGGCGGAGGCGGTGGAGGAGGTGGAGGAGGTGGAGGCGGCGGAGGCGGTGGAGGCGGTGGAGGTGGCGGAGGCGGCGGAGGCGGTCGTGGAGGCGGTGGCGGCCGTGGAGGAGGTGGCGGCGCAGGCCAAGGAGGCCAAGGTCAAGGAGAGGGAGGCTTGTCCGGAACCACAGTCATTTGGCCAGGCACGTCCGCCTCGGGGTACGTGCCGGAAGATAGCAGCTTCAACACCAACCCCAAGACCGGCGGCACCACCGTGGGGGCAGCCGAGGCCGGGTCTCCCGTCGAAGGATTGCTAGGTGAGCAGTTTTGTTGAAGCCCTCTGAAATTTCTCAGCCGAGTACCACGATTAAAAATTCAAATACCTGTTGTGACCTTGAATGCAGCGATTATGCTCAGAGGAAAAATAAGTCCCAAGGTTTAACACGCGCCCCACTGGGGGGCGAAATTCTCCCTCCTGGTTTTTCTCAGATAGCGCAAAAAAATGAAGAAACACAGGACAAGTTAACTTACAGCACCTTATTCCTGATCAGTTTTACGCATCTGACTAATTTTTTGGGTTCAGATCATGTCAGGTCAAGGAGCTATTCGAGGTCAAGCAAGCCGACCTCAAAACCTAAAATCATGAGTTTGAAGCGGCGCCTAAGGAACATAAGTTAACTGATCAGTTTGAAACATTCACAACATAATGAATGAGGTCATTAGGGCCTACGAATCTCCTATCTCGGAATTTTGCTAATGTTGACCTAAGGTGGAGAAAATATTTTTGGTCACCCCATGATAAGAATATGGCGGAAAATAGAAAGAGCTCTTTCTTAGTAAATATTGGATAGAAAAAGCTGAAGATAGTCAATCCGTGTATTATTACCACGATCTTGACGTTAACGTTGAGTTTTTGACCATCTGACCTCTCAAAGGTCATGTCAGGTCACATAAGCATACCATGATTGTTTTGCCAATAATTATCTTACTGAATTGAGACAAAGCTCCCATTTTACGAGCATTGTGCTTATATTGTCACGGGGGCGATTGATATACAATATGACCACATTAGGTCACCCTGTGACCCTGAACTAGCTCGATATCAGGTTATCTTTACAAATTGACCCTGCAAGGTCATATTATGCATTATTCGATTTGCTACGATGAGAGGAATCCAATGACTTATACATATTTGCTCTAGCTCTGTTGAATACAAATCTAGAGGGGGAAACGCTCACTGCTCTGTTGTAAGCCTATGGAGCCTTATTTGACCTATGCTGACCCCAATATTGACCTAACATAAAAATACTTCAATAATTTATCTTTGTCTTGTCAAGAGCTTTCGAGCGTCGTTCGTAATTTTTATTTTACTTTCCTGGGCATTAGATACGGAGGGGGCCAAATACGCCCCCAGGGGGTGCGTGCATTAGCGGACGCAGGGGGGCCATTCTGGCCATTCCCCCTCCCCAAGCACTGGAAGGGGGGCCAAACTATCTTCGGAAATTTTTCGAAAAAAGGTGTTTATACACTAGGTCTGTAGAGCAAAAATATTCACTCCCACCCCCTCCCCCAGGAAGAGAGGCAGACATGGGTTTGCCCCCCCTAAACTCAGGTCTGCGTCCGCCCTTGGGTGCGTGATGCCAGGGACTCCAGCGGGGCGGGGGTAACGCTGCCTTTAATTGTTTTTAATAACGAACTTGGAGACACTTCTGCTAATTGTTCGAAAATCATATGCATAGGCTATGTACACGAACAGTTAATTGCGACGTCCGTGAACAGCCTTGTCTTCGGGCTCCTTTTCACTGGGTCCACCACACGATAGGACGTGGCTATATGGCGATTTCTCGGGCCATGCAATACGGACTTTAGTGACACGAGGTGAGGCCGCGCGCATGGAGCTAGCCAGCTAGCCGGTGAATCTATTTTATAGGTGGATAATTTGAGCTCCAAATAATATAAAAGCCCGAGCTCCAAATAAAAAGGGCACTGGCTGATCACCACTACTCGTGTGCTAATGGGCACACTGCCTAGTTCATTGTCATCTCCTAAACAGGAGATAGCCGTTGAAAAGGCTGCGGGGGTCAGCTTTGATCCAGGAGCTCCCACAACAACCCATTATGTCCAAGCTACCTACGCCACAACGGTGGCATACCAGCAAACATGCAACTGAGATGGCCATGCTCAAAATTACTTCACATGATGTTGGCCCATTAAAGGAATTCCGTCCCCAGGGTGACGTTGCACAACAGGGTAACGGCGATATGGCTGCGGTAGCTAAGACATAACTTTTATGGAGATTCCAGAGCTGACTTTAGACCCATATATGTTTAATCAATTGTAGGTAATAAAATCCTCCTTAGAAGACAAATTGGGGACTTAATTTCATTCTAAAATCATGAGGAAAGAACAATTGAGTCCTTCTAAGGTATACTGCACCTGTCAAATATGCTGATAAATCTTGACATGGTACCTATGTGTAAAGGAAAATATCATCCCTAGCATAACGTCACAACAAAGGCGGATCCCGAACGGTGGTTTAGGACTGGGTCACGATACTCTGGGTTGAACCGTAGTAGTCTGGTGATATTTATTATCAGGTCAGGTTCGACCCTCCAACTTGAAAAGTAGTAGTATTAGGGTGTCCGAATATGAAAGATTATCTATTTGTCCACCTTTCGTCAGGACTATGATAATAAGCAAAGTATCAGTAAAACTAGAAATAATAGCTCCGTTCATAGACCCCAACCAGATTCCATTAGAAATACTGACGAGATAGCATCGTCTGGGAGAGATACCTGCAGTCATACATTCAATCTACACACAGACTTGCATGTGCTCATCACTTCAACCCGAGGTGGAGACTGCAAAAACGCTGTGCATTTGGCCCCTCGCTTACAAAGATTCGGACTACTGTAACGGGATTGTAATGCGTTTCCCTTCATTAAAACATGCCAATAAACCGATCTGAGTTCAACATATTTGGTTATAAAAACTGTCAAATAAAGTAGGACTTAGGCCAAACTGCTATATTCTGAGATAGTACAATATATAAGTTATATATATATATATATATATATATATATATATATATATATATATATATATATATGTATATGACAACACCAAAATAAACTCAGTTCTGTACTACAAAAACAAGAAGACCCACAACTGGATTCCGAAGAACAATATCAGCAAGACAACTAAGCCTCTGAAACGCTCCTGTGTAATCTACAAGTTTACTTGCCCTCATGACGACTGCCGGCGTCACCAAACGGTGAACTATATAGGAGTGACTACAACTACACTATCACGTCGTCTTACGATGCATCTAAACACCGGAGGACCCGAAAATCAAATACGAATAAAACACAACCATCCACTCACAAGAAGTGAGCTTGTCGAAAACACTAGCATCATCGACTCACACCCCAACCACCAGAAGCTCTTCATCCTGGAAGCCTTGCATATTAATCAGCAAATTCCAAGGATCAACAAATAGATGAAGTTGTGGAGCAAGACGTTACTATTTGGCAGTGCTATTTAATTAATTGTATTGCTGTTAAAAGCCCTGCTGTCTGTAGTGTCTGTCAGCATTTAGGGTCGCTACAGTTCGAGTGTTTACTGTGTACTGTCACGTGTTTATACCCTGTAATTTTCAAGTCATGCTGCTGAACTAATTTCAACATTCACTTTGAAATTCATCGACGCAAAAATTTTCGATTGTGTAATATATCGTTTTTCAAATGTGATGTCATGTATAGGCGCTGTGTAACGGATCTGGTAATGGTGTTTTCACCGAAACTGGATACTATTAAGCCTGCTGTTTAGCTACTGCTTATTCATGTCAATATTGGGTTTCTTACTTAATAATATCAGCAATGAAAACAGAACCTTATTTCGACACCTGGAACGAACAAAAAGAAAATGATCAAATTCAAATACGTTCGGGCTTTCAACAGACAACGTATAAAAAAACGTACTGCCTAACTATAGGATATATATATATATATATATATATATATTATATATATATATGTATATATATGTTACCAGAAGTCGCAATAGTACATTGTAACATTTATAAGTTTTAACACCATTTAAATTGTCCCCCATCCCTTTGGTCTTCGAAAATGTATCCAATAAAAATGTCTTACCATCCCATTCCACTTCCCCGAAAAGAGCAGAAAACGCTGTACCTTTTCGTCCCGTCCCGCATAAATCATAAACACTTTCTTCCCGGTTCTTCACATTCCCTACTGTTCCGCAATTCCATCATGTTTCCTGTCTAATTTATCAAGCACACACGAGATTGCACATGACGCTAAGCCCGTTGGTATGTATTTGCAGGTGACGTCTACGGAGCGGCAACAGTCATCATGCCATGGGCCAGGGTGACGGACCAGTCCATACTCGTTGGCTTCGAATACTATGCCACCAAAGCTGGCACTTTGATCTTCATGGTGAGACTAGCATGGATAGAAGTGGCGACGGTAAGAGTTCGGAATTTGTTAATTGATTGCTATTCATAACGGTATGAAGTTACCACAATTGTCAGAATGTCCAATCAAATATCGAGAAAAGCAGAAATAAATAGCATAGCCACTGCATCGATTCCAAAATTTTCGATATTATGATATTTTCATTACACGGCAATTTGCTGATGTTTTATTGGAGTTGAAAATATCACTTCCTTATTTTCCAAGAAGCAGCTCTCTAGGAGCGACTGGATACTATATTTGTGCAAATCGTCAAGTGAAAATGATAGGATTAAAATGGTCAATGATCCATTTGGCCTTATCTAAGCTATTTTTTTCGCAATGACCTACTTACCATGGTCAATATTCGATCCGATGGGACCGCTGATCACGATACATCGTGGAGTTGTCAAGTTTGCCAAGTGTTATTTTATCACCCTTTAGCATGGTCCGTGCTGCAATGCTAGATAAAACAACTGTATGGACTCCATTGTCAGTCCGTGTAATGTGGTTACGTGTTTCAGGGGTGTAGGACAGACTGTGACGTGAGAGCGTTTTCCGGCTGTATAGGACATACTGTGACGTGAGAGCGTTTTCCGGCTGTGTAGGACAGACTGTGACGTGAGAGCGTTTTCCGGCTGTATAGGACAGGCTGTGACGCAGAGCCTGTTCCGGCTGTGTAGGACAGACTGTGACGTGAGAGCGTTTTCCGGCTGTGTAGGACAGACTGTGACGTGAGAGCGTTTTCCGGCTGTATAGGACAAACTGTGACGTAGCAATTTGACTAGAGCGTTTTCCGGCTGTTAGGACAGACTTGACGTGAGAGCGTTTTCCGGCTGTTAGGACAGACTGTGACGTGAGAGCGTTTTCCGGCTGTGTAGGACAGGCTGTGACGTGAGAGCCTGTTCCGGCTGTGTAGGACAGACTGTGACGTGAGCGTTTTCCGGCTGTGTAGGACAGGCTTGACGTGAAGCTGTTCCGACTTTAGGACAACTGTGACGCGTGCATATTCTAACCTTAGACGACTCACATAAGCCCGGCTGTGAGGGGCAGACTGTGACGTAAAAGTGAATTCCGGCCATAGGCGGATCCAGGGGCAAGGGGGCACGTGCCCCCCCCATCGACCCTCGGCGCCCCCTGAAATGGTCACGGCGCCCCACTGAAAGGTCGATGGCGCCCCCTGAAATGTCGCTTCCCACCCCCACCCCCAGGATTGCGAAAGTCGGCGCCCACCGATAGGATTTGGCGCCCACCTGATAGGTTTTGCCGGTCATAAGTGGCGCCCCTGGTCCGGATGGCGCCCCCCCCGGGAAAGTGCCCCCCCTGATCGGCAATCCTGGATCCGCCTATGATTCCGGCTGTGATAGAATATGCTGTGACGTAGAAGCGTGTTTTGGCTGAGAAGGAGAGACCGTAACATGAGAGCGTGTTCCGTCCGTGTAGTACCGACTGTGACGTGGGAGCAGGTGGGGGCGTGTTCCGGCCGCATAGGACAGACTGACGTGAGGGAATGTTCATGCCGTGTAGGACGGTCTGTGACATGGGAGGTGCACGGACTGCGCATGACAGACCGTGGTTGCAGGACCGTGTTCAGGCTGTGTTCCTGTAGGGCAGACTGTGGTGCGCCGCCACAGGTGTTCCGCCCCAGCTGCCCCGGCGTGTTCTGCTACTCCTCCAACCGGTGCGACGCGCCGCTCTGCGACGACGTGGACACGAGCACCGTGGCCTGCGACACTGGTGATCCCTTCTACACACAGGCGCGTCAGTGCGAGGCCGTGAGTCCCCAGCTGCTCCTCCGCAGCTATTTGGGTAGCATAAGTTCTATCAGAGGTGGGCGGAGCGATCAATTTTTTTGCAACCCCTTCTTGTGCTATCTTGGACAGCTGACGCCAGTACCATTAGGTACTAATAGTACAAATAGTGCTACATTTTCAAAACCGCTACCCGCTACTCCGCTGCTCCGCTATTGCTGCTTGTTTATGAAGCGCTCGGAACTTAACCCTTCACCGTCTGGGGAGTATCTTATCGGACCCAATCGGTTTTTCGCAAATTAATCTGAGCCAATTCAAATGAGACGCGCGTCGCTTTGCATGCCTCTAGGGTGATTGATTTGACAACTTATGAATGAAAATTGGCATCAGGTCAGGTCAGATCAATGAGCTGTGACGTCTTTCTAAACTCGTGTAAGGTGATTACGTTCTTCCAAAATGAGGCTGATGAAACCATGGTACAACTGGGCTGTTTTTAAACATCATTTGAAAGCTCTTGAAACGACGAATGGGCACGCTGTAATCAGTTTCGAGGTCAGGTTAATACCAAGTTCACAAGAGTTCACCGAAGGTCACGGTCGTTGAAATCGTTTGTGTCTCAAAACAAGATACAGTCTTAAATGTTGCATTATACTGATGAACATGATCTAGGGATTCGAATGATGTGCTGCATAACCTCGAAAGTCATTATATGACCTTGACCTAAGGTCAAGGTTGTAGTGCTACCTCACTGTAACCTTACTTCCTTTGAATTCCTTGGTCAATACGAACACATCGATGCCTTTTTAGCTTTAGATTGAATGGTTCCCGAGTTATAAGGGATTTCCTAAATGGGTCTAAATGTGATCCAGTCTTGCCCACTGTGACGTCACGGGTCAACGGATATGGTTCAAACTCAAAACTAGATGACGGTAAGATCTTTTTCAGTGGCGTTTAATTTTTTCCGTACCACCTACGGTTCCCGAGATCTTAGTCGAGGGGGGGCTTGGTCAGATATCACAGGCGGTGGTGTGAACGAAAACGGCCCGAGCAGTGTCGGGTTGAGGGTTACCCTAAAATTGTTTTCTTTTCTCATAAATATATATATATGAAAACTACTGCCTAGGCTGTATAACAAGTACATAAGTGTTTAACAGCAGTGTTATCGCAGGTACGGCATGCAAACAAAATCACACGACAAAACGTCTATTCCATATCCTTGTTTTTTTTTCTCATAGAGAAGTACATTTCACTCAATCTCGTTATCCTAATTTTTATGGGTGGTGGTACCATTAACGACTGTGGGTAGCAGTAACAGGTTTGAGTTCCTTTGAGTCCGTTATTACCCGTTACTCCGCTGCTTTTTTACAACGAAAACCACTACCGCTACCCGCTACCATTTCAGAGTCCGCAAATAGCGGTGTAGCGGACTTAAGGAGTGGACCACCCGATTCTGGGTTCTATTAATCAGTTTTTGTTTGCAGTGGGATATCTCGATTTCAGTAGGTTTCAGCGTCGCTTCTTTTTGTCCGCATCACAGTTACTTTTGAAGGAAGTATAATCACAGGCGTTGGTTGGTATGAAAGGAACTCGGCCGTGCTGTCTGCCGATTATATGTCATGATTCAGCTCTGAACTTCCGGCCGCCAGAAATGCACTCTGTTCAATGGCAAACCTTCAAGTGAATTTTTCAAAACCACTCAACAAAGACAGTATACTTCGTCACTTACGTTTACACTGTACTACCGCACACGACGCATCTCTCCCACAGTCAATGTGCGGAGGCGATACGGAGGTAGTGCTCCCTACGGCAAGCACTGGAAACAACTCCCTGCCGTACACTGGCGTAACTGGCTACACGGCGGTGTTTTCCGTATCGGAGGCGGTGTCTGGCGCCGGCTACTCCAAGGTGTTGGTGGACACCACGCTGGCCGGCGCCACCTGGCTGCAGCCTGGGGACGTCATCGGCTTCTCGACAGATGGCGCTCAGATCGGCTGGAGGCTGAACAGGCCCGGCGAAGGTGAGTAATTATGATTTTCGACGGCCAAGGTTATACGGCCTCGCCAACTCCACTCCGTTTAGAGGGTTGGTCGGATTACGCTGCACTTATTCAGGTAACCGCCAAGACTTGAACCCGAGACCTTTGGCTTAGGAGGCAGGCATTCTACCACCGAGCCATGCTCCTTAGCAAGGGTGAGTGCTGTTATTTCCTCACCGTTCACACTAGATGTGCCGTCCGTCACCAATCAAACGGACCGATGGTTATTACAACATTGCTGTTATCTGGTACACTTCATGACAGCGACATGATGGATGGTAATAAGGGGAACATATACCTGTAGCTATTGCCCAACTTTCCCCATGCTTATTTCCATGGCGTGTATACATGCTCTTCTTTCAGCCCAGCGTGAAATATGCCGCTGAAGAGAACTTCTGTTGTTTTGGTGTGTGTTCTCTGCTTCAGTGAACCGATAAAAAATCTGGACGCTACCCATCTGGACTGTTTCGTGATTCCGAAAAAGTTTCACTCGAAGACTCTAAATAAGTGATGCTCGAAATCCTTGTTGTTGCGTCTAGTTTGTAGATCGAAATTTTCCACTTCTTTTTGGGCATGCCCAGAAAAGTGAAGCGTGAACCTGTATCCTTTTCCATATGAAGTTTGGCCTCTTTCGATAGAGCATTCCATGATCAAATTTATCGTTTCATCTGTTAAAACTCTACATTCTCTTTTGTGGTCCAACCATGTTGTTTGAATCCTCACATCAGGTCAAATACCATCATAAAGGCATCGCATTGCCTTTAAAGAGGCGCTGGCTGACACTCTGGCCTCCGCCGCTGGCAGTGAGCGACGTGGGCATGCTGGGGAGCACGGAGTCGGCCGAGTCTACCTCAGGCACGCTGGAGGCGCGCCACTACCTGCGGGCCATTGTATCCACCCCGGTCCGCATCACTGTCAACCACACCTACGACGAGATCGGCAGGTTCGAGCTCATGGCCACTGCATACGCCAACGGTCAGATCGAGTCCTACGCCGGCACCGGACAGGCCATCGACGTACAGGTCAGAGCCGTGGTCCCGTACTGTGTTACTTCCCGCAGCCAGTCAGCCGTTTCCACTGTGTGGGGTGTTTGGTGCTCTAACGGAGGGCCGGGTCGCCTGGTGCACTGTGTGGGGTGTTTGGTGCTCTAACGGAGGACCATAGTCGGGTTAGTCTCACATGCCCTTAGTGCACTGCATGTGAGACAGCCTAGTACTCGAAAGGTCAGGTTAGGTCGCGGTCCTGCACTTTGTATGTGAGATAGCTTGGTGATCCCACGAAAGGCTTGTAATGTGAGGCATCTAAATAGGTTCACGTAACATGCTGTTGTGTTTACGTGGATCATACAGACAGCACATGGGTCCGGTGATAGTCTAAAGCACGGCTCAACACTATCCACTACACTCAAGAGACAGGCACGTTAGACTCGAATAGCCCCGTTTAACACAGGGGTTGTTAAACGGGGCTATTCCGAGTCTAACGTGCCTGCCTCTTGAGTGCAGAGCATGTGTGCCCTTCTGGGCGTTATATAACCTTAAGATGTTCGTCCGCCCGAAATCCAAAATAACTAACTAACTAACTAATCATTAACTAACAACAATATGGTATCTAGTATAAAGTATATGCGCGCATGCTGCCCTCAATTAAAATGTTATAAATTATCGACTTATGTAGTCTATGTGTAATTAAAGAAGCGACTAATGAAAGCAACCAAGAAGTGAACGTGTTTGCTTCCTCAAAATCATTGATTTGTTCACGGATGCCAAATTATTATTTCAATATCATCTCCACGATTGTTTTCCGATTTTAACGTGATAAACTCAAGACAAAAACTTCAAATCCGATATAATTGGCATGGACCCTTTACCGGAGCACCCCAAAGCCTTTCAGCCAACTTGTATAATCCACCTGCCTGTCCGGTATGGCCGGGCCTCAGACCACGGTCCGCCCTTTCCCAGGTGCCGGTGCGAGGTCTGAAGGTGACCCTGGACCCTGAGCACGTCACTGTCAACAACAAGACCAACATCACCGTCACGCTGACCACCGGCAGCTTCGTCACCGTCAAGTTCCAGTTCGGAGAGGCGGCGCTTGGCGGGACCGACGAAGAGGAAACCAGTGACAGTAAGCTGTTTCTCACTGAACTGCGAAGCACGCCATCTTATTATTTGACAGCCTTACGCTTTTGGTGGCTTGTAAGGATTCGTGTTTAAAAAAATTAAATTCCAGCTTTCATTTCGGTTAGACTGCAGCGTTGCATTGTTCGTTGTTTGTGCTCCGCAGACGTGGAAAACGACGCCTGGTCCAAGATCTACTGGTACAGGCGCGGAGACCCGGGCCCGCGCTACGTCATCATCACCGCCAAGAACAAGTGGGGCACACTGGAGTTCCGCCACACGCTCTATGTGCAGAGGAAGGTCACTGACAAGTGGTTCCTGCTGGATAACGCGCCCGTGCTCTGGCCAGTACCAGGTGTGGCTGCCCACTTTTTAAACTAGCTTTCATAGTTATTATCCGGCAGTGACGATAAAGAATCAGTGAGGTAGATTCTCCTTCAGAGAGGCGCTAAATTTATACATGTATCGCGCGAACGAAATAAACTGGTATGGAAGAAATTCTTTCCTTCTGGTATTTAGTACCCCGTCATTGAACGAGTGTTGCCTCGGCAGGTGACGTCAACTTCACGGTGGTGTACCCGGCGAACCTGCAGCTGCCGACGATGGCCTCCGCCCAGCTGTTCACGGGCGATGGCTACGTCATCGAGTGGGAGATCCCTGAGGAGCGCGAACAGGGCGAAGTTTACGAAGTCGGCTTCAACAGGTCAGCGGTCTTGCATTGGGGGAGCAAAGTGTATTGCAGATCCTCATGATTTAATCATTATGTCAAAAGATTCTAATTAGATCTATCTAAAGCGATGCAGCTCAGGTATTATCATTGGTTTGGAAAGCGTTAAAGGAAGCATGCCACAGGAAATATTTGAAGGTATGATTGAACCATAAAATCATCATGCAAGTACAGCATTCAATCTTCAGTCTACCCACCACTTTAAGATTGGATGTTTTATCATTGCTTCTGATCGTGGAAATGACATGTCATTAAAACATCCCATCTTAAAGTGGTGGGTAGACTGAAGATTGAATGCTGTACTTGCATGATGACTTCACACTGAGACTTCATATATAGTGATTGTCCAAATTTTCGACATAATCTGAAATTTCAGTGGCATTTGGATTTGCCTGATATGCTTGATTGTCTCTCTTATTTGATTTTTACTGTTATTTTACAAATTTCCAGCAACGGAGGATTACAATATAAATAGTTCCACCGTCCCATAAATATAGTTAGTATCAGCTCGGTGCAGTCTCAATTCACCACCCTGCACAATGTGCCGGTGTTCATCACGCCAATACCGTATCCATGTGAGAACTTCAGTTCCAGGCTGCTGATACTAAGCTGTCATTCCTGACCGACAGAACCTACGAGTTCGAAGGCACGTATCGCGCCAAGCTGAGAGTCTACAACTTAGCCTCCGAGTTCGAGATGACCAACAGGGTGCCGGTCTGGGCGGAGATAAAAAACCTGACCACTGTAGCGTACTACCTGCCGTTCCTTCCCATCGGTGAGCCAGTTGCCAAAGGCAGCGACTGTCTTGCAATGAAATTCCACAATAAGTTCAAGTACACTAGATATCTGAGACAGCAAATGTTGGTGAAGAACAGAAATCAAACAGAAGTATAATGCGCTGATGATAAAAACCTTCATACTGCCTCTTAACACGCGCAGTAGAAAGGGGTCGGGTGTCAACCTATAGTGGAGGAAGTCCTAACGTGCCTCCCTCCGTGAGATGTCGGAAACCAAGAGGGTTAAAAACGCACATTCGGGGGTGCGTGGGGGACCATGGTGATGTACAAAATGGCGCCAATTATCATTGACCCAGGTCAATGAAATCATGAATCATGTCAACGATCATCTTCAATGTTAAACAACGTCGTAAAGGTCAAATCTGGGGTGTGCTGGAGGCCTATTGGGAAATCCCGCGATACGAAAAACGAAAATACACTAAAATCGGACTAATTTCATAAGGAGAAGGTCTTACACAATGCTTTCTGAAAATGTTTGGTCATTCAAAGTCATTCAAGGACCTATGTGTAACAATATTATATGTTCCCAATAATGTATGTGGAACACAACTGGCACTAAAGCAGCCTTTAGGCAGACAAATAGGGTTGACCTTGACAAAAAATATTTGAACTTGGCTTGAGACTTTGACGTTGACCGTGGGTAACCATAACTAAGAAATGCTAGCAAAACCTACTTCATACTGTGTCTAGCCATCTGACTGAAACACTGGGGCCAATGACCTCCAAAATGCTTGAATGATCTTGACCTTGACCTTGACCTTAACTTTGATTTTCTTGTCAGGTTACCTTGACACAAACAATTTCCATTATATGACGTTATTACTATAACGACGCCACTTGGTCCGCAGTGCAGGCAAACTGATGCGGCCACGTGATTGCGGCGGTCTCAAAATATACGTCTGAAGCCTAAACGTCAAACATTATTGCCCAATTTCTGTAATTATTTCACTAATCGACGTGCTCATAAATTCTATTAAATCGAGCAAATTAATTCTCTCAAATTCATTCGCCACCCCGGTAGCTCAGTTGGTAGAGCGTTGGGCTCCGGCCCGCTACTCAGAAACAAGCAGTGGCAGTCCATGTCTAGGCTTTGGATCGGTTCCCCTGAGACGCCCCGGTGCTCAATAGTATACCCGACGTAGGTTGGCTGGCAACTGACTGGTGAGAGGGTGACCTGAGCGGCGCGTTCGTCCCTGTGCTTTGTGGGACGTTAAACTTCGGCTTCTAAATTAACATTTTATTGTGGGAGTTGCTCGTTCGGGTGGTGGGGTCGGAGTCTCTGCGACAAGTCCATTGATGACTTTAGTGAGACTCGGACTCCAACAGCCGTACTGGGAACAACTTGGATAAAATTTGTATAAAGTGGCATCGGCTAGCAGAAATCTGGGACGTGATTTTTACCGTCGACCAGCAGAAATATCTGCAGATTCAGTCTTGTGTGAATGATCACTAACAGAGGAATACATAGATAGCATCAGCCATGGCCGATCAATGGCACTCACCAAACCATAGATTCACTTCAAAACAGGTTTAAGAATACGGACCTAACTAGTTTCTCTCCTCACAGGTGGAGAGGCTTACCTTCCAGGCACAGGACCTGAGCTGGACTCATTTCCGATCGAACGTAATGTCTCCTTCTTCCTCAACATGACGCAGGGTACCATCTTCCAGTACATGCTGGAGATGGATAATGGCACGTTCCTCACCAACTCGTCCACGTCCCCGGTGGACTATATTTTCCCGGAGGTAGGGGATGATGATGATGATGATTATGATGATGATGATGATGATGTTATGATGATGATGATGATGATGATGATGATGATGATGATGATGATGATGATGATGATGATGATGATGATGATGCATCATCATGATATATTTTTGAACCGCAAAAGGTAACCTAAAGCAACAAAACTGAAATGGTGACGTGCGAATAGCGTTTGTTCGAATTACATAGATTTAAGACACCTCATAGATCTTTCAAAATATATTTGCTACAGGGCATGGTAAAAGCAATTTGAGAAGAATACTTCGCAAATACAGCTGTCAGAGATGTCCGCACTGCTATGTCTACCAGTAGATAGGCTCAATTCTGGACGCATCAATCACCTCTCACTCTGTACGCGTCAGAACCATTGGTCTGATCTGAACGGTATGACCCTGGATCGGAACACATGGCTGACCTGTTATGACCTCTTGTACCCCAGCCAGGAACATACGCAGTGAGCCTGTACGGATGGAACCCTCTGCAGGGGCGCTCTCTCCCTGTCAACGTCACCGTCAAAGGTGGGTAAACCCGCACCGCCGACGCTGTGACTGTGATAAACAACTGTCCATGGAAACTCTGTGTGACGAGTGTTCTGGCATTTCCACTCCGACACAGCTGAATTAGAATCAAATTTGTTTGGTATGAGCGTTGATATGCGAAAGTGTAGATCTTGATACACGTGTGCTGTCGAGTAAAAATGAGGACTGTGGGAAACGTCACAAGTAAGACTTTTCCTCGCAGTGGGCGCTATATGCCCACGAAAGTTGGGACGCCCTTGAGGCTAAATAATCAATCAACCAATATCCCGCAAATGACGCCATGGTGTATCTAAACCTTAAATCTGTCGTCCGCATATCATTGGAGGATGTAGCTGAGCCTGTCGTGCCACACAACTTGAACTCTACGCGTTTGGGCTGCAGTTCTGGAGTCGGCGATAGGCGCCATCATCGACGACTACCTGCTCGTCTCCGAGGCGAAGTCAGCGAAGGACTTTGAGATCCGGATGGAGTCGGTGGGCACTTACGCCTGTCTGGTCTGGAATCCTGGTGACGGATCCAGTGAGTCAGCTGTCGTGCTGGTGGTCTGTTAATACACGCCTGTACCTACGTGAGGAATTGTTGTAATCTCTTCAGAACTCATCGTTAAATCCACTCACCGATTATGTTGTTATTCTGCTGAAATCACCCAAAGGAATTGCATTTTCTTAGAAGTATGATTTCAAATAGTTAGCAGTAATCCTCAACCTCATCAATAGGTACGTGCGTGGTAGTATAATTTGCTTAACGTGTCGTGCCGGTATCAAATTGCCAAGTCCTGCGCCATACATTGGACAAATAAAAGTTCTTACTTTTAAGGCTGCTCCCCTTACTCCTGTGCGAATGTAGTGGTGAGAAATTGTTCAATGTTTCAGAAATTCATGCTTACGGAGACCGGGACACCTGCCACGACGAGTACCCTCCCGGCACCTACATCTACGGCGGTGTAATCCGCAACCCCATGCCGATGAGGGTAGGGATACAGCTGAATGTCTCACTCTACCCAGCAGCGTAGTGAGAATGTTGAATATAAATTAGGTTCAATGATGCTGGGATATTTCTGTGATTCAGTGGAAAATTATATGTGGAGAGGCTCCTTCTATGAAAAAAATTTATTGTTAGGTGGTACGTATTACAATCAAAGCTCATCTGAAAATGTACAGAATCTGATGCATCTAAATAAAAATCTTAGGCATATTCCATGGACAAACTGTTCAATGTTGCGTATTACAAACTGTTCAACGCATCTTCAGGCGAGCCGTAGCAACTTCCGGCCCGAGAACTAGATAAGTTTCATTGGTGGATGTCCATGTTTGGTCCTATTTCTAAATCGGGCCGCATGTGGTCTGTATAAATCTTGTTATTTATATATATCTTGTTATTTAAGAAAAGTATCGACTTCAGATGGAGAAACGCCTTTGAGAATGAACAAATCGATTGAAAAACATGCAAACTTCGCATCTTTTACGTAACATGATTAATCATGCAGACTCATAAAACAAAACCTCGAAACGTCACAATCTCTGAACAAAATAAAAACTGCATCTTAGGGCGAAATGACCGTGGCGCGTCACATTGTCATCTCTAAACATTTAAAGACAGAGCATAATATTTGCCTGTCATTTTTTTCAAGAAGTGCGAACTTCTATCACTCTCCTCTATCACTTGCAGTGGACTTACATGCGAAAGGGTCAGTACTTGATGACCGTGCACGCCTTCAACTTTCTGTCAGCCTCCCGGTATGAGCTGCGCTTCACAGTGTCGTCCATTCCCTGCCGGCCCCCGACCTGAGGATACGCGACAACTCCACCAAGTTCTGGATGCCAAAGGTGGGCGTCCAGTTCATCGACTCACTGAACTGTGGGACATCTTTCTTAATTCCAGAACAACGACTCGTTTATAGTTTGTTTAATTGGAGTCTGTAAAAATGGTGGCACATTTGAGTTTACGGTATAGTAGTTTAAAAAATATAATCAGGGTCTGTACACATCAAAGCCATCAAAGTTTTTCGTATTGTCAATGCCCTCGGCCAAAAAGTAGAGGCAAACACGAGAGGCTGTTGTACACAGAGAACAACTTGCCGCAACAACAGCCATAGCTGGTTAAAGGTGCAGCATTTCCACACCTCGCGCCGAAAACGGTGTTTCTTTGTGAGCTCCGTTCATCGGGTTTCACTTATTGTAGATCCAACTGGGCAAGTAGCTAGAATTCACCTGACGAACTGAACAACTTCATTTGGCCAGCGATCTAAGCAGGGTTGCTCTGATATGATGATAATGCTAGTACCACGAATATCTCTTTAAAATTTGTATTCGTAGCTTGAACAAATCTATTGAAAGACTAGCACCACTGACCATTGTAATATATAGAAATGCTGAGAAAGTCCCGAAAACGAAGTGTGATGAACGACAGCTGATGCCTCAGTAAAGTGGTATTGTTTTTTTCCATTTGCACCACGGTTTCCTAGAATCGGTTCTTCAAGCTTTGAAGAAAAAGAAGTGTTTGAAGCAAAACATTATAGATACCTCAGTTTTTCGTCAACTTGCCCTCTCTTCACTGTAGTTGCTCTCCTGCAGGAATTTTACCGAGCCGACGCTGTCAAGTTGGTGACCGTATGTGCCATTGACTGCAACGCCTCCCTGGAAACAACCAAAACCTGGAGGGCCATCATGATCAATGAATCGTAAGTTACAGCTTCGGCCATTACCCGCCTCCGATTTTCTTATCTAGGCCAAGTATGAAAAACTGCTAAATTGTATGGAGCACACGATCCGCGGGTAGCGGCGAGCTCAGATTGGAAGATTTGCTGGTTTAGAGATGGTATTTCTGGACTATTGAATAACGTGGTATTTTATCTGGATTTTATTTTATTTTTATCTGGAGTGGAAGCTTATTCTCCCTCCTCGTGTGTTATGTGGCAGGTAACATTTGGTAGCATTGTGCGATTTTGTTTAAAGTTTTCTTATTTCAGGTGGGGTACCGAAATTGGTTCCGTGGATTTGTCACCTCTGGACTCGTACCAGAAATCCATTTTGTTCGTACCTCAGCGGTATCTGGAGTACGGCACATTCAAGTTTGAGTACAGCATTCAGATTTCCGGTAAGTATCATTGTCCCTTGTACCTTTTTTGTGTAATCGTACGTGAAACCTTTTTAGCAACATCTAATGAATTGTCAACTCAGTAGCAGGCCTGTGGGCCAATCTGAGACTGCTTTATCATAGGGTAGGGTAACCAGAATGCAAGAAGCAGGGCATGCTATTATTCATATACCATTACTCTCCCCAAAAATCCGGCTCTCACGGAGAAAGCTAGTCAGTTGAGCACATGGAGGGCTTACACGTGTAGGATCTTTTTGCATTCTGCATATTTCCTTTTGAGCTAGATTAACCCCGACAAACATTTTCACGCAAGGTGCTTGGGATTATTTCCGTCGTCAATCGTAATCTGCAGACACAACCACCAGGTAACCCCATGTTTTAGCATAGTTGTCTACTTTGCTGGATTTTTGCATTCACATTCAATTGGAGGCGATGTAAGCCATACTTTTTCTCTTTGCTCTGTGGTGCCAGCTAACACTGTTGTACAGGCGAAGGTATGGACCCATCACAGCCGTTCATCAAGAGAGTTTACACCTACGTCAAGATAAAGAAGTCTCCGCTATCAGTGACCATGGTGGAAGGAGGAAGTTCGGCCATAGCCAGAGGTTATGATCAAATCATACTGCTGGAGCCAGAGAAATTCTCACTGGATCCTGACTATCCCGAAGACAGAGTGAGTGAATTGACCTAAAAACCAGTCACGGTTATGCAAGTGTGAGCCATGGCACCCATAGAGGAAATTTTACTCGGGCAATTGAGTGCTACCTGTTGGTTAACAACTGCTCTTTGCTTATGTTTAAGGGGAATGTGGCACCTTTATAACATGATTTTAAAGGGAATGTGGCACCTTGGTCGAATCCTGGAATTTAGTGTTATTAGGCGTACTTTTAGTAAAAAATTTATTATTATTATTTATTTTATTCACCAAAAAAAATAAGGACCTTAAATGAAAAAAAAAAAAAAAAAAAAAAAAAAAAAAAAAAAAATTTTATATAAATAAAAAACCACAAAAAACCCCCCAAACAAAAAAATTCTTTTAAAACCTTTTTTAATTTGGGGGGGGGTTTTTTTTAAAAAAAAAAAAAAAAAAAAAAAAAAAAAAAGAAAAAAAAAATTAAAAAAAAAAAAAAAAAAAAAACAACCCCACCCCCCGCCCCCCCCCCGCATAAAAATTTTTTAAAATATTAAATTTTTTAATTTTTTTTTTTCCCCCCCCCACCCCCCCAATCAAAAAAAAAAAACCACAAAAAAAAAAAAAAAAAAAAAAAAAAAAAAAGTTGGGGGGGGGTTTTAAAAATTTTTTTTTTTTTTTTTTTTTTTTTTTTTTAAATAATGAAACCACTCACGATTTCTCTGAAAAATGTACAATAAGCTTAATATTTGGTTTTTAAAAATACTCCTCTAGAAAAAGAAATAAATATCAGCCTGTGGATGATGTCACGATCTTGCAACCACTACCATACTTGAAACGCTTCAAGGGCTTCGATTGGCTGATGCTCATCGTGACGTCAGCATATGTCGTCACACCAGTAGCTCACAACAATGGCCGCCCGGCGACGGGGGGCTGATGGGGGCTGGTGTCAGGTAGGTTTTAGCTTTTTTCTACGGAAATATCGAGTTCCAAGACAAATGAAATATGGAGTACCGGGTTTTCCGACCTGCTTTACAACTTGGCTATCTCAGTTAAAATCACGTTGTGAAGGTGCCACATTCCCTTTAACTGAGGTAGCCAGGTTGTAAAGTATGCCGGAAAACCCGATGTCTATTGTCTATCATTTGTCGTGAAACTCAAAATTTTCGAGGTGAAAACTAAAAACCGGCCTGAAATTTGCCCTAAATCTACCCCAGCCAGGCGGCCACAGCTATCAGCTGTTGGTGTGACGACAGCGGTGACGTCACGGTGAGTAATCAGTCAATTGAAGCCCTTGAAGGCTATTGAATATGGTTTTAGTTGCCAGATCATGACGTAATCCACAGGCAGAGGTGTATTTTTCACCATAGAGGAGCATCCTAGAAATTAAAATATTGAGCTCATTGTACATTTTTCACAGAAATCTTGAACGTGTCAATGATTTTCGGCTAAAAATGTCCCTAATTACACTGAATTCCTGGACTCGACCGAAGTGCTACATTCCCTTTAAGTTTACTGGGTTGTTAGTGAACCTGAATGATAATGTTGGGTTTAACGACGCACCCACCGACTGCCAAAGCTTTACGGCGTCACCAACTCTTACCTTGTTGGAAGGGAGTTGGGGAATCAGATAAACTTATTCAGAGGCTCCACCGGGACTTGAATTCGAGACCTGTGGCTCAGCAGACTTTGATGTTTTCCACTGAGCCATTCATCCCCCAGTTAGTGAACCTGAACAACAGTTTGGTCTCAGAACTGTAACCCGAAACGGCGCGACACGTCTCCATTATCAAGCGTATGGACTATTGCCGCTGACTGTGGTGTGGTGCCGCCGACTGCCTCAGGAGCTGGAGTACTGGTGGTTCTGCCGGCGCATGCCTGACGAGGAGCTGTCGAAGACCAGGACGGGGTGGCTGCGTCCCACCGAGCCGCTACAGAACCCCATCATGAACGCCACCGCCGAGCTGTACGACTGGGTGTTCGACAACGTCACCAACACCACCTACGAGGTGGAGAAGCCCGACCTCGGCGGGTGCTTCGGACAGGGACCAGGTGAGTGCGGGCCTGGAGACGTGTGCAGGTACCGAGGGTCGCGCTTCTTCGACAACCTAATTACTGGACTATCGATGGCCGTGTACTAGTTCACTAAAATCCTAACTCTCTGCGCGATATAATGGCAAACCATACAAGTTGGACCTGTCGGTGCGATCAGCGGATCATTTCATGACAATGCCACTGGTCGATAGCATCCTCGTGTCGTGGCTTTTGATCCGATTCTTGCCAGAGTGCAAGGATGGTGCTAATTACCTACGATTTTAATATATTTGCCTCGTTTGCCTGTGACTTTCCCTTGTATATAATGTACCTTTTCACTGGAATAGCCGTCAGAATTTTATGAAGAACCATGGATTTTATGAGAACATGCCGCCGAAGCCAGCTGACATGACTTCGGCGTTCTGCCAGGAATGCTGAACGTGACGGGCGGCACGTTGCAGCTCAACACGCTACAGCTTCGGACTAACAATATCACGCTGGAAATCAATGTGCAAATGCGCAAGAAGAACACCGAGGACAAGCGCAAGGCCATCGGCACCATTCTGGTGGACGTGGTGCCCGGGGCACCTCCCATCGTCCGATCGGCGTAAGCCATCCCACGTACACTCGCGTAGTCACGTACCAGGCGAATCGTCTACCGAAGACATGTCGCAACTTGCTGGCTAGGAAAAAACAGGTCACCTGGTGAACCGTGCTTTGATAAAAGGTATCCATTGTTGTCATACTCATGTGTTTTGGCTGACCTTGAAAGGGGCGCAAAATGACCGTCACAGTTGATTTGCCCTAAACTCCGTATAACGATGATGACGATTGCTGTCATGACCTTTGCTAGTCTTTTTCATGCTATAAAAGCTGAGATTTACACTCGGGTCAGTATAATGCTTGTTTCGTATATCACCTATAGCACTCATGAAAAGTTTTTGTTTTAACTCAATTAGGAAGATGAACCAAGCTTGACTAAATGCATACCCAGGTTTTATCTGAAAGGATACCTTGTGTCCAATTTATTACTGTTATCGCTCTTATTCCTTGGGGCGTTAGCGCATTACCTTAAAAAAACACTGCAAAATTTACCATATAAATAGACACACAAAACTTACCGCGGGGGCGGTGTGCCTCGTATGTAGTGGAGCCGTAGAGACTAAACGCGTGAGGCACGGATGTCGCCAGCAGCCAGTGAGGACAGGCTCCCTTGTCCGCAGCTGCCAGGTCGCGGACATGTGTCGCGTGTCCGACAAGGGCTCCATCATCAACCCCAGCTCGCGTGTCGCCCTCGTCGGCATGTGTGAAGAGTTCTGTGACGGTCCTCTCAGATGGAACTGGAAGATAAGCTACGTCAGAAACTTCACAGGTACCTTATGCCTGCCTCGTTTGGTCCCGCAATGTGGTTGACTAAACATTCCCCGCCGTTTTTACCCCTTATGCAGTTAGCCTTGTATGAGTGTTTGAAATTTTAAATCACACATTTGATAATTAAACAGGACTCATTGCCGGGCTGTTGTGTTTCATTCCGCAGCTTTGTAATTGACGCTCAATTTATATTGATTTGTTCATGCCACTTCTCTCATTTTCAGAGTACAAGATTAAAAACAGCGACCAGTATATCATCGGGGTGGGGAAGCCACAGGTTGCCATCAAGAAATCCCTCTACAGCGACTACCCGGGCATCTTCGAGTTTCGCGTGCAGCTGGGCGTCACTCGGCTCTTCGTGAGTGAAGTGGAGGGGGAGATGGGCACATGTGCTGTTGTTACAATCAGGACGGGAAATTTATTCCCAATCCACGCGGGAGGGGTTATGGACGAATTGGCACAAATTTATTCATTCCTCAGTTATAGGTGCATGATAATACAAACCTCGCGGGAGAATCCAAATCCAGAGGGAGTCCAACTCTCACACCTTTCCTCGGGATCTCCAAACATGGCCACAAGCGTACCTTTTTTTGCTTTTCAACGAATAACTGTCAAATATGTGGTATAGAAATTCCCCAGCGGTATGAAATCGCTGTTGTTGCCCTGGCCGATGGTATAACCGAGGGCACCACTGGTCTGTGTCCCCAGGACAGCGAGACTGGCATTGCTATGATGTACCTGCTGCTGAACCAGGCCCCCACCGGCGGCTCGTGCTCAGTCACACCGCCCGAGGGCCGGGTGGTGAACCTGCAGGCTCAGGGTGTCTCGGCTGAGGCTTACGACCCCGCCATGGTGGCGCCCGGGGCTCAGGACGATATCCCTCCCTCCAACGACACGGACATCGGTGAGAGGAAGGGCGGCGCGAGCGACTCGTGCCATGCTCAACATCTGACACGTTTTCCCAATAGGTTTCGAGACGAATGCTGTTGTATAGACGCTGATCTTATTTACCTCTGCACGGAAGTCAGTGCGATGTTAGTGTGCTGTCTTTTTTGTTAAGGATTAAATTCATGGGCGGGTAGAAGAATCCTGCAGATTATTCGGAAATGAATGAGCTGGATGTGGTTGTCTTTACAGTGGCTCCGGTAGTCTACCCGATCCCCGGCCGCGCCCTCACTGAGGACTGGTACGTGGAGTGCAAGGACTTCAAGGATCCTGACGGCGATAAAATCGGCAAATACATCTTCTTCAGTAAGCAGGAATACTTTAGAACAGTGTTCATGATGTCCCTTTCAGTGACAACAGTGTCAGCAGTGTCCCTTTCTTCGACATTACCATCCTTTATCGGCGTTCAGTATACTGCCTCCACTGAATGTACTAGTTACTTGTGTACGCTACTCGTATTTGTGCCTTTTCGCGATATGAATGAATTCAGTATATGAAGCGCACCTTATTTTTTCATCTAGATGCTAGGAATTTCTTTTGCGCTTCCCAAAATGATTTTTACCTGAGCAGCTTGTTGAAGGTGGCCCTGTCCTATCCGTGAAGAAATTCCCTCGTAACTCCAATTTCATTCGCTCCCCATGGCTTTTTGTCAAGGTAAAATGCATTTTCACCGGGGCACGTAGGTGTAGTGATGACGCTAGTGTTTTTTTTACAGTCAAAGACTCGAAAGAAGGCTTTACAAGAACACTGAAATTCGGGAAGGATAGAAAGGATCGGTTCGTCTTTCCTTACGGCTCATGGGAGTTTTATGTGACAATCTTCGACAACTTCGATGCGGCCCGTGATATTCTTATCGACATAATCATGGTTAGTTATTGACGCATGCACGCTATTGTGTCTTGAAGCTTGAATCTCTTTTTCTTGTTTTCTTGCTTTGGTTTGGTGCAATTTTTCGTGCATTGCCACAGCACAACTTTAAATGAATAAGCAGAAGGTAAATGAAGTGATGATAGATTCAGGATAATGCTCACAAGGCTGCTGTTATCTCTCGGTCTCTGTCCAACGAAGGATCAGATTTTTAGGCGGATACTGTTTGTAAACTTCCAGGTGGGACAAATACTGATCTAGTTGGGAGAATTAGCCGTGGTGAGAAGCATTTGATTAATTGCAAAGCTAGCGGCCACTTACACTCATGCGTGCTGTCCGATTTTTCCGCACCTTCTGACATTTTGTAATGGTCCTGCTTCTTTGACTACTGCAATTCAACGTCCAGTTCACTGATCCGACTGTAATCTAAGCCCCATTTTTGTGACTTCAGACTTCGACACCAACCAAGGGCGAGTACTCGTCTTGGGAGGCGAGGAAGGACCTGGCGCGCGCGATGGGGGAGGGCGACCAGGCTCGTCTCAACCAGCTGCTGCAGGCCCGGGCCTCTCTGCAGGAGATCACTCTACCCGACGACCCGGTGAGGGGTCTAAGGAAGTGCCCGGTGTCCGCTTCCGGTCCAAACTGACCGAAGGGAAGCCATCAGATAATACAGCTAGTATCGGAACCTCGTTGGCTGCTGCCTCTGTGGGAAACGCTTTGTTACGGTTGCTAGCCTGATCATGAGTGCCTAACTTTTGCGTAACTTTAACGAAAACCTCAATAGTAGAGATGAGACTTCTCACAGCATAAAACGAGGACGGAGATGTACTGCTGAATACAAAAAAATAGGATCGCTTCGCTGGTTAATTTGGTCGAATCGTATATTTTTCAAGGGAAGATAAGCCAAGTAAAAAACCGGGACCATCTCAGTTCTGTCACCTCGCACTCCTATGTGGGAATAATGCATGGTATATGATGTATATCTATTCATATGCTGTGCAGTGCGAGTTGGATTTCCAAGTCGCATCTGGTCCAAGAAGTGTGCACAAGAGCCATGTCCAATAAAGTGGGTGTCGGAGATTTTGTGGTGTGGCACAGACAGTATATACTATTGAACTTAAGGGGTTAGGCTCATCGCAGATCCAAGATGATGAGCAAAACTTGTATGTCATCATCTAATAATGGATTTAAGCTGTCTTGAATAAACTCCTTTCCCGAACTGAGGGTGTAAGCATGGTCAAAAGATATGCATCGGTCCAAAAATTTAGCTATATTCTGTAACAGCATTCAAAAAGACCATCATGTTGGCAGCAAAGGGTACCTGCAGTTAGATTTCAGAACCACCGGTTGTCTTACTCCCTTCATATCAGAACTGTGGGACGTATGCCGATGCCCAGGTGGAGGAGGTCACGACAACCGCCGCTTACGACGACTACGACGGAGAGCCCGAGGTGCAGACGATGGACCCGGAGGAGCTGGCCGAGCTGCTGGCCGAGCAGGAGCGGCTTCGACTGGAGACTCTGGGCATGCAGGCAGAGGTGAGCGGATTGGAGACTCTGGGCATGCAGGCAGAGGTAAGCGGACTGGAGACCCTGGGTATGCAGTCAGAGGTGAGCAGATTGGAGACTGGGTATGCAGGCAGAGGTGAGCGGATTGGCGACTGGGCATGCAGGCAGAGGTAAGCGGACTGGAGACTGGGCATGCAGGCAGAGGTAAGCAGACTGGAGACTCTGGGCATGCAGGCGGAGGTAAGCGGACTGGAGACTCTGGGCATGCAGGCAGAGGTGAGCGGATTGGCGACTCTGGGCATGCAGGCAGAGGTAAGCGGACTGGAAACTCTGGGCATGCAGGCAGAGGTAAGCGGACTGGAGACTCTGGGCATGCAGGCAGAGGTAAGCGGACTGGAGACTCTGGGCATGAAGGCAGAGGTGGGCGGACTGGAGACTCTGGGCATGCAGGCGCAGGTGATCATATATAATTATGTACATCAGAAATATATACGACGGTTCTTTTGCAGGTGAATTTGGCTTAAGATACTTAGCTGGAATACTTAGAGCACCTTTTTAACAGTTGGCACGATTGTAAGCGGGTGCTTCTGAGTACGCCGTCGAAGTGCGTGCGACATCGTGGTCGGTAATATCAGTCACGGCCGCGTCGCCTGCCGACAGGAGAACCGGCTGATGCTGATCCAGGCGAAGGACCTGAACCAGGACACGCTGGACGACTGCACGCTGGTGCTGGGCACCACCGCCGCCATCATCGGCGACGGCAAGGCCGTTGACTCAGTCGGTGGGTCTGGATGTGGGAACTGTCGCAATGAGGAGGCGGGGATGCCATCGCTTGAAACACAAGGGGTCAACACAAAAAAAGCGGTTCTGGGAGAGGGATATACGACTGCAGTCTTAAAATTGTGTGCGTTTATGTTTTTATTTATGTATTTACTCATTTATCTTTGGCGGGCTGTGGACGGGACATGGCCCCTAACGCCCCCAGATCCGTTGGTGCTTCGTAGATTACAAAGGAGTTGTGGAGGCCCGGAATGTGATATATTTGATTTTACCGTTGAAGTAAGGGGTTCCAGTGGAGGGATAGGTTCTCAGTTCTCTGATGGGTTCTCCAAGGGTTCTCAGTGGAGGGTTGGTATGACTCAAAAGTCTGGATTCAGATGCAGCAAGCATGGGAGTTACAACACTGAATCACAGTCTTCATACATGAAAAAATGAGTCACCGAAAATTTAGAAATTTAGATTGCATTAAATCAAATTTGATCAGGGGTTGTGGATTTATATTTCTTTGGGGTGCCCGGGCACCCCCAATGAAACGTTGTGTTAGTGTTAAAAGCTCCTTTAAATCTAATTGTTAATCCTTTTCAGGACTTTGAAATGCTTTTATTTGATTCAGCAGGCTTGTGTGAGCACCAAAACAAAGATAACGTAATGATATATGTTTTTGTCTGATGGTTATTGGTATTCTTTCAAATTTGGGCACCCCCAATGATTTTCGAAAAGCCATGCTCCTGCATTTGACCATCGGCAGAACCAAGATTTCAGGTGGAAGGAGGCACTTTGGCCAGAGGGGTTGCCATTTAGGTCCGAATGGGGTACCATTTGGGTCCGGAGGGGTGCCATTTGGGTCCGGAGGGGTGCCATTCGGTCCATTGGGGCCAATTGTTTAGGTGTGATCCATCAAAGGGGCGCCAAACTTTATCGTTGAGGTCCTTTTACTTGCATGCTGGGGATGGGGTGTAAACAGGGGCGCAGCCAGAGCTTTCGTATGGGGGGGCACACCAACCCTGAGGGGCACCCCGGGGAAAAAGGGCACTTTTAGGTATCCTAAAAAACTTACTATATCTTTGTTTATATAATTTTTTGGGCATCTTTGGTTCAATAAAAATGCAAAGAAATCATTGACGGAGAAGGAAAACTCGATTAAATCCGAAAAAGGAACAAGATATCACCGAAATGCCATAGAAGTAGCCAAAACACTACTTTTTTGGATAGATTTAAGGGCAGCCAACTCATGCAAGTACTTAACATCAGAGAAATCAGCGGAGCATGTGATATCTGTTACAATGTGCAGGTTAAGGCATATTGGAGTCGAAAATTTTTGTTAGTTTAGTTTAGTTTAGTTTATTAAACATATCACCAACGGGTCAGTAAAACCCACTTATAGATGAAGTCGATAAGATAAAAGCAGTACACTGGATCAAACAAACAAAACGATAAAATGTAAATAACGCTAAAAACATCCACTCTCGTCGAGCACACTGTATACACCTTAGACAGTAAAGGAAAAGGCGATCACTCGCTTCTTAAAATCTCCTAAGCTCGTGTGCCAGATATCAACGTCCCTATTTGCATTTAAAAACCTGTTACAGACACGGGGAATTCTGGTAAACATGCTCGACCTTACAGTGTTAGTTCTGGCGTAGGGAACGTTGAAAAGCAACCAGTTTCGAAGTGCACGGGAGGCGCTGCCAATGGGAAGCATTCCAAAAGAAAATGTGAATCAATTTTGTGATTATGAATGTTTCTGATGAACATAATATCATACTGTAACCTTCTCGCGGATAAGGATGCCAACCCAAAATGACGGAGAAGGTCAGCATACTCCAGTGAAACGTTTTGAACACGACACCTTGCGCAGAGCCAAATAAGAAACTTGTGCTGAATTTTGTCCGCACGCCCACTGGTTTTGTCGTGACGAGTGAGCCCTAGCTGAATGCGGATTAAGTTCCTTGCCTCCCACAATCGCCGTGGGACGAGGAGTAGCATAGTGTCTTTGGAAGAACACATTTTTGCTGCCGGAAAAATTTGGGAGATACCTTTTGAACGCGTTTATTAAGTTCCATATTCGCAAGGCTCGGTCCCAGTTAAGAGTAAACAAAAGGTGAACAGGCCGGTGGTTTGGATGGGGATGGTGTGACAGGGCTGAAAATTGTGAAAACTATTTCTTCATCTAAATTAATTAGTAGAAATCCTGGTTTAGGGGACTGTGCTCTGAGCTCAGGGGCACATGCCTTTTTATCATCCCTTCCCAGAATCCACCAGTATAATAAGCAATTTATATAACCAGGGGTGCCTAGGTATCACAAGCCGTTTTAGAGATTCCTCATTCCCCGTTAGCTCCATTTTACAAGGGGAGTTTCCATTGTGTTCTTATTCCCCATCTATTCAAGACCAGCTCTGGGGCCCCCAGGTGTGGATCAGAGGCCTCAAGAGCAACTTCCCCCATCCCCCCAGTTGTGCCTCCAAGGAATAGACTAGCTCAGTGACCCCGCCCCAAGATGATGGGAGTTGGCCTTGTGTTCTTATTATCTATCTATTCAAGATCATCTCAGGGGCCCCTGATGTAGATCAGGGCCACAGAGCAGCTCATGCTTCACCCAGGGACTAGACTAGCTCATTGGTCCCAGAGACGAGGTCATCAGACTAGCTCAATGGGCCACAGATAGGCTCATAGGGCCTTAAACCAGTTCAAGAAGCCCCAGAACAGTTTAAGGCGCCAGATCACTTCAGGGGGCCTCAAGCCAACTTAAGGGGCTCTCACAAGCTCAGCGCCCGGACCAGCTCAGGGTACCCTCAGAACCTAGATCCGCTCTTGGGCCCCAGATCAGCTCTTGGGGCCCCAGATCAGTCCAGGGGCCTCAAGTCAGGTCAGGGGCAAGATCAAGTCAGGGGCACTAATTCAGCTTAGGAATCCTCACCAGCTCGGGGCCCAAGCAGTTCAAAAGCCCCAGAGCTGCTCAGGGAACACCAGATCGGCCCATAGGGCACCAGATCAGCTCCGGGGACAAACAATCAGATCAGTGGTCCCCGACCAGCTTGGGAATACCAGATCAAGTCAGGAGGCACTTAATCAGCTCAGGAGCCCCATACCATCTCAGGGGCCCTCATCAGCCTCTGTGAGCCCAGCTCAGCTCAGGGCTTTAGATCTGCTCATGAAATCACGTAAGGAGGCCCAGATCAGCTGAAAGGGCACCAGATTACTCAGGGGGGCATCATATGGGCTCAGGAGGCACCAGATCGACTAAGGGGCATAAGTGCAGCTCAGGTGGCACCAGATCGATCCGCTCGGGGTCCAGATCAGCTCCCGGCCCCCCAGACTATGGCAGGAGCCTAAATCAGCTCAGGGAGCAACATAACAGCTTAGGGGACACAAGGTGGGCTCAGGGCCCACCAAACCAGCTCAGGGGGGACCAGACCATCTAAGGAGACATCAATAATCAGTTGAGGGGGCACCTAATCAGCTGAAGAGGCACCATATTGACTTAGGATACAGAATCAACTTGGGGAGGCATGAGACAGCTCGGGGGCCCGAATCAGCTCAAGGGGCACTAAATCAGCTATCAGGGCCCCAAACAAGTTCGGAAGCATTAGACTAACTCAGAGAGCATTATATAGGTTCAGGAGGCACAATTATTTGCTCAGTGGGGCACTCGATTGACTCAGGCGCACCAGATCCGCTCAAGGGGCCAAGACCAGCTGAGAGGCCACGAGATGAGCTCAAGGAGTACCAGATTGGCTTCACCCGTACGATTATTGGCGACGATGAGGCATTAGGTAGACACATACTAGGTGCCCATACTCTTCCCGGGTGCTTGGAAAGGCGACAGAATGCCCTAGCTGACCGAGAAAGGTATTAAGTTGTCCAACAATAATTTCAATCGCTACATGCGGTCCAGTTACATCTAGGTTCAACGGCTAGGGCTCTAAATTTCGAGCGGCACGGCCCAAATTGGGTACACCACCTGGCAATCAAAAGGGCACCCCGGCAGCGATGGGGGCACGTGCCCCTGTGCCTTCCTGGCTGCACCCCTGGACAGTAGATCAACTCCGGGAGGCATTAAATAAGTTCAGGGGCCCGGATCAGCTCAAGGGGCAATAAAACAGCTAATAGGGCAGCAGGCAAGCTCGGAGGCATCAGACTAACTTGAGAGCATTATATAGGTTCAGAAGGCACAATTATTTATTCAGGGGAGGGGGGCACCAGATTGACTACGAGGGCATCAGATCAGCTCAGAGGGCACATTATCAGCTCGAGGGTTCAAGACCAGCGCTCAGGGGGCACCAGATGAGCTCAAGGGGCACCAGATTAGCTCTGCCCATACGATTATTGGTGACGATGAGGCATTATTTGGAAACGGATTACGTGCCTATACTCTTCCCGGGTGCTTGGAAAGGCGACAGAATGCCCTAACTGACCAAAAAGGCACTTAATTGTCAAACAATAGTTGAAATCGCTAAATGCAGTCTAGTTCCATCTAGGCTCAACGACGTAAGGCACTAAATTTCAAGCGGCACGGCCCAAAAAACGCACACCACCTGGCAATCAAAAGGGCACCCCGGCACCGATGGGGGCACGTGCCCCCTGTGCCCCCCTGGCTGCGCCCCTGAGTGTAAAGAGACGTTTCAGGGGGGGACGGGGGTGGTTTGAGGGGCGCTGGATGTGCTGTTGTATTCTTTTTCCCCTATTTAAGGAGGCAGCATTTTTTCCGTGAAGTTTTTAGAAAAAGAAATTTTCTCCAAAGAACCCTTTGTGAAAAGAACGTATATCATTCATCTTGTTTGCCGTTCCTCAACCTATGTGAACTTCTCTTAAACCGCGTACCGTTCTGGACCAGACCCCGTTCAAGTTGTTTGGCAGCATTACGTCATCATGGCTGGAGAGGCACAACAGTTACTATGCAGGGCATTGGAGAAATTGCACTTTTTCGAAGCTCTAAGTAACCTATTTTAGAACTGTATCAATAAAACTTATATGGTTGAACAGAAGGCTTAAAGATTTTTATTTGTGAAACCATCAGACGTTTTGCAAAAACTCCAGTGAAGAATATTATTTTTACAAATTTTCCAAAGCGTGTCAAAATAAGGACAGGTTCAGCACTAACAGCTGTTTGCAGTAAGACTAATCTCGATTTTGATTGGCCGTTGATTTCTGACCTTTGATTGGCTGTTGGTGGCACCTGCAGCAGAAGACAATAAACACCGGTGATCTCTTGAGCAAAGGTAAACCTATTTCTCTCGGCTATTAAGTAGGCCTGAGTTGATCAAATAAATGCATGCCCTTTTAACAAATTCTTTGAAGTGTTATGATTTTTTCATTAGATTTACGTAAAATACGCTGCTCGCCGTTGAGATCAAGGTTACTGTCAAATGGGTGAAACAAGTTGATTTCGATTTATACTAGATTGCTGCCAAATACGCCCAAACTTGGTATGTTCCAGCTGATCCTTCCAAAAACTTAGTAGAATCTCCTAGAACTTGGTAGGAAAGTACGGTGACGTCATCATGGGAGGACTATATTTAGTAGGAAACTTGGTTGTACCCGTAGTTAAAGTACCCTGTTCTGGACAATGATTCTCGTTCATTCTACTTGAATCTCACTTTCGGTATAGAGCTGCGTTCGTTCTACATCCACGACAAGGTCAGTATATTTCACGAGCTCGGTTTCTGGTACATACGTTGAATGGTTCAGTGCTTCCACCCTCACCTAAGCATACCCCTGCTCCTTTGCTCAATAATTTTGTATTTTACAGTCCAATGAACAAAGTTCCCTGGTTTGATTAGCCTTACACTGCGTTTTTATCATCAAAATACGCCCCTCACGATAGGTAAGGAGGCAGCAGTCAATGCAGTGGGCGGAAAGTGTCTTCAGAGTGTGCTGATGAACGGCACCATCAATGACCCTAAGCAAGCCGAGGGCATGGTCACCAGCAACATGGGCACCATCACAGCCGTGGGAAGGGTGAGTAATACAAAACCGTGGTTGCGCAGTCGGCTAGTATGCGTGTTCGGTCCGATCACGTGAACTTTGCAGCGAACGGAGGGTCGCGACATCGAGTCCGTCCAAAGATGGCAATAGGCGCTCTGTCCCAGCCTAGTTAGTTTCCCCTCCCCTCGTCGTCATGTAACCTCCCAGTGAGTGCAACGGTAAAACCCAAACACAAAATGTACACTTATACTGCTCCTATGCAGGTATCAAACGGTTTGTCCACATTGCTGTAAATAATGTAGAAAATGGTCATCATTCACTATGATCAAGTTCTGGACCAGGTCCACCCACAGACTCAGGAGAAAGTTTTTAAATATGAAGCAGAAATAAAGTTCGACGGGGAGCTGGGGGGGGGTGATTCACCTCTGAGCTAGTTATTCAGGCGCTAGGGCACAACTCACCGCAGAAATGTGTCTCTAAATATTTACACAGTCGTGACGTCTACTTGCAGAGTATCGACAACACAAACTTGAACGGAAACCTGGTGCCCTCGGATATGGTGGGGGCGCGCCGCCGGCGTAGCGCCGACTACGAAAGCGAGGCGTGCGAGGAAGAGAGCGAAGACTGCCAATCTGGCATCTCCCTGGCATTGGAGGTAAGATAAAGACTGCGGAAGGTGGGAAAGTCTGATTTATAAAATGTTTCAGTTTATGGCAACTTCAACAAGCCAAAGAAGTTGCAGCACCCTGCCACGCGTGGGCTACCAGAGGCTTTATCAGGTATTTTCAGACACCAAATAAATTTAAATCAGAGAAGATGATTTGGTATACCAGTATAAGTATAATATTCATCATAGTGGCTAGATCAGTATCGTTAGATGCCATATCAGCATTAGCCATTATCAGCAGACCCAGAATACTCGAAAAGTTGTATTGCTGAAAACGTGTTCTTTTTGTGGAAATTGCTCTGTTCAGAACTTCCCACGGACTACTCAGTTACTGTTTTTGTTTCTCGTTGAATGATTTTCTAGCTCCTGAAAGAATACAAGTTAATTGTCCTGCTCAGAATCGTAAGTACAGTTTTTTTTTACTGCAGGAGCAAAAGCGAAAGGCAGCCCAGCAGGTGCCAGCCATGATGGAGTCGGCCAAGGCCATGCAGGAGAAGCTGCTGTCGATCGCACTGCCGGGCGAGGACCCGTTCACGCTGAAGACGCCTGATGGACTGGAGATGACTCTCGTTATGTAAGTACCCACGCGGCGGAGGTTAGCACGTGCGAATTTTTCGATGTGCTAACGTGAAATAAAGTGGGGAAATTTCCCATATGCATATGCTGCATATTGCAATCCATATTATATGGCATGCATGGTGAATATGCTTTACGGGGGCGCGGTAGTGGGGTGGTCAGCGTAGCTGGCTTCCACGCAGCCGACCCGGGTTCAAGGCCCGGCGGCTTCCCTGAACAAGCAGCAAGCTGGCTCTCGAGAAACCCTTCCAACAGGGAAAGAGTTGGCGACGCCATGACCTTGGCAGTTGGTGCATCGATAACCCCAAAAATCATTATTAGGATATTGTTTACAGATATTCAACAGCATGGTAAAAATGATTTAACACCCGCACTGGAGGGGGGTCTGGCACTAACGCGCACTGGAGGGGGGCCTGGTAGGCCCCCCTAAGATCTCGGAAACTAAGAGGGTTAGAAAAACGCCACTTGGTAGGTGGGTGGGGGCTATGGTGATCTACATGATGACCAATTTTCATTGACCTAGGTCAATATCTTCAAGGTCAAACGAGGTCGTAAAGGTCAAATATTGGCCATGCTGGGATCGATTGGTAAATGCTGTGATTATGCTGGAAAATTGCGGGAATAAGCTAAAGGTGGACAAGGTTCATAGAGAAGAGGTCTCAAAGAGGCTTCCCCACAACTTTTGGGTCAAGGTCATTCAAGGTCATTGACCTTTAAGGTCACCATATGGTATACTACTTATTATTTACACTTTGACTAACACTCTAGCCACTGTTTGGCGGGAAATGAGGATTGACCTTTCCCAATGACCTTTGACCTTGACCTTTGACCTTGGCCTTTGTATTGGGGTACCCTACCGATGACGTCATAACATGATATATGTCAGACGGGGTAACGTCATTTGGCCGGACGCACAGTGGTCAGTGACCTTGAAAGTTCAGATATGACATTGACCTGTGACCTTTGACCTTGACCTTGACCTTCATGTGAAGTGACCTTGACATATAGTCCCGCTTATATGACGTTATGACGTCACCACTCGGTCTTCAATGCAAGCTAACTGGTCCGACCGCGCGTTTACGGCGATCTCAAAATGCAGGTCTGACTTTGAAAGCCTATAAGTCAAAAAATTTTCGGACGATTTTCAAAAACTCTTCACCAATCGACGCGCTATTAAATTCTGTTAAATGTAGCCACGTTTCGGTTTACGGCTACAAGCGGTTCTTCAGCCACCTCGGAAAAACAGGTGGGGGGCCTCCGAGGCCCCCTCCAGTGCGCGTGTTAAATGAGAGGCCATCTTTGTCATTCTCCAGGACAACCGATATATTTGATGGAGTTAATACGTGTAGGTACCTCATCGATTTGAATAGACCTGATGCATTCATCGACTACACTTCCTTATTAGATAATTAATTTGGTGATGAAAACCATAACCTCATGCTTCTGACCTTGATCTGTTCTCATCCTCTGTGTTCTCTCTTGACTTTTCCTCTCTAGATGCATTTAAGAAAACGGAAAGCCATTAGCACGTATGTCAGTCAGACAGCAAGCAGGCGAAACATGTTCTCGCCCTCAGTGAGCGGACCATTTTGAGTGACTCCGTGTGTAACACCGATTCTGTAACCAGGATGGAGGGCTGGCAGTTGGACGGCTACAGGATCCCGCTCGGGGAGGGCATGTACCAGTTCCCCAGCCTCTGCGCCATCCTGCACGCTGAGACCAACTGCAGCGAGGCCTACAACATGACCATCGGCATCCAGGCCATCAACTGGCCCACACTGCTCTACGTGAGTTGTCTGAAATCGGGAGTTGAATTTGGAGTAGTCGGCTGAATGATGCATGATGGCACTGGCGGGGACATGGGGCAGATGTAGACAAGGCAATTCTGTCATCCCCTCACTCCAGCCCCACGATTATGCCCGATTTGCTTTAAAAATTCACGATTTTTGACTCCTTGCCCTCCCCGCTGTAACCCACCCCGCCAAAACCGCTGTAGATCTGTCCCTGCATATTGGTGTTTCCGAATTGGTTCTCAGGTTTCACTGACAGTTTTTACCCCATAATAATAATTTTGGGGCTTATCGACGCACCAACTGCCAGGGTCATATGGCGTCGCCAACTCTTTCCCTGTTGGAAGGGTTTCTCGGGAGCCAGCTTGCTCCTTGTTCAGGGAAGCCGCCGGGCCTTGAACCCGGGTCGGCTGCGTGGAAGCCAGCTACGCTGACCACCCACTACCGCGTTACCCCATGTTCTTGGTGGTGTCGAATAACGACTGACGCTTTATGGGGTATTCCCACTTAAACTCCTTATGTTGGAGAAGATTTCCAAACACCTTGCCTTCTAGACTAGACGTAACGTGCACACCGCCTGCAGGAAAGGTGGCTGCCTCCATTGGCGGACGCAGGGGGGCATTCCGGCCATGCCCCCTCAAAGCGCTGGAGGGGGGGCCAAACTATCTTTTAGCCCCCAAACGCCGGAAAATTAAAAAAGGTGTTTACACTAGGTCTGTAGTTCAAAAAATATTCGCTCCCACCTCCCCCGCCCCCCCCGAGAGCGATCTTGTACTTGGAGAAGTAGCTTATACTAGGTCTGTCGAGCACTGAAAAGAGGTGTTTACACTAGGTCTGTAGAGCAAAAAATCTTCGCTCCCACCCACCCCCCCCAGGAGGAGAGGCAAACATGGGTTTGGCTCCCCAAAACTCGGGTCTGCGTCCGCCCCCCGGGCTGCCTCTCCTTACAGTTGGAGGCATATTTGCAAAAAAGTGACATTGCCATCCAGAGAGTGGCGCGGTTCTTGAGATACGGGTTTAAGTGATCCTGGTGGTGTCAGACACGCTGCAAACATCATGGTCTCTGGCTGTTGACGCACAGTTTCGATTTTAGGTTTTGCCTTGCGTTTTTCATGCTGTAGCCCAACCTTGCCGATGGGCACCATTATACCTACGTTGTCAGTGCGCCCTAAAACCCCAAATATGATGATGATGATGATGATGTTGATGATTATGATGATGATGATGATGATTATGATGATGATGATGATGATGATGATGATGATGATGATGATGATGATGATGATGATGATGATGACCAACTTTGCCACTGGCCCTGAAAGACTCATCCCTGGCATAGTAAGAACTCGGGTGTGGGGTGCCTTTCGCCGCAGTCTGGCCCCCATCCCGATTCTAAGCGTGTAGACTGCGCTACAATAACTCGTTCCCTCGTTTGTCAGTCGTACGGCGAGGGCACGGACCTGGTGAGCAAGGAGTCCAAGAACATGCAGCTGAAGCTGGTGAGCCGGGTGGGCACCACAACAGAGCTGGAACAGATTCCCGTCTACGACCTCCCGGGCAACCAGCGCATCAGTATCCGCGTGCCCCGCGGCAAGAAGGGCTCCAAGCCTGCTCTGCCCGGTACGAAACTGGCAGCTGAAGCAGAGCGGCATGATGCTAGATGAATCAGGTGGCACAAAATGGTGTTCGTTTTTACATACTGTTTGTTGTCTGTAGAGAAATATGGCACATTGATTGCAGCCGCTGTCGATTCCATCTTCAACAGATTCTTGCATTGAACTTGAATCTACTAGGGGCAAGACCAGCACTAGTAGTGCCACTTGTTTAGCCATTCTATACTTGTCCTGTCTCCAGAACCCAGCTTCGTAGAGCCGCGGCCCAACTCCAAGGAGATAATGATGTACCACTCGTTCAACGTGACGCGTCCGTACGTGGCAATCAGCGTGGAGGTGGGCGTGTCGAGGCCGGACGCTCAGCTGGTGGTGTTCATGCGCCGCGGGGAGAAGCCCACGCTGACCCAGTACGACTGGGTGTGGAAGATCCAGCTCCCCACCAACTTCACCGTAGATGGTGAGTGGAGCTCCGAGTCAGAACGGTTCGAGCAGCGGGCCAGTGGCTGACTGTTTCCTGGCTATATGGCTCCGTCTGAGTGTGCTTGCCCGTTGGTGTGCTCACTTCATATTTCTTTCAGTTGTAGCTATTTTGTTCATTATTGTATAATATTTCATTTCTTTTTCAATGTTTATTGCCTAATACTTTGTAGATCATCGCCTTCTGTGCACAACGAAGCGTAAAGACGACCTAATAGATTCAATGGCCCTTGTCATATTGTCATTTTTAGCAATCGTACGGAAACGCAAATTTAGAGCCGCGATGTGTATTACTATGCAGCTAGCTATAACAGAAGCGCTAGAAATAATAATTTTACATGGATTCCCATAAGCCCTACGCAGCCTGTAGTTGTGTCATTGTCTGACTCGCACTCTCGCTGATATGTGCCGCAGTGGCGTCCGAGCCTATCGAGGAGCCTATACCACTGAGGAACGCTGTCCCGCTGACTACCATCAGAGGTGAGCCAACAGGATGATGAAACCAGGAAAAGAGAAATGCGTACAACATTGCAGTATTTATTTTCAAAAGATGAAAAACAAACTATATAATTCATCACCACAGTCGTGTACATACTGTTCAGGGGCGGATCCAGGAATTTTCGCTAGGGGGCCGCAGCACTGGGGGCGCCACTTGCATGACCAGGGGGCGCCATTTTTAGTCTGGCTGGGGGCGCCCAATTTTATGTTCTATACCCATTTAAAGTATTGTTTTTGCGAACTGAATCAGTTGACCAGCGCTCCGTGGGCCTCTGAGCTACCTTCGCCCTGGCGGGGCGTAAACACCCCCTCTCGAACTCGGCCCCTGTGCGGGATAGCGAGAAACGCGAAAGCTGGTGGATAGTTCATACAAATTCATGAGGAAACTATATCGGTCACTTTTTGGCTCAGGTCAATATTGAGGTCATGCCAGGTAAAATGCCGCCCCGGTAGCTCAGTTGGTAGAGCGTTGGGCTCCGGCCCGATGCTCAGAAGCATGCAGTGGCAGTGCATAACCAGGCTTGGGATCGGTTCCCCTGAGACGCTCCGGCGCTCAAACGTTTACCCGATGTACAGGTCGGCTGGCAACTGACTGGTGAGAGGGGTGACCTGAGCGGGGCGGCCGTCTCTGTGCTTTGTGGGACGTTAAACTTTGGCTTCTAAATTAACCCTCCATTGAGGGAGTTGCTCGTTCGGGTGGTGGGGTCGGGGTCTCCGTGACAAGTCCCTTGGTGACTTTAGTGAGACTCCGACTCCAGCAGCCTTACCAGGAACAACTTGAACAAAATTTATAAAAAAATAAGTTGGCATTTTTAGCAGTTTTTGGGCTCTAGCGTCTGACAGCGTTGAGTTAGAATCATTTTGTAGGCACTATTCGCTGTCTCTCGTCACGGGGAATCGGATAATTGTATAATGTGACCATACTAGATCCAAACACAAATGACCTGAACGCAGGTCAGGTCAAGATCACTTTTTGAACTAGCATAGTTCATATTCATATCAATCGACTTGGAATATCAATCCAAACGCAATGGTATAAACATAAAAGCTGTATCATCATTGCATGCATTGCATGTTATTGAACTAAGTCTGAAAACTGCTTAAGTAGCTCCAGATAACCTCTAAGAAGTCACAGATCCAAGATTGTAAGATGAACCTAAAAAGGGACCTAGGCTACTTTGATTTTGAGAATATGAAGGTATTATCACCTTTATCCACACAAATACAGTCCAATATCATAGGTCAACAGTCTGACCCAACTTGACCTGGTATAGTCATGATTTATACAATTTGACCGGCAGTGACTATACAAACACTTTTTTTAATAAATTTTGTTCAAGTTGTTCCTGGTAGGGCTGCTGGAGTCGGAGTCTCACTAAAGTCATCAAGGGACTTGTTACGGAGACCCCGACCCCACCACCCGAACGAGCAACTCCCTCAACGGAGAGTTAATTTAGAAGCCAAAGTTTAACGTCCCACAAAGCACAGGGACGGCCGCCCCGCTCAGGTCACCCTCTCACCAGTCAGTTGCCAGCCGACCTGTACGTCGGGTAAACTATTGAGCGCCGGAGCGTCTCAGGGGAACCGATCCCAAGCCTGGACATGCACTGCCACTGCATGTTTCTGAGCAGCGGGCCGGAGCCCAACGCTCTACCAACTGAGCTACCGGGGCGGCAAAATAAAAGTTAATACTTAAAAAATAAATAAATACTTTGGTGACAAAATAAAAGTTCGATCTTTGTTTATTCAAAATTTATAGAGTAAAACACCAAAAATGCTTATTTGACCTAAGGCGACCTGTCAAAGGTCACAACTCAAACTTTTGGTATCAACTTCAGAAGTGGGCTAAGAGCAAGTCGTAACCGATGTTTCAAGCTGATTCCATCCATACTTATTGAGAAAAGCTCATTTCGTGATTTTCCCCATGTATTTACAACTGGGAGGTCATGCTCTGCACATCACCTTAGGTCACCAATATAAAAAAATCCCGGAACATATGTTGTAGCTCCTGGTGGGCCCATTATGTGGTATAAGTTTAAACTTGATCGATTAATCCTCCTTTTAGTTATGCAGTCCTAAGCATTTTTTAGGTGAAGTCACTTCACCTGACCTGGTGATCTGACCTGATCTGAACTTGAGCTAAAATTTTCAGGAAAGATGTAAAAGTGATGAAGGAACAGCTAGACTAAGTTTGGTGGCGCTGCGCGCCGCCGTTTTTTGGTCACTTCGGAAAAACCCGAGGGGGTCTAAAAAGACCCCCACCCGGGCGAAGGTTAATATGGCAGGAATTGCCAGATCATGGCGTCATCCACAGGAGGAGGTTTATTTTTCACCCTAGGGGAGCATTTTAAAAATAAAAATATAGAGCTCATTGTACATTTTAAGGGAAATCATGGACGTTTTCATTTTCGGCTAAAATACTCCTTATTACACTGAATTCCTGGATTCTACCAAGGTGTCACATTCTCATTAACCCTCGCCCCACCGGGGGCCATCAATGGCCCCCTAAGGTTTTTCCGGGATAGCAGAAAAACGAAGAGGCGCAGCACCGCGGTTGAGCGCTCTACCTCTCACTGCATCATTTTACCACCATTCCTGAAATATTTTACCCCGGGTCACCCAAGGTCAGGTCATCAGACGAGGTCAACCAAGGTCACCTCACTTCAACTTTAGAGCTCTGTAAGAGCTACATTTCAAAGTCGATCGATTTGAAACTTCCTACACTTTATGGCCCCACCGGGGTCTACAAGGTGTATATCCGGGATTTTTCGATTTCGTGCCCTGAGGTCAGGTCACGAGGTGACCTCTCCCATTGAAAAAGCATGGGGAAAAGCTGTCTTATGATCTATAAGTCACAAAAGCGATTGAAAATGCTCAGCTTGATCAGAAAAGCGTTCTTGGACACCCTTTCACGGATTTCAGGGGCCATATTTGCCTTTTGACCTCTCCAAGGTCATCCAAGGTCACCAGGGGTCAACAACAGTATTTTGACAATAGCTTTTGACCTGTATAAGCTAGAGCGCTGAAACAAACACCATCGTGTTTGTCTCGTCATTGGCTTTCATTTGATATACGGCAAGGTTACTTTCTCACCTTTCGTGAGCTCAGGTCATCTTAGGTCACGAGTTGACCTCTGGAGGTCAAACCACTGGCGGGAGGTCTTTACGTTTCACATAGCGGAAAAAGGACTGACAATTTCCTATCAAATGTACTTTACCAGACCTCAATAGCTCTAATGGCATAAGAGTTATGCCCAGTTTGCTTAAGCATTGCATATTTGAGTGAAAATAGCCGATCTTGACCCAATTTGACCTTTGGAGGTCAAACCATTGACCTGAGCACTAAAACATGTGAAGTAATTACTTACTGAATTCACGCGAGCTTTCTATTGCACTTTGCAGATTTGCGCTAACGCCCATATTTTCGGAGTTAGAGGGGGCCATCGATGCCCCGGTGGGGCGAAGGTGGCGCTGGCCCCCGGTGGGGGAGTGGGTTAAGTGCCGCCATCCGCCCATGTCAACTGGGCGGATATTTTAAAAAGACAGTCGCTTGGCTTGGCATTTTCTGAGGTGGAAAAAGTGTTGATCAAGATAGGGTGGGTACCTACAAAACAGCATGGGATACACACATCGGGGCGTCACAACGGCATTAGTAAATAGTACCGATGCGCTTCACTTGCACTAGGCTTCTAAACATTTGCCTAAGCGCACGCAGATAACAGGGAGAAAACCAAAACCACATGTCGAGTCCCCACGACACCACTCACTTCCGACGCCCATGGCCGCGGAGCATTTCTCCCTGCTAAAATTGCAGCCACAAAAATCCGCCGCGAAACGTCAGCCAGCGACGTGCGTGCCTGGCGGTGCAGCATCACTGCAGGCGAGACACTGCGGCGCAGCATAGAGACAGGCACTGCGTGCTACTTGACGCAGAAGTAAAATTAGAAAAAATAAGTACTTTGTGTAAAATCAAGATATCAAGGACGTATCATTTCTCTTACTTGAATTTCATGAAGCTAGTAATCATACCCGAAATTGGCACACAAAATACTTACTTCAGGTAAGATCACCAATTATTAAATTATCCTATCCACCTCTCACTTCGTAGCTGATGCCTCTTATGAAATATTAGATGCTTATTATATGTAAATACCCAGATTTTTTGCCATTCCATGAAATCGGGTCAGGTCATTTTTGTGTTTTGACCTAGCACAGTAATATCATACATCATTCGATTTTCCATGACGAGAGAAAGAGAATAGTGCCTAAAAATGATCCTGCTCAACTCTGTCAGACGCTAGAGTCCAAAACCTGCAAAAACTGTACTCTAAAATGCAACTTCTTTGACCTGTCATGACCTCAATATTGGTCTCAGCCAAAAAGTGGCTGATGTAGTTTCTTCATGAATTTTGATGGGCTATCCACTAGCGTTCGCGTTTTTTTTGCTATCCCGCATAGGAGCTGAGTTTGAGGGGGTGTTTGAAACCCCCAACCCACCCTGGCGAAGATGACTCGCAGGCCCTCCCGGGTGGGTGTTAATGAAAATGCCTTGGGACACAATCTAACTTTTTCCCATTATGATCGTTGCAATGCAGCCAAATTACATAACTTCACTCACTGAACTGGCTTACTATCGCATCCAACTCGGTCAGGATCGTGGTGACCGGTCAAACTCAGTTTGTACCTCGGTACTTATATGCCCCACACGGTGGGGGGTGGTTAAGACCAAGAGTTGTCGGTCTTATGGACGAGCCAGTCCTTGGACTAGGTGATGATAAAATCATTGCCAACATTTTGCTAAGCAGAACAAGTCCAATAGGTGATAAAATTATCTTATGTATGAAGATTTTGTGAAATATACATTTTATTCGCCTGCGTAGGTTTAAGTCAATGAAGAGGCTCGGCATGTGATAAATTATGACGTCACATGCTTACGTCATGATCCGGCCGAATCGTCGGATGACCGTGCCTTTTACGTTAAGGGCCTTGGTCTGGACACAGCCTTTCAATAGTGGCACTGCCAGAAAAAACACCTCGGAAAATAAGTAAATGATCGAAGTCAACAGCTTACAGGGTTATCAGTAGATCCGAAATGTTTTTTTTTACAAATTCAAGGGTTATTTGTCTACGTGCTCAAAATTTGCTTCACAAGAAACATTATTTTTACCAGTTCGCTATATTGCATTGTAACATGTTCTCGTCGCAATAGACAACACAACCACATATCGGACGGGCACACGACCACACATCGGATGGGCATGAACGCGCCCTGGGGGATCCTGCTTGGTAATGGAGCAAAATGACACCGATGGATACCCAAAACAAACACTAAAAAGAACTCGGGGCAATTTTTACCACTCAGAGCTGAGAGCTGGCCATGTCGCAGTGGGATGCCCTAAGGCTGAAAAAAGAGCGGTCAATCGTGAAATTGGGGTACCCGAATACAAAGAAGAGGACAAGCGAAGTTGAAGGCGGTATACGTAAAAGTGGGGTGCCCCAAGGCTAAGAAAGAGCAGACAATGGTGGAAAATGGGCGCGCAATCATGCACTAGAGGGCAGTCAAAAGTAGATGAGAGTGCTCAATTTTATGGTGGGCCGCTTTATAGCTAAAAGGGACGGTCAAGCATGATTTAGGGGCTCCGAACCACAAAGCGGAAGGCGGCCAGAGGTGAATGAGGGCAGTCCCCGTTGAAGTGGGGTGCTTTAAGGCTGCAAAAGAGCGGCCAACAGTGGAGAAGGTGCGCACAATCATGCAGAAGAGAGCGGCTAAAAGTGGATGAGGGCAGTTCATGTTTCAGTGGGGCACCCAAGGGCTGAAAAGCGGATCAATTATGAAAACAGGGTGCCCAACCACAAAGTTAAGAGCGCCTGGAGGTAAATGAGGGTGGTCCACGTTGCAGAGTTCCACCAAGGGCTGAAAAAGGGTGGCCAATCGTGAAATATGGGGTCATGTCTAGGAAATATCTGAAACTTTGTCTCCAGGGTATTTTTGGGCCAGGAACACGCCTGTGAGAATCTTAGCCCCCTCCGACCAAGGGTGACCGAGTTATAGCCCGAGGCATTTTTGGGGGTCACCTTGTAGACTCAGCTTTGATGCTTCATAACTCAAAAACACATTGCCTGATTATCAAATTTTAGCACCTAAGGTATGTATGCAGAATTTTTTGGTTTTTGACCACTGCGGTAGTACAGTCTTACGTTTAAGACCGCAAACAAAGGGGTTGCTTTTGTAATCGGTTGCTTGCAATGATACTGCATTGTCATTACGCAATTTTCATCGTGCAAGTGTCAGAGTTTATGAGGATTACACGCACCCACACGAGGGGGCGGGCAACCAGCCTCCTCAGGTTTCCACAGGTAGTAAAAAAACACCTTCGCGCAGCGCCATCATGCTTCATATACCTCTAACTCGACATTTTTGAAGCTTCTAGCAAAATTTTAGGCCTGGGTCATACCAGGTCAGCCCGCCAACCCAGGTCAAGAGACCTAACCTCGAAAAAAACTTTGGAGGTGCATCACTAAGATAAAGTTGAACCTATTGTGCTTAGATTCACATCACATAGTTGGGTCACCGAGGAAGCTAATTTTTCGAAGCAGGATTTCTATATCGATCATCTGGGACGAGGTCATGGTCACAATCTTTCCATTAGAAATGCATGGGACAATTAGTAAATTTTGATAACTTGCAAGAATTGAGAATTGTCGAGAATTGCGATGTAGGTTTTATTTTTAAGTTGTGTCTGACTTGCCACTGCAGGTTGATTAATATGTTTTACCATAAAGACCTAAGCCCGGCTCTAGGTCAAAGCAGGTTAATTTTGAAATTTGACTAGACAAAATTATAAGATATATAATCCAATCGGACTCGACAAGAGCATTCCAATGGTGTTGAACATTTTTTCTACGGCTCTGCTCTGTCAGCTATTGTGCCAAAAAATTTAGGTTTCCACTGTGTTCCTGTAATGCTTTTCTTACGCATACATTTTTCACTGCTATTAAGTTCTTGTACATTCCACAATCAAGCATAGCCAATGACAGCTCCAAAGTCTGTTCGCCAATGTGATTATGGAAAAACGACCAAAAGTCTCATAGAATACCAGCGGTAAATAAGATATCCATCACTGTTCATGAAAGCTCTGCAAACAAAACAAGAGAGGTTCGGGTTTCGTATACCTATGTTTGAACTAAACTGTGTCGTGCTGTGGAAGTAGACTTTCTTTTATGGGTGCTGCGTGAATGGTCGCAAATTTAGTCATGGTGAATGTCCAATGCAAAGTTAATATTAAGCATACAGGTATGAATTATTTGGCTTGAGTAATGAGTGATCTGACGGCCACATATGAACTGGGATCGTTTCGGCTATGAAATGATTAACTTTTAAAAATATGATGTGAGGCAACCTGTTCAAGTGACCCAGTTGAATGCGTTATGATTTCAGGACAACAGTTTTTCGCATGTATGAGCAGATTAAAATTACTTCCTGGGAATGAAAGCCTTTCAGATACTTTTTTTACATTGTAGGAATCCTCTCGAACGTATGCTTTGCTGCACTGGGGCACATTGTATCGATTTGCTTTCTATTTTTTATTATTCCATCTCCGGGAACGATGTAATTGTGTGAGTTAGTGGTGCTTATAGGATAAGTTATAATTGTTTGAACTATTGATAATTTCGCAACATCTTTGTATATTCTCGTTTAAGGCTGCAAGGCCCATTACTAATAAGTTCCTTTGCGCTCGTCTCCCTCGGAACAATGTATCGTTTCTATCACTTTTAATGACTGCTGTTTTTATATTATTCTATCTTTTTATAAACCTCGTCCAAGTTGTTGCCCGTTCAGTTTTAGGAGTCAGAGTCTCACTAGAGTCATCAAAGGACTTTTCACGGAGACCTCAACCCCACCACACAAACGAGCAACTCCCATGATGAAGGGTTAATAAAGGAACCAAAGTTGAACGTCCCACAAAGCATAAGGACGGCCGTCTACCTCAGGTCACCCTCTCACCAGTCAGTTGCCAGCTGACCTACGGTATTTGCGGTACCTACCACCTGCCGGTTGACCTAAATTATTTTGCCAGAAGTTGCAAAAATGTCGAATTAGGAGGTAGATGAAGTACGATGGCGCTACGCAAAGGTGTTTTTTTACTACCTGTGGAAACCTGAGGAGGCCGGTTGCTCGCCCCCTCGTGTGGGCGCGTGTTAATTCTCATAAACTCTGACACTTGCACGATTAAAATTTCGTAAAGACAATGCAGCATCATTGCAAACAACCGATTACAAAAGCAATCGCTTTTTTTGCGGTGTTAAACATATTCTGTACTACCGCAGTGGTCAAAAACCGTCTGCATACCTACCTTAGGTGCTAAAAATTTGTAATTTATAGCAAGAACGCATTTTTTATCGGAATATAACCTAGGAAGCAAAAAATTTTTGAGGTGTGAAAAGGTCAATTTCAACTGCGAAAAGGTCAAGCTAGGTAGAAAAAGAAAAGGTCAAAGGAATTAAAAGTCAAAATGTTTAACATTTCAAAATTTTCTTTTTCCAAAATAGTGCATAGTTCAAGACGAGTTCAATGATATTCAAAACTTGTTAATCAGGCTATGCGTTTTTGAGTTATGAAGCATCAAAGATGAGTTTATAAGGTGACCTCCCGAAAATGCCTCGGACTATAACTCGGTCACCGTTGGTTGGAGGGGCTAAGATTCTCACAGGCGTGTTCCTGGCCCAAAAATACCCCAGAGACATAGTTTCATATTTTTTAGAGATGGTGGTGTCAAATTGAAATATTTTTGGTCGTTTTGTCCTGGAATGCCCCTCATGTGGAAGAGGGCGGCCAAAGGCAGACACGGGCGGTCCATGTTGCAGTGGGGCGCTCTAGAGCTGAAAAGGACCGCCAATCGTGAAAGTTGGGCGTCCAACCGCAAAAAGAGGGTGTCAAAAACAGTGATATGTTGGTGCGTAAATGGAGCAAACGATAGGCACCTATCGTGCACCATGGAGGCGCTGGAGGCACAGTGCGTGCTGTCAAATGTTGGGGCGCCCCTAGTGCCGTGTGGCGGGGGGCTGGTTGGGCGCCGTTGGAGAAAAAGTAAGATACCAATGATGCATCAAGCACTCAGCAGAAATATGTGGGCGCCTATAGAGAAGTGTGAGAGCAACAATGGAGCGAAAGAAAAACACCAATGTGTACCATGGGGGCCGCCAGACAGAGCGGTTTGTTGAAATGTGGGGACGCTCCCGATGAGCCCAGGGCGGGAGATGAAGGCGCCGGTGGGGCAAAGAACAGGCACCAATGATTTATCATGGGGGCGCCAGTGATACAGACCGATGTGTCAAAAGATGGTGGAAAGGGGCGGGGGAGGGCGCCCATAAAGCTAAAAGTAGACAACAATGTTGGATCATAAGAGGGGGAACCAGTGGTATAGAATGGGCTGTTGAAAGGTGAAAACCCCCTCAGTGGGCCATGGGGGCGCCGTTTGAGAACGCACCAATTATGCACCATGGGGGAGCCAGAGGTAAAGAGCGGGTCTAACAAGCAGGGGGCGCCCACAGTGAAGCGTGGGGGCCCCAGTGGAGTGCAAAGAAGACACCAATGATGCCCATGGGAGTGTCAGTGGTACATGCAGGGTTTCAACAGATGGGGCGCTCACAGTGACGCGTGGGGGCACCGTTGGAGCAAGAACGAGATATCAATGCTGCACCATGGAGGCGCCAGTAGTATAGAGCGGATTTTAAGAAGATGGGGGCGCCGGTAGTACATAGCGGGATGTCAAGAGATGGAAGAGCCCACGATGTGGCTTGGGGCGTTGATGGAGTGAAACAAAGACATCAATGATGCATCATGGGGGGGGGCGCCAGTGATACAGGACTGGTTGTCAAGATGTATTTGTATGCAGCATCATTACCACGGGGCACCAGTATTTCCGTTAGGCATGCAAACGTGGAGCAAATGGAGGCGGGCCCCGGGGGCGCCATAGTGTCGAGGGGGCGCCTTACCAGCGAGGGGGGGCCGCGGCCCCCGCGGCCCCCTTGGATCCGCCCCTGATACTGTTATGGAAAATGTTCTAGTTACGAAGACGCTGGGTGCTAGGTAGACCTCCTTTATTTATGGTAGTGCAAACGAGTCTCTTTGGCTACATTCTGAGCCAAAATCTAACGGGATTAACACGCGCATTGACGGGAGGGCGTGTATCCGCCCCCCTCGGGTTTTTTCGGAGATAGCAGAAAAACAGCGGCGCGTAGCGCCGCCGTACTAGGCATACCTTTTCCCTCATCATTTTTACAACTTCTGTTAAAATTTTAAGGTTAGCTTATCTCAGGTCAGGTCACCAGTACAGGTCAAGTGACCCGACCTCAAAAAAAGTTTAAGATAGCATAAGTCGGAACAGGGTAAACTTATCCAATTGAAACTCATATCACATAATTGCCCCACCGAGTTCTCTAAAATATGTTCCGGTTTTTTTGATATCGATGACCTAAGGTCAGGTACGAGGCATGACCTCTCCGTTGGAAATACATAAGAAAATGTTTTTTTACGGAATAACTCAGTAACGGGTACAGTAGACTCGCCTGGGCTTTGCGGTTCTAATGATATGCATTTTATATAATTTGACCCTGACCTGACCTCAGGTCAGGTCAAATCCTTGATTTGGCCTAGCAAGGTCAAATTATATATCATTCGATTCGGCTTGCTGAGAGGATTAATATAGTTCAAGCTGTTTTGCTTTATCTTTACTTGTTCAGATGTAATGGCCGAAAACTGAATTTACATTTTATCCCTATGACGGCATGTTTTGACCTCTTGTGACCTTAAATGTGACCTGACAAAAAATGTTTCAAATATTTTCGATGGAGAAATGGATGGGCAGCCCAACGCCGTTTACCGTTTTTCGCTACCTACCGTGGTTCTCGAGATCTTAGGGGGCCGGGTACCCGACCCCCGTCAATGCGAAGGTGGCTCAGACCCCCGTCAATACGCGTGTTAATGATTGACTACGAAATAGACAGTGCGTGTTGGCGCATGTCTTCGGGACATATTGTGGAAAATTATAGAAGACGCAAGAAGTGCTTTGTTTTCTAAGGCTGTCGTCTTTATCGTGGAAAAATCTCTATCGCTAGAGCACATTTAACACTCAAGTTTTATGTCAAATGGCTGGGTAGTTCAGTTCCAATTAATTTGTATTTTGACTGGTTAGAAAGCACATGGGTTGGGGCACAGAATGTCCGATCGTGAAGATCTTTTGCGATAGAAATTTGAACTCTGGTGGATGTTTTAACACTTCGTTTTCAGTGCTAGCATGCGATAATTTTGAGACGCTTAAACCAGAGTCATTGTTTTTTGCAATACTGCCGCGCGAGAAATTGGAAGGGAGCAGTCTGTTTTAACCAGAGGTTCCATTGTTGCAGTTCCACCCTGTGAGGATCTGGAGGGGTCGGGTGCCACATACGGCACCAACGTAACCTGCATTCCTGGCGGTATCAGAGAACGTGAGTACGCCGTGGACACTCCAAAGGCGCGGGTCATACACTCACATACTCTGGATGGAAAAGCTCTCCTCTGCTCATTGCATTTATGGTATCATCTATTAAAGACGTTTTCTAAGACTGTCTTGATGTGGTTCTGTTTCAGACAGGTTTCGTTAATCAGGTGGTGGTTAGATCTCACACAACCAGTATGACATATTCGTATCTTCCTGCTGTCTCGCATTTGACTGATCTAGTGGGATCATGCATGTGGCCTGTCGCGGATATAACCCTGCATAACAGGGTCAGAAAGGTAGTTTACTCATCTCCGAGCTGACAAACTCTCTGCCTTTATACGAGTTCTGGGATAACAAGCGGTAAACAGAGCCATAATGTTTTAGCAAGTATACAGTAGCATGCTACAGGTAGATTTTCCCGAAGATCCAGAGTCTTAAACATGAAACATGAAGCAGTTGTCAGTCATCAAAGGTACTCTTCTATCGCCGTTTGGTGCACACATCTGGCATCCACCGTCGCTATTTCGTAGTCCATACGGGCCATGGATATTTTACGAATGAACGGAACACGGTGAACTGAAAACATCTCGCCATTACCACACGCCTTGTGTTGTCCCGCAGCCGTTGTGATGTGCAAGGAGGACCTGATCAGCGTGGCCTTCACTACACCAGCTCCTCCCACCGAGGGAGCACCCATCGTCGAAGACGCCGTCTTCCCTGTGGCCGATGACTTCGGCAGCTCGGGGAGCGATTACGGTGGATCCTATTCCAGTGGAGGTTCCCAGTACAACTCCTTCGCCGGCGCCTCTGAAGCCAGCTCCTCCAACATTGACTTCGGGGGGCTGCAGAGCTCTTACTCGGTAGACGAGCCGTTCCTCGATGCGGGATTCTCCTCCAGCTCGGCGTCCACCGCCACCGCGGGTGCGCCCACCACCACAGGTGCGCCCACCGCCACAGGCGCGCCCACCGCCACAGGCGCGCCCAACCCCACAGGCGCGCCCAACGCCACCGAGGCCGCCGACACCCGCAACTGCACCCGCGTGCTGGTGACGCCGACGCCCACCGACAACGGGCAGGCTGAGCCGGTGGCTCCCACCAAGTACGTCTCCGAGTACGTCAGACTCAGCGTGGGTGAGTACACTGACACCCCCCTCACCCACTGCACTCCGCAATAACTGCAGCTATCCATCATGTTCTTAGCCAAGCCTTGTATTTAGCGCGGTAGTTGTCAACTAACTCGGGACCTTGAATTAGTGAGATGGGTAGTAGATGAACTAGTAGCAATTGAAGCTCGAATGACTTGTTTGGGCACTGAGAATAAATGTTTAATACTCCCTGCATTCGATTGCAGTAACACTCAGGGGCGTAGCCAAGGGGGGCGGCAGGGACAGCCGCCCCTCCCTGAGGGCCCGAAGGTCCGCCCTGAAGACACGAGCCCCGCGAAGCGCGGCTCGCCTGCACTATGCTCTGTGGCCAAATTTGGCATTTTATACCAGACAGGGCCCTCTAAACCCCTCTTCGGCACTCTATTCTGTAACAAGGAGGGCCCTTGTTATCCATCAGGGACCTTTTGACGCTGTCGTGGGGGCCCTTTTCGGGGAGCCGCCCCTCCCCGAGCGAAATCCTGGCTACGCCCCTGGTAACACTGGATAGTTGATGGCATGCACTGATGGTGCCACGCGCTCTTGTGGGAAGGGGAGGGGGCTGCAGATCGATGTCCAGTGACAGGTGTCTAGTGCGATGGCCCATCCCCGCCTATGCGCTATAGATGAAAAATCGTTATAAATTTACATTCGACTTTTTTACTTTTATGATTTTTACGAGTACGAAATTATCCTCTTTTTTCATCTGTATTCCTATATTCCAGTATGGATTACTTTTTATATCGAATTGCAAGCTGGCACCTAACAAGCTGGCACCTAACATCCCTTGCCCCAAAGTCGATATATAGGGAGTGTGGTCCCTCTCTCAGCCCCTGTGACGCTGCACACAGTTGGATAAAATTTAGAGAAATTTGTGTCAATTTTTTTCATAAAGTGATCGAACACATCACCTTCAAAAAGCATGCAACCTCCTTCAAAAGTCTGATATAACCCGGGAAGTACCTGATTCAAAATCAACATGTCACTGACAGCCGGCCTTTAACCTCAAAGCTATTTCTATGGATGAAATATTTCAAATGTATATGTCTGCTGGGAACTTCCCCCGTCGGTTCTCCCGACACCACTCAAGCAGTGCCTCCCCACTGACGGTTCTTCTATGACCCACAGTCCCGAGCCGCGCACTGGAGCCGTACGACCCTTACGGCAATGACACGCTGCTCTACTCCTTCCCGCTGTACAACATCTTCGTGCCGGACTGGTACGTGGACAACATGACCGACGAGTACTGGGTGGGCGTCGCCGAGTTCTCCAACACCACCGACGACGAGGTGAGGCTTCGACATGTCTCACCAGACCCGGGGTTTGGCTCTCTTGGATTGACTTGTAATGATGAGGTGAATGCGTTATGAGACTGAGGATGAACTTATCTCACTAAAATCAGCGAGAATTCTGACTGTTAATGGATAAGCTGCGAGGTAACAGTTTTTGAGGCTGTTTCGGTCGATAGCTGTTTGAGTTTGAAGCGTTTGAATACTCCTCATTTTTGCCTTCGCCATCGATAGCCTTGTCAGCGGAAGAATCACATCGACAGGAATGTATACCCAGAGACTCAACAGTTGCTCCATGAAGGAAACGTCTTATCTTGAATCGATTAATCCCAACACAATAAGTAGCCTATTGTGACGCCACTGTTTTTACATTATATCCAAGTCAATAAGCCAACATGAAACACTGCTCTCTTGAGAATTAACCACGTACACAATGATGCGTATTGTCCGTCTCCAGATATTTTTCGACGACCCGAGCGCCACTAACCTGACATGGGCGAACATGACTAACGTGTACTCGACCAACTACACCATGCGCATCTACACGTCCGGCTGTCTCTTCTACAACCCTCTGACCGACATCTGGGGAAGCGACGGCTGCACGGTGAGCCCTTCGGCAGAGCTCACATCTAAACGCAGAGATTATGGAAAATACATCAGAAATCTAGCATCCTGTATATGTATATCTAGCTTCTGTATATAACTGGGTCGCGGATGGCAGCGAAATATTACGGCGCAATTTGATGCATGTTGAAAATGATCAGCGTTGGACGGCACAAAGTGGCCGTCACTGTCGACGCGCTCTAAAACCCTAATGATAGTGATGACAGTTATTATGGAGGATAAACTGTGACCGATATTGCTTTTCCTTATTAAATGATCTTTGGAAGGTGTCACGCTGTGCACTGTAGTCTACCATCCTTCTCTACATTTCTGACTATTTTCTAGGGTCTGTGCAAACCTGGTGCACGGGCCTGTAGTTGGAACGATGTCCGACAGGTGACGGGAGCCAACTACCGCGCCACCATGTGCACGTGCAACCACCTCACCTCGTTCGGCTCTGGCTTCTTCGTTGTGCCCAACACCATCGACTTCGAATACGTGTTCGCCAACGCAGGTACGGACTGTGTGAGAGTAGCGATCAGGTGCTTAAAATGCCATGAGTTGTCATTGAATGCATGTACAGATACACAGGCGAACACCTCGATTAAGGAATTAGTCAGGTAATCGATGATCAGATTATCGGTAATCTGGATTACCCAGATTTCCAGATCGAGAGACGATTCTGTCATTGTAGAGGAACCGATTTCAAATGAGATTTCTTGTTTTGAAATGGGTCTGATGTTATACCAAATCTGGAGTCATAGGCGGATCTAGGGTTTCCTATCGGAAAGGGAGGAAACACACGGTCGCAGGCGCTATCCATACCAGGGGTGTCGTTTTTGGGGGGTCAAAACCTATCGGGTGGGTGCCAGGTGCTATCGCGGGTGTGCTGATACGCGTATTCTAGGAGGGGGAGGTGGGAAGGGATATTTCAGGAGGCACTGAGGGTTGATCGCCGGGGGCAAGTGGCCCCTGGATCTGCCTATGCCTGAAGTCTTGAACCATGGTCTTTGCAATGTGTTCCGTGTGTTCGCCAGGTTTTACGGACAATTTGTCAATTTACCTGACCATCATCATTACCTTTGTCGTCTACCTGATCCTAATGTTCTGGGCACGCTGGAAGGACAAGCAGGACTTGAAGAAAATCGGCGTGACTCCCCTTCCTGACAACAACCCCAACCATAAGGTATAGTTTGGTGTCCTGACATACATGTCACAAATAAGCACACAATGGACATGCTCCGCTTCTTAGATTTTATGCTGGCTTATAATCAGTTAAGGATACGATTTCATACTTATACCGATGAAGTACAAAATAGAAGGAAAACATAATACGGAAAGTTGAGATATTAAACACACGCGTTGTATTCTACCGGAACAAATCCCTACTACCTTCACAAAACATCAACTATTCCTGGACCAAGATAACAGCAGTGTCCGAATCTAACCCTTTCTCTGCCGCTGCCACGCAGTACCTGTACGAGATCCTGATCATCACCGGTAACAAGACCAACTCCGAATGTGACAGCCGCGTCCAGTTCATGCTGTCGGGCGAGAAGGACGAGACTGAGATCCGCACGCTGGCCGATCCCGACCGTCCGATCCTGCGCCGCGGGGGCGCCGACAGCTTCGTCATGGCCGTGCCGCGTCCGCTGGGCTCTCTCTCCTACCTGCGCATCTGGCACGACAACTCCGGCAAGGGCGGCGCCGCCTCCTGGTTCCTCAACTACATCGTGGTGCGCGACATCCAGACCGGGGATAAGATGCAGTTCATCGCCAACAAGTGGTTCGCCGTGGAGGAGGGCGATGGAGCGGTAGGTGCAGCAGATGGTGATGGTATTGGAGTAGGGCGTAGTCTGTAAGGGGTCCATATGCTGCGTCTTTTATCTCGTCTTTCAGACTTATGCCCAGAGGGAATGTGCTCAGGATCGTGATATTTCCAGTTTCATTTCTTCTTGTACGTACCTGATTAACATTTTATTGGTAGTTTCCGCAAAATATTTCCAATAGGCTTATTTATAAGTGTTTTCTTGCAATCACAGGCAGCTGAACAAGGGAAAGGGTTTCGGTGTCCGTTAGAATTGCAAATATTAGTTTATCGCTGTTGGGTAGACTGAACTGCATAACTTGTTGAAAGGCCACGTAACTGCATCTTCTGAAGTTTGACCTTCCCCTGATTATGCTTCTAATTTCTTCTCCTGACATATTTTTCTGATAGGAAGGACCATTTGATAGGAGTGTTGCACCAACACCAATCCAGCTACTGCACGGACTCATGCCGTGTGTGCCGCCAGATCGACCGGCTGGTGCCGGTGGCCGGCCGCGAGCAGATGCTGGAGTTCCAGCACCTCTTCAACACCACCTCCCGCAAGAACCTGCAGGACGGCCACCTCTGGTTCTCCGTGTTCATGCGGCCGGCGCGCTCCCGCTTCACCCGCGTCCAGCGCGTCTCCTGCTGTATGGCGCTGCTCTACCTCTCGATGCTGGTGAACGCCATGTGGTACGGCCTGGTGCCCGACCAGCCAACCGCTGGGGCCGTCTCCTTCGGTCCGTTCTCCTTCAGCCCTGAGCAGATCGGCGTCGGCATGATGGCTAACCTGATTGTGTTTCCCGCCGTCGTTCCTTCATCGTGCTGCTCTTCAGGAAGTCGCGGCCCAGGCGCTTGCGTGAAAACCGAGCGGAGAAGGCACTCATCCAGCAACGTGAGTAGCGCTCTTTACCCGCGCCCAGTGGCTAATTGTTTTATCATACTTATGGCTGTTTTCACACATAGCGAAATGTGCCAGACAATTGGAAAGTATGTTTGTCGGCAATCAGTTGACCAAAATGCTTTGAAAATGCATCTCGGTGGAAATATCGGTAGATTGTGTGGCGCATTTTGTCCCGCCTGAAATCTTTCTTATTTATTTTTGTAACTGCAATGCTAAAATTAAATTAATTGCGTTTCTGCGGCTGTAATTTAGGGCTACAAGTATTATTTTATAAGTATTTTCCCAAACTATGCTGGCGTGGTCTGCATTTCTCTAAATTCTTGTGGGACAGGATGTCATTAGTGTTAGCGGTTTTTAATTATATTGAATTCGGTGCCCACTACTCTGCTTCTTTTTAGTTTTAGAAACCGCTACCACTGCTCCGCTGCCTTTTAGAGTCAGTAAGTATCGGAGTAGTGGGGCGCACAGCTTTGAGGATTATAATACCTTGCATACCAAGTGGTTAGGAAGCTAGTTTATGAGCTGTTGTGTGGTTTATGAGCTCTTTTGTTGATGGAGGGAAATAGGTGTAGGTGGGTATTATGGATAGGTAAGTGGGCGAGGTGTTTGTTTGTAGAGCCAGTATTGAGAGCAGTGGAGAGTATGTTAATGTAATTTCAAAAAAAAGTGGGAGCAATTGTCGGAGCCAAAAGGTTTGACAAGGTACTTATTTAACATGTTTATTTATTAGACATCGTGAGATATATTCATACGTTACACGACTATTACATATCTAGGGTCAACCGAGAAACCAATGGAATTGAAGCGTCACATTTACTACATGCAACTCAGTATTCACACAAGATCTATAGCAATGTAAAAAAACACTGAAACATTATAGCATTTAATAAGTATAAGTACTGGGTAATTGTGAAGTAAACCTATTTTCAAGCCGACCGGATCTCCCGAATGAAATACACGCGCTTCGAACATTCTGACAGACTCGGTCCATCAGTGTACGAGCGTCCTCTGGTCGCCGGCATATCCGAGGTTCCACTCAGAGCAACTATTTGCCGGTTTGAGATATTTTGGTGTGAACTGAATTCAGAAATGCTCCGGGGTGGGGGACGGAAACGCTTTCTCGGGATGCGATTCTTAGGGGTCGATTCACAGGCGCAAGAGTGCACCAAGTTTGAATACTAGAACACACTCAGAAAGGAGTACTCCCGGTTATGGAACAACGAGTGGAATACGATTGCGCTGCTTTGTTTTCCGTTGCGCGTTACGGTATGCCAAAAATTTGCCTAATACGTTACGCATAGCGCTCAGTCACGTTACATTATATTTTCTGCGGCTACGAAAACCCCTTCATAACATAACGTGGTCCATCTCTGGTTGCTACGAGCTCTTTAACACATACCATAGGCCGTCGCTTAGTCAGAGCTCTGCTAGAGGCAAGCCGCAGTCCTTCTTTGCACAGGTTTTACATTAGGCTATTCAGTACCGCCCCAGTTGCCCAGCTTAAAGGGAGATACGCGAAAACATTATTATTGTGGTTTCTTACTATTTGAAAAAAATCCTGGTTACGAAACTGTCAATTATTTTGTATCTTCGGCAAAATTTTAGGAGGCCACTCGCTTATTATCGAAATAGGTTAACAGTTCTGATAAAATGCTGAAATCTTCACCCATCACTTACTTTTCGAAAACTATTTAAAGTTTAAAAGTAATGTTTTTTTAATAGAAATGTGTGTTCTCCTGCATTTGTATTTGAATTAATTTTACAAAGCCTTTAAAAACTCCAAAACGGATTAGTTTGCCCAAGAAACGGAAAAAAACAATTACTCAAGTCTCCAGTCGTTTCGTACCTCGGGTCTTGAGTCGTTTTCTGCTTCAGCCCCAGGATGACGAAACTTTTGCGTCAGATAGGTCACGTTACCCCAGTACGAGAATTCCTAGGCTTCTGATTGGTTAATTGTGATTTCTTTTAAGTCCTATATTTATGTTTCAAAAGAGTTTTGGAATGTTGTTTTTCTTAAGTAATTTGGTTCTGTGGTAGTCCAAAGTTCTACATCACTGTTTAGGATAGATATGACCTAATTGTTAGATAAATTGATAGCCTTAGCCGGGGGTACGTCATTTAAATCGATAAGAGGTGTACCGGTAGAGTCGTCTAGAAATGTTGACTTTGAGAGAAATTTTAAGGCATTTGCAGGTCGAATTCGCCAAAATGAGAATAGGACTTCTGAAACAACTTTTTGTGACCTTTGATCTAGCCAATAAAAAATTTTTTCGCGTATCTCCCTTTAACAAAATCCTGCCACTTACGCACGTTTGTGGATAACACAGTCCCGTCAGGCGATGCTATGATAATCCTGGTCACACCCCCCTCTCTCCACGCGCCCGTGTGTTGTGCAGGAGAGAGACAGCGGAAGGAGGGTAAGTGGCCGGATGAGACTGAGGCGACAGCTGTGGCTCCGGCTGCCACGGCCCCGGCCTCCGCCAAAGCCAGCGCCGCCGTCAGCCAGGCTTCCATGCGCTCTCTCGTCGGCGAGGACGACGAAGACGAGAAAAAGTCGCAAGAAAGGCCGAAGAAGTTCAGCCTGCCGTGGTGAGTGGTATTTTTAGTAGCTTATAATGATTTTAGTGTATGCCTATAATTTTTGACATTCCACGACTAGGTGTGCCGCATTGGACAATTTATTTAAGTACTACGTATTTGTTACATAAAATTTCCGATGAATGAAAACTGTCCGGAATAATGGTCTTGTGATAATCTAAATTCGCACATTTCAGAATAAAATTTCATGGTAAATAACCAAAAAGACCCATCAACAAAAAGTGGAAAATCACAACCTTATGCTAGCTAGCAACGCTTAATTTAGATTATGGTTCCTACACGTGGCAGTGAGTACTTAACCAGCGCCTAATTCAAATCCATTATATAACTCCTCGGCAGGTGGTGCGTGTACTTTGCCTGGTTCCTTACGCTCGCCAGCATGGGTACCTCCATCTTCTTCCTTTGGGCGTACGGCATCACCTTCGGAAACGCGAAGACAACCAAGTGGCTGACATCCCTGGTGATCTCCTTCTTTTCTTCGGTATTCTTTACTCAGCCCATCAAGGTAACTTCCTCCGTGAACCAAAGCAGCCAACCAATGATACCGTGCGCTGGCGTGTTAATGCTGAAATGAGATACGGGCTTCTTGATTATAAATACGGGCATTGGATTGCAAGGAAAGGAAGTAAAACAATGTGCTTCACGTATAACTGCTGCCGGTAGGTGCTGCTTACTGCCATGCTGGTGTCGGCCATCTGCAAGAAGTTGGACACGGACCACGATGACATCGACGACGATGAAGAGGACCCCACGCTCAGAGCTGACGAGGAATGGCTGCATGCGCCACGCCGTAAGAACTCGAACCCCCGTCCTTTGAACATCATGTCTCCACTGGCAGCGCGTAGTTCTTACATCTTTAATACACCTTACTTTCTTACATCATTCTCTGTCATACAGGCTTCTCTTATAAGGTACAACCAGGCCTGATATATAGAACAGCGAAGTCAGTGAGATGTTTAGACTTGCATTCAGAGTTTGAGTTCTGTGTGCTTTGGAATGGAGAACCAAGTGGATATTTACAGCTGGAGCTTTTCGTTGATTTTTACAACCGTTTTCAATCACACTGAAAACCTATCTAATCTTGAACATAATTCTCCACTTTACACAATGTTACCCATCATCAAACAACCCACAGCGAAGAGGAAGAGGCGCAAGATCGAATACAAGCCGGTTGATCCAGTTAAGATTGCGGCAGCCAAGCGAGAGCGAGAGAAAGAGGTGAAGATGTGGGACATTCTGACGGAGATGGCCGCCTACGCCTTCTTCCTGTGGATTCTCCTGGTGCTCAGCTACGGTAGCCGCGACCCCAACGCCTTCTTGATCCGCGCATCCCTCGAGCAGAGCTTCATCCGGCCGCGTGACCCGTGGCTCTCCTTCAAAGCCGTGAGTCACAGCAGCAGGGGGAGTCGGCAGGTACCGCTGCCCACGGACGCTCAGCCTTGCTGCCAAGCTCTAATGGGTTTACTCGTATCGCATGAGTATTCCTCCGGAGAAGTTATTCTGTGTGATGACCCATTCCTCATCATTGCTTTGTTAAGATGTATGAAAATATGTGTTTTTCGTTTTGAGTTTACAGGATGATTTTCTGCTAAGATTGTTTTTGTGACTGTCGATACGCCCATAGAAACACCAAACGTTTAACTTGCACTTTCGAAATTGGAGTCACATTCATAGTCAGCTACAGAGGTGTACAGTCATCAAGAATGCGCTGGGACTTCTTTACAGTCATGTTTTAGCCTTTTGATAGCATGCATGCTGTGTGAATGAATAAAGGAATGAAATAAGTGAATGAAATATAACGATTTTCCGTGGTCTGAACAGCAAAACCAAAGTAGTGATTCAACTTTTGTAAATTGTAAAACTGTCACTCCGGACGTGGGTCGGACCGGAAGGGTTAACGAGAGTTAACTTATAAACAATAAAAAATAATATTCCTAAGAATAAATTTGGCTGCTTAAGAGAAACGATCGCCAATTTTACTCTAAAATGAACTTTTGCTGGTTCTCTTCATTAACTCTTACCTACCACTAACACAGCCAATAAAACAAGACCCATGAGTCAGAGTTTACTAGCTAAGCTATCAAACTATCAAAAGAGGATAATTTAATCGCATGACTTCCTCATGCACCTCCGACGGACACCAGGTTCGCAACGAGACCCGATTCTGGAACTGGACTCGCTCTGTGATGGTTCCCGAGCTGAAGATCGGCGAGGACTACGCCGGCAAGAAGCCGCGCCGCAAGGAGAAGAAGCTGATCACCGACCGGGTACACCTGCTGCTCGGCAACGGGATCATGCGTCAGGTCCGGATCCGCGAGAAGAGTGAGTACGCGCATTCGGAGGTGCATCACCGTGCTCGTCACGGTTACGCTTTGCCGTCATCACCAGGATTGTGGTTCGTTTCTGGATCTACAGACGATTCGTTCGTTTTTCGCCCCAACACGAGCTATGATTGTGTTTTTTTATATTCTGACGACGTGGAATGAGATGACACTCAGAAATCCAGCTTACACTGGATTCAGTCGTTTTTTATTGCTACGAAAAAACGTCTGATTCGCCATCCAAGGCTGTCAAAACAATGAAAGGCAAACGGTGGAATCACCCCAGCTGGACAGCATTGGGTCATGATAATAAATACACGGCCATCAGACAGGCCAATTCTCTCGACGACCCCTCTGAAACTAAGGGGGCGGTCACCACCGTCAAAAAGGGCTCGGCTAGTATTAGAGAGCAGGCTGTGAGTGAGTGGATTCTCTCATCTGAGCTAGTCAGCTATACGAACCAGTTGCTATTCGATATCGAACCAGTTGCTATTCGGCTGTGAGATTTTGTGGAGTTTTTTATTGCAAACAGGAGAGAAGCAATATTTTTCTCCAATATTCAGAAACAAAAATTTTTTCTTATCTAGTCGTTATGTGCTTTTAGTATGGGATGTTTCCAAAGTTTGCGTGTCGAAAATATTTAGATTTAGTCCGTCTGAGTAGGAAATGATTCCTCCTTTTGCAATATTTTTCTGTCATCGGTGGAAAGCATCTGACAACCTTCTCTTCCACCCCCTACAACAAGTTAATCTGTTGCTCTTCCACCCCCTACAACAAGTTAATCTGTTGCTCTTCCATCCCCTACTAAAAGATAATCTGTTGCCCTTCCACCTCGTACTACAAGACAATATGTTGCTCTTTCACCCCTTCTACAAGTTAATATGTTGTAATTTATCTCCCCATAGTTTGCGAGATTGTGCTCTCTGATGGGATTACCCATCAGAGAACCAAATCGCTTATCGCATATAAATCATACAAGCAAGTCTTATATAATTTATGAATTGGTAGAGCTTATCCATTAGATGAGGTACGAATGTTTAGATGAAGTCAAATGTTTATTTCATCACCAGGGAAGAGAGTTAAACCAATTATGCTCGAAAACCCCACGCTGACTTTTACTTCCCTCTCCACAGATACGTGTCGAGTGCCCAAAGTGATGCGAAACGTCACAAATGACTGTCACAAGTTCGCCAACATCATCTACGAGGAGCATCGGGACTTTGGGATTGGCTGGGATGAGTCGCTGGCTGGGAAAAGGCCCTATAACCTGAAGGAGTACCGATACCGCACATCGGGGAGCCTGGACTCGTACCCCTTCTGGGGAGACATTGCTTGGTATGGCGGTGGAGGGTAAGTCCATTTACGTCACCTTTTGTCTGCTTACAAGGTACCTACGTTATCTGTCTCGATTGTCAAAGAAAGGCTAAAAGGGCCAGGTGACCATTCTTTGTATGGTACCAGAGGGCGTAAAAGACTTGATCTATAAGTGGAATTTCAGAGGAGTTAGGCATTTTTCATATGTTGTAAAAATATTTCGCTGGAACTTTTGCCTGCTTCTTCATGTTGATGTTTTTCATATGTTTGGCTGGTTTTTTCAACTTGCAAAATGACCCGAACAAGGAGAAAGTTGGCTCCCGGAAAACCTTCCAACAGGGAAAGAATTGGCGACGCCATAAGACCCTGGCAGTTGGTGCGTCGAGAAGCTCCAAAAATTATTATAACTTACTAAGTGACCACGGTAACCTGGACTACACTTAAGTTCCTTGCCGTACTGACGACTTCAATCCCACTGAGCGTCCACTGTACCGCAGTTCCGCTGCACTACTTCCAACAGTAGAAGGAGTAGTCGAATAGGGTAGACAGTGCTGGTATACTTCGGAGACCATGCTAGTAGTAACGCCTGGGTACTGTCAAGTACATACATGCTAGACCTGAAGACCAGAGCAGCGAGTCCGATGCCTTTCTCGGTAATGACCGGTGCCCGTGCTCCCTCAGGTACGTGTTGGACCTGAAGGGTAGTGCTGCGCGGCTGACCAGTGAGATGTGGCGACTGCAGAGGAACCGCTGGGTGGACGAGTTCACCCGCGCCGTCTTCATCGAGTTCTCGCTCTTCAACGCCCAGGTCAACCTGTTCGTCGGCTGCACTATAGTGGCGGAGTTTAGCCCGGACGGTAGGTGGCACCGCTCGGCTCAGCGGTAGTCATCCACGGACAATTTCTGTGAATACTGTATTGGTTTTTGGAACTGTTTATTGGAGGGTGAAAGCTTTACTTATTTTTGATATGCATCCAAAGGCAGCGCAGGTGTTTACTGTCACTCCCCAATGGCGTCGGCTGCCTGCAGCTGACTGGTACCGACGGAACCCCGATTGCCCTCTGGCTCAAATACGGTCTAGGGTGTGTTGGCTCATGATTCATTGAGAGATAGCGGAGCATGTACCAACAATGTTGCTTTCCTGAAATCAAGTTATTGTTACAAAATCTAGGCGCACGGTTTTGTTATATTGGTTGGTGATGTGATTCTAGTGAAAAAGATCATAAGGAGTTCTAAGCAGAAACTTTTCGACTAATCGGAAGGCTATGGTTCAGTTTAATAAAATCATTTAAGCCAACTTATTTATTATTTATTATTTAAGCCAACGCTGGATATACTGGCCTGAGAATGTGTTCCGGCATTTTAACGGCGTGTTTTCCTGCGCAGGAGGTATTATTCCGTTCTTCAAGTTCCAGCCGGTGCGCCTGCTCACCTACAGCTCAGGCTTCGGCTTGTTCGTCATGATCTGCGACGTAAGTCCGGGGCTCCGGCGAGATCACATATCAAGAGGCTGTTCCCGTGCCATCCATGAAAAAGTTAATGTTAGGCTATTCCATGGCTAAAAGCAGCAAGTACAATGGCTTACAATTATGGCTTCAAAATCACCAAATAACTTTTTAACCCCCTTGAAATTCAAGATTCAGTTTTCCTTCCCTGACTATTTGAAAGCCGATTTGGGTTTTTCGGGGTCTTTTTAGCCAATTCATAACTGGCATCCTTACTTCGACCCTTTTTCCTGGAGGGCGCGGAAACAGTCCCATAGCCTTTGCCCATCGTCGTAGTCATTTCCGACGGGGTTATAGGTGTGGTGATTCATCAAACCATGCTTAGATCGTTGTTCAAAGCATTTCTAGCTTTAATGTGTTATTATTGATTCCATTCATCATTGCAATTATGGCCAGGAGGCATTACCCCTTTTGAAGCGTAAATATATTCATAACCAATGGGAATAAATATACAGGATGGCAATGTATGTGAGAAGCAGTTTCATAACACATTTTATATCTTTGAATTTGTCTCGATAAGCACATATAAAAAATATGCGTCCGCTAATTCCGTTACGGAGGTCATGTTTTTCTTGGAGATGAAAATCGGGTAGTTTGTATCTATGTGCAGCGGCTTAACACGGCCTTCCATGACGAGCTTAAGACAACGACCGCCCATACTTGGTTTGTGTTGTACTAAGAGCTAATTTCGCTTTATATGCTTTGGCAGGGTTGAGCTTAGTGTCAGAGAGTAATAAAATAACACAATATATATCATATATATATATATATATATATATATTATATTATCACAAGAAAGTGTTGACAAGAAAGGTGTTAGATGACATACAAAGTTTTTTCGAAGGTTTTGGCATGGAAATGTTACGCATAGCCAAACATCCATGCCAAAACCTTTGAAAAAACTTTGACATCTGTGTTTCATTCGGGTTTTCAGGCCTGTTTCGAAAGACACGTATATAGGAGTGGTCGTGCATACATTGATGCCAAAAAATAGGTAATTATTATGAACGAGACCGGTTTAGATGTAAAATCCCCACAAATTGCTTCATTGTCCTGTCTTTTCTTTCAGGTGACCTTTGTCATATTTGTCATCTACTACACTGTGAGAGAGATCAAGCGAGGACGAAAGCAGAAAGGACAGTACTGGAAGGACCCTTGGAACTACCTGGAGGTTACTGTTATCATTCTGGGATACACGGCCATTGTATTCTACCTCTACAGGTATGCACACTTGAACAGAATATTACTGTGACTGTATGGTCTACATTTTGTTTTAAAAGTGTTTTCAACTGGAAAATCGACTGTTTTATAGAAGCTGGATTCTGGATTACATAATTATATCGTAAATAGCCATTTGCTCATCGCAAGTAGCCGATCGCAAACCAGCTCGCTAGCATTGGAAGGTGTGTCTAGTATTTTCCATCCACTGTCTTTGCTGCAGAATGTACCTGTCCAGTCGGATTGTGGATGCCTTCAAGAGAACACGTGGCAGGGGCTATATTAAGCTACAGTACGTGACGTACTTGGACGAGGTAAGTCCCGGATATGCACGGGGCAAGCGACGTCGGTGGTTATGGACGTGATAATGATGGATCTGTTGTTGTATTTTACGGTTTTCAATAGATTTTTGTATTCAAATGAAGGAAGTGGGTGTATAATGAACTAAACGGCAAATGCACTAACAATATCGGCTTGTTCCTTTGACTTGCACTTCACACCCCCACCTGCTACAAGCTCAACAACTGTGCACATCCACATTAGACGTTAAGTAGCTCCTAACCCTTTTTTGATAAATATTTGTCAATACATCCCCCCAAAAGACGATGGGGACGTTGACTAAACAGAGATGATCAACACCGGGATCAGTGTTTAGCCTTGAACTGGCTCATGATCTCCATGGGCAGAGGGAAGATGATGGTGGAGTTCTTCTCGGCCGCGATGGTACCAAGCGTCTGCAGGTAGCGCAGCTGCAGCGCCGACGGACTCTCCGACATGACGTCAGCAGCGCTCTTCAGCGCTCGCGACGCCGTCAGCTCCCCCTCCGCAGCGATCACCTTGGCCTTGGCCTCGCGTCCGGCCTCCGCCTCTGCAGCCATCGCCCTCTGCAGCTGCGTCGGCAGCCGGACGTCCTTGATCTCCACCCTGTCCACCTTGACGCCCCACGGGTCGGTGGCCGAGTCGAGGCTCTCCTGCATCTGCGCGGCGATCGCCTCGCGGTCGCTGAGGATGTTGGCCAGCGCGCGCGTGCCGAGCGTGTTGCGCAGCGTGGACGCCGCCAGGAACTGGGTGCTGCTGCGAAAGGAGGAGACGTTGGCCACCGCCATCAGCGGACTGAATACCCGGTAGAAGACGACGGCGTCGACGGAGACGGTGACCGAGTCGCGCGTCAGCAGCTCCTGCGGCGGCACGTCGAACGAGACGACGCGCAGGTCGACCACGACGAAGTTCTCCACGACAGGGATGAGGAAGAACCATCCAGGACCGACAGCCCCGCCGGAGCGCACGCGGCCGAGTCGGAAGATCACTGCCCGCTCGTACTCCTGCACCACCTTGATGCAGAACCAAACACTGATGGGAAATGTCACCAGGATCAGCAGGTAGCAGATGATGACGATAAAGATGGTGAAAGGGTCGTCTGGACGGTGTTCGTCGATGGCATAGGAAGTGTTGTTGTTTATTGCACTAGAACCGTTGTTTATTGCACTAGAATCGGCAGGATTTACTTTGCCCGAACTTTTGCTCATGTCGATGGTAGAGAACTCTCGATCTGACTCAGTGGGTTTGATCCCTTCGGATGCTTGTTGTTCTGCTGAGGCCATTAATTCTGTTTTGCGGAGTGATTTGAGTTCAAACTTTTATTCAAAGCCTAGACTTTTGATGGAGGAGAAATGTTTGCTTTCGCAACGAGCGCCGAACGTATTACGCATTAGACATGTCAATTATGAATATATTTCACTTCAATCTATCATAAAAATATGTACGCTAAGATAACTTATTTCAAACCTCCTGAGAAATAATATATGATATGATATATATGATGAAATAATATTTTATTTCTTTTCACATCGAGTTGAATGACAGCTGTGGGTCGCGGCAGGTGAGTCAGTGCCCGTTCTCAGAGAGCTTTGTCACGATCAAATAGAACGTAGTAAAAACATGCAAAACTGAGTTTTGTGAGTTTTGCTTGTAATTTATATTGCGATAACTTTTAGTACTCAACTTTTTCGAAGGTTTCAAATTCACAGTTGATTCTTCTCCTGAAAGCGGTGTTTGATAGACTAAGCCCAAGGATATTGGTTATAATATATTGCAAAGAGAGCCACAAGTGCAAAATCTACACTCCCAATCGATGTATATGACATCGATGTAAAGTTATAAGGCCTTGGACTAGTCAAGAGTAAACAACAGACTCAATAATCTGTTTGCACGTGAAACCAACGGAAAGGTCTTCTTTGCAGCTGCCACTACTGTAATAATTCAAGATGTTAAGGCAAGACTGCATTTCCAACAATAATTCACTACAAGTAGAAGGGTTATTGCCTTTTCCATTTATATTTCTTGATCTTCTTTAGATTTCTTACTTATCTTCTATAAAATTCGACAAATGCTATCTGATTGGAACTCAGTAGGCTGAGACCGGATAGCGAGTCCGATTAAACATTCTTCGGGCAATTGGTTTTGTCAAATGTGTGATTCAGATAACTCACCATTCCAGGGATTTGGCCCTTAACACGCGCACTGGAGGGGGGGCCTCGGAGCCCCCTCCCCACCTGTTTTTCCGAGGTGGCCGGAGAACCGCTTGCAGCGGAAAAACGAAACTTGGCCACATTTAACAGAATTTAATAGCACGTCGATTGGTGAAGACTTTTTGAAAATCGGCCGAAAATTTTTTGACTTATAGGCTTTCAAAGTCAGACCTGCATTTTGAGATCGCCGTAAACGCGCGGTCGGACCAGTTAGCTTGCATTGAAGACCGAGTGGTGACGTCATAACGTCATATAAGCGGGACTATATGTCAAGGTCACTTCACATGAAAGTCAAGGTCAAGGTCAAAGGTCACAGGTCAAGGTCATATCTGCACTTTCAAGGTCACTGACCACTGCGCGTCCGGCCAAATGAGGTTACCCCGTCTGACATATATTATGCTATGACGTCATCGATAGGGTACCCCAATACAAAGGTCAAGGCCAAGGGTCAAGGTCAAAGGTCAAGGTCAAAGGTCATTGGGAAAGGTCAATCCTCATTTCCCGCCAAACAGTGGCTACAGTGTTAGTCAAAGTGTAAATAATAAGTAGTATACCATATGGTGACCTTAAAGGTCAATGACCTTGAATGACTTTGACCCAAAAGTTGTGGGGAAGCCTGTTTGAGACCTCTTCTCTATGAACATTGTCTGCCTTTAGCTTATTCCCGCCATTTTCCTGGATAATCACAGCATTTACCAATCGATCCCAGCATGGCCAATATTTGACCTTTACGACCTCGTTTGACCTTGAAGATATTGACCTAGGTCAATGAAAAATTGGTCATCATGTAGATCACCATAGCCCCCACCCACCTACCAAGTGGCGTTTTTCTAACTCTCTTAGTTTCCGAGATCTTAGGGGGCCTACCAGGCCCCTCCAGTGCGCGTTAGTGCCAGACCCCCCTCCAGTGCGGGTGTTAATATCACGAGCCATCGTATGCAGCGATTCAGTCCCAGGGAGTAATACGAATCCATGGGATTTTTTTAGCTGTAAATTGTTGACGTTTCATTGCACCCGAGCCTCAGCGTGACTATGTAATTTATTACAGCTTCTTGAACACTCACTCCACTATCATTGCGCCTCGTCTACTCATGTCACTGTGGCAGACGTTCTGAACTTCTGCTAGAATGAAAGTGCTCATAATTGCAAGGAGCAACTTGTGAAAAGCGCCTTTCAAACGTGTACGTTTGCTCCTGTACCAATTTATAGCGCGTCTCGGAGCACTCAATGTGGATAAATTCAAGGTTCATTTCCATGATTTTTTATCAAGCGTTCCACCTCGAGGAAATGTATTTGCCTCTTTAAAGAAGTCATATATTTCCCTTCCCTGCCTTTGGAGGATAAAAAACACTCCGTAACAGGCGCACACCTCGGATGGCTAGACTGTCTCCCAACAGACGTTAGAAAAATGCATACATTTCATCATGGATATTTAAATCTATAGAAAGTACTGAAAGAATATAAAGAGAGAAGTGCAACCAAAATAAAATCACTGGCATAACAAAAATTCTCAAAATAGGCAAAAGAACTCAGTCATGTAATACCAGAACCGAAAAGGAACATTATAATTTACAAGTTGAGTGGCTAAAAATTACGGATGGATTTCCCTGAACTCTGGACTATTCATCCGCTGTAACTGTGTACATATCTTCGTGAAACCCACTTTAAACAGCACGTGTATGTTGGAAATTGGTGAAGGGTTTCCAGCACACCGAACCCCTGCCTGTCGCCGTCTGTGAAGCGAATCAGCTCAAACAATGGATGTTTGGGCTTGCAAAATGCAGACTAAGGATGACATAAAAGCTTTATAGTATTGGAACGGACCTGTTTGTCTGTTTGAAACTAGAGCACTGAATAAAATTTTCAGAGCTCTGGAAACCACAATGTTGTTCCGTCATACCAGCTTCTGGTCGTCATCGTTTCCGAGGGCCAACTATATCGTTTCTGAAATATTTTATTTATATGGGATTGTGGAAAACAAGACGATGAGTTGAGGTGGCATGTCATGAGGTGGCAAGAGCGGATGCTAAGGTGAGGTGGCAGTCAACGCGATCAAAACCCCGTGAAATGTTTTCTTATAAAGCGGCCCTTGCATTGTTTTTACTTCTTTGGATCTGTTCCTTGCGGTATGAATGGATTGTAACTGAATGAAGTTTATGTGCCAACAGGCTGGTAAACTGCAGATTTCTGACACAATGATATACGCATTTGTGTTTACATTTGTGCATGTTTTGGCAGATGTTCGGCTACATGATCGGTTTCCTGGTCTTCTTCGGCACACTGAAGTTCATCAAGCTACTCCGCTTCAACAAGCGCATGGGTTTCCTAACCTCGACGCTGAAACAGTGTGCCGGCGATCTGTGGGGCTTCATTATCATCTTCTTAGTAGTACGTGACAGCCATCAGGAATTTGAACTTTAAAACGTTTTCAGTTTAACCAATAATATCTTCATAGGTGGATGTTAACCAGTCAATCCCGGTAGCCAAATTGCGTAAGATCGTGAAAATATGGTGTACAAAATAGGTCACAAGTGGGTAAAATGTGGCCACTTTTGGAAGGCATGGTCGAATTGAACCCTCCCCTCCCCTGTCTTAAAATTCCCTCGCATTTATTGACTTGAAGGTGCGAATTGCAATAGCATTGCAAGTTTCATTCATTTTTATATTCGATAGGAAAGGCCCGTTGAGAAAGGGCCAGATTATTGCATAGGAATCTAAGCTTGAAGTCAGGCGTCAGGATATTTACTGGGATTAACGGGGAATACAACGTTGCAACCGCCGTTTCATTAGCACAACTTTCTAAATGCTTTCGTGAGTCAAATTTTCTTTTCATGTGCCTGAGGTGACTTTTGAGTGATAAGACTAATAAATGTACATTAGTCATTACTTTGGTGGTGAGAAGAGGCAGATCTAGGCGAAATGTTTGGAGGAAGCAACCAGTGTCAAACCGTGATGAGCATAGTTTTTACATAGAAAATCCGCCGAAATCGACGTGAGCTGTGAAAACTTGACCCCTTTGAAACAGGGCATGTCCGGATTACCAACCACCCCCGCCCGCCCTTGGTGATGAGTTGGGTCTTGCGAGAGATTGTAACAATATTTTAGCAATTATAGGTCAGCACGGGATATTACACGATGAAATGGGAAAACTACCTACTTTACTGCCAACCAATCGTGTGTCAAATTTAATCACTTAGAAATGTGTGTCAATTTAAGCCAGCAAGTAATTTATGGCCCGATTTTAGCTAAATTCATTATTTCTGTGCAACATGTATTTCAGATCACTGCACTACTTTCGATCATGTTTAAACATAATGAGTTGTATTTGCCGGGTATGTAAGATTACATCTCACGAACATGATTCTGGCGTTTCGACAGATATTCTGCTCGTTCAGCTTCTCGTTCTTCCTGCTTCTGGGTCACTCAGCGGAAGATTTCTTCAGTTTCATCTCCAGCTTAGAATCGTCGTTTAGCATGATGCTTGGTAAGAGCCATGACCCGAATGCTTCATTCAGAGCTCAATCTCAATATTATGGCTTAAACCAGAGGTGGCTGCCGCTGCTGCTGCTTCCACTCCTTTGACTGGCTGAAACCGCCAGCGCTCCTGGCGCGACTTTTTCAAAATCACTAAACTGCCACCCGTCATTATGCTATTGTTTTTTTATTAAAGAACTGCCGTAAAACACTACCGAAATTGGTTTCTTCATTGCTATTGCTAAACACATTTCAAGGAAAACTAGCGACAGGGAACTAACGACGTATGTATAGGTATATCACATCTACAATTAGAAGCTTTATTGTAAGGTGCAGGTAAGCTCACACGCGAAACATTCCTCGCATATTCTTTTGATTTTCTCATGGAGAAAATATTTCTCTCAGTTTCCATCTCATTTTATTTTTGGGTGACTGTCCTCTTAACAAGTTATTGGTAACGGTAGCGGTGTTTAATTCTTACGAGTCCGCTACCCCGCTACTCTTGATTATAGAAACCGCTACCGCTACACCACTGCCATTTAGAGTCCGCAAGCACCGTAATTTTTTGCCTTGAATAATTGAAGCTGATCATTATTATGATGACGACTCTGTACTTGCAGGTCGATTCCACTTCGATCAGATTCGCAGAGCCAATCACGTTCTAGGCCCAGCCCTCTTCTTCACATTCACCATCTCAATGACGGTGGTCTTCATCAACATCTTCTTGACGATCATCATCAAAAGCTTCCAGGCGGTAAGACCACCATTCCTTCTTGCCCTGTAGATAATTATTCAAGAACGGAAATAATTCCTGAAAAACTGGGTTTGTGAACGAGTGGATGAAGTTCAGAAGTAATCACGTTTTGATGAGTTTAACACACTGGGCAAGGGGAGGAATAAATATGCGTGTTTTGAAACCACATGCGTACACCTCACCAGCTGTGGTGATGGATAAGTACTAATAATGCCGTTCTGTCCACCGCTGAGTACTGGAAACTAATCTCTGAGTGTGGGCCACTCCGGGAATTCGAGTATGCGACGAATCAAACATTCAAATTGATTTCTGAGCTGTTGGCGGGTTCGATTTGCTAAAAAAACCTGGGGTAGTTGCTGGTCCAAATATGAATCTTTCGCTCAGTTCTGTCGATTTGGTGGTACTTTTCGAATACTGAATGAATTTAGATAGACAATCGTGGTCTGCAAACGGATTCGCCCCGGTTGAAAGTGGGTACTTCGCTTATGAATCGAATGGGATCCGACATCCGAATGCCCTCAGCCGTGGCACACTCCACCGGAAAACTGCCGGATCCGAGGTATCGCAGATTTGAAACCTTGGGTGATTTTGCAAATGAGCGACAAAAAAATAGATTGCTGTATGCCTTTAATCGAGACCTAACCAAAACGTCATTACAGGTGAAGAACGACCTTCTGAAGCAAAGTAACGAGTACGAAGTCGTTGACTTCCTCATCAACCGCGTCAAGATGATCACCGGACTGGGCAAGCCCAAGCTGAACAGCATCGGTCCGCTGGCACCCACTGATGAAGAAGAACGGGTGAGAAACCTCAGCATTTCTCATCTCCCCATGTGAACCTGGTTTCCTCGCACCGCTTGGGCCACGCCAGGGACACCGCGTTACTTTTGTGCCAGTCAGGGCAGATAGTGCTCAGGGTCTCGTCCTGGCTGCGGACAAACCTTCGCATAGATAAATTTCACCCAGAATTCGCGCCTACTTATTACCCGACTTTCATGTTGCTGCCTTAACGTGCCAGTGCCTGAAAGGCGTTGACGGTGTGTGGCATGTTTTTTTAGAGCAAGGACCCGTCCGAGAAGTTCCCGGAGAAGGTGGACCAGCTGCTGAACTACGTCAACGACTTCTACTTCGAGGGTCGCATGGATTTGGACAACAAGGCCTGGCTCAAGAGAACCATTGCCGTAAGTGACACAACCCAGCAAAACGAACCAACCGCTAAAAGGGCGCTTCCAAACGTGTGCCACAGTACCAAGCCAATTCATGGGCGATCCTCCGGCATGTTATCAGGCTTCAGTCGTTGCATTCGAAGCTCTTCTACCAGAAATCTTGGTGGGCGCAGGGATTTCAAGCCGCGAATGTATATTCTACCAGGCGATATGCCTGAAATTGTAGAGATGGTCAATCGAGGATCTGGAGTAATGCCACAGCTGACTCGCTGAACCTCACCGGTATCCAATTTCGCCAATTTCCTCTTGCCTGGGAAAACGGGTGTCAGTGGAAAGACAATTCCCAGGGTCTTAGTCGGAGGTGCAATCGATTGATCCGATTCGCGGTTAGCGATTGTTCCCGGTAGATTGAGGATGAGCAAGTCGATCGGAGTTCGAAGAATACTCGAGTCCAATCCCAATGAATCTTTATTGATCGATTTCCAGGTGATCAGGCTGAATATGGCGGGGTTGTGTCCAGGCGCATTGAGCCAAGAATTGCTTATATATATATATATATATATATATATATATATATATATATATATATATATATATATATATATATATATATATATATATATATATATATATATATATGGGTCATTCCATGCCAACGCTATTAATGGTGTACACGGCACCCCCTCAGATCGCTATGAAATAAGGTGTATAGGGGTTCTTCATAGCCTAGAATCCGAATCCGTGGTCGAAACAGACTTCGCACTCTTAGTTTCGTAGCAACTGTGACCTCAAACTAGACGTCATTGCATGTTTCAAAACATTCAAAACCTTGTATCTAAAAAATTTGACCCCCGCCCCACTGTTGTATATGTGCATATACAGCAGTGGGGGTCATTCTCAATTTAAGCGTTTCTTTATGACCCGCTGAACGGAAGAGCTTAATCGCGTCTCTGTATTTCACCACAGGCGGAAAAGGCGAAGAAGGGCTCCGGCAAGGGAAAGGGCCGCCGCTCCGCCAAGAACACGATGCCGCCGGAGGAGCTCACTGAAGAGCAGGAGGAGTTGGCCAACATCTGAGCCGCACCGCGATCCGACGGCACAGCCTCAGGCGGTGATAACATCTCCACAGGCGGTACACCCTGCTGACAATCCGACTGCCAACCGTCCAGGAAAGAAGTGTGATTTTAGCAATGGCTTTCAAGTCACAATGGCGGGAGATGCTTAACCGCAGGCCTTGTGCCTGGCGTCATCATAGGACTGATCTGGAGATTGACTGACGTCATACGACGTCACTACTGAATTGGACACGATATTTGGACAGCGTCATGTGGCGTGTGTTAGCACTTTTGTGAACGTTCGGCCCCCGCATTACTGACTCGTCTAGCACAGCCAATGTTTAGTTGTAATGTGTAGCCAATACTGATCACCCATGTCTAGTTTCTGTATGTCCTTCAGGCAGTCGGAGGTTAGACATGATGACGACAGTCGCGGTCTGTGTTTTTGCTAGTATTCTATTTTGATCTCAGCCTCTGATCTGATCTCCTAGGTTGCCGCGACCTGATATCAGGGCATTTCGATAGTGGTTTCTAGTGGAATCGTGTATTAGTCAGGGGTGAAACTTATTTTGCTTGTATTGACCTCGAGGATCATAGCTTTTTTGTTCGTGCTCGCAAGCAGTGAGAGGGAGGGTCAAACTCCAGCGTTTTTCGTCGAACGGAAAAGTACGCGCAAACAAAATGAGAATGTTAAGTGCATTGGAAGTTTTTGTCGGCGTTCACGGCCTTTGGGTTCAGTTTCCAGAGAACACATCTGCCATACAAATTGAAAGTATAAAATGCGCCTCTGCAAGATGAGTTTTCAGCCTGGAAACCGATGCGATTCGAAAAAAGCTAGTTGGAGCTCCAGGCGAAAAGTGAAGCATCAAACATGGTTGTTTGCATAGGTTGTCTGCTTTATTTGTCGCTGTTATGCTCTAGCAGTGCGACACCTGCCTTTAGTAAAGATTGTCTGATGAGTTCAGAACCTGTCTGATATACATGCATCCACCTCTCAACTTTTTGGGTTGCTCCCGATGCTAACAGTCGCGAGGGACCCGATGCGACAGCGATCCACCAAATATTTGCACAACACAAAATATATCATCGGAAAACTACAACCCGAAAATAGGGACACATGCTTGTATTTATGGACGACCAGACGCACTGCAGGAATTTTGATGATTTTACCATCGCCCGGTCTTGACCTCATTTAAGCGGTAAATTACTGAAGGTCACATTTAATAGAGAGAAAAACTACAAAGGATCGATATACTGCAATTTGATGTGTCCGTGCTTCTGTAGTGACTTAGAAATATTCCAATTGTTATGGTCACACCTGTGTCCTAAGAGCTTCCGTATCGCACTGTAACTCAACTTTCCAATAAGAAACTAGGACAAGCACATCGCATCCATTCACCGGACGTTTTCCACGAGCCCATCGTTGGCTCCTAGACATCAACAGTAAGTCAATCGCAATAGCTCACAGGAAGGCGACCGCTCCCCTGCCAGCTACTTGAAATGCACGTCACCGGAGACCGTACACTGCAGGGGCGCAGTCGGGGCGTATCCCGGCATCGCCTCCTTTGGTCGACCTTTCACACGCACCGATGTACGAACCCTCCGCAGAAGTCCACTCGGGTCACCCTTTCATGGTCCTCTATCACAAGTTCCTGGTGTAGCAACTTATACAATGAGTGTTTAAAGGTCATATAACACCTTCGTGGGATATGAACCATCAGTCGCGTAGAGCATGCCGGAAAACCCCCGATCTCGTATTTCGTTTATCTCCGAACTCGCATTGCACACAGAAAATGTGATGTACGAGCGTACCTCGTTTTAAAGGCACTACTCTCGTGCCTCCCGTTCCCTACCCCCTTCGAGCCTAATGGCGGCGCGCGTTCATTGGTGACTGCGGCCAGCACGGGGGCAGCCCACTGTTAACATACCTATTTCTTTGGAAGGGTGAATTCTGGAATAAAGGAAATATCACCACTCGGTTTTTCCGGTATGCTTTTTAATGGTTATACCCGTTCAAATCTCATAAAAAAGACACCACAATCCTTTTAGCGTTGCCCTCCAAGTTTCAATGTCACACGGCGATGAAACTACACACTATTAAAACTAATCTCAGCAATATATGCCGACACGAAGTAACTAGAATACTTCGGCAACAAATACATGTCATGTATCGCAATACGGTATCCATTGTCGCCTGCTGCAATGACAAAACACTGGGCTTATTTATAAAAGCCCATATACCTTTACCACAGGGTGCGTTCAATTAGACAGCTGCGGGCCTTAACTATGCAGCATTGAGATTTTCAAAAACTAAACAATTCATGGACACATGTTTTATTCCTGTTACATCATGATCATGAATCAACACCTTTGAATCCTTTGAATACATAATGCTTGTAGCCTTTACGTCACTTGCTTAATAAAGAAAAATACCACCCTTAACACTTTGCGTCAAAGGTGAGGACCTACGGCGGTAATCGCAACATTCCTTTCAAATGGTATCAGTTATGAAGGAACTTATTCATCCTTGGTAAATACCCCACAGAACTTCATTTGCATTAACGAAATGCCTTCCTCTGCCTTGCAAGACCCTTTTGCACGGTGAATCAAATATTAAATGAATCAGAAGTTGACAAGTTAAGTGTCATTCTCCTAGAAAAAATAGCCAAAGATTTATAAAAAAAACATTGTCCCATAAATGCTAATTATGCCTTGTGTGCACGCAAAACAACTCCAACCTTGATACAATTTTCAGTGTTGAAGATTGGTGGAGGGATAACATGGCGCCCTAATGAATAGACAACATGACGGCTAATGACCAGGGGCTGTATACAAGCCACCAAATTACATATACAAAACATATAGACGCCTGCCGAAAACCATGCCGTTGATGAGACAACACTTAACACATCTACCATCATTTCCATGAGAAGTTACACTTAAAGATTCGCTGAATCGCAGCTTTCTCACTGCAACAGCAATACACTCAACCAATCAATGAACAGTTCAAATTTTACACAATCAAGAACTTCGTTGACATATAGATAGAATTTACACTCACGCCACCTTGCCATTTCCATTTGTCGTGCCACTCACGCCAGGATGCTCTGGACTGTGCTTTTGTTTCTTCTTTTTCTTCTCCTTCTTCTTCTTCTTGCGCTCCTTCTCGTCCTCGTTCCGCTTCTTCTTGTGCTTCTTCTCGGGCGGCTCGCCGACATCAGTGCCATCCTGGGAGGATGTGTCACCGGCGCGATGCTTGTGCTTCTTGTGTTTGTGCTTCTTCTTCATGGGCGCCTGGCTAGTGAATCGATACTGCTCCGGCAGCTGGCGAACAGATTGTTGGGTCAGATGCCAATCGACTCCGGGCTGGGCAGAGGTCAGTTCCTGACATACACTGAGTTCAACTTATACACCAGCTCCTGATGGGCCCATGAACTAGCTCAGACACCTGCCCTAATGGATACAGGGTTAGCACATTCACCAGCCCCCACTCGAGACAGGTTTAGAGCACACAGCCGTCCTGGCGGACACACGTTTGGATAAGCAGCGGCCTTCGTGGCCACGGGGTTGGATCAGCAACCAACCCCAGCGGAAACAGGGCTAGGTTACGACACCTGTCCCTAAAGAACAAAGGGTTTACGCCAGACACCAGACAAACACAGAAAAGATCAGACACTAGGCCAGACACAAGTCATAAAACGGTCCCAATGGGCACAGGGTTAGCTTGGATCCAAACCCTAGGTCAGGCACAAGGCCTGATACCGACGAGGTCCGGTCAGACACTCGCTTCTGACGGACAGGCCAGGAAGTCAGCCAAGGTCCAGCGCAGCAAAATAATAACTAGACTCAATCCCAGATATGGTCAAGGTCATGACATGACAGGATCCTACATAAATTTTTCGCTTGTAGCTTTCCGACTCTCGCTAAACAATGTTTTCAAATGCATTGCTGTCCCTGGCCAGCAATCAGCAGGTTAAGGTTCCCACTCATCTACCATAAACCTAAATTTAGCCCAACATGCCGCGATATGCATAGTCTGCACCGGTGCAGCAGTACCCGACCCATCAACGAACGAGCAAAAATAGCCAGAACACTTAGAGAAAGGTCGGGCCGCGTAACGTGCAAGGGCGTGATGCCGTCTCGCCGGTGACGTCACTCACAGGTCCGGCGTGTAGTCTGAAGCCGGTCAGTTGCAGGTTGGTGAGAGGCAGCAGCTCCTTCCCACCCACCGGCGGCTTCTCGATCAGCGAGCGAAGCGAGCTGGCAGGCACCGGCAACGGTGAGTCAGGTTCCAGAACAAGCTCCTATCCGAATACAGGGAAGCCGACACTCCCGCACAGAGAAGCCGATCACTTCAGCACAGGGAAGGCGGCATTTCGGCACAGAGGCCGACACACCAGCGCAGAGAGGCCGACATTCCGGCACAGGAAAGGCGGCATTCCGGCACAGGAAAGGCGGCATTCCGGCACAGGAAAGGCGGCATTCCGGCACAGGAAAGGCGGCATTCCGGCACAGAAAGGCCGACATTCCGGCACAGGAAAGACGGCATTCCGGAACAGAGACGCCGACATTCCGGCGCAGGGAAGCCGACATCCCGCCACAAGAAAGGCGGCATTCCGGCACAGAGAGGCCGACATTCCAGCACAGGAAACGCGGCATTCCGGCACAGAAACTGCCACGTTCAGCCTTGTGTTAGGGCCAGTGGTATTCAGGTAAGGAAGAGCTACCCAAAATAACACATGTTTCCCATTTAATATCAAAGTCAGAGTCGAGGACCAAAGCAATGTCAGACACGCGTGTCGATTGCTGGAAACGCATATCCGTTAATACTGTCAAACTAGGTAGGACGCACTCAGACGAACATCTATATGAGATGCTGAGCTACAGTGCGGCTAGAACTACTTCCCAACTGACTGGTGGGCGGAGGCTGGCCGAAGAGCAGAAATTGTGATAACAATCAAAATAATAGATGTGCACACGATTTCTTATTATGCACATTCACTGAGCCCAGCAATGGCATGAGAGCAGCCTGTATGTACACTTCTGAGCATAGCCTCCACGACTGCCGGACGATGTACAGTACATGCCGCCAGGGCGAGTACACACCCTGCAAAGGAATCTGCACACGCAGCTAGTCTCGGGGGTTTTTGTCCCACTGCCATTACCACTGCTCCATCGGTCGTGATTTAACCTACATCTGTTTTGCTCCATGTTTTCAATGGCGTGCCCATCAATATTTGGTAGCCCCCTATTTTAGAAATGGTTTGTAAAAACAAAAACGGAATTATTCCCAGCAAGCCAAAGAAAATGTGTGCTGCAAATATCGTTTTCTAGATATAACGTTTCTTACCATTTTTAGGTACGCTTCAGAGAAACAGCACATATTGCAGACCAAATCATGAGCCCGGGAGCAATAGTTGGCTAATAATTAGTAAAAAACAACTGCCGAGCTAATGTGTTCAACTACAGGGATCTCTGATGAACATATTGCAATACTGGACCCTGTTAGGCACACGAAAGGATCCCCACACATATATTGTAATCGTACACAATAGTCAGCTGCACTAGACACCAAATCCATCTGAATTATGCAAAACTATCGGAGATGCTTCACAGAATGTCCAGCAGTGACATTAGAAGGTGGAACATCAGTTAGGTTAGCTCAAACATTTAAATCAGGATATTTGCACACGATTCCAGACAGCGAATCTCACGCGGACCGCAGAAGTGTACCTGTTGTCGAGGGAGCCCGGCGTGTCGATCACGCCGGGTAGGTTGGTCAGGAAGGACGACAGCGAGTCCTTCATCTTCTTCCCCGTGAACTTGTTGTAGGAGTGCTCCAGGTTGTGGTGGGTCATCAGGTTGGTCGCACCCGTGATCTCGTTCTCCACTGAAGAAGAAGAAACAGGACACGAAAGTGAGAGACCAAAACAAACGATTGCTTCTGGCCCAGGGATGATCAGTTGGGTTCATAACAAAGCCAACTCACAACTTATGCTTTACGGTCGAAGTTGAAGCTGCTTCTGTAAAACCAGCCGTTGTAATGTATCACCCCACTGTTAAATTAAAATCACATTGAGTTGCCGCCACACCGACGATACCTGCCAACTTATAATACCTACGCTATTATAATTCATAAGAACTGACGCTGCAGTTATTGCAATTCTTGTATCGACGAAATACGGCTACACAGAACAGGGAGAAAATTACAGTGAATTTCACGCATAGTCCTGTACCCAGATGACCTGAAGTGCCGAGGAACCTTAACCCCATACACACTCACTGTCCTTCTGAACAAAGAAACATGGACACATTCAATCGAAGCTTGAAAAATACTATATATATATACACATACATATATATAACATACATATATATATATATATATATATATATATATATATATATATATATATATATATATATATATATATATATATATATATGTAGTACATATAAGAGGACAAGACAGCATGTAAGTAGTCAGTCACTTTCTCTAATAACCCTCAAAGCGACCATCAAATAGCTCAATGATGTAAAGCTTGCACAACCTATTCCAGGAAACTCCTCCCCATTACAATGTAACAAGTAATTCCCACCATGCTCTGACCATCCAGGGCGGCTACCGGAGCGAAACAGAGAAGAGTACCTACTGCAATTTAACGAAAATCACGGACAGTACAGTGTACCACAGTAGGATCTCACCTGCCAGCTCCTTCATCAGGTAGAAAGGTCCGGTGTGGACGATGGAGGCGCCGGTCTTGCCCAGCTGGATGGTGGTGCGGAGCGTACCAGTGGAGTCCTGACGCGGCACCGCCGGCGAGCGCACGCCGCGCGGCGAGCCCAGAGCGCCGGGCGAGGCGGCCGCTTCCAGCCGCCGGAACGGCTCACCCATGAGTAGCTCGAAGTCGGGCGCGAGCCCGCCGCCGGCGAACTGCTCCAGCCCGGACGGCTCCGGCTCCCGCGGCGGCTGCTTCAGGTCGTAGAACGCCAGCGTGACGTCACTGGCGCAGGTGTGACGTCACAGTCACCGCAGAGACGGCGGCCCGACCCGCGGCAGACGCGACGAGTGCCAGCGAAGAGAGATGAACCACTGAGAGCTTAGCTGATCGTCCTGTCCGCTGGCGGCGACTGATATTGAGCAGAATGCGGTATAGATATATATTCTGCTCGCAGCCGCCGATCTGCTGCAGAATGCCAAGCCTCCCTGTAGGAATGCGAAGTGTTCATTCACTGGTGGCCGGAGCTCAGCAGTAACAAGTTAGATGAATTGTACCAAGACGTCTTGGGGTCTGGAAAAGCCCTTTCCGTTCTTCAGAACAATCTTCTTTGCCCTGCCCTTTCCGTTCTTTAGGGCAGGGCAAAGAAAATTACCGTAAAGAACCCTGAAGGTAAAATCAAATAAACACAAAAAATGTATCTCATAAGAATATCATCGCATCTTAAAACAACAATACAAATGTATTAGATATAGTAGTTATGCTGGGAGTCAGGGACGAAATCAAATGTATTATGCTCTTGATACGTGAAATCCAACTTCAAAGGGAATGTGGCACCTTGGCCGAATCCCTGAAATTTAGTGAAATTAGGCGTACTTTTAGCCAAGCATAATGAAACCACTCATGATTTCTCTGAAAAATGTACAATAAGCTCGATATTTTGTTTTTAAAAATACTCTTCTAGAAAAAGAAATAAATATCAGCCTGTGGATGATGTCACGATCTGGCAACCACTACCATACTTGAAACACTGCAAGGGGTTCGATTGGCTGATGCTCACCCTGACATCAGCATATGTGGTCACACCAGTAGCTCACAACAATGGCCGCCCGGCGACGGGCTGATGGGGGCTAGTGTCAGGTAGGTTTTAGCTTTTTTCTACCGAAATATCAAGTTCCAAGACAAATGAGATATGGAGTACCGGGTTTTCCGACTTGCTTTACAGCTTGGCTATCTCAGTTAAAATCACGTTGTGAAGGTACCACATTCCCTTTAAAGCCAGAACGAGAAATCAAAGAATTTGTAGCATCCACTCCATGTTACACAACTGGTCTGTCTAGAACTGACGAAAACATAGGCGAAGATTATAAACTGTGCTTCTTTCCTATGTCCCAGTCTCTAAGTTTCAATCATTTGGCATCTTTCACAATACATTGCAGACTGCCAAACTGATGGTGGAAGCACACATGCAATACTCTTTCCGCGCCACAGTGTTGTGCTGTCACATCAGAGGCCCTGACCCCTCCAGCTGATTGTGCTGTCAGAACGGCGGAGACTGCGAATGCACCAGGACCGCGGCTGGGCCGACCCTTGCCTGGGGGGTGACCGCCGACACAGGACTGGCGACCCTCCCTCTGGAGCCGCTACAGTTAATTCCACAGCACCCACCATGGGAACCTCTCCCCAAGGAATGGGGAGGGGTCCCTGTTCCCAACCACCAGCAGGGCGGACCCAGCAGAGGTCCACCTGGAGGCCGCAGAGGGGATCCTTGGCCGTCCGCCGTCCCAGACGTGACGACTTTCACCACCGACGTTCGAGAGGGGGAGGGGGCGGGGGCGGGCGGTAGTCATGCAGGAAAACGCTCCATGAGATGCCTGTAGGTACCTGCCGGGCGGTTCACTTCTAGCTGGAGTATAGGTAGCAGCCTTGGACACCGCCCTCAAGGTCCTCCAGCTTATAGTGGCGAATTGGCGACCTGCCTGGGTCAGCGTAGGCACTGACTCCCAGTCAGCTCCCGACAGTGCGCCCGGTAGCCCAGGAGGACGCGCCCTTAATCTCCGTCTGGCATCGCCTGGCGACGCCAGACAGGGCAGCACGTATTAACATGCAATGGGTGCCAGGACATGCCAGGCAACCCGGGAATGAACTGGTTGATGAGGGGCGCGCGGCGCGGCGATTCTGGATCGGAGTTGTGCGCGCATTGACCTTTCATCGGGTAGGCTGTCTCCACCACTACGCACAAAATAATGGATAGGCAGCATAGCTCCTACCTACTACGCCGAAGAATGCATAACTGGGCCGCCCACCCTGGGAGACTGCTTAAAACTTTCTCAGTTCGAGTTACCACTGTTTTCTACTGCGCCACTGCCGAGTATGGATCGGCTTAGACCCGGAGGCTACATGCCAAATGTCACGAGGAGTACCACTCGCTGGGACAACTCCTTACTCTGTGGACTGCACGTGTCATCCTGCGCCGGGACATATTTGGCCATGAAGACCCATCAATCTGGGAAGTGAATGGCTGGCTGGCGCCGGCTGGTGACCTTTCTCAGACGGTTGGAGCGCCTCTACTGAGACGCACTCCTCCCCTCCCCTCCTTTTGACGATAGACGACAGCAGGATACATCATCATCTTCGTGATTACAATGTTAGTGATGTAGGTACAGGTTGCCAAATTTATGGCGCATACCTCATCGACCGTGTCTCGAGTAAAGACGACCGTGTCTCGAGTAAAACTGTAGCCATCATTATAATTATCTAGTTACGGTGATTCAAATGATGCATAGCTTGATCATACTACGTCAAAGTTAAATTAGTGACCTGACCGCAGGTCAGATCAAGGTTACTATGTGGCCAAATATGTTAATCATCACCGAAGGGCACCACTAACAAATAAAAAGGCTACTTCCGCTCCCTTGGTTAGCTGAAAGCGGCACACGACCCGCTCCTCGGCTAGCACCACCTGTTCTTATAAAGCCCAACTACAATGCTACCCCAAAAATTGTATTGCATTCTTTTTCTAAATTCCAAGCACAATTATTGTTTTTTGTAGATTATATGCAAAACCTGCCGGTTTATTGTAGATATAGAAACAAAGCAACAAAAAGCATTCATTTGATGTTTTTTTCATGGAGAAAAATGGTTTCCTCGGTCTCCATCCCCTGTAAACTGGAAGGAGTGGTCCCGAAAAGGCTGTCGGAAGCGGGTGTGACTTTGAATTCCGGTGAGTCCGCCGCCCACTTCTCTGCTAATTTAGTTCTAGAAACCGCTCTCGTTACTCCACCACCATTTGGAGAGTCCGCAAGAAGTGGAGTAACGGGCTTCAGTAGGCGATCGCCCGGCTCTGGCCATTATGCATATCAATCGGCTCGCAATGGTAATACGAACGAAATGACATCCACAAAAAGGTAAAAGTAATTTACAGAAGCCTGAAAACCTGCTTAAACGGCCCCAGATGACCCGTCAGAGAAAAGAGGTCAAAAGTCAAAGCTTACTTCATTCTGGAGAAGAGGCATTAAAATGTTGAGAGTAAGAAGTGTTTCATAGCTATATCTAGGGAAATACAGCCATTTTCCATTCTGTTCCCAATTTCCTGGACCGTTTTCATACCCAGCCCCAGGCCACTCATAATAATTCTTGGGGTTTAACGACGCACCAACTGCCAGGGTCATACGGCGCCGACAACTCTCACCCTGTTGGAAGGGATTTTGGAGATCAGATCGACTTATTCAGAGGCTCCGCCAGGACTTGAACCCGGGACCGGTGGCTTAGAAGACAAGCCCAGGCCACTCATATTCAAAACCATTTCACCACATATTGTGGTACTTGACCTGTATATGTGTTATAGATCTCAGATCAATAATTTAAACACACTCTCACTGCTGCCACTTGAAACCGTTTTGTTGGTGAGGTCCTATGACCTGGCGTGGTGACTTGACCTGAGGCGATAAGAACCTGAACTTGTACTGAATCTTTGATCTTGTTTTCGCACATGGAAAATATGCGAAAAGGATCAAAGATAAGTTCTGCAGGATCAAAGATAAGTTCCGCTGAATGCAGCGAAACTCATCAGTTTTTTTCATCAGCTTCAGAGAAACCCAAGGGGATGTTAAAACAACCCCCGCCCCATACACACACACTCATGCGATGGTTAGCTTGACAAGAGTTCAGGATTTCCAATTGGATAGTTTGACTTGAGAAACTTACCTTACCTTACAAAAAGTCGGTATTTTGAGGCCACTGTGACCTGCGGGTCCCGTTCTCAACGAGCTCCAGACGAAAGTGCGCTTATCTCAGTCGTTCTTAATGATCAGGTACCTGAGATCGTTCCAGTGAGTGTTTAAGTTAGCCTCGAACTGAGACAATGTCTGAGAAGAAACTACGGACTCCGGGAGAGTTCCAGCAGGAAACGGCTCGAACCCCAAACACACATTAATATGGGTGCACATTCAAATTCCAATTTGGGGGAGCACATCCAAATATCATTTAAAAAGCTGATGATGCTACAGAAAAGAATTGTCCGTTTGATAGATAAATCTGAGCCCCTTGCTCACACCAGTCCCTTGCTTAAAAAATACAAAATCATGAAAATTGAGGATCTGACGAAAGTAGCCCACTTAAAACTCCTCCATAGCCATCTCAACCAGACTTTACCGTGCCCCCTCAGTGAAAGGATTTATACAACTAACCCAAATCCCCTTCTCCCTAATATAAGACGAACCCAACACTTTCAGGTCCCCTTCACCTCAACCATGTACAGGAAATTTTCTTTATTCATTGCGGCCCCAAGAACCTGGAATAATGTGATTACCCCTAAAATCAGAAGACTGGAAGATATCCCACTAAGTAAAGCGTTTTTCAGGACAGTGATTACAACACTTTACCTAGACAAATATTGAATATCCTAAACCCTCTTATTGGTATCTTTATATCCCTAATTGTATCAATGTAAACCGTTAAAATAAACATATTATGCACCAGCTTTTGTCACGATTCGTCTCTTTGCATAAGTAAAGTACAAAAAGTAATACAAGCAAGTAAAAATAAGCATGAGTAAAAAAAGCGCTGTAATCTTTGATTTGGCAGTAAGGTACCACACAGGCCAGCCTCCGGCACCTGTACACCTATCATTTCCTCGAACTTACCACGCGCCCTCAAATCTCTCCACATCTGTAGTGCTATAAAAAATAATATCCAGTCTCTTCCCAAATTCTAACAAACAAAAAAACCCTATTTCAGGACCTGGCGACGGCTGATTGAGAGTGGCGCCGTGGGTGCGCCGCTGGCCCGTGGTGATGGTGTGCGCCGGGCGGGTTGCGGCGCATTCTCCAGTCTGCGGCATCCATGGCGGCGTGCTTTTGCTACCCCGGGGCGGTGGAACCGTTGTGCTCGGTCCCGGGGAGCTGAGCGCGCCGCCAGACTTCTGTGGTCACCGTTGCCCGCGGACGACTTCTTCCCTGCTGGCTCGCCGTGTGACCTGGGGCGGCTGGTCGCTGGTGGCGGACGGCCTCGTCGCTGCGGGGCCGACTTGGACATCTCGAGGGGTGGCGCTGCTCCTGCTACCCACGGGGCAGTGAAGCCGTTGTGCTCGGTCCCGGGAAGCGGAGCGCGCCGCCAAACCAAGAAGCGCGGTATGGACGGGATGGTGCTGCGGCGGCGGGCTGTGTCGTGGCCCGTGCTTGCGAACGGACTAAGGGCGCCTTTCGACCGGTGTGCCCTGGCGGCTGCGCGGCCTGGTGCCTGCGGCGCTCCTGTGCGCAGGGGAGCGGTTCTGTGCGGCGCGGTGGGGTGCGGCGGCGGCGGCTGGTTGCGAGTGCAGTGCGGGCGGGCTGGCGTGTGAGCTGCGATTTGCCGATCTTGCTGGTCCCTGTCAAATCTAACGGAGTGTCGTAATGTATGTGAACTGCTTTTTATGTGTATGACTGTTCTTTTTTATGTCCGTGTATGTCATCCCGTTCTATGTCTCATCACTGCCGACATCTGTGGGCTCCCCCGGCGTAATTTAGGCGCGCCGCGTCGGGGGTGGCCATGTGAAATACTGCTCGGCCTGTCTGTCCTCCGGGACATGCCTCATACTGTTGTGTGCTGCTTCAATTCAATACATGTATGGATCTACATCGGCGGGCCCTGGTTTGAGCAGTGGGTTTCGTCACTTTCAGCGGGTGTCCTCTAGTCCGTGTGTTTGTGTTCAGTGCTACGAAGTATGAGTATTCAAGATCAACCCTCCCATGCAGCAACTGGGACATTTTCACCATATACCCGCTTCGTCTACGGTAATACAATGACGGGAGATCTAGACTTCGGAGCCTTTCCATATCAGGCAAATGACGAAGTGAGGGTATCAAACGAGTTGCACGTCTCTGTACCTTCTTCACCAGTTGCTAGTCGGCCCACGGCCTCCACACAGCATTGCCCTACTCAACCAGAGGACGCACAAGTGCGTTGTATAAGCAGGGTGGAGTGGATTTGTCAATGTTGGCAAATGACCTTCGGGTCACAGCAAGTACCCTGTTGGATCTGGATATCATAGAGGCCGCCTGGTACCTGATCTTCAAGTCGGAATCGATGATGAAAACAAGTAGAAAACGGATAAAGGATTGAATTGTTATGTAACAGGAACCAATAGATCATAATTTTTACGTTTTTAGTTCAAATATTAAATACCTTGACATATTTTGATGGATTGAAACCAAATTTACAATCTTCCAAACATGAAAATAATCAACTGCAAACTGATCATACACTGCACATACACTCAAAATGATACATTGCCATTTTTGCGTTTTAGGGGATTCATGGAATGATTACTGACAAGTGTGTCAACTTGAGATTTTGCCACAGTCATTGGATTAGACTGCCACCTGATTACTACCTTCAATGGAAGGGCCATTCCCATTTCCAACTCTCAGTGACTTGAGAATCAGTTGATCCTTCCCTGTGATTCCACCACCACATCACCCCCATTTCCCACAAGGTTGCTGGTTTGTGTAACAGTCTGCAAAAATATATTGTTTTATATCTTTGAATTCACGAAATTCCAGCCCATCACCCATATAAGGCTGGTGTTTGAGCATGGCTCATGTCTTTGGAATACCTGCTAAGCTGTTGACCACTGCAAGCTTGAACAATAAAAAAGAATGTGAGCTAAAAAAGTGAATTGACTCCAGCATCTATCTTACTCCGAGAGGTTACAGGAACTAGATCTATATTCAGCAGGCCAGCTTCTGATAGCCAGTTTGATTCATGACTGGACAATTTTCAATTAGAAGAGCATGATTAGGCCAAATGATATATTCTCGCAGCTGAAAAATGGGTCTATTGGGAGCGGGGGCGCCGCCACGGAATTTTCGCAGGGGGGATGGGCCCGGGCTGTTGCTGACCGGGGAGGCGAATTTTGAGCATATTCGGTACCTGACAGCATTAATGACGATTGGCCCAAAAATTTTGGGGGACGCCCCCTGGTTGCTCAACAGGGGGACGCGTCCCCCGTCCCCCCGCTTTTTTCGGCACCCATGATTGGGAGTCACTGCCATAAGATCAAGCTGATGACACACTCCAACACTGATGCTCAATGTAGATCTTTCCCATGATATGTGCAAGTTTATGCAACTGTTTGCCTGCTCATGGTGTTTGAGCTATTGATCTTTCATCTTATTAGAGAATTCTGGAACTATTCATTCAAGGTTAAAGGGAGATACGCGAAAACATTTTTATTGACTAGATCGAAAGGTCACAAAAAGTTGTTTCAGAAGTCCTATTCTCATTTTTGCGAATCCTGCCTGCAAATGCCTTAAAATTGCTCTCAAAGTCAACATTTCTAGACAACTTTACCGGTACACCTCATATCGGTGTATATGATGTCCACACAGCTAAGGCTATCAATTTCCCTAAAAATTAGGTCATATCTATCCTAAACACTGATGTAGAACTTTGAACTACTACAGCAAAAAATACTTTAGAAAAACAACATTCCAAAACTATCTTCAAACAGTAATTAAAAGAAAAACAGGCTTAAAAGAAATCACAATTAATCAATCAGAAGCCTAGGAATTCTCAAACCAGGGTCATGTGACCTATCTGACGAAGAAGTTTTGTCATCCCGGGGCTGAAGCAGAAAATGATTCAAGACCCGAGATACGAAACCGCTGAAGACTTGAGTAATTATGTTTTTTTTCGTTTCTAGGGAAAACTAATTCATTTTGTAGTTTTTAAAAGTTTTTTTAAATTATTTCAATTACAAATACAGGAGAACAGACATTTGTATTACAAAAAACATTGTTTTTCAACTTTAAATAGTTTTCGAAAAGTAAGTGATGGTTGAAGGTTTCAGCATTTTATCGGAACTGGTAATCTATCTCAATAATAAGTGAGTGGCCTCCCAAAATTTTGCGAAGATACAAAAATAATTGATAGTTTCATAATCAGGATTTTTCAACTAGCAAGAAACCACAATAATGTTTTCATGTATCTCTCTTTAACTTCAAATATGCATAAATTGAAACATCAGTAATGGGAATGAGACACCTTAGTGCAATTTCAGACTGTGGTGATTTTGAAGACCAATGTTTTCTGAAAATAATGGATTAACCCTATTTCTGCTGAAGAATAACTAATAAGCCTAATATTTCATTTTTCTACTGTTAGCAATAAAAAGCCTCCAAATAAGTGTGACATCAAAGCAGTGTAAAATGACATAGATAGTATAATCAGAGTAGTGAAGGCTCCATGCCTGTTGGGTCCATTCTTGTCAAGCTCAATTACTTGTGTGGTCTTTGCTTAGTCCTGGGTTGGGATATCATATTCCTGTAGTGCCAAGTGGATGTCAAGTCTTGATTTAAACTGGTTAGTTATTGTAGACTCAACCAGACCATGTTCAAGTTGTTTGGCAGCATTAAGTCATCATGGCTGGAGAGGCACAACAGTTACTATGCAGGGCATTGGAGAAGTTGCACTTTTTTGAAGCTCTGAATAACCTATTTTAGAACTGTATCAACAAAACTTATATGGTTGAACAGAAAGCTAAAAGATTTTTATTTGTAAAACCATTAAACGTTTTGCAAAAACTCCAGTGAAGAATGTTATTTTTGCAAATTTTCCAGAGTGTGTCAAAATAAGGACAGGTTCAGTACTAACAGCTGTTTGCAGTAAGACTAATCTCGATTTTGATTGGCTGTTTATTTCTGCTGTTGGTGGCACCTGCAGTAGAAGACAATAAACACCGGTGATCTCTTGAGCGAAGGTAAACTTATTTCTCTCGGCTATTAAGTAGGTCTGAGTTGATCAAATAAATGCATGCCCTTTCAACAAATTCTTTAAAGTGATATGATTTTTTCATCAGATTGATATCAAGGTTGCTGTCAAATGGGTGAAACAAGTTGATTTTGATTTATACTATATTGCTGCCCAATACTCCCTAACTTGGTATGTTCCAGCTGATCATTCCAAAAACTAAGTAGAATCTCCTAGAACTTAGTAGGAAAGGGTGGTGACGTCATCATGGGAGGACTATATTTAGTAGGAAACTTGGTTGTACCAGTAGTTAAAGTACCCTAGACTCAACCACTGCAGCTGGAAGTGAATTCCAGTCTGTCACTATTCTTACACCAAAGTAATTCTGGTGGATTCTGGACACTGCTACAGGTTTTGAAAAAACCTGGGCACCCTGCAAAAAGCTTGAAATACTTTGTGACAGATTGAACCTTTTTGTCAAAAATGAAAACCTACCAAGTAGCATTTTATTAGGAAGTATTAGATGTATTAGATTTAGTGGGTCTTTCTAAGGCACACCTTGGTGCCTGGCTTACCCGACCTAGTCTGACTCAAGTACAAACATTGTCACATGTACCACAATATTATCACAAATTTTCTTCGCTTTCAATGCATAACCTTTTATCACGGGACTTTGTATAGAATGTCAGACCAGTATTCGTCAAGAGAATTCTTGAGGGTGTTGATAGTGTCAGATTCTACACCGTGGGCTGGAAGGCGGTTCCAGTCTTTTAGTGCATGAACAGCAAGTGTAAAAAGTAGAAATATTAATACATTTTTTATATCTTTCTTGATATATTAAAACACATTTTACACTTCAAACTAAACAATAATGCAAGTGATTCACACTTAGAAAAGACTGGCCAGTGTGCAAAGTATGGCACTTTCAACAAGATCTCACTGACGCGAGTTCCCTTGGAGACGGGAGCAAGCGGTGAGAATTTTATTAACCTGGTGAGAATTTGTGAGACTGGTGTGAGGGAGGTAACACTAAAAAAACAAACAAATAGAGGCTGAATGGTTGTACAGACACAGGAGGGGGCCTTTTAAAAGTCCATAGCTAACTAACTAATGAGGGAGGTAGCATTGTATTGTGTGAGTAGGAGTGGGTGTGTTTTTCTTCCTGGTAGATGGCAGACTGGTATGAATTTTATGTGACTGGTGGTGCAAATTCGGGTGAGAATTTTATATGGCTGGTGCGAATTGTATGGCTTGCTGCCATACTTTACAGACTGGAAGATGCGAGCAAGTGGTGAAAATTTTATTAACCTGGTGAGAATTTGTGAGACTGGTGTGAGGGATATAATACTAAAAACCAAACAAATAGTGGCTGAATGGTTGTACAGACATAGGAGGGGGCCTTATAAAAAGTCCATAGCTAAATAATGAGAGAGGTAGCATTGTATTGTGTGAGTGGCAGTGTGACGTTACCAAAGTCATGTTCAGCATGCAAGTTTTGAAGCTGTCCAAGCAAGGAAAATGTATCCACACCAAACACACAATGGGGTTTGTGATGTGTTTTGGGTCCTTTCTTGTCTAGTCCCAGTCATGGCCGTAAGTTGAAGTCCTAGTAACCTCACGCCTTTTGAAGTCGTTTGTTTCTTCTTCGTGACTAATTGTGCAATGTATTGCTCTGACTTTTCATTGTTTCCATATAGTTATCTAAATCTAAATTTGCTGAATTACAAAATATATGCATAGACAAAAACTCTACCAAGTACACATACAACGCGGGCACTGATGTTAGTAATAAGAAAAGAATAACAAATGGGGCAGATGGGGGCAAGATACCTTTGCTTAAAGGTACGTTCAAGAGGGGATTCCTTGACGCCCGAGTGACGTCAAACAAGTGTAGAGGAATTCCTTCACCAATGAGCCGTGTGTGCCAAACTGCTACTAATGGCACTGCCCGCTTACGAGTTTGTGAGAATATACGATGATAAATCTTATCCAAAATTCAATAAATAAGAATTTTATCTTCGATTCTGGGCCTTTTTTGCGAAAATTTAGATATTTAATCATTTAATTTTCCAATGTTATATGCTACGACGTGTGACGTCACATCCGGTATGGGGGTAGATGTTCGTCTCACGTCTCACCTGTGCCAGATTCGGACATCTTCTGACTTTGGGTTACTTTTTGCCACAGCACTCCAGATTGCCAGATTTTTGCCACCTTTCCCCAGATTCCCAGGATTTTCCAAGGAAGGATCACACATTGACCTATATAAGACTAGACGGGCGACTCCAATGGCGCCGGGCCCGCGCGGCCGTGCCCACTCAGCGATGCTAGCGCCGCCGCACGGAGAAGGGCCAGAGTTAACGCTGGTAATGCAACTGCTACTGTGGGAAGCCGATTTCTAAGACCTAATTGCCGAAAAATCATTTAAGTGAGAGCTTTAAGATTTGGAAAGAGCATGAAAACCCCCCCCGATGTTCCGAATAAACCCCAAAACAGTGGCCTACAGAGGCTGGGAGGCGACACAGCGACGCCTCAAGGGAAACTTGTCTTGCCTTCTACTCACGCTTTTAAGTAACGGAATAAGCCTGCAAAACACGGCGACTTCTTAGAAATTGTCAAGTGGCTGGTCAAGAAATTCGGAATGGGGAGCATAGCTTCACAGACGGATCCAGAGGGGCAAACGGGGAAAATTTCCCCCTCCCATAGGCGGATTCAGGATTGCCGATGTGCGGACCTTCGGGGGAGGGGGGGCACCTTCCGGGGGCATCATCAGGACCAGGGGGCGCCACTTTTGACCAGCAAAGCATATCAGGTGGGCGCCGAATTCTATCGGTGGGCGCCGATTTTCGCGTCTTGGGCGGGAGGGGGGTGAGAAGCGACATCGATCTTTCGGCGGGGGGGTGGAGCACCGTGATCATTTCAGGGGCGCCGAGGGTTGATCGGAGGAACGTGGCCCCTTTGCCCCTGGATCCGCCTTTACCTTCCTGGGGGGGACGCCATCTTGCCTCGGAGAGGCGCCACTTTTGACCGGCAAACCTATCAGATGGGCGCAAAATCCTATCGGTGGGCATCGATTTTCGCATCCTGGTGGGGTGGGAGGCGACATTTCAGGGGGCACCGAGGGTTGATGGGGAATGTGCCCCTTTTTCCCACTGGATCCGCCTTTGCCCCCTTCCAAACCTCCCGTTTTTAAGGATTTTCCTTAAATAAGTTTTCACTATTTTGGACTCTGTTCTTCCCTCGAACTGTCGCATAGTATCATTGGCGGACGAAGGGGGGGGGCATTTCGGCCGTTGCCCTCCCCCAAGCGCTGGAGGGGGCCAACCTACCTTTTAGCCCCTCAAACGCCAGAGAAATTTAAAAAGGAAGTTTACACTAGGTCTGTAGAGCAAAAAAATATTCGCTCCCACCCCCCCCCACCCGGAGAGTGATCATGCACTTGGAGAGGTAGCTGATCCTAGGTCTGTCGAGCACTGAAAAAAGGTGTTTACACTAGGTCTGTAGAGCAATAAAATCTTCGCTCCCACCCGCTCTCCCCCAGGAGAGGCAGACATGGGTTTGCCCCCCCAAAAAAAAACACGGGTCTGCGTCCGCCCCTGCATATTATCCGGTAGTATTTGAAGACACGTTTAAGCCTCATGCCGCATACTGGGCTAAAAAGGGGGAGGCAGCCACCCCATAACTTTCCTTGGATCCATGTCCGAAATTATCTCAGCAGAATAAGAAAAAGCCAGGACCTGGAGTTGGGGGCATTTTCATAAGTAATGAATATCACACACCCGATTGAAGCACAACTTTTAGTCATTTCTTCCCATCAATGCTCCATCACACACGCTTCGCATATGCGGAACAACGCTAAAAGACCGGTCGCAGTCGGGCTTTTGCCCCTCTACAGCGTTGTCATTGAGCACGTTCTGAAAACTCAAGAAATATGTCTAGTCTATTATAGGTCAATGGGATCACAGCAACGTAGCAGCAACGATGCAACTGCACCAGGCCAATGTGCACACTGCGAGCTCCACCCGCCAGAAGCCTTCTAAAATTAACCGTCCCTCGCTCAAGCAGGGGATAAGTGAGGATGAGTTGATGGCCTTCACTCAACGGTGCGCCGTTTTCTGCAACGGAACCGACCTAGCCTCAGGCCAGGATACGGCGCAGCTTCTCGCCTGCTGTGAGCCCGCACTGGAGAGCGCCGTGTTCCGGGAGGACCCGGCCATCGCCTGCAAATCCGTAGAGGAAGTCATGCAGGCCATGAAGCGCTTGGCCGTGGTCTCTATCGCGCTCAGTGCCCGTCGAGCTTCCCCTCTTTCACTCCCCTCAGTACGGTGGGGAACCGGTGCGCCAATACGTGGCGCGCCTCCGCGGACTGGCCAACGTATGCCGGTGGCACAAGTCTGCCCCATGTGACGCACCCGGCTGTCAAGGCACCGTACGCATAAACTACACCGACGAAATCGTGCAACTCGCGCTGCTGAACGGCCTCTCCGACGAGAGCATCCGTCAAGAGGTCTTGGGCACTCAGGGCTTAGACCAGAAGTCTCTCGAAGACACGGTCGCCCTGATCGAAGGCAAGGAAACTGCGGCACGTACGGTCGCATCCGAGGGCGCACGTGTTGCTGCCAGCTCGTACAAGCGGGGCCAACAGCGATCGAGGCAACAGCAAGAGGAGTCGAAGCTCAAGCAGACGTTTCGGTGTGCCTGTGGGCGACTGACGCCCCAGTTCGGCCGAGTGCGAGGACGTCTGAAAGAGTTCACCGTCTGCTTGGAGTGCTGGAGGACGGCCAATCCACGACGCGGGCGGGCTCCAACCCCATCTGCGCGTCAGGATTCCGACGTGCCGGGGGCAGCCGCTCTATTCCAACACGTGGACTCCATCGACGTCCCCACGCCCTCCCCCGTCGCCTCCGAGCCTTCCATCAACAGCGTGAGCCGTTTCGGTGGGGGTTTCGTCAGCCTCACCGACCACTATGTCTTTGACGGCACCCGCGGTTGGCGCTCTGGGGCAGCACTGCCACAACCCACATTGCAGGTTCAGGCAGCCGTGGACTCGGACGCGTACAAGAAGCTAGGTCTCGAGCGCCCCCAACCCGGTCAGCGAGCGTTCAGGCCGTCGCTGACTCCGGCGCGCAGACGTGTCTGATGGGCCTCCCCGTCCTCAACAAGCTGGGCCTCGGTCGATCCCACCTAACCCGTGTGACTAAGCGCATACTTGCCGCCAACAGCGAGGAAATCAACGTGCTCGGTGCGATCTTTCTTACCCTGACCGGGCGGACATCTCAACACGCGCCCGTTTCGACCTCAACGATGGTGTACGTCACCGACTCCACTGACAGGTTCTACCTGAGCCTTGCGGTTCTGACTCAGCTGGGCGTACTGGGCCCCGACTTCCCGAAGGTTGGCGCAGCCGTCGCGGCCTCCAGCGGTGAGGCGCCTACGGCTTTCCCACCGCCCAGCAGCCTCGCAGACTGCGGGTGCCCGCGTCGCACGCTTCCGCCGGGGCGCCCAGACCAGCTGCCTATGGCTCCTTCACCCGAGAACTCTGAGCGCATGAAAGCGTGGCTACTGGACACATACGCCTCATCGACGTTCAACACGTGCCCACACCAACCACTTCCTGCAATGTCTGGTCCGCCCATGGAACTCCGGGTGGATCCTGACCTGAAACCCTTCGTCACCACTCGTCCTCCCCACGTCGCTCTTCACTGGCGGGACGAGGTCACCAGGCAACTTGAGCAGGACGTGGCCATGGGGGTGATCGAATGCGTTCCCCCAAACACTCCGGTCACCTGGCTTCACAGCATGGTGGTCACTCCGAAGGCCGACGGTTCCCCTCGCCGGACAGTCAATCTGCAGCCCCTGAACCGCCACAGCGTACGGGAAACTCATCACACCGTTCCCCCTGTGAAGCAGGCTCGCACGATTCCGCCAGGGACGTACAAGACAGTCACTGATGCATGGAATGGCTTCCATTCTATTGAGATTCGTCCCGACGACCGCCACAAGACTACATTCATCACCGAGCAGGGCCGCTTCCGTTATCGTCGGGCGCCCTTGGGGTTCCTGGCCTCTCAGGATGCGTATACAGAGCGGTACGACGCTATAATCACGGACGTTCAGCGCAAGTCGAAATGCGTCGATGATACTGTTCTGTGGGACACCGACTTGGCAACGCACTGGTGGCGCGTCATCGAGTTCCTGGAGCTGGTTGGCAGGAACGGCGTGATACTCAACCCGGCCAAGCTGCAGTTCTCGTCTCAAGAAGTGGATTTCGCAGGCTTCCGCGTCACCGCCTCGGAGGTGAGACCGCTTCCCAAGTTCCTGGCCGCCATCGCGTCATTCCCGACGCCCACCAACTTAACCGACGTTCGGGCATGGTTCGGCCTGGTCAACCAAGTCTCTCACTACGGTCGAACGGTGGCACTGATGGCTCCGTTCAAACCACTCCTCAGTCCCAAGGTCAAGTTTCGCTGGAATTACGAACTGGAAACAGCCTTCCGCGCTTCGAAAGCGGCCTTCGTCAAACAGGTCCAGGAGGGCGTCGAAATCTTCGATCCGAACCGTAAGACGTCCTTAACTCCGGACTGGTCGACGACAGGCGTAGGCTACTGGCTTCATCAGCAACACTGTGACTGCTCGTCCCTTACACCGGGATGCTGCTCCGCCGGTTGGCGAGTGACACTGGTCGGCTCCCGCTTTCTGCGCGACTCCGAGAGACGGTATGCCCCCGTAGAGGGCGAGGCGCTTGCTGTTGCTTGGGCACTCGAGGATAGCCGCTTCTTTACGATGGGCTGCCGAGACCTCGTGATCGCCACGGACCACAAGCCGCTGGTGAAGATTCTGGGGGAACGCGCCCTGGATGACATCCACAACCCCCGCCTCTTCCGTCTGAAGCAGCGTACACTAATGTGGTAGTATCGAATCGTTCACGTACCTGGTAAGGACAACACGGCCGCCGACACCGCGTCGCGCTACCCGCCGTCAGTATCCGACGAGGCTCGCACGTGCCGGAATGCGGCCCTGGCTGCCATCCGAACTGCAGCCGACCTACCTGACGACATGGAGGCCGCCGTGACTGCCGAGGTTTGTGCGTCTCTCCCTGCCTTCGGGGCCGTTACCTGGGAACAGGTCCGGGAAGCCACCCGGTGTGATGATGATCTGAGGGCACTCGCGGCACTCGTCGAATCCGGCTTCCTGTCATCGCGTGACGACATGCCACAATCCCTGCAACCATACTGGCCCCACCGCAATGACCTCACGATGGTCGGTGATGTCATCCTGAAGGGTAACCGGGTACTCGTCCCCCCGCCGCTGAGGGCAGAGGTGCTCCATGCTCTTCATGCAGCCCACCAAGGGGTCGGGAAGATGCTCAATCGCGCTCAGACCACAGTCTTCTGGCCTGGTCTCTCAAAGGACGTTGCTAAGGTACGCAAGACGTGCCTAGAGTGTTGGCGCATCTCGCCCTCACAGCCTCCTGCCCCACCCGTCGAGCCACTGAGCCCCACTCGGCCCTTCCAAGCGGTAGCTGCTGATTTCTTTGTGCTCCGTGGTGTAGGATACCTTGTCATCGTAGACCGTTTCAGCGGGTGGCCGCACATTGTTGCGTCTTTGTCTGGCGCTCAGGGCCTCAGCAAAGCTCTTATTGGGTATTTCACCATGTTTGGGGTCCCCGAAGAGCTCAGCACGGATGGTGGTCCCGAGTTCACCGCCCGCGACACTGCCGCGCTCCTGAAGCGCTGGGGTGTCCGTCATCGGTTATCTTCTGCGTATCACCCTCAATCGAACGGCCGGGCTGAGGTCGCCGTCAAAGCCATGAAACGGCTTCTCGCTTCACCCACTGCTGATGCAGGTGCCATCGATACCGAGAGCGTAGCTGCGGGGCTTCTACAGTTCCGGAACACCCCAGACCCGGAGACCGGCCTGTCTCCAGCGCAGATCGTGTTCGGGCGCAGCTTGCGGTGACGCCTGTCTTCAATCATCCTTCGGTTCATCCGGCGTGGCGTGAGACGTGGGCATGCCAGGAACAAGCCCTGAAACTCCGCTTTGCAAGACAGGTTGACGTTCTCAGCCGGCATGCCCATTCCCTGCCGCCGCTAGCCCCCGGAACAATCGTACTGGTCCAAAACCAGACCGGCCCCCACCCGACACGGTGGGATCGCACAGGCATAGTGTCCGAAGTTCGGCCCCACGACCAATATCTTGTCAAGGTTCACGGCTCGGGTCGCGTCACCCTGCGTAACCGGCGATACCTGCGCTCCATACAAGCCCTGGCACCATTTGAGAAGCGGCCGGTGGCACTACCACTGCCGACACCATCTGCGGCTGACGAAGGGGCCGCCGCACCACAGGCGCAGAAGAGCACCACCGCCCCGGACCACCGACAGGACGATGTCGTTCCTGCGGGTGCTGGTACCACGCCGCCGAGTACCCCCATTGCAATGCAGGAGGGGCTCGCTCACCAAGATGCTAGACCTTCGGAGTCTCTACCCGATCCCCGATCACCTGGCGCTCGGGGGTCGCAGGTGACACCTTCCCCGTCTACCGCACCTGGTCCAACCTCCCAGGATCCTGTTGAGGACTCCGGCCTCAGGCGCAGTCAGAGGGCCCACAGGCGCCCCCGGTACCTCGACGACTTCACTGTGTAATGTGTTGGCCTGTTCTGGCTACCCGTTTCAGATTGCGTTCCTGTACGTAATACCGTGCCAAGAGGCGGAAGGTGTCGCCCGTTACGTTACGTGTTGCACGTCCTCTTTGACCGACCCGGGATCTGTCGATATCAGCACATTAAGTTTTGGTATCGGTCTTAAAAATCTGGGGGGGGATGTAGGAGTGTGATATTCTGCTGAGGTAATTGCATCGTTTTTCTGCCCTTTCCAGATGCTGGGAGCATTCTGTTTTGATTCTTAATAAAGTAAGGAGTCAGGTACAGAAGGTCTTTGATCGCACTGCTGCCCAAGCCGGCCCCCTATTCTCAGCAGTTGTAGGCCCCAGTATTCCACCTGGGCCTCTTTGGCTGCAGCCGGACCCCCTGTGATTCAACCTAGCCTCCTGTGGCCATTCGGGCACACTGACACTTCCAGGCACAGGAACCGCTGAGGCTGCGACCGGGCCCCTCAGCACTATCCCAGACCCACTGCTGGCCGAGCCGGATTCCTATTCCCAGCCGTTGCAGATAATTCCTCTATCATCTACCCGGGCCCTCTGTGACCCCAGCCGGTTCCTCTGCGGCTCACCCGGGCCTCCTATGGCTATCCAGGCCCCCTGAAATTCTCCCGGGCCCCTATGGTTCACTTAGGACACTTGGGACTCACCTGGGCCTCCTGTGGCTACAGTCGACCCCCTGTCTTGCTTGCGGGCTCTTTTGGTCTCGGCCCTCTGTGGTTACAAGCTCCGTCCTGCTTGGGATTAGAAGGTATGATACCAACACGCGCATTGACGGGGGTCTGAGCCACCTTCGCATTGACGGGGGGGCGGGTACCCACCCCCCTAAGATCTCGAGAACCACGGTAGGTAGCGAAAAACGGTAAACGGCGTTGGGCTGCCCATCCACTTCTCTATCGAAAACATTTGAACCATTTTTTTGGCAGGTCACATTTAAGGTCATGAGAGGTCAAAACATGCCGTCATAGGGATAACATGTAAATTCAGTTTTTCGGCCATTACATCTGAACAAGTAAAGATAGAGCAAAACGACTTAAACTCGATGAATCCTCTCAGAAAGCCAAATCGAATGATATATAATTTGACCTTGCTAGGTCAAATCAAGGATTTGACTTGACCTGAGGTCAGGTCAGGGTCAAATTATATACAATGCATATCATTAGAACTGCAAAGCCAAGGCGAGTCTAATGAAGCTGAAATAAACGCTCTATCACTATCTGGTACTGAGTTATACAGTAATAACAATTTTGTCCATGTATTTCCAATGGAGAGGTCGTGCCTCGTACCTGACCTTAGGTCATCGATATCAAAAATATCGGAGCATGTTTTAGAGAACTCGGTGGGCCCATTATGTGATATGAGTTTCAATCAGATAAGTTCACCCTGCTCCGACTTATGATATCTTAAACTTTTTTGAGGTAAGGTCACTTGACCTGTACTGGTGACCTGACCTGAGATGACCTAGCCTTGAAATTTTCACAGAAGTTGTGAAAATGATGAGGGAAAGGTATGCGAAGTACGGCGGCGCTACGCGCTGCCGTTTTCATGCTATCTCTAAAAAAAACCGAGGGGGCGGGTACCCGCCCCCGTCAATGCGCATGTTAAAATAAACGTTCTACGCTGTCCTTTACTGAGTTATTCAGTTAAAACCATTTTGTCATGTATTTCCAATGGAGAGGTCATGGCCAGTACCTCACCTGCGGTCATCGATATAAAAACTACCGGAATACATTTTAGAGAACTCGGTAGGTCCATGATATTGGTTTCAATCGGATAATTTCACCCTGTTCTGACTTATGCTCTCTTAAACTTTGTTTAGGTCAGGTGATTTGACCTGTCCTGGTGACCTGCCCTGAGATGATCTAACCTTAAATTTTTTAGGAAAAAAGTTGTAAAAATGATCAGAGAAAAGGTATGCCAGGTACGAAGACACTACGCGCCGCCGTTTTCATGGTATCTTAAAAAAAGATCGAGGGGCGGGCACCCGCCCCCGTCAATGCGCGTGTTAATACATTATCACCTGGGGGGCTCGATCAGACCCTTTGGGTATTTTGTGGATGATTTCAAGCCTATTCCAATGAGACACGCGTCGCTTTGCAGGGCTCTAGGGTGATTAATTCGGAAACTTATTATTCAAAATGGAGATCAGTTTAAGTCAGCCCAACAAGTTATATCTTAATTTCTAAACCAATGTAAAGCGATTCTGTTCCAAGATGAAGCTGAAAAAATGGATGGCGGTAACTCTGCTTCTAGCTAGATCAAGTTTCTAACCATCATTCGAAAACTCATGAAGCTTAAAATCTGTAGGTTCCATCCATCTTGTGTCCATGCAAATACCAAGATCACTGCAAAGGTACCGGTTTTAGAAATTGTATGTGCCTATAGCTTTTGACCGAAACAAGTTGCAGTCTAAAATTTGATATCATTGCAATCAACATAAATCAAGGATTTGAATGACATTTAGAATGCCTTTGAGAGGTTTATTTGGCTTTGATCTAAGGTCAAGGTCATAATTTAACGTTAAAAGTGCATGCCGCAAAGGATTTGTAGGGTAGAGTGGGGTAACACGCCCACCTGGGTAAGACGCCCACTACTATGTCCAGGCTGATGTAAGAACTGTAACATCCATCTAATATTTTTTCTGGTAGCGGCCTTTCTGTTTCGAACCTGGGCGTGATTGGACGCGCCCAGTAAACTCCGGTATTTTTCAGCATACATTTGTTACTTTTTGCCTCTCCGGACATAAAAACAATCTGTCTTAAAGTTACGATTGTACTCTATGCGATGTAAATGTGCTCACCCTACCAATTTTGTCACTGAATTGTCTTACAACGTAAGTATAATGATATTTCTACTTGTTCACGTGAAGAAGAAGGTACAATATACGCTGGGAGTTTTAAGACGGCCTTTTAATCCGGGGCTTGGGCGTTTTACCCCGCTATCGGGGTAAAACGCCTGTTTACATGGTCTCAAGAAAAAATAGATTTCGCACACTTTGCATCGTGTCAGAATCACAAATTGTTTATTGATTGTTATCAACGACAACGTTTATTGTTGTCAATAATTGTTTATCTGAGTGCAGAAAAACAATTAAAGAACTTAACGAAGAAAAAATAAAGTAATTCTTTCCTGTCAGGATCGGTACAGACGAATTCTCCCTTAATGTATGCGTCTTACTCCACTCTACCCTATGTTTGTATGTTACCGCATGTGTTTGAACACCTCCCTCAGGTACTTCCGGTGGCACGAAAAATGGCGGCGCTAAGCGCCGCCGTACTTGGCACAACTTTTCCTTGATCCACCCCACAATTTTCCTAAAAATTTTAAAGTTAGATCATCTCAGGTCAGATCGCCAGTGCAGGTCAAGTGACTTCAACTCCCACAATGTTTAAGGTGACATAAAGTAAGAAAAGGTTGATTCTATCGAACTAAAATTATACCACATAACTGACCTACCAAGTGCTACAACTTATGTTTCAGGATTTTTCATATCGATGACCTAGGGTCAGATAAGGATCATGACCTTGAGGTCTCCATCTCCATTGAAAATGGATGAGACTTTGGGCGAAATGGAATTTGGGAATGGAAATTGGGCGAAAAATTGCTCTATTTCTGTAAAAACCGTTTGGAATACCTTCGTATTCCCCAAATTATAGTATCTTAGGCCCCTTATTATAGGTTCACGTGGCAAATATTGACCTATGACCTCTTAGAGGTCATCTGGGGCTACTTAGCACGCACAGTCGAGAAAGGTCTGGCGTCAACGCGCACTGGAGGGGGTCCTAAACCCCCCTGGGGTCTCTGAAACAAGAGGGTTAGAAAAACGTCCATTGGAGGTGTGTGGGGCGGTAGTGATCTACTTTATGGACAATTTTAATTGACCTTGGTCAATATCTTCTAGGTCAAACGAGGTCGTAGAGGTCAAATCTGGACCGTACTGGAGACCTATTGGAAAATGCCGTGATTATGCGGAATAAATCCAGGAATACCTACACCAAAAGGCGGACTGAGGAAATAAAGGGAAAGTTCCACACAATTTTCTTTGAAATGTTGAGGTCAAGGTCATTCAACGTCAATGACCAATTACGTAAAAATTTGGCATATTCCCAATGATTTTATATATAACTGGCAATATAGCAGTTTTTGGGCGGAAAATGAGGGCTTGAATTTGAAAAAGACGTTTGACCAGGATCTTTGACCAATACATTTTATCTTGACCTTTGACATTGACAATGGCCTTAAGCAGCCTAAACTATAGTTCGTATACGATCGTATTCAGATAGATCGTATACAATCCGAATTCAGAATATAGCATACGTCACACGGAATAATGTCATCTAACCGGAATGCTGGGGGTTCACGATCTTGCTCTGGACCTTTGACCTTGACCTCCATGTGGGTTGACCTTAAGATATAACCTGACAATATGACCTTCCACCCCCCTCCCCTAGGAGAGCGATCATGTACTTGGAGAGGAAGTTTATACTAGGTCTGTCGAGCACCCAAATTGCACGTCCAACCCCCCCCTCCGCAGGAGGAGAGGCATCAGACATGGGTTGGCCCCCAAAACCCGGATCTGCGTCCGCCCCTGCGATCAACGCACTCATAAATTATCTCAGATGTGGCCTAGTAAAGGTTTCCGGCAGCAAAGATAGTAAAGTTTATATCTTGATGCCATTACGTTACGATTGTTATTGCGATTCGATTGATATGCAAGTTACGTTAAATGGTGACCTTGGCCTGACTTATGAGGTCATGTCCATAGGCGTAGGCATGGGGTAGGCCAGGGGGCCATGGCCCCCCAATATTAATGATTCTTAACCATTAACCCTATGGCGTTGACTGGAAAGAAACTACTTCAAAATGTCCGCTGGCCCCCCCAATATTCTGGACATTCCTACGCCTATGGTCATGTCACTTCTATATTATGTCGTAGTGTAGTTATATTATACATTCAATTCGCTGTAACAAGAGGGAGTAAATGGGGCTCAAACAGGGGCTCAGCCAGGGGGGGCACAGGGGGCACGTGCCCCCCATCGGTGCCGGGGTGCCCTTTTGATTGCCAAGTGGTGTACCCTCTTTGGGCCGTGCCGTTCGAAATTTAGTGCCCTACGCCGTTGAGCCTAGATGGAACTAGACTGCATTTAGCGATTTAAGCTATTGTTTGACAATTAAGTGCCTTTTTGGTCAGCTAGGGTATTCTGTCGCCTTTCCAAGCACCCGGGAAGAGTATAGGCACGTAATCCGTTTCCAGATAATGCCTCATCGTCGCCAATAATCATACGGGCGGAGCTAATCTGGTGCCCCTTAAGCTCATCTGGTGCCCCCTGAGCGCTGGTCTTGGCCCCTGGAGCTCATCATGTGCCCTCTGAGCTGATCTGGTGCCCTCGTAGTCAATCTGGTGCCCCCCTGAGAAAATAATTGTGCCTTCTGAACCTATATAATGCTCTCTGAGTTAGTTTGATGCCTCCGAGCTTGCCTGGTGCCCTATTAGCTGTTTTAGTGCCCCTTGAGCTGATCCGGGCCCCCTGAACTTATTTAATGCCTCCCGGAGTTGATCTACTGTCCAGGGGGCACAGAGGGCACGTGCCCCCGTGTCGGTGCCGGGTGCTCTTTTGATTGCCAGGTAGTGTACCCCCTTTGGGCCGTGCCGCTCGAAATTTAGTGACCTACGTCGTTGAACCTAGATGGAAGTAGACTGTATTTAGCGATTTCAACTATTGTTTGACAATTAAGTGCCTTTTTGGTCAGCTAGGGCATTCTGTCGCCTTTCCAAGCATCCGGGAAGAGTATAGGCACGTAATCCGTTTCCAGATAATGCCTCATCGTCGCCAATAATCGTACGGGCGGAGCTCATCTGGTGCCCCCTGAAGCTGATCATGTGCCTTCTGAGCTGATCTGGTGCCCTCGTAGTCAATCTGGTGCCCCCCTGAGAAAATAAGTGTGCCTTCTGAACCTATATAATAATCTCTGAGTTAGTTTGATGCCTCCGAGCTTGCCTGGTGTCCTTATAGCTGTTTTAGTGCCCCTTGAGCTGATCCGGCCCCCTGGGCTTATTTAATGCCTCCCGGAGTTGATCTACTGTCCAGGGGGGCACATGGGGCACGTGCCTCCCATCACTGCTGGGGTGCCCTTTTGATAGCCAGGTGGTGTACCCAATTTGGGCCGTGCCGCTCGAAATTTAGTGCCATACGCCGTTGAACCTAGATGTAACTGGACCGCATGTACCGATTGAAACTATTGTTGGACAACTTAATACCTTTTTCGGTCAGCTAGGGCATTCTGTCGCCTTTCCAAGCATCCGGGAAGAGTATGGGCACCGTATATATGCCTCATCGTCGCCAATAATTGTACGGGTGAAGCTAATCTGGTGCTCCTTGAGCTCATCTCGTGGCCTCTCAGCTGGTCTTGGCCCCTTGAGATGATTACTTGCCCTCTAAGCTGATCTGGTGCCCCTGAGTCAATCGAGTGCCCCACTGAGCAAATAATTGTGCCTCCTGAACCTATATAATGCCCTCTGAGTTAGTCTAATGCCTTCGAGCTTGCTTGATGCCCTAATAGCCGATTTAGTGCCCCTTGAGCTGATTCGGGTCCCCGATCTGATCTCATGCCTCCCCAAGTTGATTATTTCTTCTCTTCAGCTGATTAAGTGCCCCCTCAGCTGATTATTGATGTTTCCTTAGATGGCCTGGTGCCCCCTGAGCTGGTTTGATGGGCCCTGAGCCCACCTTGTGTCCCTGAGCTGTTATGTTGCTCCCTGAGCTGATTTAGGCTCCTGCCATAGTCTGGGGGGCTGGGAGCTGATCTTGCCCCCGAGCGGATCGATCTGGTGCCACCTGAGCTGCACAAATGCCCCTGAGTCGATCTGGTGCCTCCTGAGCCCATCTGATGCCCTCTGAGCTAGGCTGGTGCCCCCTGAGCTAATCTGGTGCCCTTTAAGCTGAACTGGCCCTCCTTACGTGTTTTCATGAGCAGCTCTAAAGCCCTGAGCTGAGCTGGGCCCACAGAGGCTGATGAGGGCCCCTGGGGTGGTATGGGGCTCCTGAGCTGATTAAGATGAGCGTCATTTTAGACACAAAACTCACGTTTGGTCCTCAAATTGAAAACATGGTGAAAAAGGCCAACAGAACTCTTGGTTTTTTAATAAGATCATTCCGAAAATCCGGTGAAGGAGGAAATCTCAGCCTATCAGCTGTTCTCGTATTTTACTATGCACATGTTCGTTCGGTCCTCAAGTATTGTAGTGTTATTTGGGGCGGAGCAGCTGCTTTTCACTTGACTAGAGTCGACAGGGTGCAACACAAATTCCTTCTATGGTTGAACGCAAACTGTCGGAACCAATTTAGATCACTATTGTACAGCGACCTCATGAATCATTTTAAGGTCATGTCATTGTCATCGCGAAGAAGTCAGCATGATTTGATGTTCATGCGCAATGTTCTTAAAGGTAGGATCGACTCATCTTTTTTAGTACGCCGTTTCTCATTGTATATGCCCGTGAGAGCAACGAGGCAATTAGCGTTGTTTAATGTGCCATACGCAAGAGTGAATACCGTGAAGGAAGGATTTTTAGATTGCCTAGAGTCATGAACACATTCCTGAACATCCGACCACAAGCAGACATATTTCATGACACCTTCAGCTCATTTCGAGCAAAGGTCATCTCATATATAGCCACATTATAGTTAAAATTGCACCTGTCGGTTCTAGTCTTGTGTTGTTTTCCCTGTTTTTAGTTTTATGTCTTAGGTATACTTATATTTTATATTTTTAGCGCAACGTTTTTAGCCTGACGTGTTTTATCTTTACAAGTTTTGACATGCTTTTGCTTCTTAATTTTTGCGGAAGTTTTTTTAACTTCCTACTCGTGGATCTTATGTGTGTAACACTTCCTTAGCCTACTTTGACATCCGATTTTTTATGTGACTTTGCCTGTAAATGGGCCTTGTTCCGTGGGCAATATGATGAATAAATGAAATGAAATAAGTGCCTCCTGACTTGATCTGGTATTCCCGAACTGGTCCCGGACCACTGATCTGATTGTTTGTCCCCGAAGCTGATGATCTGGTGCCCTATGGGCATCTGGTGTCCCCTGAGCAGCTCTGGGGCTTTTGAACTGATTGGGCCCCGAGCTGGTGAGGGATCATTGAGCTGATTTAGTGCCCCTGACTTGAACTTGCCCCCTGCGCTGATCGATCTGGTGCACCCTGAGCAGATATACTGCCTCCTGAACTTAACTAATGCCCACTGAGTCGATCTGGTGCCTGCTGAGTCATCAGTGTGTCTCCTGAGCCCATCTTATTCCCTCTGAGGTAGTCTGGTGCCCCATGGCCAATATGGTGCCCTTTAAGCTGACTCGGGCCTCCTGGGTTGATTACGTGATTTCCTGAGCAGCTCCCAGGCCCTGAGCTGAGCTGGGCTCACATGGGCTGGTGAGGGCCCCTGAGATGGTATGGGGCTCCTGAGCTGATTAAGTGCCTCCTGACTTGATCTGGTATTCCCGAGCTGATCTGGACCCCGAGCTGGTCGGGGACCACTGATCTGATTGTTTGTCCCCGAGGCTGATCTGGTGCCCTATGGGCCGATCTGGTGTCCCCTGAGCAGCTCTGGGACTTTTGAACTGATTGGGCCCCGAGCTGGTGAGGGATTCCTGAGTTGATTTAGTGGCCCTGGCTTGATCTTGCCCCTTGACCTGACTTGAGGCCCCTGAACTGATCTGGGGCCCCAAGAGCTGATCTTTGGCCCAAGAGCGGATCTAGGTTCTGAGGGTACCCTGAGCTGGTCTGGGCGCTGAGCTTGTGAGAGCCCCTTAACCCGCGCCCCACCGGGGGTCCGGCGCCACCTTCGCCGCACCGGGGGCATCGATGGCCCCCTCTAACTCCGAAAATATGGGCGTTAGCGCAAATCTGCAAAGTGCAATAGAAAGCTCTCGTGAATTTAGTAAGAAATTACTTCACATGTTTTAGTGCTCAGGTCAATGGTTTGGCCTCCAGAGGTCAAATTAGGTCAAGATCGGCTATTTTCACTCAAATATGCAATGATTAAGCAAACTGGGCATAACTCTTATATCATTAGAGCTATTGAGGCCTGGTAAAATACATTTGATAGCAAATTGCCAGTACTTTTTCCGCTATGTGGAACGTAAAGACCTCCCGCCAGTGGTTTGACCTCCAGAGGTCACTTCGTGACCTAATATGACCTGAGGTCACGAAAGGTCAAAAAGTGGCCTTGCTGTATATCAAATGAAAGCCAGCGACGAGACGAACACGATGGTGTTTGTTTCATCGCTCTAGCTTAATTAGGTCAAAAGTTATTGTCAAAATACTGTTTTTGACCTCTGGTGACCTTGGATGACCTTGGAAAAGTCAAAGGCCAAATATGACCCCTGGGATCCGTGAAAGGGTGTCCAAAAACGCTGTTCTGAGCAGTCTGAGTATTTGCAATCATTTTTGTGGCTTTAATGTCATGAAACAGCTTTTCCCCATGCTTTTCCAATAAGAGAGGTCGCCTCGTGACCTGACCTCAGGGCACGAAATCGAAAAATCCCGGATATACACCTTGTAGACCCTGGAGGGTTCATGAAGTGTAGGAAGTTTCCGGGGCCAAAAGTGTTATGTGTCCATTAAAAATTTAAACCATAATGTGTCACCAAAATGGCTGCAAATGGGGTACGTTTTGCGTTGTGGATACCAATTGATCCCTGGACCATCCTAGTTGTAAAACACTGGTTTAGTTGCGGTGCCGACTTTGGGATTTGTCGCCGTATTTGTCTCGAGGAAACATGTCGACTGATTTTGTCACCTTGCTTACCTTGGCCTGTCATTTAGAATGCCAAAATGGTGTTTTCGCCCTGGAAGTTTCAAATCGATCGACTTTGAAATGTAGCTCTTACAGAGCTCTAAAGTTGAAGTGAGGTGACCTTGGTTGACCTCGTCTGGTGACCTGACCTTGGGTGACCCGGGGTAAAAAATTTCAGAGATGATGGGAAAATGATGCAGTGAGAGGTAGAGTCCTCAACTGCGGTGCTGCGCCTCGTCGTTTTTCTGCTATCCCGGAAAAACCTTAGGGGGGCCATCGATGCCCCCCCAGTGGGGCGAGGGATAAGTTGGCTTGACGCCCCTGAGGTGATCTGGCGCCTTCTTTTCTTCTGGCGAACTGTTCTGGGGCTTCTTGAACTGGTTTAAGGCCCTATGAGCCCATCTGTGGCCAATTGAGCTAGTCTGATGACCTCATCTCTGGGATCAATGAGCTAGTCTGGTCCCTGGGTGAAGCATGATCAGCTCTGTGGCCCTGATCTACATCAGGGGCTCCTGAGGTGGTCTTGAATAGACAGATAATAAGAACACAAGGCCAACTCCCATCATCTCGGGGCGGGGTCACTGAGCTAGTCTAGTCCCTGGAGGCACAACTGGGGGGGAGCTGCTCTGGAGGCCTCTGATCCACACTTGGGGGCCCCAGAGCTGGTCTTGAATAGATGGGGAATAAGCATACAATGGAAATTCCCCATAAACGGAGCTAACGAGGAATGAGGAATCTCTAAAACGGCTTGTGATACCTAAGCACCCCTGGTTATATAAATTGATTATTATACTGGTGGATTCTGGGAAAAAATGATAAAAGGGCATGCACCCCTGAGCTCAGAGCACAGTCCCCTAAACCAGGATTCTACTTATTAATTTAAACGAAGAACTAGTTTTCACAATTTTCAGCCCTGTCACACCCTCCCCATCCAAACCACCGGCCTGTTCACCTTTTATGTACTCTTAACTGGGACCGATCCTTGAGAATATGGAGCTTAATAAACGCGTTCAAAAGGTATATCCCAAATTTTTTCCGGCAGTAACAATGTGTTCTTCCAAAGACACTATGCCACTCCTCGTCCCACGGCGATTGTGGGAGGCAAGGAACTTAATCCGCGTTCAGCCAGGGCTCACTCGTCACGACAAAACCAGTGGGCATAACAAAGGAATTTTCGACTCCAATATGTCTTAGCCTGCACATTGTAACAGATATCACATGCTCCGCTGATTTCTCTGATGTTAAGTACTTGCATGAGTTGGCTGATTTGTCCTTAACCCGCGCCCCACCGGGGGTCCGGCGCCACCTTCGCCCCACCGGGGGGCCATCGATGCCCCCCTCTAACTCCGAAAATATGGGCGTTAGCGCAAATCTGCGAAGTGCAATAGAAAGCTCGCGTGAATTCAGTAAGAAATTACTTTCGTATGTTTTAGTGCTCAGGTCAATGGTTTGACCTCCAGAGGTCAAATTAGGTCAAGATCGGCTATTTTCACTCAAATATGCAATGATTAAGCAAACTGGGCATAACTCTTATATCATTAGAGCTATTGAGGCCTGGTAAAATACATTTGATAGCAAATTGCCAGTACTTTTTCCGCTATGTGGAACGTAAAGACCTCCCGCCAGTGGTTTGACCTCCAGAGGTCACCTCGTGACCTAATATGACCTGAGGTCACGAAAGGTCAAAAAGTGACCTTGCTGTATATCAAATGAAAGTCAGTGACAAGACAAACACGATGGTGTTTGTTTCACCGCTCTAGCTTAATTAGGTCAAAAGTTATTGCCAAAATACTGTTTTTGACCTCTGGTGACCTTGGATGACCTTGGAAAAGTCAAAGGGCAAATATGACCCCTGGGATCCGTGAAAGGGTGTCCAAAAACGTTGCTCTGAACAGTATGAGTATTTGCAATCATTTTTGTGGCTTTTATATCATGAAACAACTTTTCCCTTTGCTTTTCCAATGGGAGAGGTCGCCTCGTGACCTGACCTCAGGGCACGAAATCGAAAAATCCCGGATATACACCTTGTAGACCCTGGAGGGGTTATGAAGTGTAGGAAGTTTCAAATCGATCGACTTTGAAATGTAGCTCTTACAGAGCTCTAAAGGTGAAGTGAGGTGACCTTGGTTGACCTCGTCTGGTGACCTGACCTTGGGTGACCCGGGGTAAAAATTTCAGGGATAATGGGAAAATGATGCAGTGAGAGGTAGAGCCCTCAACCGCTGTGCTGCGCCTCGTCGTTTTTCTGCTATCCCGGAAAACCTTAGGGGGGCCATCGATGGCCCCCGGTGGGGCGAGGGTTAAGTCTATCCAAAACAGTCGTGTTTTGGCTACTTCCATGACATTTTGATGATAATGTTTTCCTTTTTTGGTTTTAATGGCGTTTTCCTTCTCCGTCAATCATTTATTTGCATTTTCATTGAATCAAAGATGCCCAAAAAATGATATAAACAAAGATATAGAAAGTTTTTTAGGTTACGTTAAAAAGTGCCCTTTTTCCCCGGGGTGCCCCTCAAAGCTGGTGTGCCCCCCATACCAAAGCTCTGGCTGCGCCCCTGGGCTCAAAGCATGATTCTAGCTGATCCCTGTCAGACGCTTGAGCCCAGAAACTCTTCTCGAACATGCCACGATCTTTGACCTGTCATGACTTCACTATTGATAGCGGTCGACCTCCTTTTTACGCAGACTCCATTTTAGTTTATTAGCAAGATTTTGGTGCTTCAACTCTTAATTTCAAACAGAACCAGTTATATTCAGTGTAAACATTGGGCCTTGGGTAGGAACTTGGGTAGGAAAAAGTATCTTGAGCCGATAGCCCTGTTCCAGCTGTCAGCACAGTTTTGTCAGCAGGACCTCCAACCTCTCCACCAGAAAAGTAACATCAGCGCCATAATCACCTCTTGTTTGTGCTAAGCAAAGGGAACACAAATCTTTAAACCATTAAAAAATATTAGGCTGCACTTCGTGCACTTACGGTTTTTCATCAGCACAAACAGCAGGCCGTCAGCCCGTAAAACCTCTAGAACTAGTTCCCGGGGAGAGGCTACAGTCCTGTGACGTAGGCGCAACGCGGCCCGCTGATTGGTGCTGACAAAACTGTGCTGACAGGTGGAACAGGGCTCATATTTCTCACCCTGTGAAGTTTTTTATTTGCTTTCGACACTGGTCCGCCCCCAAAACCGACCGGCTAGATCCGCTACTGCCTGTATCCCAAGATTATGAGCTCAGATCCCATGATCCCAAGGCACAGGCTAATATCCCAAGATATTGGGATAAATCTCAGGGAATGGCAGCGCTGGTGCTGCGAGCGCGGCTACGCCTCGGGCGCGAAGCAGTGAGCAAGTACCCTGCAGTGAGCAGGGCTAAACAAATAGCTGAGAACGGCGAAGACTGTCGTCGCGGGTGGGTGTGTAGTGAAGAGGCGCCGTTGGACGTACCCTGCAATTGTACTGGCCAGAACATAGTGGTCGTGGCGTGGGCACACAATCTGCATAACAACGCACGAGGAGCGGTAAGAGCGAATGCGATCAAAGCTGTAGTCCATCTTTCAGAATCGATGTAATTTCAATTTAGTACTCCGTAAGTGCAAACTCGCGATAGCAGGACTGAAAAGGGACGCCAAGGTGCAGCAATGGCAGAATTTGTTTCAAAATTCGAGGTGTTTTAACCCGGCCCCATCTCGTAGTTGAAACTTCTGTGACGTCTATCGATTTTCGTTACCGAAGTCCCTGTTGTAGCCAATCGATCTCGATAGCTTTTTTAACCTTTTATTTTGCTGCGTATCGTGTCGAAAGGTTTCAGGAAACGTGAATTGTGCGCGAATCCGACCCGCCTCAAACGACTGCTAAATGCACGAGCTTTCAATAAAAGTCCTCCACTCAAAATATGCCGACATCGGGCCGATTTCGAGCCTTTGGCGGAGCCAGGAGCAGCTTTTGGAGGGGGCCAAACCAACGTTTTGGGGGCTAAATTGAGAAAAAATTGCGAAAATATGGCCCGTTTTAAGAAAAAAGTCAAATTTTGAACTCTGGGGGCAAAATGTGTTATTTTAAGCTTTGGAGGGGGCCACCACCCCTTTGGCCCCCCTTGGATCCGCCAGTACGTTGGGCCGATCATCGACTAGAGATCGGCCCGACGTCGTCCGGTCAGCTGGTAGGTCCCCATATGACGAGGTCCAGCGAACATCCAGCCAACATCAAGCTGACATCCACCCGAGATCATCGCCGGCGTCCAGCCAACATCCACCCGGTAACACTTTGACTTCGGGTCAAGGTCTCCCCGCTCTTCAGCCGACATCCCCCGCTCTCAAACCGACGTCTCCCCTCTCCAGCCGACATCCCCCGCTCTCATGCTGATGCCTCCCTGCTCTCCAGCCGACAGCCCCCCGCCCCGCGCTTCCAATTTATCAATCTGGTCTCCGGGACCTCTGATCGGGATTTCTCAGACTTCAGAACAACGAAAACTCAAGCAATTTTAACACTAGGCTTTTCAGAATATCGGATATGAAAAATTAGAAGTTCTTTATTCTTTTATTAAATACTAGGTCAGTTTCATTCCCCTTGAGTTCAGCCGTCATTTACATGATTGCTTCACTACTTAAACTTAACTTGATTGCTTCCCTCCCGTGTCCTTCCGGCTCAAACTCTCCCAAACGCTCACAAACTAAGGAAAGGGATAGCCGAGAGTAAAACTGAGACAACAAAAGTATATACCTACTACTCGAGTAGAAAGACAAAAATCACACCCGATCAAACTGCTGGTGGCAAACTCAGACAGACCTGAAGAGCGACCATTGCCTGGGGCTATGAGGTCACAATATGGTATATTCCCTATAACGCACACTATAAACAACATAGCACCCATTTGGCGGGAAATGAGGATTGACCTTGCCTCATGACCTTTGACCTTGACCTCTACACTTAGTTACCTTTGTGATGTCATATCATTATATGTCATATGTAACCCCATTTGACCGGAAGCACTGGAGCCAATGCCCTTGAAAATGTTTTTAGGATCTTGACCTGTGACCTTTGACTTCGACCTTTATGTGAAGTTATACTAGTAAATTATCTCGTTTATATGACGTTATGGCGTCACAACTCGATCTACAATGCACCAAACTGGTATGACCGCGCGAGTGTGGCGATCTCAAAATGTAAGTCTGGCCTAAAGCCTATAAATGAAACAAATTCTGACCGATTTTCAAATGAAAATAGTGTAATCGATGCGCTGCTTAACTGTCAAGTGTGACGGAGTAGCGTTTTCTGGCTGCGACTAGTTCTCTGGTCACCTCGGGGAAAATAGGTAGAGGGTCCTCCGAAGCCCCTCCAGTGCGCATGTTAACCGTCACCCCAATGGGTCTGCAATCCATACTCGTCGGAAAAGGGAGGACAGGGCAGGGGGCTAGCACCTACTTTTCCTTGAACATTTTCCCGATTTCTGCCAAATTGAAATTGGAAACGAATCGGGAAATTTAAACCGGAAGGTGGGGAAAGTAACGACGAGCCCAGATCTAATGAGCTTTTTCCTAGAGGAGAATTTCCTCGTCACGAGGACATCGAAGATTCACTAGCTCCCTCGATTTTTTTCGGTGGCGACGGTCATGCTCCAATCCACCTTTATTACAGGAGGCGGGAAGCCAATTACTCCCCTTCATCTCAACTGTTATGCGAAATAGTGAATAAACGCTAACAGGGGCATTCCACGACAAATCGACAAGTCGATAACACCCTCATGTCGCAGATTTCGGTGTATTTTTGTCAGGGGGCTATTGATGGAGCTGATAACGATTTTCGTATTCATTTTCCTCCCTGACTTATGGTTTGAAAATTATAGCCTCAGGCATTTTGACCATACCCACTTGCATGTCTTTTTTAAAGACGAAATTTTACCTCTATGCTTCTACAAATGCCATAAAAACTTGATCTGGGTATCTTAAGGACGAATTACGAATTCTAGCTCATTAAAAATATAATTCAAAAAATTAAATTTTAAATATGTTATACAGTCTTCAATTTTTCAAAATCTATAAAAACTATTTTCCTAGGAATTATTTTAAACTTTTTGAGGCTCACATTACTCTTCATACTTTTCTCTATAAGATTCAGTAATAAAAATAATGGAAACTTTAACAGAAAGCGAGATCTGAGTTCCCAAACGTCCCGATCCCCAATTTTGTGAGGTTCGTGCACCAGCGTGGCCCGGCGTCGCTGCACCTATCAAACGTCTCTGGTAACGAAAAAGGTGTCGATGGTGGAATTGGTCGGCACTGAGGGTAAGGATGTATTTAAAACAATAAATTTTAATCAATGTCACATTCCTTAACACCCGCACTGGAGAGGCGTCCGATACTTACGGGCACTGGAGGGGGTGGACTGGTAGGCCCCTGAGCTCTCGGAAACTAGGAGGCTTAGAAAATCTCCGGTTGGGGACTGGGTGGGAACTATTGAAATCTATATTATGACTGATCTTGATTGACCTAGGTCAGTATCGTCAAGTTCAAACGAGGTCATAAAGGTCAAGTATTAGCCGTGCTGGATATTCATCCGGCAATGCCGTGATTAAGCTCAAAGAAGCCCAGAATGCACTAACAACAGAGCAAGGTCATAGTGAGAACGTCCCAAGAATTATAAACCTAATTTTTGGGGTTGAGGTCATTCATGGTCATTGACCTAAGACGTCACAATGTGGCATATTCCCCTCATTTACACCATGACTAGCACCATAGCAACCGTTGGACGGGAAATTAGCATTGACCTTTACACATGACATTTTGATTTGACCTGTGACCATGACCTTTACATTGATTTATCTTAACTATGACGCCGTAACATAATATACGTCATACTGGGTAACGCCATGCTACCCGAAGCACGGGACCAATGACCTTGAGAATGCTGGTATGGCCTTGAAATGTGACCTTTACCTTCATGAAAGGTGAAATTGACATTTAATCTCGTTTTTTATGGCGCTATAACGTTGTCAGTTGGTCTTCGACGCACACGAACTGGTGCAACCGCGCGATTGCAGCGATCTCAAAATAAAGTGTTTAACTTTGAAAGCCTATAGTTACAAAATTGGGGCTGATTTTCAAGGTTATTTGACCAATCAACGTGCCATTGAATATTCCAAAAGTAGCAAAATAATGTTTTTTTGGCCCCGAAGGGTTCTCCGGCCACCTAGAAAAAAGTAGGTGGGGGCCTCCGAGGCTCCGCTCCAGTGTTTTTTTACGCGCTGGTATGAGGCCCCGGGCCAACTTTACTGGCAGGGGAACTTTACTCAGCAAACATGCTTGGAAGGGGACACGGAAATCAGTGTTTCATTGCTTGCCTCGATCTCTACCCAAAATGCTTCAACAAAAAGTACTGAAATTAGCTACTGAGTTCAGAAAACGCTTCAATAAAGCAGTCGCGAGAAAAGGAACATTTAAGATTCACAAGTTCTTACCGGTTAATTCGAAGACCGTTATTGTCCATAAGCTCTCGAATGATGAGGGACAGAAGGTTCGAGTTTCAAATTGAATCTGAAGTTCAATGGCACCATGTGATGGAGTCGTTCTTCCGATCCGTGGGTCAGATCTTAAATAAAGCATCATGTCTTAATCTCATATGTTCGAAAAACAGTTGGCGGCATGGACGCTATGTGACTTTTTGTTTGTGATCTGTGCTGTCTAATATAAAATGAACTAGGATACATGCATCTTTTTTAGGTAATGGGTAGAAAAAGAAAACTATCTAAAACAAGCCTAAGACAACAGTAATAATCGGCTTCTGACGCATAATCCTCCCACTACATTTTCCACCAAATGCACTAGAGTGTCGGAATTGTTTTGAATGTACCGGTAATACGTTCATTTTTTTCGGGACGGCTCAAATTTGTATGTTAGCAATAGTAGCCTCCACACCACATCTAGTTCATTCGCAATGTCACCGAAGCGCAGTCTTGCTCAGTTCTCCCCTCCCCGTTGCCCCACTTCCAACCGGACGCGTCTAGGCGGCGTGCCGACTGCAGGCTGAGTGACCGGGGACGGTGTTGGGCTTGGTCTGCGGTGCTCGTTACTGATTTTTCTCTGTAGTCTCCATTTTTTATTGGCTTTATATGTAGTTTAAGCAATGCTCTTTCACATTAAGTTATTTTGAAGTCAATAAAAACATAGGAAATATGTATGCTTATCTTTGCAAAAGTTTGGAATTTGATTTTATACGTATTCGTGCCAATTGATATAGTGAAACTTACATATTTGTCTTGTTCAGACTTTTGTAATTATTTTCATGTAACCTCTGGAAGGAACACCTTTAATTTAAATGGCTAAAAACTCAAGCGAAAAGTGCGATGCACGCGTCCGATGCTGGATTGCCCGAGGCTATAACTCCGAAACGATTATCTGGAAGTGACTAAAAATACCACAGTCGTTTTCAGCGCCACTGAGAACCCTAGTCCCAAATTTTCATGAAAATCTGAGGTATGACGGTGTTATCTCAACCCATCGAATTGTCGATTTGTCGTGGAATGCCCCAACAAGGGTAGATAGACCGCGAGAAATGATTACAAAACCATGTGGCTGTTCCAGTGCCCTCCACAAAATCAAATGGAAACTGGGCGGCCAAACCTTGGCTGTGAAGAGCCATGTGGGCCACAAATATCCATAAACAGCCAGTTTACCCAGCCAAAAATTTTGCTCCGGTCCAGATCGGAAAGATTTAGTCCGGCTTTCTTAGGCACAACTGCCTGGGCAGAGCTCGGGGTTCCTTCATTTGAGCTTTAAAGTAAACATAGTGGAACCATGTGAGAGCCTTTACGGGGCGAGAGCGGCGGCGAGTTGTCCGCATTATCTCAGCTCCATGGTGATAACGGTGTTCGCCATAGCTCGTCCAGAGCAGTATCAATAATGTACTGGTGCGGCCCCATGCAGGCGTAATACGGTCATTTTCAGGCCTGACAAAACCTCTGGGATCACTGAGGCAGATCCCGTAAAAAAATGTAGCATTTCAGAGCTAGCTTAGAAGATAATCGTTCTTAACCCGCGCCCCACCGGGAGTCCGGCGCCACCTTCGCCCCACCGGGGGCCATCGATGGCCCCCTCTAACTCCGAAAGTATGGGCGTTAGCGCAAATCTGCAAAGTGCATTAGAAAGCTCGCGTGAATTAAGTAAGAAATTACCTCACATATTAAGCGCTCAGGTCAATGGTTTGACCTCCAGAGGTCAAATTAGGTCAAGATCGGCTATTTTTACTCAAGTATGCAATGCTTAAGCAAACTGGGCATAACTCTTGTGCTATTAGAGCTATTGAGATGTAGTAAAGTGCATTGGATAGGAAAATCTCAGACCTTTTTCCGCTATGTTGAACGTTATGACCTCCTGCCAGTGGTTTGACCTCCAGAGGTCACCTCGTGACCTAAGATGACCTGAGGTCACGAAAGGTAAAAAAGTGACCTTGCCGTATATCAAACGAAAGCCAGTGACGAGACATACACGATTGTGTTTGAATCAGCGCTCTAGCTTATATAGGTCAAAATTTATTGTCAAAATACTGTTTTTGACCCTTGGTGACCTTGGATGATCTTGGAGAGGTCAAAGGGCAAATATGGCCCCTGAAATCCGTGAAAGGGTGTCCAAGAACGCTTTTCTGACCAAGCCGAGCATTTTCAATCGTTTTTGTGACTTTTAGATCATAAGACAGCTTTTCCCCATGCTTTGTCAATGGGAGATGTCACCTCCGTGACATGACCTCAGGTCACGAAATCGAAAAATCCCGGATATACACCTTGTAGACCCTGGAAGGGTTATAAAGTGTAGGAAGTTTCAAATTGATCGACTTCGAAATTTAGCTCTAACAGAGCTCTAAATTTGAAGTGAGGTGACCTTGGTTGACCTCGCCTGGTGACCTGACCTTGGGTGACCCGGGGTAAAAAATTTCAGGGCTGGTGGAAAAATGATGCAGTAAGAGGTAGAGCCCTCAACTGCGGTGCTGCGCCTCGTCGTTTTTCTGCTATCCCGGAAAAACCTTAGTGGGGGCCATCGATGCCATCGATGCCATCGCCATCGAACCCTCGCCCCCGGTGGGGCGAGGGTTAATACGCGCGTTGAAATGGTAGGGCCCCGGTCTGGCCTAGCGTAGGCCTGCTTGGGTCTCTGTCTGGTCAGTTAGTATATTGCCGAGGCAAACGTAAACCTCACCGCTACACTGGCTGAGTCAAATCACCGATGCGACCAGGAATTTTACTCAACGACGCGATGGGTCAATGGTGATAGTGTGGGTGAACACTAAGCACGCATTATTTTCTAGGACCCTAAGACGTGGCTAAACTCATTACTAGGCGTGCACACTTCAGAGCTAAATTTGTTCTGTTCATCATAGTAAGTTGTGTTGCGGCTTTGTGAGGTTGTGAATTACAGTCGCTGAGAACCTCGAGATGCACAGTTCATATAAAAGCATCAAAATCAATGCTCAAAGATGGATTGATATTAAAAGTAGGAGCTCAATTGTTTCTCTTCCATGAGAGCCTGAAGTATTGTTTAAAGTGTAACTGAGCCCCAACGCCGAAAAAAGTGTCAGATGCCAGCCAATCTTCAGTCTCCTGCTGACAAAAAACGTGCCCCTCTAGAACCAAATGTTCGTCGGATTTCGGCTCTAGGTTTTATTTTTTACCTGTTACGCGGTGGATCTACAAAAATACAATACGAACCCATGTAAAATATGGACGTAGCAAGGAACCTTTTACGAAAATATAAATCCACAAAAAACGTGTTTTCCTCGCAAGAATTCTGAAGATGCACCACGGTGCGCGGGGGTGCAAGGGTACGCGGCCTTCGCACTTTCTGTGCCAGCCGTCTTCGCACTTTCGTATTTTCCGATCCCAATCAAACTGTGGGCAAATCAAAAATGTTTGTTGTCATGAGCCGAACGTGCCGATGAGAGCCCCCCCACAATAAAAAACTTCCTAGGTGTAGCACTTCTTTCATATTGGATGGATTTGGAAATTGCATAACTATCATGCACATGTGGAGAAATAAACTGTTGCCATAAGACAATTCCGCTCGTAAGTATTCCACAAATCATAATTTCTGGCTAGTTGAAATTGTAAGGCACAGAGTTAGTCGAAAAAATTATCTAGCGATATAACTACGAATAGAAGCGGAACCAGTGATGTGTAGTCGCTCTTTGTACGTCGCTTTCACTTTTTTACGAAACGACGCGCTCCGATTTCCTCCACCGCGGGGGAATACACGTAGGCAATGATAGCGCGTTGGGCTTTTACGCTGCAAAATATCGTTCAAAGCTTTGGAAGAATCTATTGGTTACCCTTCTAACAGGTTGAGAGCTGCCGACGCGATATATAACCATATATGACACCTTTGGGGGGGGGCTAATTGCCCTAGGTTTAGTATCTGAACGGCTGCGATGAACTTTGAACCTGACTTTTCAAACTAGTACGGCGGTTTTTGAATTGTTTTTTTTTGGGGGGGCTATGGCTGGTTTTGGGGGTTTTCAACCAGTATTTGTTGGTGGGTTTTTGTAAAGGAGCCGTCTCTGCTGATCCTGTGTTTATGGTTTTTTTATTTTTATGTGGATGTGTGCATCATGTACTATTTGTTTTGGGTGGTTGGTTAAATGGGGGGAATGTTATCAGAAGGACTAACGTTAGTAGTGGAAGACTGCTTGCCGTGCCGGGGATACATTGGGTATATGAAATTAATGTTATTCTGTTCGGGCGTGTGCTTTAATGTTCGCCGTATGCCGCGGCTATATCGTTGTTTTAAAATGTGTTACCCCCCGGGCTTGCGCCTTGCCCTTCCGGTGCCTGGGGGGTTTATAATATTACTGTCGGGGATATACTGCTCCTCTATTGTTGGTGTATTTCTGTTTTCTTACTGCCTGGTTTTTTTTTATTTATTTATGTGTAAGATGCGGTTCGGCCTACGCGTAATTTAGGTTGTTTATTTCGTGGCTGACTGTTGTTATTTTGGTAACTGTTTGATTTTGGGTATTTTGTAAATCTGATGTTTTGTGAATCGACGGGTTTGAATTAAGTTTTTACTTCCTTAAAATTTTGATTTTTTTTAAATAAGTTTGGGATGCTTTGATTTTAAAGGTTGTTCTGGGTTTCCGATGGTCCTAATGTTAAGCAGTTCGTGCTTTGCAAAGCGGCAAGGCTTTCCTCCGCCTCACGGTCTGCGCGTTCGCACTCCTGCCTCAGGCACGCGCGTGCGCGGGGACATACAGTTGTCGATTGCAGGGGTGGGGCCTGCCGAGAATCTAGCACAAAACCGCATGCCAGCGACGGTGGAGGATTTGTCTTGTGGGCGGCTCGGCGGTGAAAGGGTGTGATGCAGCTGATGAGAGAGAGGGGGGTGTGCGAACCGAGGCGTGTATTTGATTTTGAAAGATGTGTGACTATTTAAGCTTGGCCACTTGACGAGAGTGTAGATAATTGTATCATAAGCACTCAGAAAGCCGAAACCGTGGGAAAGGGTTGGCAGAAGGCGCCTCTCTTAGCTTGCTGAAGCTGGTGTGGGGTGTCAATCTGGGGTAGTTAAAAATTTTGGAGCCGACGCTATGCTCAATCTCTGGCTGCCAGCTGGCGCTTCGTGCGTGAGACGTCCCAATTGACTCGCGACCATAGCCTTCCCCAAGTACCAATCAATACTGCAGTGGAGCATGGTATGCAGGCTACCTAAGCCAACCAACAACGTCCTCGCTCAACGTGCATTGGAAACAGACTGCTCCATAGGCGGATTCAGGGGGCAAATGTGGGAACTTGTCCCCCCACCCGTAGACCCTCCGGCGCCTCCTGAAATGGTCAGGGCGCCCCTAAAATGTCGCTTCCCATCCCTTCAGGATGCGAGTATCGGCGCCCCGTGATAGGAGTTGGCGCCCCTTCTGGTTCGGCTGGTGCCCCCATTCAGCCATATGTCCCCCTCGATCAGAAATCCTGGATCTGCGTATGCTTTGCTCCTGGTTTAAGAGTTATGGGCAATGCCCATTGGGCACATTCCGTGGCGAGATTACAAAACCTGCGATGCAAGGTAGTCTTAATTTGGAAATCATTTTTGTTTGTGTTAAACGTGACATATGGTATGATGCCACTGTATGATATGAGGTGGCATATGATGTGGCATATTTTTATATGTTACTCTCATATTTTCAGCTATATTTGCGTCAGTTTTTTGTATTTGCATCCTGGTTGTATTTTTTAGATCCTTTAATCGAGGGAATCGCATTCCCTGAAGTTGGTGAAATACCGAGCTTAACGCGCCCCGCTGGTGAGGCGAAATTCGCCCCCCCTCCTGGTTTTTCCCAGATAACGCAAAAATGAAGAAACGCAGAACAACGAAACTTACAGTACCTGATTCCTGATCAATTTTACATATCTAAACACATCTTTGGGGTAAAGTCATGTCAGGCCAAGGAGCTATTCAAGTTTAAGTGACCCGACCTCAAAACCCAAAATCTCGAGTTTGAAACGGCGCTTAGGGAACATCAGCGGACCGATCAGTTTGAAACTTTCACAATATGATGAGATCGTAAGGGTCTACAAATCTGCTATCTCGGAATTTCGATATTAATGGCGTAAGGTGGGGTCAATTTTTTGGTCACCCCATTATAAGTATATGGTGAAAAATAGAATGGGCACGCTCTCAGTAAATACTGGATAGACAAGGCCGAAAATCCTCAAACCGTCTATTTTTACCACGATCTTGACCATAAAGTTGAGTTTTTGAGCATATGACCTCTCAAAGGTCATGTCAGGTCGCAGGAGCATGGAGTGATTGTTTTGCCAATAACTTCTAATTGAATTCAGATAAAGCTCCCATTTTGCTTGCATTGTGCTTATATTGCCACGGGAAGTCGATTGATATGCAACATGACTATACCAGGTCACTCTGTGGCCAAGTGTCCCAAAATTGGTTTTGCACTAGGGTGCTGAGTGTAAAATTTAAATTGGAAAATATAGTCGGCGAGTGGAAAATTCAAAAGTTACGATATTGTCAAAGTACATAGAAACCCTTATTAACCCTTGCCCCGGTGGTGGGTACGAACCACCTTCGCCCTGGTGGGGGGGGGGCTTAAAAAAGACCTCCCCACGATCTCAAAAACTAAGAGAGCTAGAAAAAAGTGCAAAACGGCGACCGAAAGCTCTTCAAAAATGATACCGAAAATACTCCAGTCATTTTTCTTGTCAGGTCAATATCAAGGTCACCAGAGGTCAAAATAGGTCAAAATCGCTAATATGAGGTGTACTAAGAAAACCTCATATATCTCAGAAACTATGATAGCTAGAAACATTTTTCTAACACCATTCGAAAGCTCTTGATCTTTCATTACAGTGGCATTCATTTTCGTGTCAGGTCAAAGCCTAGGGAGCTACAGGTCACTGAATATTGGGCATATTCTCGGGAATGTCCATAGCCACTAGGGTGTTTCATTGTTCCAAAATGCAATATTTTGACGCATATCGACGTTCCCCTCAAACCTCATCTGCTTACATGCTTCGGTGCGAAATTTCCATGTATTTCGATAATATTTAGAGGTCGCGCACTTTTGCAGTTTTTTTATCAAATGTATTCAAATGTACACATAAGCGTAGGAACGTCCAGAATATTGGGGAGGCCAAGGTGCATTTGGAAGTCATTTCTTTCCAGTCAACGCCACAGGGTTAAGGGTTAAGGATCAAGAATATTGGGGGGGCTATGGCCCCCTGCCCCCCCCTGTTCCTACGCCTACGCCTATGAATGTACACATTTCCACACTGATGCTGGCGCTGGTTTTCTTTTGCTTGGTTTTCTATTTCACATCTGAAATATTCTTAAAATTAAATAAAACATTTATTACTGCACAAGACTAGCCTGAGCATAAAACCCGACCGATTTCGGGAGCATCCCGCCCCCGTTTTCAAGGGAGATGAAGAAAACACTATGACATAAGCCTAACTAAGCGAAAAACACGAAGACAGGGTAAACTTTGAAAGAACAATCTTAGCTATGAACATGACGAATCATTTTAGAATTATTAGCTCTAAACACGTGTTATTTTTCAATTCAATCTCTTGTTTGGCTGGCGTTTTAAGAGGTCCAAAAATCCAGAGAAGATGGTAACTTTGCCGATATTTCTATCCATTTTTGGTTCCGTGGTGGTTTGGATGTAAATTGCCTCTTTTATTTCCCGCTGTTTTTGTCTTGAGTCGAAAGTCAAAGTCGTTGTGGCGTCCCATTTGATATAAAGATCCTTTTTGAATGATTGTTTTGCTGTGGCCTCTGCTGCTCTCTCGTCAATTGACTCTCGGATTAGTTTTTGTCGAGATTTTCGGTGTTCGTCTTGTCGGACTTCCATCATCCTTTTGCTTTCTCAAATGTATATTTTTGGACAGTCATTACATTCCATCTTGTATACTGGGCCTGGTTTTTCCGGTTGTCTATCCTGTCCTTTGGTTTGACCAGTAATTGTTTGATCGTTTGATGTGCCTTAAAATATGTTCTTACGTTGAATTTATAACATATGCGTCGAATCTGTTGCGATACTCCTTCTACATATGGGAAGGATCATTATATCAAATGGGACGCCACAACGACTCTAACTTTCGACTCAGGACAAAAACAGCGGGAAAGGGAGATCACCCTCATCAAGAGGTTCAACGGATTCGTCAAGGACGAGAAGCAGAAGCAGTACCTGCTCCGGGTGGTGGAACTCCATCGGAGGGCTCTACCCAAGCGCACCAAGAAAGAATGCGCCTCTTTCAAGTGGAATGATTTTTGGTGATAAAAGTGCGCGACCTCTAAATGTCCTTTTATTTTGCTTTTAAGGGTGTCAATCGATTCAGTTTCACGTATAGAGCTGGGGGAAAGTCGATATGACTTCTTTCCAAACAAACAAAATTTTACTATAGTGGGCTGAAACACCCTAATAGCCACCCATGTATAAGGGCGTTTACTTTGTCGCTAATAACTTCCAAACCAAACAAGATACAGTCATAGTTGATGTACCATTGCAATCGTCTCGTCAATACGAATTGAATGACATATAACATTGCTATGTCAGGTTAAATTTAAGAAGTTGACCTGACCCAGGTCAATGGTCTGACCCAACTTGACCTGGTATAGTCATGATGTATATTATTTGACTTGCAGTGACTATACAAACACTTTGGTGACAAAATAAAAGTTCTATCTTAGTTAATTCAAAATTTATAGAGTAAAACACCAAAAAATGTTTATTTGACCTAAGGTGACCTTTTAAAGGTCACAAATCAAAATTGTTGGCATCAAATTCAGAAATGGGCTAAGAGCAAGTCGTAACCGATGTTTGAAGTTGATTCCATCCATACTTACTGAGAAAAGCTCATTTCGTGATTTTCCCCATGTATTTACAATGGGAAGGTTATGTTCTGCACATGACCTTAGGTCACCAATATAAAAAAATCCCGGAACAAATGTTGTAGCTCCTGGTGAGCCAAATATGTGGTATGAGTTTCAACTTGATCGATTAACCCTTCTTTTAGTTATGTGGTCCTAAGCATTTTTTGAGGAGAGGTCACTTCACCTGGCCTGGTGATCTGACCTGATATGACTTTGAGCTAAAATTTTCAGGAAAGATGTAAAAATGATGAGGGAATAGCTAGACTAAGTTTGGCGGAGCTGCGCGCCGCCGTTTTTTTGGTTACTTCGGAAAAACCCGAGGGGGTCTAAAAAGATCCCCCACCCGGGCGAAGGTTAAACCCTTACTTAAAGTTTAGAAAGCAATTCGTCTTAAAATTCCCCTACTACCATATTTTTATGAGTTCATATACACTAGGAGTATTTAATTGTGCTATAAAGGACTCCACTTAATAGTGAATCAAAAGTTTAGTACAAATAACACAAAAATGAGTGCAAAATTCAGCTTGACCCGATGTCGCTCTCCACCCAGCACCCTGGGATTTGGGACGCTGCTCTGACCTTGACCTAGCTCGAGGTCAGGTCATTTTCACTATTTGACCTAGAAAGGTCATATTATACATCATTCGATTTGCCGCGATGAGAGGAATTCAATGGTACATAAAGATTTGATCTAGCTCCCCTGAGTACAGATCTAGAGATAGAAACGTACACTGCTCTGTTGTAAGTCTATTGAACCTTCTTTGACCTATGCTGACCTTAATATTGACCTGACATAAACATACTTCGTATACAATATCTTCGTCTTGTCAAGAGCTTTCGAACGCCGCCCGTAATTTTTCTTTACCTTTCGTGTGAAATGAGATACGGCGGGGTGGGGTGAAAAACGCCCCCCCAGCGGGGCCCGTCATGCCAGGGACTCCAGCGGGGTGCGTGTTAATGCTATTAATGCAACATTTCATGCAAGTACAACCTTGCGCATGAGCGGTGCAGACGGAACGGGGGAGTGCTGGGCACCATGACCAAGATCGCACTGAAACAGCGCCTTACCCTGCCGTTGAAGAAAGCGTTGGCACTGTTTCACAGTCCCACAAAGTATGATAGCTGAACCATCTCGGTGCTTGCTTTCACAAACAGGGGGAAATGTTTGCATCAATCCTTCGCTTGCACTTTGTTAACGTCTCTCGTAACACGTATTGCACTGCGACGTGAACGTAAGAAAGATTGATGTTTAGGGATTGATTTGCCTTATTTGTTTTGTTTGTCTTTTATTTGCATTTGCCAGAAGGTCTTCAGAAGGTAACATTGCACATTATGGGGATATTTTAGTTACCGTACTAACGCACGAAAGGTAGAGGAAAATTTTACGATCAGGTACGGGGTTTAGATAACTACATGTTTACCCATATAGATCATCAGCTGGCTTTTCTCTTTTGGATAGCTGTATGAAGGTGCTTCATATCAACGGCGCCAGTTTTAGAATGCAAGGCACTCAGAAGCTATATGCAAAAGTGTGTATTTTAGGGCATTGCTCCGTTTGAGCAACTTCCGCTGCTTCACCTTGTGTAGGTAAAATAGATATAATCCTAAAGGGAATGTGGCACCTTCATAACGTGGTTTTAACTGAGATAGCCAAGTTGTAAAAGCAAGTCGGAAAACCCGGTACTCAATATATCTTTCGTCTTGGAACTCGGGATTTCCGTAGGAAAAAGCTAAAACCTACCTGAAATGTACCCCTCATGTACCCTTAGCAGCAGGCCACAATTGTCATGGTTGTTGGTGTGACGACATATGCTGACGCCACAGTATCAGCCAATCGAAGCCCTTGAAGCGTATTGAATATGGTAGTGGTTGCCAGATCGTGACATCATCCACAGGCAGATACTCATTTCTTTCCCTAGAGGAGCATTTAAAAAATCAAAATATTGAGCCTGCTTACATCTTTCAGAGAAATCATGGACGTCTCCATGATTTTCGGCTAAAAGCTCCCTTAATTACGCTAAATTCCAGGATTCGACCAAGGTGCCACGTTCCCTTTAAAGGGTTGAAGGAACATAATCACCCTTCCAACATCCCCTAACTTATTTCTAAACATAACTCTTTTTCGTTTAATTTTTTCGTTCAAATTATTACTACTCTTGGTCATTCCAGGCCTCCTATCTACGGACAGAGTGGCTTCTCTCCGTTTCTGCTCCAACATTGTGTAGCTAAACCAGATTTTCTAGCGTCATAGTTGCACTTCTTCATAATCTGTTTTAGAAATTCGTAGGAAGATAGAACCTCAAATATATGTTTCGTCTTAGCTCCCACTGCAGTATTTTTAAACCGCGCCCCGGTGGGCCTCCGAGCCACCTTCGCCCTGGTGTGGGGGGTGTTTGACCACCCTCTCGAACTCGGTCCCTATGCGGGATAGCGAAAAACGCGAAAGCTGGTGGATAGCTCATACAAATTCATGAAGAAGCTAAATCAGTTACTTTTTGGCTCAGGTCAATATTGAGTTCACGATAGGTCAAAGAAGGTGACATTTTGAGTAGTGTTTGGACTGTAGCATCTGACAGAGTTGAGTTACAATCATTTTGTAGGCATCATTCGCTTCCTCTCGTCACGGCGAATCGAATGATTTATGATATGACCATACTAGGTCAAAACACAAAAATTACCTGACCAGGTCAGGTCAAGGTCACTTTTAAATTAGAATCGACTCGCAATAGCAATCCAAACGCAATAGTCTCAAAGTATCATGTATTTCTCACACTTCCACACAAATGAGGTGGCTTTTAAATTGTGGCAATGAGTATGAAGTGATTATAAACTATGGAAGGAGATGGTAAGGATGAGGAAAGGTGAAGATCAAGAGGATGGGATTCTACCTGGAGGGGTCGCTGCAGTCACAGGCGCATGCGCTCACAGCCTCCAGGTAGAGTAAGGATAAGGATAAGGATTAGGTACCGGTAAAAAAACACACACACAATCGCACACACACTTCGAACATTTAAACTAAAATAATATGAGGATGAAAATGTTCCATTCTTCGGCTTCGTTTGCATTTCGTCTTCGATCTGATAAATTTCGTTGTTTGTGCTCCATCTTGTCTGTGGCATCGTGTATCTTGCTTCACTGATGTTCAATTGTTGCATATTTTTTATTTTCTTTAATCTCCGGTGCTGATGTTCTCTTTCACAAAACTTGTTTTTTTATTGTGCTCTAAAATTAGCCATCCTAAAATATTTCAATATTCCCGCCGCAGAAACTTTTTTCTTGAAGGAGCTCTTAAAAACACGTGAAACGCAACAAAAAATCAAGGAGAAAGATTAGCGACGAAACGAGGATAGTAGGCCAAAAATGATGACTTACTTCTTATTTTTATCTTCTTCTAGCTTGCACCAGAGACGGTCGAGGCAAATAAAAATTAGTACATAACATAGGCGGATCCAGGATTGCCGATCGGGGGGGTCACCTTCCCGGGGGGGCGCCATCCGGACCGGGGGGCGCCATCCGGACCAGGGGGCGCCACTTATGACCGGCAAAAGCTATCAGGTGGGCGCCAAATCCTATCGGTGGGCGCCGACTTTCGCATCTTGGGGGGGGTGGGAAGCGACATTTCAGGGGGGCGCCATCGACCTTTCAGGGGGCGCCGAGGGTCGATCGGGGGGGCACGTGCCCCCCTTGCCCCCCTGGATCCGCCTATGGTACATAATGTAGACAAAAGAATGTATCCTTCAGTAGATGCTGTAGCATTATTTTATGTTATTGACCTAAGTCTAAAAACTGCTTAAGTAGCCCCAGATGACCTTTCAGAGGTCACAGGTCAAAAATTGCAACATGAACCGGGAAAGGAGCCCAGGATACTACGATTTCCAGTTTATGACGGTATTCTCAGTTGTATATGCACAAATACAACCCAATTTCTGTTTTCCCTTGTATTTTCAATGGAGATGTCATCACTCGCAGTTGACCTTAGGTCATTGATAAGAAAAATCCTGGAATACATTTTGTAACACTCGGTGGGCCTATTATGTGGTATAAGCTTCAATGCGATAGATTCACCCATTTCTTACTTATGTCAACTCAAACATTTTTTATGTGAGGTCACTTGACCTGCACTGGTGACCTGACCTGAAATGACCCGGCCTTAAAATTTTGGGAAAAGTTGTGGAGTTTATCAAGTATAAGACGTGGAAAGTACGGCGTTGCGAAGCGCCCCGTTTTTTTCGTGCCGCAGGAAAAGCCCGAGGAGGTTGTTAAAACACCCCCCCCACCGGGGCGAGGGTTAAAGGGTGGTAGTGTTGACTGGGCTCCGTTGATTATAAGAACACATCTTTCAAGTCGTCCATAGGGCATTTATTTTCTTTGTAAGGAAAATATGTTTAAACTGAAATCACTTATCCTCATTTGTGAACCTAAATCAAAATATAATTCTAGAAATCTCAGGGTAAAGTGGATGTAGGTTTTCATCGAGTCTTCCACCCGTGGTGACGCCCTTTGTAGAGTAGCGTGGTGATGGCTTAGTGGTACCTATTAACAAAGGAATATTTTTCACAATGCATGGTTTAAACATGTCCGTGTCTTTGTCTGTGTAAGTTTTTTGACACGTGCGCGCGCTGTTTCAGAACATGGCTGCCAAATTTCCTGTCGCCAAGCTGGCCTCCGGCTTCGAGATGCCTCTGTTCGGCCTCGGCACGTGGAAGGTAGGCTATCAGCCTGTGAGAGCTGATAATTCAAGTCGATGTGATACCAGGATCGGCCATCAGCCAACTTGTGGACACGGTGGGGCAATTGCACTCTGGTACGCAGGTACGCAAATATGTATTATGCTATCACTCCTGTTTCTGCTTGTTGAGGTAGGATATATATATATATATATATATATATATATATATATATATATATATATATATATATATATATATATATAAGGTTTTCCAAAAACACCCATTTTCAAATGTAAACAGCGCAGACAGTTTTAATTGAATAATATATGTTTGAGAATGACGGTGAGCTAACAAAGAATTGTATGCCTCACAATCTTGGAAAGCGCGCAGTTTTGATATTTGGAATACAAAATGCATATTTGACTTTGTGGCCGGTAAATTTTGTATTTTGCTCTCGGGAGAACCTGTTCTTGGCAATCGAATCTGAATCTCGACAGTTGAGAATCTGAAATCTCGGCCCTATTTTTTTAGATAAAATTTGCGTTCTGATATTTATTATATGTATATGTCATCATGTTCTTTCAGAGCATAGATGACCCGTTAGTGCTACCGACTTCCTGCTTAGGGGCTATAAGAGGGGAGGATCTGACCTCCTGATAATTTCTGACGAGGGACGGGGGATAAATAATCGGCTGTCATGGAATTTTTGTATTGAGCGAGAACTGAACAGGCCCAGGGTAGTTGAGAAGGGGCTTCAATGTTTTGTAGTCACACCCAGTGTCCACCGTTACCAGCTGCCCGTACCGCCCGAGCATTGCAGTTCTGCGGCGTTTCTGCGTGGTTGCTCATATCGACCGCTGCTGCTCTCGAGAGGCGGAAGGGGGTCTGGCAATTTCTGGCGATTGCTGACAAAAGGGGGAGGATGTTCAGCCATTTCTGACAAAGGGGAGGTATCCGAACACCCTCAAATTTAGCTCACGTTATCTAGTGATTTAAGCTTTGGTAGCCTGACTGCAAGATTGCGTTAATAAAACCTGATAGGGAGAGTGGTCTCGTAAGCTCTTTCAGGTGGCATTAATTTTTAAATATATATATATATATATATATATATATATATATATATATATATATATATATATATATATATATATATATATGCATTATCATCTTTTATTCCTTCCGAGGATATATTGCCGTTGTCTTCAGCGCGTTGTCTGCTGCTCCCTCGGCTATCCTGCCTTGCAACGTCAATTATACGAGTAGCACCGCTAAATTCTTCTGTTTAGTGGTCAATAGTTATTAAAAACATGCTGAAATTAAACTTATCAGAAGTCAAAACTGAAGCTGCTGGTTTTGCTGAATCAGACCTGAGTGTTACCGCGTTTTAGTTGTCCTTCTTCCGAAAAGCGACTTACCAGAGTTTTTGTGGGAGGACGAGGCGAATGGGCGCAAAATGACCATGAAAGTCGGGCCGCCCAAAAACACCGAATGATGATGATGATGAAGACGAGGCGATTGTTCATTGTTTTGCTTTTAGGGTGCGTTGTGTAGTGTAGTGTAGTATGTACGGGTTTCTAAGCTAAGATCGTCACAGGATTTTTAAGAATCTACTGGGACAGGAAATGCCACTCAAAATTTCAAATATAGAATATTGATTCCTGCTCTTTGCAATCGAAACATCGCTTATTGCTTCAATTATGATTTTACTCGTGATGGACATGCATTCAAAATGAAAAGCCATAGAGATTAACTATTACTACCAGAGAAGAATTGCCAATCAAAATCCCTCTACCTGATTGAAGAAAATGGAAGCTGAAACCTGGCTTTTATTAAGTAAGAAATATCATCTCCAGCCGCTTGTGCTCTTGATTTACGTCATGCCCAGCGGAAAATTCCACCAAAATTTGGGTAGGTGTAGACAATATCTCACTTGACTCTCAACTGATTAAGAAATATTACGTCTTCATTACTTTTTCCTTAAAAAAGTAGCAATCTTATTTACGCGGCCACAATCACTGTCGCACTTGCCCCGCCAGATGCATGTTAATACTTCGTCGTCCTTCATCGTCTCCATCATATATGTTTCTGGGACGCATATTTCTTGGACCATTTTTGAAAGTCGAGGTACTCACCATATTCAGCCAAACATCTGCAGCTAGCTGCCTTTAGACAATGATCAAAAAGAGAAGACAAGCGATGGTCCAGTCATCTCTCAAGCCCCGCAAGCGACCAAAAGTTGCGTTTGCCCAGGAGATTGAAGCGACATATGGAACTAAGTAAAGCTATGGTTTGTAAGAATCAAACCTTTGTCCCCTTGCAAATCTCGAGGGTCTTTAAAGACTTTGTAAGAGTGGCCTTCGGCCACATATATTAACCCGTGCCCCTGTGGGCCTCCGAGGCACCTTCGCCCTGGTGGGGGTGTTTGAACGCCCCTTTTGAACTCGGCCCCTCGAAAAAGCGCGAACGGTGGTGGATACTTCATACAAATTCATGAAGAAAATATTTCATTCACTTTTTGGCTCAGGTCAATATTGAGGTCATGACAGATCAAAGAAGGTGGCCTTTTGATTGGAGTTTTTGGGCTCTAGCATCTGACAGAGTTGAGTTTGAATCATTTTTCAGGCACCATTCGATTTATCTCGTCTTAGCGAATTGAATGATGTATCATTTAACCATACTAGGTCAAAACACAAAAATGATCTGACCTCAGGTCAGGTCAAGGTCACTTTTTAACTTACCTTAGTCAATATGCATTTCAATCGACTCGCAATAGCAATCCAAACGCAAACTGTTTAAATAGCTGATAGACATTTCAGACATTTAAATAGTTTAAATGCCTGAAAACTGTTTAAATAGCCCCAGATGACCTCTCTGAGGTCATGGTCAAAAATTTCAGCATGAACCTGGAAAGGGGCCCAGGATACTACGATTTGGAGAATATGAAGAAACGCAAGACAAAGCATAGCTCACACGTTATTCGCAAACTACGCCGGCTAAATGCCGAAAAACTGGTGCAAACCACACTGCGGTGTCCGCACTGTTGAAACAGGACAACCATCTTATATTGCCGGTACCATCGGAAACCCCGCGCACGACAGACACAGCCATGATACCAGGCGATCCAGGAAGCCTACCTTGCCTCGCATCAGGACGGAGACTGTGCATTAATCGCGGAGTTACGCTGTTTAATGAGATAGGAGTTTATAGGAATAGGTCATTTAGGCATGCGTTGCGAAGTGCTTTAATGAATAGGTGCAGAGAAGTGCGCATGTTGTAAATGTGCTACTAAATATTTGTTCTCTAGCCTGACGTGTGCGTGTGTTTTAATTATCTTTGAGTTTTGATTATTAAATGTGTGCTGAATGTTCTTATAACCACATCATTTTGTACATATCTTTTATATTTTAAATCACGACGTGTCATTGTGGAAGCCAGCCGGCGGTAGCAGGACGCCGTCGAGCCAGCCGCCGTCCTGTTACCGCTCCCAAAGTCTCAGAAAATCGTCCTGTTTTGCTACGAAGGTAATGGAGTACTTTGACCACTGTTCGTGTGAGCCGGTGAGATAGACTTTCTGAATAGGCTAGAATGTTAAGTAGTCATTTTACTTTTATTACCGACTTCTCAGTACTGAGATCCGATACTATTCCAGGCCCAGTCAGGCAGCTAGGTTTATCTAACGTAAATCTGAAGCCTCCTAGACATTCAACTGGTGCCATTCACACGATTTCTCAATCTCAAGGGAATCGTCTTGTTTTGCTAAAAAAAGTAATGGAGTACTTTGAGCACTGCTCGTGTGAGCCGGTGAGATCATCTTTCGTAAGTAACTGAGCCAGTAAGGAGCAAAAGGAATGGACAGACGAGTGCAATTTCGGAGCGTACATGGAGATGGAAGGCAGATCCGAAGAGAGGGCAGGTGAGGAGGATCCCAGGGTTAATGAATGGAGGACGAGGCAAATAAAAGTGAAGGGAGATCAGGTAAATGAAGTGGAAAGGGAGGAAAGGGCAGGACATACAAGGAAGGTCCAGAAGAAACAAGGCAAAGGAAAAGGCAAACAAAGCGAATTCAGGTCAAATAAACGTGATTATAGGGAATATATTATGAGGACATGGTCGCCCAGAAGGGCAGGACAGACGATGGAGGCGTGTGTAGTCAAGGAAGATGCAGAACAGATGATACGCAGGGCAGGCGAGGGGCATGACAGGGTGGAAGAGAAGAGGGCCTAACAGATTGGAAGAGGAAGGGCGGGATAGAGGAGATAATAGTAGGAGTAAGGAAGGAGATGACAGGGCTGGCTGTATTTTAGGACACGACAATGGGCGGGAGCGGCGTGAGATTCGCTCGCAAACTGAGCTAGGTACCATAAACGGAAATCATTAGTTGGCAGAGACAGTTGTCATAGAAGAAACCACAATTCTGCGACCAGAAGCTTTTGTCTGTAAATCAAATGTATTCAATTTTTTTCCAAAAATAAAAATGAATTAACCGCACATTTCCATGCAAGAATTACCCAAAACATAACGTTCACGAACGATTGCGGCTCATTTTTTAATGCAAAAAGCCAGGTTTCAGCTTCAATTGGTCACAATTTCCGTATAGGCAGTTCCTCATAAGTAGTTTTAGTTAATCTCTATGATTCTACCAGGTACGTGTCACTTTTTGTCCGTGACTTCAAATGACGTTTCACCTCTGAAGTAATAATTATGTTTGACCTATGTAGTAATAGTTGTCTCTATGTGAAAAGCCCTCAGGCCCTTGATCTCACTCACTCATTAGAATTTAACATCCTTCATTCCTGAGAAGCAAATAGCTTATGTTATGAACAAATGCATTGGAATTTGCGTACTATGAGAAAGAAATGTGCAGTTTCTTAATAGTTTGTCATTAATAAACGCATTGCAATTTGCATATTATTGAACGAAATGTGCAATCAGTGTGCGCATACTATGCCATTGGGAGTCTGGAGTCTACCCCGACACAATGCTTATTTGAGTCGAAGTTGAGTCGACTCATTTCTGGATTTGGGTTTAGTCAGAACCAACTCATCATTTCAACACGGCGAGTCTAGTTAGAATCAGAGTCTGCCGCTATGCTGTGAGTAGACTAGACAAGTTTCAGTCATCGACAAGCCTGCTCCAGCCATCTGCAAAAAATAGGTGGCGGTCTTCCCAGGCCCCTGCCCCTGGTGCGCGTGTTAGGTCGATAATATGGTATCGGGCTAATTCCTAATCTGACATAGCTTGACAAAGAATTGATTTGGAAATATATATCGTTAATCTTTCTGGCCCGTTTTCCTTGTATAGATATATAATACATGGAAGTCGGCTATTTTTCGAATAATTGATTATGGCATCTCTCAACTTACTCATCTTCCATCTCAAAACATGGTAAAGGTCGACGCCAAAAATTAGGTCCAGAAAAGTCAATAATGTAACTGTGCATGGAATGCAACGATGCGTCGAAGCTTCTCCTTTTCAAACTCCCGGCGTGTCGACGCTTCTCCTTTTCAAACTCCCGATGCGTCGACGCTTCTCCTTTTCAAACTCCCGGCGTGTCGACGCATCTCCTTTTCAAACTCCCGATGCCTCGACACTTCTCCTTTTCAAACTCCCGGCGTGTCGACGCTTCTCCTTTTCAAACTCCAGATGCGTCGACGCTTCTCCATTTTAACCCGCGCGGGGCTGGGGGGTAAATTTAACCCCCTCGCGAATTTTTGCGATAACTCAAAAACGGCGGCGCGCAGCGCTGCCAAATTTTCAGTACCTTTTCTTACATAAATGTTACACATTTCTGCCAAATAAAATAAAATCGGTTGAAAACTTTCTGAGAAATAAGCAAAAATGTGACGTCACTACAGGCGATTTTTGCACCAAAATCGCGCAATGTTTAAAGAGCTGCTGAAGCTACAGTTCCGAACCGATTTCCAATTTTCTTGCATAAAACGATAGGCATTATTGTGGTCTTCAAAATGGCTATCTCGGATTTTCAAAATTTTGGTTTTGGAAAAAAATATTTTTTAAGAAATATTTCTTTTTGGAAAAAGTTACAAAATTTCTAAAATTTTCAAGATTTTTCAAAAACCGGAATTTATTTGGTAAAACACCATACAGTGCATATGCATGACAAATTTTGAGTCTCTAGCTTTATAACTTTAGCCTGGAGAGCTGCGAAAGCTCAGCGACTCACGCTCTGAATTTTAGGGCTGATCAATACTGTCTTTATTTAGTGAATCATAGTGATCCTGCTATCACACCTGACTTCTCACTTGATCACTTGATCATCGCCAATCCTCTTTTCAAACTTCTATCCCCTCCCCCTCTCACTACCCCTCCCCATCATCAAATTCGGCAACCCTTTTCCTAATTATACGCCATTTCAAATGAAAGTGCATAATTGCTTGATCATGCCATTTACATGCGTTGCCTCTCGTCTTGGATACTTTTTATCCACTAATGTCTTTCCAAGAATCGGTTATCAGCACTTGTGTTCTTTTCACACAAACAGACCGTCTGTGACACCACCCCACCCCTCCCCTCCCCCTTTCCGCTCACTTCTCACGCTGTGCCGGCCCGACTTTTTAGACTTTTTGACCCAGGATGACCTCGTACACGCTTTACACTACTTTTATAATGTTCCTCAGGCAAAACAGGTCCAAAATCATGTGTCATTTGGCAAAAAGTATGAACTTAAAAAGTTGACCTCTGATGACCTGCCTTGACCCCGGCTGTGCAAGTTGAGACCAGAGTATTTCAGATATGATTCTCTGAACATCATAGCTGAATTCTGCATGCAAAATGGCTCAAAAACATGTCTTACATGACCACATTTGGATACAAAACTATGGTGACCTTTAGTGACCTCATCTTGACCTGACCCGGTCATGCCACCAGCCTAACGGTCTCAAAGCACCTTGCTGCATTCAAGTGAAGGCTTTCCATGAAGTATGAAGCTCATAGCTTCCATTGCCTGATCTCCGTAGCATTGCAACCTCAAAAACCACGCTTTTGACAGCTGACCTCAGTTTGACCTTGACCTTGACCTCAAACTTTAATTTAAGTACATGTTTTTAGTTGTTCGTGATGAGATCTTTCGATTGGCGTTTGAATTTTCCAAATCGGACCATTAGTTCGGGAGATAACAGGGGGTAAAATTTACCCCCCAGCCCCGCGCGTTCGGCTGGAGACCTCAGCCCCGCGCGGGTTAAACTCCCGGCGTGTCGACGCTTCTCCTTTTCAAACTCCCGATGCGTCGAGGCTTCTCCTTTTCAAACTCCCGGCTTGTCGACGCATCTCCTTTTCAAACTCCCGACGCTTCGACGCTTCTCCTTTTCAAACTCCCGACTCTTCGACGCTTCTCCTTTTCAAACTCCCGATGCGTCGACGCTTCTCCTTTTCAAACTCCCGGTGCGTCGACGCTTCTCCCTTTCAAACTCCCGGCGTGTCGACTTGGCTCTGATGCGTGACTTTCCTACCCCAGCCGATACCTGGTGCCCGGCTTTGAAACATGGGTTTCCAAGTGTCCGGCCAAACTCGGCGATGGGGGTTGTCTCCGCTCACGTGGGGCCCCCCAGCACTTGTGTTACCGGCCCTGCTGCGCGGTGGGGAGGGAGAGGGGCGTAGACTCGGCGACGCATTCCGCGGGAGTTGAAGGTCACGCCACCCCGGCCATGGGCGGCGTTGCCGGCCATGATAGCGATCGTTGCCGCAGGCGGTCTGCCGAGACGTTGTCGCGTGGCATAGGTGGATGTAGGTGAAACGTTTTGAGTACAATCAGGGCAAAATCGTAAAATATTGTTTTTTACGAAAATGTGTCGTTATGATTTGACGGTTGGAGGGGGCATGGCGCGATTGCCCCTCCCGTGTCTGCCCCTGTCACATGGTACGCACTACCGCTCGTGCGACATGTTTCGCGACTCATTGGGGCTTACTGTTACTAAGCACCGGGCAGTTGGTGCAAAGGCGATCGCCGGGGTGGGGGGGGGCAGCTGATGCAGGACATAAGCGAAGGCAACAGAGCAGAATTGAATGCTAGGTACCACTTTGATTGAATAGGACTGTTATTTCCCAGGGGCGTCGCCATGGTGCTTTTATTCGGGGACGGACTCCCACCTGCTGACAAACAGGAGGGGAGGAGTGTTGTCGAAGACAAAAACAATACCTGTTGAGACCACTTTGGCTGTTCGGCTAAAACGAATTGGGTAACTGTCCACAAGACGCAGTCCTGTGTAAGCCCCAGTGTCCCAAAACCTGGGGTGCTGGGTGCAGAGCGACACCCAGTCAAGCAGAATTTTCCACTCACTTTTATTTATTTGTTTGCTGAATTCTCCACTCACTTTTCAATTATGGTTCTAGTTACCAACGACACAATTCACTCACAAAGTTAACAATACTCAACAATACTTACTACAAGGGCCAGTTCAAATGCCTCCTCTACTAACGTCGACTGGAAAAAGAAAGCAGCAGAATCGAATAGAAGATCGCCAAATTAACTCGGCTCTTATGCTTAGGCGCTTCTTTCGCTTTTCTGAAAGAAAATCTGGCGACTTCTATTTTTCTGGCCAATTATACCTGGCATCCTTATCTCCTCCACCGATTTCAGTGGAACAACAGAATCGAAATTCTGGCGCGGGCAAGACGCTCAGTGCCCCCCCCACCCACCCCGAGAAAGCTCCAGTGGGTGAACACCGCCACTAAATTCCACCACTCACAAAATTCGTGAGTGGAAAATTAGACACCCTAGCCTTGTGTTGCCAAAGAAATGAACTGACCGCTTTGAGAGATACATTTCTGGAAAGCAGTTTATCTGTGCACATTATTTCTAGGCTTACGTCCTTGAAAAGTTGTTTGCGTATTTCTGGTACCGAGAATAGTGAAAAACCATTTTTTTTGTCATATTTTTGTTAAAAGCAATTATCTTGAAATTTGGATGCTAAGTAGCATATTTTTTTGACATTGTGTCGTAGAAAATTGACCATTTATTGCGAAGAAAATCATTTTTATCTGTGTCAGCCCTTCATTGCTGCGTCCACGCCGTGTGACACCCAAATCCACTCACGACACCCTACGACACCCTAGGCATAAAAAACGTTGATATTTTAGTTGAACTGAAAGTGTCCGGTATTTGAATATATTGAAACTCTACATTTTCATTAAATTAATTTTTCTGGCAACAAGAATGCATCCAGTTGCCCTTCAAACATCGGTACTTTTTTGTATGGCTGGTCTACGGCGTGGACTTACCAAAACGCCGTCTTTACGTGTGGTAAATAAAAGCGGATCTTTAGGCTTTTTTGAAAGGCAGGTTGTATATACGTTATTGACAAAACATTGTTTGTCTTCTTCTTTGTGTAATTTTATCTGTACAATTTTCTAGCCTATAAGGATTCAGAAAATTAATTTAGGGAAATTTTTAAAATGCAAATTATGTAGATCAGGCGACCGCAGGCAGTAAGCTATAAGAAATTTAAAGTAGTAGTCGCTCTAAAGCTGTCGCAACGGTCGCAACCCGCCGCGCCTGGCTGATGTAGACGAAAGGAAGAAACAAAACAGAAATAAGGCTGTAGTTTCGATCAGATTCATACAAAGCAGCATATTCATATGAAGGTGAGAATATATGTGAAGAGGAGCAGGGAATCGAGAAGTAAAGAAAATAAACTTTTAGCAAGAGTCTCGAAGAGTTTATTGCCATGATAGAAAGTTTGTAGTTTCGTCTGGGTTAGTTAAGTGTAGGCCAAGGCTCTAATGGGCCATAGCATAGGTGTATGCGAGGTGCAGTGATTGAGGTCAGGAGTGGCCTCCGAAATTCCGATAACGATAGGTATAGGAGGGGCCTTGTCCCGGACAGAAAAACTATACAGTGTATGCTTAGATAATAAATTGAGACACTAGGCATTGCATGAAAAATCCCTTCTTTATTTTTCACCACTTGCCGGTCTCGGAGGCCTCCTCTGCAGAGTTGGTCTAAGGGGGGCCCCGATATTTCGTCTCAGAGGCTTTTTAGAGCTGGTCATATGGGAGAGGAGAGAAGGGGCACAAGAGTTGGTCTAGGGAAGCCCCCCCAAGAGTTGGTCTTCATCACACAAATGTTTGTCTTGGTGGCTCCCAGAGTTCTTTCCCCCGAAGGTTGGTCTCAGAGGCCCCCAAAAATTTTTTTTCGTGACAACTCACCAATGCCTTAAAAAATAATTGGAGACTGCATCAGGGGGCTTCAGTTGGTAAAGATTTACCTGTTTAACTCAAAATTTGCACATGTTAATGGTCAAACAATGCTGCTTGGGGACGATTTAAAAATATTTACTTTGAGAAAATTGAACAAAATATCCATCCGTCAGTTCAAACAAGGGCTCTGAGAGTTTACCACCTGAGTACACAAATTGGAAAATTTTTACTCCACCATACATTTTGAGGGGAATTTTCCACTCACTCGCCATATATTCCGAGCTGAATTTTCCACTCGACACCCTAGCGCAAAACCTATTTTGGGTCACTGGTAAGCCCCCTCCCCCTCTCATGGCTTCGACTCCTGCGGTATTTCTTAAGGTAAATGATTCTCCGATATTTTTCGATGAGCTTGTTGTTTAATAAGGCCCAGTGTCCAAAGCACGACACCGGGTCGGACGAGGCTCACCGGTCTTCGGGAGAAGTCGGCAGCACCAGTTACCGAACGTCTGCACCAGAGCCAGCCGGAGAGAACTCCCTCGTCGCTTCAACCGAGTACAGCTCTTTGAATATCCGATATTTTGCAATTTATTTTACTGAAGTATGGTAGCTAAAAACAGACTTTACATCCGAAATCTGCGTTACGAACTTGTCGGAAGCGCACAACCAGAGGCCAGACTAACTTTGACTGTTGGCTAGTAGGGGAAAGTGGGGGTCATGGACACCGTGGTTAAGACGGACACCCCCTGTTTGGGACGAACTGACCGTGCCACGACCGGGAAAAGCGTGTAATACGCTTCCATTTAGCGCGCGTCGGTCGCAGAGCAACGTTGGGTCCGGTAAGCTTTCTAGGTTTTATACAATTTTCATAAAAGTAAAAAATGCAACTCATGTGTTATTTTCACAATCGAATTCGTAAGATCATTGCATGGATGTTTCTATAGATACTTTATTGGTATTACGTAACATGGCTCTTCAAGATGTTACATTTTGTTCACCGCAGTCGCTGACTGTGTAATCGCAATGGTGTCCAATTTATGTCCAAGTTTGTTTAGGAAGAGCAAAATGGGGTAACATGGACACCACGTGTGGGGAAGATGGACATGGTGCCCATGTTATCCCACGCAAGAGTATGTTTAATTTTATATGATATAAGCTTAATTAAACAAGTTTATCAAGGGTTTTCGGGCCCAGCGATACACCTGAGCGGAGGTGGTCTTGGCTGATGGTTGGGGGAGGGAGGTTGGGGACACAGGACCCGAAAGACTGAAGAGCATATCATTAAATTTGGGGGTCATCCAGGGGCAGGTGTACCCCTCGACCCTCAGCGTCCCCTGAAATGGCCACGGTGCCCCCCCCCCGAGAGATTGATGGGCCCCCTAAAGATTGATGGCCCCCTGTCGCTGCCAACCCCTCCTCTCATGAGCGGGGAGGAGCACTCTTGGCCCCGTGAGAGGATTTGGCGCCCACTTGATAGGTTTTGCGTTCCAAAAGTGGCACCCCTTGGCAGGCGCGCACCCAGGATTTGTATTTAGGGGAGGGTCACGAGAGGGGCAGCAGGCCGGTGGAGGGGGCGGCATTTTGCCTCGGGGGCGCACTTTTTCACCCAAAGGGCGGCCAATTTTCGCATCTGGGGGGGGGTGGAACATATTGTTTTAGGGGGGCGGCGTGTTGGGTGTAGGGGCAGCGAATTAGTGTAGGGGGGCGGCATGTTGGGTGCAGGGTCGGAAGTCAGCGTAGCACTGCCTCAAAAAGTCAGGTGAAGGCTCATCCTTCCCCTCGATGGGTGCCTTCGGCGCCCCACATGGATGGAGCCGGCACTTTGGAGCCAAAGCGTTTGGGGAGGGGGGTCCAAGCCCGCTGCCCTCCCCTTTTGGATGCGCGCCCACCCCCTGATCCGGATGGCGCCCCCGGCAATGTGCCCCGCCCCCTGATCGGCGATCCTGGATCAACCTATGCACAGTTCCACGACAACCCTTGATACTTTAATCCTCCACTATAAAAAAAATCAGAAAAGGCATGGCCATCTTTGACCCTTTGACGGAAAAGGTATGAAAATTCTTCCTTCCCCGCGGCGGACGACAGTCGCCTAGTGGGTGGATGCAGATGGAAATCTTTAAGGCCTGGTTCGATCACTGTGTTCATCTTGTCCATCTTTCCCCATGGGGTGACCATGTTACCCCACTAGGTGGGGCGAAATGGGCTTTGGCTACTTTTTCTAAACTTTACGCAAATTTTAATAGGATAATTACAGACACATAGCTGCTTGCACAGTGGTAGATAAATGTCTGAAGTATCTCTACAGCAAAAATGGGAGCGAAACAAGCTCATTAAGTCATCGAAAACTCACACCATCATTATGGTGTCCGTGGCCCCCACTTTCCCCTATTGTGCAAACATTGCAGGTCCCTGCTAGGCACCCATTTTTACAAGGCGTACCTGTACCATACAACAAAGGCTTACACACCTCACTCCGGTGTGTTCTTTTTGTAAGTGGTAGGCAATCCATTCGCGATTCATCATACGCTTGTGCGAATATTGGTAAATACAAAGTTGTCAACTTCTGAGGCAGATGATTACAGAGGACATTTTTCGAACTCCTGAGGTACACCACTAATCAGAGTGAGGTCGGTTTTTGGTTCGGAAATACTTCGGCTGACACGTCGGTGGATCCAGGAGCAGCTTTTGGAAGGGACCAAGCAACGTTTAGCGGGGCTAAATTGGAGAAAAAAATTCAAAAATATGTTGTTTAGAGAAATGACGAAATTTGGCCCTTTGGTGGGACCAAAAGTAGTATTTTAAGTTTTGGTGGGACCACGGCCCCTTTTCCCCGCCTTGGATCCGCCTGTGGGCTTACACTATTATTGAAGATAATCGAATCGTACACCATTTGGATGCTTCATGGTATTGTGTGCTGTCGGAAGAATTACAATTCAATACAATATAACTATTTGGATAAAACTATCTTTATTTCACACACACTTACCTAATATTTCTAGTGGCGTAGTCGGGCCAGATCCCCTCAATGAAGTTGAAGAAAACTAGCTCCGTGGGGCACCCCGGATAAAGAGTCATTGTACGGTGGCTTTAGACGTAGGGTAGAGTGGGGTAACGCGCCCACCTGGGTAAGAAGCCTACTACTATGTCAAGGCTGATGTAAGAACTGTAGCCTCGATCTAATATTTTTCTGGTAGCAGCCTTTCTGATCCGGTCATGGGCATGATTGGATGTGCCAAGTAAACTCCGTTATTTTTCAGCAAACATTTGTTGCTTTTTGCATCTCCGGACATAAAAACAAGCTATCTTAAAGTTGCGATTGTATGTACTCTATGCGATGTAAATGTGCTCACCCTACCAACTTTGTCACTAAATTGTCTTACAACGTAACTATCATAATATTCCTATTTGTTTATGTGAAGCAAAAGGAAGAACAATATACGTTGGGAGTTGTATGACGGCCTCTTAATCCGGGGGTTTGGGCGTTTTACCCCGCTATCGGGGTAAAACGTCTTTTTACATGGTCTCAAGAAAAAATAAATTTCGCACACTTTGCATCGTGTTAAAATCACAAATTTCTATCTGAGTGTAGACAAACGGTTAAAGAACTTAACGAAGAAAAAATAAAGTAATTCCGTCCTGGCAGGATCGGTACAGACGAATTCTCCCTTAACGTATGCGTCTTACCCCACTCTACCGTAGGTATTCAATGATTGGATGCAAAATACTTTAATTTCCTAACATTGATAATATACGTGTTGGAGTATTTCGGCAATACCTGCATCTTCTTTGAAGCACGGTAGTTGAATACGATTACAGTTTCACATCTATATTTTTACGTTTGTCTGCTTTTTCCGATTGTTAGCCTGTTTCAGGCGAAGTAAAATGTATAATGCTACCAAACGTCATTATATTCAACTAGTTCTAATGTATTCACACAATCATTTTACGAGATGAAATGACGACTCAGTTTTCTTTTGCCATTTTGAAAACATAATGATCGCAAATTTAGAACGAGCCTTATAACAATGGCCCTGTTATTCTACTTGTAGCTTCAAGTTCTAAAAATATATTCGGGTACTTATGGTGCATAACAAGGAATTACCTTCGCCGCGATGAATATGGAAGCATATCACAGTTGTTGAAATACTCCTTATTACACACCGATACAATCCTCAAGCTGTCACAATAAGCGCACACAGGCTAGAAACACATACTCTTCAAACAAGAGTTATGGTTGTTCTCTGTTTGCCTCCCCTTAGTGTCAGTAAATGTTATGTACTGAGTTGGATGTTAAGTGTTGGTGTATGTCGATACGCAAATATTGATTCCAGGATTCCTAGTGTGTGCGTTTCCTTAGTGTATATTATGATGTTTGTGATGTAGACAAACATTTCGCGCGGGTGGTCATTGTCACGCCAATGTTATATGTAGCATGAGGTCGACAACCCTCCAGGCGGCCACTGGCGGACGCAGAGGGGGGCCATGCCTCCCCGATGGCGAAATTTTGGCCGATTTTTCTTGAAAAAACGGTTTTTACGATTTCTCCCGAGTTGCCCCTCCCCCAAACTGGCGCTCCTGCATCTGCCCCTGAAGGGGGCAAACCAATGTATACACTAAACTGGTGCGTTCGTGGTGGAGGCTGATGTGAATACACTGGTATTTAGTACGGCAGAAGTGTTGCACTTATTTACCTAGCTGGTTCAATTGAGGGGCAGGTTAACATTAAGCCGGGCCGAAAGCACAAAAGTTGCAATAATTGTTCCAGCTTAATATTTTTGGTCCATTGGGAATGACGAATCCGAAAATGACACTGAAAGGGAATATAATACCTTGGAGCAATTCCTGACGGCTCTGGCTGAAATAGCGGCTTTAGCTCGAATGTTTCTGGAAAATAATGGATATAGTCTTATGTCTGCTGAAGACGCCTAAGAAGCGCATTTTTTTATTTACGCTTTCTCTGTTAGAAGTAAACAAATCTCCAAATCTTGTAACGTCAAGTCGGCGTAAAATTTGGTTATGCATATTACCGGATTGAACCTGTTTGCTTTCCGCCACAAATGAATATGGATTCAAAGGTTTCTGATGAAGCGTGTGTAGCTAAAATAGTCTATTTATTGGAACCAAAGTGTACCTTATCAATTTCGGCCATTTTCGTAATATACTAGAACATATTTCACGTGTTAAACTAGTTAATGAAGACAATTATACGCATGAATAATCGCCCGTACTAAAGCGTAGTTTATCACGTAGGTTTTGAAGAGCTCCAAACCAGAAATATTTGTCCGCGCAGCTGGGATGTGCTTTTTGTCACGTTCCTATGCTTATCTCATACCACGCGGCCACCGGGGAGGGGGGGTCGGTAGGCGGTGAATTTTTACCTTTTTCATGCACACGGTAAATTCTGGGACAAATGAAATTTCGATCAAGTGGTGTCTGGGCATGCTCTATCGCATGGTTGTATGGATTCAAATTCCATTATGAAGGTGCCACATTTCCTTGTAAATTGTCAGAATTTGACTGTCTTTGGCAGTTTGTTTTGTTTACGGATGTCGACAGGCGGCTCGTGTAGTCAACTAGGATGTAGGCCACAGGAGAGGTTCTGAAGGATCAGCTGGTAATCTAGGCAGCGGGATTGTGAGCTGTATCCAGGATACCTACGTTTTACTGTTTTTTTTCGAATACAGTATCACACAATGCACTGAGCATCAATAGTGTTTTATCGGCGCCGTACAGCATAATAGTCAAAAGTTCCAATAGTGAGTGGAGGGCATGGATCTAGATATTTTGTGGTTACATATTTTTAAATCTTTACTTTGTAATTTATTGCTTCTAGAGCACCAAAACGCGCGCTTCAATTTGTAGAATTTTCATTACATGCCAAATATTTTAATTGGAATATATAACAAAAGTCGGAAGTTCTAAATATCTGATGATATGGTACCAACGATTTAATTCGAGTCTGTTCAGGTTGCCCAGTTTGTGTATTACCTACTGCAAAAACTCAAAGGCGAAACGAAACCCCAAATGTTGCTGTCAGTTTTGTTCGATTCCCCAAATCACCCCGACGCTATCAATGTTTCTAAAACGTATAATTCCGAATATACAACGATTTTCAAACACGCTTGAATCTTTAAAGCTCAAGTAATGAGCCCTATTACACATTCTTACACATAAGTTATAAAGTTGAGGAAAATTTGTGATGGATTCGTAACCAGTTAATGCAATTTTTCTTGAGGTTTGTGTAAAAAGGCCCAACTCGAGCGCTACATCCGCGTGGGTCAACGTTTCCGTGCGCCTCCCATGGGCTTCGAGCTAGAGCTAATTACTTCGTGAAGGAAGTTACGTTTTCAAACTTTACCACATGATCTGGTGTTTTGGTCTCCGAAAAGTCACAGCGCATGCACTCTAGATGTATATTCCATATAGCCAAGAACAGTAGCCGGGGAGCTCAATGAGCGACATGACCCATTGCGGCCAGCAGGGATCCGTGCTAATAGCAAAGTCCTTCGTGGCCAGGGCTTATCTAGGATGGCCCTTCTGTCGCCAATAAGGCTCTCTGTTACCAGCGGGGCCCTCAGCAGCCAGCAGTGCCCTCTGTAACGAGAAGAGCCGTCTGTGTACAATCTGCATCCCTCTGCTTCATCCCATCCTCCGTGAGTTGACCCCATGTGACCTGGCTTGTGTGCTGTGCTGCAGTCCCAGCCGGGTAAGGTGCGGCAGGCGGTGGAGGTCGCCCTCAGCCTCGGGTACCGACACATCGACTGTGCCCAAATCTACGGCAACGAGAAGGAGGTCGGCGAGGCGCTACGTGCTAAGCTGGGTGATGGTACCGTCAAACGTGAGGACATCTTCATCACCAGCAAGGTATGTGCGAGGTGGAATGGAGGTTGGAAACCTGTTGTTGTTTGATGCTATCTTCATGGCAAAAGATGTGTGGCTGGTGTTGTGTGCCTACAGCCGTGGTGTCTGTTTGGTCGGGGACTCTTTTATCAGGTAGAAATAGTCGTATTTCAAAATAATAATTTTGTATTCTTCCAATTATTGTTTTGCACTATTCTTTGAATCAAAAGTCATTAGCTATGATGTCGGGCTTAATTTGACTTTGGCATTGCGCATTGTGCTAAAATCAGTCAGATACAAATTTAGAGACCTGAATAAAAGCGGCAACGCGAGAGAAAATGTCACCTCATTAGTATTTTGTGGCCCAACAACTGTGCTCCTGTTTACGGCAACGGAGAGAAAGCTGGTATGACAAAATGTTTGAGGTTCAGGATGTCTGAGGTGGAACTGTCCTGCCCTCCTTTTTCAACACACCAGGCAGAAAGCCTGTCAAATAACACCACGTGCGTAAGATGTTTATGAAAAATCACTCGGGTGATCACCTCCCTGGGTCACTGAGTCTAGCTGTAACATGGGGTCACCATTGGATAACATGTTAGCATTAATACCAATCCGCCCCATTTAAATGTGTCCCATCCTGTTCCGTCCCGGGAAATCATCCCTTTGGCGGTTTGTTCCGTCCCATTCCATTCTTCCCCGCTATCAGGTTCATAAAGTTTTCTCATCCCGTCCCGCATGTGACTTTGAATGAAAGTTTTCCCTTCCCGCTCGGCTCTCTCTGTCCTCGTCCCATGCAAACCTGTGGCGTGATAATGTAAACCTTATCTGATCTTCAACGCTGAATGCGTTAACACGCGCACTGGAGGGGGACTCGGAGGCCCCCCAACCTGTTTTTCCGAGATGGCCGGAGAACCGCTTGTAGCCAAAAAACGAAACGTGGCCACATTTAACAGAATTTAATAGCGCGTCGATTTGTGAAGACTTTTTGGAAAATCGGCCGAAAATTTTTTGACTTATAGGCTTTCAAAGTCAGACATACATTTTGAGATCGCCGTAAACGCGCGGGTGGACCAGTTAGCTTGCATTGAAGACCGAGTGGTGACGTCATAACGTCATATAAGCGGGACTATATGTCAAGGTCACTTCACATGAAAGTCAAGGTCAAGGTCAAAGGTCACAGGTCAAGGTCATATCTGCACTTTCAAGGTCACTGACCACTGTGCGTCCGGCCAAATGACGTTACCCCGTCTGACATATATTATGCTATGACGTCATCGGTAGGGTACTCCAATACAAATTTCAAGGTCAAAGGTTAAGGTCAAAGGTCATTCAGAAAGGTCAATCCTCATTTCCCGCCAAACAGTGGCTACAGTGTTAGTCAAAGTGTAAATAATAAGTAGTATACTATATGGTGACCTTAAAGGTCAATGACCTTGAAGGACCTTGACCCAAAAGTTGTGTGGGAAGCCTCTTTGAGACCTCTTCTCTATGAACCTTGTCCGCCTTTAGCTTATTCCCGCCATTTTCCTGCATAATCACAGCATTTACCTATCGATCCCAGCATGGCCAATATTTGACCTTTACGACCTCGTTTGACCTTGAAGATATTGACCTAGGTCAATGAAAATTGGTCATTATGTAGATCACCATAGCCCCCACCCACCTACCAAGTGGCGTTTTTCTAATCCTCTTAGTTTCCGAGATCTTAGGGGGCTACCAGGCCTCCCTCCAGTGCGCGTTAGTGCCAGACCCCTCCAGTGTGGGTGTTAACACTAGACTCTACATCCTGCCTTCTCTCCTCTCGCGCAGGAAGCATGACCTTCGAATGGTTCAGGAATGTTATAGAGTCGCCTGGGCCGGGGCGGGTCTTGACGACAGCACATGCCGTTTTTATGGGAACATGGACTGTCTACTGTCCCTGCGGCTCCAAACGGATGTTACATAAGATAGAAATGATACAAATGTCAGATCCAGTCCAGTGTGGGCATAGGGTTGCGCTAGAACCACGCCACGGCTAAGCCTGAGGGAGGTCTGCTTTTGAGTAGATTTCCAAACGTCCTCTGCCTAGAGCCAGTCTCAATTTGTCTGAAATTTGGTATGTTTATATATTTGGGCCAGCAAAATAAATGGACTACACCGATCACCACTAGAGACATGCCGCACGTGCGCACGTGCACACTCCTTGACTAATAAAAATATGCAATTTTGGGGGAAATTCAAGGATGTGTCACATTCGTACTGAACTGTTCTTATGAATGCTGGCAATATGGTGGATACCAAGTCACGTGGGCACGCGCATTGAACATTAATAGACAGCTTCTCCGGGGTAGGGAAATGATCCTAAATTTTAGTTTCTGGCCATTGCTCGAACACTATTGGTGGTAGCGGCACAAAGCATTACCGCAGGGTCCAGGGTCAGCTCACACATACTATACTGTGCCTTTCTAAATAATTTTTGGGTTCTGAAAGGGTACAAAGAATTCCGGGAACTTTTCAATTTAAACCGGGTTGTGTAAGCTATTGATGCGTGACCATGGACGTCAGCGATATAAATCTGCACCCCTGGACCGTCTACATGGTACAGAATACAAATACAAGGAATGCTCTATGAGGCAGGTGCCGGCCCTGAGGACAGCTAAAGTAAGGCTCTGTCAATTTGTGAATTTTCAATCTTTTCGTATAGAAATTGCAAATGGCTGGTGATAAGAAGACAAAATAAAAACAATGGAATTATTACAGCCGTTGGATTTTTTCAATTTGTACAAAGCCGCTACAACCGACAACTTAGAAACTTAAGCGGAAAGATAGCGGCACCCAAAAGTTGTCACCTCAAAGTGTTCATTCTCTCGTCAATTTCAAGGCGTATTATAAACTTTACTGTTAACCTTCGCCCGGGTGGGGGTCTTTTTAGACCCCCTCCGGTTTTTCCGAAGTGGCCAAAAACGGCGGCGACGGCGGCGCGCAGCGCCGCCAAACTTAGTCTAGCTCTTCCTTCATTATTTTTACATCTTTCCTGAAAACTTTAGCTAAAGTTCATATCAGGTCAGGTCACCAGGCCAGGTGAAGTGACCTTACCTCAAAAATGCTTAGGACCGCATAACTAAAAGAAGGGTTAATTGATCAAGTTGAAACTCATACAACATATTGGGCCCACCAGGAGCTACAACATTTGTTCCGGGATTTTGGATATCGGTGACCTAAGGTCATGTGCAGAGCATGACCTCCCCATTGTCAATACATGGGAAAAATCACGAAATGAGCTTTTCTCAGTAAGTATGGATGGAATCAACTTCAAACATCGGTTACGACTTGCTCTTAGCCCATTTCTGAAGAAGATGCCAAAAATTTTGACTTGTGACCTTTAAAAGGTCACCTTGGCCAAATAAGCATTTTTTGGTGTTTTACTCTATAAATTTTGAATAAACAAAGATAGAACTTTTATTTTGTCACCAAAGTGTTTGTATAGTCACTGCAAGTCAAATGATATACATCATGACTATACCAGGTCAAGTTGGGTCAGACTGTTGACCTGGGTCAGGTCAAATTCTTAAATTTGACCTGGCATAGAAAAAATTATATGTCATTCGATTCGTATTGACGAGAGGATTGCAATGGTGCATCAACTATGGCTGCATCTTGTTTGCTTTGGAAGTTATTAGCGAAAAAGGAAACGCCCTTATGCATGGATGGCTATGGACATTCCTAAGAATATGACCAATATTCAGTGACCTGTAGCTCCCTAGGCTTTGACCTGACACGAAAATGAATGCCACTGCAATGAAAGAGCAACTCAAGAGCTTTCAAATGATGTTAGAAAAATGTTTCTAGCTATCATAGTTTCTGAGATATATGAGGTTTTCTTAGTACACCTCATATTAGTGATCTTGACCTATTTTGACCTCTGGTGTCCTTGATATTGACCTGACAAGAAAAATGACCGAAGTATTTTGGATATCATTTTTGAAGAACTTTCGATTGCCGTTTTGCGCTTTTTTCTAGCTCTCTTAGTTTTTGAGATCGTGGGGGTCTTTTTAGCCCCCCACCAGGGCGAAGGTGGCTCGTACCCGCCACCGGGGCAAGGTTTAAAACAATATGCAAAAACCCACAGCCTAGGCTACAAAAGTATGACTTTACTTTTTCCCGTAGAAAAAAAAGTTTTCCCAAATTATTAATTACATGCAGATTTCTTTGTAAATTCAGCCTTTTAACCTGCGAAACTACTTTAGCGTTCTCAATGTCATGTATAAAATGGAAATGCCTCATTCTTAACGATCCACCGAATGGAAGATTCGTCCATTATGATTTTACCTTTAAATTTTCGATGTCAGATACCCGCTCGGTTTTCGCCCACACAGGGGTTTTACTGAAATTAAACGACGACAAACTTTGCTGCGTCGTGAGAACTTAAAAGTATGTGACTCAGTCTTAATTAGAGGTTAAAAGGGGGGAAGGCTTGAGAGCAGAGCGTTAAAAAATAAGTGCACTTATGGAGCGCTATTGCTCCCTAAGTTACGATTTTCCAGACAAAGCAAGTATGTCCACATGCGTGTTTTAGTATTCTCTACACGCCTGATAGCTCGGTTGAAACCCTATGAAGCTGTCAGATTCCCTTTAAAACCGGAGCAGTTTGCTTACGCCCCGATACGCCCCCTACAGATTTCACGTCTATCTACTGTAGAGCCGAGACGCTACTTTAAGGGTTCTTATCAACATCCCAACTCCTATAATTTTGTAACATCCCAACTCCTATACCTCATATCATTTAATGGCATAACTCTGCGTGAACTTAAATGGCCCCGAGCGAATATTTGACCGCATTGTATTTTGACGATGCATTAGCGGTGTATATAAGTAATTATATCCTAGAGTTGCGTAGGCTGCTTGTTATGATTTCATTTACTGCTTGTCAGCTATTTAGTTAAGGCTCCTCTCTCCCATGTTAGTGATATAATCGCCAACGTTTTTTTCAGCTTTGGAATGTCTTTCATTCGGAAAGCCTGGTACTGCCAACGATAAAGAAGACGCTGGAAGACCTCGGCCTTGACTATCTCGACCTCTACCTCATCCACTGGCCTATGGGATACCAGGTAAGGGTGACTGGTTCGTCGGTCCTCGGGACTTTATTGCTCTTCTATTTTAGTGGTTATTTCTGTTAACGGATATTCATGAATTACTTGGGCAGCGTTTAGGGCAGCGTTTATAACTCGCCCAAAAACACCACCAATGATGCTAAGAGTTTGTAACATGATGACAACGGTCAGGTCAAGAAGTGTTCTTCTTTGTGATTGAACCTGTCACAGGCACACCAGATTTTAGGCTCAGACAACTCAAGAGGTCCAGTAAGCAAGGTGCAAGAGACTTCGAAAAACCGTTATTTTTAACCATCACCCTGTGGTGGGGGAGGGGTTCAGCACCTCCCTCGGATTTTTTCTGGCGGTACCGAAAATCGGTTGTACGACACGCCGCCATACTTGCACACCTTTTCCCGCTCGATTGTTAAGCTTTTCCTAAAATTGTAAGTTTGGATCATATTGCGTCACGCCAGTTCAAGTGCTCTCACCACAGAAAATGTGTCAAGTGGCACCAGGAAAAACAGGAGTAATCTATTCATCTGATATTCATATCGCATAACGGGCCGGCCGAGTACCAGAAGTTGTGGTAACAGGATTTTTATATGTATGACCTAGGGTCAGGTACGGGTCATGATCTCTCTGTTCAAAATAAATGGGAAACGGGAACTGGCAAAAAACTATATTTCTGTAGATAAGGCTTTGGATACCTTCCTGTTCTCCACATTTTAGTATGGTGGGCACTTCTCCAAGATCATTTTGCAAGTTTGAACCTGTGACTACGTAAGGAGGTTTTTAGACTTGGGTCAATATCTTCACAGGAAAGGATGGTATACCTTTCATGTTTATACCATAACGTTTGGATTGTTATTGTGAGTTTATTGATACGTATATTGGCTATGTTACTCCTCTCCTATTTTTATTGTTTATTTCGGTTAACGGATATTCATGAATTACTTGGGCAGAGTTTATAGCTCGCCCAAAAACACCACCAATGATGCTAAGAGTTTGTAACGGGATGACAACGGTCAGGTCAAGAAGTGTTCTTCTTTGTGATTGAACCTGTCACAGGCACACCAGATTTTAGGCTCAGACAACTCAAGAGGTTCAGTAAGCAAGGTGCAAAAGACTTCGAAAAACCGTTATTTTTAACCATCACCCTGTGGTGGGGAGGGGTTCAGCACCTCCCTCGGATTTTTCCGGTGGTACCGAAAATCGGTTGCACGACACGCCGCCATACTTGCACACCTTTTCCTGCTCGATTGTTTAACTTATGTAATCGAGTTTTTACTAGCCCCAAAATATCAAAGCGTTTGGACTTTCCACTCGCCTACTGTATTTCCCAATTTGAATTTTACACTCAGTACCCCAGTGCAAAACCAGTTTTGAGACACTGCGGAGTGGGGCGCTACAACATCCCAAAGATTATTCAGCATACTGAGTGCGTCTTTCATTTTTTCTGAGCGTCACCTTCCCACTCTGTTCTTTGTCAGCTTCCATCCAGCAGTCTTCCATCCAGCAGCCGTCGCAAGTTCCCTTCGTAGTTAGGTATATTTCGTGAACGTCATGGCTGAAAATGTATTCACATTTACACTTGTGCTGGTAGCAGTGGTATCTCCATTTCCTGCTGTTGGTAAGGTCGTATTCTAGAACCTCGCGCCTTCGGAAGTTTTGCTCTGCTGAGGGAGGATGATGGGCAACAAATGAAGAAGGCTTCCATATATCTTAGCTGACGCCGAGGCCTAATTTTTGGGCTTTCACTCGTTGAGACAGATCTCTAGTGGCGGCTTTTGCTTCAAGTGCTTATAGGCCAATCAATTTCTAGATGTCCCCAAAATCGCTTATTTGGGTACCTAAAAGTACGAACAGGATTCAGGGGCTAATTCGACATAAAGCTCCTCAAGATCGTTCCCTGTCAACCGCCTCTCCTTGTCATTGCACACAGCTCACGCCGGTAAAACACCGTCCGGGGTCAACTAGGCTACTTAACGTAAATCAGATACAGTTGAACAACGTATTCTTCCTTTGTACTTAAGATATCTTTAGAATGCTCGATTATGTCAATATTATTTCGAAAATACACCCACGTAGCTTTCCGGTACAATTTTTGATGAGTTGCGACTATGCAAAATTTACTTCAGGCTGATTTTTCGACCGCAGGCGGTGACCTGACTACGACGAAATTTTGAACGGATGTCCAAAATGGACCAAATAATTGAAAATTTGCGGGACACTCATTTAAAACAAAGGTGTGCAAAATATGAAGCCATATTGCTTATCAAAACACTAACTCAGTAGCCTTTCATATGTTAGGAGACTCATGAAGGCTCATATTGTCTGGTTGCAGAACAATGTGCGCCATCCAGCGTCGGCCAGGCGGGTCGCAACTGCCCAGAAAGTAAAAGGGACCATACACCTTCAGCTTCCAACTCTGACGCTACATTTTCCACAGCAAAACGGAAAGCTAACCAGATTCTGGTCCATTTTTGTTACCAGCCAATTACACTAGAACATTTCCTGTGCCCCCAAATCCGTTAAAAACAAAATATACATTTTTGCTGGAAGTGAAGTGGCTTAGTCTCACCTGAGACTCTGTTTTTTTATTTCAGCCTGTTTGTTACCCTCACTGGCCCAAAAGAGAAGGTAAGACTAGAAAGAAAGGATGTGCTTGAAATGTGGTCGTCAGAAGGAGTGAGCTTACGAGCGAAAGCAAGGTAGTGAACGCGGGAATACATTTGACAAATTACGACTTTGTGCTGAATCTTCTTTGTATATCATGAAAAACAAGCTTCACTCCGTCGGATCTATGGGATCAATTGTAACAAGGATCACGTCGACAGATCCATGATTTCCGGTGTTATTGCATGGGCACAAAACCGCATTCATGACGCTGATAGTGTAGGGTCTGCTCATAATTGACGGTTTTGGGGTCCAAAACCTAACACCATGTGGCAGCCATCGGCTGAGTATGATGCTCAGTCACCCTGATCATGTTATGCATGTTTTATTAGTCAATCATATATTTCGAAATTACAGCAATCGTAATGTAAAAATTTAGATAGAATTCTCAAAACACGATTCATGTTTTTAACTAGACTTCTTAGTTAATACACATGTGTGATAACTGTAAAGCGTCGTCCCAATTTCTTCCTCCTGCCCAATTTCAAAATTGCTTCATGTTATTCATTTTGCGTTTATATACGAATAATACATACCTAGTTGTTTTGATTTGAAACACCATTCCAATTAAATAATCCGAATTTTGTTTTGGGCTGCATTTCGGATGCTTTCGACGTAAAAATCACCCCCTGAGCGAGGCTCCCTGTAGAGATAAATGCTGCCATCGGCCTTTGTCCCCCTTTCTCTTTCTTTCCTCGGTTGGTTAGTCATTCTAAAATTTTGACATGTTTTTTCTGAGGGACATCTGAAAGCCCGAATTAACCATTTTCGTATTATTATCACACTTTTATTTTATAAGACATGTCGTTATTTCTTTCGGCAGTGGAATGCAGAAGTTAACAAAATATCATCAATTATAATTGGATAATCGGTCGGGTGAAGTCTGACGTTTTGGAGCTCAGTATGGTGATTCTAGGAACACTGATCATGGTTTTTGAAGGACAGCAAATTGTTAGGCTGACTTATGATGATGAAACATCAGCTCCTAGATTTCACTTCTGGGTACGAGCAGGTACGATGCACCCTTATATCCCTTATATTGTATCATTTAATATTAGTTAGGGTAAATCCTTTGTTTTGTTACAATGCCTTCATATTCAACCCCCTCCCCATTTCAAACACTTGATTTGACAACACGGTAGTCAAAGTCAATGCAAACACTATGGCTGTGGCGGATCCAGAGGAAGGGGTAAAAAGGCATTTCCTTCTCCCCAAAAGGAAAATCTCGGGTAAAACTGTTTTTTATGTTTTCATAAGCGAGATTTTGCTTCTTTAACTCTAAACTTCAAACAGAACCAGTCAACTTCAGTGTAAACATTGGGCTATGGATAGCAAAACAAGCATCTTGTGCGCATATATTTCACCCCGTGACGTTTTTTGCCGTTCGCCTTTTGGTATTACCAAAACCTGCCATGAAGTTATATTTTGGCAACATTTTCACCGCGTGACGTTCTTTTGTTGCGACTTTGGTTTCCTCCTCCCCAACCGACCGGCTGATCCGGCACTGCTCAATGGAGACGTCCTTGTCCCTCAGCAGGACCTCAGCAGCTGGATCCTGTCCTCAGTCAGCTGCCACGTGACTGGTGCGCGCCGAGGCGCAGAGGCACCGGTCCGCCGGTAAACAGGTGTCCTGTGCCAGTGGCGTAGCCAGAGGTGACCAGGCTCACGCTCTCATTTTGTTCAATATTTCCTATCCACATTCGTGGATATATTCACTTTGCTTCTAACTGCAGTTTCTCTGCTTTTAACTACCTTGACATATTTCTGGCTATGCCACTGCTCCCGTCCCATTCGCCAAAGCATGAATGAACAGACCTGCCACAGCGGCCACTCATTCGAATCCGGTACTGCTAGCGCCATCTATTGGGAAAGTTTTATAAAACTTGAAATAACTTTTTCGCTGAGCTGTTTTTGTTTTTGATTTTGTATGGGAATGGTAAAGAAGAGATAGCCGCAAAACTCTGTTGTTTCCGTTTTCCCGATTTTTGCTCTGAATTTTTGGAAAACGCTTTCAAATTTCAGCTTCTTATATCTTTTTAGAAAACAAAAATTCAAAAAAGTAAAACAACAGAGTTGTGGAGACTGACTCGTAGAACATAGGCCCACCCACACTATTTCAATGATGACATTATGAAAAAGTTATTCAAACTTTAAGTTTGAGAAATTTGAAAAAGAACGGTAAATTGTACAAAAACTAGAAATGTGTCAGGCTTAAAATAGAGACCGCCGTAAAGATACATTTATCATCTACTTGAGGTGAAAAAATCACGACGATAGTCCCGTTACTTTACGAGATATTCCACGAAATATGCTCTCATAGGGTTAACATTGATAACGCACCCTTAAGTCAAGCAATTACGTTTTAACCTGGTAGGGTCATAGGATACACCATTTGACATGCCGTAACGAGGGAAAGCGAATTTCACCTAACAATTTATTCTGACTCAACCAGACGCTGGAGCCCAGAAACCCTTTTCTAACCTTCTTTTTAACCTGTCATAAGCTCAATATTGACCTGAGCCAAAACATTGCCGATATAGTTTCTTCATTATTTTATATGAGCTATGCACCAGCGTTCGTGTTCTATCCCCCAGCGTCGCCGAGATAGGCAGGGGTGTTGGACTCCCCCCACCCCCCCACACACACACACACACACACACACACACACACACACACACACACACACACACACACACACACACACACACACACACACACACACACACACACACACACACACACACACACACACACACACACACACACACACACACACACACACACACACACACACACACACACACACACACACACACACACACACACACACACACACACACACACACACACACACACACACACACACACACACACACACACACACACACACACACACACACACACACACACACACACACACACACACACACACACACACACACACACACACACACACACACACGCACACGCACACGCACACGCGCACGCGCACGCGCACACGCACACGCACACGCGCACACGCACACGCACACGCACACGCGCACACGCACACGCACACGCACACACTGGGGCGAATGTGGCTCGGAGGCCCACTGGGTCAGGTGCTAAGATACAGTATTGAAACTTAAGAACAACTTCCCTGGAAGGGAGTGCACCACTTTTATTGTGGGTTTTGAACTGATATAGCATTTCTATAGAGCGTGTCGAGAAACCTCTATTGACATATTTCATTTAATCCGAAGATTTCTGCATTGAATGTCCGCACATTTTAAATTTTAAAATAAAGGAAGCAGTTTGATTGCTTTCAATCCTAAGCTCCTCTCATTTATTGGAAATGTAATGCTAACGAGTGGGCTATCGTCACTGTATGCCTGCTATATCTTTCGATAAAACAGTTTCACATTCTGAAGAGACATAAAAGTGATTTGTTTATTTAGAATATAGAATATGCCGAAAAGAATTATGTTTATTAAACGCCATTAGTTGTATGAAAAATCGCCATACTTTGCTTTGGAGCAGTAAATGTTGAAACAAAATCTGGTTTTGTCACTTGCAGACTCATTTTGCCCATAATTATTCCTTTTTAGAATTCCAACAAAGTTGCGCATTGCCTTTACGTGTTGCCTTACAAGCTGATTAAATGATCCATTGTCCTCATTAAGCTTTTTTCATAGATATCCAACTGCCGTTGTAATGAGACTGGGATATCATTGTTGGAATTCCCTTTAATTTCCCGATGTTTGCTGGAATTTGGAACTCGTCTGAAAGTAGCAGATGAGTGTGAGATTAACTTGCTCTTGCAGCCAATCCGAAGTAGTAACAATGTTAGTGTTCCGTCGATTTAAAAACAAATTGTGCGTTGTTCGCGCTGGTCCACTCTGTTTGGCTAGTTTCCATCTGGTCATGCTAGTTCATAAAAAGGGGCTATCTTAAAAAAATTGTATTGTGCTCAAGGCAAGCTTCAAATCCACGCCGGGAATACTGAGTACGGACTCCTGATCCTTAAAGGGAAGATGGCACCTTCATAACGTGATTTTAACTGAGATAGCCGAGTTGTAAAGCAAGTCGGAAAACCCGGTGCTCAATATATAATTTGTCTTGGAACCCGAGATTTCCGTAGAAAAAAGCTAAAACCTACCTGCAAGGTACCGATCATGTACCCTCAGCAGCATGCCACAGTTGTCATGGCTGTTGGTGTGACGACATATGCTTGACGTCACGATGAGCATCAGCCAGTCGAAGCCCTTAAAGCTTTTCGAGTATGGTTGGAGTTGCCAGATCATGACATCATCCACAGGCAGATATTTATTAATTTTCTTAGAGGAGTATTTTAAAAATCAAAATATTAAGCTTATTGTACATTTTTCAGAGAAATCATGAATGGTTTCATTATTTTCGTCTAAAAGTACGCCTAATTACACTAATTTCCAAGATTCGACCAAGGTGCCACATTCCCTTTAAAATACCCATCCAATATAGCGAGATTTGGCGACGCCATATGACCTCTGCTGTTGGTACGTCGACAATGCCCAATTTCGATCCTGTTTGCTGCGAATGAATTGGCGTACTGCGGATCACTCACTTACTGTTGCATCATAGTGTCACAGCGCCACACCCCATATTCAAAGGCGGATCCAGGGGGCGTGTTGGGACAGTCGGCTCTCCGTTCAACCTTGGACACTCTGAAAGGCCGAATGTGCCCCCCTCCCGATGTCACTTCCCAACGTCAGGTTGCGAGTATCGGCGCCCCACGATAGGATTTAGCGCTCACGGGATGGGCTTTGCCATCCAAAAGTGCCCCCCGACCATGACCCCCCGACCCCCCCTCCCCGACCCCTCGAACGGCAATCCTGGATCCACATATGCCCACTGTCTGCTGTGCGCCATCCAGTGTTCTGGTGAGAGTATTTAACACGCGCCCCGCTGGGGTCCCTTGCATGACGCGCCCCGCTGGGGGGGGCGTTTTTCGCCCCCTCCGTATCTTGTTCCCCACGAAAGCTAAAGGAAAATTACGGGAGGCGTTCGAAAGCTCTTGACAAGACGAAGAGAAGTTATACGGAGAATTTTAATGTCAGGTCAATATTGAGGTCAGCATAGGTCAAAGAATGCTCCGTAGGCTTACAACAGAGCAGTGTACGTTTCCCTCTTTAGATCTGCCCTCAGGGGAGCTAGAGCAAATCTTTATGCATTATGGGGTTCCTCACATCGCGGCGAATCGTATGATGTATAATATGACCTTACTAGGTCAGATAGTCAAAATGACCTTACCTCGACCTAGGTCAGGGTCACAGAGTGACCTGGTATGGTCATGTTGCATATCAATCGACTCCCCGTGACAATATAAGCACAATGCAAGCAAAATGGGAGCTTCATCTCAATTCAGTGAGAAGGTATTGGCAAAACAATCACTCTATGCTCCCGTGACCTGACATGACCTTTGAGAGGTCAGATGCTCAAAAACTCAACTTAATGGTCAAGATCGTTGTAAGAATAGACGGTTTGAGGATTTTCAGCTTTATCTATCTAGTATTTACTGAAAACGAGTCCATTCTATTTTTCACCCTAGACTTGGGGTGACCAAAAAATTGACCCCACCTCAGGTCAACAATATAAAATTCCGAGAAAGCAGATTTGTAGACCCTAATGACCTTATCATATTGTGAAAGTTGCAAACTGATCGGTTCGCTAATGTTCCCTGGGCGCTGCTTCAAACTCGTAATTTTAGGTTTCGAGGTGGGGTCACTTGACCCTGAATAGCTCCTTGACCTGACATGTCCTTAGCTAAAAATTGCATCAGATGTGTAAAATTGATCAGGGATAAGGTACCGTAAGTTTCGTTGTTCTGTGTCTCTTCGTTTTTTTAGCTATCTGGGGAAAACCAGGAGGGGGGGGGCGAATTTCACCCCCTCAGCGGGGCGCGTGTTAAGAGTGGTGGATTACAGTTTCAGAATTTTTTATATGACTGTGCAAGCATGTGAACAATTGCTTTATTTCTCAAATATTCCTGAAAGCTTAAAACCTAGATACAAAATTTACATTTTCCCGATAAGCAAATTTCAAAACATTTTCCTTAATTTTTAAGCTATCGCCCTTTATGTGCTAGCTTTTACTTATTTGTCGGTTAGATAGCTAGGTAGTTTTAGAAGGCCTGTAGTTTCTAAGTTGAGCCAACTTTTGGTGGATTCTGCCGACTGATTTTTTACTTGTCCGCGAACAGGAGAACGCAGGCTCATTTCCGAAGGACAAGGACGGCAACATCATCCCGTCGGATGTGGACTACGTGGATACGTGGAAGGGCATGGAGAAGTGTGTGGCGGACAAGCTGACTCGCTCTATCGGCGTATCCAACTTCAACATCGAGCAGATGAAGCGCGTCCAAGCTATTGCTCAAGTACCCATCTCCGTCAACCAGGTAATGCCTGGATAGAATCAACACGGAACGGACCCAAGAAACTCATTTCCTGAGTTATGAAGTGGGACGAGGGTGTCGCCACAATCTCGCAGGTTCATAATTTGCCATTTATGCGATCGCTGTTTAACAGTGAAGCAGTGAAGTGCATTTGATTTGGACCGTATGCCTAATTTTAGCTCCGGGTTGGTATATTTATTCTTGTCAAGTGAGCTGCGACACGTCAAGTTGCGCTGGCTAAATTGTTTGTGTAAGTTTTCGTGCTGTCGTCGGCACGGGGTTCGGTGGACCCCAACGGTTAGAAACGGTCTGGAATATCTGGGCTTAGGACTGCAGGGCCTCCAAATAATGATCTGATAAACTCTGCGACAGCCAGTTGCAGGGACGTCAGATACTCGTTTAGGACTATCCACCAATTTCCGGTCTTCAAGACCCCCAGAGAGTTGGTCTTAGACCGTCCTTGGAGTATTGTCTTAACACGCGCCCTGTTGGGGTCCCTGGCATGACGCGCCCCGCTGGGGGAGGGCTTTATATGAAACGTAAAAAACGTTTCCACCTCTAGATATTTACTCAGCAAAGCTAGAGCAAATATTTATGCATCATTGGATTCCCCTCATCATGGCGAATCGAATGATGTATAATATGATCGTGCTAGGTCAAATTGTGAAAATGACCTGACTTTGAGCTAGGTCTAGGGTCACGGGATGACCTGGTATGGTCATGTTGCATATCAATCGACTCCCCGTGGGTGACAATATAAGCACACTACAATCAAAATGGCAGCCTTGTCTCAATTCAGTGAGAAGTTATTGGTAAAACAATCGCTGCATGCTCCTGTAATCTGACATGACCTTTGAGAGGTCAGATGGTCAAAAACACAACTTTATAGTCAAGATCGTGGTAAGAATACACGAAGTGAAGAGTTTTAGCCTTATCGGTCCAGTGTTTACTGAAAACGAGCCCTCTCAATTTTTCATCATAGACTCATAATGGGGTGACCAAAAATTTGACCCCACCTTAGGTCAAAAATACCAAAATTCCGAGATAGTAGATTTGTAGATCCCAATGACCTTATCATATTGTGAAAGTTTCAAACTGATCGGTTCGTAGGTGTTCCTTAGGCGCCGCTTCAAACTCATGATTTTAGGTTTTGAGGTCGGGTCGCTTGACCTTGGATAGCTCCTTGACCTGACATGACCTGAACTAAAAAATTTGGCCAGATGCATCAAATTGATCAGGGATAAGATACTGTAAGTTTCGCTGCTCTGTGTCTCTTCGTTTTTGCGTTATCTGGGGAAAACCAGGAGAGGGGGGCGAATTTCGCCCCCCAGCGGGGCGCGTGTTAAGGGCCCTCCAGAACGTTGCTACAAGCCGGTCTGGGCAGTCCAATGCCCCAACCAAATCAAAGAGTTGTCAGGATGTACTAGGGTGTTGGTCTCGGAGCCTCCAAATGTTATCTCCCCTGTGTGGGAGGAACAAAAATCGTTGTCATGAGCAGTGGCGGATCCGGAGGGGGCTAAAAAGTCGCTTGTCCCTCCCCCTACGGAAAAGCTCGGGGAAAAACTACGTTTTTGCTCCCCCCTCAAAGCTGCTGACTCCCTATTGCTCGGAATCCTTTTTTGGCTGTAAGCAAGGTTTTGGTACTTCAACTGTCAGATTCAAACAGAACAGTCAACTTCAGTGTGAACATTAGACCTTGGTCCTCTTGATATTCGGACTCGCTTTTGAGTGAACGGTCCCTGGATAATAAACGCAAGCATCGTGTGGCCACATCTTTCGCCCCGTAGCTTGTTTTTTTCTCCGACTTGGGCTGCCCTCAAAACATACCGTCTTGTTAACTTGTGGCAAAATCTTACACGCGAGACTTTATTTTTCTTTTTGCTTTTTTACTTTGGCTTGCCCCCAAACCTACCGACTGGATCCGCCACTGGTCACGAGGGCCCCATGTTATGGGAAAAAGCTGATTTGATATATTTTGGGACCTCCGAATCGTAATCAGGTGGTCCGCAAGTCCCTGCCTCATGAGACTCCAGAAAATTGGCCGCATTTCGATCCAGATGAGGCAGGGTTCCCCGAGTGTTGGTTTCAGAGGGCGCTCTGCGTCATGGGTTAAGGGAGTCCCTGAGTGTTAACCACAAACTAGTTTGAACAGTCTTAGGTGGAGGGGGGAGGAAAAGTATGCTGACCTAGGGTGGCCCCCATATTTTTATGAAAAGTTTCTGAGTGAAAGTCGGATGTTCTCACCAAGGTTCAGCGAAAGGACTCCGAATGCTAGTCTAGTTGCATTCAAGTGCTGTTCTCAGGGCCACCTGAACCCATAGTGGTGTTCATACCGGCTGCAGAACTGTCCCAACGGGGGGCTCTAACAACAAATGTTCCGATCTGGGGCTTCTCAGCTTCGAACAAGGGTCCCCAAGTGATGCTTTAATGGACTTCCCGAAAGATAATGTGGGGGACCCCAAATATGTGTCCGGATTGGACTGCGAAGAACTAGTATATGATACAAATAGTTGGTGTTCCGGGGTTCTTCGCCTGCGTTTGTTTCAGAGGGTCTCTGATACTCGCCTAGTCATTTTTATGCTTTTTAATGTGAAGTCTCATGAAATCTCGCATAGAACATGGTTCCATTCATGCTCAGTTGAGAGTCCTATGTAAATAAAGTCCTCCGTATGCCTTGGGTAGGTCGAGTACTGCAGACCCATCATGGTAGTCGACTTTGTCCCGTATTTAAGGCGCCCAACATGCAGAGGGCGGTGCGCTTGGGCATAAGCATCGCCACCGGAAAAAAGTGAGGGGTCAGCGAAACTTCAACCTGATGCTGACAAAAAATGTCCACGATAGGACCAGAAACTGCTTTAATTTGGACTCTTTGTTGCCTTCTGCAGCAGCTGATTATGAAAATATCCGGTTTTCTCCCATTTTGAATGAGATCAGGATTTTTTGCCAAAAAGTGGAGGGGCCAGGCTCCCCTGACCCCCCTTTTCTGACGCCTATGCGTTTGGGATATAAGGGTGCGACCGTCCGCTGCTCCGCTTCATTTGAATCCATACTTGAGTACTTCAGGTGTGTGCGGTGGCAAGAATGTGCCTGTATCCGCCCGCGTTTGATACCGGTTGCTGCTTCCTCTACCGTGGTTCTGAAAGTACCCGAATTATGGAGTTTTCAGCAACACATTGCACATAGTAATGTGCTTATGCCATGTTCTTTCACCAGTCTATATTCTAATAAGAACTGTTGTACAAGTAACCAACAAATGTTCAATGCCTGATCAACACATATTAGTATTGAGGTTCATCGTGGGTGACGATTTCCAGGTGGAGTGCCACCCGTACCTCAACCAGAAGGAGCTGATGAAGTACTGCAAGGAGAATAACATCGTGGTGACGGCCTACAGCCCTCTTGGATCTCCCGACCGGTGGGTTGGCCTGGAACGTAGCTCCTACTCTTCGCTGGGGCTTGCTGCCACGGGTTTTACATTTTGGTAAAGCTTAGCAGTGCTTTTCTGAACCTTGTGGAATTGTTCGTCAGCAAGGGAGAAGGGGTGGGATCAACTGCACATATTCATCTTTAGAACTGGTGGTTCCACATTGCTGTTGTTGTCTTTTTGCCTTCCTAACTTTTCTCGATTTTTGTTAGACATAGGGCCTGACCTGTTTACCGATCAGTCATCTGGGTGAAGTTTTTTTTAATTGGGGATGCATTATTTTGGAACAAAACCAACAGAAGAAACGGAAATTTTGTTACCATTTGGTTTTTGCTTCTGGTCGATACTCGGAACCACCATGATTTTTTAACGTGACCGAAATTGTTCCAAGGTTTAAAAATAGGCATCCATTTAAACAATTGTCGCAAATGATGCGACTGGTTAGGCTGAAACTTGGCCGTGCCGAGTATTCATATAACAACCTTTCGCCTTGGCATGTCGGCCCAGTGTCAGACCGCCTGAAATATCGTGTTTATTTTGTTTTCTAGATGCCACGGTACATGGTCAGTGTCTGGTGCTGGATGTCTGGCCTTGCCTTGGTTGGCTGGCCGGGCTGTTCCTTGCGCATGTGTCGGTCCGTTACTGCCCTGGGGCTGTCCGGGGATGGGACGCGACTCCGTTATCCGGGTGACCGGCCACCCTGCTGACGTAGCCTCCGATTGTCTTCAGGCCGTGGGCCAAGCCGGGAGACGTGGAGCTGATGGACGAGCCGCAGCTGAAGACCATCGCCGACAAGTACAACAAGTCCGTGGCCCAGGTGCTGATCCGGTACCAGCTGCAGCGCGGCAACGTCGTCATCCCCAAGTCGGTCACGCCGAGCCGCATTGAGCAGAACATGCAGATCCTGGACTTCGAGTTGAGCGCCGACGATATCGGCACCATCGATAGCTTTGATCGGGGCGGCCGGTTCTGTGGTCTGCCGTGGCTCAGCTACCATCCGCACCACCCCTTCCCAGCCGAGAAGAAAGAGTAGTGGCTGCCCACTCTGAATTTGAGCTGCTCAGAAATATCGGCGTCCCCCCGGCCAGTGTCCCTCATTCTTTTTTGGTAAAATATACCACAGAATAGTAATGTGACTTTTTTAGGTGGTAATGTGAAGCGGAAGTTACACGGACACAAGGTGTCCTTTGCCCACGTTACGCATTGCTAGGGAGCTACACTGCATGTTTTCTCAGTCCACCACGTCGATTTTTTCCGAGACTTCCAAAAGCCTGGCCCATAGGACATACAGGGACTCCACAGCATGAAACATACAAAAACAATAGAAAGCAGCAGCCTTAGATTTGATGAGAGGAAGGCAGTTAAAAACATTCAGGGGCGTAGCCCGGATTCGCTCGGGGGCGGGGGCGGCGCCCCGAAAGGGGCCTCTGCGATAGCGCCAGAAGGGCCCTGATGGGTAAAAAGGGCCTTGCTTGTTGCAGAATAGTGCTAAAGAGGCCTTAAGGGGGCCCTGTCTGGTATACAATTTCAAATTGGGCCACAGAGCATAGTACGGGCGACCCGCGAGTCGCGCGGCTCGTGTCATCGGGGGGGGGACTGTCCATGCCGCCCCCCCTTGGCTACGCCCCTGAAAACATTGCAGGAAATAGGAGCAGTGTCGCTGCCCGGCCGGCGCGAAAGAGAACCGACAGCTGGAGCGATCTCAAGGGGGTTGGAACTTGCAGACCTTTTCTGAGTTCACATGTGATCCACTTATTTCATGGTTGTGTCCAGTTTTATCAGCCTCTCCTTGCCTGTTCCCAATTTTTATTGATGGATACGTGGTACTTCATTCAGGTGCATCATCACCCTGGGGCAGGACAGAGAGTGCTATAGCTAAGAAAATTAAGATCAAATCTACAGCAAATCCGAAGTTTCCCGACCAATTCAGGTCAATCCTTTCGTACAACATGCTTACTAATCCAAATACAATCCACATCAAACGGAATACGACTAAGTCGACAAAAATGGGAAGCCATATCCAGATTTGGAATGATTTTAGTAGTTAATAAACCAGTACAGCTTGCCAACGGCCGGAATGGTTTTATTCTTCCATGAGGATACCCAGTCTACGACACACTCTAGAGGGGTGCACTGGAAAAGGTGCCCTGTCCCTCTCCTCCCCCTTCCCACTTTGGCCTGTCCAGCTCTCTCCCGATATTTTTGCAATGGAAGTAGAAAAAAATGAATTCAAATACCATACAAATGTATTCAGTGTTTAGGTATGTGAGATTATTGTTTATATAATGCAATCAAAACTGGAGGGTACACTGGCTGACTTAAAGGGAGTGCTCCACTTCTATAATGAGTTTTGAACCGAGATAGCAGTTTTATAGAGCGTGTTGGGCAACTAGTATCGGAATATTTAATGTCACTCAAATCCCTCGGTTTAAAATTTCCGCCAGCTTCAAGGTTGAACGTAAGGAGACTTTTAGCCTTATTTCAAACTCTACTCGCTGAAAATGCCATGCTAGCGAGTGAACCAGCATACAGAATGACTGTTGACCGAAATCTTCGGGCGAGTAGTCGTCCACTGCAAAGCGTCAAATTCAACTCTGAAATTGTTTCTTTACATGGGGCATATTCATCATCGTTCCACCACTGAATAACCACGGCCGCCGTAATGCCATCTGTCGTTCAGTTTATGCACCAGTGCTTCAGAAGCCGAGAGTGGAGGGGCGGACCGAGAGTAAGATTGTGGTGACAAGTGAACAAATACGACACTGATGAGGCACATTGGCGGATCCGGGAGCAATTGTGGAGGGGCCAAACCAACGTTTTGGGGGACCATCTCGAGAAAAAATTGCAAAAACAGTATTTCAAAGAAACACGGCTAAAATGTGGTGCTTTTGGGTGGCCAAAAGATACTACTTTAGGCTTTGGAGGGGACAACGGCCCCTTTGCCCCTCCCCTTGCATCCACCAGTGATCATGCATCTTATGGTACGTCATCAGTGCATCTTATGAGAGCTCTCCGGGGAAAGAGCTATCTGCAGAGGATCTTGGCCTATCATGTGGGCAGTCTTAGACACACCAACCATATGATAAAAACTGAAAGGAGTAGGGTCTAATTTTCCCAGAATCGACTTTCTGGCCAAGATAATTCTAATAAAAAAACGAACAAATCTGAAGTGGTGCCGTGTACTCGGTGTGTCGAATTGGCATAAGATGACTCATAAATCAATGAAACTTGGCTATAATGTATCATGTATCATGTATTTCTCACACTTCCACACAAATGAGGTGGCTTTTAAAGTGTTGTCGCAATGAGTATGAAGTGATTATAAACTATGGAAGGAGAAGGTAAGGATGAGGAAAGGTGAGGATCAAGAGGATGGGATTCTACCTGGAGGGGTCGCTGCAGCCACAGGCGCATGCGCTCACAGCCTCCAGGTAGAGTAAGGATAAGGATAAGGATTAGGTACCGGTAAAAAGACACACACACAATCGCGCACTCACTTCGAACATTTAAACTAAAATGATATGAGGATGAAAATGTTCGATTCTTCGGCTTCGTTTTCATTCCGTCTTCGATCTGGTAAATTTCGTTGTTTGTGCTCCATCTTGTCTGTGACATCGTTGACCTTGCTTCACTGACGTTCAATTGTTGCATATTTTTCTTTTCTTTAATCTCCGGTGCTGATGTTCTCTTTCACAAAACTTGTTTTTTATTGTTCTCTAAAATTAGCCATCCTGAAATATTTCAATATTCCCGCCGCAGCAGCTTTTTTTCTTGAAGGAGCTCTTAAAAACACGTGAAACGTAACAAAAAATCAAGGAGAAAGATTAGCGACGAAACGAGGATAGTAGGCCAAAAATGATGACTTACTTCTTATTTTTATATTCTTCTAGCTTGCACCAGAGACGGTCGAGGCGAATGAAAATTAGTACATAATGTAGCCAAAAGAATGTATCCTTTACCTGTATGGTATCATTGCTGATTTTGAATTAGAATGTAGATTATTATTGCCTCCACACACCCCGAAACGAGTTTTTCTAGTATTCTTTAGGGGGCGCGGTAGTGGAGTAGTCAGCGAAGCTGGCTTCCATTCAGCCAACCCGGGTTCAAGGCCCGGCGGCTTCCCTGAACAATGAGCAAGCTGTTTGCAGAGCAACCCTTCAGTGGCGGATCTAAGGGGGGAAGGCATTTCCCCCAAACGGAAAAGCTCGGGCAAAACTGTTTTTGCCCCCCCCACCCCCGCCCAAGTGATCGACCTCCTTTTCCCCCGACTCCTTTCTCGTTTATAAGCAAGATTTTGGTGCTTCAACTCTCAACTTCAAACAGAACCAGTTAAGTTCAGTGTAAATATTGGACCTTCGACTGGAAAAAGTATCTCGAGCCCATATTTTTATTCCCTTGATGTTTTTTTGCTCTTCGCCTCAAATACCTAAAATCCTACCGGCAAGTGATATTGTAGCACAGCTTTCACGGCGTTATGTTTTTTTTCCTTTTCAACTTTTTACTTTGGTTTGCCCCTCCCAAACCGACCGGCTAGATCCGCCACTGCAACCCTTCCAACAGGAAAAGAGTTGGCAACGCCATATGACCCTGGCAGTTGGTGAGTTAATATGTCCAAAAACTTTTATCATTATTTTTCTAACTTACTTGTTTTTTAGAGACTTCAGGGACCTCGTTCCACTGCGTCTTGACGCCATTAACAATCGCCCAAATGGGGGTGAAACTCACCCCCTCCTGGTTTTCCCCAGATAACGCAAAAACGATAAAATGCAGAGCAACGAAACTTTCTGTACCTTATTCCTGATCGATTTTACGCATCTGACCAAATTTTTAGGCCAGTCATGTCAGGTCAAGGAGCTAGCCAAGGTCAGGCGACCCGACCTCAAAACTTAAAATCACGAGTTTGAAGCGGCGCCTACGGAAGATCAGCCAACCGATAAGTTTGAAACTTTCACCACATGATGAGGTCATTAGGGTCTATAAACAGTGGCGGATCCAGGGGGCAGGGGCGTAGCCAAGGGGGGCGGCAGGGACAGCCGCTGCCCCCCCCGAGGGCCCGAAGGGCTCCCTTGAGGACACGAGCCGCGCGAAGCGTGGCTCGCCCGCACTATGCTCTGTGGCCAAAATTGGCATTTTATACCAGACAGGGCCCTCGTAAGCCCTCTTCAGCACTCTATTCTGTAACAAGCAAGGCCCTTTTTACCCATCAGGCCCCTTTGGCGCTGTCGCGGGGGCCCTTTTCGGGGCGCCGCCCCTCCCTGAGCGAAATCCTGGCTACGCCCCTAAGGGGGGGGGCAAAAGGCAATTGCCCCCCCAAACGGAAAAGCTCGGGGCAGAACTATGTTTTTGCCCCCCAAAAAAAACGATCGACCTCCTTTTTCCCCGACTCCTTTTTAGCTTGTAAACAGGATTTTGGTGCTTCAACTCTCAACTTCAAACAGAATTAGTGAAGTTCAGTGGAAATATTTGGGCTTGGATAGAAAAAAGTATCTTGAGTGCATATTTTTCACCCCGTGGCGTTTTTTCGTCTCCAGTTCCCAAAATCCTATCGAAAAGGCATATTGTAATGCAATTCTCACTGCGCGGCGCTTTTTTTGTTGCTTTTCGACTTTGGTTTGCCCCTCCCAAACCAACCGGCTAGATCCGCCACTGTCTACAAATCTGCTATCTCGCAATGTTGACATTGTTGACCTAAGGTAGGGTCCATTTTTTGGTCACCCTATTATAAGTCTATGGTGAAAAATAGAAAGGGCTCGTTTTCAGTAAATACTCTATAGAAAAAGCTGAAAATCATCAAACCGTGTATTTTTACCACGAACTTGATCATAAAGTTGAGTTTTTGACTATCAGACCTCTCAAAGGTCATGTCAGGTCACAGAAGCATACCGTGATTATTTTGTCAATAACTTCTCACTAAATTGAGATACTACTCCTATTTTGCTTGCATTGTGTTTATATTGTCATAGGGAGTCGATTGATATGTAACATGACCATGCCAGGTCGCCCTGTGACCCTGACCTAGCGCGATGTCAGGCCATTTTGAAAATTTGACCTAGCAAGGTCATATTATACAACATTCTATCGGCTACGATGAGAGAAATCCAATGATGCATACATATTTGTTCTATCTCTTCTGGGTAAAAATCTAGAGGGGGAAACGTACACTGCCCTATTGTGAGCCTATGGAACACTATTTTACCTATGCTGGCCTCAATATTGGCCTGAAATAAAAATACTTCTTATACCTTATCTTCGTCTCGTCAAGAGCTTTCGATCAACGTCCGTCATTTTGCTTTAGCTTTCCTGCAAAATGAGATACGGAGGGGGGGCGAAATACGTCCCCTCCCTCCAGCGGGTCGCGTCATGCCAGGGACCCCACCGGGCCCGTGTTATACCTCCACTGCGCGTATCACGGCCCGTATAAACAAATCCCTTCTTCTAAGGTAAACCACAACAATGTCCACCTGATGAATCTGACTACGGCAAGTAAGCTGTGTTTTACCTCGTTCACTTCCTCTTCCTGGATCCGCCTATGGTATGCTTTCTCATCCCCGGATGCGCCTATGCCAAGAATTCCTTGCTCTGGTGCGCTCACTCTTTTATCTACAGGTTGATGTCCGGTGATTTGTGGGACACTACACCACCCCCTAGACGCGCCCCGCTGTGGAGGGGGGCGAAATTCGTCCCACCCTTCCTGGTTTTCCCCAGATAACGCAGAAACGAAGAGACACAGAACCATAGGCGGATCCAGGGGGCAAGGGGGGCACGTGTCCCCCCCCGATCGACCCTCGGCGCCACCCTGAAAGGTCGATGGCGCCCCCTGAAATGTCGCTTCCCACCCCCCCCAGGATGCGAAAGTCGGCGCCCACCGATAGGATTTGGCGCCCACCTGATAGCTTTTGCCGGTCATAAGTGGCGCCCCTGGTCCGGATGGCACCCCCCCGGTCCGGATGGCGCCCCCGGGAAGGTGCCCCCCGATCGGCAATCCTGGATCCGCCTATGCGCAGAACAACAAAACTTCACTACCTTATCCATGATCAATTTTACGCATCTGATCACATTTCCTAGGTCTGGTCACGTCAGTGTCTAGGAGATATTCAATGTCAAGCTAACCGACCTCAAAACCTAAAATCACGAGTTTGAAGCAGCGCCTAAGGAACATCTGGCAACCGAATGCAAGCGAACTGGTCCGATCGCGTGATTGTGGCGATCTCGAAAATCGAAATGCAGGTCTTCTACCTCCTCCCTGGTTGTACTTCCTTACCTATGACTATCAGGTGCGGATCCTGGGGGTTCAGTAGGTCCAGGCTGGCTCAGAAGGTGTGTCCAATGCCCCTTCTATCCCAGCTGCATAGGCGCCGAAAGCGGGGGGACGTGGGACGTGCCCCCCTGTTGGTCAACCAGGGAGACGTCCCCAAATTTTTGGTCCATCGTAATTAATGGTGTTAGGTACCGAATAGGTTTAAAATTCGCTTCCCCCGGTCAGCACCACCTCGGCGCCGCTCCCCCCTGTAAAAATTCTGTGGCGGCGCCCCTGGCCATCCGGACGCGTCCGAAGGCCGCGCGCCCCGGCTGAAAGCGCAAGTGTGCAGTTATAGCTAGCGTGCGCCCCCCTGACCGAGCGCACCCTCCTCCCTGACCAAAGGTGCTTCCGACCCTGACCGAAATCCTGGGTTCGCGCCTGACTATTATTGTGATATTTTATTCCCTTATGAGAGGTCTGATGAGAGGTCCGTTGAGTCTTGAGTCTGGGAAATTTTGGAGTCTTGGGATATTTCTTATCAAAGAATATACCAAGATCTCAACCTAGTAAAGATGGCATATTTGCCCTAAGGATCATCCGTGCTAAGACAGACCGGGACTTGAGACAGGCGACTTTTGACTTTTTCTAACTAACTCCACCAACGCAGCCGCCGGCATCAGTATGTGTGTGTTGTCTACCAAGATAACGGGAGGGAGGGGATTTTTTCTATTGCCGTGGTTTATAGGGACGCTCACTCTCCGCAGCTACAAAAGCAATGGAGATACTGCTGTGGTTGTCTACTGCTTGTGTGTGTCGTTTGTGCTGTGTTGGAAAGTGTTGTGGTGGCGCGTTACTGCGTTATATGTTTTTTTAATTTCTCTCATTTGACTGACTTGGATTGGATAATCCCTGTTCAAAATGTTGTAGCAGTTTTGTTTCATACCTAGTTGCTTGAAATTTCAACAATAACAGGAGTTGTCCTCTGGCCTTCGTCCTGGCAACATCTCTCCGGAGAGCTCCTATAGCCCTGGCTTCGCTGATATCCGTCCCTGTTTCCCGCCTAATATTGGGCGCGCTTTTTCAAAACTCAGAAGAAAGGAAGAACATTGTAGAAGGCTAATAATACACAAAACTTCACCATCAAGATGTGTCAATAGCGAGAAGACCTTTAAGCAAGTTTCACAATTTTGAATTTGAAACATATATTTTCAATTTAGTACTGGAGATCTGCTATCGGAGGCGGTTGACGACCACCTAAGACCACACTATCAACACAGGCACACACTGCATACAAGTTGAGGTCCACATTTACTCGTTACACCAGACATTAAATTACACATCCAGCAGATTTATCCACAATCCGCTCGAAAATCTAGGGTGAGCCACAGCTGTACACAAACTTCGCATATTTTCTATTTAGTACTGGCAATCCTGACAAGCCCATTTGATCGCTTAAAGCGCGCCTAAAGCGCAACTTATTCACATTCGCACACAACCACGATAAACATACAAGTATACAAATAGGTTCAGTGTCTATATTGATTTCAGTTGGCACCGTGAGATCTTTGAGGTCAGGTTAGTAAAGTTTTGGGTACCGTGCACGCCTATTAGGTACATTAAATCGACGTACCACGGAGCTACAGAGGCTGGCATTCACTTGCACTATCGGACATTCGGTGACACACCTGGCAGACATACTCACAATTTGCTTGGAATTTTGATTTGCTTGCTCACCACCGCTCGTCGAGACGGTGTCACGTCAATTTGGCTACAGTTCTTACAGTGCCCATTTGCAGCATTGGATTATCAGGCTAGTCAAACCTGGATAGCAGAACATTACAGGTCATCACTTTTTGAGCATTGCACACTGTTTGGTGAAAAATTGAGCTTTGTGGAGATTCTCATTTTGAAAGCAGGGTCTAATAAGGGTTTTTCACTTCACCATCATAGGATTTATGGGCCTGCATCATTAGACTCTTTGGTAGGTTGATTCCACTCGCATTGACTGCACACTTGGTGTTGATTCTGGAACGCTTGGGGACTGTCAAACCACTGGGATTGGTCTCAGCTTGGGTTTGCCAGAACAGCCATTTGGCGATCGCCACCTCCTCAGAGGCGCCGAGCTAGCACATTGTCATCTCCCTTGGCTGGTGCTGCTGTGGTGGCAACCACTGTGTCACCGTCAAAAAGTGGGTTCAGCGGTGATGGAGCGTCAGGCGTGGCTGGAGAGACCAACGAACAATCTGTTTCCAACAGAAAACACTGCTTGCCCAATCTGGTTCTCGGAGCTGCATCTGCCTGTGATCAAGGAGCTTCTGAAGGAGCTGGTGAATCTGATGTGACTGGAGCACAACTAACCCCATGTGGGACACCTATCGGTATTGTTGACAAGGTGATTAAACTTATAGACACTAAGATCTCAGACTCTCCTCCACTCTCTAGGTCATCTAGTGCTAGCAGCAATGCAGGCACGCTCTCAGTTTGCAAGGGGGGTCCTGGAAAGCAAACCTGCTGGGAAGAAGTAAAGGATGGGGAACATGGTGTCCGATGTGATGTATGTCATGCATGGTTCCACATTGGATGCCAGGCCATCCCCAAACAGGCATATAATGCCCTCAACAGGCACAAAACACTGGCATGGATTTGCAACATTTGCAAGCTGGAGGTAAAATGTCCCCGTCCCGAACCAGCATCTACCCAGACTCAGACAGATTGCAACCTTAAAACCACCACCTCTCAGACTGAGGAAGCAGCAGCTCCACAACTTGCTAACAAAGAGACCCAAGTCTCCACAGGGAAGCAACACTCAGATCTGGAGAAAAGAGTCGATGAACTAGACAAGCGAGTCAGGGATCACATCAACTTAGTGTCTCAAGCCATGGAGCTGCAGGAGAAAAACAATCACAACTACACAGAACTCATAAAAAGATCTATCCGTGAAACTGTTGCACACAAGGAGTCGTATGCTAGCATTGTTAAGGGATCATGCGAACAGCTTTCCAAGGAAATTGAGGCTAAGTGTGTGCAGGCTGTGAATAACTCTGCAGGTACCAAGGATGGTGTGGGGAAAGTGGCTGATGCTATCGATGGTTTTCTGGACAGAGAGAGGAGAAAGTGCAATCTTGTCATTCATAACTTACCAGAGCAGGCTGGGGATACTAGAATGGATCGTTCCAATGCAGACATGTCAGAGTTCACAGGTATGATCAGGGAGTGCTTTCGTCTTAATGTTCACACTAAGTCGTCATTTCGGGCTGGAAAACCCTCAACAGGTAGGCATCGACTGTTGATTGTGACACTTGAAAGTGAGGATGACAAACACTCAATCTTGAGACTGGCATCCCAGCTCCGAGACTCAGCCAGATATGGCCAGATCTACATCACACCTGATCTGACTTGGCAGGAACGGCAAAAAGGAAAGGAGATGAGGGCGGAGCTGCGCCAGCGCAGAGAGCAGGGAGAAACAGACTTGGTCATTAGGCGTGGGAGGATTTGCAAACGGGATACTGCCAGCAAAACCCTTCCGAGCCAGACCGGGTCTGGCGGCAATCAGGCCTCGGCTGTGGCCACAGTAACCAATGTGGATACAGACGAGGCAGCACGAAATGGGCCAGTTGCTGGTACTGGGTCTGGGGCTGGTACCTCCCCCACGATCGCGGTCATCTCCACCAATGGTCCCCCACCTACAGCCCGGAGAGTAACCGCCAATGCCTCGCTACCCTCCAGTGCAACAGACGACAGGCGTGTTCGTGGCAGCACTTCTCAAGCTGCCCAGGACCACTGACTAACCCAGCGAGCAGGCAATGAGCTTAAGATACTCTATACGAACTGTGACCAATTTGTCAATAAGAGGGGAGGAGTTAGTTATGATGATCGCTGGAAATAAACCAGACATTATGTTATTAACCGAAGTCATTCCTAAGGGACAGCGCTTTCCACTCTCTATGGCCCTCCTGAGAATCACAGGATATTCACTTCATCTGAACTTTGACCACACAAAGGAAAATTTGGGCAGAAGTGGAGAAAGAGGCATGTGTGTTTTTGTTAGGGATGAAATCCTTACATCTGCGATCCCAATCTCTGATCCTGCATCAAGGTTCAGGGAGCAACTCTGGCTGCAGCTGAAACTGAGGGACAACAAAATTCTTATAGTGGGCTGCATTTACCGTAGTCCCTCATATACCACCCACAACAATGTCGTATATCTGGAACATCTTTTTCGTGCAATTTGTGACCTGGCCCCCACTCACTTATTGATTACTGGAGATTTCAACTTTCCGCTGATAGATTGGGACACGGAATATTGCTCGGCTCCAGAGGGCCATCCTTCTCACAAGTTCGTCAAAATCGTTCAGGACAGTTTCCTATTTCAACATGTGAAGCGCCCAACACGTTATAGGCTGGGTGAGACTAGCAACATACTTGATTTAGTATTCTCCAACGAGGAGGGTATGGTGCGTAACATGGAATACCTTCCAGGTTTAGGTAAAAGTGACCATGTCACACTTAGATTTACACTGAAATGTTCCTCAGTTTCAACTGAGCAAGGGAAACCGAAACTCAACTTCTACAGGGCAAACTTTACTCTGCTTCGACAGATGTTATGCAATACTGACTGGACAGCGATGGCACACCTGGATTTGGAAGACTGTTATCAATTCTTCAAAAATACTATAGACTCACTAACTGATGCCTGCATCCCATACAACAAGTCCAGAAGAAAATTTAGAAACATATACATGACAAGTGAAGCAGGCAGACTCAAAGAAAAAAGAATACACTTTGGAGGATATACACGAACACTAAAGACGACTTGGATCACGTCCGTTTCACACAATGTCGGAATCGATTGAGATCGTTGACCCGCAGGTTACTGACCTCCCACCAGCAAACAATACTAGGGAGTATAAAGGACAACCCCAAATCAACCTGGCAATATATTCATTCCAGATTGAACACCAGGGTAGGCTTGGCTGATCTTCGTGATGACAACACTGGCTGCTTGGAGACAAAGGACAAAGAAAAAGCCGAGCTGCTGAATTCCTGCTTTTCAAGTGCCTTCACAAGCGAAGATACTTCCAATGTCCCGTATCTTGGACTTAGATGGCAGGGCGAAGTCCTTGATGATATTGTCTTGTCAACAGATCTTGTGCTTGCAAAGCTCTTGAACTTAAAGCAAACTAGTTCACCCGGACCAGACAACATACACCCACGAGTTCTGCGAGAGGTGGCGAACGAAATATGTCATCCATTATCTATACTTTTTAGGAAATCTATTGATGTAGGCGTATTGCCCCAGGAGTGGAAACTCGGATCTGTGGTTCCTATCTTTAAAAAGGGAGATCGGCACAGGCCAGAAAACTATAGGCCAGTGAGCCTAACTGCTATTCCCTGTAAAGTGCTTGAATCATTAATCAAAGACAAGCTAATGGAACACCTTCTAAGTCACGATCTGCTGAGTAAGGACCAGCACGGATTCAGACCCAAGCGCTCCTGTGATACTCAGATATTGGAGGTGATTGAGGATTGGAGTCGGGTGCTGGAGGAGAAGAGTCCACTTGATGCGGTGTACCTAGATTATAGGAAGGGATTTGATTCTGTCCCTCATGAGCGTCTCCTTCACAAGCTGTGGTGTTATGGGGTGCGAGGGAAACTCTTGAAGTGGATTAGGGCATTCCTCACCTTCAGGAAACAACAGGTCATCGTTGGCTCCTCCGCTTCGAACTGGGCTGCGGTAACGAGCGGCGTTCCACAAGGGTCTGTGCTAGGCCCGTTGCTCTTTGTCATTTTCATTAATGACCTCCCCGACCACATTCGATCTTCAGTTAAAATCTTTGCGGACGATACGAAGCTGTATTATCCGGCTTCGACACCTGATTACACTCAGATACTACAGAGAGACATCCATGCGGTCGTGGAATGGTCATCGCAGTGGCAGCTGCCGTTCAACACCAGCAAGTGTTCTGTGTTGCATGTGGGCCATAGCAACCCTGGGTTTACCTACACTATGGCAGGATCCATTATCTCCGAGTCAGACGCAGAGAAAGACTTAGGAGTTTGGACTGACTGTGACTTAAAATTTCATGAACAAGCAGCCACAGCCGTATCAAGGGCTTCGCGAATCCTAGCGATGGTACGGAAGTCTTTCACTGCCATTAATATCACGTCACTGCCTTTGCTGTACAAATCCCTGGTTAGGCCTATCCTTGAGTACGGGAACATCACATGGGGACCCTTTCACCGGCGTGATCAGCAGGCAGTGGAGAGGGTGCAGAGACGAGCGACCCGCTTGGTCCCAACACTTCGAAACCTCGGATACGTAGATAGGCTAAAGGCACTCGACCTCCCTTCACTGTACCATCGTCGCCGGAGAGGAGATATGATAGTTTTCCAGATCTTAAGGGGATATATCGACCTTGATCCCGAGCAGTTTTTCACCATAGCAACCCACTCACGTACCCGAGGTCACTCCTGGAAGCTTGCAAAACCTGTAGCAGTGTCCAGAGTCCGCCGGAATTGCTTCAGTGTTAGAATTGTGACAGACTGGAACTCACTTCCGGCTGCAGTGGTAGAGTCTACGACGACTAACCAGTTCAAATCACGGCTTGACGCCCACTGGGCACTACAGAAATATGACATCCCAAACCAGGACTGAGCGAAGATCTCACATGTAGTTGAGCTCCATTAGAACGGACCCCACAGGCATTAAGCCTTCACTACTCCGATTATCATATCATATCATATCATATCATATCATATCATATCAATAACGAACCTGCTGTCTGTGTCTGCCTGCATCGTACAGTAGAAGGGCGGGCTAGGAACATTCCCATTGCAATTCGAAAGTATTTCAATTTCAGAGACCCCATAAGATTGCCTTAGGTCATAACCAGGGATGGATGCCGCTAAAAGATTGTAACAGCCAAATTATATGCTATATTCTACACTTCTTAATGATGTTTTTTCCCAGAAATGCTATTGAAATCTGAAATGCAGTCGGCAAGCTTTTTCAAGTGTTCAAACTGATAAAGTACTGTAGAAATAAGGAATGTAGTGAAATAGTAAATAAGTGTCCTATGAAAATTTTCAAATATTTGAGGTTTGTTTTGTTTCTTGATCATGTTTCTCCTATGATTAGCATGAAGGTTTTGTATGGTTACTGTAGTGGTAAGTCAAAGCGGCAGTTTTAATGTACAGTAGTTTGCTTTAAGATTAAAACCATCTGGTATTGAACTGCCATCTGGTACCTAACACCCATCTTTAGGCACTGTGTAGTTAAGAGGCATAATTCCTCACCAGAGACACAATAATACCAAGTGTGCAAAGTATGGCACTTTCGTTTAGTCTTGCCGGTGTGAGTGCCCTTAATGACAGGAGTGAGTGGTGCAAATTTAATGACCTGGCACAAATTTGTGAGACTGGTGCGAGGGAGGTGACACTGAAAGCCAAAAATACTGAATTAAAGGTTATTAAGACTCATGATATGGCCTTGTAAAACTAGGTAACTATTCAGGGAGGTAGCACTTTATCATGTGGGTAGGGATGGGTGTTTTTTCCCTGATATTTTGGGGATTGGCGCGAATTTCGGGTGACTGGTAGTGCAAATTTCAGCAAGAATTTTAGATGGCTGGCGTGACTCTTCTGGCCTGCTGCCATACTTTGCAGACTGGAAAAATACCTTAAAAGAGAATGTGGGCCTTCACAGTGGGTTTTGAACTGAGATAGTCTTGTGATAAAGCATCCCACTTTAATTTATATTTCATTTCCCCAGAAATCACATCACAGATGAAAAGGTAAAGGTGAACCCATCCCCGGTCTGGTCATTAGACCAAGTCGTCAGAAAATAATTTCCGATTTTGGATTAAGAGTAGTGATTTTATTATGTCATGATATGTAGCAAACATGATGCAAGCAAAACAAATCCGATGAATCTACGTTTAATGGGCGCGGAACGGCCTTTTCTGAAGGCATGTTTTCAGTAGGACGGCGTTGAAGTCTCCATTGACTTCACGATGCATTGTTGTCAGTATCCTTGCAGCACGGTAACTTGGTTACGAACATCAAAACGTCGGATCTATTTGTAGCTAGGCGGATGCACTGGATACCCGGGCAGCTGCTGAGAGGCCAAGGTACCCTCTGGCCCTCTCCTGGTCACCTCCTTGCATTGAAGATAGGGGGATTTCTCGAGTTTTGAACCTTAACAACTTTGGCAATTGTTGACGTTTAGGGAATGTGGCACCTTGGTCGAATCCTGGAATTTAGTGTAATTAGGGGTACTTTTAGCCAAAAATCATGGAACCATCACTGATTTCTCTGAAAAATGTACAATAAGCTCAATATTTTGATTTTAAAATGCGCCTCTATGGGAAAATAAATATCTGCCTGTGGATGATGTCATGATCTGGTAACCACTACCATATTCAATAGGCTTCAAGGGCTTCGATTAGCTGATACTCACCGTAATGTCAGCATATGTCGTCACACCAACAACTGACAACTGTGGCCTGCTGCTCAGGGTGCATGAGGTGTACATTTCAGGTAAGTTTTAGCTTTCATCTACGGAAGCTTCGAGTTTCAATTGAGCACCGGGCTTTCCGGCGTGCTTTACAACTTGGCTATCTCAGTCAAAATCACGTTATAAAGGTGCCACATTCCCTTTAACAACGCACCAACCTTTTGGATTATACGGTGTAGCCAACTCTCATCCTGTTGGGAGGGATAGTCAGGTTGTTCTCATTCACTGTCCCTGACCGGGATTGGAACCCGGAACCTATGGTGCAGGACACAGATGTGCTGCCTACTGCAACACAGCACCCCCCCTCCACCCTTAATAACTTTGGCTGGTCAGCTGGTTGAGCTTTTTCTCTAGTTGAGCACCTACTCAGATTTGGGTCTGGCTACGAGCGTGGTTTGTTTGTGAGACCTTGGAGTAAGACAGTGTAGTAATGTAATAATCACATGATCGGACTGGAGGCTATAGGTATGCTATCCTGTGCTCACTCTGAGCCTTCCTGCGGAGGAGATCAAGATGTTGCAGACTACTTCTATGGAAGTTGTTGACTTACTCGTTCATGGTCAGGGCGTGGAACTGTGTGTGAAGGAGGTAATGGCCGACTCCGAGGCTGTGTGTGTTCGGATACGACAGGAGGGATGGGCTCATCAGGGCTAGGCTTACTCACAGGCAGATGACCGGCAAAGTGAGGCCCGAGAAAGACCACGCAATGGTATGCTTATAGGAAAAAAATGGATAACAAGTAAAGCTCATGTCTAATGTACTACGGAATCCATGTGTATTGTGTAATGTGACCTATTGGAGTACCAGGTCATCTGCAAATATATGATGGTTATTAAGACATGCTCACGGCATTAAGCTTGCGTCAAACAAATAAATACGGCAAACAAATAGAATTAGTCCTCAATCCAGTTTCTTTCAGAACCGTGTGTCCCAAAATGCTCAAGACGCAGAATAGCATACCTACAGCCTCAAGTCTGATCATGTGATTATTACATTACTACACTGTCTTACTCCAAGGTCTCACATACAAACCACGCTCGTAGCCAGACCCAAATCTGAGTAGGTGCTCAACTAGAGAAAACGCTCAACCAACTGACCAGCCAAAGTTATTAAGGGTGGAGGGGGAGGGGTGCTGTGTTGCAGTAGGCAGCACATTTGTGTCCTGCACCACAGGTTCCGGGTTCCAATCCTGGTCAGGGACAGTGAATGAGAACAACCTGGCTATTCCTCCCAACAGGATGAGAGTTGGCTACACCGTATAATCCAAAAGGTTGGTGTGTTGTTAAAGGGAATGTGGCACCTTTATAACGTGCCTTGACTGAGATAGCCAAGTTGTAGAGCATGCCGGAAAACCCGGTACTCAATATCTCATTTGTCTCGAAACTCGAAGCTTCCGCAGATAAAAGCTGAAACCTACCTGAAATGTACCCCTCATGTACCATGAGAAGCAGGCCACAGTTGTCAGTTGTTGGTGTGACGACATATGCTGACATTACGGTATCAGCTAATCGAAGCCCTTGAAGCCTATTGAATATGGTAGTGGTTACCAGATCATGACATCATCCACAGGCAGATATTTATTTTCCCATAGAGGCGCATTTTAAAATCAAAATATTGAGCTTATTGTACATTTTTCAGAGAAATCAGGGATGTTTCCATGATTTTCGGCTAAAAGTACTCCTAGTTACACTAAATTCCAGGATTCGACCAAGGTGCCACATTCCCTTTAAACGTCAACAATTGCCAAAGTTGTTAAGGTTCAAAACTCGGGAAATCCCCTATCTTCAATACAAGGGGGTGACCAGGAGGGGGCCAGAGGGTACCTTGGCCTCTCAGCAGCTGCCCGGGTATCCAGTGCATCCGCCTAGCTACAAATAGATCCGACGTTTTGATGTTCGTAACCAAGTTACCGTGCTGCAAGGATACTGACAACAATGCATTGTGAAGTCAATGGAGACTTCAACGCCGTCCTACTGAAAACATGCCTGCAGAAAAGGCCGTTCCGCGCCCATTAAACGTAGATTCATCGATTTTTTTGGCTTGCATCATGTTTGCAACATATCATGACATAATAAAATCACTACTCCTAATCCGAAATCGGAAATTATTTTCTGACGACTTGGTCTACTGGTCATGCACCAGTCTGCAAAGTATGGCAGCAGGCCAGACAAGTCGCACCAGCCATCTAAAATTCTCGCACCACCATCCTCCAAAAAATCACACTAATCTGCCACATACCAGGGAAAAAATGCACCCATTCCTACCCCTACAATGCAATGCTGCCTCAATCATTAAGTCAGTTAATTAAGGGCTTTTTATAAGGCCCCTCCTGTGTCTTAATAGCCATTCAGCCATTATTTGTTTATTTTAAGTGTCATTAACCTCGAAAATTCGCACCAGGTTGATACAATTCGCACCACTCGGTCCTGTCTCCAAGAGCACTCGCACCGACGAGATCTCGTCGAAAATGCCATACTTTGCACACTGGGTTATGCAGCATGAAACCATGTAATGAAAGTGATGTCATGCTCATGCCCTGCTGTGTGTGCAGTGTTGACAAATGTTTCTTGTTTGGATATCTTTAAAACTTGTGTGCTAAACACAATTTTGGCACTGTTGATTTTAAGGGGGCACAGTAGTGCAGTGGTCTGCATAGCTGGTTCCCATTCAGCCAACGCAGATTCAAGGCCCGGCAGCTTCCCTGAACAAGGAGCAAGCTGGCTCCTGAGAAACCCTTCCAACAGGGAAAGAGTTGGCGATGCCATATGGCCCCAGCAATTGGTGTGTCGATTAGTCCCAAAAATTATTATACTGTCGATTTTAAATGCTAATGTAAAGGGAAATCGCTTTATTTACCGGTTTTTCCAGTGAGAGTTAGAACTTCAGATAAGTTTTTATTTTAAATTGCCAACTCTCAACGATTTTAAATGCATATAAATTGCTTTATAGACTTTTTTGAAACATTAAATATCATATTTTATAATATATCAGTAAAAACGTAAGAAATTGATCAATATCAATATCACAATGCAATCCTACATAATCGATGGTAATTTGGAACCTTCAGCCCCAGGGGGAAATAAAAGTTTATTTGCGCCGAGGAAGCACAGTGTAAAATTTGCGAGATTCTGGACAAATGTGTAACTTTTCCACTCCAGAATATATTAGCATTAACACGCTCCCTGCTGGGGTCCCTGGCATGATGCACCCCGCTGGGGGGCGTTTTTGCCCCCTCTGTATCTCATTTCCCACGAAAGCTAAAGAAAAATTACGGGCGGGGTTTGAAAGCTTTCGACAAGACAAAGATATTTTATACAAAAAAATGTTTTATGTCAGGTCAATATTGAGGTCAGCATAGGTTAAAGAAGGCTCCATAGGTTTACAACAGAGTAGTGTACATTTCCCTCTCTAGATCTGCCCTCAGGGGAGCTAGATTAAATATTTATCCATCATTGGATTCCTCCCATCGCGGCAAACCAAATGATGTGTATAATATGACCTAGCTAGGTCAGATACTCGAAATGACCTGACCTCAAGCTAGGTTAGGGTCACAGAGTGACCTGGTATGGTCATGCTACATACCAATCGACTCCCCGTGACAATATAAGCACAATGCAAGCAAAATGGGAGCTTTTTCGCAATTTAGTGCGAAGTTATTCGCAAAACAATCACTCTATGCTCCTGTGACCTGACATGACCTTTCAGAGGTCAGATGCTCAAAAACCCAAGTTAATGTTCAAGGTCTTGGTAAGAATAGACGGTTTGAGGATTTTCAGTTTTATATATCCAGTATTTACTGAAAACGAGACCATTCTATTTTTCACCATAGACTTACAATGGGGTCACCAAAAAACTGACCCCACCTAAGGTCAACAATACCGAAATTTCGAGATAGCAGATTTGTAAACCCTTATGGTCTCATCATATTGTGAAAGTTTCAAATTGATCGGTTTGCTGATGTTCCCTGGGCGCCGCTTCAAACTCGTGATTTTAGGATTTGAGGTCGGGTCACTTGACCTTAAATAGCTCCTTGACCTGACATAACCTTACCTCAGACTTTTGGTCAGATGGCTAAAATTAATCAAGAATAGATTACTGTAAGTTTTGTTGTTCTGCGTCTCTTCGTTTTTGCGTTACCTGGAGAAAACCAGTAGGGGCGAATTTCGCCACCCCCTCAGCGAAGCGCTTGTTAAGATACGGACAGAGCAGAGAAGCGGCATCGTCTTCGTCAGGGAGCCCCGCTTAAATCATAGGGCGAAATCTCTCACAATACATGAATCGCCTGTAGTTTAGGTAGCCTTTCATGCACATAGCACGTGCTATTGCACACGGTGCTAAAGAATCACAACACTCCGCCAAGCTTGCGTTACGTCAGCATCGCGTTCAAATAGCAGAAAACCATTTAACGGCGCAAAATGCGTAGCGATTCCTCTGTGACTGATTTTAGGCAGTGATGGATCTAAGATTTTGGTAAGAAGGGGTGAATCCTCCTCTTTGCACGTTGCCATCAAAGGACCCCAGGTTAGATCCAAAGGGCGCCTAGTACCGCATCCTGGGGAAGGGGGATGTTTGCGCAATTTTGTTGCATGGCATGCTTCGTGTTAACTGGTTTCAGGGGAACCTTTTCAGACCCAGTTGGGTGTTTTTTTTTTGCTTTGGGAGGAATTGTCTCATCCTTCGTCCGCCCCCCTGGATCGGTTTCTGATTTCAGGGAGGGTTATCCTTTGTATGAGAATTTCAAGTTCTGACACAAACGACTGTTGTGCATAGGTTTTTACCGGGTGTTTTACTAAATGATTCTCTCGGTTATGGCCATATGATAAGGGACTGCTTACATATTATGTCACCCACTGAAGGGGGAGATGGTGTTCGGCATTTTTGGACTTTTCTGGCAAAGGGGAGGTGCTCGGGCCTTTTCTGATCATTTCTAACGGAGGGGGTCAAAATGTTGGCCGTTGTGGAAATGTTTATTGAGCGAGGACAACGCAGGGCCACGCCTAGGGCATGAATAATGGGTGTTTCAAAGTTTCGTACCGACTCAAACACATAAGCCTCGCCACTGGCAAAAAATGTAGCCTTCCGCACCGGCTGGTTAAACAATCTCCGATTTCCTTCTGGATTTTGGTGACATATGAAAATTGTTCTGGTATTATTATTTTTATCCAACAACCAAGATTAAAAGAAGCTGAGCACGAAGGATGACGTTTAACCCTCCCCCCTTCATGTCAGACTACATATGCATCCATATTTCTTAGACCCAGATAGTGCGCATGCCACCCCTCTCCCCTGACCGAAATCCTAGATCCGCGCCTGGTATCCTAGAGGGCCCAGGATACCTCCCGGAAAACCTGACGTCACGGCACCGAGCTTGGTGAAGCGGGTCTGTGGGACAGAGGGCTGCAAGGCTGAGATGAGGGGGTGCGACCTCCCCAGACACTGCAAGAACAAGACCAACTTTCGGGCATCTGAGTGAGCCGAAGATGATGCGCGGGTAACTTTTAACCGTGTTAAAGATTGGTGAACATGCTATCTGATTCAGTAATGGTTTTGTGGAGAGTGTTACAGAATTGTCAAGGAATAATAAAAAATGTATAAACAGAGTGTATTTACTTGATATTTACAAAAATTGCGTACAAATTCTACGGGTTTCCCGCTCTTCGTAAATTTTCTAGTATGGCGCACGGCGGAAAATTCATAATTGTCTGAAAGCCCACAGTGCAAAAATTCTTGCCCTGTCCAAGTATTATTTCCCCTGCTCAGCCTGTCCAGGTACATACATTTGGGTTACTTTCAAAATTGTTTATATGAAACGCAGTGCTTGGATTACTTTAATATAAACCTTGATGTCAAAATTCAAGAAAGAAAGGAGATAACAAGTCATGGGAAGAAAATGGTAAAATAAGCACCTATGAGTTCAGTAGAACATTGTTGAAATTTATTTTAGTATACATTCCTGTGCTAAAAAATGTTAATTTTAGGGTATGGAGAAAACCTATTTTAAAAGAAAGCCAGCTGAAATTTGGAATATGTCATGATAGCCAAAGTTATATCAGAACTATTACAACACGTGTAAGCCACTCACAATACTAGTTTAACCTGTTAATACCGGAAAAGCATGAAAATACCCAGTCTAACTAAATGCGCCAGTCATATCGGAGAGTCTGCACCAGTCCATTCCACTCGCTGACCGTTCGCCGCCGGGTCAGGACGTACTCCGCCCGCTCCGCTCCGCACGCACTCAGCGCTACTGTGTCCAGTGTAGCGAGGACCCAGCGCTGAACCGGTGACCATAGTGATTTTCGTGTGAGAAGCGTGGAGCGGGCGCTGCCTGGATAGAACCGATCTAGTGTACGCCATCAAGGAGGGAATGAAAGACCCAGTGGTTTTAAAATTTCTACAGGACCAGCTGGTGACTCCCATGATTGAGGAACAGAATCTCCGGATAAACGACATCGAACAGCATAGCCGTAAGTCCAACATTACCATCGCGGTCTCCTGAACATTCAGAGGAGTCAGTGATGGCACTCGTCATTGAACTGGCCAGGATTTTGGATGTCAACCTGTCCCCAGGCGAAATTGTTGCAGCGCACAGGATCGGACGAAAAAGCGAACAGTCGAGAAAACACAGACCAGTAATCGTCCGATTTGTCACCTATGCTAAAAGGGACGAACTTTATCAGGAGAGGAAGAACCTCAGGGACGTCGTCCTGCCAAGAGACTCAGCGCTCACTCAGAGTATGGTGGAGAACGTTATATATCCGACAACTTAACACGGTACAACAGCGCACTCCTGTTTGCCTGCCGGGAGCTAAAGCGTGCTGGAAAGCTGACAGCAGCATGGGGTGATTCTGGACGAATCAAGGTCAAGTTAACAACGGACCAACCAAGCCAATCCGCAGCGCAGCTGACCTCTGGGGACTCGTGGGTGACCACCCGGCCCTGGACGCGGCTGACGACATTCTGCATGGACGTCAGTCGTCGCTGGTCGCCTCCCACCTGCGGGACGCTCGGATCGCCCATGATCGCCCATCGGAGCACGGCCGGCCGCCAGCAGCAGCGGAACACTCCCCACGGCATCGGACTCTGAGGCAGCGCAGCAGACGAGGGGCTCACCCGAGGCACAGTCCTCCCCTCCTCGGAACCGGCCACCCCGGTGTGTTTCGGCCGGGGGCTCCACCCGTCCTGGTGGATCCGGATCCGCCACCGCTCAAAGACAATCACCGCCCATCGGCCCGTCCCCGGGACTGGCCGACAGGAGAACCAGGGCGGCAGGCGCGGTCGTAGCGGTAAGTCACGAAAGTGATAACCAAGAATATGTGAACAAAACCGCTGCCAACAACCGTGATGCCAGGGGAACCTCGTCTTCCCCTGCCAGGTGATGTCTGTCTCAGATTGTGCTGGCTGAGATCGCCTCTGCAGCTTGACCCTACTGCTCCTGCTCTGCTGATGACTGCGCTGACGTGACGGACTCGGTCGGGCGGCGGGCACGCAACGCTAAGGTACTGTTGGAGAAATGCTAGAAATTGTGAATAGTTCTAAAATAGTCGTAGATTTGAATGCAAATCAAAACTCTTTGAGATTGAAAATATGATGATGACAAGAGAATATCGAAGTGAGCGAAATATCGAATGCTTGTGCCTGCTGTTCTTTCTGAGACTGTACTGGCTCAGACACCCTCTGCGCCGAGACTGTACTGCACCTGTTGTGATGGCTGTGACGGCTGCGGACCGGGAAGTGGACTCTGGTCGGCTCCACTGTACAGTCTGGATGAATGGAGCCGCCCCACTGAGGTACCCCCGCTGCGCCTGTCCATCAGTTGCGGCTTACCACGGGCGGATTAAGGGCTCACCTAGCTTGTATTATGTACACTTATGTATGTCCATCTGTTTCCAACTGCTGCCACCGCCTCGGTGGTGTCATCCATGCACTAATCGGCGACCTACTGTATATAGAGTTTTGCTTCTGTTCTGACGTTTAACAATCTCGCTGGAGCCGCCTCTGCGGCGCGACCCGCCCCGTCTGCTGTGTGTCGTCGCTCCGCGGTGCTCCCCGCCCGCCTGCACTCAGATCGGAGCTGTCTCGGCTGAGGTGGCACGCTCATGTCGTGGTAGCTGGCATATCGTGGCAGGCTATCATGACATGGATCTTTCTCATTATTCTGGTATAGTAGAGTTACAAGACATCGTGTTTATTTGAAATCAAAGGTTTAGAAGTAATATCCATTTAGGCTACGAAGCTTAAAAAATGTTGAACATGTGTTATGTCCTGGTTCATACCCTCAGAGACCGTGGCGAGTGCCCGCTCCGGACTATTGGCGGTCAACTGTATCACATGTATGTAGTGTCTCGAGCCGCGGCGCTGGTGTGCCGCACTCCACGCAGTTCTTTCCATTGTCATACTCATTCTACTGGAAAGGTACTACTGCATGGTCCTCAACAATCTAAACTAATAGGTCTCTCTTCCCAAAATTACCTAAGCAGTTGGTGGTTCTTAAACATGTATCTTGATCTGGACAAAATTCTAAAAATAGGAGGGATAGAGTCAAATCCGCGTCCAAAGATGATTCCAAATAGCCCACGTTAACGTTAACAGTATAACCAGTGAAAACCGAAGAGATGAGTTAGAAGAGTTCACAAGTTCTAATAAAATTCAAATTCTGGCTCTCACCGAAACTAAACTAGACTCCACCATACACGAAAGTCAATTTAAATTAAAACATTTTCAGCAACCTTTTGTGCGGCATAGAAACAGAAGAGGAGGTGGGGTAGCAATCTACTTTCATACCTCATTAGCGGCATCACGACTCCTGACTTAGAAATTGGCAATGAAGAATGGATCTGGGCTAAGGTTAAATTTAGTACTATGACGATAATCCTATGTTGCGTCTACATACCTCCTGATCTTAGAGCTGAACGCCTACAAGAATTTCTCGATCATTTCCACGAAAGTATAAGCATGGCTCAAATATATAATCCTGCATCTATAATAGTAACGGGGGATTTCAACGCTGGCAACACATATCTTAGCAGCAACTTTAACCACTCTCCGGTGTCAGCCTTTGAACGACAGTTAGAAATCACCGCAGAATCTTTGGGACTCTCACAGCTAATTACAGTGCCAACTCGCCATCAGGATGCAACACAAAACATTCGAGACCTTTGCTTTGTTTCCAACCCAGAAATTGTAACTGCCAGTGGAGTGCTGCTCTCATTTTCCAACCTGGATCATTTTCCCATTCATGTTTCTGTCAAGGCAACTATTCCCGATACCCCGTTACAGAAAAGCAGGTCTGGGATTACTCACGACTTGATGTGGAAAATCTTACCCATAAACTCTTACACACTAATTGGGATAGTATCATAAACAATGAAATTGACACTGCAACCGCCTTATTCACATCCACACTGATAGAAGCAGCAAAGATACAATTCCCATTAAGACCATATTCTCATGTAATAATAAACCCTGGATGACTAATGAACTCAAAGACTAATGCGTAAACGTGACCGACTATTCAAACACGCACAATCCGCCAGGCTAAAAGGGAAAGTGACAACGACGTTGATTGGAGTAGATGGAGGCAATGTAGGAATAAAGTAAACACAATGGTAGAAAGCTCAAAGCTCAATGTTTTCACCGAGGCGCTAAATTACTCCTGAAGAGAAGCACAACCCCCAAAAATATCACTCAATTGTTCGAAGAATGACTGGGAAAAGTAAAGACTCATCCATTCCTCCACTGATCAGCCCTGAAGGAGTTTTGATAGAAAACGACACTGGAAATCTGAAGCACTGAATACTTTCTTTGCTAAACAGTCAGACCTATTGAATGACGAGGACAAAGATATCAGAACTTCACCTAATGAACAAATTCCAAAACTTGAAATTCCAGTCATAACAGAATTTGAAGTACTCAATACCATTAATGGACTAAGCCCAAACAAGGCAACTGGACCCGACGAACTGCCAACTAAAATAATCAAACTGACTGCACTTCTGATCGCGCGACGTTTGGCCAGATTATTCAACAACTCGCTCCAACAAGGTGTATTCCCTTCATCATGGAAAATTGCTAACGTTAAACCCATATTTAAAAAGAAGGGAGTCCAGCCGAGATCAGTTCCTACAGACCAATTAGTTTACTATGTTGCCTTTCTAAAGTTTTTGAAAAATAATGTTCAAAGGATCTACCAGCACCTCACTGACCACGATTTACTAACAGAAAGACAGAGTGGTTATAGACCAGGTCACGGGACAAGACTCCAGCTATTCTACCTCACACATACTATGTACGAAACGCTTGACAAAGGACGGGACCTGACAGTGCTTTACTTGGACATAAGTCGTTATTTTGAGAAAATTTGGCACAAGGGACTGCTTCATAAATGTGGACATGAATTCGGACTTGATAACATTCTTCCATAGCTACGATCTTACCTGACAAACAGACGACAACGAGTTTTGATAAGAAATTCTAGCTCAGCGTTACTCCCACTGAAAGCCGGATGCCCCCAGGGCTCCGTTTTGGGCCCCTGCTTGCCTTGTTATATCTTAACGGTTTATCGAACAAAACAACTAATGAAATCCTATTCTTTGCTGATGACACCTGCTTATTCGCTCAACACGATCGAGGAAACGAGACCGATGTTCGAAATTCGCTCCAAATGACCTAAACGAAATTCTCGCTTACGGGCACGACTGGCTCATCACTTTCAATGCATCTAAAACTATTCAACAAACATTTTCATACAGACAAGACAAAATTGCCCCGAATCTCATTTTCGACAGCAAGCCAATACCGGTTGTCGAGAAGCACAAACATCTAGGCATTATATTTTCAAAGATCTCAGATTCCACGAGCAAATAAATGAGATCACAAGGAAAGTAAATATAGCCCTCAGCCCTCTCTACCCTATTGCACCGTATCTACCCGAGAAATTCTCGAAAAGTTATTTCAAACCTATGTGAGACCACATTTCGACTACTGTGACGTGATATTCGACGGACTTATAACGACCAATGACGCCCAGCGCCTTGAAAGACTTCAGAACCGAGCAGCCCGACTCATGACAGGAGCGCTTCCAAGGACGGCCACAACGAAATTGAGGACGGATCTCGGCTGGACTACACTAAAATAAGACGCGAAATTCATAAAATACAGTTCTTTCACAGCCTTAGTCTGAGACTCCTGCCAAACTATATTCAAGTATCCTACCTAATCTCAGGCAAAACGCAATGAACAGGGACCTACGAAATGCATACCAAAGAACCGAAATAACGTTCCGGACAACAAACTTCAAAACTCTTCCCTGCCATGCACAACCAAACTTTTCAATAGACTACCAGAGCAAATCAGAATGACTGGATCACATCAAGCTTTCAAAAACAAGTAGAAGAACAGTTAGGGTGTAGGAAACCAACTAAATATTCACATATGGCGCGAAAATTCCTAATTCCCTTTTAATGCAGCTAAGAGTCGGTATGTCAAAACTGAATGGCCATGCATATCAAGTACAAAATCTCCATGCCCTCCTGTATCTGTGGACACAACAACGAGGATACCAAACATTACTTTTACACTGTCCACGATACGAAAACATCCGAAATTTGCTAGCACAAAATATAACTCAAATAATAGGAACAGACTTTATGGCCCTTAACAGCATTACAAAACTAGATATCCTGCTTCACGGACATTCTCTCAGTGATATGGAGGGTCATGCAGTAGCACGCCAAACCATAAAATTCATCATGTCAAGTAAGAGATTCAGGCCAAGCCAACATAGTTTAACCTAAATTCTAAACAGTGGTAGTGCGGTGCACCTGCGTGGCGGCGGGACACCGGTGGACTGATAACCGGGTGGGCGGCCGCGGACCTAAGGCGGCGTAATTTACTAGTGTAACCAGAACCTGTCGAGAGGTGCTACAATTTAAGGCATTTAAGCGCTTTTGCACCAATCGTGATATTTGTGTTGTAAATGATATGTTCTGAACATGAAATACATGTTGTTGTTGTTGTTGTTGTTGTTGATCACCGAAGGTCCGCGCCGGCGTTCGCCGGAAAAACCTACCTTTCAATTTCAGCGCTCCTTGAGAATTCAGACATTTAAAATTGATTCTTCTGGGCACAGACCATAAACCTACCTCATCCCCACGCTCTCCTCACCGACTCTTCCTTGATCAGTATGTCTTTAAAGGGAATGTGGCACCTTCATAACGTGATTTAAACTGAGATAGCCAAGTTGTAAAGCAAGTCGGAAAACCCGGTACTCAATATATCATTTGTCTTGGAACTCGAGTACCCCTCATGTACCCCTAGCAGCAGGCCACAGTTTTCATGGCTGTTGGTGTGACGACATATACTGACGTCTCGATGAGCATTAGCCAATCGAAGCCCTGGAAGCATTTCAAGTATGGTAGTGGTTGCCAGAGTATGACATCATCCACGGGTAGATATTTATTGATTTTCCTAGAGGAGTATTTTTAAAAACAAGATATTGAGCTTATTGAACATTTTTCAGAGAAATCATGAGTGGTTTCATTATTTTTGGCTAAAAGTACGCCTAATTACTCTAAATTCCAGGATTCGATCAAGGTGCCACATTCCCTTTAATACGCTTAGAAAAACTACTGCAGTATGGACCAGTGGCGGATTCAGGGGGAAAGGCAATTGTCCCCTAAACGGAAAAGCTCGGGGAAAATATATGATTTTGCCACTTCTTCCCCCCAAAGCGGTCGACCTCCGTTTTGTTCCGACTCCTTTTAAGTTTATAAGTAAGATTTTGGTGTTTCAACTCAACTTTAAACAGAACCAGTTAGGTTCAGTGTAAATATTGGGTCTTAGATAGGAAAAAAGTATCTTGAGCCCATATTTTTCGGCCCGTGGCGTTTTTTTGTTTTCTTTGTTTTTTTTGCTTTTCGTCTAAAATATCCCAAATTCTACCGTCAAGTCATATTGTAGTATAATTTTTCACTGCGTGACCTGTTTTCGACTTTGGTTTACCCCCCCAAACCGACCGGCTAGATTCGCCACTGGTATCGTCATGCTGTTTTTTAACCACAGATATACACAAATTAAAATTTCTCTGAATCATTGTACTCAACTTGGCTACAAATAGAAGAAAATAGAATGGCAGTGAAATCCAATCAAAGTATTTTATGAAACACATTCTCCTCGTATTGACGCAATAGCAATCTAACCTCAATATCATCATGTGTTATCTAGAATATATTTGATAATGTGATTGTTTCAGGATTTATTGATAAGCGATTTGCATGAAACCAGTTTGTTACTTTAGGTAGGAGTTTATTTATTTGACGTTATAAACTTGTTCTGTGATTGGCAGAAATTAGAGCTGTGTCATCAGCAAAGTGGTAAAATTTTCTGATATTGTAGATAAGGTAAAGATCGTTTACATACATGATAAAGAGGAGAGGGCCAAGAATCGATCCCTGAGGAGCTCCATTTTCTATTTTTTGTATCTAGAATGTTTTATTAACTTTGGTTACTTACTGCCTGTTTGATAAATATGAACATTATTTTTTATGAAGTTTTTTCCCATACTCCAATAAATTTGTTTTTCGCAACAGAATGTCGGAACTAACAGTGTCAGTAGCCTTTTTGATGTCCAAAAATATTCTACATGAAATATCACCACCTCCTAAAGACTTGGTTACAGTATCATAAACATGAGCTGAGGACATATTGGTACTATGGTGTTTTCTGAAACCAAATTGAAGTGAATAGAGCTTATTTTTATCATTCAAGTATGCGATTAAATAACTATACAAGTTAATTCTAAAACTTTGGAGAAAACTGGAAGGAGAGATATAGGCCGGTAGTTAGTAAACTGGTCCATTTCACCTGATATGTATATTGGCGTAACTGTCGCTACTTTAAGCACTTCTGGAAACACAGCTGATGATAGACAAAGGTTGAAGAAATGTGTTAATTGATTTAAGCAACTTTAATGCGTTAATTTCGTAATATGTGTGCTAATTTTGTCCATTACCTCTCCAACAAGATGCAAAGAGTTGATTATATATTTAATTTGTTCATCATTTGTAGCGGGGTTAGCACTAAATATTTCATAATTAGTGGGATCCAAATAATCTAGGACATTGGTGTCTATAGTAGGAATATCTCGTATTCATTTGGTTCCAATACAACAAAAGAAGTCATTGAAGCCATTTCCTGTCTCATCACCAGCGATATAAGAATCCTCTTTATTGCTGAATGTAGATGGATACGCACTTCTTTTTGGCAGTATATTTCTATGTATTTTGTACTTTTGTTCTAATTCTCCTTCGTCCTTTCTGGGAAGCGCTGTGTCCACTTCAGGTTGCGTCGAGGGTCGATCGGGAGGAACACTTAGCTCCCTTTGCCCCTCCCCCTGAATTGGCCTGTGATGGCGGCTCTGGCTCTGAGAAGAAGGTATTTAGACACTCTCTGAGCCCTAAAACGGCCCGGGCTGTTGTCGACTAGACGTTGAGGCATTCGAGCGTGGATGAATCCCAGCTGGTGGCTTTCCAGTCAAAATATAATTATCTTATGGCGGTTGTATATTCATGTCGCACAGAATCATATCCGCATCTGATATCTGGACTGCTCAATAACAAATTGCGTTTCTAGATTGATAACCGCCATAAGGGCCGGTATATGGGCCGACTATAACTGGTTTTCCCTGACCGGGACACCGATTGCCTCCAGGGGCCCTCCACCCCTTGGGCTGATTCCACTACTGGGCTCTTTCTGAAATTGGCTATCACTGGGGGACCTGCTCCCGATACCAACTGCAACTAGGAGCCCCTGCTTCTGGGGCCCACTGCCCCCTACGGCCGAGTTCCACTACGGCTAACTCCATGGGCCTCTGTCTCTGAAACCAACAGCCCTTGCCCCTGGGAGCCGCTTGCTCTTAAGGACCGACAGTCTGGCTTCTTGTGGAGCCAAAACTCCAGGGGGCTTCCTGCTCCTTGGGCTCCTTGCTCGTGCCTCCCCCTGTTTGTGGGGTGCTCTGCTCGCAGGGGCCCCCAACGCCAGAGTCCGACTGCAGCTAGGAGGTTCTCTGGCTCTGAAAACCCATGTTCGCTGATTCTGACTGCCAGCAGGGGCCTCTGTTTCTTGGTCCACTGCCCCTGGGGCCGACTTCCACTTGGGGCTTCTTCCCCTGGGGGCCCCTGCTTCTGAAACCGACTACCACCAGAAGGTCCCCTGCCCGAAGGGCTGATTGTAACTAGATAGCCCTTGCCCTTGTGACCGCCTGTTTCTGGCCCCCTGCCCCTGAAGGCTACTACAAGGTGTCCCTACGACAGGGGGCTTCCTATTTCTTGGTTTCCCTGCTCGTGAAGTTCCCTACTCATGGGCCTCACTGCTCGCGGGGCTCCCAACGCCTGGGGCTGACTACAGCTTGGGGGGCTCTCTCTGGCTCTGAAGGCCCTTTGTTCGCTGATTCTGAAAGGCAATAGGGATCTCTGCTTCTAGACCCACTCTCCATGGGGGCTTCTTCTCCTTGGGCCTCCCTTCTTCTGAGACGGACTATTACTAGAGGACCCCGTGCCCCAAGGGCCAACTGTAACTAGGTGGCCCTTGTTCGTTGACCACCTGTCTCCTATGGCTCCCCGCCCCTGAAGGCTACTACTGGGGGTCCCTACTCCAGGGGCTTCCTGTCCTTGGGATTCCTTGCTCGTGGAGGCCCCTGGTCATGGGGCCCCAATACCTGGGACCAACTGCATCTAGATGGTCCACTGCAAATGGGTCCGCTTTTCCTAGGGACCCCAGCTGCTGGAGGCCCCTGCTCATGAAGGGCCCCTGCTCAAGGGTGCCCCAACGCCTGGGGCCCACCACCAACGAGATATACTTTCCTTAGGAACACCAGCTGCGGGGGCCCCATTTCATTTTAATCGACGAAACTCGACTTCAAAGAAAATGGGTGCATATTGGACAGGCCTGAAGAAGCAGGTCATATGGCGCACAGCTCTGCCCATTCACTGTAGGCCGTCGGGGGCCCACCCAAAAACCTGCTGGTGCTCTAGCACCAGAAGCACCAATGGGAGTTACGCCCTTGCTGGCCCCAAATGTGCAAGCTCAGCAAAGCTAACCTCTGGCAATAGAAATTGGACAGAGACCACTGCCCCCGTAGTGGTGGCGCGGTGCGGCGTGGCTGGTCAGAGATTCGCTGCGTCGTCAGCTGAGACCGGCCGTGACGTCACCGGCATCCGGCGGTGACGTCACTGCCGCCGACGACGATCAGTCACGGCGGCGGCTGCGGCTGCGGCTGTCAGGTCAGTCCTCGTCGGGCGGCGGTGCTGTCGGCCTTTCCATCGTGCACGTGCGTGAGTCCACTAGGGCAAAAGACGTCCTCGTCTCGCGGGGAGGCCCGGATAACCGGCGCTGGTGAGAGGAAAGAGATCGTCGTTGGCGTTAATGAAAATTGAGCTGGGTGGGAGTGAATATTTTAAGGCCTGTTAAGGAATGCAGGAGGATGCGTCCCTGTTCCGTTCATCCGTAAAAATGGGAATTGCGTCGTTACCAGAAAAGAGCACTTTCGCGTGACTGCCGTATCAAGCACAAACTTGTCTGGTACAATGTTTCGTATCTATGGACGTTTCCACGCATCGTGTGGTCTTGTAATTGTATGCTCGCTGTAGTTGCTACTTCCCATCATCGTTTTGTTTCGTTTACAGATTTTCTAACCCAATATGGCACCAGGTAGAGAACAGTGGCCAGAAGACGTGGGTATTTGTGCCATTGAAATATACTTCCCGTCTCAATATGTCGACCAAGCAGGTAATAGTCGAAGCTGTTCATGTCGCAAAAGTTCAGTGTCAGAAGTGGAACCGAGCTTAGATTATTTCATTGTTGAATTTATCGTTTCTGGGTGCTACACTAAAGGAGAATTACGATTAAAGATAATCATTGAAACTTTTAAAACTTGCCGTTTCACTTCTCCTTGTCAACCATCGAATATGATTCACCGTCCTAAAGTTTATTTATTTCGGACAATATTTTCATAATGTTTGGATGCACTCCTTTTTGGGTACATTGTCGGTCAAGTGTGGTTTCAAAATGTAAATCAGGACTTCTGGTATAATTTTTGACGCCTATCGACGCTGCTGCCCCGCATTATGTGGGTCGGCATCAACCTGATAAAGCATCATTTGATGCCTTATGAGGACAAGTGTGTCGTCAATTGGATCTTCAAAAATCTTACTCCCAAACAGATATCCGATCCGTTTGTGGATTGGACTCACAAGAAAATCTGGGAGGTTTTTCATCTTTATATGGATCTTGCCTCCCGCTTTTATCAAGTCCGTCGATTTTTGGCAAATGGTTTGGATTTGGATGAATAACAGTGGTATGCATGTTAATTGGCCTCGATTTGTCCCCGAAACTCCAAATATTAAGCGGATTATATCTGAATCATATAGTTCGTTACTTGTGTCTATAATGAGGTACATTTATGCCATCGCTCATCAGTACAGTACAAGTATATGGTGTATTAACTACTGTGCCAGTTGTGAGCGGCGTTCATTAGTCTCTCTATTTTTCCTTTCTGATGCGCTTCGGTGTGGACGCAGAACTGGAGGCTTTTGACGGCGTCTCCACCGGCAAGTACACAATCGGTCTGGGACAGAAGCGAATGGGCTTCTGCTCCGACCTCGAGGACATCAACTCCCTCAGCATGACAGTGGTGCAGAACCTGATGGAGAAAACCGGCACTGGTGTGTATGTACGCGGTGCTGGCTTAGCTCGCTTGGAAAGGGAGATGCACGAAGCGAATGTTGTCTTGCTCAATGATATTTTTCTCTGGTTCATCCGTTGTGTTTATGCATTTAATTATGCAGTTGCAGAATGTATGATGTAATGTGATATTTGCCTGTGTGAACTTGAACGTTTTGAGTTGGTGATGTTTTGCCCTGCACCAAACGTCAGTGATGCAACATATAATGTCGTTGGTGTTCCACTTTGCGCAGGACGTCAATGATGTAAAGAACAATGCCGAAGCTGGTTAGAATTAGGTAGACCGTATGCACTGTCACACTGCTAGCTACTTCGCCCACGTGCCTTAGAGCCGGTGAGTACTCTCTGTGCGCCGTTTCCGCAGCGTTCAGTGACATCGGGCGACTGGAGGTCGGCACCGAGACCATCATCGATAAGTCCAAGTCGGTGAAGTCGGTGCTGATGCAGCTGTTCCCGGCCGGCGCCGACACCGACATCGAGGGCGTCGACACCACCAACGCCTGCTACGGCGGCACGGCGGCGCTGTTCAACGCGCTGAACTGGGTGGAGTCGTCGGCGTGGGACGGTCGGCTGGCGCTGGTGGTGTGCGCCGACATCGCCGTGTACGCCAGCGGCAGCGCCAGGCCCACCGGCGGCGCCGGCGCCGTCGCCATGCTCGTCGGACCGCACGCGCCGCTGGTCGTCGAGAGAGGTGAGGAGTGTCGTCATAATGGAGAAACGTGATCACTGAGTAGCTCAGTTGCTTGATAGAGAGGTGAGGAGTGTCGACTGTCATCATAATGGAGAAAAGTGATCACTGAGTAGCTCAGTTGCTTGTTAGGTGAGAGGCCGGTGCTGCCGCACGGGCGAGGGAGCTGGGGGTATCAGAGTTGCCTGGAATGGCTGATAGTGTCTTGTGTACTAGCTGTGCGACGTGTCAGAAGCCGATGATGAAGGAAAACGGCTTCTGTTCTAACAGTTTGTCGCCCTCTGAAATTTTTAAATATCACGTTGATTATTCAGTGGTTCGACACCCTTGCATTTGACTGGCCCATAAGCCCTCTATCCGAAGGGGGCTAAGAGCCGCGGCGACCATGTAATTGACAACAGCAGGACCCGAGCTGTTGGCGTTGACTGGACCGTGGTGTTGACTGCTGGTCGTGCCGCTCGGCAGGGCTGCGGGCCACCCATATGCAGCACGTGTACGACTTTTACAAGCCGGACCTCAGCTCCGAGTACCCGGTGGTGGATGGCCGGCTCAGCATACAGTGCTACCTCAGCGCCCTCGACCAGTGCTACCGCCGCTACAAGCAGAAGGCCGCCTCCGGAGGTCAGTCCCTCGCTGCTGCACTACTGGCTCTGTGAATGGCTGGTGTCGGCAAGCTGTTGGCGTGGTTCTTACAGCGTTCTTTTGTGCCTTTTATGCTCAGTGATGAACGCACCTGGCTCTCTCAGTTCACACCTACGACATTGTATCGTATCCACTGAAACTTCATCAACAGCATCACACTCGGCAGAGCGCTAAGCCACGATTGCAAGAAGCATTTAATCCCTGACTAACGAGCTTCAAGGTACTTAGAGCTTATATATTCCATTTCAGTTTGTTTGCAATATTTAAGAAACGTTTTGCTATAATAAAAATGTATGCTCTAATTGTTCAGGCACTTTTCAATTGAAGCTTTTTTCTGCATAATTCAACAATACGGGACTACGTGAAATCAAAATTAGTGGTAGCAAGGACATTTTATGAAATGTTCTTCTTAAACTTTAAAAATGACTATAAACACGGGTTTTATTTGGTAAGTTTTAATTTTACAGTCAGCACCCTAGTGCAAAAGCAATTTTGGGACACTTTATTGTGAGGGTGTCATTTCTTGTGAGATGCGAATGTGACACATTGTGAGGATGCCCAGCTCCCTTGTTCGGTTGTTGATCTGCTGATCAGGTCTGTGCGCCGTGCCTTCCCGAGCATCCACCATACGCATAATGAACGGCCCTGAGCGGGTGCGCTGCGGCCATGCACCCCGTGGTGGGACGGGTGTGTCCAGCACAGGCTGGATCAGCCCGAATCAGCCACTGAAGCGGCTGGGTGGATTCGGCTCTGTTACATTACCCGTGTACACGGCATTATGTGCCGGGTTCGACGGGTTGAGATGGGGCCCGGCGGGAGACGCGTATCCGGGACTCGATTTGGGCTGGGTTGGCTGGGCCGGCGTTTGACACCTCCGTCCCAGCGCGGTATGGGGCCTGTAGGGTTGTGCGGGGTCGGCGACCGGGCCCCTCCACGGCGGCAGCGAGGGAATTAATCACCGGTAACCGAGGTCGCGCCCGACGGTGCTGCGATCCGGGGAAGATGGGATGTTCGGGACGGCTGTGTTTACAGTCGCGCTGCTGTCTCGGGAGGTGGTCAGGCCACTGTCAATCTACAGGCTGAAGCGGGTTTTTTCCACTGTCGAAGAGGAGGACAATATATTTCTCCTTGCTGTATTTTATTGCAACCCTCAGCTCTCGTGAGAAGAGTGACTCCCCGATCAGATTAAGAAAATCTTACTAAGGGTACAGATCAAAGTAGGATTCGGATGTTGTATTATGTTTGGGTGTAAATTCCCCTGATGACTGTAAACCGCTCAGATGTTTCTGTCCTTGGATTATACTGTGCTCGAGCTGGTGAATATGGACATTTTTAATATCAGCATTCCACGCCTACCCTTGCTTTGGTGACCACTCGATACCCCTGTACCTCACTTTGTGTGTTAAACAATTCTAATGCTCCTCGTTTATGTATTTACAATGGTACTTGAAGTGGTCTATTTCATTGTTTGAATCTATGTCTTGGTTCGTCTAAATCCTCGGGACAATCTTTCAGCTTCAGGGCAGAACAGTAACCGCTTAAGTCATCAGTCTCCAAACCCACCTTTTTCTATAGTTCGTCGGCAAAGACAGTTAGAGCTGTGGCGCGGGAGGGTGTTAGAATGTGCAATTTCCCTTCTGTGGTCCCGGTTTTGATTACAGTTCCTGACAGATTCCCTTCTATTCCCGTCTTCTTCAACTGATAAATGGTTGGCGACCTTACATAAAGTTTTCAGTGTACACCAAAGACTCAGTTGGTATGCGTTTCAGGCTGCGAGGGAACCCGTTTCAAAATCAGAAATGCAGGGAACGGCTGTTAGCTCGGAGCCCAAAGATCTGAGCTTGTAGTGACGTTAGTCCCTTCTAAGATGGCTAATGCCGGCTCCCTTTCCGTGTGTTGCAGGCAGCGATGCAGTCTCGGTGGACACCTTTGATGCCGTGCTGTTTCACTCGCCGTTTGGCAAGCTCGTGCAAAAGTCGCTGGCGCGACTAGTCTTCAACGACTTCTTGCAAGCTGAGGAGGCTGCTGTTCCTGACCTTTATGCGGGACTGGAGTCGTTCAGGTCAGCTTTGGCCTCACTTGTGTTGTGGGGAAGGCTACACATACCTACCTTTGTCGTTTTTTATCGCATATGTGAAGCGGGTGAATTTGTGGCGCTGTGTTCTTAGTGGTCCCGAGTACACTGTCCTCCGTGGTCCCGAGCTCGCTGTCCTCAGTGGCCTCAAGCTCTCTGTGTCATCAGTGATCCCGAGCTCGCTGTCCTCAATGAGCCCGAGCTCGCTGTCCTCAATGACCCTGAGCCCGCTGCCCTCGTGGCCCCGAGTTCGCTGTCCTCGTGACCCCGAGCTCGCTGTCCTCATTGACCTTGAGCTCGCTGTCCTCGTGACCACGAGCTCGGTGAGCTCAATAACCCCGAGCTCGCTGTGTCCTTAGTGGCCCTTAGCTCGCTGTCGTGTCTCAGAGCTTGCTGCGTAGACCCGGAGCTCACTGTGTCCTCAGTGATCCCAGTGACTCTCTAACTCCCTGCATTCTTAGGGTCACCATCTTGCTTGCGTGTGACCTGGCGCCCGCTTCCTGCAGGGACAGAACGTTGGAGGGAAGTTACTTTGACAAAGAGGTGGAGAAGGCCTTCATGGAGCGCAGTCGCGCTCAGTTCGAGGCGAAGACGCAGCCGTCGCTGCTGCTGGCCTCCAACGTGGGCAACATGTACACGCCGTCGTTGTACAGCTGCCTGGTGTCCTTCCTTGCCAGGTGAGTCAGTGGGCTGCACTTGCAGTGGCCCAGATAATCCAGCAGAAGCATGGAGAAGTATGCCGTTTGATCGGTACGCAGCTGTCTAAAGGATTCGCGCTTGTGTGCGTCCAACATCTTGTCCACCGATCTGGTTGTCCCGTTTAAATTCTTGACGAACTGGACACGGTCCTCCCACAAGGTCCTTGGGTTAGGGTCATGCTAGAAGTGGTGTTAGAAAACCCGGTTTCTGAAATAGGGGATATAGTAAAACTGATGACTGCAGTATGATTTTTCGGCTTTTAACAGACGCTGCGTGTATATATGTTTTTTATTTTGTTGAAACATACAGTGTAGAAATAATTTTGTCCGGGTCTGCCGCCGTGCTGTATCTTTAGTCTTTGGTAACTGTTAAAGGGAATGTGGCACCTTGGTCGAATCCTGGAATTTAGTGTAATTAGGCGTACTTTTAGTCAAAAATAATGAAACCACTCATGATTTCTCTTAAAAATGTACAATAAGCTCAATATTTGATTTTCAAAAATACTCCTCTAGAAAAAGAAACAAATATCGGACTGTGGATGATGTCACGATCTGGCAACCACTACCATACTTGAAACGCTTCAAGGGCTTCGATTGGCTGATGCTCATCGTGACGTCAGCATATGTCGTCACACCAGTAGCTCACAACAATGGCCGCCGGCGACGGGGGGCTGAGGGGGCTGGTGTCAGGTAGGTTTTCAGCTTTTTTTCTACGGAAATATCGAGTTCCAAGACAAATGAAATATGGAGTACCGGGTTTTCCGACCTGCTTTACAACTTGGCTATCTCAGTTAAAATCACGTTGTGAAGGTGCCACATTCCCTTTAACTATTCCCCCCTGGAAGCGTTGCGGATTAGATTCGCTGACGATACGACGCTGCCCTTTTGCTGGGCGTCGGGCTCTGCTGCCCGACCTGACCGTGAGCTGTGTGCTCCTGCCTGACAGTAAGCCATGTGAAGAGCTGGCGGGCAGCAGAGTCGCCCTCTTCTCCTACGGCTCAGGCCTGGCCTCGTCCTTCTATTCAATACGAATCGCGTCCAACAATGGTGCCGGGTCTCGCCTAGAAAAACTGGTGAGTACTTCTTCTCGGTACGAATCACGTCTAACAATGGTGCTGGGTCCCGCCTGGAAAACTGGTGAGTACTTCTTCTCAGTAGGAATCACGTCCAACAATGGTGCTGGGTCCCGCCTGGAAAAACTGGTGAGTACTTCTACTCGGTACGAATCGCGTCCAACAATGGTACGGGGTGTCGCCTGAAAAAATTGGTGAGTTTTTTTTACTAAGTACGAATCGCTTCTAACAATTGGCGCTGGGTCCCGCCCGGACAAAGTGTTGGGATGCTTCTAATCAGCATGAATCGCCTCTTACAATAGTACCGGTTTCCACGTCTATTTTTGGGTCTAGCTTCTCCATATGCCGACCTCCAGGTGCGAGGGTGGATTTAACAGTCGATATCAGCGCAGTTCGTGTGTTTATTAGGGCGGGGGGGCTCGGAAGTCTCTTGGAAGTCTTTTCATTGTTCTTATTAGCTATTCATTTATCTACGTTTATTGTTTTGTTGTATTTTTTTCTACAATTGCATTTTTCTGTTTTTCGTTAGATATGCCTGTAAAGTTTGACCTGCAAATCTCCATTCATTCAACGAATATAATTTGTGTTAAGATAATTTCCAAACAAAAACAAAAAAGACGTGTATTTTGCAACAAGCTTACATCTCAACACTTAAAATATCCTCTCCGACAGCTTCGCAAACTCACTTTCACTCTGCTGTCCTTCAATAATTATCGAACAGCGTTTCTCTTGTTCGCCGTGGCGTGTCACAAGTAAAATTGGCTGGCGTGTTGCGGTCTGCACGAATCCCACGCTATTAGTGCCGAGTATGCGCGTGAACTGGCCGTACTGAGAGCGATGCTGACGACCTAAGAGCGATGCTGACGCCGCGGTCGGAAGCTGACTGGTTGAATCGGGTGGCCGTGGTCGGAAGTGGGGTCACCCTGACACGGTATAGTGTCACAGGGGTGCTAGGCACCCTCAGAGGACCTGCTGAGTCGGGGCCGACCCGGGCCGCCTGTGTCATCACAGGTGAATGGCGAGTGCAAAAACCACGCACTGCCGCCGCGGCAGGCTGCAGGCGAAGGTGGTCTGAAGGTCGGCTGCTTCATTTGTGCCGTGAATGCTTGTTTGTTGTCTGTGAACACTGTCTCTTTGTTGGGACAGCAGTGAGCCTCATTGGGCTCTGAAAGGGCACAGCTGTGGATGCGTCTAAGCACCTACGCAGGACATCGCTGCGATCTGGATGTTTACACTGTTCAATCGGCCTGTTATCTTTTCTAGATCGAGGAGGCATCGGCCGTCGGAAAACTTTAACGCCTTCCCGAGGTTAGGTAGGATATTTTTGGGTAATTGCACTTTTTGCCGACGGAAAGGAAGTGTGCAGGTTCTTGTTCGGTTATTTTTATAGTATGTTTGCGGAAAAGTATGGTTAATAGGTCGTACCACGGGGATGAGGGACTGTCTCGCATAAATAGTACCGCTTTAGCAAGCTGACTGGATGGTAAATGGCCCGAAGCCCCTATACCAGGTTTGCATCCTCGTGAATTGAATATCTGCTGCTATGGATGGCGATGGGAACAATTTTTGGCCCTCCATGAATATGACAAACAATGATCATCGTCAAACCAAATCTCAGTTTTGTGTTCTCACACTGTTCGCAACATATCCCTAGTGAATTTTCCAAGTACACAAAGATACGCAAGACATTTCGGCGCGCGTGGCTGTGATGTTTGCATTACAACCCTGTATAGAGGAGGCCCCCTCCCTTTCGTTTCCGTGGTTTCTTTGGTCTGTGTCGAAGCTAGAGTTGAAAACTGCGGTATCATAACTGTGGCTGGCACGCAGAAATATTCCTGACACCGCTACCAACTAACGCAGCTGTTCTGGCAGCTCTGTTTTAAGTACCTTCTGTCAGTACCGTGCATTGTCTACTCTCTCATTGTTTTTCTTTGTTGTTTTTTATGCGGTTCGTTATAATACAGTGCCGTCAGATACCGATACTGCTTGGCTTTACCTTAACAATATTTCGATGCAAGAGGCCATGCCGGAAGAGATGCCCCTGATCACAAAGTACAGCAGAAATGAGGAACGGTTTAACTAGAGTTTCACTATATTATAACTTATGAATTTTCCACTCGCCGACTTTATTTTCCAATATGAATTTTACACTCACCACCAGAGCGCAAAACCAGCTTGATACTGTTGCAGCCTCGATATCGGAGTCGACGTACGTCCCAGGTACCTTTAAATTGTGCGTAGCATTCGCCGTGGGACCCAATTAAGCTGGCACTGACACAGGAACATTAGAATGTTTGTCATCGAACGTTTCTGTCCGCGCCTTACATAAATCTTCATCCTGGTCAATTTCACTGCAAGCGTTTAGCGTTGTAAATACTTTATAATTATAATCCCCCTTTGTAATTATTCTTTATAATTATTTCTTTATAATTATTCAGTAAAATATTGCATGCACATTTTCTCAAACAGGGTGAAAAGATAAGAAGCTGTGATTCCACTGCCCGGTTCGTTAAAATCAGTGGGGGCGTAGATGAGACGAGGCAGACTGGCCAGAGACATCCGACGCCTCATTCGTGACTACTGCTCGGTCATAGGACGGTTAAGCGGGATCACAAATGATTGTTTGGCTTCCGTGCGATGTTGTGTGGTTGTGCTGATGCTTTTTCCGTCGACGGAAGTGCTGAGAGGCGCAACTGCTTCCGTTACCGGTAGCTGTCCCGGAAATTCTCGTGGCGCAACGTTGGTTCTGAGGGTTTGCAACCATTGACCTCTGCCCGGGTGGCGAGTATGAGGCACCTTCGCCGCGACCGGGGAGGTGGTGGTAAAAAAGGCCCACTCCAGCTCGAGGACAGAAAAGGCAGATAAAACAAAGTTGGAAGATGCCTGAAAAAATAATCGAACGCTGGTCAGAAATACAATAAAATTTACGTTGGTCATTTTCCAATCCAGGTCGATATTGACGTCGAGGTCACAATTTGTAAAATGAGGTTTACGGGAAAAATTTTGTGTATCTTAGAAACTGGGACAGCTATAAATATGTTACAACGCCATCCGAAAGCGCTTGATCTACTCTTCCAGTGTCATACTGTCAAATTTCGTGTCAGGTCAAAGGCTAGGACCCTACAGGTCACTGAACGTTACGAATTCTGACAAATACTTTCTGTCTGCAGTATCGCGCAGGCTCGATTTCGCCGCCGTCTGCTCCGTCTGAGGGATGAGATATAACTGTTTTTCTTTTTGGGGTCGAGGTTCAAAAGATCTATCATGAGTCGAAAATTATCGGCTGAACTATCGGAAATCGCTTACTTGACCTCAGATGACCTCCCAGAGGTGACGGGCCAAATTCTTCCGACTTAAACCTCGGGAACTGCCCGCCGAGCCAATGACCAATGACGCTGAAAACGTCCAGTTGGTGTGAGGCGATCATGCTGTAATACACTTTTCGAGTTTTCCCATGGCCTACCAAGGGGTAGGTCATCGATCTGACCCGGCCTTAAGTCATATTATAGATATAAAATTCCCTAACAGCGGAATTTTGGTCCCAGCTACCCTCATGATACACAGGATTTGGACATGATTCGGTTGAGATTGGTAGCAGTTTAGGATAAAACTTTCTGGAGGTGAGGTCAGTTTACCTAGGCTTGTGACTTTCCCTGATATGACCTTGACTTAAAATTCACGGGAGTTATGGGGAAAGGATCAAACAACAGCTATACTGAGTACGACGAGCGTCGCCATTTTTCCGCCACCTAAGAAAAATGGAGGGTGGGGTCAAAATGCACCACGCAGGGCAAAGGTTAAAGCTTGTTCTACAACACGAGCTTATTTACATCACATCTGGTCCTGGTATCCCAATTGGGCGATAGGACTGTCCTTGGTTGGGACCATGGAGCTAAGGCTACACCGTGAGAACTTTGACTTCAATTGTTCGTTGCACATTTTCATTTTTGCAGTTTGCTTGGGTGCAGAAATGTTAAATTTCACTTAATAGCTCCTCAAATGCTGCATTCATTTATTTCGTAGATTTCTATTCAGGAATAATGACCAAATAAATAATAGCCATAGGGGTTAACGACGAACCAACTGCAAAGATTATACGGTGTCGCCAACTCTTTCCCCGTTGGGAGGGATTTGGGGGATCAGATCTACTTATTCAGAGGCTCCTCCGGGACTTGAACCCGGGACCGGTGACTTAGGAGACAGGAACGCTGTCCACTAAGCCACCCTAAGCCACCCATCCTCCAGGAATAAGTAATACTGTCCCACTACAATCAGTCGTAAATTCGCCATATGACGAAGGGAAGCATTTTTCACTTGACGATTTTTAACCCTTTGTTTTTATTATAGCTTTTCACTGCGTACATTGCAGTGAACCGGGCTAATTTTTGTCGAAATAACTATTTGGCGGTATGAAAAATATTGAAAGTGGAGCGGAAATATGGGGGTTTATAAGTCGGTAGATTATAACAAAGGTGTGTACCCTCAGTGCATTGTTTCTTTAAAAACCGCAGTGAGCTAGACATCGGATTTTTATTTTAACCCTTACGAAGGTGGTATTTCAATCTGATGATATTCACCTGTTCAATCTGATTATATTCAAATGTATGTTTCACCAAATGTATCATTGCACATTTACCAAATCTACCATTGCATATTCACCGAATGCCTGCAGGCCTGCGCTGACCCTGCCCTCTATTCCCAGCTGTCCGGCCTCTCTGACGTCACGTCTCGGCTGGAGTCCCGCCAAAAGGTGGCGCCACAGGTGTTCGCCGACACCATGCTGCTGCGGGAACAGGCGCACCACCAGGGTGGGTCTCGGCTGCGGGAACAGGCGCACCTCCAGGGTGGGTCTCGGCTGCGGGAGCGGGCGCACCACCAGGGTGGGTCTCGGCTGCGGGAGCGGGCACACCTCCAGGGTGGGTCTCGGCTGCGGGAGCGGGCGCACCTCCAGGGTGGGCCTCGGCTGCGGGAGCGGGCGCACCTCCAGGGTGGGCCTCGGCTGCGGGAGCGGGCGCACCACCAGGGTGGGCCTCGGCTGCGGACGTCCTCCCACCACCGTATGACGCTGGCGTCGTCCAGCAGATGATGATTGGGATATTGCAGCACACAGTGCCAGCAGACTAAATGGTGCAGCTCACGTTATATGCGGTCAGCCTGGCTCATCAGTGTGCTTGGTGCGCATGCTTTTTGGGTGTCAGCGATCGGTATTCGATCAGTCGTGCGTACGTGTAAAAACCTCGTCTGTCGACTCTGACTGAGCGCCTGTGTTGTTTCAGCACCGTACACGCCCAAGGGAGACGCGTCGGTCCTGTTTCCTGGCACTTACTACCTAACTGGTCTGGACGACAAACACCGCCGCACCTACGCACGTGTCACGCGAGAGTGACGTCACGGCACGTGCCGGCGCCGCGACCGCCGCCCAGCGCACCCGGGCCTAGCCTGCTAGCTCACATACTTGTATCCTGAATACTCAAGCCTGTGCTAGTTTGAGTGCGGAAGTGGGTGCACGCGTAGAAATAAAACCTCTGGAATGGATACGGAAGATGGGGCCGGTTTTAGACTGTGTCCAGGTCGAGGATTTTCTGTCATTTATTAGAAGTTTAATTTCTTTAGTTCAGACAAGAATATTGCGTGAAACTGCACATGAGAAAGAGCGGGAAAATTACGATAAATGGTGGGTGCGTAGCTCTGTCATGGCCAATATTCCATACCGAGACAGTTCCCGCGCTGTAAACCCCGGGGTTCAGCATGGTCGACGTTGTGCGCCTTCAGGTACTAATTTATTGGATTTCACAAAAATGAATCACCTGACATCCAATTTTTGTAAATGATTTACACAATCTTTATTTTCCGAGCGAGTTTTCATGTTCTCCGACGAACTGCGTAGCCTGGAGGGCCCACCACAATGGGAGCGTCCATTTTCTGGAGTTTTATCTCTGAGCGTGCACGTAGAACGAATAGCGGGTGCCTGAAGGCGTTGTTATTACTGAGCTGGTTGTTGCAAAGTACGAGGCTGTCCCAGGTACAAGTATTTATTACATTTGCTTCGTTGAGCTGATGAATTGAGTATAGGGTTTGTTACGAGATAATCATTGGATGGCGTTCAGCTGTTATTATTTTGTAGCAATTTAAATCATGTTTAGAACTGGGAGCGGATATCGGCAATTCTCATTAGGCGCGTCAAAACTTGATTTTTAGTGATTGAGACCCAAGATTGAGACCTTCCTACAGACATCCGCTTTTTCTACAGTCATTTTCCTGGCATGCTTTAAGAAAGTCACCGTCGCCACGTGGCTGCCATTTCCGTGCACTTTGACCCTCGATAGTGAACGGTTTGTGCTGTTCCCTTGCTTCAGTTGCCTGTCAGGATATTGTGCTAAAAATGCTTCATTTGTACTAGTATTCATGTATAGCGCAAATCAAAGGGCTTCAATCTGGCACAAAGAATTGCCAGATCGTAGGCCAATTTCACGTCACGCTGATTTGGAGACTTTTACGGTTGACAGAGGAAATTAAAATAAACGAAATATTGTGCTTATTCGCCACTTTTCAGCAGTAATAATGTCAGTCACTATTTTCAATAAGACTGCCCCTAAAACCAGTACCAGTACCGTCGGAATTGAACCAAGGTGTCACGTTGCTTGTAAGCTATCAGAGGAATCTTCCCCAATATATCTTTGTTTTATTCACGTAGGCCTTCAACAGCATTTAGTGCTTGCAAAGCGGCGTCGGCCATTTTGCTTGGCAGTCTGATTCCTGTCGGATTCTCCCACCTCGCAAACAGGGCTGTGTGGTTGAACTGCTGTTGAAATGACTTTTGGTGTTTTTCCCAAGGACAGCTATTGAGGCGTTGATTGGATTTTTAGTAGTTAATTTAGACGTAAAATGGCTAGTCGGAAGTACCCCCGGTGCAAGTCAGCCATCAGTGACAACTGGTTGGTTTGTGGTAGCTCTTTTGAACATCACAATCAATTCTACACAATCTATTTGGAGAGCCTTATTTTTCTGGAACGGATTTTAGGATTGTTCCCGACCGCGAAACTCGCTTCCAGGTATTCATCGTACCCTCACAAAGCCATTGCATTTTCACTACCTTATTTCCGCTTTGTCTCGAGTTTTCCAGTGATCCACCATTCTTCGCCTTCCGCTGTCCTACCCAGACATTTGTCTGACACTGGCTTGACTGTATGCGCCAATCAGAGTAACGCTCGTTGTTGGCAAGGCCAGTGCGCACACGCGGGTTCGTTTGGTTTGTTACAAAATGCTGCGTTGTTGCCGAATGAGTTGTTTTATGTCTCTACCTAGACCACCGAGGCGTAGCCAGCCTTGAAGCTGGGAATTCGTTCCTTTGTGCGCCAGTTGGATGCCAAAGGTAGAGAACGTGGTTCGGTTCGGTGACATTCCATGCATCGCTGTTTACGACGTTAAGAGACATGATGCCTGTAGCCGTGTTTTTCACAAGTATTAACCTTGTCTTATCGATTTATTTAGATTGGGATCTTTGATCCCAGCATGACTGTACTGCTGTTGAGTGCGTGCTTGTGGAAAGAACGGCCGCCCTAGTAGGCGGAGTGTCCGAAATGGTAGCTCGGGTCTGCCCTGTTTAGTAAACGTTTATCTCAAAATGGAAGCTGTGACGTGTTATCAACGTCTTTTGCTATTTGAACTGTTGCCTGTGCTATTTTTCTCCGACAGGTAGTCTTTCAGAACCCGTGAATAACTGCTAAAGTGGTGGTGGACGTCTGCTGAGATAGCAACGGTTCCCGGTGGAGTTGCTTGGTTTCGAATTAGTATCCATTTTATTAAGTTACCCATTTTATGATATGCTACACACATGTAGTTATATGCTTTCCGAGCCTATTTCTTGCAATTCATAGTCCTAGACCGGTTGATGCACTCTTAAACCTGCTATTGAGTTGATCTGCATCCCCAGTCCAAAACATATTGGTTTTGCTGCAAAACAAAAATGTTTTTATACGTCGTCTCAGATGCTTGCTTCTCACAAATTGTTTAAGGTTAAGCATTATTTCTAAGTTTCAACACAATCATCCTCCTAAAGACCTGAAACCTCACGAAACAAAGCAATAGCCATTAATACAAAACCAGCTTCCTCAGTATGGGCTTGCGTTCCCGAATATTTGCTGAAATTCGTTTATCAGGCCAGCAAGTGATCATGTTCTCAATAATGAAGCGTGTCCAAATTCCTAGCACATTTTCTGTGTGTATACGTTCCATGAATAGCTGCAGAAGATGTAGCAGCTTCCGAATGTGTTTACCCGGACCGCGCCACGATTGTCTCTGAACGCCCGTAGCTGCGCATGGTGGTGAAGGTAATGCAGGTGATGGTAATACAATATTTGCAAAAAAATATATTCTCTATACTTTGATGAGCAGGCAAGTTGCGTAAGGCACGTTAAATACCAATGGTCACATTGTACATACGTCGTGACTTGCAGCCTGCACGTAATGTCTTTTGATGGCGCTGTGGTGGATTCGCAGGCGGGATCCTGTCCTGTCCCCCTGTCGTGTCCAGGAACTGACACCGAGCCCAGTCGGAGAGCCCCACACTCCCTCTCTTCTCCCCAGAGATGACCAGCCGTCGAACGGACCCGGCACCGCCTCAGAAGTCCATGCACGGGTTGGGATCGCTGGTAAATTTATCCCAGATGAGGTACTGTCGCTCCGGGTTGACCTTGTGCGCGTTGAAAAGCTGCACCAGGTCGCAGTCGTCCGTCAGCATGTCTCCGCAGCTGAAGCCTGCAACACCACGGAGGGAGGCTGGGGTCAGGCTTCAGCAGGTCGGTGGTGGTCTCTCTCTCTCTCTCTCTCTCTCTCTCTCTCTCTCTCTCTCTCTCTCTCTCTCTCTCTCTCTCTCTCTCTCTCTCTCTCTCTCTCTCTCTCTCTCTCTCTCTCTCTCTCTCTCTCTCTGTCTCTGTCTCTGTCTCTGTCTCTGTCTCTGTCTCTGTCTCTGTCTCTGTCTCTTCTCTGTCTCTCTCTCTCTCTCTCTCTCTCTCTCTCTCTCTCTCTCTCTCTCTCTCTCTCTCTCTCTCTCTCTCTCTCTCTCTCTCTCTCTCTCTCTCTCTCTCTCTCTCTCTCTCTCTCTCTCTCTCTCTCTCTCTCTCTCTCTCTCTCTCTCTCTCTCTCTCTCTCTCTCTCTCTCTCTCTCTCTCTCTCTCTCTCTCTCTCTCTCTCTCTCTCTCTCTCTCTCTCTCTCTCTCTCTCTCTCTCTCTCTCTCTCTCTCTCTCTCTCTCTCTCTCTCTCTCTCTCTCTCTCTCTCTCTCTCTCTCTCTCTCTCTCTCTCTCTCTCTCTCTCTCTCTCTCTCTCTCTCTCTCTCTCTCTCTCTCTCTCTCTCTCTCTCTCTCTCTCTCTCTCTCTCTCTCTCTCTCTCTCTCTCTCTCTCTCTCTCTCTCTCTCTCTCTCTCTCTCTCTCTCTCTCTCTCTCTCTCTCTCTCTCTCTCTCTCTCTCTCTCTCTCTCTCTCTCTCTCTCTCTCTCTCTCTCTCTCTCTCTCTCTCTCTCTCTCTCTCTCTCTCTCTCTCTCTCTCTCTCTCTCTCTCTCTCTCTCTCTCTCTCTCTCTCTCTCTCTCTCTCTCTCTCTCTCTCTCTCTCTCTCTCTCTCTCTCTCTCTCTCTCTCTCTCTCTCTGTCTCTCTCTCTCTCTCTCTCTCTCTCTCTCTCTCTCTCTCTCTCTCTCTCTCTCTCTCTCTCTCTCTCTCTCTCTCTCTCTCTCGACTGTAGCTCCATTGTTGTGAATATTGTCTCTTATACCAGCCGGGCGTACTTCCTGCAGGTGCGACAAAGGCCGGGAATGACGCCGCCACGTGCGCACTGCGATATTACCGCCGCGGGAGAACGGTGTATCAGAAACGAACCAATGATAGAGTCCTATACCTAAATTTCCCGGGTAATTGACTGAGCAGTTAGTGGGCATTGTGATATAACCTAGGATGAAAATAGACATGTTCATTATATGTAAAGAAATCCGAAATAAGTTTTATATTTTAAATACTTTGAGCACGGCTGCTTTCCGATACAAGTTGATCCAATACACAGCTTACGCTCCGACGACACTTGACCACTTTCCCTGGGCTGCGTAGAAACGCCACCCAACTAGCAACGACTCAGCGAATCAGAAATCGCTAGTAAAAGCGTCACGAAGTGGGTAAGCGACAGCGCAGTCTGCCACTGTTGCCAGCGTTAACAATCCGCGACTGGATTTCGCGGTTGCGCGGCTCGCGTGGCAGCGGTCGTGCCAGATTCTGCGGCCCAATTGTCCGTCTGGCCGCGCCAGCCACATGGTCACGACCACATGACGCTCGGGAACGCGCCATCTATCGATGAAAAGGGGGAGAAGAAAACACCGCTCGGCGCCTTTCGAGTTTACTCGGTCGGCCACGGTAAATGGTCTCTGGCCCTGAGATTACACCGTGCGAGGGATTTTCCCAGCCGCAATCAAGTGACATCGTTTTTTTTTATTTCTGGCCTCCGTCACGATCCTTTGTTATTGGAATGTGCGTTCATTTGAAAATGGTGTCATGCCCGTTTTTCGGGATGAGGGTACCTCAGCACCAAAGTATACATCATGAGGTTCGCTCCATCATTCTTTCATCGATGTATGATAGCCGAGGCAAGTCCAGCCATTGAACTCCGTGCGGGTTTGCGTGTTTGGGCCACCTTCGTCAGGGTGGGGGTGAAAAACTCCCCTCTAGCTCGGAAACTAAAAGGACAAAGAAGATTCATAAGGTATTCGCGATCACTGAACATCATGCATTAAGCCTGCTTTCCACGCGGCTGACCCGGGTTCGAGGCCCGGCGGATTCCCTGAGCAAGGAACAATCTGGCTTTCGAAAAACCGTTTCGGTAGGGAAAGTTGCCGACGCCAAATAACCTCGGCAGTTGGTGCGTCGATGAACCCCAGAAATTATTATAAATGTCGTAGATACGAAAAAATCACGAATATAAATTGTAGTGTTAGATACGCTAACGGCAAGACTAATTTCCGATCGTTCGTTTGAGACTGGTGGAAGCCCACGCTTCAACTTATTTTAGAGGTAAGGTTGACTTGGCAGGAGTGAAAGGTGAAAGGATCATGAGCAGCCATACGAAGAATGACGGTGCTGGGCTGTGCCGATTTCCGGATTCCCGGCCACCTGGGTAAAATCTGAGAGTTCAAAAAGACCCCACCCGGGTGAAGGTTAAACGCGCTCGTTTCAGGAAAACCAGGACACATATAATTGGGCCTGGATAAGTCGGATTTTATACCCGGCTCAGCTTAAGGCGCCAGGAGAGGTCTGCACCTTATGCTGGTGCTCATACGCGTCGGAATGGGGGTCAGAGGGCCGCCCCTAACTTTCACAAACAACCCGATTTCAGCCAAATTGGGAATGAATTGGAAAATTATGTAACCAGATCATGCGAAAGGTAACAATAAGTCCAAATCCCGGTGAGTTTTTTATTCTAAAGGCGAAAATGGATAAGACTCACTGGCCACCTCCCTTTTGCTGGTGGCGACGGTTATGCCGATGCCACGTTCAGACACCAGCGGGACACTGGCCCAATTGAGTGTCCTTGACGTTCGTTGAAACCCCGTAGTCACAATGGCGACTTCCCGGCAACTATTAGTAGGAGATAATCTTCGTCAGGTCAGCTTTCAGCTGTCGTGGAGCTGCGGAGGGAACGTTGACGAGAAGACAGCTCACTGCAAACCGGAATCACGGCGAAGGAGACATGTGAAGTTCTCACAAAACCGCCGTCTGGTACGCGCCGCACGCCCGAGCTGAAAGCCATTGGGAGCGCGATACAATAGCCGCACCAATCGAGACGGGAAAAGCCGACATTACAAGCCAGACGATTCACGGCAGGGTCTAACGCACTGCTGAAACACGAGCAGGAGGCACGCCGGAGATCTGTCTGCGGGCTCTGTTCAATTGTGTGTAACGGGATTTGATGTTGAACACCTGGTGGACGGCGTGACCGGTGCTGACCCTGGCTCGGCGTTCAGTCGCAGCTGACGCCGTCCCTGCGAGCTTCCGAGGGTCACCGCCAGGCGGCGAAGACTTGCCATTCGCCTCAACGTCATCCAGCGGGCCGTGTGGAGATACACTGAAACTATTTCTACCCACCGTTTTCATGTGTTGACCGATCAGCCATGTGCAAAATCACACGAAAACCCACGGATCCCAAACATTTCTCGACGTGTACCCGGACGGCACTTCTCGTGTACACGTGACGTGCCTTTCATTGCCCATCCGGCCCCGCACTTTCGGAATAGCGTGTTTTTGTGTCCACCGTTAGCCAGACGGCGCCAGGGCCTGGGCATTTCCAGGACAAACGAGAATGTGAGGACGAACGAGGCAAGGAGCGAATGTGGTTGTCGATAGTGTCAACATTAAACCGATTTCCCTAAACTATTTCTTCGGAATAACTGAATTTTGGAAGCTGATTTGAGACGCTTCCCAAACCAATGCGGGCTTACGTAGCATTCATGGGTATAATTTGATCCAAATTAGCACATAAGCATAGAATCATCATCGCACAGATACGTTTCTCATGTGGTTTGACGAGAGCAGAGACCCTTCAAGCCTGATATCTACCGCAGCCAGCCTGACCCTGCCCTGTGATGGACTCGGGGAAAAGGAGAGTGTTGCTGGAGTCGGAGCCGGGTTCGATCCAGAGGATTCGACAGTGATCGCGGGAGGGAGCGTAACCCCGCAGTTACTGCTGTCCGTGTATGGCGGACCGCACCACGCGGGACTTTGCAGGTTGGTGACAAATGTTTGTATAGGAAACGGAAACCGGAGACCTGAGGCGGACAATACTGCTGGCCGATTCGTCTTCTGTTATCGTTCTTGCTGGTACCGATACAATTAGCGGCGTCTGATATCCATAATTCCACTCGGCTGCCTGTTCTGCATAGCTGTACATGTTCAGGTATCGATGGGGCATTATTTGAACTCCAAGCCCTTCATTGACGCCGGGACGCACGCAGCCTTCCGTAGCCCCCGAATTTATAGTTGGGGCGTCAGATGATGCCCGGTGTGACTATCACACTCTTTAAGTGCACACCCTGTGTGATTTTACGGCTGAGAGTGGTCGTTAAACGATGACCAGCCCAGGACTGGCTATTAAGTAGGATGAGCGTCCTGAGTGCAGGAAGCCCAGTCCTGAACCGATGGCGGCTATAGGCCGGAACAGTTAGGGAAGTTCCCAGACAATTTCCGGGAGGGGGATGGAACGCGGGCTCTGGTACGCACTCTCCAGCCGCGCCACGCTGTTGCGTATGAGAACAGACACTCCGGTCTGATCTTGGAAAAACTGGCGGGCAACTCCGGAAAGCAGAGTACAGCAGAGCAGTTGAGAACCAAAATAAATTGTTTGATTCAAAAAGGGTATGCGCAATCAATTGCAGAACCATCTTTGAATCAAAATTCATTCACAAGAGATACATTTCAAAACGGTAGTTTGAATGTGAGGGCGAGCTGAAAAGTTAGATTAGGTTATCGTACGGGTTTTCATCGTACCTAGGCGTGCATGAATCTGTTTGGCCCACTGCATGGTTTTCCCAAAATAAACTTACACTGGATGTAGAATTGATGTTTTGGAAACATGATTTTTGAGACAAAAGAAAAAGATCCTGATTCGCCAGGGCAATGCTCCTGCTCACAAGTGTCGCTGTAAAAACCGTTGTGCGCGATTAGGGCTTTAAACTGATCGATCACTGAATTTATTATTGATACACGTTTCTGCTACAACACCGATTTCCACAAAAAAACGTGATGGATTCGCATGACACCGGGCCGTTTCAACTCACAGAAATTGTGAGCCCAGATCCGAGACTCTATCCCGTTTCCCCCTCCAAGCTGCCGCTCCTCAGCGCTGTTGAAGCTGCGAGGGACCGGCCCTCACCTGCGTGGTGCTTGGGCGGCCAGGCCCAGGCCAGCTTGGCGCTGTAGCCGGTGATGAAGACGTCCTCGATGGGCAGGAGACGAATCCGCCGCGAGGCCTCGTACAGATCACCACTGAGGCTGCCGCTGAGCACGTACCTGGGGCGCGGGTCACCGCTCAGACCGGGGCGCAGGTCACCGCTCAGACCGGGGCGCAGGTCACCGCTCAGACTGGGGCGCGGGTCACCGCTCAGACTGGGGCGCGGGTCACCGCTCAGACTGGGGCGCGGGGCAGAGGTGCAGAAAGTATGCTGGCTGTCACAAACTCAATGCGACATATGCCTCCTCTGTCACACAGAGCTGGAAATAATAATTGCATACTCGAATACTATTTCCAATATGCTGAATGTCCTCTACCTGTCCCTTACTTTTTGCAGCAGACAAGGTTCTAGCACCATACCATTACAGCATGAAAGTAGTAAACTGAGTTTTCATTTATAGATCATGTTTTTGTTTTTGGAAGGAAAATTCCCAATTATGGGTCATTTTTTCCAGTATTGGGGTCATAACTATTATTGGCAACTCTGACTGCAGTTTCCCCAATGACATGCATTTCCTTTTTGAAGAAGTTTCCATTTTTGGAAGGAGTGTTTCCAATTATGGTACTTTTCCACATGATTACATGTAGCAATTATCATGAAATTAGTCATTATTGGGAACATACCTATTAATGGGAGTGTACATGTACACACAATTGGGAACCCTAACCACAGCTTCCCCCCACTACACATCTATCTCACATATCAACAAAAGGGAAAAATGTCAATGTCAACATAGTATTTGAATCTACCTAAAATGTGTTGGTAAAGTGGACCTTAGGTAGCATTTTTATAAACACATCAAATGCTTAAAATTTGCATCCCACTAACGATCATCACCTGCCTGATCATTCCTTTTTGCAGTAAAAACTCTGAGGCAATTAGCCTGCATAGATGTAAAATTATGTCTCTTGCCCTAATAGGTACAGAGGTATTGGAATTCACATACCAAAGAAAGATCCAATGTAGTCAAAATACTGCTTTAACTCCATGCAGTTCAGGTCCTGTGCGTTGCTTACCACCACTGGTAGTAAGCAACACACCCCTAACCAGCGTTTTTCAAAGTATATTTCTTTCTGAGATTTGCTGTGATTTTCTGAGATAAGAAGGGGGTCTACTCGGCCCCTCCAGTGCACGTTAGTTCCAGGCCCCTCTCCAGTGTGGGTGTTAACACTTTGTGGAGAACTGCATTAGCACACATTTGCTATCTGTACAATATTGATATGATAATTTGATCATGAAAACTCACCTGAATCACTGTTGTTGCCAGCCTGTTGCTGGCGCCAACTCTCCCAACTTCCTCCAGCTCCAAATCTATCTAACCAATCTAGGGCACAAATAAACTAAGGCACAAGCAGGCTAAGGAATGAAAAACCAAGCTTGATATGGGGAAGTGCATCAGTCTTACAATAGCCTACATTCATCTTAGATTAGCCACGGGCAGCAATATTTATTCTAGCTAGTTTTAGCCTGCACTTATCTTAAATATACCTAATGAATATGCCCTCAAAATAAGTGTCTAACTTGTCTTGTCGCTGTTGCGCAGTTTAAGTAGAATTGCTGCCCAGCTATGTTTATTTTCTCACTCACTTAGTACTTTTATTAGTAGCTTTTAGGCGTACTTAATACTAAATTCGAAGAAATAGGGGCCAATAAATCGAAGACACTCAAACTGTAAATATAATTTAACCTGAAAAAATGGACAGAAAAGTACTTAATAAAGTATCTGCGTTATCGTTAATGCCTTAAATATGCCTACAATCGTGTATTTCTCGAAAAAATTGACTGTCACATTTCCGGCATCTAGGCGACAACTTTCTGCAAACTACTAACAATCAGCCCCATTGGGCTGCATGTTAAAATCTGGCAACTGTGACAGCGGTTTGCGGGTTTTCTGCAGCGGGGGTCCCTCGTTTTAGTAGAAACTGAACACAGTACCAATATTGTATTACTAATGGTACGCTGTGCAATTGAAGAACAGAGCTGCTAAGTTAAAATATTCCCTACACGCTTCATTCTCTATTTCAAAAATATGGGGTTTGATCTTGAGCCATACAGTCAGGATCGCTATTTTGTCACAATTATGCACCTCAATTTTTGTAAATGTGTCACAAACTCCGGTAGCCGAGTTGGCAAGTTTCTGCACCTCTGGCGCGGGGTCACGGCTCAGACTGGGGCGCAGGTCACCGCTCAGACTGGGGCGCGGGGTCACAGCTTCGAATAGGGAGTGGGGTCACAGTTCTGATTGGGGAACTGGGTCATAGCTCAGAATGGGAGGCGGGATTACAGCTCTGACTGGAGCGCGGGGTTACAGCTCTGACTGGAGACACAGCTCGGATCAGGGCGCAGGGTCACAGCTCCGAATAGGGAGTGGGGTCACAGCTCTATCCGGGGCACGGGGTCATAGCTCTGACTGGGGATACAGCTCTGATCAGGGCACGGGGTCACGGCCCTGACTGGGGACACAGCTCTAATCAGGGCACGGGGTCACGGCTCTGACTAGGGAGCGGGGTTACAGCTCTGACTTGGGGGCGGGGTTACAGCTCTGACTTGGACGCGATTACGCAGTGTGGCTTTGACGGGGACGTGAAGGGACACAGGCTCATAGACATGAGTAAACACAGCCAGACTCCGAATGGATTTTGAGGCTACCACACTGATCGACTAGGTATACCTTAAGTGGCATACCTAGTCGGTATCGAAACGCGTCGCCGAACATAATTCTGGACGGAAAGCTGACTTGTTATATTCAAGCCTAAGTGACACGTGTTATAAGTTAGTCCTAATCTGTATCAAATCAACGCAATTGCTTGGTTCCTTGCTGCATCAGTCCAGTCCTATCTTCCTATTTCAAATCGTCGGAATGCTTTTGTATTTTCCTTTCGGGCTCTAATCAGCTGTGCATGCGCAGGAGAGCCTCGATTAATTCGCTTGCTGGGGCGCGAGGCGGTCTTACCCTGCTCCAGCGGTGAAGAGAGGATGGCCCGGAGGAGACGGCATTCCCTGGAAACTGATGGGATCAGGAGCCGAGTACTGCTTAATGCACCCTGCCGCAAACATCAGAATAGGGTGGTGGCTGCTTTGTTGAGGTCTCACAGCACGCGGTCAGTTCTAAATTAGATCATGTCAGTGAAAGTGAAGCTACACAAGACAAGATAAGCACCGTCATCTTAGCCCTTTCATGATTGGCCATGCTCTCCTGAGTTTTGTATTTATGTTGAAACAGCACTAATTGAAAGATACGCTTTGCTTACTCAGTCTTCATGACCATATCAGGGGGAGGTGGAAGGGTTGCATCACTTTGGACTCACAAAAAGATGAAGACATGTTTTTAAAAAGGTAACAAGTTTTCTCGGGGCAGACAGCCTAGGACCTGCGGTACCTGACGGCCTTTCATTCAAGCAATGGCCTGCTTATTTAGGTGCTGAAACAAATTTCCACTAATAACAAAATTTCAGAAATCGCTATTTTGCAGCTCACAGTAAAAAGCCAACAGTCACAAAGGCCCACTTTTTTTCACTGGTGACAGGAAGTGTTTAACGCCAACAGGGAAGGCCAACTGATGCATACAATGATTTAAGTTACAGTTGTTAATTCCTTTCGAAATCGCTCCTCTGGCCGGAAATGTTCACACAGTGCAATCGGTAACCAGTGTTTTATATACGCCGGCTTTCTATCCTTTGTCTTCTTTCTTTCGCATGCCAAACGGCTCAGCACAGCACGGGCGTCGAAAGGAAGGGGAACGTGCTCCCCAGCTCGCGAATCAGGGGGACGCTTCCCCAAACATATTCGAGCCCGACTTAGGTTTTTTGCATTCCATCACTATTATCTGCATGGACCCACTTAAATCGTACGGTCAATACTAGGCCTAGCTAGCCATAAGCGCCATATGCTTTCTCACCAAAACAGTTTCAATGTCAAATTTCAAGTATTTAAAGATTAATATAAAAGAAGCTCTACACGGAAAAACAAATGCAAGTCGTACAATTATCATTGACCCTGACATCACCTTTGTGAATGTAGCTATGAACGTAAATATTCAAGCCATCAGGATCTATATCAGTGCAGCGAGTTGACTGACCTGTAATAATCCGCTCCTCCTCGATCTTCTCCAAATGCGACTGAAGCAGCGGCAAGTTCCAGTATATATCATCGTCCGTTTTCACCACATATTCCGCTTTATCACAGTGCTGGGAAGCCCACCGCAGTCCCATGATACTCTTCAGCGTCAGGTTGCCGTACGAGTCGTAGAACGCCTCCTGGAGCACGTCGCCGTACTCGGCCGACTCGGCGTCGATCATGTCTTGCGGCGCGTCATCGGTGCGCCCCAGCAGGAAGACCAGGCGCGCGGCCAGATCCTGCAGGTGCTGGACGCCTCCCCAGGTGTCGCGGATCGCCTGTCGCCGCTCCCAGTTGTCGAACGTCGACGCCACCAGGATGAGCAGCTTGGTGTCGTCGGCGCAGTCGGAGGTTGGCCGGTGCAGTACCGCGAACGTTTGGTTGTTGCGGATCGGCTCCCCCTGCAGTCTCTGTCGTATGACGGCCTGGCGTCGGGACAGGGCGGTGGAGGGCGCCGGCCGCCGCAGCAGCAGCAGCCGCGCGCCGAGCACCAGGGTCACAGCCAGCAGCGCCAGGGGCCACCAGCGACGCCGCCACCCCGGGCTGCCGCCACTGCAGCTGCTGGCCACCCAACGGAGGCATCAGGAGAACAAGTCACCACGGCTGTGCTCTACATTCACATTTCGGCATAACAGCGACAAACAACTCATGCAAGAAAGGTGGGAGTATATTTTATTATATTTGATCACGGGACCAAACTGTGTAGTTCTGCACGACTAAAGAGAAGCAACTCTGAGGCCTGTGGGATGTTTCTACACAATTACAAACAAATAGCCAATAAACTTGCAGCGTTGAACGCGTTCATTGATACGCACCAATGACTGCTCATTAAAACATTGACGGGTACTTACCGCATCAGTGGAGTGCGGAGGCTTTCAGCTGGCTGTGGGGGGATTCATCTCGGGTCGAGCAGCCCCCGCCGTCGCCAGGGCTGCTGCGGTCGCGCAGGAGCCGGCTGGAACCGGTCCCGGCTCAGATGCCGACCCAGAGGCTGCCACCGCCGACACTGTGAAAGGTGCGCCGGTGACATGGCTCAAGGACGATTCAGCTTAGCCGGCGGCGCCGGCACAATACTCCGCGCAGAGCAAATCCGAAGGGAATGGAAAGGTAGTGAACTACGGTGAAGGGTCAAATCACACCCTAATGTTTCTGGCTGGCGACTACGGTTGAAATTTGTAAAACCATATTTGTGAAGATTTGCGAGAATTGGAGATAATATCGATTGAGCCAGCATTTGTGCCAGTCATATGGAAGAGGTTTAGTTATCTTTTGAAGACCACAACGCGTTCTGAGCATTAAAAACCCAACAAAGCTAGGTGCTTAATAACCATTGCCCTACCTAAACTCTCGCCCCGGTGGCAGGGTTTTGAATACGCTTAAGGGTTTTTCTTCAGCAGCAACCAATAACGGCGGCGCGAAGCGCCACCGTGCTTGGTGCATCTTATTATTGGTCAATTTTACAACTTTTTCCCAAAAATGTGGGTTGGGTCATCTCGGGTCAGGTCACCAGTGCAGCTAAAGTGACCTCACCTCCAAAAATATTTAAGATAGCATCAGTAAGAATTGGGTGAATTTATCGAACTGAAACTTATATCACATAATGGGCCTACCGAGAGTTACAAAATGATTCCGGGATTTTTTTCATATCGATGGCCTGGAGTCAGGTAGGTATGGATCTCCATTGGAAGTGCGTGGGGAAAAAGGGAAACAGCTGAAAAATGGTTATATTTCTGTAGACACTGCTTAGAATACCTATATACTCTCAAAACAGTAATTTTCCAGGTCCCTCTCCAGGTTCGTGTTGCAAGTTTGGACCTGTGCTCTCTGAGAGGTCATCCGGGACTACTTAGCAGGTTTTCAGATTTTGTTCAATTACTTCGCCAGAAACGACAATAAAGCTTTCATTTCGATACCGTGACATTTAGAATATGATTGCGAGTCAATTTATATTTATATTGACCAATGAAGGTACCATGGTTTCCTTGAACTGACCTTAGTTCAGGTCATTTTATATTTTTACCTAGTATGGTCATATGATACATCATTCGATTCGCCGTGACAAGAGGAAGAGAATGCTGCTTAACACGCACATTGACGGAGGAGACGGGTACTAACCCCCCTCGGCCTTCTTCGGGGTAACATAAAAACGGCGGCGCGTAGCACCGCCGCACACGCGCCGCCGCACTTGGCATACATTTCGCTGATCATTTCTACTACTTTTGTCAAAATTTTAAGGTTAGATCATCTCAGGTCAGATCACCAGTACAGGTCAAGTGACCTGACCTAAAAAAAGTTTAAGATAGCATAAGTCAGAGCAGGATGAACTTACCCAATTGAAATTTATTTTACATAATGCCCTCACCGAGTTCTCTAAAATATGTTCCTTTATTTTTATATCGATGACCTAAGGTCAGGTACGAGCCATGACCTCCCTTTGGAAATACATGGGAAGAATGGTTTTAGCTGAATAACTTATTAATGGCGATAGAGCCTTTATTGTAACTGCATTAGATTCACGGTGATTTGCGGTTCTAATGATACGCATTGTATGACCTTGACCTGACCTCAGGTCAGGTCAAATATAATATTTGATCTGGCAAGGTCATATTATAGGTATATCATTCGATTCGGCTTGCTGCGAGGATTCGAAGAGTTCAAATTGTGTTGCTTCTTCTTTACTTGTTCAGATGTAAAGACCGAAAACTTTCATTTACATGTTATCCCTATGACGGCATGTATTGACCTCTAGTAACCTCAAATGTGAGCTGACAAAAAATGGTACAAATATTTTCGATAGAGAATTGGATGGGCTACCCAACGCCGTTTACCGTTTTTCGTTATTTAGCGTGGTTTTCAAGATCTTAGGGGAGGGGCGGGTACCCCCGTCAAAGCAAAGGTAACTCAGACCCCCGTCAATGCGCGTGTTAAACAATGATGCTAACTCGGCTCTGTCAGACGCTAGAGCAAGAAATTGTTCTCTTACCTGTCACCTTCTTTGACCTGTCATGAACTCAATATCAACCTGAGTCAAAAAGTGACCAATGTACTTGATTCACTCTTATGAACTATCCGCCAGCGTTCGCGTCTTTTCGCTATTCTGCATAAGAGCCAAGATCGAGGGGGTGTTTTCCCCCTCCCACTCGGGCGAAGGTGGCTCGGAGGTCTACCGGGGCGGGTGCTAAATTTTCATTTAGTATAGGCAGACTTAGAATTTCTCATTAAAAGGAGATACGCGAAAAATTATTATTGTGGTTTCTTGCTATTTGAAAAATCCTGATAACGAAACTATCAATTATTTTTGTATCTTCGGCAAAATTTTGGGAGACCACTTACTTATTATCGAAATCGGTTAACAGTTTCGATAAAATGCCCATACTTACCCATGCTCATACCCATCACTTACTTTTCGAAAACTATTTAAAGTTGAAAGTAATGCTTTTTTATAATACAAATGTTCGCGCTCCTGTATTTGTATTTGAATTAATTTTAAAAAGTTTATAAAAACTACAAAATGAATTGGTTTGCCCTAGAAACGGATAAAACATTATTGCTAATTCTTCAGCGGTTTCGAACCTCGGGTCTTGAGCCATTTTCTGCTTCCACCCCAGGATTACAAACTGTTGCGTCAGATAGGTCACGTGACCCCGGTTTGAGAATTCCCAGGCTTCTGATTGGTTATTGTGATTTCTTTTAAGCCTATATTTCTGTTTGTATAAGAGTTTTTGTATGTTGTTTTTCTAAGTAATTTTTCTGTAGTAGTCAAGTTCTCATCACTGTTTAGGATAGATATGACCTAATTCTTGAGAAATTGATAGCCTTAGCCGTGTGTACGTCATATACATCGATATGGGTGTACCGGTAAAGTCGTCTAGAAATGTTGACTTTGAGGCAATTTTAAGGCATTTGCAGGCCGAATTCGCAAAATGGAATAGGACTTCTGAAACAACTTTTGTTACCTTTGATATAGCCAATAAAAATTTTTCCGTATCTCCTTTAACAACAGAATCACGCTCCTGAAATCCCATTCAGACACCTTCTAATAATGCCCTCGCTTCAAAGCTTTCCCAAGAGTAAACACATCCCATCGAGGCACAAAAACTACTGCTTCGCCACTACCAGGACAAGGTCACGGGTCGCCGAGCTCCACCGACCTCGCCGGCCTTTCTACTTTCGTTCTCTGTTTGCAGCATCATCAGATGACGCTTGGCCGCGAAACAGCACGAGCGCCCACATTGCCCGGTCACGAGGAACCTGAGGGGTATTAACGGTTCTGCCAAGGCAAACGCAGTCGTGACGGAGTTATCTACCCAGCTGTGTGCACTCATATCTTCACTTATATCACAGCAATATCTTGATTCCTGGGCATACTAATTGGACGAAAAATAATTCATTCTCGGTACATTTTTTCATGAAAGCTATCAGTAATTTTTAATTTGTGTTCTAACCGGGCCTGCACAATTTGCTCCGTTTTGTACCCGCACCCTGGTCTCGACGAGGTAGGAGTTTATGTCAACGTTGTATGTTGTTGTAGGTATGTATGTTCCTAGCCCTAATGAGGATGAACAATTCTAAGGGACGTTTCCTTTCCAAATTCGTCAATGGAAAATGCATTTGTCTAATAGCCCGGAGTCATAATCCAAATGTTTCATGTCCCAACTATGAAAACTCACGGGTGACAGATCGAGTTAGATCATCGCATCTCCTCGAACCAAACAGGGCTATGTATGATTCGTCATACTCTAATGCAGTGACAACTGAGAGAGGTCGGTACCCTTGTAGCAGGGGCGCATTTAAGGGGCAAAGGGGTGGGTTACCTCCCTTTGAGTTGGCGGAGGCGTCTCCTCCACGTTGGGCGCCTGGGATCCAGTAAGTGGAGAAACATACAACTCTAAAATATAAAAATGATGCAGTAGTCACCTCAAAGTTTAGTTTATAACACGACCCCGGTAAAGATCCTCTGTTTTCAGGCGTCCTCCATGATTTACACCCTCCCCTCTCCGCCACCTGCCCACTTTCACAGGATCATATTGACCGCTCTTCGGGCGAAATAGGATGTGTTACTGTCCAATACAAGTTTTGAAACACCCACTCCCTAAACGCACGCGAAACTGGCTCGATAGGGCGTCCGTCACAATACCTAAAAGAAAAAAGGTTTCATCCCATCCCCTCCCAGATCCGTCACTGGCTTGCAAATATATATCGTGACAACGAATGAGAAGTAATTCTGTTAACACACATAGAGATTTCGGTTTTATAAGCACGGCACATATTGGTTTCTACGAAACGACAAGTGACAGAAGAGTCGCCGCCCTTTCGCACCGAGGTATTGACAGCGGGAGGAAAACAGCCGATCGCGTAAATTGACAACATGAAGGTTTCGACAGGATCAAAACACCGGCTAAACGGTGCCGCAGTGCGAGCAGCAGCAGGTACGGGCTCTCGAACTCACCTGCGGCAGCTGTGGTCACGTCCCGATGTATGGTTCTCCCACCGTACCGCTCACAACCGACCTCGCAGCTCTCCGGTCCGGAGCGTGACACACACACCTCCTCACGCAGCAAAGCCCCACTGAGCTGGAGGGCTGTCGCGGCTCTGCTTCGACCCGGCAACTCACCACACCGCAACCGCCGGCGGGCACCGCGCCGGCCGCCGCAGTCCGGCCCCGTGCTATATGAGATGCCAACCTCCGAATCACCGCGCTCGCGAGGTATGGCAGTAAACACTATCTGACCGATTTTTGACTTTTGAGCCAGATCGTTTCCCGATGCTCCAGCGGAGCAGGTGACGATACGGGGCCCGCCCTATCTATCACAAGGCATCCGCCCGTGGCCGAAATCACTTTCACTGCAGAGAGCCGCGCGCCCAGTCGGCACCTTTCTGTGGCGCTGCTGCGGCGGCGGCCCGCGTGCCGTTCAAAGGGAAATCGGGAGTTGGCATCATCTGTAGCCGTGGGAATGGATGTTTCAACACGCGACAGCTGATCGGTCAGCGTCACAATCAGGAAGCCGGCCCACCCTCTGCTGGAAGGGCGAATAAAATCCAGAAAATGCTGTCGAAACCACGCCATTTTCGCGGGCAGTTGGAGGTTGGGACATACCCAGTTGCGAAAAGCTGGGATGGTGGACCGACTGCACACCCGCAAAATCCGACCAAGAGCTAAGAAACCTGAGCAAGAAATCCGACCTTAAGAGCCTGAACTCTGGCCCACTTGGAAAAGGTTTGAGCGCAAATTCCCGGGTGCTCCTCCTGAACTAGAGACGTTATCGTTTGCTTAGATTCAGGTTTGTACATTTTGGAAATGAGAGCCTCGTGAAAAACTTTTTTCTCGGTCTGCGATAAGAACTGCGGATTCTTTGTTGTTTTCTTTCCAAAGTATCGTTGCCTTGTAGCTATATTCCAGACTTTGTTCGTTCCTCCATGCCTTGCCTCCTCTCCTGTCTCTTTCCCCCGTCATTATTTTTGCTAAGGTTAATGGATGCACACAAAGGTATCAACATTCCATAGTAACATTTATCAAAGAGCGTCGTCATCATCATCATCATCATCGTTGTTACGCTATACAGCCCTGGCAGCTGGAGTGCCCTAAACTCTAACCCGGAGTTTAAGAGTGCACCAACAGCCTATGTCACATGGCGGCCACTGCACTAAATAACACACCTCCGTAGGGGTGTTAAAACGTCAAGTGATAAAACCAGACCACTGGGGGGGGACCAATCGGACCGCATACGATCTCAGGAACCGGGAGTGATTCGGAAAAAAATGAAACCACGTTGGAAGTGCCTTACCGTCTTCCAATCTGGAGCCGAGTTATAACCGCGATTGACTGGTCTAGCCACCCATTACGGCGGGCGGCCCCCAGATCTCGAACCACGATAGGTAGCGAAAACGGTAAACGGTGGGGCGCCCATCCTTCCATAAAATTTGAACATTTGTAGGTATTTAGGTACGAGGTAAACATGCCGTCATAGGGATACAGTAATTAAGTTTGGTCATACATCTGAAAGTAAGATGTGCAAACGACTTGAACTGATGAATCCTCGCAAAGCCGAATCGATGATATAAATTTACCATGCTGGTCAATCCTTGATGACCTGACATGAGGTCGGTGAGTCATTATATAAAATGCATATCATTAGAACCGCAAGCCCAGGCGAGTCTAATGCAACTAAATAAATGCTCTATCACCATCCGTACTAGTTATTCCGTAAAAACATTTTACCATGTATTTCAATTAGAGGTCATGCTGTACCTACCAGGTCATTGATATCAAAATATAAATTTAACTGGGCTTATATATGAGTAATAAGTTCACCCTGTACTAACTATTAATTAGGTGTCTACCTTATGGTGACCGGAATGTAGACCCCGGCCGCATGCTGGACGACCTGTGGATGACAGTGGTGTTGTAGGTCGGGGGTATGTCTAGTTCTAGTTTTAGATGTTGTGGGTCTTGAAAAAGTACTAAACCCGTAACATGTACACAAAAACTTCAGAATCCAACACGGAATCTGTTTCACATCACACACCTGGGTATGCGAATAAATTACATTAAAAAAGTATCCTTATCTTTCTCACCCCTTGCAAGTTACGAACTGACGCGCGGGTTCGAAAGTCGAATGTCGCGACGTTAGCGACTGTAAGGCGACGGACATATAGCTCATATGATTTTATACGAGTGTTAGCCTCCGGATCTCTCACACATTCCGCTCCGTCGTTTCACTCGATTTCAACTCAGTCAAATCCTCGGGTAGAGCTGCCACTTAACCCGGCATTGCCTGGGCTCTTTTCGCACACAGTGTACACAATGCTGGTGACCTGACCTTGGAGGACCTAACCTTACGATCTCACGGAAGTGGTAAAAGTGATGACGGAAAAGAATGGAAACCACGTTGGAAGTGCCTTACCGTCTTCCAATCTGGAGCCGAGTTTAACGCACGCATCGACGGGGGTCTGAGCCACCTTCGCTTTGACGGGGGCGGGGCGGGTACCCGCCCCCTTCCCCCTAAGATCTCGAGAACCACGGTAGGTAGCGAAAAACGGTAAACGGCGTTGGGTAGCCCATCCACTTCTTCATCAAAAATATTTGGACCATTTTTTGTCAGGTCATATCTCAGGTCACGAGAGGTCAAAACATGCCGTCATAGGGATAGCATGTAAATTAAGGTTTTCGGTCATTACATCTGAACAAGTAAAGATAGAGCAAAACGACTTCAACTGTATGAATCCTCGCGGCAAGCCGAATCGAATGATATACAATTTGACCTTGCTAGGTCAAATCCTTGATTTGACCTGACTTGAGGTCAGGTCAGAGTCAAATTATATAAAATGCATATCATTAGAACTGCAAAGTCAAAGCAAGTTTAATGCAGCTAAAATAAACGCTCTATCACCATCCGTTACTGAGTTATTCCGTAAAAACCATTTTTCCCATGTATTTTCAATGGAGAGGCCATGCCTCGTACCTAACCTTAGGTCATCGATATCAAAAATACCGGACCATATTTTACAGAACTAGGTAGGCCCATTATGTGATATGAGTTTCAATCGGATACGTTTACCCTGCTCCGACTTATGCTATCTAAAACTTTTTTGAGGTCAGGTCACTTGACTTGTACTGGTGACCTGACCTGAGATGACCTAACCTTAAATTTTTGTACAGAATTTGTAAATGAGGGAAAAGGTATGCCAAGTACGGCGGCGCTACGCGCCGCCGTTTTTCTGATTTCTCCGAAAAACCCGAGGAGGGGGGCCGGGTACCCCCGTCAATGCGCGTGTTAGACCATATCCTTCGACCCGTGACTGTCATAGTGGGCGACAATGGGTCAAATTTAGACCCATTTAAAATCAATTATAGCTCGAAAACCATTAGACCTAGAACAAAACAAAATAATCCAATGTGTTTATCGTGACCCAAGAATTCATCTAATATGCTTCATGACCTTGTAATGTCGCATTATGACCTTGACCTTATGGAAATATAAAACAATGACCTTCCAGGGTCATGTTGCATATCATTCGAATCATAGGCGTAGGAACGGGGGGGCAGGGAGCCACTACCCCCCCCCACCACACACACACACACACACTTTTCTGTGGGGACCCCCACAATGGATATGAAAACATCAACAACTGTAATATAAAACAGGAAACCAAAACGGACTATATAGCTTGCCCGGGAAACCTCTTATAAAGCTGACCTGGAACCTTGAGCTGACTTGAGGTCTTTTTAGTCGACCTGGGCCCCCTGGGCTGTTCAGGGGCCCCTGAATTGGCCTATGATAGGTATCTTATGAGCCAATCTGGGGCTTATTGAGCTAATCTAAGGTCCCTTGAGCTGCTTTTGGCTCCCTGAACCATTCTATGGTCCCTAAGCTGAGCTTGGAGCCGAGAACATGAGTGGAGCCTCTTGAGCTAGTCAAAGACTATATAAGCCGACCTGGGAGCCCCTGAGTTGAGCTGGGCCCCCAAAGCTAATCTGGTGCCCCCTGTGCTAAGCTGGGGGTCCTGAGCTAGTCTGGGGCTCACGCAGTTACAGGGCCCTGAGTTGAGCTGGGGGCCATGAGCTGAAGTGGCCTCCTTGGGGTTGTTCTGGGACGCTATATAGGGCGAACTGGGGCCCCTGAGCTGAGCCAGGCTCCTAAGGCTGATCTGTTCATTAGGCTAATCTGGGGCCCACGGTGCTGAACTAGGCCCCCGAGATGGTTTGAGACCCATGAAATACTTTAGAGGCACTGAGCTGGAACCCTTGAACTATGGTGAGACCCTTCATAAACCTTCTTGGGGCCCCTGAGCTGAGCTAGGCCCCTAAGAGCTAATTTGGGTCCTAAGCTAATCTGAGGCGCCACCCTACAGGCCTGCAAAGCGACGCGCATGGTCGCAAATACCATTTGGATCGGCAGGGAATCATTCGCGAAATACTGAGTGGGAGGGGTTCAATCGGACCCCCCCTCCCCTATCAGGCGGTAAAGGGCTGAGATGACGGGTCCGAAACACCTCAAGGCTGTTTGCGAAAACCCGCACTATCTTGAGCTGCGAGAAATTATATTTTTTTGGGAAAATGCTTATTTCTGCCCCGGCAAGACACAATGCACACCGCCACAATTCAATGAGACGTTTGAACAGCTACTTTCTTATATGATCGCTTAAATGTACCTGGAATACTGGTTCTCAATCTCAAAACTGTCTTTGGATACCGAGGGTTTTATTCTGCACTGCAAGTTTAATATATCCTTGGGCCGGCGTGAAATGAGACCAAGGCTGCATTCGAAATGGTTACATTAGTTTTGTTGCCTAACCTGTACACTTTTGTCGCAATTACTCAGTTTGGGCTAGTCAGAATGCACTCAAGCTTGGTGTGTAAGTAACTCCTAGTTAGGTTGTACAGATTGACTGCATAAGATGGTCAGATCACACCTGTGTAAGAAAAGAATGGAAACCGTTCACATCACACTGAATTTCAGGAAAATTGAAATCTCACAGAGCTGAAATTCACGACGTGGATTTAGGCTAATCCACAACTAGGCCAGCCCTGACTATATCGAAGATCCCCTTCCCTCCAAGCGCGCAAGTGCGTGGTACCGAAGCGATATCTAAAAAAAATCGCCGAGGCGGGGAAAGTTATGCAACCAGAGTAGGCTAAACGGTACACTTATAGCTATCTAATGGAAACCATGGCCTGAGGCACTACCGAATGCATGCCAGCGGACCTGCTCCCACCCGTGCCACTTCCAGAAACCATGATTGGAATTAACGAAAGGTCAATCAATCGGGAAGTCGATAAGGTCCGTGGTATTGGCTGACAATGACGGTCACACGTCGGAGCTGGGGCGGAAATTGTTCGTTCGTTTTTTGTTTACGTTTTGTCCACGTTGTTGCACAGTCGGATCTCGGGAACAAGCTATCTCAAGTCAGCATAACACTTATCTCGGAGGTAGCTACCCCAGCATCCAAACAAGCGATTCCCGCGATGGCGGGTAAATTCGGAAGCGCCCCACAAAGTACAAGGCCGGCAGCCCCGCTTAGGTCACCCACTCAGTCACTTACCAGTCAACCTACGTCGGATATATTGAGCGCCGCAGCGTCTCGGTAGATATAATACCAGCCCTTCACCAGTGCACTGCCACTGCACTGTTTTCTGAGAGAGCTCAAACACGTTACCGACTGAGTCATCAGGGCTGTGTTTTTATGTTTATAATGTTGTTCATGCATCTCGACAAGAAAAGTAAAAGGAACGGACATAACAAAAACAGTCAAAATTACTTTTTTTACCACTGCGATGACCACTCTGAATCCTAGTCAGCATGTTGTTTGGGCCAGATTCTATCTAATCAATTGCAAGTATACTCGAGAACTGTTTCAACGAGTGGCAGGTTGCCAGATGTCGCGATCTGGTCATATAGGTGGCGTGCGGTACCCCTACCTACGGCATACGGCAGCCACCGCAGCGTGCCGCTAGTGGAAACCAGGCGCCACTGAAAAGACTGTTTAAGAAACGGCGTTTCCCATTGTACCCAGGGGGCAAAGTGCCAAAAGCTGTCCGGCGGGTTGTAAAATGTTGTTGCACAGAAATGAAATCCCTGAAGATTCAGGATCATGACTTTGGGTGGACAACCGATACAGCGCCTACTCGTTGTCCGCAGGAGGTGCATTTGTCAAAGGATGCACGCGCAAAATCGGCCCTTGCCTCTTGAACTTAAGCGGCTTATAACTAGGCTAAAAAGACCGTTGGTGGCAAAAACATAGTTCAATTTTCAAGCTCAAAATACACTGCTTCTACACATGTCAGTTTCTGTATTCCGGTTTGGTCCTATCACGTCATTTTGGCACGTGCAGCTCAGCGAAAGGGGTGTACGTCAACATCCCTTCTGGCTCAAAACCCTTATCTCCGTATAAGTTAAACGAACAGCCGTGAAATTGCATACGTGTCGCTTAACATGTTCGGCATAATTGCTCCAACAATTGTTTAGACACCTGAGTTATTGTATGACGTCATATCTGAGCGCGTGCAAATGCACTGTTTTCAAGCCAATTGGGGAACTTTTTCTGAGATGTTAGCTTCTTGCTTCAGTGCACGTAACAACTGATTGGATAAGCAAATAGTTCCAAATGGTATTTTCCTGATTGAAATCAACCATTGTTCTCCATATTATATAGGAAATTGCGCAATGGGTGTTCTACCCAATACTCCAGCACGTGCAACATCGCCTGAGGGACATCGTTACACCCCTTTCAGTTAAACTCAAGTAGATTAAACTTAGTTCAGTTAACAAACACTAAATTTTGCGGCTAGCTCAGAGGGCATAATATGAGTTCAGGAGGCACAATAAGGGCTCAGGAGATCGACTCAGGGTGCATTATTTCAGCTCAGGCGGCAGCATATCTGTTCAGGGGGCACCAGATCTATTATCTGGGGGGGGGGGCCAGATCAGCTCCTATCCCCAGACCAGAGCAGGGACCTAGCTCAGCTCAGGGAGCACCCTATCAGCTCAGGGGACAAGGGATTAGCCCAGTGGTCCCGACCAGCTCAGGAGTACCAGATCAAATCAGGAAGCACTTAATTAGCTCAGGAGCCCCATACAAGCTCAGGGTCATCATCAGCCTTGACGGGCCCAGCTCAGATGAGGGCCCCAGAGCTGCTCAGGAAATCACGTTATCAACTCCGGAGGCTCAGATTTGCTTACTTGCGTATCTACTTGCTTTTTTATTATCAGAGAGATGCTTCCTGTCAGCATAATGACAGCTCTGTTCGTGAAAATACCGATTCTGATATCAGGGAAGCCACTTCTTTCTCTGACTGACAATTTCCTGATAATGCGCCATCGCAGATTGTTCGAAAAACTTCACCGTGGCGAACCTTTGTGAAATTTGATCTGATCTCCCACTCAACGTAGCATAAATTGTCTGCAATATTATCTTGGAAAATGATGCGCCCTGCATATTCTGTACTCAAATCACTGCGTATCCTTTCTTTGCTAGCGTGCTGAGCAACTGTCTTGCGTTTCTCGGGTAATAGTGACATTTTTGTCGCATTTTTGCGCCCATCAGAGCTGCTAGAACATAAACGTTGTTTGTTAAGGCTATGCATCTTGGTTCCAAGATACTTTCTACAAAAATACGCAGCTAAAATATGATAGATCATGATATTTTAATCAGGTCCCGCAATGTAATATCTATTCAGGACCCAAAGTCTACCAGCAAACACACCATTCCATCGCTTCAAGTCCATTCTAACCTCAAGCAACTCGTGTAAGACTTCTATACAATGCATCAACCCTGCGCACGAGGATTCACTTTTTTGCGGTGCCTCATTAACAACCCCATTGGAGATGACCTAGAAAATAATATATTTCAACATTTCTAAGCCTAACGTCTTACTTCCTAACTGACGAGATGTTCAATGTCGGCATTGTCCGCTGGCGCCGTTCTCGTGTTTGTTAGTGATTGGCCATTTGCAAGCTTCCCGCGCTATTTCTTTCGGTAATCTTTTTTTGGAAAAAAGCTCAAAGTCGACCTTCGTTAGCAACAGAAGCAAGCATGGTCTGGCATTTGCATGTAATATATCTTTGGACGTGGGCTATGAAGGTCAAATGTGGGTAATGATCTTTTGATCTCAACTCCTAGGGTTTGGTGCTGCAATGGAAGAGACCGGGCAAACACCGGGGTACCCTGCGCTACCGTTCGTACCAGGGAACATATGCTTAGGCGCACAGCATACCTATTCAGTTTTCAGGCGGGAGCTGCAATGCGGCACATAATAACTACAGGCGGACCAAATCACTCCCAAACATCACTGCCAATAAGGGTACTGCAGTGCGCTACATTTTGCATTGGACCACGCATATACATATGGTTTGATGAATGGCCAAACTTTTGCAATAGTCATTATAGTCTCACAAAACTTTGTGTTAATATATGAAACATGTGCAGCATTACATCTGCAAAATTTAGTGTTTGTTAACTGAACTGAGTTTAATCTACTTGGGTTTAACTGAAAGGGGTGTAACAATGTCCCTCAGGCGATGTTGCACGTGCTGGAGTATTGGGCAGAACACCCATTGCGCAATTTCCTATATAATCTGGAGAACAATGGTTGATTTCAATCAGGAAGATACCATTTGGAACTATTTGCTTATCCAATCAGTTGTTACCAGCACTGAAGCAAGAAGCTAACATCTCGGGCAAAGTTCCCCAATTGGCTTGAAAACAGTGCATTTGCACGCGCTCAGATATGACGTCATATCTCAATAACTCTTCTAGGTGTCAATTTTTGGGCAATTTTTGGAGCAATTATACTGAACATGTTAAGCAAAATGTGTGCAAAGTTTCACGGCTGTTCGTTTTACCCATACAGAGATAAAGGTTTTGAGCCAGAAGGGGTGTTGGCGTACACCCCTTTCGCTGAGCTGCACGTGCCAAAAATGACGTGATAGAACCAAACCAGAATACAGAAACTGACATGTGTAGAAGCAGTGTATTTTGGGCTTGAAAATTAATTATGTTTTTGCCACCAACGGTCTTTTTAGCTTAGTTATAAGCCGTTTAAGTCCAAGAAGCAAGGGCCGATTTTGCGCGTGCATCATTTGACAAATGCACCTCCTGCGGACAACGAGTAGGCGCTGTATCGGTTGTCCACCCAAGGTCACGATCCTGAATCTTCAGGGATTTCATTTCTGTGCAACAACCTTTTACAACACGCCGGACAGCTTTTGGCACTTTGCCCCCTGGGTATTGATCAATTGCTATCTGATCAGTTGGTCAATGGCTCTATCGTTTCCGAGACGCCAGCTCAAAGTGTGACAACAACGCCTGTCATGTAAGGAGACGTGTTCCGATCATGGGCACGGCAGTCTTCAGGCTTCCGAGCCACCCCGGAGCGCGCATTACCCAGGCGAAACTGGCCGCAGCCCCGGCAGATTATTCACTTCTCGTGATCAGCAGCCCAACTCTGCGTCTGAAACATGCTGATGTATATGATCATCCATTACCCAGTAACGGCGGAATGTCCGAAATTAAGGGGGGCACGATGGGCTTTTCAACCCATTTCTTTCCAGTCAATGTCATAGGGGTATTGTTAAAATGTATGCCTTAAGGGAGGAAGCACCGTGCCCCAGTTCCGCCTCCAGTGGTTAATGGCATTACCGGATCCTTCGTGGTGTTACTTCTCATAAGTTCCTCAAATACCATACTGCTTGGGGAGATAGCATTTTCTCCACTTTCCCGACTGGCTACGACGATTGCTTGATTATATGGAGTTCGTATAGCATTTTTCGAGGCACCAGTCAGACACCTGATATATCGTCGGATATTTCGAATGTCATAGACTATATTTATCAGCGATGGCAAAATGGAGTGTCTATCCGGCGCTCATTCTACAGGTTCACAGGTCTACCACACGTTCAAAACCTTAGAATCAGCGCCGAGTAGAATTTCCATTTTACCATCGTTGACGAAGAAAGTCCTACGACGTTCAAAGGCTCCACCAATTTATAATATATCTGACTGATGTCACTACAAATACTCAACAAACTTAATATGTTACAGCTGAATACGATTGACAAAAGGATATCGATTACGCGTAATTATAGAAACAGTGTGCACGTACAATGAATGCAAGCGGGCATCGATATGCAATGATTTGGAGTGAACTATCACACCAAATCTCAACTCTGTGTGTGGTGATTTGTGGTACGGTGTGATTGGGAGTACTGTCAATCGTGCTTAGATGCCGGGCTAAGGCCTTACCTCACGGAAGAATCTCTCTGCAAGTGATGCGTAGCAGAAAAGACTACACTTAAGGTAGCTGAAATTATTCATTGCGCTATTCAGCTAAGAAAAAACGGTTACAGTGACTTATTGGGAATACCTAAAAATGATTGTAGTCACTAAATAAATATACTGGTGTGTTTCTGCCATAAGCTGCAGCAAAAGTAAAACTTCCAGCACAAATACCGCCGACTTTCGTCATTATCTTCTTAGCGGATGATTTTCCTTCTACCCCACCTTCTGGACTGAACCCTTTAGACAATGTTTTCCATTAGGACTCGACATAGAAATCACATGTATTTTCTGTGGCGAGTCAGGTATCTACAGCAGAAGGAATCAACACACTCTGGAATCCACCCTCATGTTTGCTCCGTGAATGATGCACAAAACGAAATGGCGCGCGCAGCTCAGTCGCTGTCCCCACCATCAGAACCCCCGGACGCGTCGCTAGACGCAGGGGTGGACTCGGCAAGCTCCTCGTCATCGACAGCCTCCTCTTTTATGTCTTTGGTCGGACTTTTAGACGGACTTTTGGAAGGACTCTTCGAAGCTTTGGATTCAGCCTTAACCTTCTTCACATTCTTTTTGTCATCACCACTGTCTGAATCCGACTCGATGTACTCTTTGCTCTTGAAACCAGCACCTCCCCGCCCCCACTCGCACTAACGCTCGCACTCGACTTTTTGGGGCTCTTGTTTTTCGGGGTTTTTGCGCCACCACCAGCACCTGCTTTGGCGCCACCTAAAGCATGCCAGGCTCGCATTTCTTCATCATACTTGACCTTTAACTTTTTACTCTTCTCTTCCCACTCGGTTTTGTCCTTGAGCTCCCGCCACATCTCTCCCGCCTTCTTACTGACCTCTGTGACTGAGATGCCCGGGTTTTCCTCCTTGATTTGTTCGCGATGCTCATTGAGCCAGATGAAATATGCAGACATGGGCCGCTTTGGCGCGCCCGGGTCCTTCTTCGACCTCTTGGACGAGGTCGTTTTAGTGGAGGTTGTGCTGGCGCGTTTCCTTTCCTTCTCTTTCTTTTCTTTCTTTTTCCGCTTCTTGGCAGCAGAGTCGGGGTCGTCCGGATCACCTTCACTTTCAGTTGTCTCGGGATTGCTCTCAAACTCTTCGGCAACGTCGGAACCACCTCCATCTCCTTCTGGATTGAAGTCCTCATCAGTCGACTCATCTTCTTCGCTGTCATCCTCATCACGCTCTTCTCCCTCTCTCTTCATCCTCTCCAAATAGGGATCAGCAGCTTCGTCACCATCTTCATCCAGATCGTAGTTGGCACCCTTCTCCATGCCACCTTTGCTCTTGATCCGGATCTGCTTATCCTGTACGAAGCTGAAGAGGTTGCCATACTCTTCTTTCTCGATGCTACTGAAGGTGTGCACGATATCGTTCTTGATCTGAACCTCAAAATCAAACGTCCTTGTGCCACCGCCAGATCGGGCAAAGTTGACGGCTATGATCTCATCAAACCGAACGTGGATGGGAGGTTTGTGGATGTACATGAAACCACGCTCCAGTGGGTACAGGTAGCCAGCGGCCGCCTTGTACGAGCATGCGATGGCAGGTGTAGACGAGTGACCCTTGAAGGTACCGGGGACCGTTAGCTTCTTATTGGCTAGCCCTTTCGTTATCTTGCTGAGCACTTCGTACGATTTGCCTTTGATCTCCTTCGGCAGACGATTGTCGTACTTGTCCTTAAGGTCTTCTTCTGAGATTCCGAGCTCAATATCCATCTCGTCGTCCTCATCCAGATCAAAGCGCAGAATCAGGAAGTGGTACCTAGTCATGCCCTGCTTGATGGGCGGGTCCAGCGCCAGCACGAAATACGTCTGGCGGCCGTCGCGATGCGGCAGCAGAAACAGTCGCAGAATCGTACTGATGGGGATCTTGAAGTCGAACGTCTTACCGTGCATGTTGATGAATGTGGGGTACATGCCGATGTCGTAGCGACCGCGCGGTGTCAGGCACTGCACCTCGCGGAAGATGGCGAGGACATCCCCAGTGGCCGTCTCCACGCTGGCCTTCTTCATCACCTGGTCGTAGAACGCCTCAGTCGGGTCCGGGTTCTCGGCCGTCGGCGGCAGATGGAAACGCATTTCCATCAGGCAGACGGCCGCCTCGTCGTTGTTGTGGAACTCCAGCGTCACTTCGTTTTTACCCGTCTGACACTGCGACACGTAGCTGAGTGGCAGCTCGAACGCCGTCTGCTCCTCCACATCGAAGCTCAGCGAGTTACCCTTGAACACGGCTGCACCCCAGTTCCAGCCACGAAGACTGAGCTGCTTCGGCGCCACCTCTGCGTCGAACGTAGTCTGGAAGAACTTGGAGATCTTCTCATGCTCTGCCTCCTTGAAGCCGCCGAAGCGGTACAGGTCGCCGTTCTTCAGAAACACCCTCAGCGCCCACTCTCCGCTCATACGGTGCCAGTTCAGCAGGTCCACATCACTGCCGGCAAACTGCTCCGTTTTTCCAGACTTGCGGTACTTGAAGATGACGTCCTGGTCAGTGACGCGCAGCTTTCCCGGCAGCATGGCGCCCCGCTGTTCACACAGCGCATCGGGGTACTCGAGGAAGTCCATCAAGGCTCACTGCTCACACCCGCGTCTCCGTTACCAGCCCAAGTCTGCAACACAAGGAGTCGCGCGGTTATCTGGGAGAATTTTGGGTCAGGTTGGTTGGCCTCCACACAATGTTGAGTTTAATGCGATAGAATTTGTGATTTCTTACATATTTATACTGTGAACTCGAAATAATATGTAAATAAACTGCTACTTATCTAGAAAACACGTTTATTACAAAAATGTGAACAGGTGAGAAATGCAGAAATAAATAACTCAATTATTTCGTTATTTTTCCTATATATTCGACTAAAAAAACACCATGAAACAAAAACCACCATTCCACCCCAAGATTTGGCTAATATCAATTTATGCTTCAAAAGATGACATATCTGTCGATGGGAAAGCATTTCACTGTTCTTGCTTTGTCTTTGTAAGACAGCTGTCCACTCAACGCAGCAGTTTTATATGAGACTACCTCTCTACAAATTTCAAGTGGCGACAAGTCGATCATGGGATCACATAACGGCATATAGGGAATAAAATGAAATTTTTCGGGCTGATACACGTGGGTGAGTTGTTCATTTTGCGACTTGGAGTGCACAAGCCGGAACATGTGTTGCATCACATTACAAGTTATCGTGACATTAATCCTCAGACAGCGTGTAATAAAGATACAAAGGTTATTTCAACACTGAAACTCGACAACAATAGGTAACCTGTACAACAAAAAAAACTGTCCAAGTGCCTAGCCCAGGGGTGCCAACAGACACTTGCACTCGTTTTTGAACAGCCACCTCCGGGTAGTCATGATATCATGGCAATATCATCAGATTTAGTGTTCTAATATATCCAACCAAGCCACATCTGAGACAGGATCCTTAGACCTAAACCAACGCATGGAGGCCCCTGGGGTCAGCACTTTGAAAAGGGGGCACCTGAGACCAACACTCGAGTGAGGGGGAGGAGCAATCAGCACCCCGCACGACCCCTGCGACGAAAGCTCCGGCCGCCCCTGAGACCTGATCTGCAATCTAGCGCTTTCGATGAGATATTACAGGTGCAGATGCCCGTGGGTTATCAGTGCGGCCCCTGTGTATGCAAGACTCTTGGTGGCCCGGATGACAAGACCTATCAAATCTGGAACACATTGGATGGAAAAACAAACGGGAAAAGTTTCAGAATTGTACAGTTGTGAACTGCGTTTAAAGAGAGGGGAGGGTTTTGGGACACTGAGCCTAAGATGCAACGATTTTTATTAAATTTTCATAACTTTATCTACAATAACATAACCACTTAACGACCTCTTTCGATTTTCCCTCTCCATTTCCAACGGAGAGGCTGCGGTCCATACCTGGTCCTGGGCCATCGATGTTTAAAATCTCTTACCACATGTTTTGGTACTCGGTGGCCTTATTATTTGTTATGAATCTCAGATCAATAGATGAAACGTACCCTCTCGCACTGCTGCCACTTGGAATATTCTCGGATGTGGGACTAAATGACCTGACGCGAGGTGACCCAAACCTTTAACCCCTCGAAAAGTTGCGAGAAAGATCCAAGGATAACTGATCTCCAGTGCCGTAACACTCCGTGCCAGCTTTTCAAATGGCTTCGGAAAAGCACGAGCGGACGTTCAAACACCCCTTCCCCAAACCAAAGCAAGGGCACATTCGACCAACTCCACGATATTCCACCAGAATGTTTGGGCCCAATAAAATGAAGAAAACTAGTTACGATTGAGTTATATGTAACATGAACCTAATGATAATTTGCGCGTGATTTTTTTCTCCATCGCATCTTCTCCATCTGCGCGTGACACTTACTCCATCGCTTGACAGATTTTGTTTCATTTAATAAAAGTCACAGTCTCTCAGCCTCTGTGTTACAGCCTGGAAAAATTGTATGTGGGGTGATGTATAGCTGATGCGTACTAGTGTTTGGGCATTCCTGTGTTGATGTTGCAAAGAATGTAAGGGTTGTTTCACAAGACGAAGAATGTCTAGATGGTATCATTACAAAGAAAATGGCCGTACGTGAAACAGCATAATGCCTGCCGACGCTGAGGGATCTGGCTGCTGCAACTTTGCTCGCTGTTCGCCAGAACACTAAAAGGTGTGCTGTTGCTGGCCTTACGCTTGTTGTTCATTGCTGTGTTTGTGTTGCATGGCGTTGGCGTAAGCTTTGCATGCAATCTTGTTTGATAATTAGCTTTTTGTCTATGGCTGACAGCCTAAAAACAGCTCGTAGTTCGTTAAGTGAAACCTTTAAGACGTGAGTTGTCTTTACACAAGGGTAAGTCATCTTACATTTTGCTTGGGGTCCCAAGGGAGGAGAAACATCAGGGCGAAAAGTGTTCCCTGCATTGCATGTTTTTGTACATGATTGAATGCAAGGGCTTGGAATCATTGACTCTTGTAGCAAATGCACCAGCATGCTGAGCATGCTTAACAACACTACAGAGAAAAAGGGAAGCTTCAATGAGTGTCATTCAAATTCTAAAACTTTTTCATCTCAGTGAAGCATTAGTCATAGTCTTGTGAGAGCATGATTTTTTCTTTCCAAAGACAGGATATTGCTCGGGGAAATTTACTGGAAACCACCCATACATATAGGCTAATGTAGATTTTGACAACTTAGTATCTGCTGAAATTACTTACAGTAGAGCAAGCCCATGCAAGACATGAAGGATTATATTTTAGGTACATGCAGTCAGCTTTGAAATTCAGGTCTCACATTTCATCCTAAATCATTCACTAAAATGTTTCACATGACAATATGAAACTTATCACATGGAGACTCCCACAGATTGAGTCATATTGCATGTTAGTTTCAGGAATGGTGGGTGAAAATATTTCGTTAGGCTAATATTTTGCCATTTTTTCGTGTGAATTTCAAAAAATAAAAAGTGTGGGTGTCACAGAAACATCAAACATGGTAAATTGCCTACTGTGGATCAAGGAAAATAGAGGTCCCCTGACACCGGCATCTGTGGCAGTCTGGGGTCAGTACTTACTCACCTGCACCTAGCCTGAACAGGGCCCTTTGCCGAAGTTAAGGTCAGCTGAGGGGCTCCAGTGACCAGAGGGAACCCTTGGCTATGGAACTGGCTAGGCATTTACAGTGAGTTTACACCCCAGCACAGGAAAATCTGGCATACTGTATGCTTTAAAATTTGACTTGCACTGGCAGTGGTGGTAAAGTTCCAGTGGTGGTCAAGCAGCAGTTTATAGGTGAATGTTGGGGTAGAAGTACAAGGCATGATCCTTACATAAATGCAATGCACTGGTTAGAAAATAAACATCAAAATTAGGCAATGCTGATGGGGAATACAGTAGCTATAAAACAGGATTTGAACCACACTAGTCATGTGCGTCAGCATACAGGAAAACCCCCCCACATTTATGTTTCAATTGTCCCAGAACTCACAATGTACTGAAAGGAAATGTTTATTCAGAGAACAGGCATCACCTTCTGCTTTGACACCAAACGCAGCTCCCAAAGCCTATGCATCCACTGCCTCCCATTATTCCCAAAAGAGGGTCAGAATTAGTAAAGGGTCCTTGTTCTAAAGAGTATCGCTTTAGTAAATTGTTTTTTCTCTCAAATGTGTTTTCTGAGATAAAGAAAAATATAACTGATGTTTTTCAAGTGTGCCCTGCCAATGAACTAGTCTCTATGGCCAAAGTGCAATCCTGATTGTACTGCTGATGGAGTCTCGCAAGGGCTATTTCCCCACAATACCTATGCCACAGTCCATGCTGCAAGTATAGTACTTGAACCTGAAAAATCATCTATGTAAGCTGATCTGTGGTCCAGTACAGATCATATTTTGATCAGGGAAACTAATTGCATGAACACACTTAACACTACTCATGTTTAAAGTATCACCATGAAAATGCTTAAAATCAAGTTTAACAGGGCAAACACAAATGCTCAAGTTCTTCTTATTGTTGCATAGATATTGATGTGAATGTATTAGCATGAGCAATGCATGAGCATGAGCATGTTGTTATCGGAAAGACTTAGCACTGTTCCTTTCTTTTCAGCCCAGCGTCTTTCTATGAATCGGCTTCGTTAAGCTAGATAAATTGTAATGAAAAAACAGCTGATACTTGAGAGGCTTTATTTAGCTTAATGAAGCCAATTCCTAGAAAGACGCTGGGCTGAAAAGAAAGGAACAGTGTTAAGTCTTTCCGACAACATGCTCATGCTCATGCATTGCTCACACTAATACATTCACATCATCAGGAGCATGCATTTTCATTTAATACTGTAAGATAACTAAAAACCAACCACAACTTCTATTCTCAATCTTTTCTTTTAGATATCAGGGTGCCCACCCCAGTGTTGGTGCTCCTCTAAGCATCAGTTGTTGCCCCAAGGTTTCCTTACCTTACCTGCCCCCCACAAGATAGGCAAAGGCTGCCTTAAAAAGTACCTAGGTCTGCCCCAGTGTGCAAAGTATGGCATTTTCGACGAGATCTCGTCGGTGCGAGTGCCCTTGGAGACAGGACCAAATGATGCAAATTTAATCAACCTGGTGTGAATTTGCGAGGTTAGTGACACTTAAAATAAACAAATAATGGCTGAATGACTATTAAGACACAGGAGGGGCGTTATAAAAAGCCCTTAATTAACTGACTAATGATTGAGGTAGCATTGCAACACAGGGGTAGGAATGGGTGCATTTTCTCCCTGGTATGTGGCATATTGGTGCTAATTTTTGGAGGATGGTGGTGCAAGAATTTTAGATGGCTGGTGTGACTCATCTGGCCTGCTGCCATACTTTGCAGACTGGAAAGTAACAATGTACCACTGATACATGAACATTATCAAACAAAATGCCATAAGTGTGGTGTGTTGTGATACTTTTAACATTTCATTCTGCTGATGGCTTTTAACTTCAAGCTGCGCCCAGCTGATGCCACCAGCCTTATTGAGGGCCCCGTGGGGTATCATCCAGTGTGCAAAGCATGGCATTTTTACAAGATTTTGTCAGTGTGAGTGCCCTTGGAGACATGACTGAGTGTTGCAAATTTTATCAACCTGGTGCAAATTTGCGAGACTGGTGTGAGGAAGGTGACACTTAAACTAAAAAAATAATGGCTGAATGGTCATTAACACAGGAGGGGCCTTATCCAAAGTCCTTAACTGCTTAATGGTAGAGGTAGCATTGCATCATATGTGTAGGAATGGATGCATTTTTCTCCCTGGTATGTGGCAGATTGGTGCGAATTTTGGGAAGCTGGTGGTGTGAGAATTTTAGATGGCTATGCGACTCGTCTGGCCTGATGCCATACTTTGCAGACTGGGGTATCATGGCTGCATGTGCTGATGCATGTAGGTATGCTTCGTGTGTCGCTTAGTAGAAATACCATGTATGGACATAAGTATTCAATTGCACTAAAGCACAAAAAGTACTTGGGAGTCTTCGGAGCCAGGGCCTTCGGAGCATCTAGAAACACCAGAGGAAAACATTATGATAAAGGTAACGTCCCACCTTAAACTGTAGCAATGTTGATGGTTGGTCTCTTGAATCTCACTTCAAGCTATCGCTCAACCCACCTCATCTACTCTGAGTCCACCATTTTTAAGCACGAAGTTATCTCTCAGAGCGCATCAACCACCACACACAAGAAACTATCTGAGACAACACACCACTCTGAAGAATTCACACACTGGGGGAGCTGAAGGCTGATCGTCGCTCCCGCGCATTTTTAGGAATAACGCGCTTTTCAGATGCTGTATTTTTCTTACCGCCAATGAAAATAAAATATTTTAACCACGTTGGTTCAAAATCTGCCAATTGTTCGAGGTGAAAATTACTTTTAGCTCTTTTGCCTAGTTTATTAGCTAATTTTGAAAAAAAACTTCCTACTGAGCCTTGTGACAATCAGCATTTGTCATCTGTCACTTTTCTGCGGATTATTACGCATAACGTTTCTCTCCGCAAGACGTTATGCGTCATAACGTTGCACGTAAGGGGACTACGCTAATGAAATTCTGGAATCCTACATTTTCAATGACAAGGACTATTTTAGTGAAAACTGCAGGTTGCTAGGTGCTCTGGTTGCGGAGAGCATTTCTCTCCGCAGAAAAGACTGTTACCAGCCCCCATCGAAGTTAGTTGGCAGCACGGGCTTGATAACTCCTCTGGCCCATTGACATTGCATGTTAAAATGTTCATTTTGGAAGGTCTCCAGATTGCAAATTTGAGTGATCCCAGAAACAAATTGCATATCATCTGAAAACGCTGTCAATTTCCTTTTGGGTTCCGGAGTCGGTTTTATAATGCCCACAAAAACCTTCTCACAGGAGAGCAAAAACTGACACGATGTCGCGCCGCCATCGACCCCTCCCTCCCCTAGCGGTCGGCCGCGCAAGCGTAACCGTAGCGCAACTGGTAGAGCGCTCGCTTGGCACGCGATAGGTCGCGAGTTCGAGACTGCATGAGAGCACTTTAACAAATTATTCTTAGAGATGTTCTCAGAGATGCAGGGCAGAACCACAAACTCGCCAAGCGCGGATGGAGATGGCGGGAGGAGGTGGGGGCTAGAAGCCCCAAGACTTGGGGTCTCCCACACGGGCTCCTGGTTCAACCTAGATTCAAGTACATTACATGTAGCGATTGAAACTATTGTTGGACAATATATAACTTTTCTGTCAACTAGCCCATTCTGTCGCGTTAAAAAGATACCCGGGATGATTATCGGCACCTAACACGCGTGCTGCTAATGACTAATCGTCTTAGAATCGTATGGGCGAAGCTAGTCGGGTGTCCATTGAGCTCACTTGGTGCTCCCTGTGTCAAGGAAGCGTCCCAGTAATGGAGTTCCGATCTGAGCTCGTGACTATTTCAAATTAAGACTGTGAATCAGTGATTTAAGAATTCGAGGATCTTTGCACTCAGCGTTGAAACACTGTTCTCTATAAATGCCTTGACCAACCAATACAATATTATACATGGTGCCAGAAATAGTGGGATCGTCTTCCGTGGATTTTAATCCTCACAGTTGCGATGTACTAGGTCATCGCCATGGCTTTTCGAAAGCCAAGTGAATTAGATATGAACATGATAGACGGGAAAGGTCAGGGTGGACGGAAACAATCAAATAAGGGAACGAGAGCGGCGATCATCATGCCGGTTTGGAAAATAAGTACCTTTATTTATCGGGGAAGATCGCCCGCCGTGACGACAGGAACAGTCACATCCAGGGGCGTAGCCAGAGGGGGGCGGCAGGGACAGCCGCCCCTCCCTGAAGGCCCGAAGGGCCCCCTGAGGACACGAGCCGCGCGAAGCGCGGCTCGCCCGCACTGTGCTCTGTGGCCAAATTTGGCATTTTATACCAGACAGGGCCCTCTTAAGCCCTCTTCAGCGCTCTATTCTGTAACAAGCAGGGCCCTTTTTACCCATCAGGGCCCTTTTGGCGCTGTCGCAGGGGCCCTTTTCGGGGCGCCGCCCTCCCTGAGCGAAATCCTGGCTACGCCCCTGGTCACATCACGATATGGGACAGTTTAGGTAACATTGGGACACAGTCAAGCGGGGTAGCAGTTTTGTCAAATACAGTTTTAACTTGAAAATCTGAGGTACGATCAGGCCTCGGAGTGCAACACTACGCACTATCCCGAGCACACATATCGCAGAAAGGAGATAGCGATGAAAAGATTAAGCTAACCAGGGCACATTAACCCTCGCCCCACCGGGGCCATCGATGCCCCAAGGTTTTTTTCGAGATAGCAGAAGAACGCGGAAACGCAGGACCGTGGTTGAGGGCTCTATCTCTCACCTCATCACTTTCCCACCATCCCTGAAATTTTTTACCCCGAGTCACCCAAGGTCAGGTCACCAGGCGGGGTCAACCAAGGTCACCTCACTTCAACTTTTGAGCAATATAAGAGCTACGTTTCTCGGTCGATCGATTTGAAACTTCCTACGCTGCATGACACCGCCAGGGTCTACAAGGTGTATATCCGGGATTTTTCGATTTCGGGACATGAGGTCAGGTCACGAGGTGACCTCTCCCATTGAAAAAGCATGGGAAAAAGCTCTTATAATCTAAAAGCCACAAAAACGATTGAAAATGTTCGGCCTGCTCAGAAAAGCTTTCTTGGACACCCTTGCATGGATTCCAGGGGCAATTTTCCCCTATGACCTCTTCGAGGTCATCCAAGGTCACCAGATGTTAAAAACAGTATTTTGGCAATACATTTTGACCTAATTAAACTAGAGCGCTGAATCAAAGACCATCGTGTATGTCTCATCACTGGCTTTCGTTTGCTATACGGCAAGGTCACTTTTTGACCTTTGGTGACCTCAGGTCATATGAGGTCAAACCACTGGCGAGAGGTCATTACGTTCCACATAGCGGGAAAAGGTATGGCATTTTCCTATCTAATGTAATTTACCAAATCCCAATAGCTCTAAGGGCATAAGAGTTATGCCCAGTTTTCTTAAACATTGCATATTTGAGTGAAAATAGCCTATCGTGACCTAACTTGACCTATGGAGGTCAAATCATTGACTTGAGCGCCTAAACATGCAAAGTAATTTCTTACTGAATTCACACGAGGTTTCTAATGCACTTTGCGGATTTGCGCTCACTCTCATATCTTCCGAGTTAGAGGGGGGCATCGCTGCCCCCCGGTGGGGCGAAGGTGGCGCCGGACCCCCGGTGGGCGCGGGTTAAGGCACGATTCGAAAACGAATACCCAGTTCAAATTAACAGTGGTTCTTCTCAACACCATTCAATAAGGCACACCGTCTTTGCTCAATTCAGTCACTTATTCATCCACATGAGTAGTAGATCATTAGCCGAGATTACCGGCAACTCGGTTTGTGTTCATATCCGGCTGAGGAAGAAGCTATTGGCTCCAGTTCTATACCCAAAAAGGCAGCAAGCGGGCGCATCAACGGAGCAAAATCACAGAAGAAATATTCAAAGCGGATTCATAATGGCCCAATGAGCTCAGAGCCCCATCCCCCGAGGTCAAACCAGACATCCGCCACACGACGACAGCAGATGCACCCCGCGACCCCAAAACAGCAGACCATTCTTAGCACCCGGCACCGGGGAGCCGATGAGCCAGTCAGTGGGGCGGCGACATAGGCAGATCCAGGATTGCCGATCGGGGGAGGGCACCTTCCCAGGGGGGCGCCATCCGGACTAAGGGGCGCCACTTTTGACCGCCAAAACCTATCAGATGGGCGCAAAGTAATATCGGTGGGCGCCGATGTTCGGGTCCTGGGGGAGGGGCGCTGGGTGGGGTGGGAAGTGACATTTCAGGGGGCGCCATCGACCTCTCAGGGCGGCGCCGTGACCATTTCAGGGGGCGCCGAGGGTCGATCGGGGAGGCAGGTGCCACCTTTGCTCCCTGGATCCGCCTATGGGCGGCGAGACCAGACAGAGTCTATTCGCTACAGAAGCACCGTCGCGAGGTAACATATTCAGATCTTGAGAGGCATCATGGTGTCGTGCAAAGTTGTCTGGAAGCGGCACCAATGCGCCGTCCACGAAACGCGCCCAACAGCACAAACACCGGTGTCAAAGCAGTCTCGGTCGCCGGTCTCCCAGCAGCAGGTCCGTCTCTCCGGTAAGCGTGAACGCGTGGGGGCTGACCCCAGACGCCAGACCATCCTGCCGCCGTCCAACGCGCCAGCGGCAGACTCAGCAGAAGTTGTCAGACAGATGTCTCCCCTCAGCTCTGCAGGCGACATCCGGCGCAGCAACAGCGTCCTGGGAAGGTGAGAGAGGGACAAATAAGTGTTTTCGGGGGTTTAACGACGTACCATCTGCCAATGTCATACGATATCGCCATCTGTCACCCTGTTGGGAGGGAACTGGGGATACAAAACTTATTCAGAGGCTCCTCCGGGACTTGAACCCGGCACCGGTGGCTTAGAAGACAGGTATGGTACCCACTAAGCCATCCATCCCCCAAATCAGTGGTCACAGGGGCGGGACAGTGAAATGAAGATGTCCTGAAGGCGCAGTTTAGTTAACGAGGAACTTATGTTTTTATGATCAGGGGAAACTATGGGACCAGTAGCGGAGCTCGGTCGCAGCCTAGAATCCCCAAGGTACCCCGCCTAACCAGGCCCCGCCGTTCGCACAGGGGCAACCTAATTTGATTTTGAGCATTGGGGAGTCCCTGATCAATTCTGTAGCGATGCCACCGTTTGAAGACCATTGTCTTCAATTCATTTTATCTGTCTTATTTTATTCCGACAGTATTGGCATGGGTGTTGAAGGATCCCCTTCGTTGGGTGAGATCCGACATGACAAGCAGTTCCCCGTCGTGGGTTTTGAACCCGGGTTAATCCATGCTGTCCATTCAACTGATTGGAAGCCAAAGAGGAAACAAAAACCAGAAACAAAGAAGGCACTATATTCTCACTCTTCAGGTGCCCCGACACAGCACTTAGCAGCAGTTTCAGCTGCGCACCCTTTAGCACAGCCTCAGAGGCCCAGAAATGTTCCCCGTCGCGAACCTCACATCCACCTCAACCTGCAGCATTCCAGTTAGCTGTTGGTCTTAGGACGGTGTTGCATGGGGTACATACTTGGCATTCATTTAGATGCATCTCACAACAGAACAAACTGTATACCTAAAAATACGAGCCGGTTCGGTGAAGCCGTGCAAGCATTGGAATGCAAGTTTCCCTCTACAGGAGTCAGTCAAAACTGATAAAAACATATATACAACACACAGAAAATGCACACATGCACCCACATGAACATGGTGATTTGCTGGTGAAGCGTGCTGGCGTATGAGGATGCACCAGCACGATTCACCAACAAATTACCAGGTTTGGCAGCGCTCACGGCGAATATTAACGATTGGCAAACATGCCAAAATTGACTAGCATAAACAAGGAAATATTGAAGGCAGACGAGCATATGAACAATTAAGCGTCTGGTGAGGATATAAGCAAAAACTTGACTAGAAACCCAATCACAGGTGGCTTATTGAACGGCGAATCACACATCACTTGCTCCCAAGCTCATACGCTTCAATTTCGTCCAAAAAATGAACCCATGCGCAAGGCGAACTATCAGTTTCACGGGCTGTCAGCCTTACTGTCGGTGATGATGAATTTTTTTGGCTGACCTCAGCACGGATGCTTCGCGACGACCTGCGTTAAGGTGACTTAACCTTAGCATCGTTCGTGCAAACGAAAATGTTTTACGGATGGTTGGGGCCACATCTGGGAACTTATTATCAAGTACAGTACGGAATTCTGCCACGACACCTGGGCGTCGACTGAGTCCGTCTGGTTCAAGGGCGTGGTGACAGGAGAACGCCGCATCCATGGCGCGGTACTTCCTAAGGAAATCCTCTGTTGGGACTGTAAGGCCACCATGACTTAGTAGCCTGGTCCACAAGGTCTCAATGGGACCGTCATTTGAAGACCCCGATCGGTTACCTACAGCTGGGTCGTTCGGCCGCTTTCGGGCAACGTATCCAGCCATGTGGGCCAGGGCGCTGTCAGACACGGGCACGCCAGTATGCTGGTCGCATGTAGTTGATGGTGGCATAGCTCCTCGCACGAGAGTTTGCTGGGAGTTGATGAACTCTTCCAGGAGGCCTTCCACCCCTGGTCATCGGCGTCGGCTGTTTCACGACAGAAAGTTTCGATGTCGGCTGCTACATCGGAGTCCAGAGTGGCATTAACCTCCGTTTCAATTTCGAACGTTTCCCGAGACTCGATTTCCTCATATGTCGGCCCTACGCCAGGAGTCGAGCCGCTTTCTTCCAGAGGGTTGACACCACGCCGCATCGCAAGTTGAAGTGTCAGCAAGCGGACACGGGAGCGGGCCTCCGTCGGGCTTGGGTTTTGACTGTTTCCGCCCCGCGTTCGCACTAACCCGAAAAAGCTTTCTAGCCGATCTTGTGAGAGTCGACGCGTTAGGATGTATGTGGCTTCTCCGTGGGAATTTTTCATATCGGCGAGCAGACCTCGCACCGACCGAATCGTGACAATCATACCCTTTTGAAATGGAAAGAGATAGGAAAGACCGTGAGTGTTGCTTCGCATGGCCTGGAGTTCTGCCAGGGTAGCCGAAAGAACGTATTCTTGATTCTCGCTCCCGGAGTAGCCTCGTCGGAGCGGCTTCGTGTCACCCAGAAAACCCGCATTGAGTATGTCGCCAAAGCTATCAAAGAGGCGAATGAACCTAGCCTCTCTCTGCTTCCCTGGGATGTATCGCTCAATTGCAGAGGCAGTGGTGGCGCTCAAAAGTTGCAGGGCGGGTCTCACCTTTTGTCTGGCCATACCCTTCACCTGTGAAAGTAGAACGGAGAAGCGTATAATACGGAATCTGGCTGCGGACATTTCCTTGCATTCATATAAAGAAACGCTTTACTAGACTTTAACATATTTTGCCTCGTTAAAATGTAATACCACCTACAAATATTATTCCAGGCTTATTCAATATCGTCCCAGGCCATACGGGGTCGCCAACTCTTTCCATGTTGGAAACTTTTTGGTGAGTTAAACTGCTCCTTGTTCAGAGAATATAACCGACCTTGAACCCGAGTCAGTCGTGTGAAAACCGACAGCGCTAACCACTACAACACCACATTCCCTGCAGCATCACTTAATAAGGTGGGAGGGTAGCTCACTCGCTCCATTTTTTTTCAACTTCATCATCATTATTCGTGGTTTAGGGCGCGCCGACAACAAAGGTCATGTGAAACCTATTTTTTCTCAACTTGCAAACTAATTCAAGTTGCTACTTTTAGATAATAGCAACCGCTAAACAACACTGTCACATAAGCAAAATGAGTTACGTGCCTGCACGTGTGTAGCCAGGTGACACTTGTGGAGAATCTTGTACTCCGAGGCACCATCAATCCCCACGACCTCGGTCAGGAGTTGGGAGTTGATGACACCACCATCACTGGTCCGGATGCCGCCGTCCAAACAGTTATTGCGGAGGCACTTCAGGCCATGCGGAACGTCGGCAAAGACCCAAACCTGTCTGCGAGGTTAGTAACAATATGACTGAGTAATTTCGTCACGAGCTGTGACTTAACCAGGGCTGAACATATTCAGCACCGTAAAGTACATGCAATGTATATGCCATTCCCGCAGAAACATTCACATGTTTCATAATTAAGACATTTATCGACTGATCTTCATCATTTATCCCACATTTCGTGAGTCTTATCTACCCGCAATTTCTTCGCGCAGAGGTATCGTACCAGATACCGCACACAGTGGTGTGGACTGTTTTTTGTTGGGGGGGGGAGTCCCCGCAAATGTCCAATGAAATCAAATTAGTGCTAAAATAATATTTCAGCTTTTTGTGCTTTTCCTGTTATGTGCTTAGAATGGTTCCCGACAGGACGTTAAACCTTTAGGAAGAATGAAATACACATTATTTTATACTATCAACTTTTGATAAAGCGATTATTGTCATTGTTTCAGATTTGGACACCCCCATCACCAAAAAAACAAAGCCCATGCGAGGTCTTTTTATTTTTGTTCGATTTATGTAAGGATCCAAGTTACTGTCCTGTACCTGCTAGGGTCGGCCGGGTTCCTGAAGGAGGTCTCTCCGGTGTGGGTTATCCCCAGCTGCTTCCACAGTCCCCTGTTTGACCCTCCTAAGTCACTAACGATGGCCACAACTAGGCAGTCAGCATTCTCCATCTCAGAGATGAGGGACGTGATGAGTTCCATGGTGACTGGCCGATCAAAATCAAAGAAGACAGGCAACTTCCAGCTTGTGAAGATACCTCCAGCCAGCACCACCTGCAGGTGTTTATGCGATCCCAATACTTGGTCGAGCTGCTGGTCGTAGCTCAGAACACCTGAAATGTCCATTTCGTCGAACATAACCATGCAGGTACGATCGCGAGGATTGAGAGGCTCCATCATCCTTCTAAGGAGCTTCATCTGCTGCTCGCAGGCTCCGGGTCGCAGCACGAAATCAGAGAGCCAATGCTGTAGCGTCGTAACACTTGGAAGGGGAAGGCCCTGACTCCTTAGCCATTTGTAAGCAGTGCGACTGGTGTGAATCCGGTAGTCTAGCCCCTTCAAGATGGATTCCTCATCCCAAGGACACGGGCGGACTCCAGTAGAGAGATAGCGAGCCTGTTGAAAACATAAAAGGTTTTATAACATTCACAATGACAAATTACCGTGCACGAGCTCGTTCTCTCAACAACGCTCAGCATGACTTTCGCAAGTCAAAATTTATTAAAAAATTCTATATAAATGAATTCCACACCCGCTGTCAATCTGTCAATCTATACCAGACTTCGAGCTCAGAATAAACTTCATATATTGGGGCCAAGATAACCATTTTTAATTTTCTGCATGTGAATCCTATCCGTAATACTTATGACGTTCAAAACACTATCGATGACTGAGATGGAGGTTGAGATGGAGGTTGGACCTCTTCTCTGTGTGGCACCTCGAGAAGTAGCCCGAGTGTGCGCGGTATGGGCGAGCGCGAATGGCTGTGGATGAGGCGGCCGTGTTCCCGTGTTAGCTGCGCGCCTGTGTGCATTTTCTTGTCTCGTTTTTCCTCGTGTTTTTTCCACCGCTCCTGTCGCTTTCAACGCCATCTTGTAAGCCGTTACCGGGTCCATCGAATGAAGGTAGCATCTCAAACAATATGAATGTACATTATAAGTGATATCTAAGCCCCATTACTTTGAGATGCGTATATTCTACGTTCGTGTTGTAGGAGTTGCTCGTATCATTGCGGGTTTGTATAAAATACTATGCTAGTTAAAAGTCGGATTTTGTTTAAGCCGCAGGCTAAAGCAGCCAGTGTGTATAGTCTTACATGCAGGGGCGTAGCCCGGAGTGCGCTCAGGGGGAGGGGGGCGGCGCCCCGAAAAAGGGCCCCTGCGACAGCGCCAAAAGGGCCCTGATGGGTAAAAATGACCCTGCTTGTTACAGAATCATGTCCTCAGGACCTCAGGGGGGGGACTGTCCCTGCCGACCCCCTTGGCTACGCCCCTGCTTACACGCAGAAACATATGGTTATCTTTCTTGGAATATGGCCCCCAAAACCTGACACTGACTTTGTATCCCACTGCGGCGAACACAACTGTTAGCCTTTTAGGGCTATGCAGACACTTTCTACTCAAGACATTTAATAGCAATTAGTACTGGATGAGCTGCGAAAATATTTCTGAAATTTAAACTTCTAATACCAAAGCAACTTTCAGAGCGTCGGAATTCCCAAATGCTTTGCACAGTTTTGGTTTCAAACATTTTTAAAGAATATTCTTCTTGGCCCGAGGGTAAAAAAACTCATACCCTTCTGCATCCTGGCATTGCTAAGCATTCCTTAAAAAAATTTACAGAAAAATACAAACCGTTAGACACTCAGACATAATTCAACATTTCGAATGTAGAACTCCATGGCACATCCATTAACAAAGTTATAAGTGCATGTCATATTCCAAGAAAGTATGACCCGAGTCGCCAAAACACTTCAAATTTAGATGCCTTTTTCAAAATTGTTTCGGTGTTTTAAGTTTTGAACCTTTCATGAACAAAGGAATAAGAGAAACACAGGTGACGAAATGCTGGTGTGAGCCTTCTGTTCCACACCAAAAAGAAAAAGAAAGGGCTGAGTCATTACATACCTTTGGACAATTATTTATATAATAACAATTTATTTTTGGGGTTTGTGAATGCGGGAACAGTGAGCCTGGTAACCATTGCCGATTGTTTCCAGAACCACCAGTGAGGGATTCGAACCCACGGCCAAGGCACTGAACCAGCAAACAGGAATATGTGAATGAGAGAAAATGAAGACGAAAAAAATTCACGTTACAAAAAGATAATACTAGAAATTTGTGTGCTTACATTCCTAGTCCTTAGTAAACATAAGCATAGTCAATAGTCAGAAGTACACATTGGCTTCAAACTTGTCTGGTTACATTGGAGGGTGGGGGATGAGACATCAAGATTGAAGAGCCTTCATCGTGCAGCAGTAATTGTAACAATTTGATAATTATTTCTGTACATACCTTGCAGGTATAAGGCTCAATGAGCTATTTCAAACATACCAAGACCAGGACTGAGAGAATGAAACACATTGGAAAGAGTAGTGTAAAAATATGCACCAAACTAAAAGGTTCAAGGATGCAAAATAAAGCAGTCATGGACAACAACTTTTGCGCACCATGAAATCTTGCTCCATTGAGCACTATTTGGTGCTCATGAGCACCTGGAGTCAAAACCGTTGGCCAAATTGAAGAAGAATCCATGAATAAACAAGCAAATCACTTTTGCATTGACAAATTAAACTGAGATTGCAATACAAACTACAATTGCTCCAATTGTACTTTTTGCAGCAGTATCTGCAACTACAGACACCCATGTATACTAATAAAAAGGGCTATATTTTTCAGACCCAGGCTTCAGGTAGTCAGCTAATGTATATTATGCCTGCTTAGTTTAGGCCCTTATTGTTACCATAAAAGATCACAAGAATCCATATGGCATCACCAGGGAACATATCATTATCACAGGAATGATTCTTTCCGTCTCCCTACACAGATATGGCTATCAAGTTGGCACAGTTTCTTCCTGAGTTGAACACAAAGAGCTCACCTGTTGGGCTGTGAACAGCTTTCTCATAACACTGCCACCCAGTTCACCCTCCTGTGACTGTTGATCTTGCCTGAGTCGAAGGTTCTCCAGCTCTAGGACACTGCAGCATTTGCAGCGGTTGCTGAAAGAAAAACAAAAACACATTATGGATGTCTCTAACTTCACCTATCTAAACACTTATGAATATTGTAAAAAAACTGGTTTGAACTATCCAGGAAGTTCCAGAAACTTCACAGCAAAAAACTTTCATGAAGGCTGAGCTTATTTGGAACAGGGCTAAGGACTTTAAATAAACAATATGATACAAATTTGGCTGGCGGAACTATGATTTGTTTCTCACTTCACAAATACAATGAAATGCTCAGCAACAAGTTTAGGGCAGTTACCATGTAAGGATGGGCACTCACATAGATTGAGATGTTTGCAAGATGCTGGAGGTATTTGAAGTCCTCTTGTGACTTCTGCTTGACTGGGCATGGCATATTGCAAGGTTATGAGCACCAATCTTAAGAGTGGGAACCGCATGAGAAGTCAGTTCTGAAGAAACATAGCATGATTCATCAAAATGCTCAGAGCAGACCCTAGGATCCTTCACATTAGCCATCTTTGCATCACGTCTTATGGCCTGCCACCATCTTGCTGCTCTTGATGCATCTTGAGGTACACGATGGAACTTGATATTTCTGAGGTTACAGTTCCCTGTACCAGTTCCATTTGGGCAGCCTGGGACTGCACAGTAAGGCATGATGCTGCGAGCTGCAAGAATCTGAAAAAGAGAAGAATTAGATGGAATGACACCTGATACTGAAGAAGAGCAGACAAGTTGTAAGGCAAGGTTTGACACCTGCAACTTTGAATTTTGCAATTATGCATAAGGGTGACTCAAACCACAGAAGTGATATGAGCTTGTTACCTTCCAAGAGATATTTACAAGATCTGTCCTTTATCATAGATAACATTGAAAGCAATCAATTTATATACTGAGATTTGCTCCAGTGTGCAAAGTATGACATTTTTGACGAGATCTGGTCAGTGTGAGTGTCCTTGGAGACAGGAGCAAGTGGTTCAAATTTTATCAACCTGGTGTGAATTTGTGAGACTGGTGCAAGGAAGATGACACTACAACCCAAAAAATATAATGGCTGAATGGTTATAAAGACACAGGAGGGCTCCTTATAAAAGTCCCTAACTAACTAATAAGAGAGGTAACATTGAATTATATGGGTAGGAATGGATGCATTTTTCTCAATCAGCTTGCAAACTATGACATTTTCAACAAGATCTCGTCGGTGTGAATGCCCTTGAAGACAGGAGCGAGTGGTGCAAATTTTGTCAACCTGGTGTGAATTTTGTCAACCTGGTGCGAATTTGTGAGACTGGTGCGAGGAAGGTGGCACTTAAACCAAACAAATAATGGCTGAATGATTATTAAGACACAGAAGGGGGCCTTATAAAAAGTTCTTAATCAACTAACTAATAATAGAGGTAGTATTGCATCGTTTGGACCGTGAACCGTGGACCTTCTGATGTGATCCTTTTGAACCTCAAGATGTGATCTGCCTACTATGATAATACCCATTTTCTCCCTGGTATGTGGCAGATTTGTGTGAATTTTTGGAGGCTGGTGGTGCGAGAATTTTAGATGGCTAGTGCGACTCGTCTGGCCTGCTGCCATACATTGCAGATTGGTTTCTCACTGGTATATGGCAGATTGGTGTGAATTTTTGGTGGCTGGCAGTGCAAGAATTTTAGATGACTGGTGTGACTTGTCTTGCCTGCTGCCATACTTTACAGACTGGGGTTTGCTACTGCAGCAGATTTTGGTCAAAACTTTCCACACATGACAAACATTCTTAACTCAAACACACAAAGAAGCACATTTAAATAACCATCCATGGTTATCTTAACAACAGCAAAAAAAGAAAAATGCAAACAAATATTTAAATGAGCAACACTACAACCATTGACTACAGACACCAAGATAATAGGTACATCCAAGAGAGAAAAGCCAGATACTAGCTTCTAAACCAAAGAAAGCTCAACTCATCCTCCTAAAACCACTTTGCTCCATAAATACACATTAGAAAGATCGCGAATATATCAGTACCAATCAATTGTGCTTGGTGGTGGAATCAGGCGTACAACCTCCTCCCGCGTCCAGTCGTGCAAATCAAGTGACAAAGGCCATTATTATTGTTGCCTTCGTATGTCAATAATGAGTACTGAGCTCGCGAGTTGCGCTCAAACATCGATAATTCATATAACGCGAAACTTTTTTTTTTGCCCACGCTCTTTTAGAGGAATTATCATATGGCCGCACGAAACTTCGGACTACCCGTACTCTATTACCCTGACTGTTACGTTCGACCTTACAGCGTTGCTGCTACTGGGTTGAGCATCACAGAAGTCTGAAATCTTACGTTTATGATGACGCCGATGACGCTGGTGAAAGCCACAAGTTGATGTCTGTTCTAGTTTCCGAGAACATTTCCCTCTGCAAGACGTTATACGTTATAACGTTGCACCTAAGCAAGGGCGGACGCAGACCCGAGTTTTGGGGGCAAACCCATGTCTGCCTCTCTTCCTGGGGGGGAGGGGGTGGGAGCGAATATTTTTTGCTCCACAGACCTAGTGTCAACACCTTTTTTCAGTGCTTGACAGACCTAGTATAAGCTACCTCTCCAAGTACATAATTGCCCTCGGGGGGGGGTCGGAGCAAAGATTTTTTTGCTCTACAGGCCTAGCGTAAACACCTTTTTTCGAAAAAAATCCGGCGTTTGGGGGCAAAAGATAGTTTGGCCCCCTCCAGCGCTTTGGGGGGCCATGGCAAGAATGGCCCCCTGCGTTCGCCAATGCACCTAAGGGGAGTAAAATAATGAAATTCTGGAGTCTTTCATTTTCAATGACAAGGATTATTTTAGTGAAAACCGCAAGTCGCTAGGTGCTCTGGTTGCGGAGAGCATATCTCTCCGCAGAAAAGACGGTTTGTTACGTTCGACCCTATGACGTTGCTATTACTGGGTTCAGTGACGGATCTAGGATTTCGTTAAGGGGGGGCCCAGGCTCGGAGGGCGCCGAACCTGGGGGCGCCGAACTTGAGGGGCGCCAATTTCAGTGGCGGATCTAGCCGGTCGGTTTGGGAGGAGCAAACCAAAGTCGAAAAGCAAAAAAAACGTCACGCAGTAAAAAGCTGCGCTACCAATATCATTTGCCCGTAGAATTTTGGGTATTTGAGGCGAAAAGCCAAAAAAACTTCACAGGGTGAAAAATATGGGCTCGAGATACTTCTTCCTATCCAAGGCTGGCTATACTATGACTTGCTATACTATGGAGGTCTGGCTATACTATAACTGAGAATTATTGATATTTACTCCATGATTCTGATGAAGGGCTGTGCCTGAAAATATAATCTTCAGTGTTTTTTACATTTCTGGATTCGAGGGGACAGGCCAGGGAACATCTTATCAACTTATGTTCTGTTTGAAGTTGAGAGTTGGAACACCAAAATCTTGCTTATAAACTAAGAAGGAGTAGGGGAAAAAGGAGGTCGATCGCTTTGGGGGGCGAAAACGCAGTTTTGCCCCGAGCTTTTCGTTTGGGGGAATGCCTTTTTCCCCTCCCCCTTGGATCCGCCACTGGCCAATTTAACACCCAAAAGGCGGCCAGTGTCAATGAAGAACGCGTTTAAAAAAGGATTTGTAAATGCTTATTTTCATTAAAGCTTCCTCTCAGTGAGGACATGTTCACGTTTACCATCAAGCATATTTCGGGCCAGCTAACGACTGGTACCGTGGTAGAAAATGCTGAAAGCACCCACTGACACTAATTGAAGCACGATGAGCAAATAATACAGTTATATTCGGTCATGGTAAAAACTGAGGTGTCGTATCCACCACCTCCACTTATCACAGTACTGGCTAACGGCTCAATACTGAAATACCCGATTGACGCTAACCTGAGCCTCATAGGCCGCAGAACCTCTGCGAGCCTGGGCCCCTGAGTTTTCGGTGACTTCGATGAAGTTATATCGATTCCCCTCAGCTGATCTGGGACCGCTTTAGTTAACCAGGCTCTCACACTGAACTTGAAACCTATATGTCGCCGCTGAAGCCTATTAAGCTTTTTGGGCCCTTTTATTGATATAGGCCCCCTCAACCGGTCCTGGGCCCTCTGAGCTAAAAGCTGGAGCTCTGAGCTCTGAGCCCCAAGCTGGATTAGTGTCCCTTAAGCTGGTCGGGGTCCCCTGGGTTGGTACCGTTTTCGTTTAACTGATATAGATCCCTTCAGCTTGTTTGGGGCCCGTTGTGCGTATCTGGGCACTAGTTCGTCGAGGCACCCAGCTAGTCTGGCCCTATTAGTTTTATGGGCCTTCTGAGCTTCTGCAGGTTCCCCTCAGAGTGTCTGGGCCCCATGAGTTGAAAATTGAACCCCTGGGTTAGTTTTGGGTTCCTGAGCTTATTTAGAAACCGTTTAAATAGGTAGGCACCCCACGCTGGTCTTGAGAATCCTGTGTTGGCGCTGAGGTCAAATGAGCTCGTCGGGGGCCCTTATCTGGGGCCCCCCTTAACTGGCACGGACCCCTCAGCTGATTTTGGAGACCCAAAATCCCTCCTACCGGATTCCACCCACGCCAGATTTCCTGACTCCCTGAGGGCCCCTGGGGGGCCTTTGGGGATTTTTCCCGCGATCAGCGCTAGGGCCCCTCCCCGAGACAAAGCTTACAACATGTCTCTGTGTATATACTCTAGCATCTGCCAGAGTTGAGCTAGAATCATTTTTAGGCACACTTCGCTTCCTCTCGTTACGGCGAATCATCAAATAATGCATAATATGACTATACTAGGTCAAAACAAAAAAATGACCTGACCTAAGGCTTTGGTCAAGGTCACCATTTAGCCTAGCATAATCAGCATGCATATGAATCAACTCACAATAGCAGTAAAAGATGGTATCAAAATACTGGTTTTATCAATATTTCCTGCAAAGCAATTAACCAAAGTCTTAAAACCTGCTTAGGAAGCCCCAGATGAACTCTCAGAGGTAACATGTCTAAACTTGCAACATGAACCGATAAAGAGGCCTAGGATACCATGATTTGGGGAATCCGAAGGTATTCCAAGCGGCGTCTGCAGACATAGAGCAATTTTTCGGCAAATTTCCGTTTTACCCCATGCATTTTCAATGGAGAGGTCATGATTCGTACCTGTCCCTAGGCCATCGATGGGAAAAATCCCGCAATAAATGTATTAGTACTTTTTGGGCCCATTATATGGTACAAGTTTGAATTCGATAGATTCACCCTTTTCTTACTTACGCCAACTTAAGCATTTTTTGGGGTGAGGTCACTTGACCTGCACTGGTGACCTGACCTGAGATGACGCAACCTTAAATTTTGAGGGAAAGTTGCGGAATTGATCAATGATAAGGTGTGACAAGTACTGTGTCGCTTCGTGCCGACGTTTTTTCGTGCCACTGGGAGACCTCGAGGGGGTGTTCAAGCACCCCACCCCCCCAACGGGCCGGAACGGGGCTCGAATACTCTAGAACAGGGCTGAGGTCAAAAGGGGAAGGCTCTAAACAATGTCTGCAATTTTTGGGGTCAAGGTCCTTCATGGTCATTGACCTATTACGGCACAACCCAACATATTATGCCTAATGTACGCTATAACTAGCGCTGTGCCCAAGCTTACCAATAACCTTTGATCAAGCCTTGATCATCAAGGCCAGTGACCTTTAAAATTGACCTGTAACCTTGATCTAAACACTGAATAACCTTTACTTTGATATAATAGCATACGTCATAATAGGAATCGTAACATTATGCAACGTCATTTAGGGGCTGTCCAGGAGTACCTGTGCTCATCAGGGACACCTATGCTCTCTGGGGGGGGGGCCTTTGCTTCGATGGGGCACCTGTGCCACCCAGGGGCGCCTTCGCTCCCCAATGGACGCAACCTAGCTATCCAGGGGCATCCTTGCTGTTCCGGGGGTGACTTTGATACCCAGTGCCCAAGGGGAGCTTTTTCTTATCCAGGTTCACCATGATATTGAGGGGCGTATTTTTATTCAAGGTAACCTATACTACCCAGTGGCGCCTACCCTATGCAAGGGGCCCTTAGGCTATCCAGGGGGCGGCAATTTGCTATGCATAGGGCGCCCTTATGCTCTCCATGGGCTCCTCATTCAGAGGATGCCTCTGATATTCAGGGGCGCTTTTCCTATCAACAGGGTACCTGTGCAATCTTGGGGCTATTCTTATCAAGGGACGCTGCTGTTATTCAGGAATACCTACACCACTGTCGAGGGTCGCCTTTGCTACCCAGAGGCGCCTTTACTTCTTAGGAAATTTGGCGCCCGTGCTTTAAGGAGTGCTTCGGCATCGATTGATTGCTCTATTATTGGGCTTAGGTGCACGTGAACCTTGAGCTCATGTAGCGCCCATATTGTTGCTAAGGAATACTTATGCTATCAAAGGGCACCTTTACTATCCAGGGCTTCTGTTTTATTCAAGGCAGTCTGTTCTATCCACGGGCATCTGATATTTCGGGGGCGGTGCCTAGGTTATTCAGGAGGCGGTTTTTTTCTCCACAGGGGCGCACTATTGCTTTCCAGGGGCGCCGTTACTGCCCAGGGGTGTCTTTCTATCCAGGGGCGCATATGCTGTCTAGGTGTATTTTTCAATCACAGACATGATTGAAATACATGCCCCTACGTTATCCTGGGGTGCTTTTTGTCTCCGGTGAGGCGCTATTTTTCTCTTCCGGGCACCAGTTTATCCAAGGGCACCTATGCTGTCCAGAGAACCTTTGTTATCTAGGGCTGCCTTCGCTGTTAAGGGGCACCTTTGCTACTCAAAGGGAGCATTTTACTTTCCTGGAGTGCTTATTTCCATCTAAGGGGAACATATGCTATCTTGGAGCGCCTTTGCAAACATGGGGCGCACTTCTCTATCCAGGAACGCCTTTGAACTTGAGGGGGCGCCTCTGCAATCCAGGAGGAGCCCAAAATAGATGGAGAATAAGAATTCTGAAATAAGGCGCTCGAAAACTGAAATAAAGTGCCTAGTTATCAGAAAGAGGCGCTCATCTGCTGAGCGGGGAGGACTGCTGGTTGGTGAGAGCAGCGTTCTCGGAAACGGGGTGCACATACTGAAAAAGGCACCCGGTTGCAGCGATGGAGCACTAAGCCTTCAGTTATAGGTTAATGAAATGTGGTTAAAGGCAGCCCATGCTCAAATTGAGCTCTCGAACCCTGTAACAGAGCACGCGACTGTCAGACAGGTGTGCCAAACCATAGACAGTAGGGCAGCTGAAGATGGAAAGGGACACCTGTGATATCCTGGGGGCGCCTGTACTCTCAGGTGAGGCGCTTGTTTTCTTTCTCAGGCGCCTAGTTTATCCATGGCCGCCTATGCTGTCCAGATCATCTATTTCAAGAAGGGTTAACTTTGCTGTCCAGGGGCGCCTTTGCTATCCAAGGGCGCATATGATATCTGTAGGGCGCTTTATGCAGAGGGCGCCTAGGCTGTCCAAGGGCGCCGTCCTAACCAAAGGCCGCCTTTCACTTCCCTGAAGTGCCTATTTCTATGTAAGGAGTGCATATATTATCTAGGAGTGCCCTTGATATACGGAGACGCCTTTTTGTCCAGGGGCGCCTTTGCTCTTGAGGGGCGCTGCTCCAATCCAGGGTAGCTGAAGATGGATAAGGGACATCTATGTTATACAGGGGGAGCCTGTACTTTCCAATGGGGCGCTCATTTTCCTTCTCAGGCACCTAGTTTATCTAGGGAGCGCATAGGCTATCCAAAGGCGCCTTTGCTTTCGAAGGGGTGCCTTCCTAGGGGTGCCTTTGCTGTGCAGGGGCGCCTTTGCTGTCCAAAGCACTTGTGTTATCCAGGGTTGTCTTTGCTGTCCAGTGGCGCCTTTGCTATCTAAAAGTGCATATGATATCCGTCGGCGCTTTATCCAGTGGGCGCCTGGACTATCAAAGGGCACTTTTTCTATCCAAGGGTTGCATTTATTTTCCTGAAGTGCCTATTTCTATCTAAGGGGCTCCTATTCTGTCCAGGGCACCTATGTTTCCCAGATTTGCCTTTGCTGTCCAGGGACGCCTTTGCTATCCAAGGGCACCTTTCTTAACCAAGGGGCGCATTTTGCTTTCCTGGAGCGCCTATTCCTATCTAAGGGGCGCATATGTTATCTAGGAGCGCCTTTGATACCAGGAGGCGGCTTTTTGTCCAGGGGCGCCTTTGCTCTTGGGGGCGCTGCTCAAATGCAGGGCAGCTGAAGGTGGATAAGGGACATCTATGTTATACAGAGGGCGCCTGTACTTCCCAGTGGGGCGCTTGTTTTCCTTCTCGGGCTCCTAGTTTATCCAGGGGGCGCCTAGGCTATCCAAAGGCGGCTTTTCTATCGAAGGGGTGCCTTCCTAGGGGCGCCTTTGCTACCCAGGGCGCCTTTGCTGTCCACGGCACTTGTGTTATCCAGGGTTGTATTTGCTGTCCAGGGGCGCCTTTGCTATCCAAGGGTGCATATAGTATCCGTAGGGTGCTTCATCCAGGGGGCGCCTAGGCTATCTAAAGGCGGTTTTTCTATCAAAGGGGTGCCTTCCTAGGGGCGCCTTTGCTACCCAGGGGCGCCTTTGCTGTCCACAGCACTTAGGGTTGTCTTTGCTGTCCAGGGGCGCCTTTGCTATCCAAGGGTGCATATGACATCCGTAGGGCGCTTTTCCAGTGGGCGCCTAGGCTATCAAAGGGCGCCTTTTTCTACCCAAGGTGAGCATTTTATTTTCTAAAGCGCCTATTTCTATCTAAGGGGCGCTTATGCTGTCCAGGGCACCTATGTTACCAAGATTTGCCTTCGCAGCCCAGGGGCGCCTTTCCTAGCCAAGGGCGCATATGATATCCGTAGGGCGCTTCATCCAGGGGTCGCCTAGGCTATACAAAGGCGGTTTTTCTATCGAAGGGCTGCCGTCCTAGGGGCGCCTTTGCTGTCCACGGCACTTGTGTTATCCAGGGTTGTCTTTGCTGTCCAGGGGCGCCTTTGCTATCCAAGGGTGCATATGACATCCTTAGGGCGCTTTTTCCAGTGGGCGCCTAGGCTATCAAAGGGCGCCTTTTTCTACCCAAGGTGAGCATTTTATTTTCCTAAAGCGCCTACTTCTATCTAAGGGGCGCTTGTGGTGTCCGGAGTACCTATGTTACCAGGATTTGCCTTTGCTGCCCAGGGGCGCCTTTCCTAGCCAAGGGCGCATATGATATCCGTAGTTCGCTTCATCCAGGGGGCGCCTAGGCTATACAAAGGCGGGTATCTATCGAAGGGGTGCCTTCCTAGGGGCGCCTTTGCTACCCAGGGGCGCCTTTGCTGTCCAGGGGCGCCTTTGCTATCCAAGGGTGCATATGACAAATGACATCCGTTGGGCACTTTTTCCAGTGGGCGCCTAGGCTATCAAAGGGCGCCTTTTTCTACCGAAGGTGAGCATTTTATTTTCCTAAAGCGCCTATTTCTATCTAAAGGGCGCTTATGATGTCCAGTTCACCTATGTTACCAAGATTTGCCTTTGCTGCCCAGGGGCGCCTTTCCTAGCCAAGGGCGCACATGGTGTCCGTAGGGCGCTTCATCCCGGGGGCGCCTAGGCTACCCAGGGGCGCTTCATCCAGGGGGGCCTAGGCTACTCAGGGGTGCATTAGTTCCCCATGGCGCAATCTTTCTATCTAGTTGCGCCTTTTCTTTGCCGGGGCGCTTTTGTTAGCTTTCTAAATTTCATCTTCAACATTTTACTGGGGCGCAAAAGACCAGTAAAGGCGTCTAGTGTTTGGGCAGGGGCGCTTTGTCATGGTTTTAAGGAGTATGTGTTCATTCAAGTGGAATAAGTGGTGTCTACCACCTTGGCGCACGAAATGGGTACAGGCGCGCCGCTCATATCGGGCGCCTTCGGCGCTCGATATGAGCTGAGCTTTACTGGGGCGCTTCGGAGCTAAGGGGGGCCCGGGCCCCCTGGGCCCCCCTTGGATCCGTCACTGACTGGGTTGAGCATCACGAAAATCTGGAATCTTACATTTGTGATGACGCCGATGACGCTGGTGAAAACCACAAGTCGATATCTGGTCTGGTTTTCGAGAACGTATCTCTCCGCAAGACGTTGTACGTTATAAGCTATAACGTTGTTCCTAAGGGCTCTAGCTTCATGAGATTCTGTTCTTGCAATTTTAATGGCAAGGAATATGATGGAGAAAACCGCAAGTCGCTAGGTGCTCTGGTTGCCAAGGGCATTTTTCTTCGCAACTTCTCTCCGCAGCAAATCCACGAGTTACTCAACGTTTTACGTTATAACGTTGTTGTTACTGGGCGTAGAATAATGAAATTCTAGAGTCTCACTAAACAGACAATAGCAATTCTTTTAGTGAAAACTGCAATAAGTCTCTAGGTGGTCTGGTTGCGAAAAACATTTTTCTCCGCAATAATAATCCGCAGAAAAGTCACACCCCAAGTAGAACCCGCCAGAATCCCTTTGAACCAAAATCACTTGAAACCACTTGAACCTGGAAGTGTCTCTATCAGGTACTTTAACTTCGTCTCTATTGCTTTGCTTGAACCCTGCCTAGAGCCAAAACTCTTCTTGACCTCTCGCCGCTTGGTGTCGACGCTGGCTGTCACCTTAGCTATGTATTGTTATTGCGTCTGTCTGTCACCTTTGTTATTGCGGTCACACAAGTACACTAACTCCTCGGCAGTGGTGAATCCAGGGGAAGGGCATTTGCCCCTCAAAACGGAAATTTTGGGGTAAAACTATGTTTTCCCCCAAATCTGTCCAAACTACCTTTCTCTCTGACTCCTTTCTAGTTCAAACCAAGGTCCTGGCATAGGCGGATCCAGTATTGCCGATCGGGGGGGTGCCTTCCCGGGGGTGGGCGCCATCCGGACCAGGGGGCCGGCACTTCTTTTGACCGACACAACATCAGGTGGGTGCGAAATCCTATCGGCGGGCGCCGATTTTTGCATTCTATGGGGGTGGGTAGCGACATTTCAGGGGGCACCATTGACCTTTCAGGGGGCGCCGAGGTTTGATCGGGGGAGGCACGTGACCCCCTTTGCCCCTAGATCCGCTTATGGGTTTTGGCGCTTCAGCTCTCAACTTGAAACAAAACCAGTCAACTTCAGTGTAAACATTGGGCCTTGGATAGCGAAAGCAAGCATGCTGTGGCCCATAGGCGGATCCAGGGGGGCAAAGGGGGCACGTGCCCCCCCGATCGACCTTCGGCGCCCCCTGAAATGGTCACGGCGCCCCCCCTGAAATGTCGCTTCCCACCCCCCCAGGATGCGAAAATTGGCGCCCACTTATAGGATTTGGCGCCCACCTGATAGGTTTTGCCGGTCAAAAGTGGCACCCCTAGTCAAAAAGTCCTATAGGATTTTCAGAATCGTATAGGGTTGTATAGGATTCCTATACGAATCCAAATTGCATAGGACTAGATGCATAGGATTTGCTAGTCCTATGCAAGTCGCATAGGATTCATCGTATGGGACCAAGGTGCATAGGATTTGCTAGTATACAAGTGACAGGATTTGCTAGCCAAATGCAAGGGGAAGGGGTTAGTTGGTTCTAAGCAAGGTGATAAGGATTTTATAATCATGCACTGATGTGCTTAAGCCCATGGGCATTGAAAGTGAAGGGGGAGGAGGGGGAAGTCGTGGAACGATCGAAAATCAGGAAATGTCCCCTCCAATGAAAATTGGGCCTTTAAAGGCCCAATTTATAATAACAGATAATTATCTGTTTCTTTGCATTTTACCACAATCACCTGCAGGGGCGGATGCAGTGGAGGGGGCAATCCTGTCATGTCTTGAGTCCTTACATACCGGTGAAATTTTTAAATAGTTGCAGAAGATGTTAGAAAATTATATCTTTCATGATTTTACCCTGGTCATAGGCGTAGCCAGGGAGAGGGCAAAGTAAGCAATTTGACATCTTCCTCTCCGATCGACCATCAGCACCCCCGGAAGGATCGATGGCAGCCCCCGAAATGTCAATTCTCACCTCGATCCCCCTTCTCAGCGTGCGAGCTCCAGCGCCTCTGAGATAGAATTAAGGTGCATAGGATTTGGTAGTCATGTGCAAGTCGCATAGCCATCGCATGGGACCAAGGTGCATAGGATTTGCTAGTCCTATACAAGTTACACAGGGTTTGCTTGCCAAATGCAGAGGGAAAGAGTTAGTTAGTTATAAGAAAGTGTATAGGGATTTTATGATCCTGTAGGTACTGCCCTATGGGCATAAGTCCATGAGCGTTGAAAGGGGGAGGTAAGGGGGAGGGTAGGAAGAGGCAAGTCGTGGAAGTATCGAGAATCAAGAACACGCCCCCTCCAAATGAAATTGGGCCGCTATCTCTTTTATCATTTTATGACTATTATCTGCAGGAGCGGATAAAGGGGAGTGGAGCAGTCTGGTCATGTCGTCCATCCAATTTGGTGAATTTCACGTAATTTCAGGAGTTTGCGGAAAATCAACACTTATCATGATTTTCCCTGCTCAACCTGGTCTGGATGGCGCCCTCCCCCCCTCGGAGGTGCCCCCCCGATCGGCAATCCTGGATCCGCGTATGCTGTGGTCACATTTTTTACCGCGCGGCGTTATTTTTCGACACTTAGGCTACCCCAAAAAAGCCTACCGCCTATAGGTGGTAGGTTTAAGTTTAACTATAGTTGACCCTCGCCCCGGTGCACCGGGGCACCGCGGTGGGGGTGTTTAAACAAACACCCTTTTGGGTTTTTCCGGCGGCAAGAAAAATCGGCGTCACGAATCGCTGCCGTACTTAGCACGCCTTATCCTTGATCAATTCAAAACTCTCCCTAAAATTTTAAGGTTGGGTCATCTCAGGCTAGGTCACCAATGCACACAGAAATAATTTTTTACAAGGTACAAGCTTAAAATTGTGTTTCTACAAGTTTTACCATTGCAGAACAATAGTTGCACCGTAGTTCAATTACCGGAGTAAAACAACCCTGGTTACGTCACTAGCATAAAGCAATGCAATTACTATAGAATGACAACCTTGCCTTGTGCCACAATAGTGCGCGCTTCGTTCATACCTGGTTCATACCTTGCTTGCGCACCAGCGCTGTACTAACTGAATACTAGGCGTTGTAGTGGCATTGTAAATAGATGGTAGGTAAAGCTAGGGCGTTGTTGCACCCTTGCTCGGCCATTGTCGTTTGACTATGGTTTCAAATACCTGCTCGGGTTACGGTCGCCATCATGCTTTCTGTTTACCCGTGGCAACGCATGCAGTGGCCTGGCACGCATGCCGTGTAGCAGGGGCGTAGGAACCGGTTGAAAAGTGGGGGGGCCAACCCCAGAGGGGGCCCAGCTCAAGGGGGCCCCCAGCCCAAGGGGCCCATAATTATGAGCAGTTTTAAAACTGTTCATTTGGTGTCGATAATACACGCATACACACCGGCCTACACTAGGTATTTCCATACATTACGTGTTAGTTACGTCTTTTCCAACAGTTCCCTCGCATCGAATAGCTCTGTGGTGATATTTTTCACTTCGTAGTGGAAGACGGCCTGTAGACGGCTCTTCACGCCCGTTGATGACCGAGGGACGGCTGCTGCTCGGCTTGTGGTGCGGGTTGCGTGTCCGAATTAGCGCTCTGTGTTGGGAGCGGTCTGGGCCAGAATTTGATTGGGTCCAGTTTTCGGGGTCCATCTGGGAGCACTCGGATAGTAGGTGCCTTGGCCTTTTTCATGAAGCGCTTTCGGTCCAGGGCCTTGCAGAGGGCATACGCCAAAACTGGACTTTCCCAGACAAGCTGTCGTGCCCGCCCGGGTTTCTTTTTTTATATTGCACTTGCTGATATTTGCATATGCGTTGCAGTGGTCCACCACAGAACAGTGGAGGGCCAGTGGCTCCCCTGGCCCGCCACTCTCCCGTTTCCTATGTCTATGCCGCTCAGAAGCCGCCAAGTCATCATAGAGGCCCCCAGTGCCCAAACCATGGCTCAGGAACCAAATCAGTCAGCTCTGGGGGCCCCAAACCTGCTCATGGGCTAAGGGACCGGCTCATGGGACCACCTTATTAAGGGACCCCACATAAGCACAGGGCCCTAAAAGCTCCGAACAGGGCGTTCCAGATTGTCTTAGGAAGCCAGGCTAGCTTAGGGGCCCGGCTCAGCTCAGGGCCCCCCAGGTTGGCTTATATAGGGTCTCAGAACAGCTCAAGGGGCCCGTTTAAGCCTACAGATCCCAGCTCAATGACCCTAGCAGAGTTCAAGGGGGCTAGACCAGCTGGGGACCCCAGTCCAGCACAGGGGCCACATATTGGCTGTGGGAGACAAGCTCAGCTCAGGGGCCCAGGTCGGCTGATATAGGGTATCAAACCAGCTCAATGGGCCATTCAAGGTATCGGCCCCCAGCTTAGCTTAGGGACGCTAGAACTGTACAGGGGCTCCAGACCAACTCAGAGGCCTCATATAAGCACAGGGGGCCTAAGCTTAGCTTAGGGCTCGAATTAGCTGTGGGGCCCAGCACAGCTCAGGGGCCCCCAAGTTGGCTGATATAGGGTCTCAGAACAGCTCAATGGACCAACTCAAGCTCATGGCCCCCAGCTTAGCTCAGCGGGTCCTATAGTTGGGCATGGGGCGCCAGACTAGCTCAGGGGCTGCTCAGTTCAGCAGAGGGGCCTCATATTAATTTAGAGCCCAAAACTAGCTTTGGCGGCCTAGTTCAGCTCAGGGACCCCAGGTCGGCTGGTGTAGAGCTCAAAGCAGCTCAAGAGGCCCATTCAAGCTCATCGCCCCTAGCTCAGCTCAGCGGACTTAATAACAGTGCAGGTACCCCAGACCAGCTCAGGGGCTGTTCAGTTCATCACAGGGCACCTGAGATTAGCTAAGGGCCCAAATTAGCTTTTAGGGGTCTAGATAAGCTCAGGGTCCCAAGTCGGCTGATGTACGGTCTCAGAATAGCTCAACGGTTCCAGCTCAGTGACTCTAAAGTATTCAGGGATCCCAGACCATCTCGGGGTCCCCAGTTCAGCACAGCGGGCCCCAGATTAGCTCAGATGACCAGATCAGCTTAGGAGCCCGTCTCAGCTAAGGGGCCCCAGGTCGGCCTATATAGCGTCTCAGAACAGCTTAAGGAGGCCACTTTAAGCTCATGGCCCCCAGCTCAGCTCAGGGGCCGTATAAGTGAGCCCCAGATAAGCTCAAGATTCCCAGTTTAGCTCTGAGGCCCTCCTAAGACCAACACTTAGCGGCACTCTCGAGGCTAATTTTCGGCCCCTCCCCGATTAGCTCTCAGGGGCCCCTGGGCCTTATTACCGGGGACTCTTAGACCAAAACTGAGGGGCCCCTGAGTATAGCTCGGAGCTCCTAAGACAAATTCTCGGCAGCACCTCTGAGACTACCTACCGGACCCCCAGATTTGCTCTCGGGTGGCCCCAGACATAGAGTCTCGGGGGCATCCAGGTTAGATCTTGGGGTCCCCTAAGACTGACTTTCGGGGGACCCTGGGACTGACTCCCGATAGCAATCTGAGACTAACACTGGGGCGCCCCCTGAGACTAACACTCAGGGGGTGTCCCTGAGACTGAGCAATTGGTGCTTCTGAGACCTACTCTAGGAGGCCCCAGATTAGCCCTCAGGGGTCTAAGGCCAACTTGGAGCCCATGAGGCCAAAACTCGGGAGAACTTCTTGGGATTACTCTCAGAGCCCCAAAATTAGCTCTCGGATGCCCCTGAGACTGACTTCGGGGGGGAAGGGCCTCTGAGACTAGCTTTTGGGCGCTCCCCGAGGCTGATTCTTGGGCCCCTTAGACAAAAACTTTGGGGGACAACCTGAGGCCAATTCTCAAGGGCATCCAAGATCACCTCTCCGCGGCCCCCTGAGACCATCACTCTGCTGCACAAATGAGACTAACTCTCGGGACTCCAGATGATCACTCGGGGCCCCCTGAAAATAAATATTGTCTTCTGAGAGAGGCACCCTTGAGATTATGAGGGGCCCCTGAGACCAGCACTTGGCGGCACTCATGACACTATTTCTCGGGCCCCATATTAGCTTTCGGGGCCGTTGAGAAGAAGGCCCCATTAGACCAACACTGGTGGGGTATCTGATAATACCTTATCCCGAGATTAGTTCCCAGGGACCCCTGGGACCGACTCCCAGGGGCCCCTGAGAAAGACTCTCGAGGGACCCCTTAGACCGATTCTCAGGGGGCGGGGCTTCTGAGGCTGACTCTCGGGGGCCCTGAGACTGACTCTCGGGGCCCCTGAGATCAACTCTTGGGATCCTCTGAGACTGACTCAGGGGCCCTTGAAACCGACTTCTGGGGGGCCCTGAGATAGACTTTTGGCCCTGAGACTAACTTTCGGCCCCCCTGAGACTATATGCCGTGGCCCCCTGAGCTCGACTCTCGGAGGCCCCTGAGACCGACTCTTGGGGGTCCCCTGAGACTGACTTCCAGGAGCCCCCTGAAACCGACTTTGGGGGTCTGAGACTTAATCTCGGGGGGTGGGAGGCTGAGACCGACTCTCGGACCCTCTGAGACCAACTTTCGGGGTTCCCTTGCGACCAACTCTCAGGGGCCCTGGAAACCAACTTTCGGGGGCCCCTAAGACCACCTCTCGGGGGCCCCTAAGACCAACTCTTGGGCCCCCTAATGCTAACTATCGGGGCGGAGGGCCCCGAGACCGACTCTGGGCCCCTATGAACCAATCTCGGGGGCCCCCGAGACTGACTCTGGGGGGCCCCCTGATCAGAGAATCCTTTAGAGTGCTTATGATCGGCCCAAGGGCGGGGAGGGGTCCGCGAACCCCTTGGACTCTCCTTGGCTACTCTACTGGTCCCAGTCCATCTAAGGGGGAGGTGGGGGGGGGCAGTTCTGCACAGCGGGTCATAGATTAGCTCAGATGACCAGATCAGCTTAGGAGCCCGGCTCAGCTCAGGGGTCCCAGATCGGCTTATGTAGCGTCTCAGAACAGCTCAAGGAGGCCACTTCAACCTCAGCTCAGGGGCCCTATAACTCTGGGTGAGCCCCAGATAAGCTCAGGAGCCCCAGTTTAGCACATGGGGTATCATATTAGCTTTGGGGGCCCAGCTCACCTCAGGGGCCCCCAGATCGGCTTGTATAGGGTCTTTGACTAGCTCAAGGGGCCCATTCAGGCTGATGGCTCCCAGTTCAGCTTAGGGACCATGAAAAAGTTCAGAGGGGCATAAACCAGCTCGAGGGACCTTAGCTTAGCTCAAGGAGCCCCAGGTTAGCTCATTGGACATCAGAGGTTAATTCAGGGGCCCCCGAACAGCTCAGGGGGCCCCAGGTCGACTCATAAGACCTCAGATCAGCTCAGGAGTCCAGGCCAGCTTTATAAGAGGTTTTCCGAGAAAGCTATACGGTCCGTTTGGGCTTCTTGTTTTATGTTACAGTTGCTGGTATTTTCATATCAATACTACTTTTCTGTGGGGGCCCACAGAGAAGTGGGGGGCAGTGGCCCCCTGCCCCCCTCCCGGTTCCTACGCCTATGATTAGTGGCATGGGCGTCGAAAGTAGGGAAGGAGTGCGTTACCCAAGTTTGCGAATGAAGGAACGGGCGTCCCCCATTTTAACATGAAATAGGTACCTGTTTTTTTTTGCACTTTTTCGCCACATCAAAATCGCCTCCAACCCCCACCGCTCCTCCCGCCCCGTCATCGCCAGATTAGGGTCCGTCACCTCCTACAAAAATTTCGTGGTGAAGCCCCTGATTATTGGCAGGGAAAATAAGAAGAATAATCAAAAACTGTGGCTGAGAATACCTGAATGTTCTGTTTTAACACCCGAACTGGAACGGGTCTGGCACGAACACGCACTGGAGGGGGACCAATGGCCCCCGAAGATCTTAAAAAGAAAAGCCTTGATCCATGACCTTTGACATTGCCATGTGACCACGCCATGAGCCATGAGCCATGTGGCGCGCGAGGCCTGCAGTGGAATAAGCAGGTTCTATATCTGTCACCCCTGTGACTCTGACTCTGAGCAGGTAAGCTCGGAAAGGTATCCGATGAGCTGAATGGGAAACGTGGCTACCAATAAAGTGAATCTGACGTTGTATCAGGGGCGTAGCCAGGGTTACGCTCAGGTGGGGGGGGCGGCACCCCGAAAAGTGCCCCTGCGACAGCGCCAAAAGGACCCTGATGGGTAAAAAGTGCCCTGCTTGTTACAGAATCGTGTGCTCAGGAGGGCCCTTCGGGCTCTCGGGGCGGGGGGCGGCTGTCCCTACCGCCCCCTTGGCTACGCCCCTGCGTTGTATTTTGTTTCTATGAACTTATTCCTCACGATGCAAGCTGCCCCTGGGACTGATGCAACGAAACCCCGGCATAGGGGCAGTTTGCATCAGGTACAGAGCTTATTTCAAAAGTTTATTGTGGTAAAATGTATTTGTCTTTGGGAAAAGATTAACCGTCGTTTGGTGGGGAAAAGAGCTATGTTTTGAATGGTGGTATCAATTTTCGATAGATCTTGTGGATTATTGGCTACGAAGGGAAAAGTGAAAAATGATTCAACCAGCCCCGGTCTTCCCTACTTCATGGAATTCATCCCATGGGCTAGCGCGCTATAACCATTGATATTGGTCCCACGTATATTTTAGGTACAGGACATCGAGAGGTGCGGATACCCTGACTCCTACAGACCATGTACAGAAAGCTACATCCACTTGGCAGAAGAAATTGGTCTCAATACTGCTGCACTAAACGCTCACTGTGACACAAACATCGCTTTTTCCTTATTTGAAGTCAAGGCGCCCGTAATCATACAGTCACTATGCATTCCTGGCATCTTGATTACGTGCCTCGACAATGCTTTATCGTGATTGCGGTGGCTCCTCATATAACAAGCACAATATGCGAGTGCACCTAAGTTCTTTTCCAAACACCTACGGCCGTGAAATATGATATAGTGCCGAACTGAGGGTTATAAGCAGCCCCGTAGTAGGTATGTATGTACACTGCATGCATGCCTGCATACATAAGGCAGGCCACTTTGACACGACTGCTCTGCTTGACTAGATGAATCTGAATCAGAGGTATCAACACAGTCATCATATCATACCTATCAGAAAGTCTTGGGTTGCCTATTTTTAAACAAAGAAAGAGCGTACGACGATACATCAAGCCTGGAAACTGAGAGGAAGCGCATGTTGCTACTTTCTGTACATCAGGCGTATTAGAACCACAGGAAGTAGGTCACTTATCTTGCGGAAAATGACATTCACATTCTATAGTGTTTAAGAAGCATTGGCATCAGGGGCGTGGATTTTTCAAAATGGATGGGCATGCCCAAATTTAAAAAAGAAAATCTTAACAACTGCACTACTAGCGCATGATAGTAAAATGTAAGGTGTGTTTTAGCCTTCTCACAAGCCTATTGAACTGCATCAAGATCATAAAATGAACAACATGAAAAAATTAAAGGGCATTTCAAAACAGTTTTGACGTTTCACTTGGGATGCTGGTTGGTTATTTATTTAGGCTTATGGGCGTACCAGCCTGGTAAGGGCGTATAGCGCCCAATTTCTTGGGATGCCCAGGCACCCCTAAAGAAATATAAATTACGGCATGACGCGTAGGAATCGTTGCACAAACCCTCAACATCCACTCGCCTTCTGAGTTCGATCTGGCTGTGCTTACCATTTGCCTACCTTGAGTTACGCCACTAAAATGTCGTATAGCTCTTCATTGAAGTCTTGCTGGCGATAAATGATGCAAAGCTCAATAAATACAATGGTATATAGCTCAGAATCTACGTCATGGTTACGCAGCAGTGCCATCGTTCTAAATACTGTGTCAACGAGACTAAACATAATCCATTTGAATCGTATTTGGTTGGTCCACTTCACCTAATTCTGGAGTTTGAAAACGATGTATTTTCGGTCCATCTGCGATGGAAAGGGACCATGCAGCATAGACGAATCCAAAAGGGAATGTTGGGGCACTTTCCCACACTTCCAATCGACCCTCGGTGCCCCCTGAAGTGGTCACGGCGTCCTCCTGAAAGATTGATGGTGGTCGCCTGAAAAATCGCCTCCCGCTGCCCCGCTGCATGAATGCATTCTGGGGTATCCAATCCCTGCGATAGGATTTGGCGCCCACCTGATAGGCTTAGCCGCCAAGAAGTGGCATCCCCGGTCTTGATAACGCCCCCCTCCCCGGACATGCCCCCCATTGGAGATCCTGGATCCGCCTATGTTATACAGCAGTATTTATTGTATGTATAAAATGCCAAACCAATGCCACCTTCAGGTGAAGGGCCTATTCCATCCGGGGGTACAATGCTGATGTAAGAAAAACACCGATGTAAAAACTTACGCAGGCGTAGAATGAACAACATTACTTGCCACTTAAATATAGCTACCTTTAAGGCATTTGTGCAGTGGCATTTACTGCGCTACATATGACCATTTCAGTGAGCTTTCTCAGCTTACTTCTGAGGATCATATACCTTTTCAAAAGAATTAACGTTAAAGATACTCATATCGGGTGAAATCTTCTTTATTTTTTATTTTGTTACTACATTGTGCCTTTTAAATAAAATGTTCCCGCTCAAAAATGATCAAGCAGTCATCCAGCGCGTCCCAAGCCCTATTGGGAAAACTTCTCGAACACCTTAGCATGTCGTAATCACTGGACTAAACAGTTAAGTGGAAAGGACAAACTCATATTTCGACTTCTGTCTTGCAGGCTTTTGATAAACTCTTTCATTAAAAACAATTACGCTTTTGTATTAAATCTAGTCTTTGGTTCAAGAACAGCGGACCCCAGTTTTTCATGGCTACAAATATCCCTTTCCAATTTCAAGGAGTTGTGCAAGCGAGCAGACTTTGCTTAGCGATATTGTTTTGTGTTTACCAGTCGTCTGATTTCACTCAGTCCAGAGCTCTGTTACAAACTTGAGGTCGGTTCCAGCCAGTTCACGTTCTATCCAGGCATCCATCTTCTGCGACATCTCTTTGCTGAAATGCCTCTTCCAGTCACCAGTTTCTCCCTTCCTCATGAACTGGGAGGCAGGCCTCACCGCCTCCCTTGCCGCTAGCTGCTCCTTAGTGAGATGCGTATACGCATAAGTCATGTTTTTGTTCACCCAAGGGTTAGTCTTCATGCTCTGAAATGACAGGTGGGATTCCAAACTGTCTATCTGCTCGTCACTCAGCTTCTTTCCCAGAAAGTTGGCCACTTTGACAATTGATCCTCTCAGGTCTCGCTTTAGGTCCTCAAAGAATAGAAACAGCATGTTAGGATTGTGCCGAAGATTCCAGGCCTCCAGCACGTGCGGAAAGAAAGGCATGAGGGTGGCTTCCCCAGCTATGAACAGGTTCACGAACTCTTCGAGAGACATCTCGGGGTCTCTCTCGTCGAACATCTCCAGATGATTGAAGTAAGAGACGCACGTGTCCTTCGGATTCCGGGCGACGTAAATCGTCTGAAACAAAAGCAAGAGCGGCTGAACTCGAATATTACAATCGTTCGCGATTATGGACAAAGTATCATCGGGTGGTGCCACAACAGAGATAATATATCTTCAGGTAAAAAGGAAAATATATAATATCATAATGGCGTGCAAACAATATAACTGAAACAGAACTCATTTAGAATCATTCATTGGCTACTTTTATTTATATTCTGTGCTATGCTTTCCATTCTTAGAAAGGACTCTTCGTGACAGTAGGTATGCGAACCTCGTGTCTTGCAAGATTAACTTTCCAAACGAATGTCAATAAGGAACGCGTGAACAGTTATTTCCATAGATTACACATGCTGATAACCATGGTTGGGCTTCCGGAAAAAATATGATGTGAATAAATGCATGAATCTTGAGAGTTTCCGTTCGCTGAAATGGTTCCCATTTTCTGTAGCCTGCCCCTGACAGTACCATCAAAAATCGGATTGGGCAACCCATTTTACGATCATCTATCAGCATAAGTCTCTAATGTGCCCTCTATGCTTCTGACGCTAGAGCCCCTGACGATGACACCTCAAAGGCCACCATACGCCAGGCGAATATCCTCTGCCACGGCTTAATGGAAAGGCTTAGAAACTAAGAGAGTGTTCATCAGGGCTCAAAAGGATCTATTCAATCATTTGCACGTTAAAAAACCTATCTGCGTGATTCAAATAAGTATTTGGACCAAATGATCAAATGTTATATATATATATATTATATATATATATATATATATATATATATATATATATATATATATATATATATATATATATAAAAAAAAAAATATATAGTTATTTTGATATCCCTTAGGTCCTCAATTTCAATGTTTCATATCAATCTCCGCATTTTTTAATCAGCTTCCCTTTTCCGTCACGTTTCTAAAAGCTAACAGCAGACCTGTCCGGAAACTTGGGACTAGTTTTCTGTCGTAATTTATCCGCAAATGGTATTTATGGGTGTTCATAACGTCCCCCCGTACCCACCGATAAGGACGAGCCAGAAGAAAAATGATGGCGTTCCAAACCCATTAGAGAGCAATAGTTATTACGCAACTGCACTATCAGTGACTCATTTTCTCCTGGGAGCGCCGCCCCATTCTTCTTGCGCTGTCTCTTTGCAGACATCTACAGCCTCAACTGATGTATGGATGTGCGCGGCTTGGTCATTACTTTTCGGATATGACTGTTATTAGTCTCTCGTCGAATATTGTACTTCCCAGCGCAATTGCAGTCAGTTTTTTTTTTGCTTTCGCAAAGAAATCATGTATGCCGACCACATGCGTCCGAACAAGGGGCGCCAGGGGGCCTAGTCCCCCATTTCATTATAGAAATGTCACAATTTTGGTGAAATCAGGGAAAATAGGAAAATTTTGTAACCTACCAATGAGCAAGGCAGCAATGAGCCCAAATACGATTAGTTCTTAGCTCGAGAGGAAAAAATGTTTGTCAGTAGCAGGCTGAAGATTAAATTTCCCCACACTGTTTCGGGTGCGTGGCGCTTAACACGCGCACTGGAGGGGGCCTCGGAGGCCCCCCCACCTGTTTTTTCAAGGTGGCCGGAGAACCCCCGTAGCCGAAAAACGATACGTAGCCACATTTAACATGATTTAATAGCGCGTCGATTGGTGAAGACTTTTTGAAAATCGGTCGGAAATTTTTTGACTTATAGGCTTTCAAAGTCAGACCTGCATTTTGAGATCGCCGTAAATGCGCGGTCGGACCAGTTAGCTTGCATTGGAGACCGAGTGGTGACGTCATAACTCCATATAACTGGGATTATATGTCAAGGTCACTTCACTTGAAAGTCAAGGTCAAAGGTCACAGGTCAAGGTCATATCTGCACTTTCAAGGTCACTGACCACTGTGCGTCCGGCCAAATGGCCTTACCCGGTCTGACATATATTATGCTATGACGTCATCGATAGGGTGCCCTAATACAAAGGTCAAAGTCAAAGGTCAAGGTCAAAGGTCATTGGGAAAGGTCAATCCTCATTTCCCGCCAAACAGTGGCTACAGTGTTAGTCAAAGTGTACATTATAAGTAGTATACCGTATGGTGACCTTAAAGGTCAGTGACCTTGAATGACCTTGACCTAAAAGTTGTGGGGAAGCATCTTTGAGACCTTTTCTCTATGAAACTTGTCCGCCTTTAGCTTATTCCCGCCTTTTTCCCGCATAATCACAGCATTTACCAATCGATCCCCAGCATGGCCAATATTTGACCTTTACGACCTCGTTTGACTTTGAAGATATTGACCTAGGTCAAGGAAAATCGGTCATCATGTAGATCACCATAGCCCCCATCCACCTACCAAGTGGCGTTTTTCTAAACGTCTTAGTTTCCGAGATCTTAGGGGGCCTACCAGGCCCCCCTCCAGTGCGTGTTAGTGCCAGACCCCCTCCAGTGCGGGTGTTAAAAGCCAGCTAAATATCTGAGTAAATGGCTGGTGACTCATTTTTGCTACGGTTATAATGTACTAAATAACAGCGGAAGTTCGTTCAATTTACAAAATGTTCCAAAAAATTGAAGAGGAATTTTCCCGCGGGGATTTCAATGAGCTTCATGCACGGCTGAACATGGTCGAGACAGTGGAATCAGTCCTGATCTGAAAAGCATCGTCCGAATCCTAAAGTCATGCGCACACTTCTGGCAGGCCACCACACCGCCACCACCACCATAAGTGTATTAAAAAGGTGCAACCATAACTATATAGATTAATGGTAAGAAAAAGCTAACCTATCGAGATAGCCTGCATGCGAGGCCAGGGGCGTAGCCAGGACTTCCCTCAGGGGGGTGGCACCCCGAAAAGGGCCCCTGTGACAGCACTAAAAGAGCCCTGATGGGTAAAAAGGGCCCTGCTTGATACAGAATAAAGTGCTGAGAAGGGCTTAAGCGGGCCCCGTCTGGTATAAAATTTCCAATTTGGCCACAGAGCATAGTTCGGGTGAGCCACGCTTCGTGCGGCCCGTGGGGGGGGGGCGGCTGTCCCTGCTGCCCCCCCTTGGCTTCGCCCCTGTGCGAGGCCAGTTCCACCATAACCTTACCTTGGCTGTCTCGAGCAGTTTCGGCGGGCACAGATGCAGCGGCAGGTGCGTCTTCACGAACCAGGGTTTGGGCCGCTCGCGGATGTCGGTGAAGATGAGTCGCTTGCTGACGGGGTTCTCGCCCTGCTGGATCTCGCGGCGCAGCGCCGGCGGCTGCAGTGCCGGAATCTCCAGGAAGTGGTACCGGTCCGGGCAGAGCAGACTCTCAGCTCCGCTGTAGTCGCAGCCGTGCTGTATCAGCCACACCATCTCCTGCGTCCACGTGGTGCCTGCAGCAGGTTAGAGAACTTGAACGATGCGTACATGCATGCATAAGCTTACCCAGGGTTTTCGGTCGGATAGGCAGCGAGCGTCATTTGGACCAGAGGGGTGTCATTTTTAGAGGCGCCACCTGTCAGGGGGAGGTAAAATTTATCGTGGGGCGCCGAGGTTCAGTGGCAGATCCAGACCAGTAGTTGGGGATGGAGAAGAGGGAAAGATTATAAGAAGTTGCAAGAAAGATGTAATAATAAATTGTGCAAATCGACGGATGTAAGAATGTCTTCCTTACCCTCTCCCCTGGACCCCTCGGGGTGCCGATATTTCCCTCAGTGGCGGAACATGAAGGAATCGGGAAGTCAATTGTTCCCAAACTGTGACTACCATGACCTAATTTTACGTCATCGGGTTACTCTACGGGGATCATGAAGCCGTTTGAAATTAAGCTATGGACTACGCTAAGACGTCACTGACACAGTCTTTGTTGCTAAGACGTCACTGACACAGTCTCCGTTGCTAGGACTGGCTGACTCGTAGCATTCAGTACGCCCTCTGAAACCTGAAAAATTGCAAATGGTTAAGATATTACCACTTAATTAGAAGCTCCTTGAATTCCGTGAGAAAATTCACATTCTGAAGCTCGATATCGAGCGATTCTCATTTTTTCGAGCCGTATGACTAAAATTCAAAACCATTCCCGAAGGCATATCTGCGCCAACCCAGCTTCTGACCGTATTGGTCATCAAAAGTGTTGGAGCAATACGTTTCCATTACGTATTGTCTGCAGTGTGCAACTGCACAAGTGCACACCCTGCCCCACGGAATCCGCCGTCACTGCCGGAGATCCCACAGTATGTACATCACTTGGGGCTAGATGACCCGCAGTGCACAAACTCAGGCAGGTAGAAGACCCGCAATACATTATTCCAGTGATTAGATGATCCGCATTGCACGAGGATATGGACCCGAATATCCCACAGTACATCACTGGGAGTTAGGTGACCCGCATCACACGAGGATATGGACCCGGAGACCCCACAATACATCACTGGGAGTTAGATGACCCGCAGTGCACAAGCTCAGGGAGGTAGAGGACCCGTAATACACAACTCCAGTGGTTAGATGACCCGCATTGCACAATGATAGGGACCCTGAGACCCCCACAGTACATCACTGCGGGTTAGATGACCCGCAGTGCACAAACTCAGGGAGGTAGAGGACCCGTAATACACAACTCCAGTGGTTAGATGACCCGCATTGCACAATGATAGGGACCCTGAGACCCCCACAGTACATCACTGCGGGTTAGATGACCCGCAGTGCACAAACTCAGGGAGGTAGAGGACCCGCAATACACAACTCCAGTGGTTAGATGACCCGCATTGCACAATGATAGGGACCCTGAGACCCCACAGTACATCACTGCGGGTTAGATGACCCGCAGTGCACAAACTCAGGCAGGTAGAAGACCCGCAATACACGACTCCAGTGGTTAGATGACCCGCATTACACGAGGATATGGACCCGGAGACGCCACAATACATCACTGGGAGTTAGGTGACCCACAGTGCACAAACTCAGGGAGGTAGAGGACCCGCAATACACGACTCCAGTGGTTATATGACCCGCACTGCACGATGATAGGGACCCTGAGACGCCCACAGTACATCACTGCGGGTTAGATGACCCGCAGTGCACAAACTCAGGGAGGTATAGGACCCGCAATACACGATCCCAGTGGTTAGATGACCCGCATTGCACGATGATCGGGACCCTGAGACCCCACAGTACATCACTGCGGGTTAGATGACCCGCAGTGCACAAACTCAGGGAGGTAGAGGATCGGCAATACACGGCTTCAGTGGTTAGATGACCCGCATTACACGATGATAGGGACCCTGAGACCCCACAGTACATCACTGCGGGTTAGATTACCCGCAGTGCACAAACTCAGGGAGGTATAGGACCCGCAATACACGATCCCAGTGGTTAGAGACCCGCATTGCACGATGATAGGGACCCTGAGACCCCACAGTACATCACTGCGGGTTAGATGACCCGCAGTGCACAAACTCAGGGAGGTAGAGGACCCGCAATACACGGCTTCAGTGGTTAGATGACCCGCATTACACGAGGATATGGACCCGCGGATCCCACAATACATCACTGGGAGTTAGGTGTCCCGCACTACACGAGGATATGGACCGGAGGCTCCACAGTAAAGCTGGGGTGAAATAACAAAACATCAGGAATCATCACAGATCCGTAATTTTATAGTGCATTTGAACCGAGTTGTCAATAGTGTGTGCAATACCCGGCGATTTTATTTTCTATAGTTTTGATTTTGGCGTTTTATCCATATTGTGCATCATCTTCCAAAAGTCTCCAGTATGCAAAATAGTACCTGATTTGACAGATATAAATGAAATAAATATATTTCAACGCATCAAATTCTTAATAAGATGAATAAATTAGAAGATATTGAGACTTAAAGAAATAGTCTAGCTTTGCTCAGATTCATTTACTTTGTGTAGTTGTACATGCAGATGCTCACGGTATACGCAATTCACTGCCAGCAGATCAGCTCGTTGTCTGTCAGCTTGGCGGTCAAAATTGGTTCCGTGACATTCTCCTCGTCCAGGTGAATCCACTCAGAGAAGTGGTGAGTATCCTGATTGAGCCCGGGGACTCTGAATGTCCGGACACTCGTGCCACCTTGGCCGCTGGCATCTTTGACTGCCAGTATGGCATTAACGGACGCACACTGCGCAGCGGTGCAGCTTCATCGGCCAACATGGCCGGGAGGATGTTCTCAGGGTGGCAACAGTTCTCATTTCTCCTTAAGCACTTCAGCTCTATTGCTCTTACTGGTGGTGGACTGCATATCGAGGCCCATCGGCGATTTTTGGCTGCATCTTCATCTGGAACCACATCGGTCCATAGTTCGTCATGATGTACACGACGATGGTCCGCAGTGCTGCTTTTGAGCCTTTCGTCCAGACCATGGTCACTGACGTAGAGTCGTAGAACTCTGCACGCCAGTGTTAGCCACCTGCAGTCGCATACTGGCCCTGGTTTTGACATGGCGAGTTGTTCCGGCACTATTCCATCTCTGATAGCCCTCATCATTTGGTAAATATACTGTTGGTCAGAGGAAAGGTTACCTGCTACGCTATCTGGAGGATCCGGTACCCCGGGCCTTCCGTGACCTTCTCGAAGTCTCCACTGACAAGCAAAACTTCTGCAGCTTGGATCGCTTTCCCAATGGGACCTCTGAACGTTGTATCTCCTGAAGTTGGGCCGCTAGACTAGTGAACACATGTCGCAAAGACAGCCATTTGAGCGCAGGAGACAGTTCACTCAAAATAGCCGTTGACCCAGTTTATTTCTCAAATGGGCGGTCGCCCCATCTTTGTGTCCGGTATTTACCGCAGTGGAGTCAGCTCCGACTTCCAACCACTGTTGATCCAAGTTGCAGCAGGTCGTATTTAACTGGGACATATCGAGTACGTTGAGTAGTTCTTTAAGACACCAGTCGGATTTCGGATGTATTTGTCGGAGCTTTCGAATGTCATACGACTATCTTCGTCAGCGATTTAATGCTCGGCCAGCGCGTAAGCCAAAACTGCACATGTTTGAAAAACGTAGGATCATTCTGGCGCTAAAATTATAATCCCACTTTTTGTTTTTTGACTATCAAGAATAGCAGATACTCGAAAAACTCAACAATTGAATTAAGTGAATTGGTAATCACAAAGCCAAACACGTTTGAATAAGTGCACACATGGGAAGGTCATACGTATACAAAAGCATGTATAATAATACAGCTACGCCAAGGACAGACAACGACGTGTGCCGAAAACGACGTGTAAAGGAAAACATATTTAAATACATACTACACCACTGTTATGTCATGACGTGTTATTATGATAGTTCGATGTCAGGTGTACTTGACAAAATTAATAAATAATAATTTTTGGGGCTTATCGACGCACCAACTGCCAGGGTCATAGGCGTCGCCAACTCTTTCCCTGTTGGAAAAGTTTCTCGGGAGCCAGCTTGCTCCTTGCTCAGGGAAGCCGCCGGGCCTTGAACCCGGGTCGGCTGCATGGCAGACAGCTACGCTGACCACTCCACTACCGCGCCCCCTACTTGCCAAAATTGTAGCTTTGAGAGACTTTTTACGGAGGTCGCAGTACCTGGTATATTTCTTGCATGGGGATGCCCGAATTCGTATTGAGTAGTAGGTCTTGTGCTTTTGCGATAAATATGCCGTCTTTGATTTTTATTTTTGTCCAAAGGCTTTCATGTGCCAGAATTTGAGCGTCATCCCATTTTATGTTGTGTCCGGTTTCTAAAATGTGTTTAGCCAGTCCAGAGTGGCTGTGGTCCTCGTTTTCCATTGCTCTTCTATGTTCTTTTTGTCGCGTTTTGATGGTCCTACATGTTTCCCCTATGTATGTTTTCCTGCATTCACATGTGTACTTTTCTGTGTTGGTGTTTGTGCCTTTTGTCCTTTGGTTTTAGTGGTATATTTTTGTGGTTTGTTGCCGGTCTAGTTTGTGCTTTTTTGCTTATGGCTTTGTCAAAAACAAAATACGTTCTGAAATTCCTCGGACATAGGGAACGACTACTGTGGGTTTTGTTTCCTCTCTCCCTGGCTGGTTGTTTTCATGCCGAGATTCCTGGCGTTGGATTATTCTGTGTGTGTTTTTGGTGACTGTCTTGTAATTTTTCATTGGTACCTATTCTACGTGTTTTATTTCTTGTGTTCTGTCTGCGACAAGTACACATGTCGATGCGGGAAAACACATATAGGGGAGACGTGTAGGACAATCAAACCACGAGGAGACAGGTCAGTATACACCTTGTCAACAGAGCTGTAAGCAAGTATCATCACCATGGCCACATTTTGTAGTCACTTTTCACGCAGTGCACTTATATCAGGGAAACAAATATATGTAGCCTGTCCGTTCCAGTGCTTTGTAAGACTATTAAGTAGTGGCTTGGAGGCAAAACTTTCATGCATAAAAATGTAAGAACTAGTCTTTCTTTAACTACTTATAACTTTTAAGTTTCAAATTTTCAGAATGTGTATGATTTCGTTGATTAACATGCGCAGTGGAGGGGGTTCCGTTTTTCCAAGGTGGCTGGAGAACAATTTTCGCAGCCAGAGAACGCTATTCGGCTGTAGGTATTTTAAAATACTCATAAGCGTTGATTGGTGACAAAGTCTGGGAAATCGGTCGATTTTGTTTCCTGATGGACTTTCGCAATGAGACCTTTATTTTGAAACCGTCGCAACCACGTGGTCTCACCAGTTTGCTTGCATCATAGACCGAGTGGTGACGTAATGACGTCATATAATCGGGATTATATGTCAAGGTCAGCTCAAAGAGGTCAAGGTCAAGGTGTCAGGTAAAAGTCATTTACCCCAATATTTCAATGAGGTGCCATTACTAAGTATGACGTAGGTTATCCTATGACTTTATACTTAAGGTTACTCAATGTCACGTTCAAAGTCACAGGTCAAGGTGAAAGGTCTTTCTCTAAGGTCAAACCCTTTTTTTTTTGCTTAAAAATAATAAAATAGTAGTTATATTGAATACCATTGGGTGTATATTATCTTGTATACATTATGTTATTGTATTATATGTCGCGCCAAGGTTAATGAAAATTTACTTTAATGTAGATCACCAGCGCCCCTTACACCCCTAACAGACGTTTTTCTATTCCCTTGGTTTTGGAGATCTCAGAAAGGAGGCACTTTAGAAAAACCCTCCATTGCATGTTGACGCCAGACGCCTCTCCACTGCGAGTGTTAACTAGGACTCGATAACGTCGTTTATCCAGACAAAAGTGTTCGCAGTTCTGTGCTCACTCTCGGTGGGTCACTTAAGCTTCACCATCGCCGGTAATCTGATGGCCATGAAGCGGTGATTCCGGTTCTGGTCTCGTCTGCACGCTGCAGTGCCTAATGTCATCGATCGACGCAGCCGCGACTCACGAGTAGAGACAAACGCAGCCTACTGCATGTTCACATCTCCACCCCAGGTGTTCAGCCTGCCAGCACAGCCGGCTCAGGAGCCAGCACGACTCCGGGTGCTGAGTCCACGCTCGCAGCGCCGCTGGGAGTCGGGCCGGTGTTCTGGTCACCTCTGTTCGGACAGTAACCACCTCTCAGCCCGGTCCGACCCTGCATCTCTCCTCTGCGCCACTGACTGCGGGATCGATACAAAGACCGTTCCCTGACGACGCCCCGCCCGGCAGCGCCCGGCAACAGGTTCACGCCAACGCCGCCGGCGCCACTACAGAGACCGGCGCTGACCTCACGGCCGCGATAGCGTGGCTCGTGACACACCGGACACGAATAGGCGTGAGAGCCAGTCTCACATCTTCGTGGCTGCTCACAGCAGTGATAGCCACCATTACACGTGTGTTGCATCATAAGAATAAGGCGTGAGAAGCATCAGGCTGAAATTTTAGGATGTCTGTAATCCTTCTGAAGGTCTCTGTGGAGGTCGGGCGCTCGTTCCGGGCCCGAATGCATACTGAACGTCCTTAAAATGCAATAAGTATCCAGTAAAAAATCATTAGAAGTGACTGTAAGAGGTGGTCCTTGGGGATGCACCCTGGTTTCCGATGTTAAATACTGCTTGACGCCCAGTTCCGGCCAGTTGAAAGCGTCTATTCAACTTATTGGCCACCCCTCTCCAAACAACGGCACACTATTGTCCAAATTTGCTCTGCTACATTCCATTGAGACTTTCGAGACACCCACCTCTTAAAAAGTCCAAGGATGAGTGTGTTCGCGTGCATCCTGTGGAAAACACAAAAGGTGCCCCCTTTGTGGCATATACCACGGCCCCACCCTGCTTACCATAATCCTACATCTCCCACGGACCTGGGGTGTGAGGCAGGTCAGTAGCGTAGCTGGAAATTTATCAAGGAGCAATGGGCTCGCGACCAATATCTCACTTACTTAAGGGTTTTTATAAGGCGTTCTATGCAAGGCACCTTTGCCCGCTTCTAAAGCGACCAATATCAGAGACCAGCCGCTGATATATGACATTGAAAATATTCCCAAAAATATGAGTGTGAATTTCTACCTCTCTGGGTGTGCCTGGGCACCCCAATGAAATGGTGAGGTAGTGCTAAGGTATCCTTTATATTTTATTGCTTCTTAACATCAGTGCTTAGAGTTGGTTGTATCTAGTTCAACCGGTGTGTGAGTGCTAATAACAAAACTAATATTGTGCTAATAACGAAGCTAATATTGTGCCATCACCTTTTATGTCGTGTCTATGTATTTTGAATTTGGGCACCCCCACGATTTTTGAAAATCCACGCCTATGTTCTAAATGGCTGCGTGGCTAACCTCCTCGCCTCCCTCCTCTAGCCATACCACTACTCAATTTGTTCTGTTGAGTCAGGCTTCTTTTTCTTGCGTTGGTATTCAGTTTTTAATTATTTCGGTACATTTTATTCACAAGCACTTCATTAGCTTGTTTATTGTTAATGGTTTCCTCATTACATCGCTCGTGAGCGCGCACATATTGACGAATTCATCTTTTCTGAGCATTTAAGCATGCAAGTCGGGGATCATGTCCGGCACCCAGCCTTTGGATTATGCTTACTGGGGACCAGTTACAATTAAGGCTAAATGACAACAGGTCTCTTTCTCACTGAGTAAAAACTATTTTGGCAGTCGCTGGAGGCCATTTTGGCCCCAATGTCATTTTGACCAGGTCCAGTATGTCAAAAAGAAACAATAGCCCGTATGAAAGGAACCAGAAGTGCCCATAAAATGCTAGTTTATGCCCATTTCTGCCTTAACAGTGCACTTCTTTTCTCTATTTGCCAGTAAACTTTGTGTTGCGCAAGAGGGATAGACCATTTATTCAAACCAACTTGTTGCAATGAAGAAAAATGATAGTCCACTTCGGTTAACATAGATATTTGGCCCGGGTTAAGTTGACAGTTAGTGTAGTATCTAGCAACCCAAGATCAAAATGCAGTGTAAAGTGAACAGAATAAAATCTTCCTCCCTTTCAAAAGTCTGCAAACGTCAGTTCCAGTGACAGAATCCTTACCGCATTTGGGCAGCGTGACTATCCAGATGTCGTCGGAATCGACGGGCGTGTTGTAGTACTCCTCGAGGAACGGTCCGGCGTCCGACGGCATCATGAATCCGCTGGGTCCGAACAGAGCCAGGCCCTCGCGCTGGTGCAGCGGGTAGGCGGCGTTCAGTCGCTGGCTGGTGCCCGGACTGACAGGCCGCGCCGTGTACGGAAACGGCACCCGCTCCGAGGTCGACATGCTGGCCGCCGATGTTTACCGGGCAGAGAAGACGAACCACACACGCGGCAGTGTCGATGCAGCCTCCGAGAAATGAATCAGAGCTGAAGCCGCGGTAAAAGGTAACAACTAGAGATGTCAACTGTGTTCGCTATCTGAGTTCCCGGCGTCAGTCGCTGGAGCAGTGAGGGTCGGTCGGATTGGCGTGTGGTGGGGTCCAGCGCCGGGCGCCGAATGCGGAGCGGCGGACGGCGTCTCAGCAGGTCAGAGCGGAGAGCTCTGACGCAGCGGCGCGCGCTGCAGAGGGGGCGTGTGCGAGCCAAGTGGGAGAGCGCGAGAGAACTGAGGAGGGAGAGTTGAAGGAGGTGGATAATGGTGAGAGAAAGAGAGAGAGAGAGAGAGAGAGAGAGAGAGAGAGAGAGAGAGAGCGGATGAATCTAGAGTAAGAGAAAGGGGTAAATAGGATGCAATGTTGAAAACGTGCTTCCTAGTTGTGATAGTAAAGCAAAACCTGCAGATGAAGTTTGGCCCAAAATTAAGTATGATCTATTCCTACGCCAGGCAATTAAAAGAGTCTCCTCCGTTTATTTAGCACCACCTTTTTGCAATGCTGTTTCCATCTACTGCTAGCACATGCTTGAGTTTTTACCAGTTACCTGCAGGTTAAAAGAGGTAAAAACATGGTTTACCTGTAAAATCTAGAAAAAATGGGACTCAGCATGGTTCAAGGTCCTGCGTTTCCGCTCTCGACTGTTGGACCACAGACACAGGACAGCGCTGGACTGAGAAGTGGACGCACATTTGTGCATGTATGCAAGTCTGGCCACGCAGTTCTCATGTACAGTCCTGGCTGCCTTTCATGTCCTCCGAATTTATGCGAATAACTAGTTATTGGGCGGCTTTGGGTCCCAGCAAGAGTCGGTCTTCATTATGTATGAGTTGGCAGCAGGGGTGTGGATTTTGTTTTACTAATTGGAGGTGCACAAATCTGCGGCAATATCTATAAATACCATATAAAGGTGACAGTAAAGTATAAAGTGTGTTCTAGCTTTCATGCAGGTTTGTTCCACAGCATAAGGCCGCTTAAAAGTCTTTAAAATATAAAAGTATGAACATTTTAAGGATGTTTAACATTAGTTCGACGTTTCATCAGAGGTTTCCGTGCACGCCCAAAGAGATATTATTTCACATTCCTGTTAAGCAGAGTTCCAGCCATCTTTGAGTCGTACAGTTCCCGCCTCGTATGTTGGAGTCTGAGCGTTGTAGTCAGTGGAGAGGCACTTTTGTCGAGGGCCTGGCAGCTTTCTCAAAGGCCGGAAATGGAGCCAAAGCAAGGCGAGGTCTAGTGGTAGCTGTAGTTTTGCGGTCATAGCAATATTTTATTCTCCACATCCTCCTGAGTCTGTATGCGTAGGCTAGCTGACACTCAAATCGGTCATAGCTGAGTATATTAATTACTGTATTGCATCATTCTATGACAGTGTTTACCACCGTTAATAAATGTGCTTTGAGATTAGTCGGTCCAGTGTTTGATCTAATCATGATCCTCACTACATTTTCTCACAAAGCAAACTCATTCGACTTCCTGAACAAACAAGAGCAAAACAGATACAATTTAATGCTCTAATCATTTCTTGGTCTCAGACCTAATGCAATCAAGCGCAGTTGTCGCTACCACTGGTATCACAATCACGGTTCTTCGCTGAAGTTGAAGAGACTGCCATCGAAACGTACGTTGACATCGCTCTCCTCCTTGGGAGTGCACTCCTGGTGACGGACCGGCTCGAAGTCGTCCGGGTTCAGATCGAATACCGACATCCGTCTCTTCACCTGATGGATATTTGGACACAGTTTGAGCTTTTAAAATATGAAAGTGGAAATTAAAAGCAGATAGAGCAGGTACCTACTAATAAAATAGTGAAGCTATTTTATTAGTAGGCTTCAATTTGATATATGCTCACTGTAACACAAAAATATATTGTTTCGACATGTGCGTGGAAAAATACAAACTATGCTCGAGATGCTCCAAGATGAAACTACAAATCTGTAGCTTAAATAATTCCACAAGCAGGATTTCTCTAGCAGTTATCATTTTCTCTAACGCCTGGCATGTATGTTTTGCTCGCCTAATTTTATCAATTCAAAACCTGTCTTATCGAAAATTATTTTGCCGGAGACATTTTTGCATTTAATCCCATCGCTTTTGTCCATCCTGCAATCCTGCTCCACCTAAGTCATGTCTTCCTCGACCTCTTACCTTTTCCACGAAAATGTCGTCAATAGATGGCGTTCGGGAGAGGATGTAGACGTTGCGCCGATGCACGATACCGGCCAGGTGCTGGCAGTGGTAGACGCCGGCGTAGTTGTTGTAGTCGGTCGTCATAACAACATACCGTGAGCTCACCGGATCTGAGGGCATAACAAGCATGAATTGATCTGGTCTGGGGGCGTGCCTAGTGTGAATTGATCTGGTCGGAGGGCACGCATAGCCTGAATTCACCGGTTCGGTGCGGGAGGCCATTGACAAAGCTAGGACCTCATTTTGGGGGCTCAAAAATCCCCACCATTGCCTCGGACCAGCCTCCGGCTATACATATCCCATAAGTACCCTAACATTTCGAAGAGGTTTGATTCCACTAGCCCTCTCCTTTGTATTCGCCATTGCTGGGGCCTACCTAGCCTAAATTACCCGGGTCTGGTGACATACTTAGCGTGATCTGACCGGATTTAAGGGGCATACGTGCTGCGAGCTCGTCGGGATTGAAGACTACAGGGTTTGCCGGTACTAGTAAAGAGGACAGACAATATCGCAGCTCTGCTGAAAGCAGCTACACTGTACGATTAATAACTCTCCAATGCACAGCCTATTTTGCAGACCTTTATACGCGAGCACCTCTTCATCGAAAGGACTAGGTATGTACCGAAGTAGATTTTAGGGGGTCGATTCCTGGCCGAAAACCAAAAATTATAGATTTGACTTTTGTAAATTGGATTCTGAATCGATCTTGCAATAGAAAATTGGTTGGTAGAAGTTTATATTTGCTCACAATATCCCATGTTTGCGCTTCCATGTAAATTGAAATAATAGCTCAAAGCAGTAAAAAAAACCCTGCCAACGCCCCTGCCCCTACTCACAGGAACCGAAAACAAAGGACACAACGCCGCGTTCTATGAGTGTTCAACTGTGAGGGTGTCTACGATCGGGACTGCCAGATTCAACGATTTCTCTTTACGACAGAAAAAGTGAAATTTCCACCTTTAAGTAGTTTTCGAACATCCACCCGTTAGAGGCCGAATATGTTCGGCAGTGCGAAGAGCAAACCGATGTGAGTATGTGCTAATGCAATTGAATGAACTCAGTTTCTAGCTAAAGTCTTACTTGTGGTGTACTTGGCGGTGTACTGTCCGGGCGGTCCGTCTGGCCTCAGGGTACCCACGGTGGTGTACTTGTGGTCCAGTCCGATGGCATCTAGTGCTCTCAGCTCCTTCGTCTCTGTTACCTGTACAGACCGGAGGAAACACGTTAAAAGTGACTCATCACTTCTATGGTTTTCAATTTGCTTATCGAAGTTTTCTGACCATTTCAAACCCCAATAGTTTTGCGTTGTTATCATCAAAATGATTATTGGTGGTTAATGGTTCAGAGTTACGTGGCGGCATGTGCAGGGCGGCGGGCGTGACACCTGCCGGACGGACGGCGCACTGACCTTCAGGGCGCCGTCGCCACGGGTGTAGTTGAAGGTGACGCAGTTGGAGGTGGTGCTGAAGGCATGGTGCAGGTACCACAGGCCCAGCATCTGAAAACATCGCCAGCCAGGTCAGCGCCACCGCAGCCTGGGGTGGACCACACGGCAGCAGAGAGAACGGCGCGCAACCTGGTCCCAGAGGTCAGAAAAATTATATATTTCTCCAAACATAAACGAATCTCTATTGACCCCAAGATAAGAGAGATTCTCCATACTAAAACGGCTTATGGAGCCGTACAAAAGAGAAAATGAGTATCCCCTACGCATAGAATGAATAATTGAGGTACCAGATTGTGACATCATCTTACATCGAAAGGATTATTTGCGCATCAAATAGGTGCCAGTTTCAGTTTTGGAGGTATTTTAATGTTCGTGAACTCCGGGATTTCCCTAACTTTTTTCAAGATCAGTGCTTCTCTACCTTCTGTCTAGTCCTTGTGCTATCGGAATCCACGCATGATTCCATTCCACTTTCGAAAACAGCGCGTGTCGGAGCTGGGACAGCCCGGGGGCGTGGCAGGATATTACTGAGAGCCGGAGCGACATTGGCTTTGTTTCGGATGCTTTCCATGTCATGATACAGGCATATTTCCAGGGCAGCTCCCGCTCTGACAGGAAACGACAGTCATTCGAGCAGTGCACAAAAAACAGCCGTCATTTGTTGTGATTCACGGATATCCCAGGGCTCGAGTACATGGTGATCAAAAGCTCTTATGGTATCACCGCGATACTAGGCTGATGACAGCTGTAAGCGATCAATGCCGAAGAAAATAATATTTAACAGCAAATAGCCTTGCTTTTCAATCCACTGCCAGCTTTTATTGTCTTTAAATCCTGGATAGTTCGCCACAATGCTTAATAAGCTCTACTGTGCCCCCGGGCAGCCTTCGACACCACGCTAATTAACCGACACGTGGTGTACCGCGCAGTACCCAAATGACTCATCATCGCGTAGTATGCAGCGCAGTGTCCAAATAACTAACGATCGCATAACTTGCCATTACGTTGGACCGCAGAGCGCGATCCGGCAGAAATTGGACGCACTAGCTGCATCAATCTGAGAGAACCGTGACAGACCGGCGATGTCTGCACAGACGCACCTTGATATAGTTCACTTACGCAGTTCAGTTGGCAAACGGACGGTCACCTGTACCACCTGTAGCGTTACCCAGCCCTCGCTCTGTACGAGATCAACTCACCCCTTCTGCGTCAAACTCCTCCATAGGGCGAACTTTGGCGCATTTGCCGATGCCGTACTTGTGCGCCGAGACCGCCGCCAGGGCCGCCAGAAGACAAACCAACCGCAGCATCTCTGCCGGACAAAAAAACCAGCCACTCTCAGTCTCAGCATCACTTCCCCGTGATCCTCATGGGAAATTATCAAAGGCGACGCTTAGAAAACGACACTTTCGTATCGTGCTGGAAGTTCTGCATTAGTGTAACTATTTTTCGCTCTGGATAGGATGGCAGAATGTTCAATATCATTAAAAACATGTTAACGGTCTTCGAAAATATCGGCCTGTGTCTCCGCCTGCCTCGCTGCCCTCCGCCCTCTCAGACTTCAGATTGCAGCTGATCTTCGGTAACCAACTGCAGACCCTGGAACCAGCTTCGGAGGCCGGCTCAGTGATGGGACGGGATTCAGCGGGCACAGTGACTGGGACCATTCGGTGATCCAGACGGGACTCCCCCTCCTCCTCCCCCAGTCCATCTCAACTCCTGACCCGGTGCCGAGCTCGGCGGGAGCAGCCAGGTCATAGGGGGGGGAAATTCCTCATGGTCTTCAACGGCGGCTGTTGAGTGTGGTGCGAGGCGGAATTTGCAGGCACCCTGAACGGAATCAGCCTGGCCTGATTTTGTCACCCACAAACATGAAAAGAAGACCTATTTTAACGGATAGTAGCAAAGGTTTCAGGGGTTTAAGCGGAGCAGTTATTATAGCGTTCGCTCTCTCCACGTTGTTGACTTGGGTTCGAATCCTGAAAAAGCCGCACCAGATTCCCACTGTCCCGTTAAAACGAACCAAGACTTAACACCACGAGAGGTTCTCAATCAGTATCTATACCAAGTCCTAAACAATTCACAAAAGAGGCGTTGAGGGGAAGTATCTAATTCTTCTTGTACCCAAATCATCGCAAAAAACGGCAATCTGAGCATTCTCACCTTTGTGTTTGGTGGGCGTATCTAGAACAGTGCGTTGGCTGTGTTCCCCCCGCCACTGTTTGTCACAGAATGAAGCGGGCGACTGGCGCCGTGACTATTATAGCCGTGGATTGTTTCGGTTCGCAGGAAACGGCTCATTGTTGCGCGACTGACACACTCCTCCGCTATGATTCATGCACAGTGCCGGATGCGGTGGCCACGCTACAGGCTCGTTCCGCACTGAACCAAAATTCGGCAAGTTGTACATGATGGGCAATCAGTGCTCCCTGGACCCCAAGGAAACGTCCTCGCGATGAAGGGGTATAGGAGTATTCAGCCCGGTAAAGCCTTTAAGTACTTTTGCGCTGCAAATGTATGAATATATGTACGCATATACTACGGGTGCATATACACTCTCCTAACCAGTGTGTGCTAGGGCCCGGGCTCGCTGGTAGTCATCGCCGTGCATGAGTTCTGTGACGTTAAGTTTCCTTTAAACAAATACATAAACCGATACCTGCCCTTATTAATTTTTCCATGCGGGAAGGAACTACAATTATTTTCTACACAATATAAGATCAATTATATCACTAGCCCGGATTCCACAGTGCAATTGGATATCTAACCAATCGCTCAACTCGAGAATGCCTAAACTATCACGTGAGCCGAGATCGGAGTATCACTCAGGCGTGTACAAACATACATTAGTACGCATGGCTTACCAAACCGACCCCGCTGATGGTAATCAGGATGCGTCACACCCTGGACGACCTGGAACGATTGTTTGAGGCCTGATTCGCGGAATAGAGACCTGATGGAAATCTACACTTACCCAGAACTCGACACACAACAACACAGGGAGGGTAAATAAATTGTATTGACTGTGAGAGGACGCGGTAGCGCAAAAACAAGCGCGTGAAAAGTCATCAACGACATACTTCTAACAGCATGATTTTATTGCCGGTAAAGGTATGATATTGGATTTGTTTAGCCCGTGAATTATTTTGATGACTAATACATTTTCATATCTATTGACAGACAAACCTATTTCTCGTAAAATAGAGTATGTCGTTACCTAACACAGGTATAACACATCTGAAAGCGAACAAATTGGGAACATCTCACCCGAATTCGAAACACCAAGTATACCTGACACAAAGAGTGGCCCCACTGGAAAAGATGATAATAGGGACATAAGCGGTATCTAGACATAACCGGCTCCTTCAGGCCACAGGTGCTATATTTTCACAAATCGAAGTTTTTTAATCACCACTTTGAAGTAATTATGTTAACCTCGTATAGTTTGGTGGTCTGCACAAGTCATAGAGAACCACACCCAACCACATCGACACACCGACGTCCCTCACCGCAAGCGCACGTCTGCGACAACCTCGGGAATACTTACAAGGAAACGCTTCTCAGGTTTCAATCAACTGCAGGGCGCCGCGCCCTCCGGCCGTAGGCCACGTTTTTAACCCGAGGCGACGACGCGCGGCGGTCGCACCAGCGCTACCTCTGAGCTGTGTCCAGCAAACCCGACGACGAATTTGTCTCTTTTTGTAACAATATACGACGAAGTACGCAAATGTGTGCGCTTGGAAGCCTGGAAAAAGCAGACTATTGTTTTCTTATCATGTTCCATGTTCTCCACTTGATAGTGCAGAATGTCACAGAAAGCCTTTGGTATAACTAATCGTATGAGAAGCTGGCCCATATGTCAGTTTTTAGGACACCTATCGTTTGGGAAAAGAGAGAAACCTCCTCACTGCCGTATAGTGAAACACCAAACACAAACAACGGTGTTGCCAGATTAATTATTTAAGAAATGTTTCAAGAGGCTAATCACACTGCTCTCGAGATGGAAAAGATCAGCAGAAGACACCCGAACACTTTTGAAATCAGTATAACAAATCGCTGGGAAGTTCCCTACACTCTCCCATAAATTCATGTACATACGTTTTTAATTCGTTATTTGGGCAGAATTTGGGAGTGTCCCGCTCAGCCAGTCTGATCCAAACACTATAAACGCATGCCAATTTCTCATGCGAAGCACACAACACGCAAAAAGTGCAGTCTTCACTCCATTAGTTACAGAGTTCAGGGAAGAGTAGCGCCGCAGTGTCTTCTTTATTAGCAGCGGGCAGTCTTGGCGGCGCCGGGTCGACGGTCGATGCTCTGCGCCGTGCCAGCTGATTAGAATTCGTGGCGCCCTCAGCACGAGGAGAGCGGTCAGCACTCGCTCTTAGCTGCAATAGCTGCGCGGTTTTTTGTCGTCTTTGAGTTACCGCACGCCGCCAAAGTCAGCAGGCCAGCGATAACGAAAAAGGCGGTCAGAATACCGATATCGGAGAAAGTGTCTCGGTGGCGAAGTAATGTGCGGTTCTTTCTCAACTTTTTTCCATCTGCAACACAGAATATGTGAGCTTTGCAAACTAACTTGAAATATGTAAGCGGATCCATGAAGTATTGACCATGGCAAGGGCGCAGCCAGAGCTTTGGTATGGGGGGCACACAAACTTTGAGGGGCACCCCGGGGAAAAAGGGTACTTTTTAACGTAACCTAAAAAACTTACTACATCTTTGTTTATTTAATTTTTTGGGCATCTTTGCTTCAATAAAAATGGAAATAAATCATTGAAGGAGAAGGAAAACGCGATTAAAACCGAAAAAAAGAAAAAATATCACCAAAATGGCATGGAAGTAGCCCAAACGCGACTGTTTTGGATAGATTTAAGGACAAATCAGCCAACTCATGCAAGTACTTAACATCGGAGAAATCAGCGGAGCATGTGATATCTGTTACAGTGTGCAGGTTAAGGCATATTGGAGACGAAAATTCATTTGTTATGCCCACTGGTTTTGTCGTGACGAGTGAGCCCTGGCTGAACGCGGATTAAGTTCCTTGCCTCCCACAATCACCGTGGGACGAGGAGGGGCATAGTGTCTTTGAAAGAACACATTTTTGCTGCCGGAAAAATTTGGGAGATACCTTTTGAACACGTTTATTAAGTTCCATGTTCTCAAGGATCGGTCCCAGTTGAGAGTAAATAAAAGGTGAACAGGCCGGTGGTTTGGATGGGGATGGTGTGACAGGGCTGAAAATTGTGAAAACTAGTTCTTCATTTAGATTAATTAGTAGAAATCCTGGTTTAGGGGATTGTGCTCTGAGGTCAGGGGCACATGCCTTTTTAACATCCCTTCCCAAAATCCACCACTATGATAAGCAATTTATATAACCTGGGGTGCCTAGGTATCACAAGCCGTTTTTGAGATTCCTCATTCCTCGTTAGCTCCGTTTTACAAGGGGAGTTTCCATTGCGTTTTTATTCCCCATCTATTCAAGACCAGCTCTGGGGCCCCTAGTGTGGATCAGAGGCCTCCAGAGTAGCTTCCCCCATCCCCCAATTGTGCCTCCAGGGACTAGACTAGCTCAGTGACCCCGCTCCGAGATGATGGGAGTTGGCCTTGTGTTTTTATTATCTGTCTATTCAAGATCACCTCAGGGGCCCCTGATGTAGATCAGGATCACAGAGCAGCTCATGCTTTACCGAGGGACTAGACTAGCTCATCGGTCCCAGAGATGAGGTCATCAGACTAGCTCAATGGGCCAAAGATAGGCTCATAGGGCCTTAAAACAGTTCAAGAAGCCCTAGAACAGTTTAAGGCGCCAGATCACCTCAGGGGGCCTCAATTCAACTTAAGGGGCTCTCACAAGCTCAGCGCCCAGACCAGCTCAGGGTACCCTCAGAACCTAGACCCGCTCTTGGGCCCCAGATCAGCTCTTGGGGCCCCAGATCAGTTCAGGGGCCTCAAGTCAGGCCAGGGGGCAAGATCAAGTCAGGGCCACTAAATCAGCTCAGGAATTCCTCACCAGCTCGGTGCCCAAGCAGTTCAAAAGCCCCAGAGCTGCTCAGGGAACACCAGATCGGCCCATAGGGCACCAGATCAGCCTCGGGGACAAACAATCAGATCAGTGGTCCCCGACTAGCTGGGGGCCCAGATCAGCTCGGGAATACCAGATCAAGTCAGGAGGCACTTAATCAGCTCAGGAGCCCCATACCATCTCAGGGCCCTCACCAGCCCCTGTGGGCCCACCTCAGCTCAGGGCCTGGGAGCTGCTCAGGAAATCACGTAATCAACCCAGGAGGCCCGGGTCAGCTTAAAGGGCACCATGTTAGCCATGGGGCACCAGACTAGCTCAGAGGGAATAAGATGGGCTCAGGAGACACACTGATGACTCAGCAGGCACCAGATCGACTCAGGGGGCATTAGTTAAGTTCAGGAGGCTGTATATCTGTTTAGGGTGCACCAGATCGATCAGTGCAGGGGGCAAGTTCAAGTCAGGGGCACTAAATCAGGTCAGGGATCCCTCACCAGCTCGGGGCCCAATCAGTTCAAAAGCCCCAGAGCTGCTCAAGGGGACACCAGATGCCCATAGGGCACCAGATCAGCTTCGGGAATAAACAATCAGATCAGTGGTCCCCGACCAGCTCGGGAATACCAGATCAAGTCAGGAGTCATTTAATTAGCTCAGGAGCCCCATACCATCTCAGGGGCCCTCATCAGCCTCTGTGGGCCCAGCTCAGGGCTTTAGAGTTGCTCATGAAATCACGTAAGGAGGCCCAGATCAGCTTATAGGGCACCAGATTAGCTTAGGGGGCACCAGACTAGCTCAGGGGGCATCAGATGGGCTCAGGAGGCACCAGATCGACTCAGGGGCATTAGTGCAGCTCAGGTGGCACCAGATCGATCTGCGCGGGGACCAGATCAGCTCCCAGCCCTCCAGACTATGGCAAGAGCCTAAATCAGCTCAAGGAGCAACATAACAGCTCTGGGGACACAAGGTGGGCTCAGGGCCCACCAAACCAGCTTTAGGGGGGGCACCAGGCCATCTAAGGAGACATCAATAATCAGCTGATGGGCACCTAATCAGCTGAAGAGGCACCATATTGACTTAGGAGAAAGAATCAACTTGGGGAGGCATTAGATCAGCTCGGGGGCCCGAATCAGCTCAAGGGGCGCTAAATCAGCTATTAAGGCACCAAGCAGGCTCGGAGGTATTAGACTTTAGTTAGTTAATTAAGGGCATTTTCATAAGGCGTTCTGTGCAAAGCACCTTTGCCCGCCTCTAAAGTGTGTGGGAGAATTTTCCGGGAGGGGTGTTTACTTTAATGTCGCAGAACAAAGGGGCAAATCTTATTTCAAGGAATGGGTCGCGAAGTGAAGCAACACTTGCGAGGGAAGGGGGCTGCTACGGCAGAGATGCCGAGCCTTGGGGCACAGGTAGGATTTAACAGGGTACGTGAAGAGGTTTGCCAGCGTAAAGATTAGTTTTTTTATTTTGTTCCTTGTTATCAAATGACCGTTTTGCTTACGTTACTCGAGTTCCTCCATTGAAAAATAATAGTTTTGGGTTATAAGAAACACCCGCAAGCACCATGACGTGATGTCGCGGGTCTTTATCCTGCAACCAGGAGGTGAGGTTACAACACCCTCTCTGGCTGGGTAGCCGCCGCATAGAGGAATAGAGAAGGGTAATAGAACAGATAGAGTGTTAGGGAGGGTGTGATTGGTTAGTTGTGAGTCTTAGATGTGGTTAGTAGTTAGAAGTAGGTATTAGACTAACTCAGAGGGCATTGTATAGGTTCAGGAGGCACAGTTATTTGCTCAGTGGGGCACTCGATTGACTCAGGGGCACCAGATCGGCTTAGAGGGCAAGTAATCAGCTCCGGGGGCCAAGACTAGAGCTCAGGGAGCACCTGATGAGCTCAAGGGGCACCAGATTAGCTCCGCCCGTACGATTATTGGCGACGATGAGGCATTATCTGGAAAAGGATTACGTGCCTTTACTCTTCCCAGGTGGTTGGAAAGGCGACAGAATGCCCTAACTGACCAAAAAGACACTTAATTGTCAAACAATAATTTAAATCGCCAAATGCAGTCTAGTTCTATCTAGGCTCAACGGCTTAGGGAACTAAATTTCGAGGGGCACGGCCCAAATTGGATACACCACCTGGCAATCAAAAGGGCACCCCGGCAGTGATGGGGCACGTGCCCCATGTGCCCCCCCCTGGCTGCACCCCTGGACAGTAGATCAACTCCGGGGGGCATAAAATAAGCTCAGGGGCCCCGGATCAGCTCAAGGGGCACTATAACAGCTAAAAGGACACCAGGCAAGCTCGGGGCATAAAACTAAGTCAGAGAGTATTATATAGGTTCAGAAGGCACATTTATTTTCTCAAGGGGGCACCAGATTGACTACGAGGGCACCAGATCAGCTCAGAGGGCACATAATCAGCTCCAGGGGGCACCAGATGAGCTCTGCCCTTACGAATATTGGCGACGATGAGGCATTATATGGAAACGGATTACGTGCCTATACTCTTCCCGGGTGCTTGGAAAGGCGACAGAATGCCCTAGCTGACCAAAAACGCACTAAATTGCCAAACAATAGTTGAAATCGCTCAATACAGTCTAGTTCCATCTAGGTTCAGCGACGTAGGGCACCAAATTTCGAGCGGCACGGCCCAAAGGGGTTACACCACCTGGAAATCAAAAGGGCACCCGGCATCTATGGGGGGCACGTGCCCCGTGTGCCCCCCTGGACAGTAGATAAACTCCGGGAGGCATTAAATAAGTTCAGGGGGCCCGGATCAGCTCAAGGGGCACCAGGCAAGCTCAGAGGCATCAGGCTAACCTAGAGAGCATTATATAGGTTCAGAAGGCACAATTATTTTCTCAGGGAGGGGCACCAGATTGACTACGAGGGCACCAGATCAGCTCAGTGGGCACATGATCAGCTCCAGGGGGCACTAGATGAGCTCCACCCATACGATTATTGCTGACGATGAGACATTATCTGGAAACGGATTACGTGCCTATACTCTTCCCGGGTGCTTGGAAAGGCGAAAGAATGCTTTAGCTGACCAAAAAGGAACTTAATTGTCATACAGTAGTTGAAATCGCTAAATGCGGTCTAGTTCCATCTGGGTTCAACGGCGTAGGGCACTAAATTTCGAGCGGCCCGGCCCAAAGGGGGTACACCACCTGGCAATCAAAAGGGCACCCGGCACCGATGGGGGCACGTGCCCATGTGCCCCCTGGCTGCGGCCCTGGACAATAGATAAACTACGGGAGGCATAAAATAAGTTCAGTGGGCCCGATCAGCTCAAGGGGCACTAAAACAGCTAATAGGGCACCAGGCAAGCTCGGAGGCATCAGACTAACTCAGAGAGCATTATATAGGTTCAGAAGGCACAATTAGTTTCTCAGGGGGGCACCAGATTGACTACGAGGGCATCAGATCAGCTCAGAGGGCACATGACCAGCTCCGGGGGCCAAGACCAGAGCTCAGGGGCACCCGATGAGCTCAAGGGGCACCAGATTAGCTCCGCCCGTACGATTATTGGCGACAATGAGGCATTATCTGGAAACGGATTACGTGCCTATACTCTTCCCGGGTGCTTGGAAAGGCGACATAATGCCCTAACTGACCAAAAAGGCACTTAATTGTCAAAGAATAATTTAAATCGCCAAATGCAGTCTAGTTCCATCTAGGCTCAACGGCGTAGGGCACTAAATTTCGAGCGGCACGGCCCAAAGAAGGTACACCACCTGACAATCAAAAGGGCACCCCGGCACCGATGGGGAGGCACGTGCCCCTTGTGCCCCCCTGGCTGCGCCCCTGGACCATGGTTTATGTTACAGAAAATATTATGCACCAAAAGTTGTTTTATTTTCCGGGTGTAAGAGATGCAGATTCATTTGCCTGTTCAGAAAATACAAAACAGGCCTGTTATCATTGCATTAACCCTGTTCCGGTCACGGATTCCACCCACCCTTCATGTTTTTCCCGGGACATGTTTCAAGCGATTTGCAATGAGCTTTTGAAACTTTCTGACTTTTCCTAAAATAAAACTGGGCAGATTTCCTCAAAATTTTGGATAAAATATTTACCAGGGGTGAAGTTATGACTCGGTATTAACACGTGCACTGGAGGGGGGGCGCGGAGGCCTCCCAATTTTTCCGAGGTGGCCGGAGAACTGCTCTTAGCCGAAAAACGATACTCGGCCAAATTTGACAGAAGTTAACGGGGCGTCGCAGGGGGAAATAATTTTGAAAGTCAATTGAAATTTTTTACTCATAGACTTTCTAAGTCAGACATACATATTAAGATCACCACAATCGCGCGGTCGGACCAGTTTGCTTGTTTTGGAGACCGATTGGTAACATCTGTGCTGAGATGACCAAAAAAAGAGTGTTTCCTTCTTTCTACAACCCTGATGGTCTATTAGAAATAACGCGAAAGCTGGTGGATAGCTCATACAAATTCATGAGAAACTACATCGGTCACTTTTTGGCTCAAGTTAATATTGCGGCTATGACAGGCCAAAGAAAGTGGCGTGTTAACACGCGCATTGACGGGGGTCTGAGCCACCTTCGCATTGACGGGGGCGGGTACCCGGCCCCTCTAAGATCTCGAGAACAACGGTAGGTAGCGAAAAACGGTAAACGGTGTTGGGCTGCCCATCCACTTCTCCATCGAAAACGTTTGTACCATTTTTTGTCAGGTCGCATTTAAGGTCACGAGAGGTCAAAACATGCCCGTCATAGGGATAACATGTAAATTCAGATTTTCAGCCATTACATCTGAACAAGTAAAGATAGAGCAAAACGACTTAAACTATATGAATCCTCTTAGCAAGCCGAATCGAATGATATATAATTTGACCTTGGTAGGTCAAATCAAGGATTTGACCTGACCTGAGGTCAGGTCAGGGTCAAATTATATAAAATGCATATCATTAGAACCGCAAAGCCCAGGCGAGTCTAATGCAGCTAAAATAAATGCTCTATCACCATCCGTTACTGAGTTATTCCGTAAAAAAACATTTTTCCCATGTATTTCCAAATGGAGAGGTCATGCCTCGTACCTGACCTTAGGTCCTTGATATCAAAAATACCAGAACATTTTTAGAGAACTGGTGGGGCCATTATTGTGATATGAGTTTCAATCGGATAAGTTCACCCTGCTCCGACTTATGCTATCTTAAACTTTTTTTGAGGTCGGGTCACTTGACCTGTACTGGTGACCTGACCTGAGATGACCTAACCTTAAAATTTTCACAGAAGTTGTAAAAATGATGAGGAAAAGGTATACCAACTACGGTGGCGCTACGCGCCGCCGTTTTTATATTATCTCCGAAAAACCCGGAGGGGGCGGGTACCCGCCCCCCGTCAATGCGCGTGTTAAAGAAGAGTTTTGGGGCTTTAACGTCTGGCAGGGTTGATTTAACCCTCGCCCCACCGGGGGCCATCGATGGCCCCCTAAGGTTTTTCCGGTATAGCAGAAAAACGACGAGGCGCAGCACCGCGGTTGAGGGCTCTACCTCTCACTGCATCATTTTCCCATCATCCCTGAAATTTTTTACCCCGGGTCACCCAAGGTCAGGTCACCAGACGAGGTCAACCAAGGTCACCTCACTTCACCTTTAGAGCTCTGTAAGAGCTACATTTCAAAGTCGATCGATTTGAAACTTCCTACACTTCATGACCCCTCCAGGGTCTACAAGGTGTATATCCGGGATTTTTCGATTTTGTGCCCTGAGGTCAGGTCACGAGGCGACCTCTCCCATTGGAAAAGCATGGGGAAAAGCTATTTCATGATATAAAAGCCACAAAAATGATTGCAAATACTCAGACTGCTCAGAACAACGTTTTTGGACACCCTTTCACGGATCCCAGGGGTCATATTTGCCCTTTGACTTTTCCAAGGTCATCCAAGGTCACCAGAGGTCAAAAACAGTATTTTGACAATAACTTTTGACCTAATTAAGCTAGAGCGGTGAAACAAACACCATCGTGTTTGTCTTGTCACTGGCTTTCATTTGATATACGGCAAGGTCACTTTTTGACCTTTCGTGACCTCAGGTCATATTAGGTCACGAGGTGACCTCTGGCGGTCAAACCACTGGCGGGAGGTCTTTACGTTCCACATAGCGGAAAAAGTACTGGCAATTTGCTATCAAATGTACTTTACCAGGCCTCAATGGCTCTAATGACATAAGAGTTATGCCCAGTTTGCTTAATCATTGCATATTTGAGTGAAAATAGCCGATCTTTAACTAATTTGACCTCTGGAGGTCAAACCATTGACCTGAGCACTAAAACATGCGAAGTAATTTCTTACTGAATTCACGCAAGCTTTCTATTGCACTTTGCAGATTTGCGCTAACGCCCATATTTTCGGAGTTAGAGGGGGGCCATCGATGGCCCCCCTGTGGGGCGAAGGTGGCGCCGGACCCCCGGTGGGGCGCGGGTTAAGATAATCTTAAGCACCGTTCGCTTCCTCTCGTTACGGCGAATCGAATTATGTATAATATGACTACACTACGTCAAAGAACAAAAATTACCTGACCTCAGGTGAGGTCAAGGTCACTACCTGATCTAGCATAGTCAATATTTATTTATTTATTTATTTATTTATTTATTACAGTTGATGAGCAACAGGTTATCGTGCGTCACCCAATTACAGCTCATCTCGCTTATGCCACACATGCCTAGCTCGTCAGTTGTTTAACATACTTTTTTACTTGGGATTTAAAAGTAGATGGAGAATCGTGAAAGGGGTCAGATTGGGGCTGGGAGTGAACAAATATGTTTGTGTTTTTCGTGGCTAGGCAAAACAACCCGCGTTTTACTGTCTCTACCCCTGCAAATGGAATGTGCAGCAAACTATTTGCCGATGTTCTCGTATTCCTAGTTGGGATGTGTAAGGGGAAACATCCGAGTAGATAGGCGCAGTCAACATTTCCAGTTAAAATGTTATGGACGAATAGAATATCGTATTGGATCCGTCTACTCGCCAGGCTCGATACCTCGAAGTGAACAAGAAGTTCCGAATAGGACAGATATTCTGAAGGCCGGGAGGAGTGTGCGTGTGAGGCTAACCAGATGAGAAACTTATGCTGAATTTTGTCTAATCTTTCTAGTTGAGTTTTTGAGGCACCACCCCAAATGACCCATCCATATTCTAAAAGGGACCGAATGTTTCCAAAATAGGCTGCAAGTATTGGATCGCACTTAAGTCGACCGGGGACTCGACTTGCCTGAAAAGATCTTATTAATATTCCTAACATTTTGTTTGCCTTTCTACCAGTAAAATTTATATGATCAACAAACGTTAATTTTGTGTCAAGCCAGACACCGAGATCCCTTATCGTTGTAACTTTTTTCAAGAGGTAAATTTTGAATTTCATATGCTGTCTCAATTGGGCACCGTCTTAATGTAATGGTGAAATGTTTGCATTTATTAGGGTTTAGTTGAAGTTTCCACTCTTCTGACCAGTTACAAAGAGTGTTCAGGTCCTCCTGAAGTTGATTCGAGTCTTCTGGGGAACAGATTTTGTTAAAAATTTTGACGTCGTCTGCGAATATTAGACACTTAATTCTCATCGGTAGATCGTTGATAAACAGAGCAAACAGAAGGGGAGATAGCAAACTACTCTCAGGTGTGCCAGAGAGGACAGGTGTCCAATCCGAACGTTTACCGTTTACAATAACGCGTTGCTTTCAAATTGTCAAGAAAGATGTTAGCCAATTTAGTTCATTACCAGAAATATTGTAAGAATTGTGCAGTTTGTAAACTAAGAGATTATGATTCACACTCTGAAACGCCGCAGAATAGTCTGTATAGATTACATCTCAGGGGGTGTAACTTTGTGAAAATCTTTAGGGGTGCTTTTTCCTAGCCAACCTATTACATTTTACTGGCAGTGTTAGGGGATGAAAAACGTAAGAAGGGATAAAAACCTTACACTTTTGTCCTTACACCTTTATTCTGCGACATTAAAGTAAACACCCCTCCCACAAAATTATCCCACACACTTTAGATACGGGCAAAGGTGCTTTGCACAGAACGCCTTATAAAAAGCCCTTAACTAACTAGCTAACACTTTTGTCGAAACATCTCTAATGACTTCCTTTTTGCTTTATTTGCACTCCACACTGTTTCCCCCTCGGATCAAAAAATAGTTTGGCCCCCTGGTTTGATTGTTTGGGGAGTATGGCCCAAATGCCATCCCCCTGGATCCGCCAGTAACGTAACACGCGCTCCGCTGGGGGGCGAAATTCGCCTCCCTCCTGGTTTTCCCCGGATAACGCAAAAACCAAGAGACGCAGAGCAACGAAGCTTACAGTGCCTTATCCCTGATCAATTCTACGCATCTCACCAAATTTTTTAGGTCAAGTCATGTCAGGTCAAGGAGCTATCCAAGGTCAAGCAACCCGACCTCAAAACCTAAAATTACGAGTTTGATGCGGCGCCTAAGAAGCATCAGCCAACCAATCAGTTTGAAACTCTCACAATATGTTGAGGCTATTAGGGTCTACAAATCTGTCATCTCGGAATTTGGATATTGTTGACCGAAGGTGGAGTCAATTTTTTGGTCACCCCATTATAAGTCTATGGAGAAAAATAGAAAGGGCTCGTTTTTGGTATATCCGGGATAGATAAAGCTTAAAATGCTCATACGGTGTATTCTTACCAAGATCTTGACCTTGAAGCTGAGTTTTGGACCATCTGACCTCTCAAAGATCATGTCAGATCACAGGAGCATACAGTGATTGTTTTGTCCGTAACTTCTCACTGAATTGAGATAAAGCTCCCATTTTGCTTTCATTGTGCTTGTATTGTCACGAGGAGTCGATTGATATGCAATATGACCATACCAGGTCACCCTGTGACCTTGACCTAGCTCAATGTCAGGTCATTTTCACAGTTTGACCTAGCAAGGTCATATTATACGTCATTCGATTCGCCACAATGAGAGGAACCCAATGATGCATAAATATGTGCTCTAGCTTCGCTGCGAAAAAAAATTCCAGAGGGGGAAACGTACACTACCCTGTTGTAAGCCTATGGGACCTTATTTGACGTATGCTGACCCCAATATTGACCTGATATAAAAATACCCCGTATAATTTCTCTTCGTCTCGTCAAGAGCTTGCAAACGTGTGTTAACGCGTTTTAACGCGTTTTGTGGGCGCGTGTTAACATACTTTCAGAGATGCACCCAAAATCCGTGGTAAAAAAACTCGGACTATGGGGGCAGTGCCCACCATTTTCCAGCCATTCCCGTACCTTGTTTTCAGCAACAAATCAAACGATAAGCCGAGTTACCTTCGGCCCCACCGAAGTCGAAGACTCTTTCCCACAAGTTCAAAATAGTTCCTGCGCGGATGCTTTAACACACGCCCCGCTGGGTGGGGGGCGAAATTCGCCTCCCTTCCCTCCTGGTTTTCCCCGGATAAGGCAAAGACGAAGAAACGTAGAACAACGAAACTTACAGTACCTTATCCCTGATCAATTTTACGCCTCTGAATTGTCTAGGTCAAGTCGTGTCAGGTCAAGGAGCTATCCACGGTCAAGTGACCCGACCTCAAAACCTAAAATCACAAGTTTGAAGTGGCGCCTAAGGAACATCTGCCCACCGACCAGTTTGAAACTTTCACAATATGATGAGGTCATTAGGGTCTACAAATCTGCTATCTCGGAATTTCGATATCATTGACCTAAGATGGGTTCAATTTTTTGGTCACCATATTATAAGTTTTTGGTGAAAAATTGAAAGGTCTCGTTTTCAGTAAATACTGGATAGATAAAACGGAAAATTCTCACATTGTGTATTCTTACCACGATATTAACCTTAAAGTTGATTTTTGACCATTCGACCTCTCAAAGGTCATGTCAGGTCAAAGGAGCATGCAGTGATTGTTTTGTCCGTAACTTCTTGCTGAATTGAGATAAAGCTCCCATTTTGCTTGCATTTTGCTTATATTGTAACAGGGAGTCTATTCATATGCAAAATGACCATACCAGGTCACCCTGTGACCCTGACCTAGCTCGATGTCAGGTCATTTTCACATTTTTGACCTAGCAAGGTCATATTATGCGAGTGCATTATTCAATTCACCACGATGAGAGGAATCCAATGTTGTGTAAATATTTGCTCCACTAAATAAATATCTAGAGGGGGGAAACGTGCACTGCCCTGTTGAAAGCCTATGGAATATTTTTTTTACTTTTGCTGACCTCAATATTGACCTGACATAAAAATACTTCATGTAATTTCTCTTCGCCACGCCAGGAGCTTTCGAACGCCGTGCGTAATTTTTCGTTAGCTTTCCTGGGAAATGAGATACGAAGGGGGGGCGAAATACGCCCCCCTCAGCGGGGTGCGTCATGCCAGGGACCCCAGTGGGGCGCGTGTTAAGCTTCCTGCTCATGAAAGGTCACAGCTCGAAAAGCTGCAAATGTGGTTAAACCAGGAGTTTTTGGTGTCTTTTTAAACTAGCGCGCAGACAAACGGCTACCTATTTAATGTTATTGTTTGCATTTTACTACCATTTAAAGCTTATCTATGGTGCTACATTGCTCTTGGATTAACAAAGCTTTGAACACTTATTTAACCCTCGCCTCGGGGTGGGGTTGTTTGAACACCCCCTTCGGGTTTTTGGTGGCACGAAAAATGGCGGCGCCGCCAAAAGGATTTTCCATATCGATGACGTAAGGGCAAGTACGGATCATGAATTCTATTGGAAATACATGGGAAAACAGAAATTGGGCTGTATTTGTGTAGATGCAGCTGAGAATACCTTCATATTCTCCAAATCGTAGTATCCTGGGCCCCTTTTCAGGTTCACGTTGCAATTTTTGGCCTGTGACCACTGAGAGGTCATCTGGACAACTTAAGCAGTTTTCAGAATTATAATTCTATGTATTATATATATTTATATATATTATATATATATATAACCTCTATATATTAACCTATAGGTTAATACATTTGCATGAAATGATGGTAAAACTTTTATTTTGATACCATTGCGCTTGGATTGCTATTGCAAGTCGATTGATACGCATATTGACTAGGTTAGATAAAAAGTGACTTTGACCTGACCTGAGGTCAGGTAATTTTTGTGTCTTGACTTAGTATGATCATATTATACATCATTCAATTCGCCGTGATGACAGGAAGCGAATGGTACCTAGAAAATGGTTCTAAAACACAACTTTTTCAGACGCTAGAGCCAAAAAATATACTCAAAATGCCACTTTCTTTGACCTGTCATGACCTCAATAATGACCTGAGCCAAACAATGACTGATATAGTTTCTTCATGAATTTCTATGAGCTATCCACCAGCCTTCGCGTTTTGCGCTATCCCGCGTAGAGGCCGAGTTCGAGGGGGCAGGCGTTCACACCGCTCCCCCACCCACCCACCAGCGCTAAGGTGGCTCGGAGGCCCACCAGGGCGCGGGTTAATAGCAAAACTGAGGTAAAAACTGCATTAAGCTAGAGCCATAATGTGGGCGAATCCTCTCGTTACGGCCAATCAAATTATGTATGGTATGAACATGCTGTGTCAACATCTAAGAATGACCTAACCAAAGGTCACGTCAAGAGCATTACCTTGTCTGATATAATCGATATGCATGCCAATCGACTCGCAATGACAAGCTAAGCGAAATGGTACCAAAGTGACATCTCTATTATCATTTCCTGCCAAGTTGTCCAGCGAAGTTGTCCGGGTTTCCTGCGAACCCATGTCTGAAAAAATGCTTACATAGTTCCAACTGACCTTACATAGATCATAGAACAAACATGTCAAGTTCGACCTTTAAGGTGGCCCAATATACTTATATTACGAGAACAGGAAGCTATTTAACCCTTGCCCTACTGGAGGTATTTTACTCCCTCGCCCTACCGGGGATCGATTCGACTCTCATCCGTTTGAACACTAAGAAAGGTGGGAAGACGCGGTAAAGCGCAGGCTGTTGCCCAAGACCTGAACTCTCCGACAGTGTACAATTATGTTTACCCTAGGTTAACTAGCAACCTCGTGAGGTCACAAAATGGTGAAATTTTTACACATTTAGAAAATCCCTTATGATTCGGGAATCGATAGACCTAGAACCAAGATGTCAATGTGTTTGTCGTGACCCAAGGAGTTCCACAATATGCGGCATGGCCTTGCAAGGTCACGCGTGACCTTGGCCTTAGACCACCTAGCATAACCTTAGGTCAAGGTCGAAGTGAGGTCGCATACCATCGAATCCTTGGGTGACGCTCGTCACTATGATACCAAATTCATTGCTGCATCTTGTCCCGTCCATGAGTATAGCCAACAAGAGCTTCTAAAACGGTAACCTTTGCTGACCTTTGGGGACCCCTGGTGCCTTCGTTATGGACTTGACCTCAAAATAGATGGCGTATTCCAAATTGACTTTTCAGGAGCCTTCGAATCCTGTCTAGAAACCTGATCTAGCTATTCTAGAAGCCGTGTAACGCCCGGTTTTTCAGATTTATTTTTAGGATCAAAATTGCCTTACATGGGCATAGCAATGACGTCATAGCTTGGTGACCCGGCATGACATTTACTTGAAATTTGGTCAAAATGTGTCAAAGTAATTTTGTTATACAATTTCCACACAGCATTGGGCTAAGCGAAACTTTTTGTGTCATTGCGAGCAATAACGAGGGGCGTCGAATCGGCCCCCCGAAGGACGAGGGTTAAGCAATATAAGCCAAAATAAAGCTATTTTACAGTTTTTACCACGTATTTCCATTGAAGAGGTCGCCCATAAATAAAACTAGATATATCACCGATTTTATAAAACCCGGAATATATGTTGCAGCACCCGGTAGGCCCATAATGGTTTTTAAGTGTCAGATTGTTAGGTTAAACGTGTTCTTACTTATAAGTAACTTAACTTTTCTTTACTTATTGCATAAAGGCAATCCTAATTTTTTTAGATGAAGTCACTTGCCTTGGCCTGATGACCTGACCTAACATGACCAAACTTGATTTGTTAAAGATGCGGAATTGATCAAGGAAGAGATATCAAAGATACGGCGGCGCAGCGCCGCTGTTTATCCGCTATCCTTAAAAAGCCTTATGGAGACCATCGATGCTCCTCTCGGACGGGCGCGGGTTAAGCACAAGCGACGTTTTCCAGATATTAGCCTTGATTTCCCTCCCCTTCTAAACAAGTTCCAATAGATCACAGTTACCACATGCTGCTTTTTGACCCTCCTTTGGCACGTATATCAGCTATAGACAGGTCTGATCTACATACAGCCTAAATAAATTCAGAAATAAATTGCAGCATGCACCAAGGCATTTTGGAAAAGACGTCCAGCAGTGAACTTTGTTTTTTTCTGTCTGTAAGACATGATCAAGGAAACGACGAGTGCACTCGATGGTACTGATTCTGGGACAACGGCGAGACGGGAATTAACATTTTGGAAAACGCGCTCTTTCGGCTTTGGTCGCAAGTGGTAGCTACCTAATTTCCATAGTTACTTCCGCGGCTCACCGTCTAAATATGACCTCATGCGGTTATATGAAACCTTCAGATTACTTAAGTAATCTTTTAAGCTCGACATTATCTCCAGATGAATAGTTATAAGAGAGCTCCGAATCTCTGATACTTATTATTTAATTGCTACATAATTCTGACATTATGTCCTATTAGAACGTCGCAGAATAGTTGTAGGGGTGCTTTTGGAAGTTTAGGGGTGCTTTCAAAAGTTTAAGGGTGCTCGCGCACCCCTAAAAGTATACAAAGTTACACGCCTGTTACATCTGTTTGGTATCCCGAAGAAACTGAGTCCCACGCCATTTTCAAAAGGCAGACCAAATTAGTTTCACATGAGCGGTGAGGAATGAATCCATGCTGTTTCTGTCACAACGGGGCGCACATGGTTCCACAGTGATGTATAGACACACCTTTCCAAGATTTTTCCAAAGATAGGGAGAAGCGAAACTGCGCGGTAGTTTGAGGGTGACTTTTTAGAACTTTTTTTAAATGGGAATGATATTGGCCTCCGCCCATCTAGTCGGGAAAATGCCCTGGCCTACTGATTTTCGGAGAAGAATACGTAAAGTTACCACAAGTTGAGCAGAACATTCCTTAATAATGCGAGCACTGATATTGTCAGGCCCACATGCCTTATGGACTTTAAGGTCATCAAGTGCGTTGCGTATGTTCGCCTTACTAATGTCAAAGTCGGACAGTGATGACAAGTCGTAGTCAGGGGCAAGAGGATAGTGGTCCACTGCAGGTGAAGGAGATTTACTGGCGAAAGTTTTGTTCAGCAAATTAGCTCGCTCCAAGTTTCCGCTCACTCTGTATCCCCATCTAAAACTACTGGAAGCTGACACTTTGATCCCCGAACGCACTTCAAAAATGTCCAGAATCGTTTGGGATTCGCTTTAAAATCACCGATCATTCCTTTTATGTGAAGAGAGAACTGAGACTCGGATACTCTTTTGAAAATACGTCGCTTTTCGCCGAATTCACGGGCTGCTTCTGCTGTTTTGGTTCGCCTGGAGCGTTTGAAGGCTGCCTCCTTTTCCCGCAGTGCGCGTCGGACTTCTGCGTCGAACCATGGTGGGTATTGTCGGTGCATTACAACCGATGGCACGTTGTCACGTATGGCATGCTCCAAAATATCGTAAAAAGTCTCCACTGCCTCATTCAGAGTCATGCCTTCCATTTCGATCCACTGAATATCCTCTAATGTCCGGCGCATGTTGTCAACGTTAGCTATTCTATAGTTCAACGCCGAAGTGCGGCCTGCCACTGGTGAGTTAACCCTATTTCCGTCAGGCTCCCGGCTACCCCTATTTCCGGCAGGGGGGCAATATTGGCCCCCCTAAGATCTCGTAATCTAACCGGCCGATTTTGAAAATTCAAAGTGCCATAGATTCCTCTGCTGCTAAACTTTATTTTGAAAAAAGAAAATTTCAAAATTTTTATTTTTTAGGAGAAGGTCGTGCAAAATATACAATTTTTGTGTATTTTTTAGATTTTCCATAACCCTTGTCTCTGTTGTACGATTTTCACAAAACTAGTTCAGACTTACAAATAATTGACCCAAAATTTTCATATACTCGAGTTACGCAAAAATTCGAAATTCAATGGCAGTTCCAGGACCAGGACTATGAGGGGAAATATATACAACCTAAAAAGTTTTTGTTACGCGGATTAGAAGCCGTCATATACTGCTTGGCATCTTTGACACATAAATAAATGAGAAAAAAGTGAAAAACTCATCAGGGGCGGATGCAGTAAGGTAAAACAGTGGGGTAAAATACATACCAACAATATGCGAATGGTATGCATGAGTATATTAGTCCCTCAACTAGTTAAAATTTAATTTCTGATAATTTTTACCCTCCCATGGCAGCTCTGGGAAAGGGGGTGACATAGGCGGATCAAGGACTCGTCGTGGGGGGTGGGGGTGATTGGAAACACATTTTCAATATACAACGATATTGAGTCGCGGTGGTGATACTGGCTGGGAATATACATTTTGAAAATGTGTAGTGACTGGACACGCCTCTGGTAATCTAGAATTGGGTTATAACTATTTTGAATTTTCATATACCCAATTGTATTCGCCCTGCCACGGCTGTAAGCAGTCTTCTCACTTACTAACGTTTAGTCCTTCTTGATAACATTCCCCCCATTTTGAACTGCTGTAACCGCCCCTGATGAATACAAATAGTGACAATTGTGAATGCACTATCATCTCACATAAAAATGATATAATAAAACCATATAACTGGTATCAGGATCAGCAGAGACGGCTTCCTTTTACAAAAAACCCATCGCATACGATAATACTTGGTTTGTGGATAGAACCTCCCCAAAAACCCAGCCATAGCTCCGCCCCTGGTAAATATATAATCTTGAAAATATCAGAAAACCTGCCTGTACTAGTTTTAGGAAAAGTCAGGAAGTTTCAAAGTTCTATCGCAAGCCGTTTCGGAGATATTCTCGAAAAACCTGAAGGGGGCAATATTAGCCCCCTGCCGGAAATAGGGTTAAAACGTACACCGGAGAAATAACTTACAATCTCACAGTGGTCGGAGTTAAATATACCAGGGCGAACTTCAGTATCCACCCGAGCGTTTTTGGAGAACACCAAATCCAGATAATGACCTTCCCTTGTTAGTTTGAGGACGTACTGTTTCAGTCCAGATATATCACACCCCTCCAGCAGCTAATTAGCTCGTGGATTCATGCGCTCTATGATGGGAACGATAGCTTGTGTCTCTGAATCACGCTGCCACTTGACATTAGGTACGTTAAAGTCCCCAATAATGAAAATGCATATGCACATCAATCGACTAGCAATAACAATTTAAACGTAATGATATCAAAATAAAACTTGGTCGTCATTTCCTACAAAGTTATTGACCTAAGTTTAAAAATCTGCTTAGGTAGCCCAGATGACCTCTCAGATGTCACAGGTCAAACATTGCAACATGAAGCTAGAAAGGAGCCCAGGATGCTATGATTTGGAGAATATGAAGGTATTCTCAGCTGTATCTCTACAAATACAGCCCAATTTCCGTTTTTCCCATGCAATTCCAATGGAGAGGTCATGATCCGTACCTGACCTTAGGTCATCGATATGAAAAATCCCGGTATATATATGTTGCAGTACTTAGTAGGCCCATTTTGTGGTTTAAGTTTCAATTCGATAGATTCACCCTTTTCTTACTTATCTAAAACATTTTTGGATTTGAGGTCACTTGACCTGCACTGGTGACCTGACCTGAGATGACCCAACCTTAAAATTTGGGGGAGCGGTGCAGAATTGGTCAAGGATAAGGTACGCCAAGTAATGCAGCGCTTCGCGCAGCCGTTTCTTCGTTCCGCCGGAAAATTCCGCGGCGGTGCTCAAGCACCCCCACCCGGGCAAGGGTCAACAATCCCCTCGTCCCTCGGCATCGAAAAGTCGAGGTTGGGCAATATGAAATGTATACATAGCCGAGGGACATATGTTTAGACATATGTTTAGTTGGCTTATAGACATAGAATTTTAGACGTTGGCAATATGCATATTACCCCAATATTTTGCTTTCCTGCATCCGCCTCTAATGATTACGGGCCCTGAGGAGGCAGGGACCTCGCCTGAAGTTTTGCAGGCTCCGGAGTCTTCCATGCGCAGTCTGGCTCTTTGCGGGCCTAATAAATTTCACAGGCTGCACCCACCTTCCGCGGGCTACTAGAGTTTTGCGGATCTATTAATGAAGGTGTGAATCGAGGTGCGGTACGTTCAAGCGCACTCATATCCCAAGCCGCACATTTAATTAGATACAGCCTCCAGAACAGTGTTTGAGGTCCCCGTTCCGTGGAGTTTCGGTTTCGGGACTGCGCTCGGTCACGGTTGGTGCCGCGCAGCGACGACCCGAGACGCCATAACCGGCAGCACGCGCCACAGGCGGAACTGATCACGCTTCGCAGAAGCGCATTCGACGCATGAGTCAGGAGCTGAAATCGCCGAATTCCGGCCTAGCAGGCGGCTTTCGACACAGCCGAGCACTGGTGGGATGCCAGGGCGTGTCGTGCATCTCGGCACCCGGCGTCATCTCATCAGCCCTGAGCTACACCAGCCAGCGTCGTACGTATGCGACCGGCATTCTTGTTGGACCTGGTTCGGAGATCACTGAGAGTTAGTTAACACGCGCATTGACGGGGGTCCGAGCCACCTTCGGATTGACGAGGAGGCGGGTACCCGCCCCCTAAGATTTCGAGAACCACGGTAGGTAGCAAAAACGGTAAACGGCGTTGGGTAGCCCATCCGCTTCTCCATTGAAAATATTTGAACCATTTTTTTGTCAGGTCACATTTAAGGTCACCAGAGGTCAAAAACATGCCGTCACATGCCGTCATAGGGATAACATGTAAATTAAGTTTTTCGGCCATTACATCTGAACAAGTAAAGATAGAGCAAAACGACTTGAACCCTATGAATCCTCGCAGCAAGCCAAATCGAATGATATATGAGTTGACCTTGCTAGGTCAAATCAAAGATTTGACCTGACCTGAGGTCAGGTCAGGGTCAAATTATATAAAATGCATATCATTAGAACTGCAAAGCCAAGGCGAGTCTAATGAAGCTAAAATAAACGCTCTATCACCATCTGTTACTGAGTAATTCAGTAAAAACCATATTTCCCATGTATTACCAATGGAGAGGTCATGCTTCGTACCTGACCTTAGGTCATCGATATCAAAAATATCGGAACATATTTTAGAGAACTCGGTGGGGCCATTATGTGATATGAGTTTCAATCGGATAAGTTCACCCTGCTCCGACTTATGCTATCTTAAACTTTTTTGAGGTCGGGTCACTTGACCTGTACTGGTGACCTGACCTGAGATGACCTAACCTTAAAATTTTCACAGAAGTTGTAAAAATGATGAGGGAAAAGGTATACCAAGTACGGCGGCGCTACGCGCCGCCGTTTTTCTACTGTCTCCGAAAAACCCGAGGGGGCGGGTACCCGCCCCCGTCAATGCGCGTGTTAAGGGCTTTTTATAAGGCGTTCTGTGCAAAGCACCTTTGCCCGCCTCTAAAGTGTGGGGGAGAATTTTCCGGGAGGGGTGTTTACTTTAATGTCGCAGAACAAAGGGACGAATCTTATTTCAAGGAATGGGTCTCAAGTGTAGCAACACTTGCGAGGGAAGGGGATTGCTACGGCAGAGATGCCGAGCCTGGGGCACAGGTAGGATTTAAAAGGGTACGTGAAGAGGCTTGCCAGCGTAAAGATTAGTTTTTAATTTTGTTCCTTGTTATCGAATGTCCGTTTTGCTTACGTTACTCGAGTTCCTCCATTGAAAAAGAATAATTTTGGGTTATTAGAAACACCCGCAAGCACCATGACGTGATGCCGCGGGTCTTTATCCTGCAACCAGGAGGTGAGGTTACAGCACCCTCTCTGGCTGGGTAGCCGCCGCATAGAGGAAGAGAGAAGGGTAATAGAACAGATAGAGTGTTAGGGAGGGGTGTGAGTTGGTTAGTTGTTAGTCTTAGATGTGGTTAGTATAGTTACTAGTCCTTAAGTTAGGGTTAGTTGGTTAGCAAACATGAACGGATGGTTAGATAGGGTTAGTTGGTTAGCTGAACTTTTTTGTGGGGCTATTCTGAGTCTACCATACCTCAGGACCAGACAGTTAAAGCCTAGTTTGATGCACCTATTGTTTAAATTTGTCAGAGGGACGTTTATAGTGTAATTGTTATTTCTAATATGAGGGGTGCTCTTCGGATGCGGTATTTTTCATACCTGCCACCATAGACGTTCAGATAAGAGGTGATAAGATAAGATCACTGAGAGGTGAAGCGGTCGTATATTAAGGAGCAGTGAAGTGTGATTGACCGATCAGCTCCAGTGGCACACAAACCCGCTGACACCAGTATCGAGGTAAATAAAAAAGTAGAGCATTAGGCAGTACATATATTTTCATCTTTGGCTTCGTTCAGCGTTTCTTGTCTGCGCAACACAATAACGCTTTCACACACGCACTATTATGCCTGGCGTTAACATTGAGGTAGTCCGACTACGGTTCCCAAACTTTAGAGTTTAGTTCTGAAGTCGTGACCGTTAGAACTAGCAATGATCCGCATCAATGGCGAACCAGGATTGTTCCAGGGGAGGGTAGTTGAGGCAGAGGAATAACTCGCCAGAGGGGCGGCATCTCAACAAGAAGGGCGACAGCTCGACGGGGCGGCACGCATATGGGGATAATACATTTTTATTGATGGCAACACTGGCATTTGTCTGTGCGAAGAGATGATACATTTCCTTTAGCACCGCTCAGGACACGCTCTTTCCTCTAGCCGATATTCTTCAGCGAGAACACAGCTATCTAAATTCGCAGAGATATCGGCCGTCCAAACGCAAGTGTGGGCATCATACGACAGCTGGAGACGGTTCGGAAGAACGGAGATACAGACGCAACAGGTGCAGATGGAACAGAGAACAGGACGCGCACCACGACGCGGAGGGTGGCCAGTAAAACGAGAGCCGCTGACTGTGAAAGTAGGCTGACCCAGAGTTTTACAGCAGGGCTGGCCGCATGGGCAGGGAACAGCATATCCACATAGCTGCAGCAGCGCGGCTAGTTTGGTTGTGGGGAAAGTGGTCAGCGAATTCTCAGTCAGCGCCGGCAATGTCTCAGGGGGAGGGGTGCCCGTGGTGTGGGGGTCTGTCTGGTAATTCTTACGAGGTGGACCTTTCGAATTTTTCTGCGAGGAGAAAATCAGAGCAATGGGGGTGAGCGTTATACAAACAGGACTGTTTTTATCACGATACGCCCGTTAATTTGAGGAAGCTTATCGCGGAAGAGGCTACCGCCGGTCTCCCAGGTAGGGGGACGGGGTAGAGGAGTGGTCTAGACCCAATTGCCCCCCAGGCTATGTCACTAACCTGCATGACCTTTTTCGATTTGCACACACGCCCCGATTTAGTAACAAAGTTTACGAGAGGATCTGAATCCTCACTAACTAAACATCGCCACAGATAGGACGCAGCCAGCGACAGGGCTGGTCTCCGGCATTGACGTCCACATCACCCTCGTCTTAGAACCCACATAGGGACAAAACAATAAAAAGGGCCCTCCTAGTGGAGTTGATATGTTACGCTGGGTCCCCGTTTCATAAACGGTGTAATTGGCGCTAGCAGCGTAGAAGTAGCATAATGCAGCGTAAAAAGTTAATAATACACAACTATTTTGTTTCATAAAGATGCAGAGTAAAATACAACTGCTTGCAAAGTTGCCCTGGTGTAGATTACCCTGCACTGGAATGCAGCGTAGAGCACTCACAGTGATGTTTAAAAAGAAGGCAAAACGCACGTTAAATACGTAGTATGCACCTGAAAACCTACGCACCCTATACCGCAGCATACCTTTAATCAGACGACTGCACAAAACATGAAAAATAAATAAATAAATAAATAAATAATATATATATATAAATATATATATATATATATATATATATATTATATATATATATATATATATATATATATATATATATATATATATATATATATATATATATATTTCAATTTAGGATTAAAAAATTATTGTAAAAGGCCTGTAAAAATTCAGAATTGGCTTGAAGACCTTTAAGCTCTTCTTTACATAAAATTGCAGTGAGACTGACACCGAGCTGCGCTGTATTTTGTGTTCCGCGGACATTTTTAGCAAGCAGGCATCGTGTGGAATGATCAAGTGACTTCAATCATTGCTATCTGCGGAGTAGGGGCCTATAGATAAGTTGGTTCCGTCACAGATTTACGATATATATGGAGGCTAAGATTTCCATTCAGGGCTGTTGTGACCTGCAAAACTCAAGGATTTCCGAGGCCGCTGGCCTAGATTTTCATCTTCTTGCTCCCATTCTTCAAAAATGTTAGCTCACGACACCTCTATTCTCATCCCAGTTTCTCACATTATTTAACACTTTTCTTTGCTCACTGTACCTTTACGGTATCATTATTCACTACTTTTCAGCAGCCGTTGGCAGGGAAGTGGAGTAGAATATACATTTCAGAGCAAGCAAGGGGGTCTCGTTTTTAATGAACTGCGTTGTCTTTTTTACAATCAGCTTTTGCCACTCGCGAGTTGTTTGACAACAGCTCAGTCGAGAGAAGAAAATTAAATGGAGGCAAAATAATCAGATATTTTACTTGATTCAACTGACAAAAAAATGGTCATTACCTCCTTCATGTTTATATACCAGCAATAAGAACAATATAGACAATTGAGCCAAGAGCTATTGATAAAAATTCCGTGACTGGAATTGACCCATTTTACGCTGCATTTCATTTCCACACTGCTTTGCGTGAGTCACCGCGCTTCATAAAGCGTGATTCTGAAAACGGCGTAACTTTGAAGACGAGTGTGGAGTAAACTACGGCGAATTTCACCACCTTTTTATGAAACGGGGCCCCGGGGCGGGAGTTCTCCGGAAATTGCTACGATAAAATTCAAACCACTTGCGCCTGTTCAGGGTTCAGTAAAGGTAGAAACGGGTGGCATCACAGAAGCCAGCTGTCCCCAACCCGACAGGGCCAACCCTATAGCCTATAAGCATATATCGTACGTTTGGGTGCCTGCAATGACATTCAAACGTAAGCCGACATGGAGACAACTGTGTGAGGTACCAAAATGTATCGTCGCAGTTCAATCAAAACCCCCGAACTCTCTTAAACTGGCTTAGTCTGTCTTTTCAAACCCGCTCTTTAGTCAGCTCTCCTTGTAGACACTGCCTAACGAGGCGGAGCGAACTGAACCCTCTCGTGACCTCATCCAACCCGTTTAACACCTCGCGAAACATTGGTCTGCCGCTGTTATCAAGTTACACCGCATATCATTCACAATATAAAATAAATATTCATCGGAACGATACCTACCCCATCACAATCATCTGACAAAACAGCTGAATATTTAAGTTCACATGGAAGAGCCACCGTCTACCCACATCTCCATCACAGCCCGTATCTACCGTAACCCCTCCCTTCCCCACCCACTGACCAGCCAACAGACGGAGTCAGCTCGTCCTCAGGCCTCGGCAGCGCCGGCCTCAGCGTCCCCACTCGGCTCCGGGTGCATGCGGGCGATGTGGGCCAGCATGTTGTCGCGGCGGCGGAAGGAGGCGCCGCAGAGGTGGCAGATGAAGGTGGCGGCCGGAGCGCCGGCGGTGGAGGGCGTGGGGTGCCGACGTCGCTGGTGGTCCCTCAGCCGCCGGCGGTCGGCGTAGCGCGCGTCACAGACCGTACACCGGTGCGGCTGGGCCTTGGTGTGGGAGCGCCGGTGGCGAGAGATGGCCGACAGGTTGGACGCTCTGATGGACACGCGGGGAGAGCGGCATCAGTGCCCCGCTCACTGGTCAGGGACGACGTGGGTTATCCAGACGCAGTCCACGTACCCGGCTCAGTCCCAGTCACGTAGTTCGGGGCCATTCAGGAGTAAACGAAGAACAGGCGTGACGCATGCAATACGGGTAGGGTCAAGTTTCTTACGATATCTGCCACAAACGTGTTAACGTCAGGAGCATCTCGTACCAACTTCTACTGATATAAAACCTTTTGGCACTTTTAATAGAAAATAATAGATGATAGAATATGGTAGCTGCTCTAGCTTAACCGAAGAAAATATAGATTAGCCTCGAAATAACAGCACAAAGCTTCTCACTGAGTAGCCTTTGCACATGTTAGCAATCCCCGTTCCCTGGCAACGAAGAGGTAAACAAGTGACGGATCGTTGCCCGTATTGTTTGCAGCGTACTTCCTTAGCACTGCAGTTTAGTGATGAACGGCTTCACGGTCTGTTTACCTAAAACTCCCATTTGATCTGCTTATTTACCAGGCTGTATGCATGAAGATGATGGTGAGGAGTGTTTGTGCCAGCTAACGGAAGAAAAAGGAAGCGTCTCGTCCAATCACTTTCAATTGGATATACAAATACCCCGTGCGGCGATAAATGCTAAGGTTCTCACTACAAACGATGGAAAGCGTCACAAAATATGAACGAGAAGGGAAAATATGTTCATTTACCCGTATTTCACATTTTACCACCTGTCCCTGTAAGGCAAGGCCAAAACTGGTCAAGTGCTGCTGCGCACTGCACAAATGCGTTCGGTGCAGGCGGTATATCGTGATGTGGCCGACTGATACCGAAACGAAGTGGGCGGCTGTTCATCAGCCACCGCCGTCACAAAACCGCCCCGGCCGCGCTCACCGGTAGTCGCAGATCTCGCACCGGAAAGGCTTCTTCTTCTCGTGCACTATGGCCACGTGCTTCTCCAGGCTCTGTCGGTCCACCGAGCTGTAGCCACACTGGTCGCACTTGTACTCCTTGTCGGCCGTGTGTCGCCTCAGGATGTGCACCTGGGGAGACGGGCAGACACTGGTGTGAGACAGAGAGACAGAGAGACAGAGAGAGAAAGAGAGAAAGAGAGAGAGAAGAGAGAGAGAGAAAGAGAAAGAGAGAAAGAGAGACAGAGAGAAAGGGCGAGACGGGGACGAGAGACAGGGACAGAGAGACGAGAGACAGAGAGACAGAGAGACAGAGAGACAGAGAGACAGGGACGAGACAGGGACAGAGGACGAGGACGGGCGGAGACAGGAGACGAGAGACAGGGACGGAGACAGGAGACGAGAGACGAGAGACAGAGAGACGGAGACAGAGAGACAGAGAGACGGAGACGAGAGAGAGGAGGAGAGAGACCGAGACAGAGAGAGAGCGAGAGAGAGCGAGCGAGAGCGAGAGCGAGAGCGAGAGAGAGAGAGAGAGAGAGAGAGAGAGAGAGAGAGAGAGAGAGAGAGCGAGAGCGAGAGAGAGAGAGAGAGAGAGAGAGAGAGAGAGAGAGAGAGAGGGGGGCGACCGACTGACCCGCAGTTTGAGGGCGCTGCAGGTGGAGAACTGGCAGCTGGGGCAGCGGTGGCTGGCTGGCAGCGGGCGGCCCTCGTCGTCCTGGCCATGCACGTCGCGCAGATGTCGACGCACCATGGACGGCCGCGCGCTGGTGTACTCACAGCTGGGACACTGCGACAGCACGCGCGACAGGCCGGCGTGGTGGGTGCGCACGTGGCCGTAGAGCAGGGAGAGCCGGCCGAACTTCTGGTCGCAGTGCGGACAGACGGCGGGCCGATGGACCTGGCGCCGGTGCCGCGCCAGGATCTGCGCCGAGGCGCCGCGGAAGTGGCACACGTCGCCTGGGGGCGAAGCACCGACCACATGTCAGCGGAAATTTCCCCACTATCAAGTCGGCAGAATGACGTGGAACACTAAGAAAAACAATTTACTAGCCTTCGGCGAGCACCAGCCAGGGATTAACGCAATGCAATCGGACTGTTTTCACACTTCGGCGTGTTCTGAGCACATGCAGCGTTCAGACGCGGCAACCGCATCTCCTCACAGGTTCAGGGCCGGACCGACGGGGACGATTGGGCCGACTTTAAGCACTGCGCACGGCCGCCGCTCAGGCATGTCTGCAGCCTTTCTTAGCTGGGGTTCGCATAGAAAATGCAAGCTGATCTGGAGGGGGGGTCAGATGATAAGCCGTGGGCCCAACGGGTGGCCCGAGCGACGGTCCAAAGTTGAGCGCCGTACATCAAACGACAGCAGGCTTCAGGAGTACTTATTGGTCATGCTTTCTGGTGGGTTCAGGGTGACCCGAAATCCGTGATGGTACGTGCACCAAACACCGCCTTCTCAGTCGTGAACTGAATCTTCTTATTAATCTCATTTTCGGACAAATGAGGGTATGCTTCGTCACGAATCCCACGGAATGCTTCGCAAACAAACCGTTTTAGCTTGCCCAGGGTTTCTCTTGCTTCTTAGCACTCTACTGGCCTAAGAAAATAACGTAGGAATAGGCCAAAGGGTTTCGTAAAACAAATCCATGGGGCCACCAGCTGAAAAAGGAGGGCACAATGACGGTCAATGCGACCTTGAGGAATCATCAGTGATGCTAAGAGCATCAGGGCAATTTACAATATTTACGAAATATTCTGAACCAACTGGTGGATGAGGACACAACAACTTTTCCATACGCAGGTCCCGCCAGCTCCCCGCCCTGTCCCGCATCTGTCTCTGTTCAGGGAGTACCCTTTCTTGATCGACCCACTCATTCACAAAACGCATATAAAAAGAGAACAACTCGACTGAACCTTGTGCGTTGTAATCCATAAAACAATGCTGATGAGGGACGGTTAGCACGTCAGAATTATTTTCCCGCTATCGCTCACCCAAGATCTTGATTTGGTGGTACACCGGATCGTAAGGGTGGAAACCCCTAAAGTGGAAAGTTAAGACTTGAGTACAGAGGTACGGGGTCGTGAAAACATATCCGCAGATGTTCACCCAAAAGACTCGGCCTGACGTATGAACTAATAATTACGTGGCACTTCTAGGTACAGGATGATATTTGGACCACATATTTTATAATATTCTTCTACGCACAAATTAACATCACTTAAGCTAAGCTAGCCTGCATTACCATGGCTTGGGGTTGAGGCAGAAAAAAACGTGCCAACATTTTGCAAAATGGAGACGGACAACACTGTTGAGCACAAACGATGGTGAGAAATACAAATACATCGTCCATTCAAATGCTAAATGCTGTGACGAAAAAATCCGTCTTCGATTGTTACGCTGAATGAATATTTATATTCCACGATCGTTGTTACAAACAGAAATGCTGTCTGGGAGAAATCGGTACCTTCAAATGCTTAAGAGACACATTGCTACTTATCTACGCACGTATTTGCGATTCATTACCAACAGACATCAGTCCACCAACAGACGAGGCCAAGTCAACTTCCTGGCCTTCTGGCGAGTCCATTTGCTTCGTGGTTCTATCTATCCCAGCTCGCGACTGTATTGGCCTTGGACAAGCTGCAGGCGAGGATGGTGCATTTGCATCTGTTGTGCTTACAATGGAAACGTGTGAAAAGTGAACGCCCCGCAGAACCACGACCTTCTTCGAACAAACAATCGTCATTCGGCCGTCGGGCCCCTGAAGCAGCGTGGCACATCAGTCCCTCCACTGCTGCAGTTCCCTGCCTTCCTCGCCTCTCCGATACTGCTGCTCAGTTGGAACACTCTGCCGCGGTGCGGGAGCCGGCCACTGGCCACAGCGCGGCCCACCATCCTCTCCAGCAGTGTCTCCCCCACCTCCACCAGCGTCAGCAGCGACAGGCCCAGCACCAGGCCCAGGCAGCCGCCCAGGTTGGCCAGCAGGGTGCCGAGTGAGAGCGTCAGCGTCTCCCGCACCTCCTCCGACGCCAGGTCCGTCAGCAGCCGCACCATGATCCGGCAGTGCGAGCTCAAGACAGGCAGCGCCGAGCCCTCCGCCCACCGCAGCGTCTCATCTTGGAACTTGTAGGTCACGTCCCAGCAGCGGGGCACGCAGCCGCAGCCGCTGACGTTGTGGAAGAGGGAGTCGGCAATAAAGAGTTCAGCTGCCACGTCACCACGGCTGGGCGGCAAAGGAGGCACAGGAGGAGCCGTCGGCGGCGGCGGGATCACCGGCGACTGAAGTGTGCTGAGGGAAGAAGACGGCTGCGAGGTTGGACCGGGTGGAGGTTGAGCGAAGGGAGTTTTGAGTGATTGTATGGTGGTGTGCTCGCCTATGGATTCCGTTCCGCATCGGACGCAAGCAGGGTTCTCCGAGCATTCTTCCAGGCTATACTTAGAACGCCAGGGAGACCAAAAGCTCCAGTGTCTTTCGTAACTTTTCTTTTGGATCATTTTCTGACACATTGGCAGACTTCCAAGCGGATCCTCCGTTTGTTGGTCTTCGGACAGCGTCATGTGCGGCAGCCTGCAGCCGGTGACGGCCGTCTGGCGGCGCCACAGACACTGCTTCAGGCAGGCCGCCTGCGAGTAGCCGGGATCGTCCCGGCAGGTCCTTCGTCTGAGGCTGACCCGTCTGCGCAGATTCGCCGTGATCCGGTACCCAAATATCCGTCCTGGTTGCAGAGCTCGGTGAGCAGACACATCCGGGCATGGCACCAGTTTCTTCCGTCAGATCGACCGCGGGTGTGATCAGATCCCCAACGTTCTGCCTCTCGGCGGCGTGTACAAACAGTCGGTAGGAGACCGCTAGAGGCCGATTCACTGCCCTCTCCCACTGCGTAAACAGCGGAGGTACGAACAGGAGCAGCTCGGCCTCCATGGGTCGCCACGCCCAGCGGCGTAGATACGGGCCCGGCTGGAAAGTGGCGCATCTCATCGGCTCCGCCCCGTCCCAGACGGGCAGGTAGTACCGCTGCCTCCAAAGTCCTAAAGGTTTAGCCTTCTCACCTACTGAAGCAATCAAGTCCTTGCTGGGCGGAATAACGCCAAAAATCAGAGACGATTGACGTACCACACGGAAGGATACAAAACTCTCGTGCATGTGCAGCGTGGCTCGGGCGTATAACTCTGTGGCGTTGCTGGAGCCGTTTGCGACGCGGCGGAGCTCTTCTAGGGTGAGGTCGCGGCGCAGACCAGCCGAGGGACAGACGGTGATGTGCGGGAACGGAGCCGTCTGACGCACCAGCGTGGCGCTCAGCGGCTGACCGCGGTACTCGCCCAGCTGCGTCCAGCACAGACGCAGCAGAACCATCACCAGCGCGGTCCGCAGCAGCCACCGCAGCAGCGGCCGCAGCGGCACCCGACAGTGCCGCCCCATGTCGCGGCGAGGCGGAGACACTGGCGGCGCGTACACCCGCCTGCACCGGGCGGCAGCAGAGAGAATGCAGAGCCAAGTGGACGCTATCAACGATGTAAGCGGCGAACTTTTGAGACGTTGCGTAGCTCAATATGGATCTATCATGCACAGCGCCCCGTGTTTGGAAAGCTGACGGACATCATTCATTACCGAGACCCATTCTTTACCGCTACACCACACAAATATGATCGATGGGTGCTCACCTGTATGATGCCTATGAACATGTTAACACGCACCCCACAAGAGTTGGGATGGGGGCAAATTTCCCCCCGCCCATCTAGCTTTCTCTGGAAAAGCACACGAATGAAGGCACAAAGTACAACGCAGCTCGCAGTACCTTATGCATAATCCATCTAACGCATATCACCAATTTTTGGGGTCAGGTTATTTCAAACTTAACAGTTTTCAAAAACATTTGACCAAGCCTCAAAAGCCAGACACAAGTTTAGAGTAACGCTACTTGAGATCGGACGACCGTCATTTTAAAACCGACACCCTACCATGAGGTCAACAAAGCCAACAAATCTGCTGTCATAATTGTCCTACTGGTGAGCTAAGCTCAGGTCGCGTTCTCCGTCAGTCAATTATACGCAAATAAATGGACGTACGAAATTCTTCCCCGTAAGTGTGAATAAGACCGAAGTGAAATCCCCGATATAATGCACACAACAAATGTTTCCAAGTGCGGTTGCTTATGTAAATATGCAACCATAGGCGATCCGGATTGCCGATCGAGGGCACCTTCCGGGGGCGCCATCCGGACCGGGGCGTGTTACGACCGGCAAAACCTATCGGTGGGCGCCAAATCCTATCGGTGGGCGCCGATTTCGTATCCTGGGGAGGGAGGGTGGGAGGAATTTCGAGAGCCATCGACCTTCGGGGCGCCGGGTCGATGGGGCACCCCCCCCCGGACCCTATGTATGAAACCTCTCCAAGAACAAGTGACGTCACTTGAGAGAGTTGTGATACTTAAATTGTCTTCGTTCAGGGCCGATATAAATTAGTTATTTCCATGTATACCACACAAATACACAAGAAACTAAAAAAGTTGTTGTAATCTATGACCACCTAATCTGGACCACATTACTTCCATGCGCAGTAACGTGGTCCAGTTTACTAAACACACTTGAAAATTATTCCTGGTCCCACCATGTGGCGACTCCGGTCTCGTACCGGCCCACCGGTGTTATATGGAATTCCCTTTCACATAACCTTGAACTGATACAGGGTCAGGTCATTCTTACTGTTTGACCTGACATGATTATATCATAAACCATTCCAGTCACCATAAAAAGAACTGAAACGGTCTGGCCTGTGTTTCCGGGTGCACTGGTTACTCCATTTCTGCTGGCCGGTGTTTCCCAGGAGCACTGGTTACTCACACTTGTTCTGGCCGGTATTTCCCGGTGCACTGGTTACTCACACTTGTTCTGGCCGGTGTTTCCCGGTGCACTGGTTACTCACACTTGTTCTGACCGGTATTTCCCGGTGCACTGTTACTCACACTTGTGCTGGCCGGTGTTTCCCGGTGCACTGGTTGTTAAGGCCATTAAGTCCCAGCTGTGCCGGAGGCAGTCCTTCCCGATCTAGCATCCTGGCGTGTTACCTGCATGTTTTTCTATTCGATCCCGATCGATCCTTCCCGAGCTGTTTCGTGTCTGCCGCCGGGGCTATCTGATGGTTCCAATGGAGCCGACTGATTGGTGTTTATTGGTGTGATTTGCAGTCTGCGTGCGTTGTAGAATATAGTGATTGTGATTTACTGTCTGGAATACGAGATGTAGTTAATATGGGTGTAAGTGATTACGACGCGATAGACCGAGGTTGATTGTTAGTGAGGAGATTAGAGTTCTGCGACGTCTATGCATTGGTTTTTGCGCGCATGAACATTCGGTTAGCCAGGTCGGTCAGCGGCCGGCCGACCGAGGTCGCGTCCGCATTCACTGAGAATGACCGCTGACAGCGGACTGTGCCGGAGCCGGAGGCATCTGAGAGGAGTTCAGAGATGATGCGGCGCTCCGCTGGAAGCGGGATAAGTTGTAGGCGTAATAACTGTACTTGAATTTAAATCCATTGAGTGAACCTTCTGATGAGTCAATGATAAAATGCTCTATTAGTTTGCTGAGTATGACGTGTATTTTTCTTACTAAAATCGTGTCTTTATTTGTATCGTGTCCTAGGGTTTGGATACTGTTGGTTTATATTTGATATCTGCTTGCACAGTAACGGTCATCATCGTAATAAACGGACCAGTGGCGACACCAGACTTCTGGGAGCGACGAGCGGCCAACACTTGTGTTTTATTCACACTTGTGCTGGCCGGTATTTCCCGGTGCACTGGTTACTCACACTTGTTCTGACCGGTATTTCCCGGTGCACTGGTTACTCACACTTGTGCTGGCCGTTGTCTCCAAGTGCACTGGTTACTCACACTTGTGCTGGCCATTGTCTCCAAGTGCACTGGTTACTCACACTTGTGCTGGCCGGTGTTTCCCGGTGCACTGGTTACTCACACTTGTTCTGGCCGGTATTTCCCGGTGCACTGGTTACTCACACTTGTGCTGGCCGGTGTTTCCCGGTGTACTGGTTACTCACACTTGTGCTGGCCGGTGTCTCCTGGTGCACTGGTTACTCACACTTGTGCTGGCCGGTGTTTCCAGGAGCACTGGTTACTCACACTTGTGCTGGCCGGTGTTTCCCGGTGTACTGGTTACTCACACGTGCTGGCCGTGTCTCCAGTGCACTGGTTACTCACACTTGTGCTGGCTGTGTCTCCAGTGCACTGGTTACTCACACTTGTGCTGGCCGGTGTTTCCCGGTGCACTGGTTACTCACACTTGTGCTGGCCGGTGTTTCCCGGTGCACTGGTTACTCACACTTGTGCTGGCCGGTGTTTCCCGGTGCACTGGTTACTCACACTTGTGCTGGCCGGTATTTACCGGTGCACTGGTTACTCACACTTTGTGCTGGCCGGTGTTTCCCGGTGCGCTGGTTACTCACACTTGTGCTGGCCGGTGTTTCCCGGTGCACTGGTTACTCACACTTGTGCTGGCCGGTGTTTCCCCGTGCACTGGTTACTCACACTTGTGCTGACCGGTGTCGGCGGCCTCCGGCTGGTCGGGCAGTACCGCTGCGGGACTGGCAGGCTGCAGTGGCTCTGGTACGCTGACCGGCACCACCGTCACCTCCGGCTCCGGCTCAGGGACACCGGGTGACGCCTGATCGGCAGTCTGGGCTGTCCGCTGCTCCGCCGGCAGGGACGACGGCGCCACCTGCTCGATCTCCAGCGCGGGCGACAACATGGTCACGTCCTCCTCACCAGAGGTCTTCTCGCCTTCGCTGTCCCCACCGCTCAGGCGGCCTGTAACACAGAACAACGAGTTTGCCATCCTGTGTCTTCTCCGTCCAGCCGTTCACGTATCCATCATGTCCCAGAAGACAGGAATGTTTGCTAGACTACAAGTGATGTTTCCGACATCAACAGCGCCTTAGTGACACATAACAAAGCGGTAGCATAAGAAAACACTATGGATTCAAATTTTTTAAGAAATTGACTGGAAAACTGGAAAATCTATCCATCGATACTGACCCCACACAAAGCAGTCTAACATCAATAGCAGAGCTCAGTGTGGCCCGATAAAATGACGTGGCTGGCCTGGGTAGCTCACCGTTGGGTTTGGCAGGAGGTTTGAAGGGCAGTAGGCCGGCACACGTGTCGCGTGGGTCGGAGATGGCGCTCGCATCGACGGTAGAGGGCGGCGGGTCGGCGGAGCGCGCCGGCGGCGGTCGCTCCGGGTGCTCTGCAGCCAGGTGGCGCTGCAGGTCCGACATACGCGGCAGCTCCAGCAGACACAGCTGGCACAGGATCGCCCGCTCAATCGAGATCAGCTCCGGCACCTTCCTGCCAGAGCGGAGGCAACAGGGCTGCGTCAGACAGGGTAGATGTGATGGGCAGCTCAGACCGTCCGCTCTATCGAGATCAGCTCCTGTACCTTCCAGCCAAGGCGGAAGGAAGGGGGCTGCGTCAGACAGGACAGGTGGGCAGACCTAGGCTAAAGCATGATCCTCCACCATATCGATATCAACTCAGCTCTCTCTTAACAGAGCAGAGATGAGCGAGCTGCACTGCGCTTCTCGAAAACACAGCATAGAGCTGTAGTCACAGCACACGTCCGAATTATACAACAGACGGTCATACTTTGACATACTCATACGCCATAAGAATAAAAACAAATTAAGAAAGGCACAAAATTATTGATTACATGATTGCAGCGGGACAACCATGACGTACGTATTACATGATTGCAGCGGGACAACCATAGACGTAGACAAAAAGTAACAGCCTGCATTTTCTGCATCAAATCAATCAGTTCTCTGTCTGTCTGGCCTGAGTACCTGTTTCTGACGCGAGGCGGCCGCCGACGGAAGCGTCGCACTCGGACGCGGGCCGGTGCCGCCGGCAGGGGCGACTTCTCCTCCTCGGTGAGCCCGCTGAACGCACTCTCGTTGAAGTGCTCCAGCGTCTCGGGCGTGTTGGGCATCAGCGCGTAGCTCTCGATCAGCGCCTGCTCCTGGTCGGCCGGGAAGGGGCTGGCCGCCGAGGCCGGTCGGACCGGGGGTGAGCCGGCGCCCGGCGACACCGCGGCACCGGCGGTGGCCGGCTCCGCTGGTGGCGCCACCGGCAGCAGGCCCTGCCACGCTGCTGCTCACACAGGGCTGAACGTTACCTCATGACAATTAGACACACTGACAACCACGGCAACGCTGGGCGTCCGAAGATTAACACCTGGCAAGAAATAACGCGGACAAAACTTCCAGTTGTAATTCAGCGATAGGCATAGACATTGGGGACTTGTTGAGCACTTGAGACCTGCTGCGCTTTGTATGCCAGGCGAGGTATGCTGCCAACATATGTTAATTACTATAAACATGTGCACTATCTACCTTACATGAGTTGGCTTACTCGTAGGGCGAGATTGGCGACAGGTGAGCCTACCTAAGTCCTGGTGGCGGCCGCGCCCTGCCAGCTCCATGTCTATGCCCCAGGGACAGTGTAGCTCAAACTGGGGTCGCACGCGCAGCAGCGGGGCGCCGTCCGACGCCGGCGGCTCCGGCTTCTGCTGCTGCTTCTGTGCTGCCGACTGGCCGGCGACGGTCGAGGTGAGGGTCAGAGACGACGGCGGACCGGAGCAGCACACCGGCACCGACTCGAACTCCACGGCGATCTCCAGCGACTCCTGCTGCTGCGGCGGCTGCTGGTGCTCGGCGCCAGTGTGGGTTCCCGGCAGCGCTGGTGACGCAGCCGGCGCGAGGTGTGACATCGAAGCCACGCTCTGCGGGTCGCAGGTGGACCCTCCATCCAACGCTGCCATCGGTGTCATTGACTGGTACATGGGCGAGACGTGGAGGGAAGGGCCGGCCGTCTGAGACAGCGAGTGGCACCCGGCCATACTGGCGCCGGACGTGGGGAACGCCGGCTGACACAAGCTGGCGGCAGTGAGCGAGGCCACGTCCTCGTGGCACAGGCCCGAGTCGGCGATGTCCGGCGAGCTGGTGGGCGGGCAAAGCGAGCCGGCAGCCGGGCAGACCGAGCTGGGCGGCAGGAATATCGAGCTGGCTGGCAGACAGACCAGGTTGGCGGCCGTCAGCGACGCGGCGTCCTGGTGGCAGAGGCCGTTGTCTGGCGGCGGCGCCGGCTGCAGGCTCTGCAGGCCGCCCAGCTGCAGCGGCGGCGGCAGGGCGTGTGGCGCCGCCATCGGCACTGGAGCCGCCGCCTCCAGCGACACCAGGTGGGAGACGTCCCTCACCGCCGCCGCCGCCGCCGCATGCCGCGCATGCTCCGGCACCAGACCCTCTTCCAGCAACGTCGGGAACGGCGCCGGCGAGTCCTCAACGACGACCGGCTGGTCGGTCAGTGGCTGGTACAGTGGCGGAGGAGTGGGGGCCGGGGGCGGCGGCAGCAGCAGCGAGCGGGCCTCCGCCGTCCGCCACAACACCTCGCAAATGTCGGCGAACTGAAGAGCTCGCGCCGTCTCCAGCAGCGAGGCGATACTCCGCTCTCGAATGTCCACCCAGCCCTGGTAGACGATACGCAGGATCAGCTCTAGCTCGGCGAACACGGTGCCGTGGCCCTTGCTCTGCAGTATGCCGGCGCTGGCCGGCAGGCTGGCCAGCTCCACCAGGGCAGGAGCTGCGCCAGCCGCCACACTCAGCAGCCGCTGCCGGAAGCTGACGCTGTTGGCTGCCAGCACGGCGCGATGGGCCGGGATCAGGCGGTTCATGTGGCAGATGTGCACATCGGTGAACTCCTCACACTCCAACAGGCGTAACAAGTTGTTGGCAACTGTCAAAGAGTGGTCTTTCCACAGGACCTTGACCAGCGGCCCTCCCTCCAGCATTGTGGTAAGTCAATGTTTCACTTCCAAATGGGCGCTGCAATCTCAAATGTACCTGGAAAGACAACAGATAAGAGTAAGTATACACCTACATTGGCAAATATACAGATACAATAAGCAATCACCAGTCAACGACCAAAATATGGTTTTCAAATATTTTTTGGTGATTCAAATCTCAACTTCAAACAAAACCAGTCAACTTTAGTGTTAACTTTTGGTCATGGATAGCAAAAACAAGCAGCTTTTTCCCATATATTTCACCTCCTGACGTTTTTTTCGACTTGGCTTCCCCAAAGCCTACCGTGAAGTTATATTGTGGCAAAATATTTCACTGAGTGACGTTGTTTTCTTTTACTTCTCGACTTTGCCTTGCCCCTCCAAGCCAACAAGCTGGATTCGCCACTGATTACGTCACGTTTCCATGTTCAACTTGTACCACAGTGACCACCAGGGAGGAGGGGGTCGGTAAGCGGTTCATTTTTACCTTTTTTCTCCGCGAACGGCAAGTTCTGAGGCAAATGAAATTTCGATCTTGTGATTTCTTAGCATACTCTATCACATAGCTGTCTCACTTCAAAACCCATTATCAAGGGGCCACATTCCCTTTAACCCGCGCCCCTGTGGGCATCCGAGCCACCTTTGCTCTGGTGGGGGTGTTTGAACACCCCCCTCAAACTCGGTCCCTATACGGGATAGCGAAAAAAACGCAAACCCTGGTTGATAGCTTATACAAATTCATGAAGAAACTATACAAGTAACTTATTGGCTCAGGTAAATATTGAGGTGATGACTGGTCAAAGAAGTTGGAATTTTGAGCAATGTTTTTGGGCTCTAGCATCTGACAGAGTTGAGTTAGAATCCCTTTGTGGGCACCATTCGCTTCCTCTCATCACGACCAATCGAATGATGTTTAATATGACCACACTAGGTCAAAACACAAAAATAGCCTGACCTCAGGCCAGGCCAAGTTCATTTTTTGACCTAGCATATTCAATATGCATATCAGTTGACTCACAATTGCAACCCAATCGCAATGGTATGAAAACAAAAGCTGCATCATCATTTCATGCAAATTATTGACCTAAGGCTGAAAACTGCTTAAGTACCTCCAGATGACCCCTCAGAGGTCACAGGTCAAAAATGTCAACAAGAACCTGGAAAGGGGCCCACAATACTTTGATTTTAAGAGTATGAAGGAATCATCAGCTTTATCTACACAAATGCAGCCCAATTTGTTTTTCCCATGTAATTCCAATGGAGAAGTCATGCTCTGTACTTGACCTTAGGTCATTGATATGAAAAATCCCAGAACATATTTTGTAGAACTTGGTAGGGCCATTATGTGCTATAAGTTCCAATTCTATAGATTCACCCCTTTCTTTCTTATGCCACCTTCAAAAATTTTTGGGCTGGGGTCACTTGATCTGCACTGGTGACCTGACCTGAGATGACCCAACCTTAAAATTTTGATTTAAGTCATGAAATTGATCAAGGATAAAGTGTGCCAAGTACAGCGGATCTTTGCACCGCCATTTTTTCGTGCCCCAGAAAAACCTGGGGAGTGTCAAAACACCCCCACCAGGGCAAGGAATAAAAATCATGTACAAAAGGAAAAGTCCCAGTGCTTCACAAGCTCATAAGTTTCTAGATGAGGGAACAAAGGAGTAAATTTTTGAAAATTATTACTTTTAAGAATGAACTGTATATTAGCATGCATATTTTATTTCTAATTCTTTACTAATAATTTCCAAAACAGCTTTGAATGCTTTAAAAGGAAAGAACCACTGATCGCTTCCTTGCTACAGTTTTTATGTCAGGCCAATTTTGTGCTTCACTTAGCTGGCTGATTTGGTCAACAGATATGACACTTCTTCATTTGTAATCCTTCATTGTTTCTCCTTTACAATGGCTGACTTTGTTTCCCCAGTGGGGAATCCCCACATGACAGGTTCTGCCTTGCTTTGACAACTTTTTTAGGGATATTTTAAAAAGAGTGTGAGAAGTGTATGAAAAAATGATAGCCTAGTGAAAGGCAAATTCTGCCCCAGCAACAATAATTCTGCCCCAACTGGGGAAAGGATTCAGGCTCTCTCAAGCACTCTGTCAAGTCACCAACCACATTTTGCAGACTGGATTTTGAGGAAATGCTTGAATTTTCCATGACTTGAACTTCAATGGCCTTGATTTATGCCTTAAAGATGATTCATGCAATAAATTAGGTACTTCCTAAGCCAGCAGATAATAAATGCTAAACATTTTGAGGTATAGTGGTAAATACAATTTCATTTGCTTCATATCAGTTTTTTTGGTTAACCTTACACATACATTGAGCCATACACATGTCCATGTTTCCTATACAGTAGGTTCAGACACACAAAAACACACAAACAAAATGGTGATTGCTGATAGAGGATTGCCAAATATGACAACATAAAGGTATAAAAATTAAGCAGATTAAAACACAGTACATGATTATCAAAACAATTTAATTGAACTGCATTCTAGTAGAGATTCACATGGAAAACATATATTTTTGGTGTGATGATTAGGTAATTATAGCTGTTGCAGTTATTGTAGTCAGGTGGGATATCATTAAGATACCATCTTTTAGTTTCATACACAAGGCAGGTATTTTGGGGGCTATGTACAGCTATTTAGCATAACTATGTGCAGTTATGAGCTGGATTTGGATATTTGATTTTAGGGAAATAATAAAAATGATTCATATGGACCATGCCCACCCCCCCATTCAACCAGAGGATGTTAAAAATGGGAATTTCATACATGTTGATGTAGGAAGGTATCTAATCATACCTGAAAATTGTCTCACTGCCAAGCAAAGAACATGCTCATCACTGGTTCTCCATTCATACTACTTGGATGGAACGCGGTATAAGCAACCAATATTGACTGATATTTCCCCAATCTTGAAATCATCAAAATTACTTTGGTTGACTTCACCCTATGACTATTTGTTATCTATCGTTTACAGCAGCAACAATCGCTTCTTCAGCAGCTCGTACTCACGATATTTAACATTCAACTACCTACCCTGATTTAAACCAAGGACGATAAACTAGTAATATCAATTGACAAGGGTAAAAGAGATCGACAATTTGGTATTTAATTAAATATTTAAAACTGCTACTTAATAATAACATGTTGACTGACTGACTGACCTCCTCCTCTCAATGGTATTTTGTTGCCTACTCTCCACCTCCCACCCCTTGCCACGGTTAGGCCCCTTGCGCACTTTTGTAAAAAGTAAAAAAGGCCCTTCAGTAAAGGTATCTTGGCTTTTGTTTTGCTCGCTCGCCTGCTGCTTGCTTCCATTAACCGTGTTATTGACCCCGGTCCCCCCCCCCCGGCGCCCTTGGGGCCCCCCCAAAGGGGGCCGGGGAAGAGGGCCCAAGAGAAAAAAAAAAAAATGGGGGGGGGGAAAAAAAAAAAAAAAGAAAAAAAAAAAATAAATTTTATTTTAAAGGGGGGGGGGGGTAAAAAAAACCCCCCCGGGGGGGAAAAAAAAAAAAAAAAAAAAAAAAAATTGGCCCAGAAAAAAAAAAAAAAAAAAAAAAAAAAAAAAAAAATTTCCCCCCCCCCCCCCCCCCTCGGGGGGTGGGGGTTTGTGGGTGAAAAACCCCTTTACCACAAAAAACAAAAAAAAAAAAAAAAAAAAAAAAAAAAAAAAAAAAAAAAAAAAAAAAAAAAAAATTTAAATAAATTAATTTTGGGAAAGGAAAAAAAAACGAAACCGGAGGGGGGGGGGGGGGAAAAGGGAAAAACCCCCCCAAGAGAAAGGGGGGAAGGGGAAAACACCCCCCCCCCCCCCCCCCCCCCCCCCCCCCAACCCCCAAACCCCCCCCCCCCCCCCCACCCCCCCCCCCCCCCCCCCCCCCCCACAAAAAACCCCCCCCCCCCCCACCAACAGAACTTCCCCCCAAAAAAAAAGGGTGCCCCCAAGGGAAAACCCCCCCCCCCCCCCAACCCCCCCCACCCCCAAAAACCCCCCCCCCAAAAACAAAGCCCAAAAAAAAAACAAAACCCCAAAAAAGAAAGGAGGAGGAGAGGGGGAAAGGAAAAAAAAAAAAAAACACAAAAACACCCACCCAAAAAAAAAAAAAAAAAAAAAACCCAAAAAAACAACCCAACCCACCCACCAAAACCAACCCCCAAAAACCCCCAAAAACCCAAAAAAAAAACAAAAAAAAAAACAAAAAACAACCCCAAACAAAAAAAAAACCACTAAAAAACAATTAAAAAAAAATAAAAAAAAAAAAAATAATTTTTAAAATAAATATTAATTAAATTAAATTTTAAAAAAATAAAAAAAAAATAAAAAAACAAAAAAAAAAAAAAAAAAAAAAAAAAAAAACCCCCAAAAAAACCACCAAAAAAAAACAAAAAAAAAAAAAACAAAAACCAAAAAAAAAAAACCAAAAAAAACACCAAAAAAACAAGAAAAAAAAAAAAAAAAAAAAAAAAAAAAAAAAAAAAAAAAAAAAAAAAAACAAACAAAAATTAAAAACCACCCCCTCCTAACAACCCCAAACAACCAAAAAACATAAAAAAAAAAAAAAAAAAAAAAAAAAAAAAAAAAAAAAAAAAAAAAAAAAAAAAAAAAAAAAAAAAAAAAAAAAAAAAAAAAAAAATAATAAAAATAAAATCAAAACCAATTACACACAAAATTTTTAAAAAAAAAAAAAAAAAAAAAAAAAAAAAAAAAAAAAAAAAAAAAAAAAAAAAAAAAAAAAAAAAAAAAAAAAAAAAAAAAAAAAAAAAAAAAAAAAAAAAAAAAAAAAAAAAAAAAAAAAAAAAAAAACAAAAAAAAAAACAAAAAAAAAAAAAAAAAAAAAAAAAAAAAAAAAAAAAAAAAACCTTCAATAAAAAAAAAAAAAAAAAATTCTGCCGGCAGAACGCATATTAGTGTGCGGTACGCATGCGCAGTACGGAACCATGACTCCAAGATACCGTATTGCGCATGCGCGTGGCATACTAGTATGCGTTTTGCACAGCAGAATAACACGGCTATTTGCGATAGCATCAATCAATATGCCAGCTTCCGAACTTAGAAACTTTTTCCCAATATCCCATGGTGAAAGAATAATATCCCAAAATAGCTAATGACCCGTCCCAGGGGACGTCCCCATCGGGGCTTTTGGCAATATTAACACGTGCATTGACGGGGGGGGCGGGTACCCACCCCCGGGTTTTTCGGAGATAAAATAAAAACGGTGGCGCGTAGCGCCGCCGTACTTGGCATGGCTTTTCCCTCATCATTTTTACAACTTTTGCCAAAATTTTAAGGTTATGTCATCTCAGGTCAGTGGCGGCGGATGCTCTTTTCGGATGGGGGCAATAATTTTCCAGGGGGTCCCTTGACGATGGGGCCCCCTCGGCAGCAAGGGCCCTCTAAAAACTGCAGTAGATTGGTTGGGACTTGCTGCCTGAGGTCAGAACCATAAGTACAGGGACGGATCCAAGGGGGCTGATGGGGCTTTAGCCCCCTTGCCCCATTTTCGCCATTTTTTGACATTTTCCCCCTTTTTCGCCATTTTTCAAAGTTCAGTCACTCCCCTAGCAGAATACTGGCTCCGCTCCTTAGTAAGCGTCACAAATGGTAAAAGTTGTATTTGGCCCAGTAAAAAATGGTTATTCCTCCCTGTTGTTTAGTTGGCCCGTGTAAAACATGGTTTTGCCTTCCTATTCCGTTTTCCTCACGATCTCAAATTTCAAGCTGGAATATGTTTCCTATAGTAAAGCAAAATAAGCAGCGTATTTAACATGTAGATGTCGAAATATGGATCCGCGTTTTATAGGTTCACGCAAGCCTCGGACATTGAACGTCAAAGCTTTAACACGCGCATTGACGGGGGTCTGAGCCACCTTCGCATTGACGGGGGGCGGGTACCCGCCCCCCTAAGATCTCGAGAACCACGGTAGGTAGCGAAAAACGGTAAACGGCGTTAGGCTGCCCATCCACTTCTCCATCGAAAACATTTCAACCATTTTTTGTCAGGTCACATTTGAGGTCACGAGAGGTCAAAACATGCCCGTCATAGGGATAACATGTAAATTCAGTTTTTCGGCCATTACATCTGAACAAGCTAAGATAGAGCAAAACGACTTGAACTATATGAATCCTCTTAGCAGGCCGAATCGAATGATGTATAATTTGACCTTGCTAGGTCAAATTTAGGATTTGACCTGACCTGAGATCAGGTCAGGGTCAAATTGTTTAAAAAAATGCATATCATTAGAACCTCAACGCCCAGGCGAGTCTAATGCAGCTAAAATAAATGCTCTATCACTATCCGTTACTGAGTAATTCCGTAAAAAAACATTTTTCCCATGTATTTCCAATGGAAGGGTCATGCCTCGTACCTGACGTTAGGTCATCGATATCAAAAATACCGGAACATATTCTAGAGAACTCGGTGGGGCCATTATGTGATATGAGTTTCAATCGGATAAGTTCACCCTGCTCCGACTTATGCTATGTTAAACTTTTTTTGAGGTCGGGTGACTTGACCTGTACTGGTGACCTGACCTGAGATGACCTAACCTTAAAAATTTCACAGAAGTTGTAAAAATGATGAGGAAAAAGGTATACTAAGTACGGCGGCGCTACGCGCCGCCGTTTTTCTACTGTCTCCGAAAGACCCGAGGGGGGCGGGTACCCGCCCCCGTCAATGCGCGTGTTAAGCTCTAGCGTCACGTTAGGAGTTTAGCAAAATTACAATAACGGTACAACGCTGCTTGTTCGTATGCATCTACATAATAAAATGTGGTAGTTAACACGAATTATTATAGTCTGAGTTTTTTTCGGAAAATTCCGTCTCCTGCAGAATCAGAACTAGGGTGCTTTGATGCTGTCGTCTATATCGGCATAGAAAAAAAACGCAAATGACAGGCATACTGACTTCAGCACACACAAGACCAAGCTCGGGGCCCTGAAACACAGCTCGGGGCTCCTTGAGATGGAGCATGGGGGCTCCTAGAGATCAAACTCGTAGGCCTCTTAGGCCCCTTTTTCTAGCTCTCTTAGTTTTTGAGATCGTGGGGGGTCTTTTTAGTCCCCCCCAACCAGGGCGAAGGTGGCTCGTACCCGCCACCGGGGTATGGGATATTATACATCGTTCGTTTCGCCGCGATGAGAGGAATTCAATGACGCATTAAGATTTGCTCTAGATTCCCTGAGGGCAGATCTAGAGAGGGAAACGTATACCTCTGTTGCAAGTCTATGGAGCCTTCTTTGACCTATGCTGACCTCAATATTGACCTGACATAAAAGTTCTTCTTATCAAAACCTCTTCGTCTTGTCAAGAGCTTTCGAACGCCGCTCGTAATTTTTCCTTAGCTTTCGAGGGAATGAGATACAGAGGGGGTGGGGGCAAAAACGCCCCCCCAGCGGGGAGTGTCATGCCCAGCCCCCCAGCGGGCCGCGTCATGCCCTCCAGCGGGGTGCGTCATGCCAGGAACCCCAGCCGGTGCGCGTGTTAAACGTTTTTTAAGGTCAGGTCACTTGAACTATACTTGTGGCCTGACCTGAGTCAGTGGCGGCGGATAAAGGGAGCAAGGGGGGCAGTTGCGCCCCAAAATAATCAGAGGGTGCCCTTGGAAAAATACGAAATTTTAGCTTGGTTATTTTCTGAAAGTTTATGAAGGACCTGACTGAGCCCTCAACATTTTCTCGGTTTGGACAGTATCCGAGCTTTATCTCAGGGGCCCTAAGCTCGGGCTTGGGGCCCCTCTAGCTTGGGCTCGGGACCCTCTAGCTTGACCTTTAGGGCCCCACGCTTAGCGTAAAGGGCCCCCGAGCCTGGTCTCAGCGGGCCCAGAACTTGGTCTAAAGGACCCCCGAGCCTGGTATCAGGCCCCCACTCTTTTTCAAAAGGTTGGGTCCTCTGACTACTTTTTGGGCTAAATAGTGCAAATCATGAACAGTGACGAATAGCTCGCTAAAAATTGTTATTTAACCTTTGGAGTCAGTTTTCGACAAAAAACGGTCGAAAATACGTTTTCTTCGGTCACATTTTCACTAAAAAATACAGCCCCCATCATGTACGGGCCCCCTTACGATCCGGGTGCCCCCCCCCAATCGAAAACATAAAGTTGCACCCCTGGGAAAATATCAAATGTTAGCGGGGAGTGGTGCGGCCAAGATAATTCATGATGCTAACAAATTGTTTAGTTATGTGGATAAAATCATTGGGTGGCCACACGGGATTGGAAGGGCACTCCAGGCTTCTTATGAAATGGGCAGTGTGCTAAAAATATCTCGTCAAGTCAATATCAAATGATCAACATTTAGTTTTATACAGCGCACTGTTCACTGCAGTGATGCAAGAGTGTTCCGTCCTTTTTCTGTGGGTTTATGACAACCGGTAGGGGTCGTTTTAGCCTCAATTATGGCTTTTGTGGTATTTATTTGGCCATTTGGTCGCCCCGGTAGCTCAGTTGGTAGAGCGTCGGGCTCCGGCCCGCTGCTGAGAAGCATGCAGTGGCAGTGCATGTCCAGGCTTGGAATCGGTTCCCCTGAGACGCTCCGGCACTTAATCGTTTGCCCGACGTAGGTCGGCTGGCAACTGACTGATGAAAGGGTGACCTGAGCGAGGCGGCCATCCCTGTGCTTTGTGGGAGGTTAAACTTTGGCTTCTAAATCAACCCTTCATTGTGGGCGTTGCTCGTTCGAGTGGTGGGGTCGGGGACTCCGTGACAAGTCCCTTGAGGGCTTTAGTGAGACTCAGACTTCAACAGCCGTACTGGGAAGAACTTGGACGAAATTTATAAAAAAATTAGTGCAAATAAAATTTGCCACTTCTAGCCTTTTTCAAACCCGGTTTGGCCTTTTTCCGTCGAAAAACTCGCAGTCCTGGGCAGCATCCCTAATCTTTAGAATATGGAATAACAAAAATTTGGAGACATTTTTAACACTAGCACGTCTAAATTTTATTAACGCCCCCCCTCCACATGGGGGTTTGATTCCCCGAAGACATCATAATGGCCAGCACAAGAAAATCTCTCCCCCCATACCTTGCCATGCCATGTATTTCCCGAAAAAACACTCAAATATAACGATCGGCGCAAAAGTACGAGTGTGCTTAACTCGAGGCGCCTTTCGTTGTTTCCATGATGCTGTTTCCTTCAAAAACGCCGCCTGGTCCGTCACCTCCACCGCTAGTGCGTGATGCCGCCGACTAGCTTCAGAATTAAGGTCGGAATCGTTTTGTTAAACTAATAAATTTGAACGTTTCTTGAGCCACTACATAGTCCTGTCTACTAGGTAAAGAATGCCCTTTAAAATTACATTTAGTTTTTGGGTATTGTTGAGATTAGCAAAAGTTGTGTTCATTATTTCCATTATTTCCGATATTCTGCGTGATAGTTGCCTTCGCTGATTCGCAAAAAATGGGCAGTGAAGAAAATAATGCTTAACCATCCTCGCACCGACAACCACATTTGCATCATGGCGTTGAACATTTTTGGACTGAGTATATATGGCTATTGAGCTTCCACATTCCTATTCTTAATTGAGTCAGCAAGGAGCTTTGAAGTTTGGATCCCTAACAATAGTATTTTAGAGGCTTGGTTTTCCCAAATAGCTCTATGACACTTTTTTAAATGTAGCTAGTGAGTTGGTGCCCCTGATCTTCTCGGGTAGCTCGTTATATAATTTCGTAGCACTCGGCAAAAGAGAATTCCTAAAGTTAGTTGTTCTAAACGGTACCTGGGTTCTTTGGTTTGCATTTCGAATAGGCCTATTAACGATGTTGCTTCTTATGTTTGGAAAAATGTGATTGTATGTAGCTAGGTACGTTAGAATGGCATAAGGTATGAAAGAACTCGATTTTGTGAATTTTACGTCTAGTTTGGAGAGATGTCCACCCAAGCTCTGCTCTAAGTTTCTCCGTACTGCCTCTTGGAAGTGCCCAGTCACTAGTCTCGCGGCCCTACATTGAAGTCGTTCAAGTCGTTCTGTGTCGTCAACTGTCAGTAGTCCGTCATATACAATGTCGCAGTAGTCGAAGTGGGGTCGAACATACATGTTAACGATGTGATTTAAGATAGATCTAGGGAAGTGCCGTGCTGTGGGGTAAAGTGGGCTGAGGGTCATATTGACTTTTCTGATAATTTCATTTGCATGCTCATGGAATCGTAGGTCCTGGAAAAAGGTCATTCCCAAATGTTTGTGACTTTTTACAACTGGTACTGGTTGAGAATCAAAAACAAATTTGGGGACCGCTGGTAGTTCTTTGCATGAACAAGTTTGCCGTATTGTCTTGGTTGAGTTAAATGTGATGAGCCAATCCCTACCATATGCTAGAACTCTATCCAAATCATTCTGGAGTGATAGTTCCACATTTTGAACGTTACTGGAATTATGAGTAGCAAATAAACCAGTATCATCAGCGAAAAAAAGGATTTGGTTTTCTGTTTTGTTTGAAAGATCGTTGAGATAGAGAAGCGCAAGTAGGGGTCCTAGAACCGACCCCTGGGGACATCCTGCGTCTAGAGTTAGCAGTGAGGAATGAGAGTCTTCGATGAGTACGCGTTGTTTTCTGTCAGTCAAGTATGAGTGAAGCCAAGGGAGGATGTTATCAAGTCCAAATTCGTGCCTGTATTTGTGGAGGAGCCCTTTGTGCCAGATTTTATCGAAGTAGCGACTTATGTCCAAGTAGATTAATGTCTGGTCATGTTCTTTGTCAAGAGATTCGTAAAGGGTGTGAGTGAGTTTTCCTTAAAAAATGCTCTGCTTTGCTCTCTAGGGGGCCTTTCCTATCCATGGGTGATTATTCTTTCCAGAGGGGGCGCCTTTTCTCTCTGGGGGAGGGGGGCGCCTTGTGCTATCCAGGGGTGCCTGTGCTAACCAGGGGGTGCATATGATATCCAGGGGCGCCGTTGATCTTCAGACGCGCCTCTGCTGTCCAGGAGGTGCCTGCGCTGTCCAGGGGCGCCTATGCTAACCAGGGGCGCATATGCTATCCCGATATCTATGGATATCATATGGAATCTATGCCGCTGCTCTTCTTTAGGGGCGCCTCTGCCGTCCAGTGGTGCCTATGCTATCCAGAGGTTGACTTCTATCCATGGAGTGCTTCTACTATCTGAGGCACCTTTAGTATCAAAGGGCGTATTTGCTGTTTTGGGGGCGCCTATGCTATCCAGAGGGCGCCCCTGAGGGAGCGCGATTGCTATTCAAGGGAGCTTATGATATCCAGAGAGGTGCCGTTGCTCTATGAGGGGGCGCCTCTTGGTGTACAGGAGTGCCTGTGCTAACCAGAGGGCGCCTATGCTATCCAGGGGCGTCGTTACTCCTCTACTGGGGGCGCATTTTTCTATCCAGGGGCGCCTCTTGCTGTCTAGGGGAGCCTTTGCTTTCCAAGGGCGCCTATGCTATCCAGAGGGGCGCCTTTACTCAAGGGGGGCGCCTTTTGCTTTCCAGGGCGCAGCTTTGATGTCAAGGTGCGTCTTTCATGTATAAAAATGTCTTTTTCACAGAAGATCCTACCTTTTTAGGTAGGCGGTGATTAGGCTTGATTTTCTCTGACTGGCCGGGGGCGCCTGCCAAATCCGGGCCACCCAAATCCATGGGGGGGGCGGGCGCCTCTCCGGACTAGGTCAAAACCAGGTGTGCGAGAAGATACTTTTGCATAGGGGCGCATATGCTACCCGGGATAGCATATGCGCCCCTGGTTAGCATAGGCGCCCCTGGACAGCGCAGGCACCTCCTGGACAGCAGAGGCGCCTCTGAAGATCAACGGCGCCCCTCGATATCATATGCACCCCCTGGTTAGCACAGGCACCCCTGGATAGCACAAGGCGCCCCCCTCCCCCAGAGAGAAAAGGCGCCCCCTCTGGAAAGAATAATCACCCATGGATAGGAAAGGCCCCCTAGAGAGCAAAGCAGAGCATTTTTTAAGGAAAACTCACTCACACCCTTTACGAATCTCTTGACAAAGAACATGACCAGACATTAATCTACTTGGACATAAGTCGCTACTTCGATAAAATCTGGCACAAAGGGCTCCTCCACAAATACAGGCACGAATTTGGACTTGATAACATCCTCCCTTGGCTTCACTCATACTTGACTGACAGAAAACAACGCGTACTCATCGAAGACTCTCATTCCTCACTGCTAACTCTAGACAGATGTCCGGTCGGTTCTAGGACCCCTACTTGCGCTTCTCTATCTCAACGATCTTTCAAACAAAACAGAAAACCAAATCCTTTTTTCGCTGATGATACTTGTTTATTTGCTACTGATAATTCCAGTAACGTTCAAAATGTGGAACTATCACTCCAGAATGATTTGGATAGAGTTCTAGCATATGGTAGGGACTGGCTCATCACATTTAACTCAACCAAGACAATACGGCAAACTTGTTCATGCAAAAAACTACCAGCGGTCCCCAAATTTGTTTTTGATTCTCAACCAGTACCAGTTGTAAAAAGTCACAAACATTTGGGAATGACCTTTTTCCAGGACCTACGATTCCATGAGCATGCAAATGAAATTATCAGAAAAGTCAATATGACCCTCAGCCCACTTTACCCCACAGCACGGCACTTCCCTAGATCTATCTTAAATCACATCGTTAACATGTATGTTCGACCCCACTTCGACTACTGCGACAGTATATATGACGGACTACTGACAGTTGACGACACAGAATGACTTGAACGACTTCAATGTAGGGCCGCGAGACTAGTGACTGGGCACTTCCAAGAGGCAGTACGGAGAAACTTAGAGCAGAGCTTGGGTGGACATCTCTCCAAACTAGACGTAAAATTCACAAAATCGAGTTCTTTCATACCTTATGCCATTCTAACGTACCTAGCTACATACAACACATTTTGCCAAACATAAGAAGCAACATCGTTAATAGGCCTATTCGGAATGCAAACCAAAGAACCCAGGTACCGTTTAGAACAACTAACTTTAGGAATTCTCTTTTGCCGAGTGCTACGAAATTATATAACGAGCTACCCGAGAGGATCAGGGGCACCAACTCACTAGCTACATTTAAAAAAGTGTCATAGAGCTATTTGGGAAAACCAAGCCTCCAAAATACTATTGTTATGGATCCAAACTTCAAAGTTCCTTGCTGACTCAATTAAGAATAGGAATGTGGAAGCTCAATAGCCATATATACTCAGTCCAAAAATGTTCAACGCCATGATGCGAATGTGGTTGTCGGTGCGAGGATGGTTAAGCATTATTTTCTTCACTGCCCATTTTTTGCGAATCAGCGAAGGCAACTATCAAGCAGAATATCGGAAATAATGGAAATAATGAACACAACTTTTGCTAATCTCAACAATACCCAAAAACTAAATGTAATCTTAAAGGGCATTCTTTACCTAGTAGACAGGACTATGTAGTGGCTCAAGAAACGTTCAAATTTATTAGTTTAACAAAACGATTCCGACCTTAATTCTGAAGCTAGTCGGCGGCATCACGCCCTAGCGGTGAAGATGACGGACCAGGCGGCGTTTTTTAATGAAACAGCACAGGGGCGTGGGAACGGTTTGAAAAGTGGGGGCCAACCTTAGAGGGGCCCACCTCAAGAGGGGCCCCAGTCCATGGGGGCCCATAATTATAAAAAAAAAATTAGTTAGATCGTTTGGTGTCAAGAAGGCACGCATGCACACTAGGATGCCAACGTATGGAAAATTGAGGAATTAAATTTTGCCCTATGATTTTGATTTGTACCTATTATGATCTAATAAATCATAGTAAAACGCAAAAAACATTTTTTTTACCTATACCCTGTTAAAATACGAAATACATTTTTAAGCTCTTTTGGAGGATTTCAGTCATTTTTCACCACGAGTGCGTTTCTTGTATTTTTAGATGTTTAGGCCCTTTTATCACATTTACAAAATTAAAAACTGTTTAGAAAACTACAGACAATGCTTTGATACCAAACAGCCTCACTCCGCTATGCCTAATCAACATTTTGCTTATTTAATGAAAAAATGGGAACATTTATTTAGGCTGTTACGGATCCCTTCTTTCCATCATTAGATATATATTTAGGTAAAGGCTGGTCACAATAAATACGTCTAGCTATATTTCGATGCCTAAAATGCAGAGCTCCAGCATGACTGCAAGTGCAATGTAGGTACTTGATGGCCAGCTTTGTGATGCTGTGGAGGTGTGGGCGTGGTGATATAGTGGTTAGCAACCTTGCTTTCCACGCGACCAACCCGAGTTTAAGGCACGGCAGATTCCTTGTGCAAGGAGCAATTTGACTCCCAAGAAATCCCTCCCAACAGGGAAAGAGTTGGCGACGCCATATAACCCTGGCATCAAAGGACGTCACGCCTTTCAATGGCTCAGGGACGACTGTTGCTCGGCATTTGATGCGGGGTCCGTATCCGATTCATGCTTTGTGGTGGGATTGATATGGGATGGAGTTTGACTGGGACCAGTTCTCGGGACTCATTTGGAAACACTCGGGTAGTAGGTGCCTTGGCTTTTTTCAGGAAGCGCTCCTCCTCCAGGGGCTTGTAGGCAGCGTACTTGCTGATATTTGCATATACGTTGCGGGGCCCACCTCAAAAGGGGGCAGTATCCCCTGACCCCCGGTTCCTATGCCTATGCCGCCCAGGGGCCGCCAAATTATCTCGGAGGGCCCCAAGGTCCAGACCATGGCTCAGGAACCTAGATCAGTCAGCTCAAGGGCCCAGACCAGTGCATTAGCCTCGGGACCAGCTTATCAAGGGACCCTACATAAGCACAGGACCCCTAGAAGCTCATCACAGTGGAGCCCCAGATTCGCACAGGGTGCCAGATTAGCTTAGGGGCCCGGTTCAGCTCGGGGTCCCCAGGTCGACTTATGTAGGGTCTCAAAACAGCTCAAGGGGCTTGTTCAAGCTCACGGATCCCAGCTTAGCTTAATGACGCTAGAACAGTTCAGGGACCCCAGACCAGCTCAGGGCTCTTGTTCAGCACAGGCCAGCTCAGCTCAGGGGCTCAGATCGGCTGATATAGGGTCCCCTCTCATACCAGCTCAGGGGCTCCCTTCAAGCTCACGGCCCCCACCTTAGCCCAGGGACCTTAGAAGAGTTCAGGGCTCCCATACCAGGGGCCCCAGTTAAGCACAGGGATACCCAGATTAGCTCAGGGCCCCAGCTAGGCTTAGGGTGTCCCAGGGTGTCTGATATAGAGTCTCAGAACACAGTGGCGTAGCCAGGATTCGGCCAAGGAGGGGCCGACTACCGTCGGGGGCCCCAGACCGGAGTCCCCTTAGTAACCGGGGCCCATCTCCTATATCTTTTGTATAGTATTTTAACATTCACACGAAGGAAATTTTGTTGTGCCTTTTAAGCATTTATTTTTATTTTGTTTATAGCTTGATTTTTTCGATCCGACCAAATGTTGGTAAACTAAGGTCACCAAATATTAAGGATGGCCCATACCTTATATGGTAGCGTGGCTATAATAACAGGTTTGTGCCATATTTCGGGAAGTTCAATGTTGATGCGCGCATGATGTTACACCCGAGTCTACCTCAATTCACTCTGATAATCAGACATGAAGTTATTGAAGGTCAGTCGTTTTGAGTACGTAGAAATTATCTTCTACGGGAAATGATTAGCAATTATTTCCGGTGTCGAATCCATGAACTCTTTAATCAGTAAATTTCAAAAGAAACGGAAAAAACGAAAAAATACAAAGGACGTGTAGTGTGTCCCGAACGTTACATAACCTCTATTCCGTCGATAGATCCTGTTGAGATCCAGTTACTTTCTTACCCCTGCTATCTTTTAAACGAGCAAATTACCAAGACAAAAGGCGCCTGAGATATCTATCGCCTTGGATCTCTCTGTCATTGTTATTTTCAACCTTCCATACCTATTTTTCCTTTGAGGATTATGCTCATCGATTTCTGTCATTACCCTTGTTTGTCTGGTTTCCTACGAAAGTATTTGAAGGTTGTTTATTTCAGAATATTTAGGATTGTAGTTATTGGTGTTAAGCTTATGGATTATAAATTGACTGAAGAGCCAAATTCCCTGTTCGATTTGCTCTTATGGTAAAATTAGTTTAGTTTCTGCCTTTCCTTCGATAATGGTGCCTGATGGACATGTTTCAATTTGTTTTTTTAGTACGCAATAGGGGCAGATACTTTTTTCCGAGGCATATGATTTTGAAATTTTTATTCGAGCTCTGTGGCCACCTAAGACCAACACTTGGCGGCACTCACAAAGCTAATTTTCGGCCGCTCTCCTGATTAGATCTCAGGGGGTCTCTGAGAACGATTCACGGCGCCTCTTGATCAAAACTGGGGGCCCCTGAGAATCTCTCGGGGCTCCTGGAGACTAGTTATTCCGCAGCACCTCTGAGACTAATTATTGCCCCCCAGATTTACTCTGGAGGGGGCTGAGACTGACTATCATGGCCATCCAGATTAGCTCTTGGGGTCCCCTGAGGCTGTCTTTGGGGTGGGGGAGAGGGACTGGGAATGACTTCCAACAGCCCTCTGGGACTTACCTAGGGCGCCCCTGAGACAAACACCCGGGGGGTGGAATCACCTCTGAGACTGAGTCTTTGGCGTTCCTGAGACTGACTCTCGGAGGCCCCCTGAAATAGACTTTTGCGAGGCCCTGAGAACCACTCTCTGGGGCCCCTGAGACTAGCTCAGCCCCCCCCACCTCTCCTGAGACAGACTCCCGGGGCCCCTGATACCACGTTTGGGGCCCCTGAGACCAACTGGGGGCCCCCGAAATCTGCTTTGGGGGCCTTGGGACTGATTCTCAGGCGGGGCCTTGAGGCCGACTCGGGACGCCCTGAGAACAATCTCAGGGGCCCCTGAGACTGACTCTGGGGGCCCCGTGATGAGAGAATTCTTTGCAGTGGTTCAGATTGGCCCAAGAGGGGTCTGTGGACGCCTAGGGCCCCCTTGGCTACACCAATGCATCCACACTTCGGGGCCCTCCGAAATTACCATTTGGAGGCCCCTAAAATAATTTCTCCCCAGACCAATATCCGGAGCCCTTGATATTAATGCCCGGGGCTTCAAAGAACAAGCTCGGGGTCCCACTTAGATCAGGCTCAGGGCACCCTTAGACCCATGCTCGCGCTTTTCTCGGGAGTAACTTGACACCGATGTTCCGGGGCCCTCAAGATCAATGTTTCGAGCCCCCCGAGACTAATGCTCGGTACTCTGGAGTCCCTCAATGCCGATATTCGGGGTCCTGAACCCAGGCTTGGCCCTGAGACCAAACTCTGTGTCCATGAGATCAATGCTCGTGCCTCACTCATGAGCCCCTCGATATCAATAGTCGGGTGCACCCCGAGGGGGCCCTGAACCCTGAGACCAAGCTCGGGGCCCCTGAGACCAAGCTTGAGGGGACCCTGAGACCAAGCTCGGATGCTTCCTGGGACCAAGCTCGAGGGCCCCTGACACCAAGCTCGAGGGTTCCCTGAGACCAAGCTCGAGACCCCGTGAGACCAAGATCGAAAGGCCCATGAGACCAAACATCGAAAGGTCCATGAGACCAAGCTCGGTTGTCCCCTGAGACAAAGTTCGGGGACCCCGAGATCAATGTTCGGTATTCCAAAGCCCTCGATACCGATGATCGGGGTCCCTGAGACCAAGCTCGGGAGCCCCTGAGACCAAGATCAGGGTTTCGAGACCAATGCCAGTGTTTTCCAGTGCATACGGTCAGCCTTATGCATCCGATACCCTCGGATGTCCCCTGAGACCAAGCTTGAGGGCCCCTGACACTAAGCTCGGGAGAGGGGGCCTGAGACCATCTCGGGGCACCCCTGAGACCAAGCTCGGGGTCCCCTGAGACTAAGCTCGGGGCCCTGAGACCAAGCTCGGGGCCCCTGAGACCAGCTCGGGGGCCCTGAAACCAAGCTCGGGGCCCCTGAGACCAAAATCGAAAGGCCCGTGAGACCAAGATCGAAGGCCCGTGAGAACGAGCTCAGGGGAGGGGCCTTGAGACCAAGCTCGGGGCCCCTGAGACTGAACCTAAGGGTTCCCCAAGATCAATATTCGGTATTCTGGAGCCCTCGATACCGATTATCGGGGCCTCCTGAGACCAAGCTCGGGAGGGCCCCCGAGACTAAGCTCAGGCGGTCCTGAGATCAATGGTCGTGTTTTTAGTGCATAAGGTCAGCCCAAGGGGGTCCGCGGACCCCAGGGACCCCTCCCTGGCTACGCCACTGTCAGAAAATCTCAAGGGGCCCATTCAAGCTCAGTGGTCAGTGGCTGTAAGCCTTATAGGGGTCCCAGACCATCTCAGGGGCTCTCAGTTCAACACAGAGGCCAATATTAGCTCTGATGACCAGATAAGCTTAAGGGCCCGGATCATCCAGGGGCCCCTTGTCGGCACATATAGGGTTTCAGAACAGTTCAGGTTTCAATTAAAGCTTACAACCCATTTTCAAGGCAGGGGCCCTATCACTGTGCAGGGCCTCAGATAAGTTTAGGGTCTTCTGTGCATCACAGGGATCCAGATTAGCACAAGGGACAATATTAACTTTACGGTCCCAGCTCAGCTCATGGGCCCCCAGGTCGGTGGATATAGGGCCTGGCTAACCACAGGGCCCTGTTCAAGTCACGGCTCCTAGCTCAGTTTAGGCATCCTAGAACAGTTCATGCTGCCCAAACCACCTCAGGGGCGCTCAGTTCAGCTCAAGGGGCCCAGATTAGCACGTATGGCATCAGAGACCAGTTCAGGCCCCCAGAGCTCAGGGACCTTAAAATCGACTCATAGAACCTCAACTTAGTTTAGGGGTCAGGTAAGTTTAACGGAGTTCCGGGGCAAGCTATCGGGCCAGTTAGAGTTTCTTGCTTGATATTACAGTTCTTGATATTCTTATCTCCGTTACGGGGGCCATCACTGAAAAGTGGGGGCCAGTGGCCCCCTGGCCCCCGTTCCTCGCCTATGAAACAGCATCATGGAAACAACGAAAGGCGCCTCGAGTTAAGCACACTCGTGCTTTTGCGCCGATCGTTATATTTGAGTTTTTTTCGGGAAATACATGGCATGGCAAGGTATGGGGGGAGAGATTTTCTTGTGCTGGCCATTATGATGTCTTCGGGGAATCAAACCCCCATGTGGAGGGGGGCGTTAATAAAATTTAGACGTGCTAGTATTAAAAATGTCTCCAAATTTTTGTTATTCCATATTCTAAAGATTAGGGATGCTGCCCAGGACTGCGAGTTTTTCGACGGAAAAAGGCCAAACCGGGTTTGAAAAAGGCTAGAAGTGGCAAATTTTATTTGCACTAATTTTTTATAAATTTCGTCCAAGTTCTTCCCAGTACGGCTGTTGAAGTCTGAGTCTCACTAAAGCCCTCAAGGGACTTGTCACGGAGTCCCCGACCCCACCACTCGAACGAGCAACGCCCACAATGAAGAGTTGATTTAGAAGCCAAAGTTTAACCTCCCACAAAGCACAGGGATGGCCGCCTCGCTCAGGTCACCCTCTCATCAGTCAGTTGCCAGCCGACCTACGTCGGGCAAACGATGAAGTGCCGGAGCGTCTCAGGGGAACCGATACCAAGCCTGGACATGCACTGCCACTGCATGCTTCTCAGCAGCGGGCCGGAGCCCGACGCTCTACCAACTGAGCTACCGGGGCGACCAAATGGCCAAATAAATACCACAAAAGCCATAATTGAGGCTAAAACGACCCCTACCGGCTGTCATAAACCCACAGAAAAAGGACGGAACACTCTTGCATCACTGCAGTGAACAGTGCACTGTATAAAACTAAATGTTGATCATTTGATATTGACTTGACGAGATATTTTTAGCACACTGCCCATTTCATAAGAAGCCTTGAGTGCCCTTTCAATCCCGTGTGGCCACCCAATGATTTTATCCACATAACTAAACAATTTGTTAGCATCATGAATTATCTTGGCCGCACCACTCCCCGCTAACATTTGATATTTTCCCATGGGTGCAGCTTTATGTTTTCGATTGGGGGGCACCTGGCTCGGAAGGGGCCCGTACATGATGGGGCCGTATTTTTTTAGTGAAAATGTGACCGAAGAAAACGTATTTTCGACCGTTTTTTGTCGAAAACTGACTCCAAAGGTTAAATAACAATTTTTAGCGAGCTATTCGTCACTGTTCATGATTTGCACTATTTAGCCCAAAAAGTAGTCAGAAGACCCAATCTTTTGAACGAGCTGCCAAAGTATGTAAGGATGTTGGACAAGTAGGTGTCTTCTTACCGTCTTCGTCGTCCACGCGGATGCTCTCCTACGGAGGTACAACGGGATCAGCCCCGCACGACGCAGGAGGAATTGAAGCTGGAGGGTCTTTTAGCAAACGGGATCCGGCAGGTGGCATGGCCGAGGAAGGCAATGATCGGGAAAAGAAGGATTGGAATTACAAACTTACTTTACCGTTTTGCTGGAAACTATATACATTGCACTTTTCCGAGTTAGTTTTAAATTTGAGTTTTAACTTTTTGCGGACGATAGATGAAGGTAGCTTGCATAGTACCAAAGATAGTACAGATATGAACTACTTTAAATGGACACGTACGTTGCTAGAGATTAAATGCAAATATGATCGGGGTCATTTTATAACAGTTTGCAATATTAGCAAGACGATTCTAGATTCATAGGTTACCTGAAAAAAATGAAGAAAGCTTGGGTAGTTTTGCCAGAGCAGCCTCTCGGTCTTGAATGTTCTTTGTTTTACGCTTTTGTGCACCCGACCTATGTTTATACTTTCTTTGCATACTTTACTTTGCACACCAACATTTTTCATGGTGTGCAACTGCAGACCCTGTCCCGCAGAATCCGCCGTTCTCCAGGAATCTGCCGCCGCTGTTCTCCAGGGGGCGTCTTTTTCTCTCCAGGAGGCACCTCTGCTCTCCAGGGGGCGCCTTTCCTACCCAAGGGCGCCTATGTTATCCAGGGAGCGCCAATTCTCTGCGGGGGCGCATATGATATCCAGGGGCGCCGTTTTCTTCTTCGGAGGCACCTCGGCTGTCCAGGAGGTGCCTACGCTATCCAAGGGCGCCTATGCTACCCAGAGGGGCGCCTTTACTCAAGGGGGGCGCATTTTGCTGCCCAGGGCGCGGCTATGATGTAAGGGGGCGCCATTCATATATGAAAATGTATATTTTTCACAGAGGATCCTACCTCTTCAGGTAGGCGGTAATTAGGCTTGATTTTCTCTGACCGGCCGGAGGCGCCGGCTTAGGCCGCGAGGAAGGGGCGCCTCCCTGGACAAAGCCAAAACAGGGGGTGCAAAAAGATACTTTTGCACCACTTGAAAAAAATCGAGTGGTGCAACTGCACCACTTGCACCCTGGAATCCGCCGTCCCTGAACAAATGTTGTAGCTTCTGGTGGGCCCAATATGTTGTATGAGTTTCAACTTGATCGATTAACCCTTCTTTTAGTTATGCGGTCCTAAGCATTTTTTTGGGGTGAGGTCACTGCACCTGGCCTGGTGACCTGACCTGAAATGACCTTGAGCTAAAATTTTCAGAAAAGATGTAAAAATGATGAAACAACAGCTAGACCAAGTTTGGCAGCGCTGCGCGCCGCCGTTTTTGGCCACTTCGGAAAAACCCGAGGGAGGTCTAAAAAGACCCCCATCCGGGCGAAGGTTAGGAAAATCGGCCAAAACTTCGCCATGGGGCATATCTCCTTAGCCTTCCCTCTGGATCCGCTAGTGACTACGCCCATACACACTATGTTGACGGTAAACACTATAGACTCACAACTGTCTCAGTACGTATGGGCGTCACTACGGAGCGTTTACTGGGCCACCAGTGTACTTATGCTCATTATATCCATACATGTATTTGATACCCATCACATCATCACATCGACTCGTATTCTATGAGGGTCGGCGGAGACGACCTACCAATTGCGCCTCGCCGCCGCCCCATCCCCCGCGCCAACGATGGCGCGAGAAGTGTCAGCATTCGTGTTGTTTTCGAAAGTGCGCCCCGCGCCCCACTGCTAGAGCTATCCCCATTTCCAAGTTCCTGAGTATGCTTATGCCAACGATATCCCTTCCCATTACGGTGTATAGACATTTCCCCTCTGCCAGGGTACGCCTCTGCTCGATACTTAGGGATTTTTAGCAATCTTGGGATATATTGTGATTTTTCCCAAGGTATCGAACTGGTATTTGGACGATGCCGACGATGCCCATACCACGGTTCCTATAGATACGGTTCGGACATGACAGCCAGCTGACTGCCTGATTTGGCAGCACGTTGAGGATATGGAAGTATTTCGAAGGGTTTTGTTCACGATAACTTTAATTTTGCTAGCAGAAGGTAGAATGGAGCGTTTTGATTTGGTAATCGAAACGTTTGGAACCAAATTCTGAAGGAATTAGCATGAAGTTCATTGAGGATTTTCTTTGTTATCAAAGCACTTTAGAGACTAAAAGCTGCACCCAGAAGATAGCCTGATCAATTTTACATACCAAGAATAAAAATATACCCTTAAGCACCACTTACATTTTCCACTGGCCCGTGCCCCAAACCCCTGCAAACAGTCCAATTGGAATTACATGTTCAATTTTGCTGCCAAAAACTGTTAGAACCAGAAATGAAACCTTCAAAACCCCAGAATTTTGAGAAGTATCTCATGTCGCCCCTGGCCCATACCAAGGCCCTACCTGCCCTACGGCTATTAGAAAGCAATTGAAAAAGCGTCAAAAGAAAGATATTTTCAAATATTTACAATAAATTAAAAAAGTTTTTCAACAATTAATCAAATTAAATAGTTTTTTCATTATTGCAGTTTCATATTTTTGCCCTACGCTGAAAAGTATGCATTAATTACAACTATTTTAGAATTTCGTAGTTGCTAGCCTATATAACATGAAACCAGTGCGCTGCATTGGCTATCCGCTTTGCTCCCATTGCTGACCCTTTCTTTACTACACGCGTTTTGTCGGATAATTTATGTTTGTTAAAACTTGAAGCGAAAGCGAGTGAAATTTTGGGCGTGTCTGTGCCATCTGCAGCATCATTATCTCTCTTAAAGTTACAATACTTTTCCCGAAAAAAGAAAGGTTTCAGTGGTTATGATCATTTTGTTTTTGTTCGTTTGGTCATTCTAGAGAGGGTTGGAACTCGGGGAAGCTTATGTCCACTTCGGAATCGGGAAGAAAGGTTGGTGTCCCGACAGAACATCTTATGGAAATTTCGGCAATTTGATCGCTTGGAATTTTGATTTGGTGTGGATGTCACTGAGACATATCTTTTAACAGTGCTGTGTTGTTTTTACCATTGTTCTGCTTGTTGCTCTTGCATCCTTGCCTCCCTTAGCATAATTTTATGGGGTCCTGTGTTAAAGGGTGAGCACAGATGCGGGGAGCACTTGAGAGATAGAAAGATGTTTAATGTATGTGAATGAATCTATTTTGCAGTTATTTAGCATGCCTGTGGCTGTTTTCCTTACTGATCTGCATTATGGAGCATTTAAACAAACTTCTATGGAAATTATACATCACCAGAATCTGTCTGTAGAACATGAAAAGATTGTTGATGAGGTGTGTGAAGCAGCTCAAAGCATTCCTTTTTATTCAATACCTTAGGCAGGGCACTAAAAACTATGATCACTTTTTCTTTTCATTTTTTTCTTTTCTACTCAGTGCTTCAGTGTCTGACTTGGTGTGCCAGTTTCCGTCCTAAGGATTTTTACCTGCCCCAAAAGCTGCCCTAAACTGAGAGGTCTGTCCTGAGGCTGCCCCAGCAAGATCTTGTTGGAGCCTGCTACCTGCAGACTGGACTGGAATCAAGCATGCAGAGTATGGCAGTGGGCCAGGCAAGTTAAATGTGCCATATAGAGTTCTGAAACTAATTCACACTACCAGCCACATCAAATTCAAACCAACCCCAAGATAAATTAACTGTGCCAACCTCTACTTGAATATTGATGTGCTGGATGGTTCTCCAAGTTCAGTTCAAGTTAGTCTTTCAACATATTAAACCAAATTTCCTTATTCAAACTGTCCTGCCCCATTGTTCTTATGTTGTACATTGTCTTTCCACCCATTATCATTGCAGCTCCATCTTGACGGAAATAACAGCAAATTTTGTCATTCAAACAATGTTTACTTCTTATCTAAAACTTGGTAGAATACTGTAGGCCAGTCTACAAAGTATGGCAGCAGGCCAGATGAGTCACACCAGCTGTGTAAAATTGTTGCACTGCCAGCAACCAAAAATTCGCACCAAGCTGCCAGATACCAGTGAGAAAAACGCACCCTTTCCTACCCACACGATGCAATGCTACCTCTCCTATTAGTTAGTTAGTTAAGGACTTTTTATAAGGCTCCCTCCTATGTCTTTATAACCATTCAACCAATTTATGATTGGTTTTAGTGTCACCTTTCTGGCACCAGTCTCGCAAATTCGTGCCAGGTTGATTAAATTCGCACCACTTGGTGGTATCTCCAAGGGCACTAGCACTGACGAGATCCCGTCCAAAATGCCATACTTTTCACACTGGGCTGTAGGCATATTGATATGGTGTTTGGGGAAGCTCAAACCCTTCCCCAGGTGGGACAGAAACTGACTTCTGTCTGGCTGAGGCAGGATTTCTTTTCAGCTGGGACATAGATTAAAGATTGTAAATATAACTTAATGTATTTTTTTGTAATTCTTGTCTGCATTAAACAAGTTAACATGGGAACTATACTGTAAGTAGACAATTTCCTAATTTGGCATTTTTTTCTTACTTGAACCACTGATAGGACACTTTTTCAACTGCTACAGTTTTTGGTGCTATTTTTACCCCTTATCTTCATTTCTTTTCTCTTATATTTCTTCTTGGTGCTTCCATGTCTGGTCCAGTGGGTTAATGCTGCCTCAAGTATCGGGATCTGTACTAAGGTGTCCTTGCCTATCTCACAGACTTAAAACTGTCCCAAACTGGTAGGTTTGTGACCCCAAGGCTGTCACATTGAGGTATTTTCAAAACATCTCATTCTGTGTACTGGGCAAAGTTATACTTATACCAGAACATGTAAAATAGGTAGTTCATCAAAGTTAATTTGTCAATATTGAATGAGAAACCTACTACCTAAAAACCTGTGCATAATTAAAAACTACTTAAACCTACTTCAAACTAACAAGCAGTCTGTGGTTTAAAGGGAATGTGGCACCTTGGTCGAATCCTGGAATTTAGTGAAATTAGGCATACTTTTAGCCATAAATAATGAAACCACTCATAATTTCTCTGAAAAAAATGTACAATTAGCTCAATATTTTTTTTTAAAAATACTCCTCTAGGAAAATAAATAAATACCTGCCTGTGGATGATGTCATGATCTGGCAACCACTACCATACTTGAAATGCTTCAAGGGCTTCGATTGGCTGATGCTCATCGTGATGTCAGCATATGTTGTCACGCCAGAAGCTTACAACAATGGATGCCCTGTGGGGGCTGATGAGGGGGCTGGTGTCAGGTAGGTTTTAGCTTTTTTCTACAGAAATATTGAGTTCTAAGACAAATTATATATGGATTACCAGTTTTTCCGACTTGCTTTACAACTTGGCTATCTCAGGTAAAGTCATGTTATGAAGGTGCCACATTCCCTTTAACAGGTTAGCTCCCTCACTCCAGACCGCGCCTCTTTAACTATACTGTTTGCAAAAATGTGATACAGTGGTCGTAGAGAGCATTCAGAATGGCAAAATACTGTCAAAGTGTCATGCTTTGTAGACTAGATGGGAAACAGCATAGTCTCCTCCATCCATCAACATGTTAAATCAAGGAGAATTCGAACCGTAAAAGAAGATAAACATGTTCAAGAACTGACCTTTATTTTTATGTCCCCTGCCACTGTTGTGTTGTGCTGAGAACTGTCATGGTTGGGACTGCCCTGATTAAAGATTGGTCTGTTTCTAATTGCTACATCTTTGGAGGATAGTGAAAATTCTTTGGTTGCATTAGATCAGATCAGGTTAATTTGAAAAAGACTGAGGATATGCAATGCATCTTTTGAAGGTCCCTTTTCTGTTGTAGTGTCTACCCAGCTGCTCCAGGTACTTACAGGGATTTAAGTGAATGATTTTCTATGATAATTATACATAATGGAATCAGCAGAGTCCCCTCCATGCATCAAGATATCAATTCATGGAGAGCTTCACAATACAAGATAATGAAACAGATATTTGAGAGCTTGACACTATCTTAATCCTCCCAACGAAACTAACGTTGTAACTATTTGTGCATTGTACCGTGACACATTGTACACGCCCGGACTTTTTTTTACAAAAGACTGGTCTTTTTACGGCCTCATGCCCTTGGAAGATAGTATAATTCTTTGTTTAGGCAGGGCCGTGTCAGCCTAAGCTATTTTAAAAGATTCAACTATTTTATACTTATACATCATCAAATTTTACTTTTCAATTCGTCTTTCAATGAATATAGTTTTCGTTTATGGATGTCCATTTTAGTGTCGTTGTTTTCTTGTCTGTACCCGGCGCCACACGTGATTCGCACAGTGTTGTGGATATGTGAGGTGAGGTTTTAAACCAACATTTTATCATTGAATTCCACTTCGGCTAATAGCATCAAACGTAAAACACATTTGGATTGTTAGTATGGCATATCATTTTTAATCGGAAATATTTCGAGTAAGTGCTCATTTTATGCAGACTGTCAAACTTGTTTTGACTCTGCTCCGGCGCCTCCTCCACAATAAGATGAGAAGGTTGTGAAGGTGTGCAGAACTACAAGACATAACATGTGCAGCACATGTTATGCCCACATATGCTACAGCAACTGTAGCATATGATAATGCATGTGCTGTTAGAATTAAAATATTATGCCTGGAAGGTTTTAAGACAGTACAATAAGCCAACTTGCGTCAGTCGCAGATTTACTTTTACGGATTTATTCGTTTTGAGGGCTGTCCCTGATTTGGATGCTGAGGTGTAACTGTTTGCACATAAACCAGGCCATGTCTGCACAGTTCCACAATAAAAGTATTCATTAGTCCACCAAAAGTATGCAGGGATCGGAATGCAGGTTTCCCGTAGATCACGTTACCGCGTGAGAATAAAAGTACTCATTTCTCTCCGTTTCCACTCTCAAACACACATGACGTACTAACTAGTGGTAGCGGACTTCCCCACAGCATTTGCCGCAATGTTCCCCTGGCGTGACGATCCTATCATGTTTTGAATTAGGCACCTAGCATAAGATGCAACTATCCCTGGTAAATTGATGCTTCAGGGCATCTCTTCGAAGCCCTCCCTTATATTGTTGTCTCGAGAATTCTCACATTGTGTTCATGTGGAATGTTAATTGTATCTAAATGTGTGCACTTGTTTTCAGGATTCGAGGATGCCGCAGGTGTTCAAGAATTTACTGGGGAAGAGCCTGGTGCACCGTCGTCCCAAAGACGAGGGCCCTTCCGAGATCGGCCTACCCACTCAATGTGACACATGAGGTTCATGTGGGCAAAAATGAAGATGGTGATTTGGAGGGGTTGCCAGAGTCTTGGCAGAGGTTCATCGATAAGTTCCTTAGGTGAGATTGGTCTAGAGTTTTTATCTTCTTCATCTTACGTCGGACTCAAGGGAATCTTTATGTTTTAGGGCTTGTATCTTGAATCTTCATCTTGTAGGACTAGGGGAAATCTATATTTTATTCATTTACCACTTACAATGTATTAATAACTAGCCACAATAATTTTTGTGTAGGTCATGTGATGCCATGCGAACTGATATTGCCATGTGCGATAATGCTGGGTCATATCCCACATGATATTGGGATAATGTCAGGTCATGTGAACTGATAATGCTAATTTATTTCCACAGCAAGGATGAACAAAAACAAAACCCTGATGCCGCCCTGAATGCTTTAAAGCTCTTCAACTACTCATTGAAGAAACCGAATCACAATGTTCCGTTCAAGCCGTTTATCACCCAGGACACAATCGACGAAGAACTAGAAGAGATAAACCACATTCTAGGTGAGGAGTGGATGACTGTCCCTCCTTTATTATCGACTAATGATCCCCTTTGATTTAAACCCTTAAAAGCTGCATGGTACGCAGAAAGGTGCCGCTCCGGGCGTGTAATGCTAAATTAAAATGTTTTATCTGTAAATTCCCAAGTCTTACAAATAACAGTATTGTACTTCAAAAATATGTATCATGACGAATTATTGTTTCCTACAGATTCGAAGATCACCCTAAAGCCAACTCAGCCTTCAACGATACCAGAGGAAGCAGAAACTACCAGCAAAGTTCAACCCGAAAAGGTCAGTTGAGAGTACTCATCTTTCCCGTTTCGAGCAATACGCTCACATTTATCATTTCGATATATACCAGGGTTGAGCCTCTTTTACTCACTTTTCCTCCGGGGCTGGATCAAAACTGCACTAGTAAAAGGCAACGTAGCCCCACTGGTCTGTTTTGCACTGTCTTGTGACCCTGTCTGTCTGTGTGACTGTGTCTCCATCAAGAGCTGTGACAGAGGTGGTGCCCCCGCAGGTGGTGCCCCCGGCCCCTCGCGGATCCCCAGCTCCAGAGACGGAGGATGTGCCACCCCCCATCCCGGACAAGGTCGGGTCCAAGGACACCAACAACACCACACCCAGCCCCATGCTGCGCAAGCGACAGGTCGAAAAGCCCAAGATGACCAACGAGATGGTGAACGAAGCCCTGAAGGAGATATGCGCCCCGGGAGATCCGCGCGACCGGTTCGCCTTTGACAAGGAGCTCGGCGCCGGGTGAGCTGCTGTTTACACTGACGCTTCTTGGTCTAGTTTGGCCATGTCGTTTTTCATTGTTCTAGCCTGGCGCTTTTTATGCGTGTTTGCGTGTTTCTGGCAATTTCCACAAGTTCACACTCGGTTTCGTATGCATCCATCGTTTCAGATTGTTCTCTCTCGAATTGTCCCAGCCACGTCTCTGACACCTCTTGTTCAGGCAGTAACGTTTACTGAGTTGATCTCGTCACCGGTTGTATTCTGTCCTCTCGGCACACAATGATCATTGTAGCCGGCGTGATACGCGATTTTGATTCTGCTCTCTCCTTGTCTATGTCACCGTCACAGTAGTTGCGTCACCAGGGAGTTGCATTAGAATGTACCGCTGCTTGTTGCGATGCAGAGAGATGTACCGACTGGTGCACCTCCCCAGTGTCCCAAATCTTCGCGTGAGTGTGGGGGGGGAAGATTTATTGCAGAAACAAATTATTCATTTTCTCCTGGTTCGTTTAAATGATACCTTTAAATGAATACTGGGCCTTAGTGTATTTTTCTGTTTGGCCTTTTTCGTGTGAGGGAAAGTGTTCCTACGGTGCGAAAAAAAACAAATGAGCACGAGGTATTAGAGCGAGTGGGATACTAAACTCTCAGCCATGATGAATGAGTAGGAAATTATATCACCTGGGTATGGCCCTCGACACAAGGCCCTCTTTTTGGAGACGCCGGTCCGCCGCCCCTTAGAGCCTTTTGGTCTTGCAGCGCGTCAGGAATCGTAAACCTAGCGACGGAGCGGTCGACTGGGCGACGTGTGGCCATCAAGGACATCGATCTGTCCAAGCAGCCCCGCCGCGACCTCATCCTCACCGAGATCAAAGGTCATGCGTGACGTGCACCACCCCAACCTGGTGAACTTCCTGGACGCTCACCTGGTCGGCGACCACCTCTACGTAAGGACGCTGGTGCCGCCTGCCTGCGGTGGGTCGTCAGAGCGATGGAAATGGAGCGGTCTACGCCGTCTGTGTTTTTGGTTCTGGGCCTGATGTATTGGAATTAGTTTTTCCGATAAGTTAGAAGCTAGCTTTTTTCGTGTTGCAGCGACGAAGATGATAAGATGCTTGGATATTTTGCCTAATGTCGGAGATGTGCTAAATGAGCATTTATAATCGAGAGAAGCTATTTTGCCTGGCATGCATCAACTGACGTGTGGCCTGGTTCCACTCAGGTTGTAATGGAGCTGCTGGAGGGAGGTCCCCTGACCGACGTCGTCATGGAAACAGTGTTGAAAGAGGCACAAATAGCCGCTGTCATCAAGGAGGTGTTGCAGGGTCTGCAATTCCTGCATTCACTTGTGAGTACAATGAATGAACTGATCAACAATATCCCGCTGGCTATGTTCGCTATGGTATCTATAACCCTCTATCTCGATACACTCGTGCATCTAGCCCCTTGTGACCATATACAGGTATACACAGTTACCGTGGACCGACATGCACCTGACAAGAAATTTGACAGTTCAACGGCCATGGTTTGTTCAGCTCAAATATCGAATGCGTTCATAAGCGTGCAAGCTCAGCTATAGGTCCATGTATCTTTTAGAACAAGTAATTCCCTCCAAAGCTGCCACGCGTCACCCCTATCTCTTTGAGTGGACGCTCCTCCACATAAGGCGCGGCGTGTGAGGCTCGTTGGCTGCCGCAGGGTATCGTACACCGGGACATCAAGTCAGACAACATCCTGCTGGGCAAGGACGGCTCGGTAAAGATCACAGACTTCGGCTTCTGCGCCAACATCCAGGGCGACGAGAAGCGACAGACCATGGTCGGCACGCCCTACTGGATGGCGCCTGAGGTGAGGGTCGAGTCCGGCACCGCCGTTGGTGCCGACACCGCCAGACGGTGGCTGTTGGAACCAGTGGAACGGTAGACCCGTCTAGTGTATTCATGTGGCCGATTTTCTTAAGCGCATTTGCTATTGCAATATAAGCTTCAGGACGCTGTGTGGTTGCAGTGTGCATTTCACTGTAGGACCAGCAACTGACGGTTGACCCTGCACAGAACGGACTCACGTGAGACTGCCAGCACTTGCGAAGCTACAGCTGTGGCTATCTAGCCGCTGTCACGGCAGACCGTATGCATGAGCTGACTCTGCGCGTGCTGACATCTCTGGGTGCTCCTCAGGTGGTAACCCGCAAAAAGTACGGCAAAAAGGTAGACGTCTGGTCACTGGGCATCATGGCCATCGAGATGATTACCGGCGAGCCGCCTTACCTGAACGAGGCGCCGCTGCGAGCTCTCTACCTGATCGCCACGCACGGAAAGCCGGAGATCTCCACTGAGTACACCGTCTCTGACCTGTTCCGGGTGAGTACCGCTCTCCTATGAGTACACCATCACTGACCTGTTCCGGGTGAGTACCGCTCTCCACCGAGTACACAGTCTCTGACGTGTTCCGGGTGAGTACCGCTCTCCACCGAGTGCACCGTCACTGACCTGTTCCGGGTGAGTACCGCTCTCTTACGAGTGCACCGTCTCTGACGTGAAAACCGACGCCGCCACTTACAGGGAATGTGGCACCTTCATAACGTGATTTTAGCTGAGATAGCCAAGTTGTAAAGCAAGTCGGAAAACCCGAAACTCAATATATCATTTGTCTTGGAACTCGAGATTTCCGTAGAAAAAAACTAAAACCTACCTGCAATGTACCCCTCATGTACCATTAGCAGCAGGCCACAGTTGTCATGGCTGTTGGTGTGACGACATATGCTGACGTCACGATGAGCATCAGCCAATCGAAGCCCTTGAAGCGTTTCGAGTATGGTAGTGGTTGCCAGATCATGACATCATCCACAGGCAGATGTTTATTTCTTTTCCTAGAGGAGTATTTTAACAATAAAAATATTGAGCTTATTGTACATTTTTCAGAGAAATCATGAGTGTTTTCATTATTTTCGGCTAAAAGTACGCCTAATTACACAGAATTCTAGGATTAGACCAAGGTGCCACATTCCCTTTAACTGAATTAGGGATGGACCGATTTTTGCGGGTCACAAACCACTCGTAGTCCTTCTCGCATTTCCTCCAATCTGAAAACATGATTTTCGCCCATTTTTGTTTTGATCCCTTGCTTTTTTAGACTGGGGACAGGCTTTATGGCCAATTTGTAGGCTTTGGCTCCAGCTTCTGGTGTATAAAGCCCCGTGGGCCTCTGCGGCCGGGGAGTGGTCGGTTTCCCATTCCCAGTCCAGCTCAGCCCTCTGCTTCACTGATATCCGATTTGCTAGTTTTAGCTGTGCTTCTAGGTTCAATTGTGTTTATTTTTTTAAGATTTCGTGGCATTTCGGAGTGTTCTGTGGGTTGTCTGGAAATTCCAGTCATATAAGGTGCATATCATCGTGATCAACTTCACTGTGCACTCACGCCTATGACCATATAAAACAGAACATTTGTAGACTGCTGCGAAGTCGACGGGTTCTTGTCGGGCTCTCCTACTCTGACTCTAGTCCCGACCGTAGTTATTTATATATGGTGAAACTTATATTTGAATAGACCACCAGATCAATGAACAAGACATTACGTGTTTTTTTCTATTTCCCGTAGAACAGTGGTTCCCAGCCCTCACGGCATAATGACCCCTAAAATTTTAAATGTTAAAACATTTAAAATTTTTAACATCGACCCCTTTTGAAATTTAGCAATTTAACATCAACTGAGCCTTGAAATAAATTTGAACTGGAGGAAAATAGTCAACGGTTTGCTAGTGTCTTGGCTGCACCTGTTGATGCACTTTTTGTAGCAACACCTGTTCTTTACCCGCATTGTAATACCGCTCTGTGCAGTGGAAGCAAAAATGAATAGCACACGTATGTTAACCGCATTTTTGTAAAAACTATTCAATTCTTGTGCTGGCAAGGTGTATTTTGTGAGAGAAGTTTATGGCTCCTCAGCCCCGTTTTATATGCCCGCCATCTTTGAGAAGATTATGCGAACACGAACCGTTCATCTGAAAGGGAATAAGTTCAGTTTTATTTGTTTTTAAAGCATGGCACGGAAGGATTGGAAATCTTTTGAAATCTTCCAACGACAAAAAACCTCCGTCCTGAGTGTCTTGCCCCAAGGTGAAGAACTGTGCATTTGCGATCACGTCATCGCCGTAGAAAATGTGCTCAGGTCTCGGAAATTATGTTGAAGGTTGGGTGCCGTGAATGTGTCAGTCTCACGTCAAAGGGTGCTGTTGGCAACAAAACTTTGCACTTTGTAAGCGTAACATTAATGGTTTAAATTTACAGGCCTTCGTGACCCCAAATGGGGTCATGACTTACCGTTTAGGAACCACTGCCCTGCAAGTATTAAATAATTTTGTTTGACTGCACTTCCACCAGGATGCATGCCATCCATGGGCACTGCCTTCCAAATGTTTCTATGTCTCGCTTTACCGGGGCATCGCCATCGATTCCGAATCCAGCCAAGGATGTCGACTCTAGCCGACTCCTACTCCGCCCCCTTGCGTTTGTATAGGGGCTTGGACTGTGTGGTAAATATGTAGGTTTTGACCAAAGGAGGAGGTAGGATGGATCCTCTGCCCGGTGTTCGATTTTCTCCCTCTCCGTCTGAAATCCTCCGTTGTACGTTCGTCGAAGTCTGAGAGCGTGCCGTCTCCGCTGGTGTCGGCTGGGAGCGGCGGACAGGCCTGTGCCGCTCCGTGTCGGTCGGGCCGGGTGGTGCTTCCGTGCCGGCCTCGTCCCCCTCCCGCGAACTGCGGTCCACAGCAGCCGCGGCCGAGAGCTGCACGCTCCCGTGTCCCGTGGTGGTGAATCACCCGACCACCCCACTGGCGGCGTGCAGCTGCGCGGGGGAGCTGGGGAAGGGGAGGGGTCGCCTCAGAGTGAACTCACACAGAGACGGGGTGTTGGGAAGGTTGTTTGACACGTGTTCTATAGTCGGATACAAATGTATGTGGCAATCACACGAATCTGACAGTCCACACATTTTCGATTTCAGTGTTAGTTGATTTGGTACCATGCATCTAACAGATCTTCTTGATGACTACCACGGGCTTTGCTTTCCGTTTCGTCTTCGACAAGCTTCAGTCTGGGGATTGCGTGAAATTTGGAGCTAAATATCTGTTTAGGGCTAAATAACTCCATATCTTCCAGGAGAATAATCAATCACCGAGCTCACGTTTGACGAGACGGCCGCTCACAGGAACTGTGCTATATTCGATTTGGCGTAGACCTAAACGTGACACACAAAAAAGATAACAAGAATGAAACACAAACGAGATGGAGCCTTTTGATTTGATATTTGATTTCTCTTGATCGGTAGTTGGGTGGGTGAGTTGTTTGCTCATCTTGGACAGTTTTGCTTCAGAGGTCGAACCAGTGTAAATTTGATAGTTTAAGGCCCAGGTTTAACATATGACGGTGTGAACAGAGGCAGCGGCTGCGTGCCACAAATTTAGTACATAATTCTGTAGCGAGGAATCGTTCTAATTGACCGTAAACCACCCAGAAGACCTTGGTTAGGCCGTGCGTGCTCTCTGACGGCTCTGACGGGGCCGGCGTGGCCAGGGCCGGACTCTCTGTGACGATGTCCCACCGCCGGCAGAGTTTCCTGGACGCATGTCTGGTGGTGGATGTGGACAGCAGGGCCACAGCCGAGGACCTGCTGGCACACTCCTTCCTCACCATCGCCGGCGACATCAGTACTCTAAAAAAAGAACATCAACGCCGCGCAAAAGATCAAGAAAAAGCAGATCTAGACGGCGGCGCTCTCCGGTGGTGTTCTTCCCCGATCAGGTAGCTGCAGAACCGGCTGCAGCAGGTGTGTCCTATTGCCCGTGAGGCCCACCGACTGAGCCGGCCGGAGCTGCGACGGACCCACCGTGGCGCCGTCTCTGCCAGCGGCCCTGTCTCCAGCGCCGTGGAGACGGCCGGGCCGCCGTCTCTGCCAGCGGCCCTGTCTCCAGCGCCGTGGAGACGGCCGGGCCGCCACCTCTGCCAGCGGCCCTGTCTCCGGCGCCGTGGAGACGGCTGGGTCGGCTCGGGCCGCCGTCTCACGCCGGGGACTACCGGTCGATGCTCCGGACCGGCTAGCGCGCTCCAGCGCCGTGTTTGACTAGTCTTGGACGATAACGCTTGCGGTGGGTGTTCGGAATAGTCGTGGGACCACAACGAACCAGTCGCCTCCGGGCCGCATGTTCTGCACATCCTTTTTGATGGCGCGCCGCACGCCATGCTTTGTGTGATAAGTGTATGTTTTGGCGTGTTTATAGGCACGTGTTTGTATCTCGGTATTTGCCTTCTGTGTTTTGTCTAGTTTGTTTAGGTAACAACCGAGTGTGGACTGGACCGCTCCGCCAATTATGTCTTCTTTGAATGCTCAAAGGTACGTGGGCACGCGCCGCCGGTGTCGCTGTGACCCGAGGTCGGTCGGGGTCACTGTACTCTCCGGGCGGTGGCGGCCGCGGGCGTGCAGACCACGTCCATCATCATCGCCTTTACAGTTTGTATGCAGTTTACACCAAATGTATCAGACCGGTCCGCCTGAGCCAGGCGGGTGTCATGCCCTCCATACACATGATGCAAGTGCAACGCCCCCGAAGTGTTCCGGGCGTGACGCCTCCGATTGCAGTAGGCGCTCGTGACGTGGTGGTGTGTGTAGCCCAGGAGAGTATGTAGAGTGCTTCCTGCATTGGCCTTTTATCTGATTGCTTTGCGGTCGATGCAAGTGTACCGAGAGTGAGTGTTGTGCGGGATTGGAGACTGCTGGGCCTCGAGTGGTGGAATATCGTGCTGCTCTTGCCATGTCAAGATTTGCGTCACGCGAGCGAGCGAGGATTTACCGGAGGCGGGAGAGGCGGTTGTCGGTAGGACAGGTGCTGCCGGCCGGGTCTGGTGCGAGAATCAACCGTCGTCACAACAATGTACCACAGTTTTCGTCGGCCGCGCCCGACGTGCGCCCGCGGGGCGTGACGTATCTTTCGAGACGCTCAGGATAGCCGCGGCCGCGCCGCCGCGCGCCCGGTGGTGCACGTGCGCCGCACCCGAGCCGGGCGCCACTGACCGCCGCAAGGCGCGCGGTCGAGCTTGTCATTGTGATCAAACGTGATTAGGTCCGTCTTTAAATACTGATCGATGCATAGCTTTGTACTTAAGACATGTACGCAATACATGCTTGATTTTAGCGCGTTTTTCACGTCATTTTGTACCGAAATTATGCCAGATGTGGACCCAAGATGCTAAAATTCCAGGCCATTTGAAACCACAGTACAGGCAGTCGGAACTGGGCAGATTGGGCAGAGTCTATATACTCGATCTCAGGCACGTGAATGAAGACTTCTTTCCACGCCCTATTTTTTTCTCTGAAAGTTGAGTTCGTTCGTAGGGCGCACACGTCTAGCTGAACGCGTGCAATATTTCCCTAGAATCACTCAGCCATAAAATCTGCGAGTTCGCAGAAATGATTTTGTATCGTTGTAGACGTTGTAAGTCAATTGACAATGGCGATCAGAGCAATTCAAATTAGATTGATTCGTGACTGAAAATCTTCTATCGATTTTGAACGGGGGCCCTTTACATTCCACACTGCTCTACACCAAAGAAGCTGTGTTCAGCCCCTCTCTCCCTCCGTGGAGAAGAACGCCTACCATTCGTCAATGAGAAGCCTGGGCGGTGGCTGCGCCCCGTAAATCCGCCACACCGTTCCCGGTGAGGCATCCTGCCTTTTTCTGGACCACTTCCTATCCAGGAAATGACAGTACACTGGGCAGCTGTCGCCTCGGCTCAGGACCGAAACTGACGAACTTGATATCTGGAGCACGCGCTTAATCGGCCTCTAACCCTCGCCCCGGTAGGGGTGTTTGAACACCCCCTCGAGTTTTTCCGGCCGAACAAAAAAAAAACGGCTGCGCGAAGCACCGCCGTACTTGGCACACCTTATCCTTGATCAATTCCGCAACTTTCCCCAAAAATTTTAAGGTTGGGTCGTCTCAGGTCACCAGTGTAGGTCGTGACCTCACGTCAAAAATGTTTAAAGGGAGATACGCGAAAAAATTATATTGGCTATATCAAAAGGTTACAAAAAGTTGTTTCAGAAGTCCCATTTTTATTTTTGCGAATTCGGCCTGCAAATGCCTTAAAATTGCTCTCAAAGTCAACATTTCTAGACGACTTTACCAGTACACCTCATATCGATGTATATGACGTACACACGGCTAAGGCTATCAATTTCTCTAAGAATTAGGTCATATCTATCCTAAACAGTGATGTAGAACTTTAGACTACTACAGAAAACAATTACTTTAGAAAAACAACATTCCAAAACTCTTTTGGAACAGAAATATAGGGCTTAAAAGAAATCACAATTAACCAATCAGAAGTCTAGGAATTCTCAAACCGGGGTCACGTGACCCATCTGACGCAAGTTTTGTCAACCTGGGGCCGAAGCAGAAAATGACTAAAGACCCGTGGTGCGAAACCGCTGAAGACTTGAGTAATTATGTTTTTCCGTTTCTAGGGCAAACTAATTCCTTTTGTAGGTCTTAAAACTTTTTTTAAAATTAATTCAAATACAAATACAGGAGAACAGACATTTTTTCATTTGTATTATATTCATATATATTTTGATATTTTATATATTCATTTATATTTTTTTATATTTTATATATATTTGTATATATTCATTTGTACATTTGTATTATAAAAAAACATTACTTTTCAACTTTAAATAGTTTTCGAAAAGTAAGTGATGGGCATGGGTAAGTGATGGGCGTTTTATCGAAACTGTTAACCTATTTCGATAATAAGTAAGCGGCCTCCCAAAATTTTGCCGAAGATGCAAAAATAATTGATAGTTTCGTTATCAGGATTTTTCAAATAGCAAGAAAACCACAATAATAATTTTTCGCGTATCTCCCTTTAAGGTGGCATAAGTAAGAAATGTGTGAATTTATCGGATTGTGACCTATACCACATAATGGGCCCACCGAGAGCTACAACATATATTCCAGGATTTTTTTATATCGATGACCTAAGGTTAAGTACAGACCATTACCTATCCATAGGAAATACATGGGAAAAATAGAAATTGGGCTGTATTTGTGTAGATACAGCTGATAATACCTTCATATTCTCTAAATCGTACAATCCTGGGCCCCTTTCCAGATTCACGTTACAATTTTGGCCTGTGACCTCTGAGAGGTCATCTGGGGCTATTTAATCAGTTTTTTACTTAGGTCAATAACTGCATTGAATGATCATACAGCTTTTATTTTGATATAATTGCGTTCAGATTGCTATTGCAAGTCTATTCATATGCATATTGACTATGCCAGTTTAAAGTGACCTTGACCTGACCTGAGGTCAGGTAATTTTTGTGTTTTGACTTAGTATGGTCATATTGTACATTATTCGATTCGCCGTGACAAGAGGAAGCGAATGGTGCCTAAAAATGATTCTTACTCAACTCGAGTTCGAAGGGGGTGTTCTAACCTCCACCAGGGCGAAGGTGGCTCGGAGGCCCACCGAGGCGCAGGTTAAACTGAGCCAACCCGATTCGGTGGCGAAGCCCGAGATCAAGGCCTCGCTGCGTGTCACCGGAGCAGTCCTCTGCTCTGCCGGACCCGAGTAATCGGGATAGCCTCGTCGTATGGTACGGCGGGGCGTGTGGCAGGCAGTGTGCGGGCACGGCAGTCTAGCAAGGGTGCCCATTAGGTGGAAACTGTCGTGTACTTTGTGTGGTTGTTGGGCAAGATACAAAAATGTTCCCAGGTTGGGTACGTAATAACGTCAATAAAAAAGCGTTCCGCTTATTAACACGCGCACTGGAGGGGGGCCTCGGAGGCCCCCCACCTGTTTTTCCGAGGTGGCCGGAGAACCGCTTGTAGCCGAGACACGAGACTGCCACATTAAACAGAATTTAATAGCGCGTCGATTGGTGAAGATTTTTTCAAAATCGGTCGAAAATTTTTTGACTTATAGGCTTTTAAAGTCCGACCTGCATTTTGAGATCGCCGTAATCGCACGGTCGGACCAGATAGCTTGCATTGGAGACCGAGTGGTGAATTCATAACACCATATAACCGGGATTATATGTCAAGGTCACCTCACGTGAAGGTCAAGATCAAAGTCAAAGGTCACAGGTCAAGGTCATATGTGCTCTTTCAAGGTCACTGACCACAGTGCTTCCGGTCAAATGACGTTACCCGGTCTGACGTACATTATGCTATGACGTCATCGATAAGGTACCCCAATACCAAGGTCATTTTCAAAGGTCAATCCTCATTTCTCTCCAAAGAGTGGTTGTAGTGTTAGTCAAAGTGTACATTATAAGTAGTATACTATATTGTGACCTTACAAGTCAATGACCTTGAATGACCTTGACCCCAAAATTGAAGGGAAGGCTCTTTGATACCTTCTCTATATGACCCTGGTCCGCCTTTAGCTTATTCCCACCATTTTACCGCATAATCACGGCATTTACCGGTCGGTCCCCTGCATGACCAAGTTTTGACCTTTATGACCTCGTTTGACCTTGAAGATATTGACCTAGGTCTATAAAAATTGGTCATGATGTAGATCACCATAACCCCTACCCACCTCTTGAATTTCGTTTATCTACGCCTCTTAGTTTCCGAGATCTTAGGGGGCCTACCAGGCCCCCTCCAGTGCGCGTTAGTGCCAGACCCCCCTCCAGTGCGGGTGTTAACACATGCACTGGAGGGAGGCCTGCGGAGACCTCCCTACACCTATTTTTCCGAGATGGCCGGAGAATTGTTTGCAATCGAAAAACGCACTTGGGAGTGTAGAAATTTTAGGGAATCAATGAGCGCGTCGATTGAATGCAATTTGGAAATCGATCAATAATTTTCTTACTTATGTGCTTTATAAATCATACCTATGCTTTGAGATCACCACAACCGCTCGGTCACACCAATTCGCCTGCATTGGAGACCGAGTGGTGAGTTCATAAGGCCATATAAAGGGTATGTCAAGGTCACCTCACATGAACGTCACGTGTGAATGTCATATCCGCATTTTTAACGTCATTGACCCCATAGGTTCCGGTAAAATTACGTTACCTAGTACGATGTATTTTACGCCATGCCATAGCTAAGGAAACTCAATGTTGTGTTCAAGGTCATGTGCGATCCTCATTTCCCGCCCAATGGTTGCTAGTGTTAGTAATATTGTACATTATGTCCTATTATCCCGTCATAGGTCAATGACCATACATGACCTGGACCCCAAAATTTCTGGAAACATGTTGGGATCTTCCCACCATGACGCTGATTTTTTCGAGTAGATTCCCGACGTTTTTCCGCATAATCACGACATTTGCCCATAGGTCCCCAGTACGGCCAGTATTTGATAGTTATGACCTCATTTGACGACCTCGAATATACTGACTTAGGCCAATGAAAGTTGGCTGCAATAAAGATCGCTTTAGCCCCCCACATACCCTTAAACAGGCGTTTTTCTAAGCCTCTTGGCTTATGAGATCTCAGGGGGAAGGGCCCCTACCAGCACCCCCCATCCAGCGCGCGTGTCAGACCCCTCTCCAGTGAGTGTTAAACCGGGCGCATTGGGTTCGAAACGAGTTATTGTACAAAATATTTTTAAGAAAGACCTTGCGAATACTTAACTTATATTTAAATGGCGCTCAATCATTGTATACAAAGCACTTTAAAATAAAAACAAAAAATACAAGGTGGTGCCAGTTAAATCTTGCTTGCGGAACTAAAAAAATGTGTCTGCGCAGCAGGCAGTCCCGGCGTTGCCGCCGCGGGGGCGGCGTTGGTAGCCCAGCAGCGGCCGCCGGACATCACAGTCTCTGCCTCTTAGCTAGCGGGGCAGCACCCGCGCACACAGCATCACGCACAAGCAACCCAGATCAGAGCCAAGCTCAGATAGCACCGTTCGCGACGCTACGATAAAACGGCCGATCCTTCTAAAAATCCACACGCGCACACTCTAAATTCTGCAGCAGCAGAACGGCTACCCAGTCTCCGGGTATCTGTATAGCAAGCGTCATTCGCAGCGTCCCAGCACGGATCGGACGGACCGCAGGCCGCAGACGCCGACACTGAGTCTGACCACCACGGCTCACTCACTCGCGCGCTCCCACTCGCATCACATCGCCTCCGCCACCGTCGACTCGTACACCTGCTGGAACACGTCGGCGTCGGCCGGTTCAGCGGGAGCAGGGGCGGCCGCCTCCTCCTCCGGAGCGGGACTGGCCGAGTGGCCGTTGGCCCTCGCCGGCTCCGGGCTGGGGCAGCCGTTCACGTCGTCAGCTTCGGCGTCCGGCCGCACCGCGGCGCTGGAGGCGCTGCCGTTGACGCTGGAGGTTTCCGAGTGGCCGTTGGATGACCAGTGCTTGGTGCGAGATTCGATGCCGAAACCCTCGTCGTAGTTGCCCTTGGTCTTGAACATCTGCTTGAAGTGCGGCGTGCAAAATAGTTTCCCTGCATTAAATGTGTAGGTATCCATTCTGAAACACGATATATAATTCATGATCACAGATTCATGATCTCTTGAAGAAGGTACACGAGCTTTATTTATTGAAAATTTTCCAAAAAAAGTCAGTTTGTCCTACTTCCCTCATCTAATCATGCAGGTCGGCAGTCAACAGTACACGCGATCAACAATATTTGCGTTTTGAACACCGTTTGAATTCACCAAACCCCACACCAAGGTCCAATTGCAAATGATGTATGCAATTTGACGGTTTAAGAGGTTCGAGTTTAAATAAGCACTTTCGAATAACTTAGGTAATATTTTCTGATGTTTCAAGAGACACTACTACGGCCACATGGCGTCGGCGAATAATCAATACCTTGACATGACATATTCACCCATCATGCCTACCAAAACACATCTTTCACCAAACGGAAGTCCTGATCTACACCCGCGTCTAGCATCATCATCAGCTCCGCCACTGATCTGCATTAAGCTCCGGTTTATTTCCCGGCCTTCAGGGACCTACGCCTCGCTGAGGGCGGCGGCTCACCTGAGCACACAGTTGCACTTGGTGCACCGGAAGCAGTTCTTGTGCAGGATGCGCTTGTCCACCTCCAGCCGCTCCATGGCGTACACGCGCTTGTTACAGGTGCCGCAGTACTCGGCAGCCGCAGAAGGCTCCATCTGTGCGCGTGCGCAGGCGTCAGCAGCACCCGGAGAACCGCCGACACTCACTTTAGAGATGTGCAGTTGGTCGATAGTGCTACATAGACTTTAACTGCTGATGCACCACTACAATTTATTGCTACAACTCGACCGGTCGAAACGCATTGCCCGCTAGGATAAAGTGAACCTGAAAGGTAATGCTTAACACGGCATCATGTTTTAAGAATTGAGACCTACACTGCTCTAACCGCACTGCAGTATATTGAGAGGTCTCGGCTTAATTTATATGTGTATATATATACAGGGGCGTAGCCAGGATTTCGCCCAGGAGGGGGGCAGCGCCCCGAAAAGGGCCCCTGCGACAGCGCCAAAAGGGCCCTAATGGGTAAAAAGTGCCCTGCTTGTTACAGAATCGTGTCCTCAGGAGGGCCCTTTGGGCTCTCAGGGGAAGGGGAAGGCGGCTGTCCCTGCCGCCCCCCATGGCTACGCCCCTGTATATATATATATATATATATATATATATATATATATATATATATATATATATATATATATATATATATATATATATTGCCTTTCACTTCAAGCACATAGCAAGTATACCAATACAAGACATGAACTGTCGCCTTCCTCCCCCCTCCCGACCACAGGGCTGCCCGTCATCCCCCCGGGCTACCGAGCTTCACTGATATCTCAGCGCCTGCGCGGTATCACCCAGGGCAACTCTAACGACGGTTCCGCAGGATCCCGGGTACAATCAATGGTGCGCTATTTAAAAGTTACGGTTGACGTCATTACAAACAAGCATTGGAAATATTCTCAGACTGCTGCCGAACTTTATTGACAACATTTTCTGAGCAGTGATTTCATTCACTGGAATCCTAGCACGTTGGTCAAACATTGGAAGCAGGAGTGTGCTCGTGGAAAACTATTTTCTTACGCAGAGATGCAGGAACTATTTTAGTCATCACTTTATGAGTAATTCACTCAATAGGTCGGTTAAAACTTAAAAGTTGAGGGTAATTTGAGGCATTACTTAAACAACATCCAATTTCTAGCGAAAATTCTACCAATATATTTTGAGGCTTGTATATGGTACATGCAAATGTTCTGTATTCCGTTTATTGGGATCATGCATGAGTTCGTATATCACTGAAATGTAGTAGATGGACCTTTGGCTTTTTGGGTCGCCACTAATTGCAGCGAGATGACTTGAGCTCTCTAGGAATAAACCAGACATTTCATCTCAAGATCCGAACGGCTGACGTATTTTACCTGCGTCTACATATTGGTTTCTGCCTGGATCTGATTTTACCGTTACCTGCATAACAAAACGTGGTTGTAAACGGTAGGGTTGTCAGCTAGGAAACAGAACAGATGGAAAAACGACAACAAAACAACACATTCGATCGCGACAGAAAGAAGAGAAGTCAAGAGCCGTCCGTTGAATACACCTCATCACCATTGTGAAAATAGGAATTCGAACCACCGACTTTCAGTGTGAACAACACTGGAACAGTAGAGAATCATGCCAAAATGCGCGGAAAGGGGAAGCATCAACCCTGAAGGGTTTTGCGGCCGGATGATGGCATCACAGGTGCACATCTACAGATGTTCGGAGAAGCCAGTCCACCAGCGTTGGCAGCGGGAAGGCCACCAGGCGGGGGCAGTCCGGGCTACCAGAGCAGCATGCGGAGAGGGGCGTGTCCCACTTACCGGCGCCGGGGGTTCAGCGCACTGGTCCCACTGTTTGTGTTGGTGCACTGGTGTCGGTTAGTGGCCGCCGGCCGTCGTCGGCTTTGGAACGCGCCCGTGTCCCAGTGTAGTCAGTCAGCCCTCACCGTCCAACCACAGGATGCAGTTTGTGTGTATTCACGGCTCACGTCACATCATACGAACTCGGTATGGTGGAGAAAGTGACTGGGTATTCGTGAAGGATCACACACAAGGTCTCAGGCATGCTCGCCGCTCGCTCTTTCCCTGGCGCGCTATATCGATATCGGTACTAAGCTACTACTAAGAAGAGCGTCTAAGAAGTTAGTCGAACATTTGTATTACAGCACTATCGCACTGCACGCGCGCACATACAAAAGGCAAGTGTGATTTGGGAAAAGTGCAGCCTGGCAGTGACCTTCAATAGGACACGGCCCATGGGGGCAAAAGGGACTAACAAAATACAGGCAACACAGCCCTGGGTAAAAACAGGAATATGACACACGGGGGAACAGCATTGACCCTGGCTGGAATTCAGAAGGCAACAACACAACTGCCACAGGCAAGCGGCGTCTGCGGGGCGTTCAAAACGGTGCAATCATACACAACTACCCTCCGAGCGGGTGGCAGTCCCGGGCCGGCCCCGTCAGACTCGGCACCTCACTGCAACACCACTGTGTACGGACGGACCCATCAGCAGTTGCCGCCCTGCTCACTTACGATGAAGCGGCTGCTCTTGTGCGACGTCTTCTCGGGCGTCGGCCGGCTGCTGCTGCTTCCCAGCGACTCGAATTTGGCGCGCATGTTGCGGGCGATCTCCAGACTGGGCTTGCAGTCCTCCTCGACGGCGAAGGCGGCATCGCCACGGTCCGGGCGCGGCTCCCAGCTCTCGAACTTGTCCCGCAGACTGCGCGCCTGGTCCGTTCGCTGCCGGCAGGGGCGCTGCGGTCACCGACAGGCTCACACGTACGGAGGTCCGCCACGCCCGACCGAGGTCAGACTGCTGGCGGGAGATTCGCTCTCGTCCGTCAGTTGTGCAAGAATACATCGGCAATGACAAAACAGAGGATGATTAGCTAGTTTGTGTTTCTAGAGCATTACGAGTCATGAAGAAAACACAAATTTGAGTTGTCTCAGCACATTATCTAGGTACCCAAACTAAATAAAGAACGAAACATAAAATTTTAGTGCTTATTTTCTGCTTTTGGTCACTATGCTGTAGAACAAACATAACAATTTCACCTTCGACAGCGCGTGAATAGACGCAGCCACGATCGAATAAACGTTAAACCACGAAGAAAATTCCTTGACGAAGAAAACTCCTGACGCTCAACATATTAAATGTGCTTAAAATTATTATTCCTGTGCACAATAATACACCCGAACAATTCAACTGAAAATAATACCGAAACTGATAACGGCCAAAAACAGCGAATTTCTGAGACACTGCTTCGAAAACCGGCCGTAGTTCAGATACAGGTAGCACACTGAGCCGACCTACCCACCAATATTTAACACTGCGTCTCAAACCCTAGAACTAGTCTTGTAATGTAAAATAAAAAGCGGGATATCATGGTGGTAAAGGCGGACTTGGGCAATGTCACCCAGGAAATGTACAGAACTGAAGCAGAGTGGCTGACACGGCGGACAGTGATCAGTCGGCCGCCTGCCGTCTGCCCGTCCTCCGCTCCTGGGCTCAGTTCGATCAGCCACGCAGGCAGAGGGACCGCCCGCTGACTCAGCTGTAAGACGACAATTCAACAGTGTGTACCTGTCAATGGGCTACTTCAGTGTTTTAGCCTGGGCGATGAAACCGGCCACTAGGCCGCGTTCCAGGAGACTGACCCAACACCGTTACCTTGTTGAGGAAGTCGTCGGGCACCTTCTGGCTGGCTTTGATGATGTCCGGATCGTCGTGAGCGTCGTCGTCGTCGCCGGCGTCCTCCGACTCGGCGGTGGTGGCCGGCTCCTCGGGAGGTGGCGTGAAGGACTTGGGCGGCGGCGGACCTGCCAGCACCATCGTCGTCACCAGCTGACAGAGCGCTGCCGGCCGCCAGTTCCGGCGCCACGAAGGACTGACAACAGGGCCACCTCACAACCCAACAAGATTGGGAACGACAAAGAACTTACAGAAGATAAACGGCGTCATATACATTTGCTATAAAGGTGCGGCATTTTGATCCCGTAAGAGTTCTTGCAATTAAGACGATGAAGTCCCTTCAGTTCATAGATCGGACCAAAGCTAAAAAACTGAAAGAAAGAGCATAAACCACAAGCTCATGACCCTCATTCGTTAACAGAAGGGATCAGCAAGGAATACTAACGTTTTCCAATTTTAGTTCTATCACACTCGAGCGCATGCGATTACATTCGACATTGCCCCAACATGGTGGCGATACAGCACCTGTCGGTGAGCAGCCGCTTACCGTCTGGCAGGTCCTCCTTCAGAGCGTTCTCTTGGAATCTGGCGAAACTTGGAGAGCACCTCCCGTGCGTTGCCGTGCGCTACCTCGCGGCTCACGTTCAACTCTATGACGTGACGCCAAAGAAAAAGGAAAACAATCAGAAACCAAACCAAACGCCGGCTGTGAGGCGCAGATCAGCGCACGGACTAGGCGGGTGTCGGCAGCGGCGTCAGCTGCGCATGCTACAAAACCATCACTCAAAGCCGAGAACACTACTACACGGAACTGAGAACCAACAGCAGAAGCTGTTGAAGAGTCTCAATGTTGAATAAAATAAGACGGCAAAAAATAGAACGACAAGCAGCGGCGTGGGCTACATCCAGTCGGGATCGCGATTATTTATGGCTTTCGCTACTCTGGTTGAGTGGTGCAAGTGAAAGCAAAAACAAAGGCCAAAACAAGAAAACCACGCCGAACCTAGATGAACCGTATGATAAATGATCTACCAAGCTCTGGAGGCTTCTTAGCCTCCCCGGCCGTTTTCTTCGCTTTGGTTAATTTGCCCTGAAGACTCATGAATGCCTGAGCCCGCTCCAGTACCGATTTCTTTCCATTGTCCTCCACTGTGTCAAGAAGAGAAGAAAACTCGAGAGCGTTTCGTCGATTGCGCCGAAAATACACACCAGTCACAGGTAAAAGCTATACCAAATTCATCAATATATCCTCACACGTTCGGGCAATGTTCAATAAGAGATTTTAGTGTCAAATCGCTCGACATCAGACCAAAAACGCAAAAGGCTCTGCAAAAAAAACGGACTACCTGGAGTTTTTATCCGCCCAAGGGGTTGTAACGCCGTCTTCTCCGCCCAGGAACAAAACTACTGATAAATGACCCTCAATTGTCCAACTGATGAACCTTAGTGATTCGACCGTCCATCATGTCTATCAGATAACAACTTCAACCACAGAGCCATCGCGTGCCTAGACCCACCTTCGTCTTGTTTTCCCGTCTGTTCCATCTGTTTGAACTTGCTCAGCATGCGTTTGGTGGTGTCGCTGTGCAGGAGTTCGGTGTCGGGTGCAGGTTCACTCTCGGGTGTGGTGGCCTGAGGGCACAAGGGTCACAGGTCACCGCCAGGCGGAGTGCCAGCCCCAGCCGGATCTTCGGCCGCCCTGAGTGGACGTAATTCACCCCTGTGATGCAATGGCAAATTCAGAAAACACAGTACACTTGTTAACTGGGAATCGGAATGCTAATGTGAGCAAAACTGCACATAGAGTGAGGAAGGCAGCGCGATTTCACGATATGCACCCGGTCTGGCAAACCAGGCCTGGGTTCGAGGCAGAGGATAGTTCCGCGCTTTAGTCTTATGCCTCCCTGAACATGTTACCGACGAGCGAAGGTCAGCTGTTACGTGAAAATCACTATACTTCAGGTGACATATCCCTAGAGACACATGTACTGTCACGCCAAAATAATGTTTTAGCTCAGGATAACGCACTAAATGATAAGGAAATATTATTTTCAGAGCAGACGGTCACGTCAAAATGATAAGGTTCTAAGCTCAGAATAACGCGCTAAATGATAAGGAAATATTATTTTCAGAGTCAGTAAAAAGTCAGTAGCACACTGTTTAATTTCCCAGGCAGTCTTGAGTTTATGACTCATACGATGACTCACTGACTAAATTGGGTGAAAAAGTGACCTAGGTTATATATGTATGAAAATCCATCGACCAACTTACAAATCTAAATTTGAAAATAACTTCATCACACAGCTTCGCCGAGTCGAATTCGGGAAGTTATCTGACACAAACAAAATATGTTTGTGGCTGAGCTGAGCCTAACTCGGATTCTACTAATGTCAAATAGAACTCGAAAATGATTGTGACCCTGGAAGTTGTCAAACAAGAGTATGGGGCTATGTGGACTGACAGTCTAACCCACACAATAAAACAGGCGCCTCATTCGTCAGCCATACAGCTGAGTTGTGGAGTCACAATTTCCCATGAATGGGATCCACCGAGGGGGGGGGTAGAAAAGGTCACCTCCCCAAAACCAACAATTTTCCTCAGAAAACATTTTTCACGATTTTCGAGCCCATTGCCCCCTAAAAACAGTCTAGATCCACCTCTCGTCACCAACATGTCTGGTAATTACTATCTAGTCTTAAAACAAATCATATATGTTTGTGAAATTAACGAAAAAAAGACTTGAGAGGTAATCCAACATAGGAGCAGATCTCTTCTCAATTCAGGGTGAAGGAAAGGGAAATCCTGAATGGGCCTTATTGGCACGATAATAAACTGACCCTAAGGACAATTCTTAGTTCAGAGGTCGCTGGCCCACCGGATTCTCTACAATAGGATATACGAACGAAACATAAGCCTGGCAATTACCATGCACATTACCCCAAATGAGACAATTACAAGTAAAATTAGGGTCATTTGGGGCCAAAGTTTGGTTTTTATATACGCCTATTTAGTCCACTGAAATTCTTTCAGACATAAGTCTCGACACCAATCTTCGCACATGCACGTGCTCGTTTTTAAGGCTTAAATTCATTGACTATTGCGTGCAGCCTCCATTACTGTTGCCATTGCCGAAAACTACGTCTGAGTGATTTTCGCTGTTGTTCATAGCCATAATCTACTTGGGAATATGCGTTTCCCTTTTCTACTGACCATGTACATAGTGCATATCGAACAAGCTTTGTGCAGTGTGTCATGCATCAAGCGTTCGGCATTAATGAAGGAACCACTGAGCCTGATTTCCCCTTGCCATACCACGTATGATCATAGCGAAGACCGGAGTTCCTCAGCCGAGGTCTCTGCCCGTCGGCCATCCTTCACCCGATCTTCTCCAGCGACCGTGCATGGCGGCTATCCGGCCATCTTTGTTGGCGATCAAGTGCATGTCAGTACGGACCGCTTCCAGGACAGCCGCCCGTGCGTCAGCACCAGCATGCTTCCTGCTGGTACAGACACCACTGAGGTTACAGGCGCTGCATTTTCCGGAGGCTTTCTCCATCTCCTGTTTGGTGACCGTGTGGTGCGAGTCCAGACTACGGATCTGCCCCGCTGGCTGACTGGGAAATCAGGTCACAGCTTCGCGAAGCTGGTGCTGCTTCCTTCAGGCAATGACCCCGTCTCAGATCTAGCCACGTCACCATGCTGCATGAACAGCTTCTGGTGCTCCAAAATGGGCAGCGTTATCACGGCCTTTACCACCCGAAGCGCCACATCATCGTCATCCAATAGTTCGGCGGTCTCAGTGATACTTCACGTGTCTGAAGACGAGGGATCCTCGTATCACCGTGTGACAGCAACACTGCCCGCCGGCAGCGAGCTGGTGAAGTTCGCACAGCACCCCAGCCAGGCGTACAGCTCGCTCTTCTACAACCACGCCGGCCGCGCTCATGTCCAAAGAATGCCACACGAGTGTTATAGTCGGCAGCATGGGTGTGCCGTCACAGACGAGGAACTGACCGGGGAGGAGCTGGCACAGGTGGTAACGGGCGGCAACGTGAGCATGTTGACAGCGCTGATCACAAATAAGCGCAGTCTGCTGGTGTCAGCTCGCCAGGACACGAACTTCCAGCGGACCACTATCAACGGTGCTGACAGTCTGAAGCCTTTGCCATCGGGCTCAGGTCCGAAAGCTCCAGTCAAGGCCTTCTGTGTGGATGGCTCGCGTTGGGTTTTGCTCGATGCTGACAACTGGGTTTTCTTGGGCGATACACTCCACATATGGCACCTCGCCGTCCACGCATTTCAACTTGACTTAAAAACACCGAAATCCGCTATCAGCTCAAAGCTGCTAGGAACTCATCATCCAAACAATACAGCTGAATACAATCATGATGACAAACAACCCCGAGGAAAAACGCCTCCCACACCAGCGAATAAAACTGAGGATGGAGAGCAAAGTGAAAGTTCAGCATCCAATAGCGTTGACACGTACCAGCTACAATATCGAGTACTGAAGGTACTGACTGTGGAGGAGCGCGGCTCCAAGCACACCCTGCACACACAGTCCAGGAACATTGATCTGGCACCACACCTGTCGGAGCTGGACGCCGAGTGCGAACTGTTCCAGCTGGAGACGGACCAGATCGAGGACTGGCAGCCGGTGGTCGACAAGAACAGCACGTTCTCGTTCTCGGTCATCATGCGCGCGGCACTGCACCTGGCAGTGAGGCCGCTGGTGCTGCTGCCGCTGCCGTTGCTGGTCTCGCAGATGCGGCTGACGTCGCGTCACGTTGAGCTCGACGGTTCGGTGCATACCAACTGGTCGGTGGCGGTGCACAGCCACCCGGAGAACCAGCGGCAGCCGTACATGTGGCGCCGGCCCGTAACACAGCTGCAGGTGACCTCGTCGGTGGCGGTGGCCGAGTGTCCAGCGCACACGCCCCGCCCAGTTCCGGTGGTGGCCGGGTGTGACCCTAGACTAAGGCTGGTCGCCCTCAACAAGCGCGTGGACAAAAACATTTGTGAGCAGTACAAGAAGTCCGGTCTGACCATTCACTCCACGTTGAAAGGAGACCCGCTGCTGGTCTATCAGCAAAAACTCCGCGGAACTAAGGCCGTCTAAAAAGATGGGCCAAGTCTGGCACATCGAGTGGGACAACAGCTGGGACTGTCCGCTGCTGAGCAGCGACAAAGCCGAGTTCGAGCCGGTGTTGGCCATCAAACTGGCCAACAAGTCGGGATGGGGACGACCCCTGGACGTGGCCACTGCTGCCTACGACATCCACGGTCTGCGCGGATTTCAATACTCCCTCAAGCAGGAGGATATGGGCTGCACCTACAGTCAGCGGCTCGGCGTCTCCTGGAGAGACGCCAATGACGTTTACTTCAAACAACTCAAGTACAACGACAGTTTGGACCAGTACAACCCAACCTGGGTTTTGAACACGTCAACGTACACGCGTTGCAATCCCCAAAGAACAGCCCAAGACGGGGATAGCACATATTTGGAGGTGCAGCCTTTCTTTGAGATATTCGGTCTGAAACGGAATAAAATAATCTGGGATGCCAAGTCAGAGCCCATATACATATTCAACTTCCGAGTAGTGGACCCTCTGTTCACATACTGCGACCTCAACCTGACCATCCCAGTGTTCTATATGCACGCCTCCGACGTCAGCGAGGATACCAAGATCATAGTGCTGCTGACAGGAGTGTTCCTGGGCATCATCTGGGTGCTGATCGCCTATCTCTCGCAGCAGATCATCCTGAGAGTGAGACAGGACAAACAAAAGCAGATGGACGAACTGCTGGCTGCAGCTGAACTATTCGCCACGAGTCCTTTCAACTACAAAGTGGAACTAGGCGAAGCAGGCAATTTGAAGAAAAAGAAATAGTTGTGCGGGTGTTTGTTAGTCTGTGGTACCGCTTTGGCTGGTGTATGGAGATGTAAATGCTAATATTAGTCATGCGTGAGAACCTTTACTTAGAACATAGATAGTGAATTAATCCAAGACTTGCAGCGTATCAAGATTTTATCAGGAACGATATCATTCCCTGTTTGAAATACGACTTCCAGGTGTTACACGTAGATTCAATGGTTCAAGGCAGTTAGTGAAATATTGCTGTAAATAATTAATAGAAAACCAAACACGAATTACCAGCCAATGAAAATTCACAGGCCGTACATAAGGCCAATTACTGAGTCCAGTAAAGCCACAATTTGCTTTCTAGTTTCCAGCCCGTGGGGTGACTCAGCAAAAGCAAAATAAAGAAAGTAGGCCAAAGACAAGCAACTAAGCTAAATAAACCCAAAATTCACATTTCCCGCGCCAGTAAGCGTGAAGCCAAAAAGACCTAGACAAAAATATGAGCAAACATAAAAACTGTTCGATGGTTTATACACAGCTTGTCAATTGTAATGCGCCAGAGTTTGTACACAATCCAGGGGGCACGTCGAGCGGCAGAGCAAGCGGAGTGCGGTTAGGCAGCGGGCTACAGGCTGGGCTGGAGGCACCACCTTGGCGCGTCGCGGCGGCCCGCGCACCGAGCGCGTGCGGCGCGGCGGCTCCGCCTGCCGCAGGCTCTCGAAGAAGCGAAACCGGCTGGCGATGGCGGACGTCTCGTCATGCACACCCGACACAGCCGGCGCCGCGGCCGGCGCTGCCGAGCCGCTCTGGAAGGAGTCCCGGGCCGTGAGCGGTGCTCGCCGACAGGGCACGGGATCAGGACTGAAGCCTACCGCGGATCCAGCAAGGAACTGGGCAGGTCGGAATCTCAGGTGCCACAGGCTGGTTTAATACGGTTTTATTTTGGATGCTGGTCTTCGGCATCGATAACGATGATTACCACGAGTACTACCAACTGTTACCACTCCTCATGCACAAGATACCAGGCCATCGCCCACGCACACACATACATAAATACGTTCCGCTGTTAATTTTCCCTTCGCCCCGAAACAGCGCCTACGCCTGTTACCACGTGCAAGCTTAGTCGCTGGTTAATCCGTTTGTTCGCGCAGCACACGGCGCATCGGCTCTGTGACTCACCCGCGGCGGCTCGCTTTCCTCCGTGTGATTTTCCTCCGCCGCACCTGACGAACAAGCGACAGCAGTCAGCCACATGTGGCGGTCATTGCGGGTCATCAGCGAGGCGTTCTCAGCCGACCACGCCTGCAACAACAAAGGCCCGGCGCTGCCACCGAGGGCGGCGGCGGTGCTGACCGCGCAGCGACATGCCGGCCGCGCGCGCGCGACAGTCGCCGCTTTATACATAACACGCGCACTGAACAGCCACCGCTCTCGACATAACACGCGCTGGACAACAATCTCTGTGGACAAGCCGAGCACGGCTGTCGCCTATTGTTTAACCGGTGCCAGTGCGACGCTGGCGACAGTAGAGAACGGAGTTATTCTGTCGCTGGTGATGGTGTCGCACGCCACGCTGACGACAGCCCACACCCAGCCGCGAGCAGGGTGCTTACGCCACCCGTGTCTGCGGTGATTCCTTCCCAGGGATGCCCTCACCCCACAGCACCACTCGCACGCCACGCACACGCCGCAGCGCCGCGCCGCCGTCGTTTCCATTTACCCTGAAATGTCTGCCGTCGGTGTCGACACGTCGGCAGAGTCCGGTGCGTGCGCTCACCAGCTGTGGTGCCCAACGCACCGGCCCAACAACGGTAACTGACCGGCTCACCTCTGACGCGCGCGCGGGCCGGCCAAGGTCAAACGGGCCGAGCGCACGAGAAATGGTGGCATTTCGGCAAATAAAGCAACCGTTTGATCGGAAGTAACAAGCAGTAAGCTCACTATGTCACTACTGTCACAATCTCTCCATGTGAAATAAAACGCACAGCCACTTCGATGGTGATACATTCCGCGTACATTTTGTTTGAAATCCCCTGCTGCCAGCGGCGTTTTCGTTTGAACCGCCTTTAAGCTTTTTGTTCGTTTGATAGTTCAGTTATTTCGCCGCCATATGCGAGTCGTATTACAAGTGCAAACTGTACAAAGAGGACAAACCACTCGCCGAGAGCGGCACACAGCGGAGAATCAACACTCGTGCCACAGTTCCCGGTTATCAACGCCGGCCGACTGCAAGTCCTTTGCCATTTCACACCTACATTCGAACTTCGAAGCAAGGAACGAAATGGCCAGTACCAACATGTCCGCGGAAATATAATAACAAGAAGGGGAGCTCAGAGAGGAAAATTAATTTTTGACCGAATGACAAAGCACTTGCTCATACCGATCTACGTTAACATGATACGAAAACTTAGCCAAAAGTTTACAGCTGAAAAGGAATGAACAATTTTAAGAGTTCTAAGCTGCTCGTGGTTAAACGCCATTGTTCATATCCCTTTTTGCAGTTAGCATCTCCTTCTATGACAATATTGGGCAGTGTAACTTTAATATGCCGTACCTGGAACAGGTGCAGCGAGAACAAGGTTTTAACGCACGTAATATGAACACGGACCAAATTTTCCAAATCGAAAAACACCACTACTGGCCTCCCCAGAGCGGTAAACACCCTCGGGAGCTGCAGCCGCAGGTGACTCACCGTTCTGGGCGGGGGCGGGGGCGGACGGCGGCTCCTCTGCGCCCGGCGTCAGGCTGACAGCGCCACTCTCGAAGCGGGACGTCATATCAGCAGCACGGCCGCGCGCCGGTCCGTCGTCGGGAGACTGGCGCGACGAGGGCCGCGGCGACTCCGACTCCTGCACCGCCCGCTCGTACGACGCGCGCAGACTCCCCTGGCGGGCGGGCGGGAAACTAACGTCAGCTCTGGCGGACGGACGCGCAACCGACGCCAGACCCTGCAGATGGCTTCCCGAGGACCATTTACGTCCCCTGTAAAAGTGTAACTTTCCAATCATGCAAGTTCTCTTTGAACAGCCTCTTATTTTTTACCATCATCGAATATTAGTAACTAGTCTTATGTTGGCGACGATATAGCCGTAAAATAACACCACAGCGTTATGACTACTCGAGGAGGGCAAGCGAATGCTGACACGATTCGAAACCCAACGACCACTTTCCTGAGATATCGGGGGTTGAAAGATTGCTCTAAGACTCCATTTCCATGATTAAATTATATCCATAAAATCTTACACTTTTGATTCATCCGTCTTTTCTCATAGCCTCAAATGCCGGTTTTTTTCCTGTCGGACTAGCGAGCCGGAGGCGGGATGGATCAGGCCCCTCGATTCACTTTTTTTGCAAAACATTACCATCACTCACACTCAGTAAGGCCAATTTAGCCCTTAAAGCACGTTTGGGCGAAATATACCGCTTGCGCCCCCGGTAATGTGATTCAATCTTCAGAGCGAGCATTAAAACAGAACAATTTAGTCTCATGGTAACATGCAGATGCAAGGATACACTATTTAGCTACGAGTGTTTGGGATTCAAGAACGCAAAAACTACTGAGGCATACTATTCTAGCTTACAATTTATGTGCAGTGGGACTGGCGTGAAAAATGAACCCAATATCAAAGCGTAGGGATACATTCACAACCAACACTGCATTACACCTTAGCTTACAGACTTGTGCAAAAATCATCTACTTTTCCATTTCTGCAGGTGCTCATGTGCGGGAAAGTCTGCATCCAAACACAAACAAAGCCGCCGCTGCACGGCTATGTCCCAGCAGCGCTACCTTGGCAACGGTAGGCGACTGCACTGGCCTCTTCCTGGCCCCTGAGAGCGCCTCTCGCTCCCTCACAGCGTCTTCATAAGCTACCTTATGCTCACGGGCCTAGGGGAAGACATCGCCAGTTCAGAACACAACTCTAACCGTATAACTGGTGATGTCAAAACGGGTCTGATTACTTCTAACTAGCAAAAGAGATATACCTTCAGTTATGAGGATGGGTGGATTTCAACCAATACCTTTAATTTTACACAATTAATGCAAAATTTTCCAAAAGAAATGTTCCAGCCTGGAACAAAACGAGCCATTCAACCGAATGTGGCACCCGTAACATGGGGGGGGCGGAAACGAAGTGGCCATGTGAAACACAAACAACTTTTACGAGCCGAGCCTTAGAACTCACTAATTGTAGATAAAGCAGGAGTATGCCACCACTGGCTCCACATCAGCCGCACTTAACAACCAACGGCTGCACGCGGTCGTTATACTCACATGGAGTAGGAGGGCGGCAAGTGTGAAACTAGTGCGGCAAAAAATAAGTACACTCATGACGCATTGTCGCTCCGAACAAGGAGAGCTCCGAGACAAACGAAATAGGCCGCCAGTTTTTTGTATGCCCTATGCGTGATTGCTCAGTTCAGAACCAACGAATGTGCCATGATTATTCTCTTTTACTGGATCGGTAACCCACGTGCAGACCTGAGCTACACCCTCCGCATGCCTAGGAAGCCTGTTACGTCATTGATGCTGTTTAAATGTGGCTCTAATGTGGTCTATGTGGTATATGCCAGTTAAAAGGTCCCCTTTAATTGAGTTGGAATGACTACACATAAGAGTTGGAATGACTACACATAAACACACATACACACACACACACACAAGCACACGCATACACCTACTTCACTGCCCAGTCCATTCACCCTTTCCCATATATAATCTTCTGATGCCACAGGCACGCATCTGTCAACGTGGGCTGTCTGAACGCTTACCCCGCAGATCATGCCGCGCAGCTGAGCCAGCTCCCCCTTGGTCTCGGCTGCCGGAGACGCCTGCTCACGCCGAGCACCACCCTCAAACCGACTCTTCATGTCGCCAAGGCCCGAGAAGCTCATGGGCCGCTCCTTCTTGTACTTGCGCTGCGAGCGCACGACGTCCGGATCCCGACGCTGCTCGTCGCCGGAGGCCTCCGAGTTGGACTCGTCCCCCGAGCTGCCGCCGCCCTCCCGCCGCTCCTGGAACCTGGCGGAGAGCAAGGGTTATCGAGGTTCTTCCCCGCGGTCGCAGCCCCTAGAAATTAACGGAGGGTGGTCATTGAGGTTTCTCCCCTGAGGCCGCCGCTACTCCTGGGAACCGGTGGTAAGGTGGGGTCGACAAAACCGGGTGGGGAACAATCAGGACTCACCCCTCCCAAAAGTACCCTCATAGCTGTCTGAGTTCTGTCGACCACGTTATACGATGATGTCCATCTCCTGAGAAGACGTATTCAGTTTTCTTGAACCCTTGGTGATAGGAAAACATCTAAGTGGTACTGAATGCGATTCTTCAAATTTCACTGTTTTAAATCAATCTTCAAGAAATGAAAATCACGGAGAAAAAATGAGGGAGCATCGATATCTCATCACACGTGCGCATACAGGCTCTTCCAGGGTACATTTTCGAATTTGACCACTAGTATGCTTCCCTAATGCAACCATAAGAATGCTGACCGCCGTTTGGTAATACTCCTAAAATACAGGTCATCTATCAACCCAGGAATCCTTCAGAATTGAAGTGAGGTCGAAGAACTGCACTTAACGCTAAAGAAAAGCTCGCTGATGTCAGACCACACTTACGATTTTAAAAGATGAATCACCGGTAAAAGTCGACTGGAAAAGTCAAGCTTTTCATTGTATTAACCCTTGCCCCGGTGGCGGGTACGAGCCACCTTCGCCCTGGTGGGGGGGGCTAAAAAAGACCCACCACGATCTCAAAAACTAAGAGAGCTAGAAAAAAGCGCAAAACGACAACCGAAAGCTCTTCAAAAATGATATCGAAAATACTTAAATACTTCGGTCATTTTTCTTGTCAGGTCAATATCAAGGCCACCAGAGGTCAAAATAGGTCAAAATCGCTAATATGAAGTGTACTAAGAAAACCTCATATATCTCAGAAACTATGATAGCTAGAAACATTTTGCTAACACCATTCGAAAGCTCTTGAGTTGCTCTTTCATTGCAGTGACATTCATTTTTCGTGTCAGGTCAAAGCCTAGGGAGCTACAGGTCACTGAATATCGGGCATATTCTTGGGAATGTCCATAGCCACCAATGCAAAAGGGCGTTTCCTTTTTCGCTAATAACTTACAAACCAAACAAGATACAGCCATTGTTGATGCACCATTGCAATCCTCTCGTCAATACGAATCGAATGATATATAATATTGCTATGTCAGGTCAAATTTAAGAATTTGACCTGACCCAGGTCAACGGTCTGACTTAAATTGACCTGGTATAGTCATGATGTATATCATTTGACTTGCAGTGACTATACAAACACTTTGGTGACAAAATAAAAGTTATATCTTAGTTTATTCCAAATTTATAGAGTAAAACACCAAAAAATGATTATTTGACCTAAGGTGACCTTTTAAAGGTCACAAATCAAAATGTTTGGCATCAACTTCAGAAATGGGCTAAAAGCAAGTGGTAACCGATGTTTGAAAGTTGATTCCATCCAAACTTACTGAGAAAAGCTCATTTCGTGAGTTTCCCCATGTATTTACAATGGGGAGGTCATGCTCTGCACATGACCTTAGGTCACCAATATCAAAAATCCCGGAACAAATGTTGTAGCTCCTGGTTGGCCCAATATGTGGTATGAGTTTCAACTTGATCGATTAACCCTTCTTTTAGTTATGCGGCCCTAAATATTTTTTGAGGTAAGGTCACTTCACCTGGCCTGGTGACCTGACCTGATATGACCTTGAGCTAAAATTGTCAGGAAAGATGTAAAAATGATGGAGGAACAGCTAGACTAAGTTTGGCGGCGCTGCGCGCCGCCGTTTTTTGGTCACTTCGGAAAAACCCGAGGGGGGTCTAAAAAGGCCCCCACCCGGGCGAAGGTTAATTTGTCAATTTTCATTGACCTTTCATATCTTCAAAATCAAATTTTAGGGTTGGAAACTTGCCTGTACGATATTGGACTTGTCTGCGCCGGGTCCGCCTCTGGGACAATTTTGTTCAAATAATAATGACTCTTATCGGGATCTTACTTTTTCATTTTGTTGAGGATGCTCTGGGAACGTTTGACCTCGACGTTGGCGGGCTCCCTCTCATGGTCTTCGTAGTTGGCGCGCTCGAACACGGAGAACCGGTCCTTCACGTTCAGGTTCTGCAGGTCGTCCAGCCCGTAGTCGGCCTTGTTCGAGGCTGAAACAGCCAACACACGGAAACGTCAGGGAGGTCAGCTCAATAAACCGAAATTGACTTGGAGGGTAGATCAGGATAAATAATATACGAATAATTAAAGTGGAACAGGATCTCGCGTGCTGACTTGCTGACCAAAAATACGACTTACTCAACTCATATTCCGACACGGTAATTGGACAGCTTCTTAGCAAACTCGAGGCAAACATGGAAGAATCACGCTACGCAGAATCATGACGAGGGAATAAAAGAGACTCTACCGTTCACAAAATTCGAATAGCTCGTACCAGTCTCCACCAGGGAGCGTGTCTCATCAGGACTCACAAACTAGACTACTGTCAGAGTACCCATGACACGCTGCTGTAAGGTCATCCAACATTCAGACCTCATCCGAATGGCCACGGAACGTCGCGGCGGCGGGCGGCCTTGGCTGCCGTGTCACGACAAGCCCTGAGGGCTTCCGTGTCACCGGGACACTGCCGCGCGGCACAATGTCTCTCTCAGAGATCTGCGGCGGGCCGGGTCACCGTGCCAGCCGGCGCCGCCGCCGCTCTTCTTATGAATTCTTCGGAGCGCCGTGCCGTGCGTACCGCCCTCTCCGCCACCCCGCCGGGCACACGCCGGGAGCCACCACGAATTAGGCCGTGCCAGCCAAACAGCGGTGGTATCACCCGCTTCCAGCACCTCCCTTACGCACAGTTTCACATTGAGCGGTCTAATATTCCAGTGACTGTCCCAAACTGCCAGGTGGACGACTCCAGAACAGAGGCAACGTCGCGAACGTCACTGGCACAGCTCAGAAGGCGGTATTCTGCAGCGAGACTGGACAATTTCTGCACCGCTCTGATTGCATGACCTGACCAGCGACGCAGTACGATTGAATCCAATCACAGTAATCAACTATTCAACGGTTAAGACAGAAGGAGGACACAAATAGGGATTTTGGCGTTCAAGGTGACCCAAAGCGACGAGTGTGACATTTTCATTTCATCGAACAAAAACTCAAGAACACCAAATGAATTGGAAATATCAGGTTATCTAATGAAGCTAATTTTAGAACTAGCTAGCAATGTTAGGACTAACAACAGCCTCTAATATTTGCAAGGATGCAAAGGCGCATGGTTGGACAGAAAATCATTGTTGGGTTTCTGAGACCTGAGCGGAAGCGAAAATGTGCTTTTAAACAATGTCCCCAGAAACAGATTAAGGAAAATAAATAAGATATACTTTCAAGAACATGCAGTGCAGCCCAACCAGCCCACAAACAACGATCCATGAATTCTGCTGAAACGCAAAGAAGTAGGATCTTTAGAGTTAGGGGCATACTAGGGGCATTCCTAGTAAAAATATGCTGCAGCCTCCAGAGCCAATTAGTCCAGGCGACCTCACTGATGTTGAAGCCTTACCATCGTGTCTGATACATCCGGTCTCGCATGATTTAATCGTGAGGCCAAGCTTCTATCGTAACTGAGGCCAGACTATAATTAAGATATTCCAATTCAACTTGAGAACAGGAATGTCATATCAGCACAACTCTATCAGCTCTAATCATACGATTTCCTCCAACTCAAAAAATGGAACTTGATAAACATTTTGTTTGCTAAGCGGCCACAAACAGTTTATTTGGGATAACTTTATGAAGTCAGCGGGTGCCGCTGTGCAGAAGACGCAAGCCTGTATCCAGGGCACTGGATTCGCCACTGCTTAAATAGCTGGCTGGTGCTCTTTCACTGCTTAAATAGCTGGCTGGTCCAACTTTGAAGCGTGGGTCGGCACCAGATCCCTTCCGACATGCTGTCCAACTACCGACAGCGCGCCTCACACACAAAGCCAAATCGTCATTAGCAACCGGACAATCGAGGCATTATAGTCACCGATTACGGACTATGCGTGACTAGTCAGGCTCTGGGTAACTAGTTCACCAGGTGATGCGAAATGCGTGTGAGCTGCAGCCTGTGCAGGTGCGGGTGTCGGCGGCGGACGCGCAGTCAGGCGTGGCTGTCGCCGTATCGCACCCACTCCCGGTGTGAAACAGGACCCGCGCTCTATGATTTCCGAGCTCCACCTCAGCTGAAGAAGACGCCGGCCCCGCACCGCCGGCACAGTGATACACTTACGGTAAACCCTGGCCGCTGCAGGCCGGCACCTCCACGGGCCCGTCGCGCACAGTTCAGCCAAATGGGTACTATCGTGTATTAAATACCCTCCATCAGCTTACTTTCAGCCGTAGAATACGGAGGAAAAGAAGTGGGAAGATGACCATCTATATATTTCTTTCCGTTCGCTTAGATGGACAAAATACAAAAAATTGTTTATCGTTACCCTCTTTGTAAAGGAAAGATGTGTGCAATTTTTCAGAGTACCAGAGACTTGCTCAAAATTGCATTACTGTAGTTAAACCAGCATCTAAGTAGCTGGGCTTGACTCATGGCACATGTGCGCCACCAACTGAACAGAACCCAGCGCAACCATTGTCTGGCGTGCGTCATTTGTGTATCCTGATATTTAGGCGCCATTTGTAATCACCGAAACGCATCAGTTCTGTCGCTGGCATCATTGAATAAACAGGTTCTCGACTAATGCTGTTTTTATACAAATGCTGCTCAGCTATGATGCCAGCGACAAGATACCGAGTATAATTTTCTAAGTGCTGCAAGTTTTTTTCTGCCGTGAGTACTGCCTATCGTACGAATTTCAACCCCAATGGCATCTACCGAGCTTCCGTGCCCGTGGCTCGACTGCAGCTATCAAACCCCTGCTCTTGAGGGGCCTGTAGCCATTCAACTGCTACAAATGCACGAAAAGGCAGTGCACAGCCTGGCTTCGGTGCCTGATCGCCAGCCACGGGCTAAACTGCCCCATTTGGAGACCAGTGAAGATGGCACGGTTACAGAGACCGCTATGGGGATTTTCCGGCAGCAGCTGGCCTCCTACAGGCGCAGTCTGGGCACAGCAGCCCCGGATACTCTGCCGGATACTGTTCTGCAGTCGCTGCCTCCCTCTGCCTACAACCTACTATTCGCGCGGTACGGTGAAGCACTCACTGCACAGACGGAGGCTGAACTGCTCACCAACCTAGAGGTGCTCCTAGTCCGACCAGAAAACAGACTGTCATATGTCCTCCAGCTTCATAACATGAAACAGGGGCAGGGTCAGCCAGTTGCCCACTTCTCCGCCAGCCTCCGCGCTGCTGCCAGGCGGTGCCAGTTTAAAGCCATCTGTTCCTGCCAGGCTCAGGTAAGCTACGAGGATGACATGGTGCTTTACCAGCTCCTTGCTGGCCTTAGCGACCTGGAGGCCCAAGCTGACCTACTCGCCCGAACCGACCTCAGCCTCGCTGTAGCTGAACAGTACGCTGTGGACCGGGAGATGGCTAAGCGCAGCCAGGAGGCGATGCATGAAGAAGGATTAGGACGGCTCCAGTCCACGTACAAACGCCAGAAAGGCGCTGCAAGCAGCCCTAAGCCTCTGTTGAAATCTAAGCCTGGGCTGTGTTCACACTGTGGCGAGCAGGCCCACAACCGCCGGCTTCAGTGTAAAGCGTTCAGTCACGTCTGCACTTGTGGCCGACGTGGTCATTTTCCCACGTGTGCCACCGCAAGGGCCAGCCGGGAGCCTCCACGCCTGCCCAGGTAGGGGCGATTGAGACCCCCTCAGTGACCGAACCGCCTGATGGAGTGTTTGAACTCTCCAGCAAGTTTGTTGCCGAAGCTGAGCAAGAGTACCTTCCTGCTCTGCAGCGTCCTGCCAGTAACTGTCTTCCTGTCACTGTCGCTGTCGACAGCGGCAGCCGGTCTTGGCAGTCCCGCGCACGCTCGGGCTCATCTGCCAACCGGGCCACCACCTGTACAGCCGTCGCAGACACAGGGGCTACGGTGGCCTGTTGCGGTCCAGACATTCTCGCCGCGATGGGTGTCGCCAAGTGTGATCTTCTCCGGTCTAGCATCAGCCTGTTTGCAGCAAACAAGTCCCGACTGACAGTCTGGGGGCACTCCCAGTCTCTCTCAGTGTGACTTCCGACGGCCATTCCTACCAGACTGTGGAGCTCATGTACGTCGTGCAGGAAATATCTGGTCTTTATCTGTCAAAGGACGCCCTCACCTCGTTGGGGTCGATTCCTGGGTCTTTCCCCTACCCTCCTCATCCACCAGGCCAATCCGCTGCGGCCGCCGACGTCTCTGCTCTCTCCGGTCAACCTGATCCCCTGCCAGGCTGGCCCCCTGTGGCTGCCCGCTCCGTACCGATACGCCTGACCCGCCCTCCCTTCGCGGACCGGTTGGCGAGGCTGACATTCCTGCCCTTAGGCAGCTGCTGCTGGATCACTACGCCTCGTCCACCTTCAACACGTGCTGCCACCAGCCGCTGCCGTTGATGCATGGCCCGCCTTTGGAGCTCGCCCTCAAACCTGGCGCTGTCCCCGAGCCGTGTACACTCCTTCGGTCGTACCTCTCCACTGGGAGGACAAGATCCGGCGGGACTTGGACCGGGATGTTGCCATGGGCGTCCTGGAGAAGGTGGACCCGAATGTGCCTGTCACGTGGTGTTCGCGGATGGTTGTCACCCGTAAGCACAACGGCGAGCCACGCCGCACTATTGACTTGCAGGCGCTCAACGAGGCCAGTCTTCGTCAAACACATCCCACCAAGCCCCCATTCCAACAGGCTATGTCTATTCCAGCCAATCACTGGAAGTCTACCACGGACGCCTTCAACGGCTACCACTCCGTCAGTATTCGCCCCACTGATCGGCACCTCACCACCTTCCTGACTCCGTGGGGTCGTTACCGCTACAAGACTGCGCCCCAGGGATACAAGGCCTCCGGTGACGCGTACACTCACCGCTTCGATCAGATCACGGTCAACGTGCGTGACTGCGCTCGAGTCATCGACGACTCCATCCTGTACAAGCCGACGGTGGCCGACATGTTCCACCATGTCGCAGACTACCTCGCCCTCTGTGGTAGAAACGGCATCCTCCAGAACAGGGACAAGTTTGTCTTCTGCGAGAAGTCAGTTGACTGGGCCGGTTTCCGGATAGGCCCTGACGGTGTCAGCCCGCTGCCGTCCCACACGGAAGCCATCCGCTCCTTCCCCACGCCACAAAACGTCACGGACCTGCGTTCGTTTATGGCACTGGTCAACCAGGTCTCGATGTTCTATGCCACTCAACCACAGCTGCTGCCATTTCGCGAGCTACTGAAGCAGGACTCAACTTGATACTGGGACGATGTGCTGGAAGGTCTGTTCTGCGAGACCAAGCTCGCCATCGCCTCTGAGGTGGAGAAGGGTATCACCTCATTCGACCCGAATCGCCCCACCTGCCTCCTCACCGATTGGTCCAAGTCGGGACTGGGGTACGTATTGCTCCAGAAGCACTGCTCCTGTGCTGACTCCCACCCGCGCTGCTGCACTGACGGATGGAAGGTCTGCGGGGTCGGATCTCGGTTCACATCCTCTGCTGAGAGCCGCTACTCATCGTCAGAAGGTGAAGCCCTAGGAGTGGTCAACGCGCTCGAGAAAACGCGGTACTTCACCCTAGGCTGTAGCCACCTGATTGCTGGCACAGACCACAAACCCCTTTTTGGTCTGTTCAAGGATCGCTCGCTCGACGGCATTGATAACCCGCGCTTACGTCGTCTGAAGGAGAAAACGTTCGGCTGGCGCTTCACCATGGTCCACATCCCCGGGCGCTCGCACGGCGGCCCGACGCCTTGTCCCGGTACGGCTTGCGGAGCTCTGACGAGACTCCCCGCCAGATGATGAGCATCACCTCACGGCCCTGCTGGCTACCCCACTGGGACCCGATGATGGCGTGGACGAAGACTTCCTCCTGGCGGTCTCCTCCTCCATGCAGCCCATCACCTGGTCGACGGTCGCCGAAGCATCCCGCGAGGACGCCCCGATCCGCTCCGTCGTACGCCTGCTGCAGTCGCCAACCGCCTCTCCCGACGTGCTTGACCCCGCCACGCAGGACCTCTGGTGCCTCCGTCGCGACCTGTCTACGGCTGGTCCTGTCCTCCTGTACCGCGGACGCGCTGTTATCCCCTCCGCGCTCCGTAGCCGCGTCCTGGCGGCCCTCCACTCGGCTCATCAAGGCGTCACTGGCATGCGCCTCCGGGCGGAGCGCGGCTTCTTCTGGCCCGCCATGGCTCAGGACATTGAGCTAACTCGACGCCGCTGCCCAACCTGCAACCGCCACGCCCCTCGCAGTCGAATCTGCCTCCCGTACCGCCAATCATCCCTGAATATCCTTTTTCAGCACGTTGCCGCTGACTTCTTTAGCTACATGAGTCACAACTACGGTGTTGTGGTCGACCGATTTAGTCACTGGTTCCAGGTCTGGGAGGGACGAAACCTCAGTCTTGAGCAAGTGCTCACATACCTCTGCCGGGATTTTGGTGTTCCCGAGACGCTAACAAGCGACGGTGGGCCTCAGTTCATGGCTGGGCCGATGCAAGACTTCATGCGACAGCATGGTATCTCTCATCGCTTGACATCTGTCGCCTTTCCGCACGCAAACTGCCGTGCAGAGGTCGCGGTAAAGTCGGCAAAACGTCTGATCAGAGACAACATCCGACCCGACGGCCGCCTCGACTCTGTCAAGCTCACTCGTGCCCTGCTCCAGCATCGCAATACGCCTGATCGGGCCACTGGCATGTCCCCAGCCGAGCTTCTTCTGGGTCGCCAGCTCCGAGACTTCCTCCCTGGTAGCACACTGTCGCCTCCGCTGCGCACCTTTGCCGACCTTCGACCGACGTGGCATGACGTCGCCTCATGGCGGGAGCAGGCTCTCCAAAGGCGCTCCACGAAGGACCATGAGCGTCTGTCCCTCCGCACTGCTGATCTCCCACCTCTCCGGGTCGGCCAGTCTGTGCTGGTACAAAACCAGACGGGGAACCACCCGCGTCAGTGGGACCGCCGCGGCACGGTCGTCGCTGTCCTGCCCTTCCGTCAGTACCAGGTCCGGCTTGACGGCTCGCGCCGGCTGACCCTTCGCAACCGGAAGTTCCTCCGGGCCTTCACTCCGGTGTCCCCCGCAGCGCCGTTTCCTGCAGGGGCCTCTCCTACCGTGCAGCCATCTGGCTCGACGCTACCGGCATCCACGCCGCTGATACCCTGGCCTCTCACGCCTCCTCCATCGGTGGGCTATCAGCCAGCGGCTCCGCAGCCGGCCGCCTCAACGATACCAGACCCACCGCCTGCGCCCTCGCTGCCAGCTTCTCACGGGTCAGTGGTCCTGCCATCGGCGCCCCCGCCGTCGGTGACTCTGGAGCCCGTGCCCCTCCAGCCCCGCTCTCGCAGTCGGTGCCTCTGGAGCCAGTGTCCCCTCAAGCTGGGATACCTCGGCAGCCGGGACCGCCTCGGGACCCCAGTTCCGCGGGAGCCCCCGTTGATGCACCGCTACCCCGCCGTTCCTCTCGCATACGCCGTGGTTGCACCACACGCTACCGCGACTTTGAAATGTGACCCTCCTGTGTGCGTCCCTTGTGATTTGCCTGTGCCACTCGTTATTGCATTAGCTCCCGCGACCGGTCTCCGGACTAAAGTCCTCTGGGGAGGGGGCATAGCTGGGCTTGACTCATGGCACATGTGCGCCACCAACTGAACAGAACCCAGCGCAACCATTGTCTGGCGTGCGTCATTTGTGTATCCTGATATTTAGGCGCCATTTGTAATCACCGAAACGCATCAGTTCTGTCGCTGGCATCATTGAATAAACAGGTTCTCGACTAATGCTGTTTTTATACAAATGCTGCTCAGCTACTAAGAACCAATAAACACCAAAATACCCCGTTTCCGATCACATAATACACAAAATTGCAGAACTTTCACTATCTGCTCTCTTAGTTGAAGGGAAACAAATAAATTGAAACCCCATATTTCCGCGTTGATACCCGACAGCGTGCGTTGCATTCGTTTCGAAAGGTTTAAGTAATTTACCAAATAATAGAGGAGCGCCCTTGACATGCCGCTGTAGGCGTGCGCAAAAAAAATTCCCGTTGTAGTTGCACCTAACTATATGTGTATGTACAGGATGGTACAGAACTTTCTCGGCCAAATATTTCATTAAAATAATAACTTTCATTAGGGCCACTTCTAATAGGCACACTTGCCCAATAACAGGAAGCGTTGGCATGAGTGTTTAAGGATCCTCTCCGCCGGGTCAGATCGGACACGGAAGGCAGTTTCCCGCTGTGGAGATTGAAACCACGTTAATCCATACTTCCCAATCTGAGGACGAGCAAGGAAGCCACTAGGTCACCCCGCCTTCGATAATAATGTGGATAAATCTAACAACGTGGATAAATGTGTCAGACATTTCGCTTACATTTCCTTGCATGTTCGGATACTGTGTTCGAATAATGATGTGCTTTACTATCTTTACCCTTTTTACAAGAAGCGATCCGTGAACATGAAAGACAGAAAATTACGGCGCTAAAAAACTGCCGTCCACAGCACGAAAAGTGATGGCAAAACCATTCGGTGTGGACCCACTAACTGCCTTCAGCGTGATAAAACGTATCGGGGACGCAGGTGACGCGCCAGGAGACTAGGACCGGGCAGAACACGCCACGTCAAGGGACTGATTGACATCGCCTTGTACGACATGACATGTACAGCAGCTGATTTAACGTGGAGGTACGCGGTATGAGGCGGTGTCTGAATGCAGCTCAGGGTGTATGCGGCTACGGGAGCGCTAATGTACGGCAGCAATCGCGCCTCTCGGCAGAAAGTACCTCACACGAGGCAATTAGCTCGATGTAGGTAGCAGGAATACTACTAGATGCCAGTAAAGGACATTTCCCACCCATTCAATTCCATCCCATTTAAGTCCATCCCGGCCCATCCAGTCCCGAAAATAATATCTACGAAGTGGTTTCGTCACGTCTCACTCCGCTTTTACCTAGCATTTCCCTTCCCTTTCTGAATAAAAATGGCCCTATGCAGACCTGCAAATTTCACTATTCATCGAACCTTTTCCAAGTACGAAAGCAACAACAGCTGCCACAAGCAATCAGAGCTCCGTGAAAACCTCACCCACACGCCGAATTTAGAATCCGGTAACGGACCACACGCCTGTACCTCCTTGACGGAACACGAGCGGCGGGTGGCGCCTCGGGCCCGGACCGCGCGCCGTCGGCAGCATTCTGCAGGTGGCGCTGCGGTCCGAGCTGTTGACCGCCGTTTGTTGGCGGTGCTGTTGAGCACCTAGCCCGGCTGCGTTACTGTCACAGCGGGCCCACCGCAGAGTGCCATCTGGCCGGCCACGGCGGCGGCGGAGGCGGCGCACGCGCCCCAAAAGTGGCGCGCGTCGGCAGATGCGGCACGGATGCGCGGCCGCAGCGGGTACACCTGAGCTGGGCGACACAGCGGCGCCGGCAGCAGCAGCAGCGGACAACGCCACAATAGCAGCCGCCCCTGCAGCAGTGCCAGCAGCTGCCCTCAAACAGCGGCGATGGAAACCACCCTCAAACAGCGGCGATGGAAACCGCTCTCAAACAGCGGCGATGGAAACCACCCTCAACAGCGGCGATGGAAACCGCCCTCAAAGAAAGGCGATGGAAACCACCCTCAAACAGCGGCGATGGAAACCGTCTCAAACAGCAGCGACAGAGGCCGCCCTCAAACAGCGGCGATGGAAACTACCCTCAAAGAAAGGTGATGGAAACCACCCTCAAACAGCAGCGACAGTTACGGTGGCAAGGCAGCGATGATCTCCTGAACAGGGCTCAGACAGTTCACGAAGGTCCTTCTCCTTCAATACCGGATGACTCTCCAGCGAGAGATCAGCTAGGTGAGGGACAGGACTGTCGTCAGCTGATCTCTACTTTCTTCACACCAGCAAATCAGTCCCCAATAAGTCCGTGAAAGTTTCCCAGCAGCATTTGCCACCCTAACAAAGTACCTGAAAAGGATCGGTGAATGCAACAGGCTTGTCTGCGAATGCATGCCAGCACGAGGACGTGGAAAAGGGCGGCCGGCACCGGGCGGCTAAGTAACCGGAACTGGACAGTACCTAATATTAAAGGATGGCTGCGGAGTATGCAATGACAAGCACAGCAATGCATTAGTAACAGCACAAATATAACCACGATGGAAACCGTGGAAAACTAAACAAATTATAAAAAAACTTAAATATGTTAAATTAGAAATGTGCACGTAGCAACGGAACACCACACTAATGCACGTTCACTGGTCACGCATTGGAAACCCTCTGCTAATTACACACTTTCTGATCCAGGTGCGAATTTCACCCACGACACAAACTTACGAAATGTTTATCGTGACTTTAGTTGGTATCAGTTGCGTGCTGTTGCGTTCACGAGTGATAAAAGCACGTGAACCACCAGCATTAACGGTGGCCTGTGTGGAACTCTCACCCCAGTTAGCGCAGCGTGGGCGGAACTGAAACAACAGCGTGACAAACCGGCCCATCCCCCAGCTTTAAACCAGAGCCGCGACCGCCCGCGCAGTGTCCGACAATTCTTAGCCCTGAGTGGAGTTGACACCCATCACACACAGCTTCTACCTCATAAAGAACAAACAAGTCTTTGAAGCGTTGTATCCCCTGGTAAACAACAAGATTAGAGGATGCTTAGTTTTCCATCGAGTATCCTCTTCAAAGTATGTTGTTTTTCTCCTGATAACAATACGCTCGTGGTTTATTGTCTTATTGAAAACACATTCCTAACGGTAATCACAAATTGTCGTCAGTCGAAGGCTTCTTCTTCTCGAAAGGAATATATTAACAAGCTCTCGACGCCCAACACTGACTTAATTTCCAAAAAATGCGCCCCTGGCCAAGCTGGGAGCATCCCCAAAGGATTTACCACCTCTGACGAAGACACCGATGCCAGTGACGGATACAAAGGGGGCTAGGAAGGCTGAAATCCCTAGTAAATACATCTAAGCTACTCGAAGTAAGGGCGGCGGAGCCTCAAGCCCCTTTACCCTCTTCCCGCCATGGAGTCCTGGAGTCCTACTGCTGGCAGGGGGGGGCAATGGCGACAGGGACGACTCCGAACAGTGAACGTTAATTCAAGTACGCTCGGGAGAAATGGATTAACCTAACACTAAGTCCAAAACCTGAGAACGCATTATATTTGTGACTTGCAATGAATTCAGAATACGACAGAGATTACCGATAGGCATCTCGTCAAAGGAGTCGCACAAGATATGATAGGACGACGGGAGCTTACGGGTGAAAACCGCAGTAAAACCAGAAGAAATGCGTTTGATGGCGTTCGAGAACAGCTATTGCCACAGAAGCTTGGAAGTAAATGAGTATACTTTAAATAAGAAATAAGCCGAAGCTCAAACTTGCTTGCTGACAACCAAACGCCAGCTTATCCAGTCCGGGTTAGAATGTTGGAAATGGGAAGGGCGAAGTGCGCACACCCAGCATCGGTCTACACAATCGACTAGAAGGAAGCTCTCCCGACTTGGGGACGACCTCGTCAGTGCCAGCAGCACCGAAGACAAAAGCGGGAGCTCACAACACCCCAACAGGCTAGTAAACATGGATCTAAAAAACGTAAAAGCGAGTAAAATGTGGTAAGCCCGTGGAGATGGGAGAACGCGTCACACTCACACTCTCGCTCTATGGGCAGCCGGCGGGGAGCGGCGTCGTTGTTGGGTCCTCTCACGCGCATGCTGGCCGACCTCTGGACGCTCTTCAGCTCGCGCACCAGGCTCTCCCTCATCTGCGCCATCAGGTCCTCACCACTGCCGCTGCGCAACATGCCGCCAGCCGCCGGTGCCGGCTCCGCCTCGTGGCCACGACTGCAGCTCCCGGCGGCCCGGCCACACTCCACGCGACGACAGCGCCACCACCCCGGCGACGAGCCAAATACAAGTTTCTCGATCGATCGCTGCAACGCGCCAGTGTACTGGTAGGAAGACGACGACGGCAGGGCGACAAGGGGATTAACGGATGAACAGGACTTACATTCTTCGGCGACGAAGTGCAGAGGTGAGTTAGCAGCGGGTTTCGTCGAGTTTCCCAGTCTTTCTGGTGCTCACAAAGGTCGCAAAACTGGTCCCAGTCTACTTTTACTTCGAGGATATTGTTGCTCACAAAGGTCATGAAATCTAGTCCCGGTCAGCTTTTACTTCAAGATTTAAAAAGCGCATTCCAAAGCTATGAAATAAGCCCATATCTCAGCAGATAATTTTGCATTCTAAAGTTGCTGCAAATTCGGTTTGTGGAGTGGGAGTCTCACTAAAGTCATCAAAGGACATGACTTGTCACCGAGACCCCGACCCCACCACCCGAACGAGCAACTCCCACAATGAAGGATAAATTCAGAAGCCAAAGTTTAACGTCCCACAAAGCACAGGGACGGACGCCCCGCTGAGGTCACCCTCTCACCGGTCAGTTGCCAGATGACCTACGTCGGCTTAATATTAATCGCCAGAGCGTCTTAGGGGAATCGATCCCAAGCCTGCACACGCACTGCCACTGAATGTTCCTGAACCGCGGACCGGAGCCCAAAGCTCTATCAACTGAGCTACCGGGCGGCATGTACGATTGCGACCACTCGACGACGATCCAAGAGAAGGATCCAGGAAACCTAAAGAATTATACAACGAAATGTGCTGCTGGGCATGGACTCCTCTTCCCAAAGCTGGAAATTGAGCTCAGAGCATTTGCTTAGGTTAGCATACACTGACGCAGCGTTGCTGACCTCACACCCATTGGTTTCATTCTACACCAGTCTTATCACCAGCCGGAGCACTTCCGCGTCTTATTTAGAAGTTCACAACGGCAGCTTTTCCAGATACAGGTTCTACTGAGTCCAGATACAGGCTCTATTGGGCCGGAGTCTGCTGAATCTCTGCTCCGACTACCGGAGCTGGAGACGATTGGGTCAGGCTTTAATTCATTCCAAAAGAATATTTTACACTCCTTGCCTCCTGCAAAACTAACGAAAAGAAAATACCGGTAATTAACACCCGCACTAGAGAGGAGTCTGGCACTAACGCACATTAGAGAGGGACCTGGTAGCACCCCCTCCGAAATCTCGGAAACTAAGAGGCGTATAAAATCACAGGTTGGACGATGGGTACCCAGCCAGCAATTATCGTGGGATCAACTGCAAACAAGTCGGGCGGCCCTACCTAAACCGACTTCGGCCCGCTTTAGATGGACTTGGACAGACTCATCTGATCGGGCCAAAGTGGGCCAGTATCTGGATAACTCCGTCACGGAGCTGGCCCGAGTTGGGCCCGCTTTAGACGTAACTCCCAGCAAAGCGGGCACAGCTGCGGCCAGGTTCACCTGTCGCCAGCTGCTCTCGTAACTCGGGCACACCTCGGGCACTGCCTGCCGTAACCTCGGATAACTCCGGCCAGGCTAATGCCGTACTGATCATGCGCAAACAACCGACTTTGCAGCAGAATTTCAAAATCATAATTTTCTGCCGCCATTGTTGTAGCAGCGGCTTTGCAGAGCAGTAGTATCAACATATTAGTGTATATTCTAACCGTGCAACATTACAGCCCAGGTAACAGGCAAATCAAGATAAAAGGTATCTTTTGCGGAAATGTGGGTATTTGACGTGCGACTTTCTACTGATAAGTGTGCCCTTCGTGTGAAACTTAACCAAATAATACCTACAATAACTTTCGACAAGTCCACTGCATAATCCCAATTACAAAGAAGCATCACTGCGGACGTCTAGCTTCTGGCCATACCTACCTACAGATCTACAGATCTCCGTCTAGCTGAAGAAATTCCAAGAGGTGTTACTTTCAACCATTCATTGGTAAGTAAGTACCAGAGTAGCCAACAGCAGTATATTTTTATAAGCAAACTGAAATCCTTTATGATCATCTGCCTCCCCAATTGTCCTTAGCCCAGCATGTTTTCGGTCATTCTGGACCAGTGCCGTTCTAGCTTAGAATAGATGTCTGAAGACCTGTCCCTTGTTCTCCAATAGTTATTGTGCGCATGATGAAGGCCATTATCGCCCCCACTGGTCGTGGAACCTGGGGGGGTACCAGGGAATGGTGTCTCCCTTAAAGGGAGATGCGTCAAAAATTATTGGCTAGATCAAAAGGTCACAAAAAGGCGTTTCAGTAGTACTATGCTCATTTTTGCGAATTCAGCCTCCAAATGCCTTAACATCGCTCTCAAAGTTAACATTTCTAGACGACTTATCAAGAATTCTCACTATCGATTAAATGACGTAACCTCGGCTATGGCCATCAATTGCTCTAAGAACTTCGTCATATGCGACTTAAACAGTGGTGTAGAACTTGTGAACTATCACAGAAAATATTATTAAAAAACAACACTCCAAAACATTTTTTTAACAGAAATATAGAACTTTAAAAAAATCACAATTGGCCAAACAGAAGCGCAGGAATTCTCATGCCTGGGTCATGTGGCCTACCTATCTGACGCAAAAGTTTCGTCATGCTGGGAATTTTGCAGAAAAGGGCTGAAATACCGAGATTGAAGACTTGAGCAATTATTTTATACTTCATTTTAAGCGCAAACTGATTCATTTTGTAGTTTTTACAGGCTACGTAAAATTAATACAACTACTAGTACAGGAACACAGACATTTTCATTACAAAAACAATTGCTTTAAAAAGTAAAATAGCTTTTGAAAACATTGAGATGAAGAGCATGTTCAAGCCTTTTATCGCTATCGTTAGTTTGAACTTTTGAACTTTAGGTTACCTAATGTAATAAATTGATAATATATTTCAATAACAGGTGAGTGGCCTCCAAAAGTTTTGCCGAAGATACAAAAATAAATGGCAGTGTCGGAATCAATATTTTTCAAGTAGAGAGAAATATATTTTACGCCAATTTCTTTTCGCTGGTATCACTGGCGGATCCAGGGGGGTTACAAAAGAGGCATCTGCCCCCAAACCTGCCGATTTTAACAGATTTGAAAAAAACACGTCATATGATTATTTACGATTTTGGACCCAGCAGCCCCCTCCACCTGCCGTTCAAATAGCCACTGTCAAATCCGCCATCGTCTGGTGCCCAATGCAAATTTGAGAGAAGATACCCGTCTCTGAGTTTGTTTATGTAAAGTTCTGATTTCACCATATTTCCCCATTCAACACCCGCGGAAGCCGTGTGCTGAGATCTATGAACGAGCATCAATTCATGTATTTCGCTTCTCTGGGATCAAATATGTACATCCAATCAAATTCAAAGGGAGAACAAACTCGAATCACTTGTGGTTTTATGTATAGTACCAACTTCATCTGCCAGGAGCTGTCTTACAACTAGCCTCCCGCCCGCCCGCGGGCGGGCGGGCGGGCGTGTGTTCGGTTAAAAATGACCGCGTTCCGGCAGTTTACCAAATCTATTTGTAGTTTTGCTTATAATCTCACCGCATTCTTACTCTCACTGTCTAGTTTAAATATGATGTTTCCCAATAAAGTCAAGTAGTTTGACCACTGGTTTCATCGTATTTATGAAACATCATCAAATCCTACATCTTTTTACATGAAATAAAATTTTAGTTCTTCGTGGTCTAGTATCTACGTCATAAAGTACCTAATATTTGTGCAAAACGTTATCATTTATTTTAACGAACCCGTAGAGGCTCTCTAGAGGCGACGTAATTTATTGCATTTCGAAAGTGATTAAGAAAATTTACCTGCAAATTTTTAAGTCAGATCAATAACTTATTAAAAAAAAGCTATATGTCTAAATACATTTTCCTAAACCTGACTCAACAACACGTGAATAATACGTGTTTTGTCTAGCAACATTGTACATACAATACTATGCCCAACCCCAGATGTTCAGACCTGGCCTGTACAAGTCACCGTGAATATCCATTGATATAAATTGATTGATTGGTAATTACAATGCTAATGATGCGGAGTCAAATCACGTACCTATGAGGACTCTTTAAACGGTTATTGATGAGAACCTGATAAACTGTTTAAGGTAACCCAAAGGGTCTCCCAGGAGTGACATAAATTTGGATATGTGGATATCTTAGTATCAAACGTATGTTTGGTTGGGTATCAAAGTATACAACCCTACTTTCTGGTAATATTTCAAAATACAATAATTGTTAGTTCCCCAAAATGGATTACGTATGTAAGAGACACCCACATACTAAAAATTGGGTAAATGTTACCTAATGTAATAAATTGATAATATATTTCACAGAGGCACTGAGGTACAGTGGCGTCCCTGTCAGCCGGGGCGGGATTTGTCACGCTATTAGCAAGTGGCTTTCGGGAAGCCGCGACCGGCTGGAACGACGAGCAAACCGGAGGCCGACCCATCGCTACTCTGGAGGCCTCGAACCTGCTCCGGCGCAGGAGGCCCAGGACATGACTTTCCAGGAGGTGGAGGTCACCTATGAAGATTTTTTAGTTTAAATGGTTGACTCCGTTTATTTGATGAATAAGTTCGTTTTGTGTATGTGTGCTAATGGGTGTATTATTTTAAGTTGGTAAGGTGTTTACTGACCTGCATCCTTCAATACTGGATGTAAAATGGATCTAATACTCTGAAAGTATAGATTCAGGCACAACCCTTCATCAGAATTCTCGTAATACAAAGAGTGAAAACACCGATTATTGGCTATAGTGTGGGCAAGACCACATATGCTGATCAGATTCGAGGTCCTTCCCACACTATGACCAATAATCTATGTTTTCACCTAGTGTATTATAAGGATTCTGATGAAGGACTGTGCTTGAATATACAATCTCAGTGTATTAGCTCCATCTTGCATCCAGGATTGGCGGAGGCGGGCCATTAAACATCTTATCAACTTTACTATCCCTTATTAACTCAGGTCAGCTAGTTTGTTCGTTTTACCCTTTTTGGGGCCGTTCAAATACATGTTAAATATATATTTGCTTGTTTCCAGAAATGGGTTTCATTGTTTGTGGTCAGGAAGGATCTTCCCATATATACTGTGTTAAACTTTAGCTATCTAATTTGCCAACGAATCAGCGATTCTACCATGACCTCATTAATTAGTCAAACATATGAAGATTTAACATACCAGTTTTTGGTACTGGTTAACCATGTACGTATTATTGAGCTTGATGGAAAGCATGAGCTTATGCATCAATTTATTCACCTATTTGCACACAAGCCTGAATGTCTGCAAAACAGCCACAATCATGCAATATGCAAAAATAATTTTAGTACAACACAAAAATCAGGCTCATTGCGTACAGGCCGAATGAAAAAACCTTTAAATGTCTCTGGTGAAAATAAAAGAATTAGGCAGGTCTAATATGCACATTGCACATCTTGTGCTCGCCGGATACGCCTCACTCAACACAGCAATGAGAGTAAGGAAGCGCTGACACAACTACCAGCATGTCGTAACCACCATCTACCAATAACTAGGGTCGGAACCGCGCTGACCCGAAATGGCCTGATCTGGCACGTAGTATTAATACAAACAATGAACTCTGGCCCAGCTCTGAACAATGCCATCAACTACCAATTACTACGGCCAGGCCCGCTTTGGCCTGCACTGGCCTGATCTGGCACGCAGTAGAAATGCACAGCAGTAACTCTGGCCCAGCTCTGGCGAGAACCCATCAACTACCAATAACTAGGGCCAGGCCCGCAATGTCTCGAGGAGCTGGCCCGAGTTGGTCAGATCTGGCACGCAGTTACACACATGGCTAATAACTCCGTCACGGAGCGGGCCAGCTCCGTTGTCGGGCACAACTCGGGCCAAGTCGGGCAGCGGTAACTCCGTCCCAGCTCTGGGCCAGCTCTGGGCCAGGTCGGGAAAGTTGTTTCAACTCCTGAGTTACACCCGACAACAGCCCTACATGTGCCGGAGCTCCGTGCCCGCGCTGGCCCAAGCTGTGCCAGGTCGGGGCCGGAGGTAAATTGCTGGCTGGATAGGGGCTATGGTGATCTACATCATAACCAATTTTTTTTTTTTTAGAAATTTTGTCCAAGTTGTTCCCAGTTCGGCTGTTGGAGTCGGAGTCTCACTGAAGTCATCAATGGACTTGTCACGGAGACCCCGACCCCACCACCCGAATGAGCAACTCCCACAATGAAGGGTTGATTTAGAAGCCAAAGTTTAACGTCCCACAAAGCACAGGGACGGCCGCCCCGCTCAGGTCACCCTCTCATCAGTCAGTTGCCAGCCGACCTGTACGTCGGGTAAACTATTGAGCGCCGGAGCGTCTCAGGGGAACCGATCCCAAGCCTGGACATGCACTGCCACTGCATGCTTCTGAGCAGCGGGCCGGAGCCCAACGCTCTACCGACTGAGCTACAGGGGCGGCTTTCATTGAACTAATTCAATATTTTCAAGGTCAAACGAGGTCATAACGGTCAAACATTGGCTGTGCTAGGACTTATCCGGAAATACCGTAATCATGCGGGAAAACGTCGGGAATATACTAAAGGCGGACCAGAGTCATATAAAGAATGTCACAAACAATATTTCCTAAAAATTAAGGGGACCTGGTCATTCAAGGTCATTGACCTATGACGTCACAATATGGTAAACTATGTACATAATGCATGACGTATATAATGTACACTATAACTAGCACCATAGCAACCGTTGGGCGAGAAATGAGGATCGAACCTGACCTCTGACCTTGAGTTACCTTAACCATGTCGTCATATCATAATATACATCAGACTGGGTTAAAAGCACTGGGGTCAATGACATTAAAAGCGCTAATATGACCTGGACCTCTCACCTTTGACCTTGACCTTAACCTTATGTCAGGTTACCTTGACATATCATCCCGCTTATATGGCGTCATGGCGTCAAAACTCGGTCTCCAATGCAAGCGAACTGGTCCGACCGCGCGATTGTGGCAATATAGATATGCAGTTCTGACTTTGAAAGCCTGTAAGTCAAAAATATTTGACCGATTTTAAAATTATTTCAAACATCGACGTGCCGTTAAATTCTGTTAAATGTGGCCGAGTACCATTTTTCGGTTACGAGCGGTTCTCCAGCCACCTCGGAAAAATAGGTGGGGGGGGCTCCGAGGTCCCTCCAGGCCGCGTATTAAACAGCCTATCGGGAATGAAAAATCAATGATAACGACTCACTTCATCGCTGAAAATAATCAGAAAAACGGAAGCAAATAAAACACTAAACACAACTCCAGCATCACGAGTATGTTTTTGTTGAGAGCCCTACCGCAAGTAATAGAGGACAAATTTGCGATTGAACGCCCACTGCGTTTTTAGATAAGATGGTACGATCAAGCTCCCAATGGTGAACGAGTTTGCGTTAAATTTTGTATTATGGACGTGGAGACATCCAGAATAATAGTAATTTCAGGACATTTGCCCATGCAACTAGATATGATCAGTGGTGGGGAACTTCGGTAACTTTAATCGTTAACATTTATCGAAGTCGTTATCAACAATCACGTTTTCCCCGTCCTCGATAATCGAGCATCGAAATAATGCCGTCGAAGTCGCAGTTTTTGGTCAATCGATAGCGATAACCTCTTTATAATGTTTTACAATTCCTTTCTCTCATAACAGCGTTTAACACACCTTGAAAACGAGTACTGTACGATAATCTGACGCGTCTCAAACGAGTGCTATAAAACCACTTCCAGTTCGACCGCGATAGAGAGGGTGTGTTTAACAGGTTCATACATGTTTGAGCCAGATAGGAACACCCTGATATTTATGAACGCTTTTAGGAGCAGTTCCGAAATGGCATCACTTTTTAGTGCTTCCGGCTTCTCTCTTTACCACGTCAAGGCGTCACCTTTGGGCGGAACCTCATTCCATGTCATGGGCCATTTTTTTCGTGGACCCCTATGCCACGACGTTACTTTTAGGCGAGTTCCTACCGTTAAAGGCATTCCTCTCTGCTTACTATGATGGCAGTGTGAGGCGGGGCTAAAGACGAAACGTTTTGTTAGCGTTCGGCCTCAATCCTAATTTTAGACCTTCCCCATCAAGCCAAACAACAACTCAAAACTGAAAAAACCAGCACTAAAAGAATCACCGGCGGCCAATTCCTACCAGAGTCATGGTATATCACTCTCAGCCAACACCCCCCCCTGTGGTCACGTCATGGTACGTCACTTCTCGGCCAACCCCCTTCCTCCCCCTCGACGAGTGATGTCATTTATGAACAGCCCCTTAGAAATTTGTGGTGCTGAAGGGCAACTCGCACCTGCTCCAGCTCGAGATCGTAGAGGATGAAGGTGGGACCGTCGCCTCTAAGTGATGCATTGAAGAGAGTCCGAATTTATTCGGTGTCTTGAGCGGCTTTTTCCCACTCGGTCCATCACATGTGATAGCGTCCAAAACAGGGTGGCAGGGAGATCGATTCGCGTTTGTGTAGCGAGAAGTAAAGCGCAGGAGGCGAGCCCCTCCCCCACGCTAGATGGATATGTTTGCCTAGTTCGCGCACAGTTGGTCTATGTGTAGTGTATGTATTAAATCTACCAATATGGGAATCGTTTTTATTGTTTAACCCTTTTGTGTAAGCCCCCTGTATTAAACGCGTCCCTTTTGCTTTAAGCCACGGCATTAAAGAGACTTAAAAACATGGTTGGAAATTATTCAAAAGACAAATGTAGCATTGGTCTTATGTATTCTGTGTCTTCGAATAAACTCGTAAAAACAGTAAGCGCTATCGCTTCATCAAAGTCAATGATTTCATCATCAAGCTATCGAAATCATCGAGGGCCCAAAAACCGATATGGTCCAAGGTTTAGATTGTGCACAAAGAGCAATGACCCTCCCGCCCCAGTTCCTTTGTCAATGACCTGCATCCACTCGGTTTTTTACACGAAATCCCAGAGCTTGGTAGGTATCTTCGGTGGATGAAGCGGATTCTTCGGCACCTAAGAGACCACTCACCAGGCAGGAGATAAAGCCAGCCTGGTTCATGGTGAGTCGTTATCTTGCCATTATTCTACCATAGATGGTAGTAGATGTAAATTAAAGGAATTGTAGGCAGTCTGTAGCATATACCAGATTGTCTCACATACAGAACGTCTGTTACACAGGCACGACTGCAGACTTCGACGGTACAACTCGGAGAAGGTTTAGTGTCTTGGGTGTGGGTAATGTTGGCGCTGGGGCATCGGTGAGGACCAAAGGGCGTTGGCAAGCTGACTTCTTGTGTCGGGGTTGTTAAGCTATGGTTAGTCTTGCCGACCTCGCTTTGATGAGGAACGCTGGTGTTGAAGCTCTGGTGAGCTAAGAGTGACGTTAAAACGATAACTTTTAATGATAACGCAAAGTGGTGAAATTGTATTCGTTATAATTGAATTTCAGGAGCTGATTTTGGAAGGTACTGCAATTTTGTAGAGACTGATCAGGCATGTGGAAACGTTGGGAGGTTGGCTCAGTGTTTCAAATGTAACACTGGCAGCCCGTCGAGGCCCGCAGAACACAGATATTCGATTGGCGAGTTTCAGTGCGGAGAACACCAGCCATCACAGAATTTCCCTGTCCGTCCCATAGTCGCCACCAAAACAAGGTCAAACTCCAGTCCTGGCCAGGCCAGAGTGACACAGGCCTGGTGAAGCGTGACCCGGCCCCGCGCCCGGTGTCTCCCACCTGCGGCTGCCACTGATACCGTCGCCGGTCCGGTCCTGCGGCGACCCGACGGTCACGCTGACCCGGTGAGAGCCGGTGACAAGCGTGTCGCGATCGACGCGGCTGGGTGGCTGCCGCCCAGCCAGCCGTGTCTCACACGGCGCCCACAATACCCAGCCGCCTAACGGATAAATCCCATGTGTGCCGCATGGCCGGCAGAAAGCCAATCAAATGCCGGCGAGGCTCTATGTAGCGCCTCGGAGCGATAACAGCCGCAGACGCCCACATCGTGATCAACGCAGCTGTAATGGCTGTTCACAGAGATCGGGGACAGCATTTCGCCGGTAAAAGTAGGATAGATGGGAGTTTTATGTGAGCATGCCTGCTGAAGGAATGCCACGACACGGATGAAGGTACTCGTGTAAAGAACAAAAACTCGGACTTATAACGTCCCATCACATCACGAAGCTAGTTCGAAAGAAGAAAACGGCGCGCGCACAGTAAGACTCCGATAAAGACCATGGTTCAGCCGTGTTCCAGCAGAAACAAACTTTTCTTTAGAAAGAATACTGACATCACGTGCTGAAATTCCTAAAGTTGCTCCGGTACATACGCTATACTTAACTATATTGCAAGTTAGATATTCCCGGAAACCAGTTGAAAACAAGAACTTCTGTCCACATAAAACACCCGCATTGGAAACAACAACAAAAAAACTGAAATCAACACCTACAAACCAGTCTGTTAAATTAGTGATTAACACCACAGAAGCTACAGTAGCCAGCCACCGCCTACCGAGCAAGTGGGAGAAGACGATGACCACGCCGTTGGGCAGCCGCAGCTCCTCCGTCTCCCTGTAGAGGTTAGGCAGGCTGGAGGTCCTCATGGCGACGACAGTAGCACACCGAGCCGAGCGGACAGTCGCACCAGCACACCGCGCGGCCGCGCCGGCGCCGCAGACACTGCCGCAGCCGCCGCCGTCGCCGGCGACGCCGCAGAAGTGGAACGGCGGCGGGCCGCCATCTGCCGTCCGCGACGCGGACCGCCCCGGGGGCTAACGCGCCGACAAATACACCCCTGCCACCGGGGGTCTGAGACGCATCGAGGCATCTGCGACAACGCCGGCACGCGACAAACGCGGCCGCGCAATGCTGCACCAGTCAGGCGAAACAGTGGCCAATCAGCAGCGGTCGGCCTCCATGCAGCATCTATCCTGGGCGAGAAAGTCGCAGCGTGAGCGGTACCAGCATCTGACGCTGAAGCCGACGGCGTCCTGAAGAGACCGCCGCGGCGGCAGGACGGCTGCGGGCCCCGCCTCACAGCCCGAGGCCAAACAGTCATCTGGCGACCGCAGAAGCGGGAGAGAGAAGAGAGGACAGTACCGGCGCACTGGGCCGGGGATCAATCTCTGCCAGAGCGAGGCGCCACATCTGGACCGTCTCGTCAGACGGAGGAACAGAAGTCACCGGTGCGACTTGCGTAGCGGCGAGTTTCTCTTTCGTTCGGCGCAGTGACTGATAGAGCTGCCAGGCGGCTCGGTGCGCCGGAGCGGCAGCGTCTCCCTCTGCCGGCGACGCACCGCCAACGCCGCGGCCACCAGGACGCCCTCCATTATGCGCGCACCGTTGTCCATATGCCTCGCCAACCGAGGCGGAGCAATGCTGCGATCGAGGTCAGGCATGTGGGCAAACACAGGCTGGAAACTTTTATTTAAGAGTTAATGCCTTGTGCGCTTTCTCTTTTCAGCTGTTGCCTTAACAGAAGGGAAGTGGGCTTACAATGGCTTCAGGCTTTTACCATTCATAATTACCACACAGCGGTGCAGACACACGCTTGTTCTAGGCTTATCGAATTATCGCTGGACATGACAAACTGAGGCGTGTCAACACGGGGCGAATAATAGTCAGGCCGCCCGAGAAAGAATCTGTGCAGACTCAACCTCGTCCGGAGAGACTGCTTTCTAAATGATCGGATGACAAGCCAGGCACGGGGTAGAAAAAATCTCACGATATATGCCTGTGATTGTACAGATAGCTATATCCACACTGAATTCGATAGGTTGGGTTAGACCACCCTCCACTTCGGCGAGCAGCAATAAGACTCCATGTACAGTTTCTTTCTACGTGTTGTGCTCCAAAACACAGGCGGATCCAGGATTGTCGATCGGGGAAGGAGGGGGGCACACGGTCGAGGGGGAGGGCACCCGACCAGGTCAGCAAGGGACAAAATGTCGACATCCGTGCCATTTCGTCCCACTGAAGGCTGTCCCGTCCATTCCGTCCGGGAACACGCAGAAAATAACTGGTCACGTCTGGTAACGGATCCGGGATTTCGGCACGGGAAACGTCACTTTGGAGTGTTACTTTGAAGTATTAAATATTGTTATGATATGATAATAGATACGTTACGCTTTTCATAGTAGCACTAGGCTCCGTGAATGAGCGCGGAAGGACAAATAATACCTACCTACACGGGAAGGGAAGGCCAACACTGTCATTGCCTACAGACGAAGAAAACTTATTGTAACCTTTTCTGGCACTTGGTATGCAGCTTATTCACCAGTTCCAACTATTACGTATACAAAGAGTTCAACGACCTAAGGGACGCGATATCAACAGAATTCCAATAGAACATTCTGAATTAAAGAAAAACGGAATAAATGGATCTGGAGCCACATGTACCCACCATCTTACGAAACGCAATATATCACTTTGTTATTAAGACTTTCTAGTTCATAATAAAATGCACGTAGGTACTTAAGTTAGTGCCTTTTTGTTATGTACCTCTTCGGAAAAATGATGGTAATGTTCTGTTCAGTAAAATGATTGTTGTTAAACAATATTTTTCAAGGTCACACAACATCAGTTTTCGATATAGATTTAACCTTAAAGGGAGATATGCGAGAAGAAAAATTTTATTGGCTAGATCGAAAGGTCACAAAAAGTTGTTTCAGAAGTCCTATTCTCATTTTTGCGAATTCGGCCTGCAAATGCCTTAAAATTGCTCTCAAAGTCAACATTTCTAGACGACTTTACCGGTACACACTATATCGATGTATATGACGTACACACGGCTAAGGCTATCAAGTTCTCTAAGAATTAGGTCATATCTATCCTAAACAGTGAGGTAAAACTTTGGACTACTACAGAAAAAATTACTTTAGAAAACCAGCATTCCAAAACTATTTTGAAACCGAAATATAGTGCTTAAAAGAAATCACAATTAACCAATCAGAACCCTAAGAATTCTCAAACCAGGGTCACGTGACCTATTTGACGCAAAAGTTTTGTCATCCTGGGGCTGAAGCAGAAAATGACTCAAGACCCGAGATACGAAACCGCTGAAGACTTGAGTAATTATTTTTTCGTTTCTAGGGCAAACTAATTCATTTTGTAGTTTTTAAAAGGCTTTTAAAATTAATTCAAATACAAATACAGGAGAACAGACATTTCTACTACAAAAAAATTGTTTTACAACTTTAAATAGTTTTCGAAAAGTAAGTGATGGTTGAAGGTTTGAGCACTACATCGGGACTGGTAATCTATTTCGATAAGTGAGTGGCCTCCCAAAATTTTGCCGAAGATACAAAAATAATTTATAGTTTCATAATCAGGATTTTTCAAATAGCAAGAAACCACAATAATAATTTTTCGCGTATCTCCCTTTAACGCTCGCCCCGATGGGAGAGTGTTTGAACCCCCCTCGAGTTTTTCCGGCAGTACGAAAAACGACGGCGCAAAGCACCGCCGTTTATATATATATATATATATATATATATATATATATATATATATATATATATATTCGTCATGAATTTGTATAAGCTATCCCAGGGGCGGACGCAGACCCGAGTTTTGGGAGGGGCCAAACCCATGTCTACCTCTCCTCCCTCCTGGGGGGGGGAGCGAAGATTTTTGCTCTACAGACCTAGTGTAAACACCTTTTTTCAAAAAAAAAATATCCGGCGTTTGGAGGGCCAAAAGATAGTTTGCCCCCTCCAGCACTTTGGGGGCCATGACCGGAATGCCCCCCGCTGCGTCCACCAATGAGCTATCCACCAGCGTTCGCGTTTTTTCGCTATCTCACATTGGGGCCGAGTTTGAGGGGGTGTTCAAACACCCCCACCAGGGCGAGGGTGGCTCGGAGGCTCACCGGGGCGCGGGTTAATTTAATTTCGTCAGAAATGTAAATTATAACATCCTGAGTCGTGACTCAGAGTCAGTGTCAACCCTCAGTCGACTCAAATTTTCTTGAGTCGGAGTTAATTCGAATCACGTCTGGGTTTGGTTTGAGTCAGATTCGACTCACCGGCTCAACGCGTTGAGCTGAGTCAGAATCAGCGTCAGCCATTTAGCCGTGAGTCAGAGTTGGGTCGACTAAAAATATCTGAATTATCAACAAGTCGGTAACACTGACTCATTTGTACATGTTTTTCAAGTTTTGTAACGAGACGTGTCAGCATGAAAAGTTGCATTAGTGTGGATCCTTGACGAAATACATCTGAATCTGAATCGCAGGCAAACGTTCGGCGTATACATCTTCTACGTATACTGATCTTTAAATCTACTTCTATAATTTTCTTTGCTGACTCACCCAGCCAGGCGCAAGAGCTCGGGCTAGGCTAAAACTGCATTACGAGTGAACCTAGGTACAGGATCAATGTCACATCAATACCACTCGACGTTATACAAATATTACAATCACAGACTGGAGCCAAAGGAGCCCGAGTCCCAACTTCACATACAAAAAAATCGCCTTCGTATAAATTAGAAAACAATTATCATAGTTTTGCTGATAGATCAGCCGAAGGTAAGTGTAGTCCTTGTGTTTCAAGACGGCAGTTACCTGTCAGCGGGAGGGGAAAATGTCATGCCCCTTTCCCTTCAAATTGGGAGGCTTATCAACGCGCCAACTGCCAGGGCCATATAGCGTCGCCAACTCTTTCGCTGTTGGAAGGGTTTCTCGGGAGCTAGCTTGCTCCTCGTTCCGGGAAACCGACGAGCCCTGAACTCAGGTCAGATGCGTGGAAGCCAGCTGCGCTGACCACTCCAATACCGCACCCCTTGCCCCGTTGCGACGCCCGCGGTCAATAAAATCATGAAGGTATGTACGTCTATTTCGATGAACCGGTGAACAGGCCCGAACTACTTGGCCTGTTTAAGCCTTGTTTTGACAGCTTAGGCTTTCTCTACTAGTGTCAGTTCATGTTCATTTTTCAACGAATTGTGGAGGTTTTTTTAAGGAGCCCCCACATCTGCAAATATCATGAATCACGCTTTCCATGAAAGAGCATTTACATATCCTGATTTCAGTTCAGATGTTCTCCACACGGGGGGGCAGAGGTATATCAGCAACCAGTGGCTGTACAGAGCTCTCATACGCAGACCTCAACCGACTGCTCCGCTTACTACGTCACGCCCGAACGCTACCTCGCACGAAAGACACGGCTTGCTCAATCTGTCTGCAGCGTTAATGTCCCAAGCAAGTTTAATTACCGCCTTTTTCGATGTGTTACCTTGACATAGCCACCTCGCCCAGTGCACTGCCCCGTCCACCACTCATGCACTGGCCGGGACCGCAAACAGCCACTTGTCTTGTGAAACGCTGGGCAGTGCACTCGGGGCGTAACCAAGTCACCGGGACAGGGTCGCACTCAGGCAGGGGTGGCTCCAGACACGTCTTCGGAGGAGCAAGAACATGACAACTAGGGTTTTTTTGCGTACAGAATTGAATACTGTTGGCCCCCAGTTCCTCCCATTGGTAAACAGTTCCTCCGACTTTTGCACACTGCAGTCCCATGCCCCTTAAGGCCTAAGTATGTCTGCAAACCCTTTCCTCGTTGGGTAAGAGCCACTGTACACTTTATTCAAGGATGTTATCTCCCCTTACCAGGTATATGATGACAAAAATTAACACGCGCATTGACGGGGTCTGAGCCACCTTCGCATTGACGGGGGCGGGTACCCCCCCTAAGATCTCGAGAACGACGGTAGGTAGCGAAAAACGGTAAACGGCGTTGGGCTGCCCATCCACTTCTCCATCGAAAACATTTGAACCATTTTTGTCGGTCACATTTAAGGTCACGAGAGGTCAAAACATGCCCGTCATGGGGATAACATTAAAATTCAGTTTTTCGGGCATTACATCTGAACAAGTAAAGATAGAGCAAAACGACTTGAACTACATGAATTCTCTTAGCAGCCGAATCGAATGATATATAATTTGACCTTGCTAGGTCAATTAAGATTTGACCTGACCTGAGGTCGGTCGGTCAAATTATATAAATGCATATCATTAGAACCGCAAAACCCAGGCGAGTCTAATGCAGCTAAAATAAATGCTCTATCACCATCTGTTACCGAGTTATTCCGTAAAAACCATTTTTCCCATGTATTTCCAATGAGAGGTCATGCTCACCTGACCTTAGGTCATCGATATCAAAAATACCGGAACATATTTTAGAGAACTCGGTGGCCATTATGTGATATGAGTTGCAATCGATAAGTTAACCCTGCTCCACTTATGTATCTTAAACTTTTTGAGTCGGGTCACTTGACCTGTACTGGTGACCTGACCTGAGATGACCTAACCTTAAAATTTTCACAGTTGTAAAATGATGAGGAAAAGGTATCCAGTCGGCGGCGCTACGCGCCCTTTTCTATCTCCAAAACCGAGGGGCGGTACCCGCCCCGTAGGTTAAGCAAGAATGCTTAAAATGAAAACGGAAACACCCTTTCGAACAATAAAATGCTTCCCCTTAAGCCTGTTTCCCTTCATTCTTTGGTTCCCGGTAAGCCGACAAAAGGAAAGTTGTAATGGACAGGGACGCAGCGAGATATCAATGTTTTACGACATTGTAATCAAAGTTTCTCTATAATACAGGGTCCACAAAGGGGCGTGGATTCATAAAAATGATTGGGGATACCCAAATTTGAAACAACGTCCATCACTACCAAATCAAAAGAAAGAGAATAACCTAAAGCGTCTTTTTTCCTTCCCTCAGGTCTGCTGTACTGCATGAAACCAATTTAAAGTCATAAAAAGGTGAAATACGGCAACTTGGCCCTGTTTTCTACGGGCTTCGCCAACATCTGTCATCCGTATCAAAATAAAGCTACTTAGCTGATTGGAATCCTATCAAAGTTGGCATGCATAGAAATAAGCTAACGAAGACAGAACCACTATCGGCAGACGAGACAAAGGATTCTGGTAGAGGACATGGTCTTAGCTATCGGAGACGGGGTCGACTCGTCCAGCGACCTGCGTTTTTGCAGTCTTCGAGCCATGGGTGAAGATCGGGGGGTGGGGGTGAGTCAGGACTCCCTGGATTTTGGGTTTCCCATAGGCTTTGTATGGGGCTTGTATTGCAGCACTAGTGTTAACCCATCCAGAACACCCCTCCCCTGGATCGAGAAGGGATCCTCCAGCCTTGCTCCAGCGCACTTCGCGTGCCTATCAGGGACGAGAAGTGAGCCGGTGCGCCCTGCTAATCTGTCGCTAAATACTGAGAATGGCAAAAGCTGGAAAATATTGTTTAATGATCAGATTCCCACAAAATGACTCGACAAAGATATTTCATGTTTTACCTATTTTTAACATGCAGAAACCACATCGACAAGTATAAAGTCGAACGCATTCCGGCAACACTATCCCGTCTAAATCGTTCTAGACTCCCGCTTTATGCACATTCTCATCGCATTGTCGCCACACGAGGACAATTTGCTCTGGGGCAGCCAGCATTGTCATTCTAACTGGCACGAGTGACACAACAATGCTACTACCTGGGTAACCGGGGAATGTCAGACGCAGTTTCGGTCTGAATGGCTTGAATCAAGCCCATGAGCAAAGTGCGGCCATTCAGAGCAGGTCAGAAGCGCTTGCGAATTGCTCTGTCGTCGCAATGTAGAATTTAGTCCCGGGTCGCTAACACAGGTCAAAATGGAGGCATCTTATTTCAACACAGCCTGAGCCGGACGAACAAAGTCCGTACCTACGTAGATCTAAGGAGGGGAGGCAAAGGGGAAATAATCCTCCAAGGCTCAGAGGGACACTGCTCCTCCCTCCCGAATGGTTCGGCTATACATAGTGCGCCACTTAGAAGTTATATGTAAAGTAGCACGCGATGTTCTCCCACAGGGTCCTGTATAAGCGGAGTTATCGAGAATGAGGGCGAACACTTATTTTCATTTCATTGCCCATCACCGGGGTTTACCTCCCACCCCCTCCCCGTCTCCCCAATATTTTCCAGTTTCACGTCAAGGTCACTCTCCCTCCCCAACCTGGGATCCTGGATCAGCCAATGATAACGAGAACGTTCTGTTTCGGGAAAACTCTTCCTATACGAGCAAAATCAACAAGTTCTCACGGAATAAAAAAAAATACCTGGCTTACAACAATGTTATTTGGCCTACCTCCACAAATCCGTAGGGAAAGAAGAAACGAACAAAACTAGATGATTTATATCTGGACTCATACCTACTTCCAAATCTCCATGATATATTGGAAAAAGAACCATGCATAATCATCCAAGGATAACCAACAGCAATCAGCGGTCCCTGGCCGTCGAGGCGTAGGGTACCACAGGCGTTTCTCATCCCTGGAATACGCAACTCAACGGGCCTGTGTAGACTAAACAGCTTATGATTGAATGAATGGATGGACATTTGAATGAATGAATGACCGAAATTAAGCTAGAGTGAATGAGCTGACTTGAAGTTGATTGCGTCAATGAAAAGAAATTTGAATGAATCGATACATTTCCAATGGATGAAAAATGACGTCATTGAACAAGGCATCAAGAAAAGGAAAGGTAAAACGTTAAAATATATGTCATTTTGCACGATCCTCAACAAATATAACGAAGTCGAACGGAGCCTGATACGGTAGATCGAAACAACTAACAAAAAAACGTACCAATGCCAAAAAAGCTGCAACTTTCCATAAAACTTGACTTAAACAAAAATTTTCTAATATATATATATATTTTTATTTCTTTATTTATATATGGGGCACTGTTGTTATTGGTTAGTAGCAGTCCGCATAATGGCTTAACATTCGTGTCTTAAATTCCACGGGTGCATACCACGTTAATTTCAGAAGCGTATCCTCGAGAACATTGGAGCATAACCAATACACTTCAATTAAGCCCAGCACAGAAGCCAGAAAGAGTAAATTTAAATGATCATGATGATCAATTGTAAAGTCTCGCCGGCCAAGCTACCGCATAACTAGCGCCACGTAGTGTGCTGTCCTAACACCAGCGCTGCCTATACTCACCGCACTGCTGCTGAGGGCGCCACCTGCCGGCCACTTTGTTGTGCGGGAAAAGCTGGGCCTGTCCGTACCATTCTCGGCTGAAAGAGCCGGAGGAGGAGGAAGAGGAGGATCGATGCAGCTGGTGTCGGCGAGCTCTGCCGTGCTCCGAGTCACCATCAGCCGCCGTCAGCGGGCTCAGCACGTCATCGGCATCAGGGCTCGGGGGCTCAGAAGTCCTCTGCGAGCTGGGCTCAGTGGGCCAGTCAGCAGCCGGATCAGACCTCCCGCTGCTGTTGTTTGTGACATAGAAATCCAGCGTGGTGGGATATCCTGTGTTTATGGCATCACGCGCTCCCGTTTGGCTCTCCACAGTTTCAGAAGCATTTTCCACAGAAGCAGAACATGGGGGAGATCGGGTGCGTCGCAGTGTGAGGGGATTCCTCACCACCGGTACCGGCTCCACTGGTGAATCTGGTGACCTGGCCATATCACTGGCCTCAGAGCGCTCCTCCGTCTCCGACAAGTCAGTGTAGTCCAGCGTGTACTGGCGGCCGCCGCCTGTGAGGCTGGGGAGGGTCCCCGGCAAAATAGGGTCTCTGCCTCCCTCCGACTCTGGCGGAGTCACCGTCCCCTCCTGGCGCGTCTCCTCATCAGGCTCTATCTCCCAGTCCATGTGGTAGCGCGCGCTCAGTCGCGACCCGAGCAGGTTGAACAGAGGCCGCCGCGGGTCCCCCTGCATCGCGCCTAAACCAGCCAGCCCTCTCGGCTATGCTTCAGGCTCTCACAGACCGGTTCACGCCACTCTCCCAGGCCACACACATCCCGCCACCATCTTCTCGCTGTGACACTCACTATCTCCTGCGTATCTCGCCACCTGCAGTAGTGCTTCCCAGGACACGACAGGGCCCGGGTTTCCGGCGAGCCGGGACGGCTCCGGCGGCGACACCTCGCGGTCCGCACAGACGCGTCGTCTGCCGACGGCGACGACGCGGCGTTCGCACCTGTTAGCGCGGCCAGGTGCCGCCCGTCGCCGCGGTCGATAATCCTCCCCCAGACATCGGGATGCCGCGTATCCGCGTGAGATTGCTACGCAGCTTGTAAAAACAGCCGCAAACAGATCCGCCAACAGGTGGTTTAACGACGGAGTCAACAATGGTCCCGAACATAGGCGGATCCAGGACTGCCGACCCGGAGGGGCACATGGTCAGAGGGGGGAGCCATCCGGACCGGGGAAGCGCCACTTCTCGACTCGGCCAAACCAATCAGATGGGCGCGAAATCATATCGTAGGGGGGCGATACTCGCATCCTGGGGGGAGGTGGGGCTGAGAAGCGACCTTCCATGGGCCGTGACCATTTCAGGGAACGCCGGGGATCGATGGGGGAGTGCCCCATTGACCCCCTGCATCCACCTATAGTCTGGAAAGCTGTTGACATGTCAGTGGGTTTGGGGAAAACTATGAAAGGCAAAGACAAAGACAAAGACTGTATTCCGAGTCATCCACAGTTATAAAAACGCTTGTGGTAATTACGACACCACGTCAAGCTGTTGATAGATGAGTAGATGGGATGGGATGACACATTCACTAGGTGAAACTAGGCTTGAAGTTCTGATCAGGCAAACCTGGGACTGACGAGGGCACGGATAGCTGAACCGCTCGAAAGCTTAGTATTTTGTATGAGAGAGCATTCAAGGATGGAGTTTGTTTCTGGTCTTAATCAGGCTTCGAGATTGCAGCCCCGTACTTTTTTGGATATACAATCGCAGAATATCCAGTCCTTATCGAGTGGGAAGTGATCTTGTAACCAATTGCAGCCGCATGAGATACATCTCTTTTCTCGGTGTTTCGGTGTTCGCAATACAAAGCGCCATCAGACTGTGGAAACCTCCCTACAGATGAACAAGAAGGTCACAATCAAGCCCTCCAGCTCTCGCGTTCCCCCTTCACACTCGCATACGCGTCCAACACCGGCCAGAGTGAAGAAGCCAGTCAATCTTAAATCTTCTGCTAACAAGAAACTTTTCCCCCTAGAACCAAAACCTCGTCGGATTTGGGCTTATCATTTGCTTTCCCACTGCTGGCTAGCTAAAATTCCAATTTCTTCCCGATTTGGCTGAGACCGGGATTTTTTTGCGAAAAGCGGGGCTAGGCTCCCTGCTCTCTTCCTCCTCCTCCCCCCTCCAAGCCGACACGCATGCACACTCGTACACACGGGGATAATGCTTGTTAGCTACAATTAACAGACAACTTTGAGAAAGTGCATACAAATTCTTTTTCACTATTAACGTTGATAAGTCGGTGCCGGACCGAAGATAGTTGACAGTAGACCTGGCATATCCCAGCACAAACTTTAGGCATAAGGCACCTTCATCGGATTTGAACTGAGCCATCAGTCGCGTAGAGAATGCCGGAAACCCCCTGGTTTCATGCATCATTTCTCTCAGAGTTCACATTTTGCAGAGCAGCAGGGCTTCACGAGCGTACTGCTTTAAAGCGCACGGACACTCAGTATGGGTCTAATGGCTGGCGGCGGCTGTTCGGCGATGACTGGGACGGGCGCAGGACCGGGGCCTGCTCTTAGCACACAACATTGAACTGCACACGGAGAGTTCTGGGAGAAATGACGTATAAAACCTAAGGTTCTGCATGCTCTAACACATAGCTATCAACATTCAGACCCCAATGTACAGGTGCCAGATTCCCTTTACTGTTACAGGAGACCATCAGCCCCGCCACGAGACGGTGCACTCATCTGAGCGAGCGTTTGTCGGCGTGATTTGTTCCCTGTGGATTCAGATACGCCGCAGCTGTGTGTAAGGGGGAGGGCGATGACTCACCTGACAGCGTCACTCTCGCTACAAAAACACGTAAAGGAGGCTTGGTCTCAACAAAGTCACAGCTGCTGTGGTGGAGCGTAGTTCTCCGCGAAAAACATACATATGTGGGTTCAAGAAAGGAATAAAGAAAAGCATATGTGGATTTGACTCATTCAGTAAGCGGGAGGGGACGGGGTTGGGAATGCAGAGGTGAAGTGGCAGTGCGTTCGGCTTCCACGCCTCTGACCCGGGCTCAGATCCCGGGCAGGAATACTGGACAAGGACTACCTCATCCCCAATATGTCATTCCAACATGATTAGAATTGGCGACGACCTATGACCTCAGCAGTCGGCGCACCATGCCCCAAGGTTTTTCCCTCGAATGGATTGGCTTTCAAATCCCTTTCCCTCTTACCAGATTTAATACATATCGTTTTATGGATGGCACGGTCATAAATCTTCAATCGAGGATGGAAGAATGCTAATGATTTACATGTTTATGGATAAACCATAATTAATAATCAACCCGAATTTTAAGACTGAATCCCAGCTCGAAGCTCGGTGGGCATCATTAAAAGGCTGGCCAGAGCACAAATCAGGGATGCGGAGTGCAGAGTTCACTGTCGACTCCGGGATCAACTCGGGGTCATATATGTACCTATAATATGTAGATACTCTTCTGATAACTAAATTGGAACCGGTTTTCCCGCAGGAAATTCGCCACTCAAACTTAAGGACAGGGATACGTTTTATGAGTGGAAAAATTATCAAAGCGAAGCCCGAAAAAGAGCAGCCTCAGTATTCATGTTCACATCAACTCCCGCTAGTTGTCTTGCTGAAAAAGCTGCAAAAATTCAAAACATTACCGGGTTCTACTGTTTCCTTGTGAGATGATTATTTCAAACATCAGATTCAGGTGCAACGTTATTTGTTTGACAGCTGTTGGCCCTTGAGCGGCTCGGTGCTCTCAGCTGACTCCCCACCCATCACACAAATAATGAATTGGAGGTCTGGAGACATAGGCGTCGGAAAAGGGGGCCAGAGGGGCCTGGCTCCCCCTTCTTGGCCAAAAATTTCCTGGTCTCAGTCAAAATGGGAGAAAACCCGACATTTTTATAACCAGCCGCTGCAGAAGGCAACGAGGAGCCCAAATTTGAACAGTTTTTGGTCCTATCACGGAAAGTTTTTTGTCAGCATCAGGTTGAAGTTTGACTGGCCCCCACTTTTTTCCGGTGGCGTTGCTTATGTCTGGAGGGACCCAATTACAACTCCGGTTTTGTAACGCGGCTCCACTGCACCAATTTTGGATGGCACAGAGGATGAGTCCGCTGCGAGATCTTTAAATTTTATTTTTTTTTTTTATATATATATATATATATATATATATATATATATATATATATATATATATATATATATAGTGCCAGGTGTCAAATATAAGCCGGGTAAGGCCAACGGGACTGAGCTCCACCTTTGCTACGGCCCACCGGGCCAGGTATTTCCCACCTCCAACACGCGCGCACGTACCACGGCGACAGTGGCACTGAAATAGCTCTACAGACCCAAAAGACAGTTACTTCCACGGGCGTCAAAAAGCGAGAACACGGTGAAACACGTGTGAACCAGGGTGAGGTGCCTCCAAATTTTGGCTCTCGACCTAGGCTTTTTTGGCATTTTCTCCCCTTTGCCAGCGTGGGCCTACGTAAGTGTTACCAATATTTATGTTGGTTCCCTGCTTCATTAGCACTCTAATAGACAGCTATCATAATCCGGCTTCGTCTCCCTTCTCCTCCCCCCTCCCCCTCCAGTCAGCATCAAGTCGGAGACCGCTCCCCAGTGAAAATCGTGGTGACACCCTTAAAGGGAATGTGGCACCTTCATAACGTGATTTCAACTGAGATAGCCAAGTTGTAAAGCAAGTCGGAAAACCCGGTACTCCATATATCATTTGTCTTGGAACTCGATATTTCCGTAGAAAAAAACTAAAACCTACCTGACACCAGCCCCCTCATCAGCCCCTCGCCGGGCAGCCATTGTTGTGAGCTGCTGGTGTAACAACATTTGCTGACGTCACGATGAGCATCAGCCAATCGAAGCCCTTGAAGCGTTTCAAGTATGGTAGTGGTTGCCAGATCATGACATCATCCACAGGCAGATATTTATTTATTTTCCTAGAGGAGTATTTTTAGAAAGAAAATATTGAGCTTGTTCAACATTTTTAGAGAAATCATGAGTGTTTTCATTATTTTTGGCTAAAAGTACGCCTAATTTCACTAAATGCCAGGATTCGACCAAGGTGCCACATTCCCTTTAATAATTGCCACCTCCAACACGTACGCATGTGCCCCAGCACCAGCGGCACTGAAATAGCCCAGCGAACCCTAACGGGGCCTGCATGTACCCACAGTCCGGTATCCACAGGGCTGTTCACGCCGGAGTACCCGCGCCCCTATCCCACGCCACTGCAGGGCGCAGCACCACTACAAACCCCTCTCAGCAGTCACCTGCTAAAAACTCTCATCCGCAGGAGACAGGCTCTAATGAAGCTCTCAGTCATTTGGACGTCAATACTAATCCGGAGCTGGCGGCGGGTGCGGAGTGGAACCGCTGCGAGTTTTACATTCAGCGGCTGCAAAGCTCAGTTTGGGATCTCATTTTTAACGATGGTGGCACCCCCTGAAATGTGATTGCGACTGAAGTCTGAGCTGGAGATTAAGGCAGCGGGGGAGAGCTGGTGACGGTGAGATGCGCTCGGCAGAGTTCGCCTGCCGTGGAGAGCCGTGAGGCCGTGCGGGGTGGACGGCGCGACTGAGGTAGGGCTGGCAACATAGATGAAGCTGCAGCGAACCTTGGGGTTGAACCAACGATACAATGACAGCTGTTGGTACGGCGTTAGCGAAAAAGATCTCTTAGGCACCACGCCGCTATCCCGCACATAGAAACAAACCATTCGGAAGAAGGAAAAAACGGCTAAAATCCTCTATACTATGGTTTTGTTTACAGAAAATTGGGCGAAATCGGCATTTGGGGAAACCAGAGCCCAGTTGACTACGTTCCCAGTTACGTCTAGGCTTGTGCCCATTTGAAGCGAGGTAGCGCCGGGCCAAAGTGACTGCCGAGACCACCAGCACGGAGCCACCGCTGGTAACGGTCACGGGCACGTCATCCCGGCCGCCTGTCACAGACACGGAGCCTGTCAGATGCCGCCGGGCCGCGGTGGCTGCCGAGATCAACAGCACGGAGCCACCGCTAGTGACGGTCACGGGCACGTCACCCCGGCCGCCTGTCACACGCCGTCGACGGCGGAGTACTGCCGTTTGGGACACCCTCAAATTGACGGGCGAGGTCACAGAAAACACAGGCGAGTCGGAAACTTACTGATACCATCGACCTCTCGGTACCATTGTCAACGAAATGTTCCAGCAGCATGTTTTATAAAGTAAATTTCTTGTTTACCTACATCTCCTGTTTAAAGCTCACAACCTCTTTCTTATCTTGACCACAAAGAGACAAGCATCCCTCTCCCGCTCTTCCGTCTAATGCAGTGACTCGTCGGGTTAGCCCCACCCGTTGCGTTTCATCCCAGGAAGAAATGCAAAGCGGGCGGCCGTAAGCAAATCAGTGTTCCCCGCTGCGGCGGCGCGGCGTTGGTGAACGAGTGAGCAGTGCCAACGACCCCGGGCCGCCGCCGCCGCCGGCGCCGACCACTGAAAGGGGTGCCGTGCCGTCCCAGACTCCTGCCTCTGCAGAGGCCTAACAACACTCTGCCAGGCTCGGCACAGCTGCAGAGAGGGGCCATCACTCGTCAGTTACCACGGAGACTCTGCAGCCGTATCTAAGAAAGTAGGTATTAGTGTGTTCTGTAGAATCTTCCGCATTGTCGCGGTTGAAAAGGTTTGTTGTTTATTTATTTGGTCATCTGTCTGCATTTTGGAATAAAACAACGCAGCCGTTTTCTTCCTGAGTTGTCCAGAGACAATTCTCTGATAATGCATCTTCTTCAAAACACTTCATGGGGCAAACAAAACGGATCCAGTTTTTTATAGGCAGCCAGCAGAGGAGATTCTTTCTTACCGGTGTGTGAGTGAGGTCGACACGGCGTCGCGTCGCTGCCGTCACGCCTGTCGTCAGCGTCGCCCCGCCACGGCAGCGCCTCCTGCGCGGGCTGCTGACCGGGGTGTAACCGTGCAACTCCCGGTACCAGGACCGGTCCATGCCCGAAAACGCCGTCGCCGACATCGCCGTCCGCGGCCCAGCACTCAGCCACGAGTCATGTACCGCCGAAGCGGCAGGATTGAACGCTCAATCCGGGTTCGTTGTCCCAGCAGTCCACGGAACTTCACCGCTTGGGTTCGTACCTCTATCAAAGGGCAGCTCACGAAACTTCGCCGCTCGAGTTCACGCCTGTATCACGCCGGAGCCAGTCAACTGGACCACACCGCGTTCAATCTCACCCTGAGTCTCACCTTTTCACGAGCCACCACGGCTCAGCACATCTCACCTCCTCTCCACCCTCCCCTGCACTGGCTGGTAGGTGTTAACACTCTTTAGACGCGGGTGTTTGGGCCGTGCTGGCCGCACTCAGTCCCTCAGCGGCATTGCTGCGCGCGTGACTGCGGCGGCGGCAGCGGCGGCGCCCCCTCGTGCCGTGCCGTCTGTCCATGGCTGCCGCCGGCTATGGACGCCGCCGAACCAGCGGGGGACAGGGGTGACCCCTGGGCGGGCCCGCGCACAGGGGGCCCGGCGCCAGCCAGGCAACGGCACCGCACCGCCCGGCAGAATGTTAATAAGAAGCCTTATTACGTGTGTGGTGGGGACAGACAGTCGGAAGGGACGCTTTACTTCGGAGCTGATTGTTCTGGCACGGAGGGGGAGCGTGTGCTGGGATCACGCATCCGTTTTGCAGAAGAAGCGATGCCTGGCGCCGGCTGGTTTAACCGAAAACAAGGCATGCTTCAGAAACTAGGGAGAGCTAGTGGGAGTCGTGATATCTGACACGAGACCAGGATTGGGACCAGGATTTCCGACAGAGAGAGAGAGAGAGAGAGAGAGAGAGAGAGAGAGAGAGAGAGAGAGAGAGAGAGAGAGAGAAAGAGAGAGAGAAAGAGAAAGAGAAAGAGAAAGAGAGAGAGAAAGAGAAAGAGAAAGAGAGAGAGAGAGAGAAAGAGAAAGAGAGAGAGAAAGAGAAAGAGAAAGAGAGAGAGAGAGAGAAAGAGAGAGAGAAAGAGAGAGAGAAAGAGAAAGAGAAAGAGAGAGAGAAAGAGAAAGAGAAAGAGAAAGAGAGAGAGAAAGAGAGAGAGAAAGAGAGAGAGAGAGAGAAAGAGAAAGAGAAAGAGAAAGAGAAAGAGAAAGAGAAAGAGAAAGAGAAAGAGAGAGAGAGAGAGAGAGAGAGAGAGAGAGAGAGAGAGAGAGAGAGAGAGAGAGAGAGAGAGAGAGAGAGAGAGAGAGAGAGAGAGAGAGAGAGAGAGCAAGTCAGCTCGAGGGACGGCGGCCTATTATGAGCTATACTGCAGTCTTTTGTGACATCCTTCAGTTTTTTTCTTTGCACTGTGAGTTACACTCGAAAAAAATCACAAGAAGATGAGTCCCATGAGAATTCCCTGCAAAACTCAGCGTGGAACAGCCACGCCCATGGACATAAGATATTGAGCAAATGTGAACCACACAATAACACCACAAATTCCACATAGAAAAACAAGAAGTGACATAAAAAGATGGACTCCCTCTCGGATCCCAAAGGTACAAGACCACTGGAATCGCACACAGGCAGAGTTTCTGTGAGTTCGTATTCTGATGCAGTGGGGTCGGGCGGTGCCGCAGTGGAGCCCCTCAGTCTGCGCGGGTCGGCGCTGCGGCCCGCGCCGCCGGCAGAGGGCGCGAGGGCCACATTCCTGCGCGGCGCCGAGCCCCTGTTTGTTTTGAGGAGGGCCGCCCACCGACCGTGGCACTCCGGCACCGCCCAATTTCCCTCTGGATACGACCAGGGCCCTGTTCACGGCAACTGCTGCCCACTGCTCACACCTGCTCGCGCCTGCGGATGAACAGACGTCGTTTTTCCTGTGACGTAACGGGGCGGTGTTCATGGGCAACAGTGCCGAAACGTCAGTGAACAGCGTCGGCTGACAGAAATGGCTACAAATGCGACGCACACCAAACGAAATGTTTGCAGTCAGTGGATATTATGGGGGGATGGTACAGGCGGGAGGTCAGATCCGGATTTTGTATTGGCTCTGGTGAGTAAATGTGGAGTCGGGTGGTATTGTAACGTGGTTTTCTGGATAGAGAAATGATGAGGAATATGTCCAGCATAGAAAACAACAATTTTCTATCATAATTTGTCACTAATACCTGTTTAAATTCGGAGGTGCTTCAGTGGCGCGCTCGAATTTGATAATATGCGATAAGTTGGGAAGCCTGGAAATTGTATTTAATGTGCCAGTAGGATAGAATGGTGATTTTTACATTCTCTGGACCTGAAGTGACAGGCCTAATCAAGATTTAGCGAACGAAATCTGTGATTTTTCATATTAGAGTCTTAAGCTTGCCATGTTGACCCCCAGCTACTTCATACCAGCTAGGGGTCAAACGTCAATTTTCTGACAAGATTATTTGCATTATTGTTTTGTCTTTCTGCACATTTCTTTTTTTGTTCTCTTCTGTTTGCAGTTTTTTGTTCTTTTCGTTGATCTGATTCGATAAGTGTCTTATTCTTGATCTCGCTGAACACCTTTTTCTGCTTGATTGCTGAGATGTGTCTCTCCTTGTTTCGTGATGTTTTGTTTTGCTTTGTATTTGGCTTCGGTTTGATTGCATTAGGCTAATAATTTCACTATCACTGATCGCATGCTCAGATGAAATGTTCTTTGAGTTGTGATAGATTCCTTTACCGCTGAAGTGCTTGTCTATATTTTCTTATGTTTGTTCCTGCTTAATTCCACTTAGGAATGGTTTTCTTAGATTAAACATACTCAACATATATGGGCCCTCTACTTATCACTTTACTTATCTATATATAGATTAACTGTGTTGATTTGTATTTGTTCCTGTCTGCTTTGTTTGCTCTTAACTTTCACTTGCTTGTGTGTTTTGACATTATATTTTCTGGTCAGTTCGTTTTGTTGTTGTATCGGTTCATCTCGTTTTTGTTATGTTCTCTCAGTCTTTCCGTTTGTTATTATGTTTTCGTTTTTCCTTTGCTTTGTTTTTTTTTGCTGTTTCTATGAGTGTTGCTTCTTTGTTGGCAGTTTATGCTTTTCTTTTTCTATCTATGTTGATTATCTGCAATAATCTAACTATGTGCTCACCTGCTTCCTTTTGTTCAATGCTGTACACCTATGTATTCCTTTTGTTGCTCTTTATTGCTTTGCCTTGCTCATGTATTCTTTTGCTGTTCTTTCCCCTTACTTCTGTTCCCTATCAGTATGTAAAATGAAATGATGATGATGATGATGTGAGCATGTTGCCATTCATTTATGTGTGGTTTATTTATTTTGACCTGTCCTTTCCATGTGATCAACTGATATTTCCTCTATTGCATGATTCTCATCAACTGGTTTCATAACATCAAGCCAATCTGGTTGTATTACAACCTGTTTTATACTTATATTAGATTCCTATTCTTGTATGCAATACACAGGTAAGCCATGATTATAATGGCTGCTTCCCTTAAACCTAAACAAAATGACTATTTAATACAATGATGAATATAAAATACAACAAAACATAAATTTTTGGGCTGAGTGCCCCTACATGTTTAATAAGCTGTGCTGAATTGAATGTTGTACTTGGATGTTGTCTGAAATTGTTATGTATTGGAATTGTGCTGTCCAGCTACATAGGCATGCACTGACCATGCTATGTCGTGGATGCCTGTGTTGGCATGGGCATTCATAGTATTTTATGTTAATAAGAGCAGTGTTGCAGTGCAAAAACGGTATCTCCAATGCATTGGTTAAGGGAGATACCCCATTTTCTCTTGTGCAGTGGGAAGGTCATGTGCCGGAAGAGGTTCTCAAGAAAGTCATCACTTTTTCAATTACTATGGTCGATGGTGGAAATTTATCTCAAATGCAAATTTGCTCCTTCTACGTCTTGATGTAACTATGTGTATGGGGAGGAGGGATGTGTATGGTGATGGTGCTGCTGTTAATTTAAATGGTTTGAAAGTTTCAGCCTCAGCATACTCAGAAGCCTGTTTAAGAATAAGTTTTCGTGCTTTGCAACAAACTGACTGCTGAAATCATGGTGCTGCCAACTTTCAAAAGGATCAGGAAATCCTTACTGTTATCACTTGGTATTTGAACCTGGGTCAGCAGTAATGAAGCTATTGTTGCATTCTTTGAAATATTCCAAACTGAGTGAGACTGGAACCTTGGATACTGTTAAGGCACCTTACTGCCTTTAAGCTCTTAAATCTGCTTCCTTTAAAAATTTAAGCTTGTTTGTTGATTGATCAGCTTTTCGTTGCTTTATATACATTGAACCATTTTGCTTACTTATTGACACCAGGGAAGCTGAATCATGAACTAAAACTAGAATGGAAACAGCTGTGAATAAAGTTAATTTCCTGTGTAAAAGACCTGAAAACAGACTATTGTTGTTTTGCACGATTTCTGTGTAGGTAATGAATTAGCTTGTCCAGTCATGTCATTAAAACACATCCTCATAGGTTTTCCTCTTGTGTTTCTACTTCCCTATTTGCTGCGAAACTTACTGATTCTTCTCCTATTTTAAACCCCACTCAGAATGAAACACATTTTAAATGAATGCCAATTGTCTGCTGTCATGTCTACCCGCCGCTTTGAATAAGCGTTAATGTTTGCTTACTCTTTCAGGAAGTCTTCGCTGCTGGCATGCTCAGGAGGCGATGGGTAACTGGCATTCGAGTTCGCAAACAAAGCCTGCAAGAAAGTTTTCGTAACTGAAGAAGAGAGCACATTCAGCCTACTATTGTCATCTGTACAATTTTGGCCGTAAACTATGAGCAATATTTCCCATGGCACATTGCCCGTTTGTTGTTCAAGCATGAGTTGTTGGTTGAAATAAATATATTAAGCTCTTATAATTTTTTCGTCTGGTCTGTTCACCCAAGTTAGCGTTTTCAGATGTATCAAAGAGACGCAGTGCACCGTAGTTCCCCAGGCCTCCATTCGGCGCTGACGTCCACAGCATCAACGATCTCGTCAAAGATAGCACCATCGGCCGGAGACGGTGTTCCGTCACTTCGTTTCATGGTTTCCATTCAATACTGCTTCAGCGAGAATAATCTCACAGAAAATAGTCGTTTGTTAACTTAACAAGCGATATATATTCAATACGTGCATACGGTGAATATTCGGCGGCAATGGATACGACATGATAAGCTAGTTCTGAAGGTACATCACTACAGCAGGGGAAAGTTTTTTACGAAGATTGATGTGCCCAAATTTGGAACCATGTTAGTGCTCCAATATTAAAAGAGAAAGTATAGAATGAAGCATGTGATCTATATATAATGAGGCATATGGCCCATGAATCTATTGGACTGCCTCGAACCAAGTTCAAGACATTAGAAAATGAAAACACAGACTTAAGGGATATTTTTAACACCGCTTTCAGGTTTCACTTGATGTGTCCCAAGAACATACCAATCCATACCTCTGCGATATTCTGCAGGAACTGGTATTTTACGCGCCCAATTATTTATTTCATAAATATCACAGGAAATAGGACACTTTTGCGATAAAATTCGATGCAGGTAACAATAACTCTTATGAGGTGTATCAGATAAGCTGAACGATTAGCGTCACAGCGTGTTGTTCAACGTACAAACTGAAGAGTATCACTTTGCATCACCCTCATGAGTTCAGCGCACTTTCCCCGACATTTTCGTAAGAGTTTCTTTGCACAACCTGAATTTTTGCGGAGACTTCGCCTTCACGGTCATTGTAGTTTCGTCCACGTTTGACCGTGAGGGAGAGGAAATAACACAAAGCCAGGTCGGATGAGAAGGGAGGTTATTGCAGCACCGCAAAATTCTTTACCGTAGACTGTTGGATGCTCAGAGAATTGAGGAGATGCGTTGCCATCAGTCGTCGATGAAGGTGCCGGCAATTGTCTTCTCACAACTCTCCCCTCTTCTTACCCAACGAACGAGACGTTTACTCGCGACAGAGCAGACATCCCCATCATACTCAGTTTGCGTCCATATACTGGGGGTAAAGGCGAACGGCGTCGAACCGACGATAACGACACCAACCCGGCACTACGCACCATCACCCCAGCTTATCTGTGTTGCGATTCGGACGACAGTCTGGGCATCACCCAGGATGGCACAGCGGGAAAGCAGCGGATTCCCCCATCCAGGGAGCCGGCTCACGCATTACCCACAATATTGCAGGGAGAGAAAGTTCATTATATAAACAAGCAGTACTGGAATACTATCACCATTAAACGGCGCAGCACGAAGCTGCGGTGGCTGATTTGGGTCTAAGAAGATGGTGATGCGGTCCGTTTCATACCTGGAGTTTGCCACGGCCGAGCACAAGTATAATATCTTGGAGCGGTAGCGAGAGCACACTCTGTCCGGAATCTTGTCACCAGCCACTCAGAAGCAGGGGCGCAGCAGCCAGAGCTTTGGTATGGGGGGGGCACACCAACTTTGAGGGGCACCCCGGGGAAAAAGGGCACTTTTTTAGCGTAACCTAAAAACTTGCTATATCTTTGTTTATATCATTTTTTGGGCATTTTTCGTTCATTGAAAATGCAAATAAATCATTGACGGAGAAGGAAAACGCGATTAAAACCAAAAAAAGGAAAAAAATCATCAAAATGTCATGGAAGTAGCCAAAACACGACTGTTTTGGATAGATTTAAGGACAAATCAGCCATCTCATGCAAGTACTTAACATCAGAGAAATCAGCGGAGCATGTGATATCTGTTACAATGTGCAGGTTAAGGCATATTGGAGTCAAAAATTCCTTTGTTATGCCCACTGGTTTTGTCGTGACTAGTGAGCCCTGGCTGAACGCGGATTAAGTTCCTTGCCTCCCACAATCGCCGTGGGACGAGGAGTGCCATAGTGTCTTTGGAAGAACACATTTTTACTGCCGGAAAAATTTGGGAGATACCTTTTGAACGCGTTTATTAAGTTCCATACTCTCAAGGATCGGTCCCAGTTAAGAGAAAATGAAAGGTGAACAGGCCGGTGGTTTGGATGGGGAGGGTGTGACAGGGCTGAAAGTTGTGAAAACTAGTTCTTCATTTAAATTAATAAGTAGAATCCTGGTTTATGGGACTGTGCTCTGAGCCCAGGGGCACATGCCTTTTTATCATTTCTTCCCAGAATCCACCAGTATAATGCGCAATTTATATAACCAGGGGTGCCTAGGCATCACAAGCCGTTTTAGAGATTCCTCATTCCTCGTTAGCTCCGTTTTACAAGGGGAATTTCCATTGTGTTCTTATTCCCCATCTATTGAAGACCAGCTCTGGGGTCCCCAAGTGTGAATCAGAGGCCTCCAGAGCAGCTTCCTCCATCCCCCAGTTGTGCCTCCAGGGACTAGACTAGCTCAGTGACCCCGCCCCGAGATGATGGGAGTTGGCCTTGTGTTCTTATTATCTGTCTATTCAGGACCACCTCAGGGGCCCCTGATGTAGATCAGGGCCACAGAGCTGATCATGCTTCACCCAGGGATCAGACTAGCTCATTGATCCCAGAGATGAGGTCCTCAGACTAGCTCAATGGGCCACAGATAGGCTCATAGGGCATTAAACCAGTTCAAGAAGCCCCAGAACAGTTTAAGGCGCCACATCACCTCAGGGGGCCTCAAGCCAACTTAAGGGGCTCTCACAAGCTCAGCGCCCAGACCAGCTCAGGATACCCTCAGAACCTAGGTCCGCTCTTGGGCCCCAGATCAGCTCTTGGCGCCCCAGATCAGTTCAGGGGCCTCAAGTCAGGTCAGGGGGCAAGATCAAGTCAGGGGCACTAAATAAGCTCAGGAATCCCTCACCAGCTCGGAGCTCAATCAGTTCAAAATCCCCAGAGCTGCTCAGGGGACACCAGATCGGCCCAGAGGGCACCAGATCAGCCTCGGGGACGAACAATCAGATCAGTGTTCCCCGATCAGCTCGGGGGCGGGTACCCGCCCCCTCGGGTTTTTCGGAGATTGTAGAAAAACGGCGGCGCGTAGCGCCGCCGTACTTGGTATTCCTTTTCCCTCATCATTTTTACAACTTTTGTGAAAATTTTAAGGTTAGGTCATCTCAGGTCAAGTCACCAGTACAGGTCAAGTGACCCGACCTCAAAAAAGTTTAAGATAGCATAAGTCGGAGCAGGGTGAACTTATCCGATTGAAACTCATATCACATAATGACCCCACCGAGTTCTCTAAAATATGTTCCGGTATTTTTTATATCGATGACCTAAGGTCAGGTACGAGCCATGACCCCTCCATTGGAAATACATGGGAAAAATGGTTTTTACGGAATAACTCAGTAACGGATGGTGATAGAGCATTTATTTTAGCTGCATTAGACTCGCCTGGGCTTTGCGGTTCTAATGATATGCATTTTATATAATTTGACCCTGACCTGACCTCAGGTCAGGTCAAATCCTTGATTTGACCTAGCAAGGTCAAATTATATATCATTCCATTTGGCTTTCTGAGAGGATTCATATAGTTCAAGTCGTTTTGCTCTAGCTTTACTTGTTCAGATGTAATGGCCGAAAAACTGAATTTACATGTTATCCCTATGACGGGCATGTTTTGACCTCTCGTTACCTTAAATGTGACCTGACAAAAAAATGGTCCAATGTTTTCGATGGAGAAGTGGATGGGCGGCTCAACGCCATTTACCGTTTTTCGCTACCTACCGTGGTTCTCGAGATCTTAGGGGGAGGGGGAGGGAGAGAGAGAGAGAGAAACATGAGGGAGAGAGAAGAGGGAGAGAGACAAGAGAAGTAAAGAGGAAAGGAGAAAGAGAAAAGGGAAGAGAGAAGAGAAATGAAGAGAGGCCAATTCTTAAAAAGACAGAAGACTGAGATTTCTTTTTACACACCTTGAACTTCAGGAATAAATATCACATCATAATATTCAGGAATACATATCACTTCCTTGCGCAAAAACTTCGCCCCCCCTCTCTCTCTCTTCCTGGCCTGACTGGGTTGCCACGCTGCACATAATTAGTGAGCTGGATGTCGAAGGCTCCACATTCTTCCTCATCATGCAGATCTTCATGATGTCCAACACGGAATCTTGAAGGACTCTTGTGTGACATCATGTTGGAATCCTTGCTGAAATCTTCAGACTGAGTAGATCCTGACAGATTCTGGCTGCAAATAAATCTACATCATAATCAAACATGCTCTATGGGACTTCTGTCAGCGTAATCAGAGTGTCAGACTAGAGCAACTTAATATAAAAAATTGTCTGTTTGCACAATTTCAGTGCAATCTTTTCATTCTTCTCGACAGTTGGGGCTGGATCATGCAGTGTAGACAAATATCTGAGGGAATGTTCAAAGACATATTTCCTAATTCAAAGTAGAAACCCCCTAAAACTTGAAGATGAGTAGAAAATGACCAGGCAGGAGACTTTCCCTGGTCTTTTCTAGGTTCCTGTTGTGTTTTCCAAAACCATTGTACCAAGCGTTCCCATCCTTGGTAATGTGTGTTTCCATTTATGGAACAAGCATTTTCGAATATGAGTCAATGTTCCCATCGTTGAGAATGTAGCCATTCATGGCAATTTTGATCATAGTTTCCCCCACTGAAGTGGGCGCATCTTCTGTTGTTTTCTTGCACTACTGTCCATTGTCTGTATGTGAAATGGAATAAGTATTTGATATTCTGTTGTGCCAGTTGATTTATTTGTCTGTATTCTTCAGATGTTTTCCACTATCTTGCCTAATTTAGAACTTGATTTATCGATTATTTTGGCTTCGGCCTGTTTTTTCATCTGTTTTCTTCATCTCTTGCGAGTTTGATTCTGTTGGTGTTCCGCTAGACACTTAACTTTATCGTGTGTTTCTCTTCATTGTTCTCGTCACAGCCATTTATATTTTAAATTTATCCTTTAAAACACACCTTAGCCACAAGAAATATACGAAATAAATAGTCCCGTGCACCTCTTACCTGTCCCATGCACACCTAATTGTAACTCAAAGCAATTAGAGACACTCCGATTACTCCAGTTTCAATGGTTATTACAATCCAAAGGTAAAATTTTGAATCGTAATTCTTCATTATTCGAGGACACCTCCGTCCAAAGCCGATGCCCGTCTGCAGCGTCTGTAATTTCCTAACCTTTGATAGTCTAAACTGCGCCAACATAGCAAGCAATTCTTCTGCGCACGCCTGCGTCTGAAATTTTCCGACCGCAGACGCGAGCAGGCGCGAGCCGAGGTATGACGTCACACACCCCCTCCCCTCTCCCCACACTGCTCGACGCTGATTGGCTGTCAGCAGCTGCGCGCAGTGGTGAGCAGGCGCGCGCAGTGGCGAGCAGTAAAATGGTGCACGTGAACAGGGCCCAGGTGAACTACTCCTCCACCAAGACTCGAGCGAAGGCTGCGAAAACATGCCATTTAAGTTTTGGAACACCCGTTTGACTCTCCAGCCTTGTATACATTTGTACCACTGGCTCTTAGCCTTCCCGGCGTGATGACCCGTTTTAAACACTCTAGGAACTGCATGATTCCAGCCGCTGCACATTATTAAACATTTGAAGAAGTGTTTATCGTTAAACAATGTCTTAGTTACAACTACTTAGACAATTCCTCTGGGGCATTGCTTCCCCAAAGAAAGGTTCGTAGATCCTAAATGGGGTTGTAATCCTCCGTTACGAAACCACTTTTGTATACGACAGAAATAAAATATGTCCTCAGGCCCGCCGTTTACCAGCCATGAATAGTCAGGGGCGGACGCAGACCCGAGTTTTGGGGTGGGGGGGGGCAAACCCAAGTCTGCCTCTCCTCCTGTGGGGGGGGGGTGGGAGCGAAAGATTTTTTGCTCTACAGACCTAGTGTAAACACCTTTTTCAGTGCTCGACAGACCTAGTATAAGCTACCTCTTCAGGGGGGGTGGGAGCGAAGATTTTTTCTCTACAGACCTAGTGTAAACACCTTTTTCCAAAAAATTCCGGCGTTTGGGGGCCAAAAGATAGTTTGCCCCCCCTCCAGCACTTGGGGGGCATGGCTGGAATGCCCCCCTGCGCCCGCCAATGTGAATAGTGACGGAGTACACAGCCACTTCCCATCCATTTCCGCCAATTAAGTTCACATTTAACCCACATCTGGTCAGCACCATCGCCGCGAGCATGTCCCCTGCAACATTTCCCTCGTACCTGCGTTACGTTCCGGGGTCCGACGGGGTCGGTAATGATAAATATAAGTAAGTCGGCCCACGACCGTAGCAGAGCACCTGACTCACACGCTGACACCCGGTGAACTACAATTACCCACGGCTGAGGCCCCAGGTGGCTACGCACCACTCACAAATTACAGCTGTAACTCAGTAAATGACTGTTCACCGGATGGCGACGGCTGGCTATAAATTAAACCAATAGGTCTGGCACGAACCATAGAGAAAAAAGATCAGACAATCTCAACCCTTGGGTGGTCATCACGGATTTTTTATTTAGTGACCGGTCTCCACTCTGCGTACCATTGGGTAAATGCGTGCTTAAAGGAAGGTCGAGCTTAAGCTTAAAACTGTACGGGTAAAGACAGGGACGTACCTAATTCCGGAAAAAGAATGAAGTGAGACTCCGACTCCAACAGTCGAACTGAGAACAACTTGGACAAAACTTATAAAAAAATCCCTTGGGGTACACCCGGTTTTAGAGGACTTTCCCCAGCGTCCAATAAAAACGACCACTTCACGCCCCCCTCCCCATTATCGACGTCCATAACGTCTTTTTCAGCAAGTTCACGGGTATTTAGTGCCAGCTGAATCTGGGCCACTGAGTTAAAGAGCATTGATTAAACGAGCAAATGTATCCATCTATCACTCTGCCTTAGCTGCAAACCAACATACAGTCAACAACTAATTCGTCCGACACATCAACTAATGATCTCCACGAGCAACAAGTGAATAAAGTTGCGGACCGCGCCACCTCGCCAACAACGACGGCGGACCACGCGAGTGCGTGCCGGTAAACGCCGGGCGACGACACCGCCTGCCTTTTTGCCCCTCTCGTCAACGGTCACGACGTACCTGCCAAACTACGGGTTAGCGGTGACCGTTCCGCCCCGGTAATGGTCGGGAGGTGCGCGCGTGACAAACTCAGACAAATGACACGGGTGAAACGGCGTGTTGTTTTCTTTGAGCAGTGGCGTAGTCAGGTGTTCGTAGAGAAGGGAGATTCGTGATGGGGATCCAAGGTATGGCGGCCAGGGGTGGTTACTGAACACACTTATCTACATAAGAAATAATAGCCAATGTGAAGGAGGACGGCATGGTCTTACCCCAGGTACGGTACTGTCGATGGCATTCAGTTATATACCGAAGTGACAAAAATTGGACTTGAGGTTTCTGGAAATCGACCAATTTTGTTATGGAATTATTTTTTCCTCGCTTAAACTCCCCACTAACGCTGCAAGCCTGGCTATAAAATAACGATGGTAGCGTAAGGAGGCCAAGTCATTAAAGCTGAACACCCCGCCGCGAGAATATCGTATTTAATAAATATCTCTAGAGTGGAAAAGGTTACACCACTCGCCGTGCTTCGGCCTCGACACTCGCCTGGCTAATGTGTATTGTTGCAGATTGCAGATACACTACTGAGGTCATATGGCGTAGTCAACACGCGCCTTCTGAGCTGAAATTGCGGAGACCAACGAACGGATTATGCAAGGAGACCCGCCGATAGCTGAGCCCGCGACACTCGCACCATTGAGCAGGGGTGCAGAATCAGTGAGCTAACTCATCCCGGTAGGGTGGCCGCGTCAAATTTGTTTACAGCCTTTTAGCAGCATATCGTATAAAACTACTATAATTGTCTCTGGTGCAATGGCCCCGACCTGCAAAAGAACACAGCACTAGGCAGAACCTTTTATCCCATCCCCTGCGTTACAGCGACAGGACGGACCCCCGCAGCGTCCGTTTTTGCGCGGGGAGGACTGAAACAAAACCCACCGGCCTTTGTACCAGGTGCTAATTAGCGATGCCAGTGTTTTGCCGGTGAGTGAACGTGTCACCCCGGCTCGGCCAAACAACACTGGTCAGACATCCTACGCCACACTGGGGTCAGGTTAAATAAGCCAGTCCAGTCTTTGACATTAAGGCTATGCCGCTGCGCGGGAACAATTTACCCAAAAAGATAAGATACTCATTTGTTTTGATTTCTCCTCCACATTACACGCTTTGGTCCCAATAAAAAGGCGGTTAATATTCATCTTTCACATTGAAAGTGGTTCTGGTGAGCATGGCCAGCTTTTCCTTAAATTGTCCATAGGCAAAACGCTCGATATCCCATTCATATTTGTAATGCTTGAAACACATTATAGACACTCGTTTCCACATGATGTTATTCTCGGGCAAAAAGATAATAATAATAACAGCGGTGCCTTTCTCGCACCAGTTGCAGGAGGGGAATGGTCTCGGAATGATCGCCAGTGGTGTTAGCATTCTGGATTGGGGATACCTGCGATCTCTCTGACTTCAGTGAGTGTATATCCGCGGCGCTGCGCGGTGACGACTGCAGCTGCGACAGCTGTGACCGAGTGCTGGGGGGGATGGTGGCGTCGGCGTGTTCAGGTCCATGCAACAGCCGGCTGCGCGGTCTCAAGCTGGGGAGAGACTAAACTCGGCCGAACTCAACAGTCATGAATGCACGCCTTCATACCGTTTCATCGGATTTGTTCCAGACATTCAGTTTCCAACATGTCGGCGACATTTCTTCCGCCTTCCGTTCCAACTGTAACGGACGACGTTGATTACGGTGTATGCAGTAAATCAACTTGCTGGGCACGATCCAAGCTCCCAGCACCGGTGTAACTGTGTGCAGTGGTCGCAGCAGCCGAGCGCATTATTTCTGAAACGTACCGGTGACAGACAGCCGCCCCATTCCGGAAAACACGAGCACTGATGGTATGTGTGTCTGCCGAAGTGGTCTCTAGCACGTACAGTCATAGTTTCCGACACGTGCTCCGTAGGTTCCAACACGTACTGCCGCAGTCTCCGACATATACCATCAAAGTCTTCGATACACCCCATAGTATCTGACACGTGCCACCGTAATCCCCGACAAGTGCCGTTGTGGTCTCAGAAACGGGCCGTCGTAGTTTTAAAAACGTGCCGCTGTAGTTTCCGACACGTATCGCCCTAGCCTCCAACGCGTATCGTTATAGTCTCCGATACGTACAGCCGTGGTCTCCGACACGTACAGCCATGGTCTCCGACACGTACACGTGGTCTCTGACACGCACGGCCGTGGTCTCTGACACGTACGAGCCCTCCCAGCTGCGGCAGAGTCATGACTGCGGGGCCGGTGAGCACTGAACAGCTGCAGTCCGGTCCGGATGGTGGAGCGTTCCGAGCCGACCGCCACGCAGCTCGGGCCGCCGGAAATGGCGGCAGAGGCGGGCACAGCGTCCCGCGCAGAACTGCCGGGCTGGATGTATTCACTCCCGATGGACCCGCTGAACACACGTTTCAACACAATGTGTGTCAAGTGTTCACACAAAACACTAGTTATTGTACATTTCAATGATGACAAAGTTAAGCGTATGCGTTTGCGCCAGATCAAGTCTTGGCAGCAGGCTTTCGCTCGCAGAACTGGAAACGAAAGTTTCGCTTCCGGTATCTTCACTCTGCCATTCCCATTATCACCTGCTATAACCATCGCTTTCAAACCGTGCGTAACAAGACAGCGCGCCATAAAGCCGCCCCAAGTCTCTTGTACTGTCAGTTTTCCCGTCGTGATTGCTGGCCAGGTGAGTTTTCTGGTCCGTCACGGGCACCTGGCCCTTCTCTCCTGTCTGCGCCGCGGGCCCGACAGGCGCCGATCGTCGGCAGCAGCTCGGCTGCGGCACCGCCACGCAGGTGTGCTGCCGGAGCTGGGATATGTTCGGCTACTGCCGCCGCGGACTGCGCGGCTCGGCGCGCACCTGGCCCGGCTTCTCTTGCGTGCTGCTCGGTCTCGGGGACGCTCCGACCCGGCCCGGCGCCGTGTGAGTGACCGGACCACGTCCGACTGGTAGCACAAACCGGCCCCCAGCACACCGCCCGACCACCACGTCCGCTCCTGCCGGGGCGGCCACTCTTCTTCACGGCTGTCTGAAGCCGTCCAGGGAACAGCAGACTCACAGGTCACTAACTGACGAATCCAACGCCGATTTTAGCTGCCTGGTCCCCACGTCAACATATAGTTATCGAATCCAACATGACCCCTGTGTCTCGCAGAATGGCGCAGTGACCTCACCAGTGGGTGATCAGCAGGCATGCAATCCTCTGCATCTGTGTCACGCCGGGGCACGCACGTGCGTGCAGACGCTTACATTGACGGGGCATATCTGTCGAATGCGGCCGTCACCCCAGCCGTAGCGATGAATTATGTATGTTCGGCACAACTGGAGCGGCGGCGGCGGCGGCGGCGGCGACCGGACGGGACAACGCGCTGGCTGCTGCTATTGTCTCACACCGGCGAGTGAGTACCCTGACCCGGAAGCCTCGGGTCAGAGCACGTCCCACCGGCGACACATTAGCATGAGTCGCCGCCGTCGCGCCGCGCCGAATCGGGCCGCGACACATGAGTGACTCGGCGCGCTGTCATCATCGCGCTCGGCCGCCGTCGCGGAGCCGGGCGTAACGGCGGCGACGCGGCCAGCTACAGCGGCGGCGGCTGAGTGCCGATGCTGATCGGCGGCGGCGACGGAGGAGGCGGCGGCGGCGGCGGCTTCAGGGCCGCCAGTGCTGTCAATGCAGCTGAAAACCCGGCTCTGTGCATCGCAGGACAGCGATCAGCAGCGCAGACAAAGGGCCTTTGTGTCAGCTTCACTATGAAGGACTGTCGATGTGTAGGACGTGACAAGCAATCCGTGCAAAATACTTTTTACATTCCGGCTTTTAGACAGTGATGCACATAATGTTCGGCGACCTCGCCACGGGAAGAGAAGCAGGGGCTTGCTTGCTTGACATTGGTATTGGGGCTTGCTCATTGACAAGAGGAGATTAGGGGATACATCTCCTATCGGGTCCCCTGTGGCATAGGTCATTTAAATACTAACGAATAGCTATGGTCCAATCTGCCCGGTCATTTTTCCAGCTCCGAAAAGAGGCAGCGCGCACTCTGATGGGCGTCACACTTTCTGGTCCGGGTAATGCTGTAATGGTTTGGAGGAGCCGCGGGTCACCGCCGCCGGCTCTGCGGCCGTGAGTCGTGACGCCGGGACCGCAAAATGTGAAACCAGCGACCGCCGCCGGACCCAGCTCCACCACCATAGGCGGATCCAGGAGCTCCAGTGACAGGGAGCATTTTGGTCAGGGGGAGTCATTTGGGTCAGTTGGGAACGTCATTGGTGCATCGGGGGCCAATTCCTAACATGTGACCTATCTGAGGGGCCTGGAGGGGATGGGGGTAGGAAGTGATGTTGCTGGGGGCATCCAGTAAGTCCTTTGGGGGTTACGTGTCCCCTTGCCCCCGCCTGTGTCCGCCCATGCTCCATCAAACCAACATGGCGGCCAGGCCGGCCACCGGTCAGGCACGTTCAGCAGCCGCACCGTACAGAACAATGGCGTAAAGTGAGAGACTGACTCATCTGATGGCCTGCCGCGAGCGACGGCCTGATCCGCTGGTCCCGATGTGGCTGAATCCTGCCACCGCGCAGACCCGAGTCTTTATCTGGAGCACGACTGGTCAGCCTTGGACAAGTGCCACCGGACAAAGACTGAGGGCACGTTCGGCTACCATCGCACGCGGTGATGATCGGTCGGCGAAGACGATGGAAAATAACGGAGTCGAGTCGCTAGACCGTCCAAATCTCGCTGTCATCCATCCACCGGTCTTTTCTGTGCCACCAGACCGCCATCATCACTGACTGAAACATCCCACCCCCACGCGGTGAATGACTATTCACAAGTGATCTTAAACGACACACCGAACGGTCGCACCACGTGATCAATGCCTGCTCACGGCTGTCCCAGCATCATACACAAAACGGCAGTTATCTTCCCATGATTGACTTCGTCAGTCATAAGCGGGTAATCGGTTCTCCATCAGCCGGTCGTTTCTCGGAAGCGAGAGCTGTCGTGAAGAGGAGGGCCAGATATGACACGTCTCGTCTGTCAACGGCCCGGCCGTGCATCCGTGGTGACGTCACCCGCCTCAATGCCCAGATAACCATACGGCGAAGCTGGGAGGCTGGCTCCCCATCACGGCCTCACAGCGCATCCTAGCCGGACAACCGGAGAACCAGCTAGGACTTCAACGATACGGTCTGCTTCCATCAGTCAAATGCAGCATTAGAAGCAGGAATCTTGAGTTTGGAGACTAAATGTCAAAACCGGCAATTTCTTAAATGATCGACCATCGACCACAGCAGTAAATCGTGAAATCACTGACAGCAGGGAAAATTACCTGATCGTGGAAACCGCAGGCTTTCGGCGTCACGCGAACGTGCTCTACCATACACCCTAGTTAAGTCGTCATTCTAGGCCAGTATATGGTACGTGCCACCGCAAACGGCAGCTCCAAGAAAAAAGAAACCCGCAGCTTCATCCATGCCAATTTTGCCTGGAATACAAGGTCCATGCCAACTTTACCTTTCCAGTTCCATGGAATGTAGCATGCAACACATCTGTGGCGGCACTCAAAAGAATACAATCTATTGTGGAGAGGCTGTATAGGGCAAAAGAGATGTAAGGCATAAATAATGACAGCCCACGGCGGAAAGCACCGTCAATTTTTGCGTTGAACTCCGACAGTCCGAGACGCCACACAGCCTCAACACATCGGTTGAGCATCCAGTCGAGAGCCCTTCAGTAGCTCAGAGACGCATGCCGTCAGGCGGCTCCACGCCGGCATTCCTGACGGTCGCGACGGCGGCGCGCAGGGGACGGACGTGAGTCACCGTTCCCCGAGCTCAGGTGCTTGACCCGCCCCGATATGAAGCAGGGACTGCCTCCGACTATGCCATCACTCTCAGGAGTGATAAGCCTCCTCACATTTTGAATGGCGCTCGACGTTCCTTTGCAGTGAGGACCGGTCGAATTTCAAGTCCTCTCGCTGGAGAGCAAAACAGCTCCGAGCACAAATACCTCCCTGGAGAGTAAACACTTCAAACCTCCCTCTCGAGAAAGGAACATTTCAGGCTTGAAATATCTTCCTGGAGAGGAGAACAATTCCCACTCCAAATTACATCCTGGCTGGACGGTAAACTGTTTGTGTTCAGAATTCAACCGAAATTCTGAAATTACCGGCCAAACACTTGCAGCCCACCTCCAGCGGTGTACACACAATGCACTTTTTAAAGCCTGCAGAAAAGGCACGCTCAATCATAAAGTCAATACAAGTGCTTAAATTCCCAAAAACTAGTTTGTCTCAATTCTCTCCTTAAAACTAGAAGCCCAAACTCGAAATTACAATATTTAACAGGCACCTCAAAAAACTTTTATGATGCCCAACTCTCCCATAATAATAATTGTTTGGGTTTAACGACGCACCAACTGCCAAAGTTATAAGAGTCCCGGCAGCTTTAGCCCCGTCAGGGATTCGGGGAATCAGATCAACCCATTCAGACGCTCCACCAGGACTTTAGCCCGAGACCGGTCACCTAGAAGACAGGAAAGCTGTTCACTAAGACACCTATCCCTTCCCCGTGACTCTTCCAAACACCTTTACGGGAGAACGAAGGTGCCATTCACAGCACGCCTCTGATCCAAAACTATTGATGGCTTGGTATTGATTGAAAATATCCCGTTACATGATATTTTGCAAATGGATGGTTGGTCGTGAAAACTAAACCGAGCCACGTCTCACAGTAGCACTGATCAAACCATTAAAACGGCAGTAAATCAAGATCATTTCTACAAAGTGTCGACTTTCAAGTTCTCCCATGATCTGATAGCCACTCAGATATGGCAGCACATTCCCTTCTCGTGGATCCACGAATGCAGACTTCCTCTCCCAAAATATACCTACTCTGATGTTACCAAGCCAGGCTAGAAAAGAATATCCACCAGAACAATCGACCAGTAACTAGTTTTACCTCCCTGATCCGTTGCTGTCCGTGCTGCAAAATGACCGTTATGATTTGTACTGCAACCATCCCTTGTGTGGCAAATTTCCCGGCCTGAAGCGAGGCACGCTGAGCCAGAACATGATTCAACAATGATGGCCACACTTTGGGCTGATTGCCGCACACTAGTTCTCATGCGGTGGCACTGAAATTTGCGGAGAACGCACACTGGGGCATGCTGGCCAATTTTCCGCAAACTTCATTACACCCCCATGGCAGATGGCCTTCAACAATACACATTTCTTGCCGTTTTTCATTGGACAATGTACCACCCCCTGAAGCACCGTTCCCGAGTACTCACCTCTGACGACCTCAGCCTCCTCCGTCGTGCTCTCCGGCATGGTGTCCCCCTGTACCACTGGCTGTTTCTCCTTGGCAGGCGACCTCGCCGCTGCAACAGACGGTAGCCGCGTTATCACCATGACCGCCGCGCCGCCACTGCCGCTGCCGCTGCCGCCACTGCCGCCGCCGCCGCCGCCGCGCCAGGTGACAGCTCACTGCGCCGCCGCCGCCGACGCGCCACTGATTGGACACCGGCGCCGCGCGCGCTCCACTTGTCCAGCGCGCTTTCCACGCGCGCCGGAAGGACGCGCGGCCGATGTCGCGCAGCCGGCCGACCCTGGGCTGACCCGGCCGCGGAACTGGCGGCCGCTGCGGTGTCGCGCGGGTCCGGGGTGGAGCGGGGGGTCGCGGCGCGGGTCACACCCTCCCAGCCCGGCCACCGGTGAAACTGCCGCCGATTATAGCCTGTCGCGTGGTCTGCAGACTCGCTCAACAGCTACCAGTGCAAGGCAATGCAGTGGCGGATCGGCACCGCAGGCTTTTGTGTGGGGGAGGGGTCTAGAAGGGGAATAAGATTCAAAATCGTGAAGAACAGCTTACTTTTATAGAAAAAATCGAGGGAAAATTGCGAGATTTGAGCGGGACAAATGCCATTTACTCATGCCCCCTCTGGAATTACCAGCGGGGAAAATACATCGATAAGGCTACAAAACAAAGAAGCATTATGTCATTTTTCAACGTAAACTCCAGTTGGAGAAATGTTCTGGGTTACTAATAATGACTAACTGGCTGTCGGATAACAGGTTTGCGTCAGTAACGGCACAGACCAGATATCAGGTGTCATCCGAGTTCGTTAGGGGACTTTGATCGCACACAAGGATTGATGGCTATCCCGTTCATTCACAGGTAGTGACAAATGGACGTGTCATTTTGCGATAACGATAAACCGGGTGTACTTACTTCATCTCTGTTTATACAACGACTTGCATTAGATTCGGCTTGGTCCTATTCAGCGTGAGAATTAGTTCTGCCGCGCGCACCAATAAACGACCTATCCGATAATCCAGTGAGAAGCAAAACTAAAAACACCTCTTTTGGCGAGAGTTACCTAACCAATAGAGTTTGGCACGCAAGCGTTTACAAGAGGTAATATTACAGAGTGTTTACAGAGCGTAACACTGGCCACCCCTCCCAGCCCACCACCCCAAGCCAGTCGACTTCTATAATATGTTAGATCTTTCATTTTCGCTTTTTTGTCCGTATTTATCCCGGAATCATACAGAGCCATCTGTGCCGCTCAAAGTACATAGGAGACACGAGAACACTGTTTTGAATGTCATAAGCCAGCCACACAGTTCCTAAATATAGGAACTGTGGCGACTCCGAACAGAACTGATGCTATCTTTACGTAAATATTTCTACTCTTGCTGTTACGAAGTCGAGAAGTATATGTTTACCGAGAATAAATACATCATAAGAACAAAATACTAGATTTAGATGGCTAGCTTGCGTGGACCATTGTGAAAACCATCTGACGGTTCGTAATTGGTTCACAAGATTGTGGGAACAGCACCCAACGGTTCTCAAGGTCTCAGCTTGTCTGAGCGAAGCGCATATTTAGCAAAATCCTTGACGAGTGTCATGGCCTCAGCTGGTACAAAACAAGCAACACGTCTGGCTAATGTCAATGCCTGCAAGGTAGACGATTGACACAGTTTCTCCACGAGGGAAAAATGGCTCACTGAACAGGGCTTTTCTCCAGCCTAACTCATGCCCATCTCAGAGCAGAGGGCCGCTGAGCATCACAAAACCCGCTCGTTGAGGAGCACCCAAGATGATTGATTGCAACAAGTTCCTGAGATGACTGAGGTGCAACTAAGGGCTGAGAGAGCGCACGATCTCTCTCTCTTTCTCTCTTTCTCTCTCTCTCTCTCTCTCTCTCTCTCTCTCTCTCTCTCTCTCTCTCTCTCTCTCTCTCTCTCTCTCTCTCTCTCTCTCTCTCTCTCTCTCTCTCTCTCTCTCTCTCTCTCTCTCTCTCTCTCTCTCTCTCTCTCTCTCTCTCTCTCTCTCTCTCTCTCTCTCTCTCTCTCTCTCTCTCTCTCTCTCTCTCTCTCTCTCTCTCTCTCTCTCTCTCTCTCTCTCTCTCTCTCTCTCTCTCTCTCTCTCTCTCTCTCTCTCTCTCTCTCTCTCTCTCTCTCTCTCTCTCTCTCTCTCTCTCTCTCTCTCTCTCTCTCTCTCTCTCTCTCTCTCTCTCTCTCTCTCTCTCTCTCTCTCTCTCTCTCTCTCTCTCTCTCTCTCTCTCTCTCTCTCTCTCTCTCTCTCTCTCTCTCTCTCTCTCTCTCTCTCTCTCTCTCTCTCTCTCTCTCTCTCTCTCTCTCTCTCTCTCTCTCTCTCTCTCTCTCTCTCTCTCTCTCTCTCTCTCTCTCTCTCTCTCTCTCTCTCTCTCTCTCTCTCTCTCTCTCTCTCTCTCTCTCTCTCTCTCTCTCTCTCTCTCTCTCTCTCTCTCTCTCTCTCTCTCTCTCTCTCTCTCTCTCTCTCTCTCTCTCTCTCTCTCTCTCTCTCTCTCTCTCTCTCTCTCTCTCTCTCTCTCTCTCAGGGTATAGACCGACCCCGATCACTCCGTTACGCACCGCGGAATCAGACGCACTGTGGACACTGGGGCTGACCAGACACTGCAGTATCGCACAATCACACCGCGCCACCATAAACCCACTGGCGGGCCAAGACTCGAAGATGAGAGGGACTAGCTGAACGCGATTCTAGAGAGCAGAGGGGAGAGATGGGCCAACATTGACTGGTTTCCATGGGAATAAAACATCATACACCACCGATCGGGGGAGGGACAGGGGTGGTACGTGGAAAAACGGGTAATAGTCATGTCTCGTCACAGCCCGCTTCATTTCGATTTTACCAAACACTTCCGGAAAATTTTCATATGCTCTTTGAGTGTTTAGCTTGTTTTCCATTTTTGAGCTAAGCGTGGGGAGGGGGCAATTTATTGTTTTAGTCTTTAGTCACCAGTGCAGTGAGCGGTTGTCGGAAATACGTGCAGTGGTGTGCAGTTGAGCAGCTATCAGGCACACGAGCAGTGTGAAGTTGAGCATTTGATGGACACACGTGCGGTGAGCATTTGAGCAGCTGTCGGACACACGCACAGTGTGCAGTTGTTGGAAACAAATGCAGTGTGCAGTTGAGCACCACTGCCACACGCGGGCAGTGGCCGTTTGAGCACCGCCGCCGCACGCGTGCAGTGTGCAGTTGAGCAGCGCCGCCGCATGTTGCCATTGCCGACAGCTGGAGGGCGTGGCCGGAGTCCCGATGGCAGCAGTGTCGACACTGACCCAACTGTCCAACACTCGCCGACCGTGCGACAGCTCCGGCGGCCTTGGCCCACCCCGCCGCCGCGCTCTCCACAAGTACACCAACTGTTGCCGATTGACTCACTCTGTGGCGAAGCCGGATGGTTCGCACAGCTCTGGTATCAGACGTAGTGAGGGGCGAGACAGGCTATATCCCCATTCTCAGGCGAGATGGTCAAGCACACGAGTCCTCCTCAGTCAAAAGAAACGCGTCCGTGCTACTGGGTGTCTAATACCCGCCTGAATAGGCGGCCATTGATGTTCTATTTCGCTTGGCTTACGCGTAGCCGTAGGAGATATCCTTCAGCGTCGCTACCTGACCTCAAATTGGCACTTGTCTGGGGCGGAAAACGGTTACCGACAACGCCCGACGCCAAAGTTATCGGTGATACGAGACTGCAGCGGAGCCCCAGCGGAGCTGGAGGAGCCGCCGCGCGGACGTGAGGAGCTCCTCGGCGCCCATGAAGGTCATGCTGTCCATGCTCATCACAGGTCTACGCTTAGGCTGCTGGTGATGTTGAGTTAACAGGCGACGACGATCAGAATTAGATGATGTTCGGAACATTGACCAACAGCTACACAATGTGTGGGACTGGACTGTACTAGTTCTGATCATAGACCCGGGAGACTTGCACTCCTCCCGAAATAAGAGGCCGTGGGTCTGCTCAGCAGCGCCCTGATTTACACAGTTCCACTGCCCTGAGCCCGAAATTCGCCCCCCAACAATGAATATTGTCACCGGCGTGTGAATATGGGCCACTCCTCGAGGATAGTGATCGTTCTCCTGGGAAAAAACACGTGACCAGTGGCGAATTCAGGACTTCATTTCGAGGAAGAGGGGTGGGGGGCTCGAGCCTCCCCTGCCATTGCCTCGGAACCGCCTCCGGCTATGTATTAATCATAGGCACACTCGACATTTTGGGGAGGCCGGGGGTTTAAGCCCCCTAGCCTCCCCCTATATACGCCACTGTATGCGACTATTTCTTTCTCGTCCTCAGTGAACGTTGCATGTGGTATCAGTACAACATGCAGCCCCAGTTCTCCGGAAGGACGGATTTACAGCCCTCTCTGAGAGACCGGCACCAGCTCTTCCTGAGCTCTAATTGGGCGCGTGACGGCAGCACGCCTACAAGTGGGCCCATCAACGACCGACAGGACCATCTATCCGTCTCACCAGCTAACAGCGGCGTAACCAGCACTGGCACTGTCAACATGGAAACATTCCATGTTGAAAAACCACTGTACCTATCATGGACAGTGCCACGGGAGGAAGGGGGCGAACTGAAATCCCACCTAAGTGACAAACTTACCACTAACACTACGGCATTGACTGGGTAGAAAAAGGTTAAAAAGCCCAGAAACCCCCGTAAATGCCAGAAGTAGCAATATTTGAACCATGCAACAGAGCGCCGTTGCTGCGTGTGGAAAGCATTGGTGTGTACAGCTACCGTGATGAGCTCTCCAAGTAAATGTATGACGCTGTTACTTTTTTAATTCTGGCTCATCGTACTGAGGGGTCGCGAGCGGCTGAAGCAGGCGCCTGAGGCTGAGGCGCCAGTCCAGTCATCGAGCCAGCGTGACGGCCACTTACGCCGCCGCCAGCTGTCGCAACACTGCGCCACTCCGACCACGGCCAGTGTTTGCCGACAGATTTCAGCGGCGTTACACGCTATCTGCAGCAGCCGCGCATATGGTGTTTGGAAATAGCGCGCAACCACCCACGTTCCCGGTGACTTGTGGTCTGAGGCCATCGTAAAACCTGAGTCACTCCGACGCGACTTGTTTGAAGAATGACAAAACATAATAATTCTCAAGAAGTCAGAACAATCTCATTCGGGAATCCCCAAGAGACGGACAGTACCAAAAACAACAAGAAATCAAACTCGAGATTGGTGAAGACGGCTGATGAACACTTCAACTTACTTCGGAAGAGAGGGGCGCATCCCCCCTACTTTCGAAGCTCATGCGCATTCCCCTTAGTACATCATCTGGTTTCGGGCCTTGCAGGGTTCTGGTAATGCTGTACTGTGCCGTACAGACAAGCAGATTTTCTATGAAGCTGGCGTGTTGCTACAACTCACCTGTGTTCTGGACATAGCCCAAACTCCCCAATGCCCTCCGCGAGGTGCCAAGCCTAGCCCGTGTTATGTGTCCTAGGTGTGGACTGAAGACTCACTCATAGGCGGATCCCGGATGGTCGATGGGGGCGGGGGCACATGGTCGGGGGCGCCATCCGGACCAGGGGGTGTCACTTTCGGACAGCAATACCTATCAGGTGGGCGCAAAATTCTATGGTGGGGGGGCTGATACTGTCATTCCGGGGTAACGAAATTTCAGTAGGGAGCGCCATCGACCTTTCAGGGAGGCGCCGTGGCCACTTCAGGAGGCGCCGAGGATTCATCGGAGGAGGGGTGGAATAACTGCCCTCCATGCCTCCCTTGGATCCGCTATGGGCTATTTGCAGCCATTCGCTTCATGGGGCCCTGGAGCAAACGGCCAAGAAAGCCATCCCGCCATTCTGCCGCCCTAGTTGGTCTGGTCAGGAAAAAGATTGCCCTCTGCCTGGAGACGGGCGACCTCCAGACAAGGGCGCAGTGTCAGGGTGTCCACCTCCAGCTTACAGACTATGCACAGGGTCGCTGGCACCCCGTGTCTTTACATTGTAGGCAGGTGTTGGGCCTGCGCCCTATCTGGCGAACGAACAGATTCCAGCTACTCCAGCGGAGGGCCCGGAGCTAGTGTAAGTCGATGGCGGCCCCTCCGGCACCAAGCGCCATGGGACTTGGGAGTCTGTCACCCATTACAGACCAGAACTATCTAGCCGGCCACTCCTGCTGCAACCTCTCCCTAATGTGCCCGTTGGCGGCCTTAGTGATCGTCCTTACGTTACTTATTTTTGACGTGGTGACAAGACGTACCCGTTTACTGAGCGTGGTGCCGCATCTCACCTGTGTCCTCGGCGTGGTGCGCGGCCCTCTCCTTCATCAGCTGGCGGTGGTGTGCGGCGCAGTAGAGTCGCCCCTCGTCGCTTGCATACGTGTCCACCCTGGAACGGGACAGTAAAGGTAGGGAGGTCTGAACGGCAGATCACGGCTGGACGTCAAGTGGTCACTGCTCTCATATTACGCACACGCTTAATTAAAGTACGCCCCGGCAAAAAAAACTCAGAACCAATCCAGTGCATGTCCGAAGTTGTTCCGGGAAATCCAAGCTGATCCATTGTCACACCGATATGATTAATCCAACGTTGTTCCCTATTTGATAAATACGACTAAATCAACGACGAAATAACATCAAAATAAATATCCGTATCCAAACCTACTCCAATTATCTAGTCAATCCGATGCTGTCCATTCAACAGTTCAAACTAAACCGGATATCCATTCAGAAATTCATTCATGGCGAATTCTAAATCTCAACAGCTTAAATAGCCGCGCCTTTCAAAAAGAGTTGGAACACCAAAAGGCTGTACTGATACAAAAGGCGCAGAAGCGGTAAAATGGACCTACTTCACTGCAGCGCCTTTTGGCTGTACGTAAAGGGTCAGATATGGTACTAAAAAATGGCCTGGGTTGTCGACGCGCCCTCAAACCCCTCGGAGACTACTGCAGAAATGTGAATTGAGACTAGCACGCTTCTTTCCGCATAGAACGAGTATTCTTGGCCAATCTACACGGATCATGCGGATGCAATAATCGTGGTTTAGGTATTGCTATATCCATGCCCAGAGACCATTCATAAGGTCATTGTCGGGGAGGCACTATTTACCGGCGGTAATTTGAACGGCATTGCATGAATTAAAACCTTTATCGAAATAAAACGACAAGCTGGGTAAGGCCTTCCTAGAGTTGAACATATCGCCTTCCGAGCCCACAACGCCCCCCCCACTCATGCAGTGATTCACATTAAAACGGAAGTACTGCAAGTGCATGCCTATAAGGCAAAGGGCGCAGGGATTACCCTTTCCCTTTCCAGCTGACGGGATTACCATTCTTGATAATAGATGGCGCAGGGTCAGCCATCGCGCATGGACTCACAAAACTTGTTTCTTGAGAGGGACACGGGTTTCCAATAGCACATAAACCTAGAGAATGCGTTGCCACCAGCACTAATGCTGCGCCTAAAGCGCCACCTCCACACAGAACCTCCTATTCACCCATCTTTCCCACTGCCTACCGCTGTTGCCGGGCGACTCACGTGACTTGTTTGGCGCACTCGCAGCAGCGGAAGCAGTTCTTGTGCCAAACGGCCTTCTCGGCACTGATGCGCTCCATCTGGTACACACGGCGGCCGCAGGACCTACAGTCGGCCCCGGCCGCCTCGCTCGGCTCCTGAGAACGGGGGAGAACGTCTCAGGACTGATGCATAGCGGAGGAGAATGTCTCAGTACTGACGCTTGACGGAGGAGAACGTCTCAGGACTGACGCATGACGGAGGAGAGAGAACGTCTCAAGAATGACGCATGACGGAGGAGAACATCTCAGGAATGATGCATTACGGTGGAGAACGTCTCAGGACTGATGCATTACGGTGGAGAACGTCTCAGGACTGATGCATTACGGTGGAGAACGTCTCAGGACTGATGCATTACGGAGGAGAGCGTCTCAGGACGGAGGCATTGCGGAGGAGAACGTCTCAGGACTGACGCATTACGGAGAACGTCTCAGGAATTATTTATTACGGAGGAGAGCGTCTCGGACGGATGCATTGCGGAGGAGAACGTCTATGGACTGATGCATTGCGGAGGAGAACGTCTCAGGACTGATGCATTACGGAGGAGAAGGTCTCAGAACTGACGCATTGCGGAGGAGAAGGTCTCAGGACTGATGCATTACGGAGGAGAAGGTCTCAGGACTGATGCATTGCGGAGGAGAAGGTCTCAGGACTGATGCATTACGGGGGAGAACAGGGCATGTGCTCTGATGTCAGCCTTAGATATCGAGTCACGTATAAATAACAACGGTCAGTTTCTGAACAGGGCATGGAAAGCTTAATTGACTTCATCAAAAACATGAACTAAATATTTCAGCCCTGGTCAGAAGACAGAAGTAAAAAGTTCCATCATGATACGAGTAATAGCTTCATATGCCTCGCTGCACGTAATCGGAAGCGTGGATCAAATGCTTCCATTTACATGCAGCGAAGGACAGGAGAAATGGTATTCGTCGCATCTCATTTTGAATTTCTTTCGGTGAGCCAGTATGTTCGGTATATAATATTCTGGTTCGATAGATGCTAACTTCACCCTGTCTTTTGGCAAGCAAAATCAGTATCCTAACAATCGCTCATGGCGTAAAAAGAACTGGTACGAAATTTACGAGCTCAGCCACTCATGCGTGAGCTAATTCATGCACTGCAGTGGCTGTTGGCTGCCCCATTCACCACAGATAAACTCACGGAATTGAACTTCTTCATGGCCTTGGAGCTGTCGAACGAGCGCACATGAATCCTGGTGGTGTCGGCTGGGTGGTCGTCCTTGCTGAAACTGGACCTCTGCGGAGAAAAGGGCCGTGATCGCTTCTGATGTCAAGACAGCACGGCAATTTCGTAGCTAACAATATCAAAGGTAACAGACACATCAGGGAGATCAATGTAAATAAAACAGCTTGTCTCTTGAGATTTAAACTGCAAGAGCGACAAATCTCATCTAAACAGATAGAGGTTTGGGGCTAACAGACCTAAAGTTTGTTCCATCAAAGCACCCGCCACCAAAGCACATGAAGATAAACTACTAAACGAGAGCAGAAAAAGCGCAGGATATACAGGGCCAAATGCCCACGGCCATACTGCACGCCTTTACATACATCAGTTGGATGTCAGTTAGTCACCCGACGCCTGGGTGGCTTTATAATGACCATCACCGAAAGGTTAGGGTAACGCAAACCGAAGCCACCACCACCAGGAGGAGAGTTAGAATAGGTTAGAACGGAATTATAGCAACAAATACACCATCACGCGTCGCATAGTTAAAAAAACAAGCACTGCAATTCGAATGAAACACTCGGCATCCCGGGGGAAAACATTTAATAGAAGTTACACACGAGAGGACGAGAGCTGAAGACCATTTAAACGAATCTTGTGGTTGGTAAGCAGACAGAAGTTTCCAAATGGATGAAGCAAAGACATCACCGACGTGTGAGGACCCATCAGCCATACTTCTGTCTGGAACAAGCGGAGAATCAGATAACAATGCAGCACTGCTCTGAAGTTTGAATATTGCAGGAAAACAACCCAAAACGTCACCAAGGAACAACACCAAGCCCAAACGTTTCCACACTTCACAGTTAAGCAGGCAGAAGAAACAGTGACCAAGCCCACACAGTCTGAAACAGAGAGCGGCGTGTCAGGGGACACCTCTGTGTGGGAGGCAGCCGCTGGGAGCGGGCGGGTGCCGTCGGCGGGGGTGCAGGACACACGGTCAGACAGTGCGGCGTCAGTCCGGTCGGAGTCTCACCAGCGCCGGCACGTCCACCGTCAGTCGGCTGATGTCGCGCCGGCAGGTCGGCGCCGGCTCACGCAGCTGGGTCAGGTCACAGAAGCTGGCCCGCTGCAACATCACCGACCCGGCCCTCAGAGAGGCCCCATACCCGGCCCTCAACGGGGTACCATAGCGGCCCTCAGCGGGACACCATACCCAGCCCTCAGCGGGGTACGTTATACCCGGCCCTCAGCGGTAGCGCCAGACGCCGCCAGAGCAGGGGTACCCCCTCTCCCCCAGCACTCAGCGACCACTGGCCAAGCGGTTAATGAGCGAGCGGCGGTACTAACTACACTACACTGCTCGTCTGGTCGTATAATTTTCTACAGTTCATCTGGGCCTTTGCATGAGAACTAGGTTCTCCAGCGACTCAGGTCGGTTTGCTCATGCAAACAAGGTCCCGTAATTAAGAATCCAAGCAGCCAGCTTTTTTGTGGTTTACAGGGTATGGGTCTTGCGCCATGCGATATTTGCAGCTTCAGGATGCCAAGGTCATTTAGTGATAATCTAACATCTAAGGACAAAAGCAAGCACAAAATCTCGGGAGGCTTAACAAACCAAACAAAACTCTAGAGACAGCAACGCAACTGCAAAAACAAAACAAAGCGAGACGGAAACAGAGCTGAGCAGGTCGGTTATGCACCATGCAGCCAGCGCCACCCACCAGCGCTTTGACGGAAACCCTCGAGAAAACCTCTGAGTCCTTGAGGTTGCCCGACCGGTCGGTTGGGGGCGGCCCTGCTGTGGCACGCTGCGGCTGCGAGGCCACGCGCAGGTCTCCCTCCGAGCGGTACCGGTTCTTTGTGAGGGATGAGGCTGGAGGCGCCGCAGGAGTCTCGTTCTAGAGGTGGAATTCAGCAGGGTTAGCAGGGGCAGGCGAGCCGAACGCGGCTGCAACAGCGAGCGTTGGCGCAGGCGGTATATGCAGGCCGGCTGGCACCAGCAAGCACCAGCAAGCGACATCCAGCTATCTCCGCGTGGCAACCCCAGTCCCGCCGCGAGAACAGAAGTGTCCAACGACTTTTACAGGTCCATGGGATGGCTTTTGCGTCACATGTTGAATTTACTCGCCTACGTTACAAAAAGTCACGCTACACCTCAGTTAGCACGGCGTAAATGCAGGGTCCAAAGCAGGCCACGCGAAAGCCTTTTAACTCTATAGGGCATGCAAACACATTTCGGGCTGAGCTTGCTCCAGCGGGGGTTACCGCCGACTGAGGCACCCCCTACCTGATGGACGGCGCGCGAGTGGCGCCGCGTGGCGGAAGGCGCCTGAAGCCAGGAGCGCGGTACGGGGGATGCCTGTAATCCAGGCAGGTCGCCCACACTGGTGCTCTGCAAGTCGGCGTTAGAACGCAGCTGTTAGCGGAGCAGGACGCAGCACGTGCAGTCACGCTGGCCAACAGCTCATCATGCGGCGGACTGCTTAGTTACAGCGGGAGGACCAGCGGCAGGTTATGGTAGCTGGGTCAATGCAAGCTTGAAACAAGTCGGCCGCCCGAAAATCGGAGTGGTGTCCAACTCTATAGTTAGTCTCGTCTTTCACATGTGACGTCGGCACAATATCGCACGACACTTTTCGTTATTTAACCATTCCCAATCCACTCCAGGGCATATCCCTCCAGTGGATAATGTCAACACTGAGTCCGGAAGATGGCCGACACTTGGTGCGTGGTTGTCAGTGGTCACTGCTACCAGGCGGGGGCGGGACCGCAGCTCACCAGGTCGCGGATACTGCTGCAGCGCGGCGCCGGTCGGGGCACGCCGTCCGGCCGCGTGACCTCGGGGTCACGGCCCGGGGCGTCCGTCAGTGAGGTCAGGTCACCGTAGCTGGCGCGCTGGGGGGGTCGCGCACGGTCAACTCTCACGCCACAGGGTGAGGGTGTTGGTAGTTTGGGCACATTTACAGCGGAGGCCACGGGAGGTCGGCTGTTATGCGTTATTGAGCACATGATAGATGCTTTCATAAGTTATCTCAAGCATATTAGTAGCCCCACTCAGCGATCCAGTTGCGCTGAAGGAATGCATTGCTTTAAACGTCATTCACTTTGCTTTAAACAAAATTCAGTCATCACATTGAAACGAAAACAGTCTGCAGCGTTACAAAACAAAATAGATCTCCAACCGACATGCCAACATTGGGCGACACAAGCTCATGACCCAAAGCTATGATCCGATATAACATGCCTGGTAAATGTGGCGTTTTAGAAGAAAAAAATCTTGAAACGTTCGGCTTGTTCACACCACAAGAGAATGTTGTGGTAAAGCAGGATAAATATTACAGAAAATACAAGGCACTACCAATGACAAACTTTTTGGTACAAGAGTCTTCGAAAAGGCCATGGGAAGTAGAAAACTGGAAAGGACAGTATAATGCAATCTATTAGTTCATATAGACCTTGCAATGTCATGCATTCACCATGAATTTTGAACCGAATGATACAGACGTCTCTTTTCTGTGATAAAAATTTTGCCCACGAGTAGAAACTTTTAAAAATCCAGCCAACGGCCTGTACATTTATATTATATGGCGACCAACGCACTTACTAATGCTTTAACTGAGACACCCATGCAGGCAGTCTTGAGCGAGTCCGGCTGACTGAAGGTGGCTCCATCGGATGGTGGCTCTGCTCGGGTCAGGTCCGTCCAACTGGACTGCTGGCGCCAACCGGCCAACCAACCCCACACCAAAGTCATGCCCAGCCAATGTTACACCGCACGCATGCCAGTTATTCATACAGCACGTGCACTGGGCTCTCATTTTGAGACGATGTATATGTTACCAAGCGTACTTCCAGTCATTCAGCATGGTAGTAATCAGGCTTCCAAAAGCATGTCAGTTAACGTAGAACACAATCATGCAGCACCGCACCCGGTTTAAGTCGCAGCGCGCGTGCACCGCATCATTCACAAGAATCTTAAATGAAACAGGCATCTGGCCATTAACAAATACAGCAGCAGCATACTGAGAGCCATTTGAAGGCCGGGGTGATCCCTGCGGCGCCGTAGCGACAGAGGAGCACCTCCACTGACCAGCTTGTCGATGCTAACGCCGGTCTGCACGCCCTTCTCCGGCGTCGCGGGCACAGGTGACGCCTGCGCCTGCGCCTGCTGCACGTACGCCGCCCGCATGGACGGCAGGCTGACGCCTGCCGGCACGTCTGCCTTCGCAGCAGGCGCCGCCTGACTCCGGTCCGGCAGGGAATACACCGATCGCTGAGGAAACACATATGACGATCTCTAGTAATACCGCGGACAGTGCACTGACGTTATACCGACACACGAGCCACACGGCAAACTGGAACGAAGCGATAGCGATGAAACAGCGATAGACACAACAGTGGAGATGATGGTGAATAGGCAACTAGGCTTTACTTGAAACTTAGTAAGTATATTGAAGACGTATTTATCTCTACTGATGAAAGCAGGCGAGACCAAAGAGACGCAACACATTCTCTCATTGGAAATATTACTCGGTGTCATCTCATTAAATCCATCACACTCACGCATGCATATGAACACATTGCACCATTACATGCATACGTAAAAAAGTGCAACGCAAATAATTGAAAGCTAAACACGTACACACATGCATACATCCATACAGGCATGAGGATTTTCCCTAACCGTACCAAAAGACGGCGCGACAACGCTTTATATGTGCAAAAACAAGAAACATATTATAATCCAGGAATCCCTTGATCTACAGGGGCGATTAGTCTTAACATGGCCCCAGTAAATACAAGCCGTAATACGCAACACTGACAGATCGGCTAACACTGCTGACAATGAGAACACTACGAACCTAAAAATCCTTTACTTTACTGCCACCTAGCGCGGTTGCATTCGCGCGAATCACGACCGAAAGTGAACAAGTCTCGTGAGAATGGGCCCTGAGGCACCTCATCACGAACATCAACTCTGGCTCAGACCATTGCTGTGGAGTTGCCATATGCCTCGTTTTGTTGACCTGGTGAGACATGAATGATGTGACTGTTTGCAGCGCCCTAATGATAACTTTGGGGCACCGCCCAACGTTTCCAAGTTTGCTTAGGCAAGAAGCCAATAAATAACATGGCATGCAGCATTACAGCATTTGTAGCTGTCCAAATCCACACGATTGATGCACTTCGGAAAAACTGGTCGGAGATGTGTGGGCTTGGTGATGTTTACAATGGACCTGCAAGTTTCGACGCATAAATTACGATTCCAGACGGAGATTCGCCATGCAGCTTACTCGAGAAGGACGAATTCCAAAAGAGGTAATAACAATGCCCCACCATATTGCCATTCGATTTTCGTTTAAAACCAGATAAAATAAAAAGGCCTGTATTAGACCATGATATCACTGGTGGTGTCATTGGGGGACCAGGGCTATACCTCAATCACCCAACGTTTCTCAAATTAAAAAGGAACGCCAAGTCTTCAACATTTTGGCTATTCAACCCCTCCCAGAAATCATGTGTCTGGGTCTGTCCCTATATACTTACATTCCGAATAAGAAACTATGGAAAACACTCAAATAGACTACGTACCAAGGAGGCCATGTTGACGGTGATGTGGGACATGTCCCGGGGCCGCAGTTCAGTGCCTGTCGCACAACCGCGGGGGGCCGGAACCGGGGGGCCAGTGTACGTGTTCTTCTGCCGAGCACACAAAACCTCTCCAGCCAACGCAAAAACCACCGCCAAGCTGGATCTGGCTAAAGGACGACAGCGCATTATACCGACTTTTCAGCATTGTGTGACATTGTTAGGATAGAACAGGACGGCTGGTATAAAGGCTAAGCGGCTTGAATCATTCTCGTTATCTGTGCAGAGACCATAACGGATGATTTGAGGGAATAAAAATGGTGCATGATTTCGCAACACAGTGCATATGCATCATACAGACCGCCGGATGTCACTGTAGCCAGGCCGCAACTCCATACATACAAAACACTTTAGTAGATAATAGTAAACCAATGACAACTATCAACATACCAGGTTTTTTATGGAGACGCCCGTGTCCAATTTGTTGGAAGTCCGGGGACTCGGTTTCGTTGAGTCGAAGTTCGTCAGATAGCTGGACCTCTGAAAGACGGAGCAGACTATAGCATTCCAGACTACAAGATATATATCACCACCCGCGTTCGAGAGCTGAATAGCAATTCGCGCGGGATGCTGCTTTCTCTGTAAGATGAGAGTAACGTTATCCCACTGACGAAGAGAGACAGGATTTAGTAAAGCCGACCGGACCAGGTGAAATCCCAGGACAGGGAGGCCACACATGAAAATGGTCAGAAAAACCACTAGATTAACCATGGCAGAAAAACCCGCCGGCAGCCCGGATAGCCCACTTTCTCTGGAAGCATCCCCAGTTGCTGGTTTTGATGCACACAGTTATTGCAGCGGCTGGCCGTATCTGAGCCGGCGGTTGCACATTTGACTACGCTGCACTGACGCCTCACTGCCGCAGGCTCATGTGAGAGTGAGAGAATACCCGGTAAAAGCCCAATGAGACCGATTCTCACGCGCCCTTGAGCTGGGAGCGCGCCTGTGGCCACTCCCATGAGATCGCAGACAGCTCTCGTTGGAAATCTTTCAGCTTCTCCGTCTTGGCCTTGATTTCGGCACAGCGCCGTTTTTTGCGCGTCACGTTGTTTGTTCGATAACCGACATGAACTCTTTTCCCAGGTCGTCCATAACCATTTCCAGCAATCAGGACACACATGCTCTCCTCGGTTACACGCTATCCCTGAGTATGTGGGTTAAATGCAGCCGGGTACCAGTGTTTATGCTATCGCACCTAAGTTTCCCATGCTTTCCGTGTTTTACGGCCTGTCACCTGTTTCCTTTTATCGATGTGAGCCAGAGCGCTTATCAAAAGCAACCGAACTTTGGACGGCCAGCCGTTTTTGCGAATAAGGCGGCCAAATATTGAGTCATCGATCAATTTGCACTGTACCGTTTACTCGTGTTTGGTGAGAATAAAAACTATGTTGTTTTCAAAACATTCAGCTGCATACATTCACTACCTGTCCATTCGAAGCCAGAAGCTAGAACGTTTAAAACTGCTCAATTGCGACCCCCACTACAAACCCGCGACAAATATCGTAATTAGAAAGTATGTCATGCCCCCACCGGTGGGGCTCCTGCTCCGCGGCCTCCTCCACGGCTGGCGGACGTCGCAGGCTCACCAGTTGACTGAGGTTGACGTTAGCCAGCTCGTCGTCGTGGTCGGGCTCGGAGCTCTCCGAGAGCCGGGCGCCGCTGGCCGCCGCGCCGCTGTCCTGGCTGCGGGTCAGCGAGCTGGCACCGCTGCTGCCCTCTGAGCTGATGTCCGAGTCTCCCTCCGAGTCCAGCGCCGACCGGCCGCCGCCCTGTCGGGTCAGGTCAGGTCACACACGGGAACGTCGCAGAGGCGGGCTCAGGGCTAAAAAAGGTGGGTGCTGCTTCAACGAGCATGCCAACAGCTGCGGCGTCGTAGGTAACAGGTGGTTATTGTAATGGTCAAGCTTAAAGTGATCATAAATTAAGTCATCAGTTCAACACCCGGACAGAAAATGAGTAAATTAGAATATAAACGGACGACAAATTGACAGCACTTTAAATAAGCACACAAATTCATTTCCTGCAAAAGCTGCAGCTGGTATTATACGTCTAGAGTCAGACCACACAAGAGCGCAAGCATCGTCGGAAACCACGACACGTCAGATTCCAAGCATCGCCAATCAGCTCAACTAGACGGGCAAAGAGCCTGCATCACTCCAGGCGTTTAAGCCATGCAAGCCACGACGGGCCCGGATGCTGCATCGTTATCGTTTGTGGCGGTAGCAGGGAACGCTCTGCAGCCGTGATGGACGGGTGTAAAGCCCTCTGGTGCGGACACGACCGGTCTCAATGGACGGCAACAGGGGGCGTCACTGAGTCACGTGCCGGTCCCATTCACGTAGGGGCACGGCCGCTCCAACCCCGCGCGTGGCCGGTCAGCGCGCGGCACGCACAGAGAGGTGAACACGACAACCCGGACGAAAGAGATGGGCGAGAGCACACACAGTGGACAAGAATGTTGATTAATGATAACGGCGCACTCATGCATGCAACCGAAATTAGGATGTGAGAGTAGGTGGCACTTCTGCGTTCAGTGCATCAGACTCTGACACTCAGCTAGAGTTGATACTCAACTACAATGACAGGTTGGTTGAATTCCCAGCATTACTCAGCACGTTAAACAGAGTTCGCCACTACGTTCCCCACAGCAAAAATCAGCATGCACAAATGCAAATGAATACATTTGGCAACAGCTTTGGTTGTCTTTCAAACCCAATCAAAGGCAAGGCATGCACCACTAAATCACTTCTCGCATTGCAACTATAACAAGTACCAGATTCCTTTTTACACTCAGGAGCCGGTAGCGATTGGCAGAGGTTCCATAGGTCACAAGTGCATCCCCTGTAGCAACACAAGCGCTTCCCCTGCAGCCAGTGACCCCCTGGCGTTTCCACTTACAACCTCATCTCTAGTCGGCGCTGGAGCGCCGGCCCGGCGCGACGGCGAGCTCCTCCGCGGCGTTCTCACCACCCGTCACTGCAAGCCCTCCGCTCCACAAAGAGCTGCCCAGCTCCACGGTGTTCTCCCGCCAGATAAGGCGGCAGCTCTGTCGAGCTATCAGTTATCGTACTCCTTGTTGGTATACGGAATATGGATGTGGAGATTAGTTTTTTTAGGACTAGCAGTTTTTTTTGCATCAAGTTTGCCAGATTTAGCAGATTTTCCAGGGGTCATGGTTGGTCGAATACCAACACACCGCAGCACCGAAGTCAAATGGATTCCAGGGGACTGGGAGAGCATGACTGTGGGATGGATGCCGTTTCCGCGTGTGAGTGTGAGTGAGTCACGGCTGACAGGGCTGACATGCCCTCGCGACTGGCATTCACTCGTGAACTTTAGCGCGCCGCAACTCCAGCCCAACATTTGTCGCCGCCGCATGACACCCGCTCTAACGTCCCAGCTGCTTCCTGTTCCCAGCTGTCGTGGAAACTCATTCTCACCTAATGCGCCCTCCCCATACCGGGTGTAGATCGCAAGCATTAGCTATTATGTCTGTGGAATTTCGCTGGGTTTTTTTCACTACGCTTTAGGCCACCAGTGAAACAGCAGTTTTACGGGTCGCGCGATACAGCTCGACACAGTCCACCGTGCTGGAGGCCGCTAGGCGTCAGACATTTCTGAGGGCTATCCATTGCCAGGTGGCGTCACCTGAAGCTCCTGCGTCAAATGAGGCTCCTGCATCAGTTTCCGATCCATCGCTTCACGCCGCGCCATGGCGGCACCGTTACGCACTTTTTGCCGCGCTCCCTGTCGATAACTGTCCACACAAAGCGCTCCGAGAGTGATGAATGCACGGCTGAAAGGCTCGGTGGCGGTGGCGGGGCGGCGGCGGCGACCGCGCCGCCGCCGGGTGACCCCGGGTCACCGCCACCAGACCCATCGGTGACCTCGCCCCAGCCTCGCGGCAGGGCCCGAGGTTACAGGCAATCCAGACGGCCTCGGCAGCCGCGCCGGTCACAGGGGTCACGTCACATCTGATCTGCTGTTACTCAGCAGCGGAAATGGGTCAGACGTACTTGACACCGGCGGCCGGCGGCAGCGCAACACCGGCCTGCGACACCCGCCGGCGGGCACAGCTCTCAATCGCAGTGTCTGCAGATGGCTCCAGGCTTCATCCCAGACAACTAGAGAGCGAGGCTTCATCGTAATGAATTGCGACAGGCGGCCATCCGGCTCCCATTCAGCTAATCTAGCTGGCATCCAGTTTCACTGTCAGCTCGCCCTCCCCCTACCCCCTCCCTGGTTTCACCGCTGTGGCTCTGACCGCTCACAGTGGTCCTATTAGCCGCACCAAGATTTCACGGGTCACGTGGCATACTGAATGTTACCGCTACATCAGTCACGTCTCTGCTATATCAGCAACGACACCGCTACATCACAAGCAGAACAACCATATCATCACCGACACTGTCACATCAGCAGCGACACATCACACCGTCACGGCTCCGACCGCAGCCTCTGTGACGGGTCACGCGCGTGACGTGAGGGTGACACGCCGGACTGGATGTGACCCAGTCAGGCGTTACCGTTCGATGAAACTGAACCACTGCGACCTGACCAGCCGCAAACCTGATTAATGAAGCCATGAATAGGCGGCGTCGTAACGGGGTGGGATGACCAGCGTGCTCTACTGTCGGCCCGGAATTTTCATCGTCATGGAAAGATGGATGACGCTCATTGGATTTCAGTGATGCTGCTTCCCACGCTTTAAGATGATCGTAATTTGCATTTTAAAGTGATTCTGAGCAGATTGTTCGTCGTATGTAAAAAAAATCAGTCATAACTTCCGACATGCCCCCAGTCAACAGACCCCGTCTGCGTTGTCTAGCTTTAGCATCAGCTTCAGCTTCACCGTGCGGCGTCGGCGCGGCGACCCAGTCCCGCGGCACCGTCCGGGGATGTGCGTGACGGTGCGGAGCCGTCCGGCGCCGGTCGCGGTTCCGGCCGGGACCGGGACCGGGCGCCACCGCTGCCGCCCGTCACAGATAGATCGGGCCGGGCGTGACGAGTGCGGCCGAGATTCCGGCCACGAGCGGCGCGGGTTATAACGGCCGGAGGAGCTTATTGCTGTTTGCTTTCGAGCCAACGGTCCGAGCCTATGCTTTCGAGCCTCTGGTCCTCGATTTTTGTCTCACCATGTTTGGAACGGGGAGCCCAGAGGAGATACAGCCACCATTTATCATCTACACACAACCACCGAAGTTAATGAACATCAGATGTCCGGCAGTTTTGAAGCGTGCGGCCTGTTGAATACATACTACAAAACACGGCAGCTCCGCAGCCGGCTGATCCAGGCACCCTCCCCGGGCTGATAAACAGCATCTTCCAGCGAGATCAAACTACACGGCACCGGCGCTCCGATACGTAAGTCCGCCCCTCTGTCACGTGCAGACTCTTTAAATGTTACCGAGTGGTCATTCAAAAGAATTCAAAGCCGCTACCGCCACCGGCAGCCCGCCAGAGCGTGTCGAGAAAACACTTCCGGAGTGTTCAATTTCGCTTAGAGCTCCGTGTTGAATTTGCGCATAATAAAGCATTCGAAATGACGGGCACTAAGGTCCTAATTCAAAACCTGAAGGAATCATTCCCCGTCTGGTTGTAGCAAATATATTGCTCTATATAATTTAAGTCCACCCCCTCCCCCCCAAATAAGCCATAGGTCATTCTTACCTCCTGTATTTTTTTCACAAGCTTCACATGTCAGTAACTCCAGAGATAATGAATATTTCCTGTATAAAACGAAAGATCGAAATTTATTTCCAAGCTATTTATCCTTGAACTTGAGTTTCCGGGAAAAATGGTGATCTAATCAGAAATAGCGACGGTGTGCGGCTCCCGGCTAGATCTCAAAGCACGTCTAGGTTGGGCCTGTGCTAAACTTTATTAATCTGCTGACGATGAACTCTTGTTTTGATTACGTCATAATTTGAAAGAAAAATATATGGTTTTGTTTCTGGTTATCTAGATCAGGAAAATAAAGAAGATATCTAGATTTCCATATTTGTTTTTTCATGCAAACTGCTTAGAATTTCTGAAAAGTGGAACAAACTGGACCTTTGGAAGATAGAGACTGACATCTGAACTATGCGAGTCGCTGGAGATGCAAATGAAGCCCTATGGTGACGCACATGATTCCAGAGCTGATTGAGGGCTCGCAGGCGGTGCCCAGGGCTACTGTTTCGATGCGAGGTACAGAGCTTTACTGAAACAACCTTCGAGACCCCTGAAACAGCAAAAGAGGTCGTGTGGGTACCTTGGGGCTTCACGGCGCACCGACCGCTGAGGTCGTACGGCATCCTGCTGGAAGGGTATTATGGGAATCAGAAGGACTCATGCAGAATTCCCGTCCGGGATTAGAAAACCGGGTCAGCAGCTTGGAAGCCGAGCTCGCTTGCCACCGCCACTAAATCCCTGCAAAAAAGTCCCCAAGGTGGTATATAAAGTCATCAAGAGCAGGCCGCCAGGGAATGAATCCCGTCGGCTCCAGAGATATTTAAGCAGGCCCTCATTACGGTAAAATGGGCTTCAAGCATCACGGCGCGCTATATAGGTTCAGAAGGAATTCAAAGTACTACACTGAGAACATATGTTCTGTCAGGCCTGGAGACCCAGGATCTATATCTGCGGTCTGGAAGTCCCGCTGAAGACACGCTGGAGAGTCCCGCTGGAGAGTCCCGCTGAAGGGGGAGGCCCAGCACAGATGACCAGTGCAAGGGCCACCAAAGGTGGTGAAAGTCTACAAGTCCCAACAGGAACACGAATAACGTAAATAGAAAAGCAGATGAATGAACGTCACCTACTTTGTTCAGGCCCAGCAATCAAGTTAGGTCTATGATCAACGAGGTGACAGCGCGACTGAAGCCCTATTGTAGGTGCTTCTCATCCAATAGACCGCAGCGCGAGCTTCATTTTCGCCTATGACATTGGCGCCTGCCCGCGCTGGGGACTCGTCAGTGCGGTCTGAACGGGCAGCTCTGCCGGCGGCGCCTTTGAAGGGCCGGTGGCGACCACACAGCCCACCACACCGCTCACACAGGCCAGCCGCCGCCGCAGCCCCGCCGGAGTGTGGCGGGCCGGCGCACAATACGGCACCGTTTATCATACTTCTACACACCGGGTCTGGTGGGCGGACCCGGGGAGGTCCCGGTCGGACGCACGCAGCGCGCCGGGTCGAACGGCGCCTGACCCCGCCGGCTCCGGCTCTCCGCCTCTGCTCAGCTGCCGGCTGCCTCCAGCTGAGCCGACACTCAGCAGCTCAGCTGCCGGCTGTGTCAGCTGAGCCGAAACTCAGCAGCTCAGCTGCCGGCTGTGTCAGCTGAGCCGACACTCAGCTGCTCAGCTGCCGTGGCTGGAGCTGCTACCAGCGAAAGGAACAGGAAATTCCGGGAGAGGTGCTCAGTAGTGTGGGCCGACACGTCCAGAGCGCTCACAGAGAATCTCAGAGGTGGAGGCTGACATCAGCGACGGGAGCGTTCGCTGAGCTCCAACAGCTCAGCCTTGTCCGGCCTTGTCCCCCTCCCCCGAAGCTTATCCGGCAAACAGCTGGGTCGCAGCAGTGGTCGTCAGTGGCGTTTTCGGGCGCAGACAACCAGGGTCATTTGCCGGGGTCTCAAAGTGACAGGTGGAATCTGACCCTTCAGCAATAGCAGTCCCTGAGATTGAACGCCTCAGTCACCTTTAATTCAATGGCCACTCAGGTAAGCACAACCAAACAACTTTGCCGTAGAACAGGTTATACATTCCACCACGCACTATTCCAGGTGCAGGTTGAACCTTTCGATCCACTGAAGTGTTTTGGTAGGTCATCCAGTTCGAAGTCCGTCACTATTTTGCTGCTTGAGATGGGATGCACACTCCGTAATCCGTAGTCTGAACACCCGCGGAGCGAGGCGATTGCCCTCTGTGGGGCGTCTGAGTCAGGTCGCGACAGTGATACGCAGCAACAGCGCAGATAACGCCGGCAGCCGGACAGTGAAGTCCGGCGGCGTCGGCGGCCCGTTAGCCGGGGCCGAGACCGATCGCACATGGCGATGAGACTGATCCTATTAGCGCGCGGCCCGCCGCCGGCGCCTCCGCTGCCGGTGCAGCTCGTACGCCGCCTGCCGCTGGCCGACCACGCGACTCTGCCGCCGTGGCTCACGACCGGTGTCGCGACTCCTCCGCCGTGGCTCACGGCCGTACACCGCCACTGTCGCTGATGGATGATCTCCAGCGCCCAGAGAGCAGTGTCACGTCCTTCAAATCAGGCGCTAATTGAAGAACTGCGCCGCAGTACGACGGAACCGGTCCCGGGCTGGAAACGCCGCCACACTCCAGAAATACCACTTCCCGAAGCCGGCCGGTCGCACGCACCATTCTGGCGCAGTGCGCCGCATTACATACGATTGTACTCCCCGCAGCCGGGCGCCGCGCCGGCCTATCCCATTACCCATTACCACGGTCATGTTAATAGCGGCCTGAATCGTGTACCACCCACCGATCAGCAACAAAACATGGAAGCGGGTGAGCCGGTCACAGCCGGTCCCAGTGACCTGGGTGACCGGGCCGGCTCCCCCGACCCGGCATGACCTCAGTGACCGGGTCAGTGGCGGAGGCTCGGGAGACGTCCGAGAGTGGCCTGCTTCACCAGCAGGCCAGCTGTCGATATGGGACGGCGGCGGAGAGACGGAGGCGGCCGCTCTCCTGCTGGGGTGGGCGCCGCCGCCGCGAGCCCGGGAGACGGCCACAACACGGCTGACCCAGATGTAAGCGGTGGGACGGCGGGCCCCGGCTCCCAGCGGCACAGGTGCGACGCGCGGCCGGCTCAGGGGCGCCCGTGCCCCGCCAGGGAGTACACATGGACCGGGCAGGTGGAACAAAGACGGGTGGAGAACTCCCTCCCCGCAACGAAAACGGGTGGTAATTGTGTCAATGGGTTCTACTGTGGGCTCCAGGTGATTGCCGGAGCGAGCACGCCTAGCGGCTGGGCACAAAAGCTCGGTTTGGGCCCGATTGTTTTTCTGTTTGGACCCACACGATCTTAGTCTGTAATTCGATTATTACCGGGCTCTGGCCGGGCTGTATAAAGGGGTAAGTCCGTCATACAAAATAAACAGCGAGTAACGCCAAAAATCGGTTCAGTTGAAAACGACCCTGGCCAACAATTTACCCATACGTTGGGTCTATCTACACTGGCAGATCCATGGGAAAAGGCACTTGGTCTCCCACTGAAACCATCCAATTTTCACCCGTTCTCATTAAACAAATAAGGTCTTCGGCGATGCCTGGCCTTGATGCACGTCTCCTAACCCACTGGTCTATCTGCATTTACCAATCCCCATGTACACGAAAATTTAGTCTAATGGACCTCATACCTAAAAAGGAATTTTCAAAATAGTCTATAATTTCAGCTTTAGGTTGTAATATGCACTTATCCACGCTTGAAAGTCCCAATGGCTTCTACAGAGAGCAGGGCCAAAGAAAGCAGAAGGCGGCAGTGTGCCGTTATCATGGGCCCGTTGCCTCCTCAAAAGTCCGATCTCGCCATTCCAGTCACGCCTGCAGGCTTATCATTTGCTTGGCCGCCGAGCTGATCCCGTGCAATAGTAAACAACGTTACAGAGTGAGCAGGAGGGTTAACCGGGCTGGCTCAGGCCAGGGTGCTGGACGGTGTCGCAGAGAGACGTTGGTCGCGGGAAGCGCCATGACGAGCACCCGGTTTTAGCCGGGCGGTCCACATGGACGCAGCCTAGTCACTGCCAATAACAAGACCGGCCCAGTAACACAATGCCCCATGTAGGACGCGGCCGGTATTCTTCGCTCCCAAAAGCCAAAGAGAAGCATCCGTATTGGAGCCACTAGCCACCTGTCCATGACAGAGACACACCTGATGAAAGCGCTCGCACTGATCCACCTCGGCAGCGGAACATCCGAGCGTGTCCGACTGTACCATGCGGAGAGACAACCAGCCCAAGCTCAAAAGCTCTCACATTAACTGACGTCGCGTGCCGGCACGCGATCGCCGCCCCAGGCTATCACGGCGGCGGAAGGGGCGTCAACCGCGCCCGCTGCGTCCCGGGGCGCGTTCTCAGCACGTAAAGAGCGCGTGGGAAAGCGGCACGCGCTGGTGACTTGCAACGGCACCCGCGCCGCCGCAGGGCAAATGGTCCCAATTTGAGGGTGAGCGCCGATGTTGAAACAGAACGGTTTTGTGGCGCCGTGTCCATGAAGTGCAACAATTAAACATGGTAATTTCGTTTGCGATGGTTTACGATCTGAGAAGGTCGGGATCCAGCAAGATTTGGATCTACCAGGGGCGGATTTAGAAATTGTTCACAGAGCGGGAGGACAAACCGTCGGGAGCGCTAATGGTGGAAGACTAGGGCGCCTAACGGTAGTGACAGATCTAGGATATCAGTAAAGGGGAAGAGAGTGCAAGCCTAAGGGAGGGGGCGGCCTTTATCGCCAGGGAGGTGGGCACCTTTGTGCATTCCGAGGGACATCCTACCAGCACAATTTTTCACGTCTTTTAAGGGGTGGGTATCTTAAGCCTTCACAAGAAGTAGCGGAGCAAATTTGGGCTAAGGGGCGCCAGGGTCCGAAGAGGGACGGCAAATCGTCGAATAGAAGCACGCAGCAGGCATTGGGCAGGGGGCCAACAATGAAAGACGTGATAAAACAGTGTTTCTGCCAGGATTATGTTTTAAAACCAGTCTTAGGGTTCCAATACCTCACATTTCTCACATTTTCAGGTCGCGTTCGGCGCCGGATATGGGCGCCCGATGTCGACAGAGGTCGGCTTGACGGACCTAACGGGGTTACCAGCCCCTTCGTCCCACCGCCCTTGGGTCCGTCCCCGCTTTATGGTGGCCTAGGCATTTATGGATGGCCTTGGCTTTATGGGTTGGGACAGCCTACAAGCAGAGAACATCCCCTGCGGAAGGGTGAGCAGCACGATGTTGAGCGTAGTACATTGTTTGACAAAGCGGCTGGATTATAAGCAGTGGTAGGCAAGATACTTTTACTTACAGTGGTAGGCACTGGCGGAGAAACTGGGGGGGGGCACCGGGACACGGTACCCCCTAAATCAGAAATTTTAACACCAACCCTATGATGTTGATTGGAAATAAACGGGTTGTAAACCTGTGGTGCCCCCTCCCTAAATTCGGGGGCGGTGTGGAGTGGTCGCGTAGCTGGCTTCCATTCATCGACCCGGGTTCAAGGCCCGGCGGCTTCCTGAACAAGGAGCAAGCTGGCTCCCGAGAAACCCTTCCAACAGGGAAATAGTTGGCGACGCCATATGACCCTGGCAGTTGGTGCGTCGATAAGCCCCAAAAATCATTATTACTCCCTAAATTCGGACGTTCCGCCGTCACTGATGGTAGGAAACGTCCGATAAAAATAAATAAATAGGGAAGACGTACCCTTGGAAATGGAAAGCATGGTTTCAGAGAGCGGTGTTTGGAGCTTACGAAGGGTCTTCTCGAAGCTGAGTTTGAGCGATTCTTTAAGGTTGGGTGTTTCACAGGTCGTATCGAAAAGGAACGAACCAAGTCTAGCCAGCGCGGTATGCCACTGCGCCAGAAGGGCGGTCAATTAGTAAACGGTGGTCTGCCGCTGATAAAGACAATGGCCTAAAACGGAAAACGCCCAAGACGGAGCGCATGTGCCTATACTATCATCTGAAGTTAGCTTTAGGTCGCCTGTACTGCACGGTTTGGGCACTTTACGAGCGTTTGGCCGTCCCTGTGATGTCCCTGACATGCACAGAGGGACGCCTCCGTGAACCTAAGGGTGGGCGCCCACCCATTCGCCTCCCCTGGATCCCGTCCCTGGTCCACCGAGCTAACAGGCTGGGGTGCCAATGGGCTAAATCCCAACATGTTCTACCTAGTACGCTTATGTGTATTTGAGCGGGTACACCATATTCATGTCACAAAAATATCGAGCAGTCTGATGAAAAATACGTGAGCGTGCAAGAATCCGTCAGTCAGACTCAGAGCAGCTCTAAACAAGCCGCTCAGAGACAAGCACAAGCAGCCTCCTGTACACAAGCAAAGCCACGGTAAGATAGCCATGCGCCGTCAGTACAGCCCAGCCACGTGCAGACGACGTCGGTCTGACCTGGTGCGAGACGATGGCCCTAGAGCGGCGGCGTGTGACCTCCCGCACTCGCTTGGTGGCCAGCGGCAGGTAGCCGTCGGGCTGCTCGGCCGGACTGAGCGGCCTCAGCCAGTCGGCATGGTCGCCGTCCTGGTCTCCAGCACCAGAGCCCTCCGACATCACTGACGACGCAGCCGGAGACACTGCAGCCTCACTGCCGTAGCCCAGGCCGTCCGGCGACAGGTCGGCCGCGATCGCTCGCATGGCGTTCTTCACCAGAGTCGGCGACAACAGGCCACCGTTGCAAGCCATTGCCGCGGGCGCAGTATCGACGTAGCACGTGTCGAGGTCACGGGGTCACGCACCGCAGCCGGCGGCCGTCCGCTGCAGGTCGGGGGTCACTCGCTCACATCACTGGCCGACACACCACTCCATGGCCAGCGCGTGCCACACGGCGCACTCCAGGACGGGGTGTCGACGCCGTATGATCTGAGCCGAGAGGCGCGCCGCCACCGCCGGCCGAGAACGACGCGCCCCTGGCGGCGGCGCCACGAACTGAGCAGGGCGCGATGCGTGCCGCGCATAGTGCGGCAGGAATTCCAAACGATGAACGGTGCTATCTTTCCCGAACAGTTTGAGTGATCACGAGTGACCTACAATGTCAGTAATTTGTGATCCTCAGTGCATGGGATACCAAGAACGCGGGTGCTGTCAATGTGCTGTCCCCGAACTCTGACCACGATTAATCTCGCGGAAGTAACTGCGCTGAATGAGATGTAGGCATCAGTTTCACCCGCAGTTACTGAACTCAACCAGCGGATACATATTATCTGCTTACAGGGAGGCAATATCACGGTCAAAGCCGCACTCATATTCTGGTATTGAATTTAGCCAGAAGTGGGCATATTTATTCACAAGATACGCCATCGCCAACCTGGGTTCAATAAATCACTTCACGGGCTTAATGGTAGCTCGTGTACATAGTTCACCTTCGCCTTCGTGATATATGATAGCTGACACCTCCAAAGCGTCTCTGTGACGGCATGATTACTGATGCCAACTCCAAAGCACCATTTTGACAGCATGACGACTGATGCCACCTCTACAGCACCGTTGTAGCAGAATGATAACTGTTGTCACCTCCACAGTACCGCTGTAACAGCATGATGACCGTCAGCACCTCCACGGTACCGCAGTGACATGATGGCTGGCAGCGCCTCCCCGGCACCGCTGTGTGACGACCCGTCAGAGTCATGTAGCCGAACGACACCGCATGACAAAGCTCGGAATCGGCCCACGCTGTAGCACGTGTTAAATATCACCGCCTGAGTGAAGACCGCGCAGGCGTGGAAGTACGTATGCACAAGCGTTATGATGATTTTAATTTTGAGGACTCAAAGGCACGCCAACTGCTGAGGCCATATGACGTCAGAGGGAAAAGGGAGCAGGCTACGTTTGGGTCAAGACAGGGCGCCAAATCATATCCCAGGGAGGGCTCGAACCCGCGTCTCTCTGCTGAACATACCTGCAGAGTGCCAGTGGTTGTGCCGAACTCGCGCCAGTCGACTGCGCCACCCAAAATCCCGTGGAGGTATGTAAATATTCCCAGAGTAGGTAGGTCATTACACACGGTGCCTGTTTTCGCAAACTAAAAAATAAATAGCTTAATATGGAATGGTTCTGTCTCCTTGCTGCCGCAGGATTCATCTGCCCGGTTTCTAGAGCATCCGCACCACGGTTGAATCAATCACACGCGCCGCAGCCATTCGTACAAGCACTTATCGTGGAACGTAAACAGGGTGAAGTTTTGTGGGACGCCAGGGCGTCGACTCTCGCCGCCACCGTATGGGCTCGCGTCGGCTGAAGTGGCCGGTCAACATCGCACCGCGTCGGAGCCAGAGCGGCGCTCATTACGGCGATACGCGCCGTCTGTGGACACGGTCATAGGCGTCGCCACCGACAAAATGTGAGAGGGCAGTCAATCCCCAACCTGCTGCTGACGAGAAACTTCACACTCCAGAACCAAAAACCCATCAGATTTGGGTTCACTGTTGCCTTTCACTCTGGCTAGTTGTAAATATTTCAGATTGTTCCCCAATTTGCCTGAAATCGGGATATTTCTGGATGAAAAGTGAGAGGCCGGGCCCCTGCCTCCCACTCCGAGGTGTATGGACACAGGCTTATCTCGCAGACCCGGTCGGCGCGCGAAGGTGCAGTTCGACGGAAAGCAAACGCTTCCGCGAAGTTTCCACATCGAGAGCCCCTAAAATTGCAGCCGCAGCTTTGTTGGCGCCCGTATGGACATTTTAAGCACAGAAGCCAGAGCAGTCTTTAGCAAATATGGCTGCTAAACACGCAGACAAAGGGAGGCGAAACTATAGCTAAGCTAGACATTAATGCCAGACGAGGGACTTCGGACCTCGTAACCTCCTCCCCAGAGGGCGGGGAAGGCCCGTGCAGCAGCCGGAGGCTCCAGCACGGCGAACGTACTGATACACTGTCGCTACATGGTCTGGACAGTCGAGCTGGGGCGACTCCACAGGGAACAGCTATCTGGGCAAAATCACACTGGGGAGCAGAGGTATAGCCAGAGGCCAAAATCAAACTCATTTAGAGACATTTACCATGCTTAGAAAGACGGCTTCAGTAGGCCGATCCAGGAGATGAAGGAGACATATGCCTCCCTTCTCCAGATCAAGTATCGGTGATCCAGCACAGCTCATCAACGCTACTTTGAAACTTTGCTTGCCCCTCAATGCAATTAACATAAGTGCCCCTTAAAACTGTGCATCCCATCACCCCCTTCCAGGTTGCAGATAATTATCTGGGAGATTATATTCCCAGGAGATTATAATCTCCCTGGCACCGTCAAAACGTGGCGTCCCTGCTACCCCGGTAGCACTGTATTTAATTATTGGACAGTAGTGGTGGGACGAAGCCACCAATTACCGTTATCCAGCCGAAACTTTAATGTAGTGAATTTATCCGATTGACAATATTGTTAACCAAATGATATGGCCGCATTAATGATTAGGTAGCGAAAGAAAGTGGATAATTATTCAGAGAAAGCTGGTGTGGTGACCTGTCCAGTGTCTAGGGCACCGACTGAAACCAGTTTTTGCTTAGTCACCCGACTAATACATCATTACGCCTCATATAACAATGCAAAGGCATGCTACGGAGCTTTCTCTCTCTCACTGCGAGAGATAAAATCAAGGATCTATGTCCGTGGACTTTCGTGGCGTTCATTTATCGCGTATCCACAGGGTCCCCATTTTCTTCTCCGTGATGGATTACATGTCACCGAGTTTGGCAGCCATGCCCATATACACTCCTTCCAGCAAATGAAATTCGCTGTTTCTGTCCCGACAGCCAATTCGCCTAGCCTGCTCACTTCTCCGACCATTCATCTTCATACAATTACGAAATACCGGGAACGCTTCTTTCAATGACCTCATAACGTCTGCGACTCGTGGTCGCTCCAACGCAGAGAAAGGCACTGGGTGACAAAAGAATTAGCCATCGTTACTTCCCCACTCCCCTCCAGTGCCATGGATGACCTCGAAAATTCGCCCGTGAAGGCAGAATCTGCGCCATCCAAAGGACAGCCCTGGAGCCAGAGTCACGCCCAGGGAGTTAACTCGGCTCGGAGCGGCATTAGTCGCCCAGAACTCGTCAACAGCACAATTAGAGCGGTAGGTGCAGACAAGCAGCGGTGGTGCGACGCGGGAGACCGCCGTCAGCACAGTGTGAATCGGCCATTAGAGCCGGCAACGCGCCGGTCCGACCGCGGGGAGCCATACTTCACGCCGGGCGCCAGCAGGTGCCTCCCACGCCCCGCCGTCGCGCGGGACACACGGCGCCGCAGGCCGGGCCGGCCGGGGCGCGCGGCCCACGCGGAGACGGCGACGCTAACCCGGTCACCAGCACCGCCGCCGCTGCCGACGCCAAGGCGGGGGTCCGACGCGCCGGGGTGATGGACCGTCGTCGGCGACGCCTGCCCGCGGCGGTGCAGGCGGCGCTGACAATTAACTAGGGCGACCGCAGAGTGGAGGCCGGCGCGCGACACATACCGGTCCGTCGCCGTCACACGTCGGTGTTGGACGGTCCCAGCCGAGCAACGTCCGAAAATCGCTCCAGCGCCGGGTGCAGAGAGGTCGTTATCGTATCCCGCGCGGGAGGTAGAAACTGCTGATGAACATCGGAAACTTTCTCTGGAGCGTGGTTTCAAAATGACTGTGAGCTTGCGGTCAATGTGAAGGAAAACACGCTTGGAAGTTGATAAACGGTACAAAATTGGACATGCGTCAATGTTTGTATACCCTGAGGGGAAAATACCTCGACGCATGGTTTTTATTGGGTGCAAACATTGCACGACATGTGAAATTTTTTATCTAGAACTAGTATTTTTTGGAAGCTCGAGCCAGGCCCAGTCAGTGCCGGGAGAGGAGACTCAGCGTGGTGTCAGACCTCAGGCGTAACTACGTTACGGAAGACTGTTATTCGCAGCACGCGACCCGACACCGTCCATCGACTCACAACACGGCAACGCTTACATACATGATGCGTTCGTTACCCGACAATGGTGGACATCAATGTTCGCGCTATTCAGACTATAGAATTCTATACTTTTGGGGGTGCGTAAGCACCCTTCAAAGTCAAAAGAGCAGGGGCGGATCTAGTCCGATGATTTGGGGGAGGGGGTAACGGGGTCGGATATCGTAAAAATATAGTGTGTTTGAAGAACAATAGACAACCGGCGTTTTCAAGGCAGCAGTGGACTTTTTTCCATTTCCCTTGGACCTGTTCGTGCAGAAAACACGATAACTTCGAAAAGCACAAGTGACTAAGGGGTCCCTTAAGATTTAATGCCACACCTGAGTCCGGCCCACCAGCACGAATCACAATAAAAGACAATGTACCTACGTACCATCGGCATCGAAAGGGAGAAAGGGGGGAGATCCCCGAATGGCCTAATAGGATGATGTCCTCGAAAGAAATGCGTCACTAGGCCAACCACTTTTACCCTTTCCTATACTTGTTAATGCGGACTTGTGCAAACGCCTTCAAAATCGTTTTAAGTAAAGGGCCCTTCCGGACAGAGCTGTCCGCAATAGCTCTATTGAATATTGGCTTCATCCCCCTCCCCAAATTGTAGCCAGTTCAGAGTTCGTCCACCGAGCAAAAAATGCGTGGTGACGCCTTTGCCCACCAACACTTCTTCCACTGACATGATGATCCATTGAGGGTGCTCTCTTTAGCCAGATTTGGTCTCGCCATATAGTTTCAGTTTTCGGGGTATAGCGTCGAAAAGCGTCAGAAATGTGAAACGCGCACAAGCATCGGTATTGCTTTGGGTTTCAACTGAAGTTTCGAGCCTCCTTTTCACCAAATTCAACATGCAGCAGTGCGGTACGTGCTTCTCTCTATTGAACATATCTTACAGGAAATGTGGCAACTTGGTCGAATCCTGGAATTTAGTGTAATTCGGGAAACTTTAAGCTTAAAATCAAGGAAGCGTCCATGATTTCTCTGAAAAATGTACAATAAGGTTAATATTTCTATTTTTAAAATGATCCTCTAGGGAAAGAAATAAATATCTGCCTGTGGATGATGTCATGATCTGGCAACCACCTTCACATCCAATAGGCTTTAAGGGCTTCGATTGGCTGATACTCACCGTAACGTCAGCATATGCCGTCACAGCAACAGCCATGACAACTGTGGCCTGCTGATAAGGGTACATGAGGGGTACATTTCAGGTAGGTTTTAGTTTTTTCTACGGATATATCGAGTTCCAAAACAAATTATATATTGAGTACTGGGTTTTCCGACTTACTTTACAACTTGCTTTCTCAGTTAAAATCACGTTATGAAGGTGCCACATTCCCTTCAAGGCAGTACTTAGGTAGCGCTCTTTACCAGTCGCCATTCTCACAACTTGTCAGACGATCATGAGTTTTCTGCCAAAAGCGCCACCCTCTTCCCTCCATTGGATGCCTTCGGGCCCTGCCCGGTTCCTCTCCAAGCAGCAGAAACATCTCCCGACGCTCCCCACTTCTGCCAACTTGGCCGCCGGCTAGCCTATGCCGCCTCCGCCGCCGTCTAGCCTGTAATTACTGCTCATGGAGCAGATAACCAAGCGGATAGAGAACAAAGTGTGGCGAGGAATTTCTAAAAACGACTTTCTAAATAAATTTCAAGGTGCACACTTTAACACACTAGCATTTCCACTGATAGATTTCCGCTGAATTTCTCGCAATGCATGTGAACGCGCCTCCACCAATCAGCGGCCACCATTCGCGCGGCAGCCGTAAGCCCGCAAGGCACAGAGGTGACAGGGGTCACGCTTGCCGACCCTGACGCCGAGTTAAAGCGCCGGTGGGGAGGGGTCGCGAGGCGGATTATACAGCCTACTTGCGTGGTGGTATGTTAATACTGCTTTATAGGTGCCTGCTGATGGACTGAGGGTGGGCGGGTGTGCGAGACATTATGCGCATTGGGCGGATATATGGGAGAAATGTTTACCGTGTTTGGTGTTAACACGCGCATTGGGACGGCGGTCTGAGCCACCTTCGCTTTGGCGAGGGGGCGGGTACCCGCCCCCTAAGATCTCGAGAACCACAGTAGGTAGCGAAAAACGGTAAACGGCTTTGGGTAGCCCATCTACTTCTCCATCGAGAATATTTGAACCATTTTTTTGTCAGGTCACATTTAAGGTCACGAGAGGCCAAAACATGCCGTAATAGGGATAACATGTAAATTAAGTTTTTCGGCCATTACATCCCAACAAGTAAAGATAGAGGAAAACAACTTGAACTATATGAATTTTCGCAGCAAGCCAAATCGAATGATATACAATTTGACCTTGCTAGGTCAAATCAAGGATTTGACCTGACCTGAGGTCAGGTCAAGGTCAAATTATATAAATTGCATATCATTAGAACCGCAAAGCCAAGGCGAGTCTAATGCAGCTAAAATAAACGCTCTATCTCTATCCGTTACTGAGTTATACAGTAAAAAAACATTTTTTCCCATGTATCCCCAATGGGGAGGTCATGCCTCGTACCTGACCTTAGGTCATCGATATCTAAAATACCGGAACATGTTTTAGAGAAGTCGGTGGGCCCATTATGTGATGAGTTTCAATCGGATAAGTTCACCCTGCTCCGACTTATACTACCTTAAACGTTTTTGAGGTCAGGTCACTTGACCTGTACTGGTGACCTGACCTGAGATGACCTAACCTTAAAATCTTCACAGAAGTTGTAAAAATGATGAGGGAAAAGGTATGCCAAGTACGGCGGCGCTACGCGCCGCCGTTTTACTACCTTCTCCGAAAAACCCGAGGGGCGGGTACCCGCCCCCCGTCAATGCGTGTGCTAATAACGGAAAAGTATGAGTCCATTAAATGAGAGCGGCATGTTAATATGCTTGACCAGCAAAATGTCTGACGTTGATCTCGAATTCCATGATTTTCAAATAAAGATAGGATAGAAGAGGAAGGAAATCAGAGGATATGAGATGAAATCAGGATGCCGTAAATTTCTTAACATTTCTACTTCTTTACTAAAAAGTTGCATAGAGCAACAATTTTTCGTGATTTACATCGTTAGACCCGGGCGATATCATGTTTCTCATCTATTTTTTATCTATCACCAGTATTACTTGTTAGGTATTGATTATTGTGTTTCTGTCATTAGAATCATTTATCAACTCTCAGTTTTCAAATGATGCCTAATTTAGTGGAACTCAAGCGGTAGGTAAGTAACGTCACAAGTTTGGTCAAGCATCGAATATGGAAAATCCCATCAAAAGAAACACATTTGTGACAGAATTCAATTTTCCAGGTCAAAATTTCCAGCAACAACTACGAATTGGTACCAGGGTGAGAAAAGTTGGGAAAAGACACTTTTTAAACGTCAATGAATGTTATCATAACCCTTTCGAAAGGTGGAGATTTATGGTTAGTAATTGGGTAAGTTCCAAATGTTTGCAACTCCCCCGGTTCCAAATGGAAGGTCAATTAGCCTCTATATATCCGAAGTTGAATTGATGAATCGCTTACGGAACTTACGCGATGGAAACACAACGCTAGCGGATTGGAAGCGAGCGGCCATAAAAACCCCCGTTGCAGAAGCGTTATAGCACCGTTATCTACCGTTTTATATATCGATTTCGTAGCGTCTTGCATCGTTCTAATGTCTGACACCGATCCAAGCTTCTTCTAAGCGCCTTTTTTAACGTTCCGTCCGATATTCAATTGCATTCTGATAGTGTCCTGAATTTTCAAATATTATTTATAGAGGTTTTTTACCTCTCCCCAGCAGCGCCGACCGTTTTTACAATTATTATCTTTAACAAGTTGCATAGTCTGCATGCAGCTGAACTGGAAAACACATTGCATTTGAAATTTTACAATTATACACTCTGGCGACCAATTCAAACAATACGTGTGGGGAGTACATATCGGAGAAAGGGGGTGGGCATAAGGCATTTTAGCTCCATTTCCACCACATTCACATCAACATGTGAAAAAGTATGACGTTGCAGAACCATAGCACCCTCTCCTAATTTTCCCAACGTCCGTGCTCTGGCAAAACGTATGATACTTTCTGAATCACGACCACCGACGCCAGGTGACGGAGAGCATCGCATTCGGTCTAATCCGACAACTTGGCCGGACGTTTACAGAATGAGGTCCGCTGAACTTCGCCACGCTTCACGTCGGTCCAGTTTGCGACAGGAATGCTCGCTCCCATCCGCGCACAGACAGGCACGTGCTGTCGTCCGCGACAGTAGTGAGGCGAGCCCGTGGTCTCTGGCCCACATCTCGTCTGGCCACCCGGGCCCATTCCTGGGGAGAAACCGCGCCCGACGCGCGGCTAACTGGCGGCAATCACGCCGCCATCGCGCCACAATCGCCGCAGCGCGCCACGAGCGTCGCGCCGCGCCATCACCGGTCACGAACCTGTAAAGAGGCACCGGCACACAGCCGGACCGCCTCAATTACCGGAGAGGTGGTTGTTTTTGTCCGACGGTGAGATGATTTAGTCTGATTGGCCGAATTTATCGGGGAAAGCACCCGGGAGAGGTGTTAGTTCTGTGTATGACCCCAGGACACGCCGTAATTCTCAGACCAGCCGTGTAAAACGCGGCCGCAGGGCAGGGCGCAGCACGGGCAGACCCGTGACATGACCCTTTCGATGGGCCACTGACCCAATTCTATCTGAACTGACCCTTCATGATACCCATTAGCACCTAATGCAAAACAAGCTAAATAGCGATTACATTTCATAGGGCTGCACCGAGGAGCATGATATAGGTTGGTAAGTTGTTGATTGACCCTTCTCTTCGAGTCCAGGATGTAAAATTAAGCATGAATATGCACAAAAAAATTATTCTTCTCAGCGCTACCTTCAGGACTAAAGGAGACGGGCCAATTAAGGGCAATGGTTCACTGCGTCCAAAGGAAGAAAACAATTAACTATGGACAAAAAAGGTCTGGAAATCAGGAAACCACAGCATTTAGTTTCCACCTGCAGGTGCTCGAAACATAAACATCGCTTCTCGTCTTACTACCTCGGGTTGACATGAGCATCGCTTGTAATTACGAATCTGGCTTCCTGTGGTGACTGGCGGCAAGTAACGTCACAAAGGCGATGCCATTTGTTAATATTAATCACGTGAGCGCTGACAGATAAAAAGGGAATCCTCTGCGGTTTGACATAGTGGAAAAGCCCTCTTTAGTTTTAAATCATTTTGAGCGTGCCAGGAATTTAATAGAGGGCTTTGTTGAAACGAAATATGTCAAAGTAGTGGTTTCTCGACACGCTCTGCAAAACTGCTCTCAGTTCAATTCCCATTATAAGAGCGGGACACTCTCTATAGCAGCTTCTCGAAATAGATAAGATATATCGATGAATCATTTCTTACAACACTCCCACACATCCGAATGAAATGCAGAGGCCAGGGACACGCGGCCATGTACTTGAATGATTCTGATAACTTGTTCTGGATCCGTTCTACACGTCGGTAACCACACCAGTTCAACGTGTTTGGTGTTCCTGCATCTGGCATCATTCGGACCTGGAATCTCAGCAATGTTCGGACCTTCTCACAGTTCCATGTTAAATAAATTTAGCTGGACTTGCGATGCATCTATTTGCATAAGATTTTCTTGTATCGACTCTAAGGTCTGAGATTCCTGCATTGCCATACTGATACATAAGCCCATTCACATTTTAAGATGACGTTTCGTAAGATGATGGACAAAGACGTAGTTTTTAGAATCCCGCTTCTCCTATCCTGCCAACACAACCTAGAAAGGAACCTGTAACGGGCTCTATTATAAGCCCATCACTCTTATCTCCGGTCTTTCAGCGACCGCGTCGAACAGCGGTCTCGACTGATAGATTAGAAAAGAGCTGTCTGTTCCAATGGCCGGCGACCGTCAGCTGGCCGCGCGGCGGCGCCACATCGGCCTCTGGGGCGTCCGGTGTCGGAGTAGGATCATGGCAGCGGCGGCTGCCTGAAGTCTCTGCAGAGGCATAGGCGAATCCAGGATTGCCGATTGGTAGGGGAGCACATGGTCGGCGGGGGGGGCACTTTTTGACCGTAAAGCATCAGGTGGGCCCACATCCTATCGTGGGTGCGCCGATACTCGCATCCTGGGGAAAGCGACATTTCAGGGGCGCCATCGACATTTGGGGGTTTTGAGGGGCGCCATCGACATTTTAGGAGGTAGCGTGATCATTTCAGGGGGCGCCGAGGGTCGATCAGTGGAATGCCCCTTGTCCCCCTGGATCCGTCTATGCGCAGAGACCCTATAGAGACGCGTCAGCACCCAGTGTCGCCCGGGGGACGGCACTCGCACGCGCGAGGCAGCCGCGTCGGCGGCCTGCTTTGGTCCTGAAGTGTCTGCGGTGCCTCCGCCGACAGGTGACAACGACGACAACGGCGATGGGTTGAGGGGGGGTCAACAATGCATAGGGGTTCCTGATGTAAAGGAAAAAGTGGGTGTGCCGAGAGAAGCCAAATCCTGACGCTTCTTTTCTATCCTTCTCTTTGATTTTTCCGAACGTAAAACAGAGGAGATGTTCAAGGACAAAGCGATCGGCTATGATATTTCTTCCTGTTCTGAATTACCCGCGGACACAAATCAGCCCCGAGCCCATTTGAATCAAGCCATTCAAGGCAGAAAAGCAGGGAATGTTGGGCGGACTACCTTCAACTACAAAAAGATATCACACTAGAGAGGTGCTCCCCATGAGTAGCAGTAAATCTAGTCCGGAGCCGCAGGCAGGAAGGGCCGCGAATCTACCATGTTGGGAAAATCACGGCCGACACCGACAGGTAGACAGAAACACTGGCGGACGCTGAGGGGGGAGGCAAGAGGCCATGGCCCCCCATAATGGCGAAATTTTAGCCAATTTAATAATAACACTATGCTTTACGATTTTCCCCGAGTTTGCCCCCAAACGGCGCTCCTGCGACCGTCCCTAGACACAAAGATCCGACTTCTGCGGTCCGGATGGCTTCGATGGCCACCGTGACTTACATGGTTTAACATGGACAGGCTTCAGACAGTATTACAGGTGCTCACAGGCGGATCCAGGGACCAAGAGAAGGCACTTTCCCTCCCCCATCGACCCATATCGCATCCCGACCCCCTTCAGGATGCGAATTTCAGGGCTTCCGCGATAGGATTTGGCACCCACCTGATAGGTTTTAAGGTCCAAGAGTGGCGCCCTATGGTCCGGATGTCCCCACTCCGATCATGTGCCCCTACCCCACAATCCTGGATCCAGTGACCCAAAATAGGTTTTGCGCTAGGGTGTCGAGTGGAAAATTCAGCTTGGAATATATGGCGAGTGAGTGGAAAATTCCCTCAAAATGTATGGTGGAGCAAAAATTTTCCAATTTGGGTACTCAAACTCTCAGAGCCCTTGTTTGAACTGAGGGATGAATATTTTTTTATTTTCTCAAAGTAAATATTTTTAAATCGTCCCCAAGCAGCATTGTTTGACCATTACCATGTGAAAATTTGGGTTTAACAGGTAAATCTTTACCAACTGAAACCCCTGATGCAGACTCCAATTATTTTTTAAGGCATTGGTGATTTGTAACGAAAAACTTTTGAGGGGCCTCTGAGACCAACCTTCGGGGAGAAAGAACTCTGGGAGCAACCAAGACTAACATTTGTGGGATGAAGACCAACTCTTGGGGGCTTCCTAGACCAACTCTTGTGCCCCTCCTCTCCTCTCCCATATGACAAGCTCTAAAAGCCTCTGAGACGAAATATCGGGGCCCCCTTAAACCAACTCTGCAGAGGAGGCCTCCGAGACCGGCAGGTGGTGAAAAATAAAGAAGGGATTTTTCATGCAATACCTAGTGCCTAAGTTTATTATCTAAGCATACACTGTATAGTTTTTCTGTTAGGGACAACGCCCCTCCTATACCTATAGTTATCGGAATTTTGGAGGCCACTCCTGACCTCAATCACTGCACCTCGCATACACTTATGCTAGGGCCCAGTAGAGCCTTGGCTTACACTTAACTAACCCAGACGAAGCTACAAACTTTTTTATCATGGCAATAAACTCTTCCAGACTCTTGCTAAAAGTTTATTTTCTTTACTTGTCAATTCCCCTGCTCCTCTTCACATATATTCTCACCTTCATATAAATATGCTGTTTTGCATGAATCTAATCGAAGCTACAGCCTTATTTCTGTTTTGTTTCTTCCTTTCGTCTTCATCAGCCAGGCGCGGCGGGTTGCGACCGTTGCGACAGCGTCAGAGCAACTACTATTTTAAATTTCTTGTCGCTTGCTGCCTGCCGGTCGCCTGAGCTACATAATTTGCATTTCACAAATTTTCTAAATTAATTTTCTAAACCCTTATAGAATAGAAAATTATACATATAAAAGCACACCAAGAGGAAGACAAACAATGTCTTGTCAATAACGAATATGCAACCTGCCTTTCAAAAGCCTAAAGATGCCGGTTTTATTTACGAGATGTAAAGACGGCGTTTTGGTAAGTCCACGCCGTAGACCAGCCATACAAAAAAGTGCCGATTTTTAAAGGGTAACTGGATGCAGTCTTGTTTCCAGAAAATGCATTTAATGAAAATGTAGAGTTTCAATATATTCAAATACAGGACAATTTCAGTTCAACTAAAATATCAGCGTTTTTATGCCTAGGGTGTCGTAGGGTGTCGTGAGTTGATTTGGGTGTCACACGGCGTGGACGCAGCAATGAAGGGCTCATACGGATAAAAATGATTTTCTTCGCAATAAATGGTCAATTTTCTATGATATGTCAAAAATATGCCGTTGGCATACAAATTTCAAGATAATTGCTTTTAACAAAAATATGACCAAAAATAGTTTTTCACTCTTCTCGGTACCAGAAATACAAAAACAATTTTTCAGGACGTAAGCCTAGAAATAATGTGCACAGATAAACTGTTTTCCAGAAATGTATCTCTCAAAGCGGTCGGTTCATTTCTTTGGCAACAAAAGGCTAGGGTGTCTAATTTTCCACTCACGAAGTTTGTGAGTGGTGGAATTTAGTGAGGTGTTCACCCACTGGAACTTTCTCGGGGGCACTGAGCGTCTTGCCCGCGCCAGAATTTCGATTCTGTTGTTCCACTGAAATCAGTGGAGATAAGGATGCCAGGTATAATTGGCCAGAAAATAGAAGTCGCCAGATTTTCTTGCAAAAAGCGAAAGAAGCGCATAAGAGCCGAGTTAATTTGGCGATCTTCTATTCGATTCTGCTCCTCTCTTTTCCAGTGGACGTTAGTAGAGGAGGCAATTGAACTGGCCCTTGTAGTAAGTATTGTTCAGTATTGTTAACTTTGCGAGTGAATTGTGTCTTTGGTAACTTTGGTAACTAGAACCATAATTGAAAAGTGAGTGGAGAATTCAGCAAAAAGAAATATATATATATATATATAAAAGTGAGTGGAAAATTCTGCTTGACTGGGTGTCGCTCTGCACCCAGCACCCCAGGTTTTGGGACACTGCCTGGATCCGCCTATGCGTGTGATTTAGCGTCCAAACAGGCATCCATACAGATCAAACAGTCTCAAAGCGTTATTGACAAACAAGGAATCGGCACATGGAGGCTTGTTTGGGCGCTCACGTCCCATCCACTGGTCGAGGCGTACCAGTGGCCGATCTGCACAAACCAGGATGTAATACACACACTTAATGCTACACAAAATTAATACAGCGTGTATCAAGTCCCGGGACGGTTCACTTTCGTATGTTGGACCAACTCTCTGATGTAGAGCTCACACATCCATTTGTCAATTTGAAGGATTGTGTCGCGTATAGTTTAGTTAGTGCCACAGGCCAGTTCCAGAGTAAATTAGCTAATTAATAAAACGCAGCTTAAAAAGCGATTCGACGCCAACGAACAGCAATACCCCCGCGGCAGCAGCCTAACTGATATTCACAAGGACAACTTCCAACCGTTTCGCGCCAATGACGCGATGTGTCCCATCCACGTAATCCAGTAAGTGTGAAAGTAAATATACATTGATCTTATCCAATTATGGGTATGGATTCGGAGACTGAGTCAAAGTCATTTGGATAGATCGCTTCTGCACGTAGTTGAGGGCAGTGCAGTCTCATAGCAACCATGTGTGTTCGGAGTGCCAACGTACGTCGCCTGACTCCAAATATCTCAATGACCCTTCGTTCGGGTTCAATGATTACGCTGTGTCTCTCCGCCACAGGTATGCTATCAGTCAGATAGAAAGTCCGCTTATTCACGATTTAACTGATTCCACACCACGAAGAAGGGTTTTCATCGTGGAACAAGTAACGTAATGTGATTTAATTCGCACAAAATAGGTAAAATCGTGCGCTTTCTTGCGACAAAACTAGCATTGATGAGCCGATCTCACTCCTCGTAAAGCCACGACGATCCTTTTCAAGCAGGCACGTGGTACAAAGGCAGGCGACGCAGCAGGTGCGGAGTGACCCAGGCTCCTTCACCAGACCCGGCTCATGACCTCACGCTTTCGCGTCGGCATAAATTTCCAGCGCCTGCCGCTGGAATGCGACAGAGAGGCTGTCCAACAAATTCTTCAGCGATTGGACTGAACTCTCGCAGAATTAATCATGGTCTCCCACCAATGTTTGTTTTTATCCAAACTTGCTGCTGAGAGAAAACCAAATACATTCAGCACGAAAAGCGAGTGTCAAAGAAACTCAGCTGCTGTACCAAAAACAAGGGTTTCCAGCGAAATCTGTGGTCTCAGCGTGGCTGTGGAGTAGAGAAAGTTCAAGCCCTCGAGCCGGCGGGTACACAAACAGCAGCGGGGCGCCGGTTGGAGAGGTGAGGTGTCTGGGCGGAGGCCGTCTGGTGGAGGGACCCCGCTGCGGCGCGCCGCCCGGGCCACGGGCCTGAGCCGGTTGCCGGGGAGGGCCGGCGATGATTGACGGATATAGGCTGGCGGCGGGAGGCAGCCGCGCCGGCAGACCAGACAACAGAGAGCAGATCTCGGATAGGCGGAACACGGGCCTCCAGGAACAGGAAGACTCCGAAGGGCATTAGTGGAGATGTAGGGAGTGACAGGCGTGGGATGGAGGAAGAGAGAGGGAAGAGAGATATTAAGAGCAGGTATAGAGTTCAGAGAAGAGAGAGAAAGCTATGAAGGAAACAGCGAGAGAAAAGATCAAGATTCAGAGGAGGATGGAGGTAGCTAAGTATGCAGACCTGATGAACAGAAATGTAGAGCGGAAAAAGAAAAAGGATCATCTATGAAACGCCCTTTTTGCGCGTCTCGCGACCTCGAATTTTCCTACATTACTAAAAAAAACAGCACTGGGCCTGCTCGAACACCAAAGTGCTCCGATGATAGTTATCACCATATTTCTAGCTATTAGCGATTGTGGACAAATGCTACAGCTGCTTTAATCCACATTTTACACTAGAACAAATGAAGCGCAATGGCGCAGCCACAGGCAGCGACAGGTGCCGCTTCCCACTCCCTCTGAAGCCCTGAGGATGACCCCGCATTCTCCTTCAAACCGCTCTCTAACCCGAGCACACAAGGTCACTGAGCAAGGCTACCGACCCCGATGAACCAACACAGTGTGAGAAAAAATAGCACAGAAACTCATTGGCCATATTGGTATGGACTCTGCGCTTAAACCTTTAAAATCTGAGTATTTTTCCACTTACCTAGACTTTCATGTAATATCACACCGAGATGAAGCTGAGCTACGGCTAACTGCTTTGGAAATCAGATGAGGCACAAGTCACAATGGATGAGCCCGGCGGCCTCCCAGCGTGGCATGGTATGAGATTCACCACTGAAACACATTCTGGGCGATGCAGCTCGTGCGCCATAGTTTAATCGCCGCCCCATGACCTCACAAGACACAAGCCCGACATTCTTGTCGGAAAAGATACAGATAAATAAGGCAGTCTTACACTGACACCCTCCAACCACTGGCGGATCCAAGACAAGTATTGCGGGGTAAACTGGACCAAAATTCTCTTCCAAGAATAAAGGCAGTCTGTTTGACGTGGATACTTTTTGTCAGCGGTGAGCTCTATAAATTTTCCGAACCTTTTGATGGCTGGAAATACGGCACGATCACCAATACCGGTATGCCCCACTCGCAGGAGACGAGTCATGGAATGGGGTGAGTGGTAAATTATTGGCCTGTTGCTCTGGCATCCTCATCTCGACATCGGGTACAATGTGAAATGTGAAAAGTGTACTCTCCGTCACTGGGAAGAAAACTGCTCCATATCGCTTTAGAGAGAATGCATGCATTAAAACAATGTTTCTCAAACGGTGTGTCATGACCCCTCACTGGGTCACGAAGCCATTCCCTGGGAGTCACCAACGATGTTCTGGAAAGTGTGTAAATAGGCATAACAAAGGTATTGGTAAACAATGCCCCCATTTCCTATACATCGATATTTACTTATAAAGGTGAGAACATGTAATCCTCCGAATGTTCCAAACGTGTCATCATGCTGCAAAGGCAGGAAACCGCTTATTTTAACGTTTTAGAAGTGGCCGTCCTCGCACTTTTAAATCCGCCACACCTCCTTTTAAATTATCTCTTTTTGACAAGTCCTAGTCATGTAATCAAGACCACAATAAAGTGCAAAAAACAATATGCTCCATGCTTCCTGAAAAGTTCGCGTAAACCCCGTCTCAATACTTAATTTCTGGAAACGAACATTTCATATGCTTCTAAACCCGCCTGGTGAACTGTAGGCCTGGAAAACAGCCTCGGTACTAAGGTTCTTGGTACGCACGATCACGTCCAGACGAAATGTGGCGCGACCCAGACGAATGAGGTGAAGCGGAGCGTGCCGCAGTGAGGAGCAAATCAATTCTATTAGAATGAAACATTTACGTAGGCTCATAAATCTAATTTTCTGTAGCTTCTACAAACATTATAGTCAAAGTACCGGTATGCAGTGAAAATTACGTTTTTTAATCAAAACTTTGTCAAATGGTAGGGATTTACCCCATGGCCCTTCTTCCAGAGAAGGGCCAGGACCGAGAAGCCGAACCGTACCAGACACCCCGATACATGAGTCGATTGGGCCGTTCCCGCGGTCGGTGCCGTACTGAGGCTGCCCATGTATCCGAGGTAATTGTCATAACAAAACGACGAAAAACATTACGGTTTCCCAGCATAATATAGCGTTACTGATTCACTATAAAAAAGGCTTGACTAGATCTCTACCGGTTCTGTCAACGTCGTTTGCTACAGCATTTGACAAGACCGGGCTCACCAGCCACGTGGTCCCACTGCACTCCCCGCCCCTTCAGCTTAATCTCGATCCAGTCAAACCGCCCGCGGGCACGTTGCCGGGTGACCTTTACCGCCTCTCGTGACCCCCCGCGCGAGTTGGCAGCCTGCGTGTGGGAAGAACCGTATGGGGGAATGTGTACGGAGTGAAGCGATTAGAAATGCGTTATTTGTATCGACCAGTTTGGCTCTAAGGGTGTGAAACTTTTGGGTAAAATAAATTGTCATCGAGTATGCAGGGTAGTCACGAGGTACTGCTAGCCAAAATTGGAAGGATATTAGCAGTGCACCCTTCATAAAAATAGCAGGGTGGAGATACGCTTAATTCAAACCTTTGGAAAAGTGCCCCTATAAGCGTTAATTCAAAGCTGCTGACTGTCAGCCCAACTGTTTCACAAGACTGCAATCTAAATGCGGGTCCAATAGGCTAAGGAGGAGCGAGTGTCCCCTGCTCGAGCGGGCATCAGCCGTCCCCATTGTAAATCCTGGAACAGTCCCTCCGACAATTACAGGTGTCTGGGATTCGATACCTGCTTGATTTTAATCAAGTAATTTTCCAGATTTAAATAAGAGTCGTGACATTCTATCTAGATTAACCAGTATCATTTTCTTCAAGACTGCATATTTAACCAAATAAATATGGTCAATACAGGCAGCGTTACCAGCTAGGATCGATGTGATTTGAATGCTACGATGTAGCCGCTTCTTTCGTGCACTCACACGTTGGACGCAGGCTATCACCGAAGGAGCAATGCCCATAGCCCAGGGGTTTAGTTTGGCCACTGGCCAGGACCGCCATTTATTTTTCCTAAATATTAAATGTCGTTTTCGAATCGTGGAAAATAGCAGTCAAAAATATTTCGTTGGCGGGAATTTCATAAAGCTTCCCCACACTCCAGCGAAACTAAACATCAGAGATCGAGTCGGCGTGAGTCCGATTCGACAGACACCAGCTGCTGCAACGAAGTGATTCATGCTCACGAATCCGCACTCAGGAATTCCCTCACGTCGAAGAAAGGTCAGACTCTCCATGCTAATGAGAAACGAAACCTCACCCACACGTTCCAGGGTCGACCTGGACTGCAGGACATTAGTGCCGGCGAAACCATACCCGCACGCGAAGACAACCGTGGGGCTTCAGAGCGGGCGTAGACCGGGCCTGACAACCTGTGGTCTGACCTTGCCATTGAGATCACCAGAGCCTCGGGTCACGCACTTGGAGGAACGATGTCAAAAAGATGGCAAGGTAGGCAATAAAGATGGTGACGACAAAGGGCCGGGCTGCAGTTCACTTTTTGTGTTTTCACTTCTTGATCCAGGAAGGGGGAGGTCCGTAAATCCCGGATCTCCACCATGGTAAAAGGACTGCATCAGAGCTAAAAATCAGAGGTATTCATTCTCATAGAACTGCCCAAAACATACGCATCTCGTTTCCAACCATAACATTTAAGTTGTATCGTCGTACTTATTAAGATTACCAGCACGCCTCGCGACTTATCGAACTGATGTCACAAATGAGGCTACTGAAAGCATTGGCGTGGGGGGATTATTATCTGCCAGGGGTTCACAACCAGGAGAAATGCCTCCACGAGTAATTACGAAGGAAATTCTTTGATGGTGAAATCGAAAGTAGTGCCGAGCAAACGTTTGTGTGTAGTCTGCTCCATGTTCTAAAAGCTATGTTCTTGTTGACATGTCATTTGTTTTTGACATGTGCCTGGTGCTATTTTGATGTCGGTTGTGGTGAAAGAAACTATTTGCGAAAAAGGGGACGGGACGGCCACTGAATCCACGTCTTCGTAGTTCATCGCAGTACTGTGCCCACTTTCTCAATGACAAATAGGCGGTATCCATAAGGATCACATGTAACGACAGAGAAATAAGTGAATGAGTGAAATGCTTTCTGAGAAACACTACAGCAATCGATATTTGTTCGCTTTTTTTACTAAGTGACCAGTTCTGATAAACCCTGTAAAAAGCTATTAACCCCAAATTGGCACCAAAAAATGAAAAGCTCGAAGGCAAGTGACACACAATATCCTTCATCAATGGGAAAGAAAACTTTTATTAACCTGACAAAGCTAGTGCAAAGTCGTAGCATCCCTATGAATTAACTGAAAAGACTCTCACAAGCTTGCTTCTCTTGCTCAAAGAAAAACCCAAGTGAATTCGAGCAAAACTATTCCCCCAAATCCTCCCCACCCGGATGGGGAATGCATCCCCATCAAAGAATAGGGGAAATTGCGAAACCTTCCCAAAACTTGTATTACAGGAGTTCTCATCGCGGCAAGGATGCCCGCTGCCCGCAGACTTCACTCCAATGGGATGCTGTGTTTTGGATCCGGGACGTCCACCTGGTGGACCGGTACTAAACTAGCAGTTCCAACACTTACAACGATAACTATAGGCCCGACCGCGGCGCCGCTGTAGTACATACTATCAGTTGCCATCGCCGTCCACGGCGCTGCCGTAGTAGACACTATCAGTTTTCAATCCCGCCGTCGGCGGCGCTGGCAACACCGTCACTGGAATATCTGAATGGAATCATCCATAAAAGAGCAAGTTACACTGAAACCCACTCAAGCTTATCTAAGCGTTTCTCTACAAATGACCAGTATAACTCCACAGTTTAGGTTCGGCTCGGTACTGTTTTCTGTCTCGCCGTTCTTCGGTACAATGAAGCCTCGGCGCCGGTTCTACTTCGGCTAGCTGGCCAATACTAATGCGGCACGGAAATCGGAAGATGACTTTACGGGTACCTAAATTATTATTTCCGTTAAATTTATATGTTCTCCGAAAAATTGGAGCTCAGGCAGCTTGAATATGCAGTCAGGATTTGTTTTGCTCCTAAAGAACCTGAACATCAGAACGAACAAAGAGCGTATTACTCCTTCGTGTTTAAATGTCTATCCGTGCCATTGGTGCCACGTGTAAAACTGAATGGGTCATGGGTCAGAAACTCTATGTAAATATTCTTGCTTTAGATGCAAGAAGATGGCTGAAGGTTACCTTGAATTAAACTAGAAACCAACAGCATTGAAAAGGAGTTCCTTCTTCAAGTACGATTATAAATCGAGATCTCTTCCGCAACTGAGCAATAGTCTTCAAATTTCAAGCGTTGCTGCTCTCAAGCCAAAAGTAAGATACTGCGTGCACTTTGGCTTACGGACGCAATGCCACTTTGAAACTATACTCTCGAAATCGGGACATTGCAATTTCATTTTACACATGCCCTCTACAAACAGCAAGTTTCCACCAACTCAACACATTTTAAAGTGGAAGTCCCGAACGAGAACCAATTAAGGAAGCTCAGTTACTTATTTTGTAACCAACTACTTGAAATGCTTACTTAACGCATCAAACATGGGCTCAATTATTCGCGCAGCGTATTGTGAGGAAGCACAGCTGTCTCCTCGTGCATTCAGGGACACCAGCCTGGGAAAGAAACCCACCAACTAGCGTTCACAAACCTGAACATAGCGCCTGTGCGATCTATTCCCGATAGGAAATCAGATGCCGGACGAAAAATCAGTTATCAGTTACCAAGTGGCGTGTTTTCTCACCTAGCTTTCCTGTCACATTGAGTGCAGCGGTGTATCCTCAGCCAGCTGCTGCTGGCTGTCGTTTCTGGTGTTAGAGCCTGGCTGTGAAACGCTGCCTGCGACACTGTCGTCTGCGTGCAACCCAACATGTTCTTAACGGAAATGTCTGAAGCCGAATAAAACTCTGCGAAGCAGTGCCGCCGCAAAGTGATTTCTTTACCCATGGGGAAGGCGTGCCTTTTGACTGAGGCGCAACAGCTATCTCCGGCCTGTGCAAGCCAGCCTAGCCAGCTGACTGAATAAACAAACAGCGGTAGAAACTGATCGTACGTGCCACATCTCCGGCCCTTTACAATGGTGAAAGCCGTGAAAGTAATGAGATCGCGTCGGTCGTCGGTTCAGGCCGACTGGGCCTGTCCGGGCGGGGGCGGGGGCGGGGGCGGTGGCGGCCAGCAGGCGCCCGGGCAGCGCTCACAATCACGGCCCGGCGCAGGACACGACAGCCGCCTATCCACCGTGCTGCCCGATTACCGATTTTCCACGTCGGTGCTCCGCATGGGAAGCGCCCCGGGCGGCCAATCCACGTGACGAGTCTTCTCAACGGTGCACGTCGAACCACTCGACAGGCCTGAACCTGGAAGAGAGGACGAAACACGAGGCGCGCACAACACTCTTACGAGCCTACTTTGCCTACGTTTGCTTTGGTGGCGGGTGGTGGCTAACGCTACCTAGCTACCGAACTAGGCCTGGTTTCAGGCAGTGTCACCGTCTGGTGTCCTACCGTTCTGCCGGCATCCGTGTCCACATCCGACTTCCGTTTCCGGCGCAGTTTCTTGGCGTCGGCGCTCCTCGGCGGCTTTCCGTCCTCCACCTGTCGACGGACGCAGTCAGTGGCGGATCTACAACGGCTGATGGAGGAGAAACGAAGAGGAGAAACGGGAAGCAGGAACGAGGCCAAAAATACTGATAGAAGTGTCTTTTAAAGAAACTCGGGTAAAATTCAGGAGGTTGGGATGCTTATGCCTTGTTTCGCCCCCCCTTCCCTCTCCCCCTGGATCCGCCACTGGACCCCGCAGTGAACAGCAGGGAGGTATTTCGGATGTGATGACAGTGACTCGCGACCACTGGCAAAACGACACCGAACAATTCAGCTGGGTTCGCCTCTTTTGAGTTTGGGGAGAATTGTGACCGTAAGCATTCCGATAATAAAACACGACACCGCTTGAGAAATTCACAAGTTCATCGCACGACTAGAGTCACATTTTTACAACACAATGGAATTCGGGGATTGAGCGGCGAGGACAACGACACTGTCGGACAACAGGCTAACACGGTCGGGAAAGGTATATAACAACACTCCCGGGTCGGTCAGACAACAAAACACTGTCCACGGTACCGCCAGCTCACACGTTCCGGCGCAGACGGCGTTGCCCGTCAACAGTGCCGGCCGGACAAAAAGTGACGTCACACAGTTACGGCGCAGACACCGCAATTAGGGCTCGGAGTAAGGCCGCAGCGCGGCGGCGACACGCGCAAAAAGCCGGCCCTTACAGCCAAGGAAAGTAAATAACCACCACGCACACCAGAATAATGGAGGACCTGCTGCTGAGTGGACTTGTTCACTCAGATATTTCATACGCGGAAGACTAGCTGAAGCGTGCGGCTGATCAGGGTATACTTTTTCCGTTGGCTTATTTCCGCATCGTGACATTATGACAATGACCTATGAATGACTATCCCTCATTGAGGCATATGCGGCCCCAGGATTGCCAATCGCGGGAGAGGGCGCCTTGGGGGGGGGGCGCCTTCCGGGGGCGCCATCCCTACCAGGGCGCGCCAGTTTTGGATGGAAAACCTATCAGATGGGCGACACCACTTTCGCATCTTGGGGGAGGTGGGTGGGAAGCAGCATTTCAGGGGAAGCCGTGACCATTTCAGGGGGTGCCGAGGGTCGATCGAAGGGGGAAACTGTCCCAACCTTGTACCCCTTGGATCCGCGTATGCATTGAGGCACTGGGTGAAATATTCATCTATAGTATAAATAATAAATAAATGAATGCTGAGTGGGTTTTAAAGGACTATAACTTGAGCCTGCCGGCGCAAACCACTTATGATGTGTGGAATCGGGGCGGATTTTACATCTGACCATTATTTACAGAACTATTATCAATGGTATTACGGGTATAAAACGGCACAGAATTGTAAAAGTAATTCTTCTCATCGGGACGATCAGAACTGAATTTAAAAAATTATGGAGATCCTTCACACTTCAAGGATGCCAGTGGCACAGAGGTGGCACACTGGGATTCTACGTCGCTGACTTGGGTTCAAATCCTGGGTGAGAGTACTGAAAAACTACTTCCTGATTCCTAATATATATTTCCAGCAGGGTGAGAGTTGGCGACGTCATATGACCTTAGCAGTCGCTCGGTCGTTAAAACCAAAGTCACTATTAAGGATCCTCACGAATTTTCTACACAGATAACCCGTGATAGCCACTCAGTTTTTTTTTCTCGCTCGGACTGAATCCTGTCTTGAGTGTCGACAGAAGCACAAGTCACCAGCACAAAGGCTGACCACAACCAGTTACAGTGCCACCATCAAATACAGCTAATTAAACTTTGGAAGCGTTATCTTTTCGTCAGTTTTTCCCGGAGCGTGAAAGAACAGAGGAAGGCAGCTATGATTACATTGAGGGATTCGAACTCACTCGCCACGGTAGAAAAACAGCTGGTAAAAAACATATCCAATTCAGATTCGGTATACGTTCAACGCTGCCGCTTTTCTCGGATTCTTGTTTTTCTATCTCTCGTCACAGCAGGAGCGTGAATTTCCGAAAATCAATGGATGTGGCCGAGTTCGAAACGTACCTATAATCCTCACATAACAAAGAGATAGCAAGATATAATATTTGTCTTGGCCGTATTACATACTTGTTCAACGCAATAAAACCAATTTAATACGCACCCCGCTGGAGGGGCGCGAAATTCGTCCCTCCCGCCTCCTGGTTTTCCCCAAACAACGCAAAAAGAAGATACGCAGAACAACGAAAATTAAAGAACCTTATCCCTGGTCGATTTAACGCATCTGACCAATTTCTTTTAGGTCAGGTCATGTCAGGTCAAGGAGCTATTCAAGGTCAGGTGACCCGACCTCAAAACCTAAAATCACGAATTTGAAGCGGCGCCTAAGGAACATTAGTTAACCGATCAGTTTGAAACTTGCACAATATGATGAGGTCATTAGAGTCTACAAATCTGCTTTGTTGATCTAAGGTGGGGTCAATTTTTTGGTCATCCCATTATAAGTCTATGATAAAACATAGAAAGGGCTCATTTTCAGTAAATACTGGATAGATAAGGCTGAAAATCATCACTAGACTCTTACGACGACCTCGGCCATAAAGTTGATTTTTTACCATCAGGCCTCTTAAAGGTTATGTTAGGTCACCAGGAGCATACCGTGATTGTTTTGCCAATAACTTCTCACTGAATTGATATAAAGCTTCTATTTTGCTTGCATTGTGCTTATATTGTCACGGAGAGTCGATTGATAGGCAACATGACCATACCAGGACACCCTGTGACCTTGACCTAAATCAATGTCAGGCCATTTTCACAATTTGACTTGATAAGGTCGAATTATATATCATTTGATTCGCCACGATGTGAACAATCCAATACTGCATACATATTTTCTGTAGCTCCACTGAGTAAAAATCTAGAGGGGGAAACGTACACTGCCCTGTTGTAAGCCTATGGAACCTTCTTTGACCTCTGCTGACCTCAATATTGACCTGAAAAAATACTCCTTGTAATTTCTCTTTGTCCGTCAAGAACGTCCGAACGACGTCCGTAATTTTCCTTTAGCTCTCCTGGGAAATGAGATACAGAGGGGGTGGCGAAATTCGCCCCCAGCGGGGCGCGTCATGCCAGGGACCCCAGCGGGGCGCGTGTTAAGGCCCTGAACATGAACAATAATCAAATCTTAAGGATTTCCGAATGCTACCTTAACGTTTTATTGCGAGTGCTCGGGCACTCCAAACAGATACAAACCCACACCCCGGCGTTGCAAGAAATTCCACATGTCGACAGCAGAAGCGATGTGATTAGTTTTGTGTCTTTGAAAAGTTTGATTCTGAAGGAGGAGTGTGCCCGAACACACAATAGATTTTATTCAATTTTCCATAGAGTTGGACTATAACCACGCACATGGTCGTGACTACCAGGTGGCCGGGCCCTTACTCTGCAGAAAAGAGCCTCTCCCTACAATTTGGGCTACCCAACTTTTCTCTACGAAAATGAGAATAGCCTAAGAGAGGAGTAGTGTTGTTTTGTAATAAGTGGTTGTTTTGCAAGGGCGCAATGAGTTATTTAGGGGCAAGTATATTTTGCTTTGAAACTGTCGTTCTTCATAGATCTGTGGAAAGGTAGAATTCTAGCTTTCGATGTATTTACACACATTCCACGCTCAAAGCATCACACTTATCAGTCCGCACGATCAATAATTATAGCTCAGCAGTAACGTCTGTTTGACAATGACCGATTTTCAGAGCTCTGTCTATGACAGGATGCGGGCGGGTGAGACTGGCGAATTCCTCAGCCGTCGGGAGCGTCCCCGAGCCGGGCTGAGCCGACACGCCGGACCGGCCATGCGGAACACCTCTCGCACCGGCGAAAGTGGCGGGCTCCAGTCGATATTCGAAAGCACCGACGAGAGTAGCTTATTGATTGGTCAGCCTGCGCCGTTCCGACCGCCCTGAGCCAACTGGACGCGGACCTACCGCACAGGCTATATCAGAAGTCCTACTCAAATTCGGCCGTAAAGGTGTATAGGTATTCTTTGAAATTTGAGACGATTAACAACTTTGCTCTATTAGAAATCCGCATACTAAGGAAGGTTTTGAAGCAATGAAGAGTCTAAATATTCATATCTAAAATGTTAAATAAGCAGATTACACCTTGCGCGAATACTGAAAATCAAACAAAAATACGACAGACTTATCGCGACAGCTTTCCCGTAGTATCAATCTGAGAAGAAGCGCAGCCATAAAAAACACAGTTCAAGGCTGCTGGCAGAGCCGGGAGTAACCTCGAGGAAGACATTCGCGCTTAAGGATGCTTCTTCAGCCATGCTGATCACTGACAGAGACCTGAACAAAAACACATGCAGCGCCGCTGTTTGTGCTCATTTCTGCAATGTGTGCATACTGATGGGCAGAGGCAGATGGTGTTTGTCAAAGCCGCAGGAATGCCCACGTGATGGATTGAGGCGACTGCGGCGAAAAAGCGGCGGGGCAGCACCGCCGGTTTCGTGTTTATCCTTTGCTGACGTTACAGCCCGTGTCCAGACAAGGTCCGTGTCCATCGAGTGGTAAGGAACTGGCTAAAGAGGCGGAAAACACTGGCCTCGGACGTCGAAACCGGAGTCAAAACACGCCAGATTTGTTCAATGCGTTTCGTTTTCGTTGTAGTCTTTGCTGTCAGATATGAGATGTTCTCAATTCGCTCCCGGCACATCCATTTTACGACGGACAATGAATGACTGATAGAATTTGATTTTTTTTGGCGCAGAGCCATGACACGCTGAATCCAGTGTCTCGCCCCACCCGAGTTTGAACCTCAGGCCGATGCGTGACAGACCAAAAGGGCCATCCCAGACAGGAACGCAAACTTACATCTCAGTAGCAGACCACTTTTTCATCGAATCTATTATTTGGTTACACGGTGCATATCTGTCACCGCCGACAAAAAAGTGAGGGGGCAAGTCAATCTATAACATTCTACAGACAAAACCTTTCTCATCAATAACCAAAAACATAGGATTTGGGCTTATTGCTACTTCCGCAGTGACTGGTTACAAAATCATCTCCTTACTTCCCGATTTGGCTCAGATCGGGAAAATTGTCATATGAAAAATACGGCTTCCTGTTATTCCCTCCTCCCCCATCCCTCCTTCCCACCAGCGCCATATTCCGAGGCGTTAGTGCATCTACCAAACTGAGAGAGGGGCATGACGCTCATTCAACGCGGCCGCCGGTGCTGTGCTCCGCGTTTGAAGCCGCCGCCCTTACGGGCCCATCCGAGCCGCACGGCCCGTCCGGCCGATCGGCACCTGGAACCGCGCTGTTTCCGTCCGCACCGACACCTGTTCTGACAGCTGACGCAAATGACAGCTTACCCACACAGATCTGCACATAGTCGGCCCACCAGGAGACACCGGTAGCGCCACTGGTATCTCACTGCTCGACAGCAAATCCATACAGGCCTGAACAGGGACTGACCGCCAGGAGACACCAATAGCACCACTGCCGTCTCACTGTTCCACAGTACATCCACACATATCTGTACAGGGCCTGACCGCCAGGAGCCACCAATAGCACCACTGCCGTCTCACTGTTCCACAGTACATCCACACATATCTGTACAGGGCCTGACCACCAGGAGACACCAATAGCACCACTGCCGTCTCACTGTTCCACAGTATATCCACACATATCTGTACAGGGCCAGACCACCAGGAGACACCAATAGCACCACTGCCGTCTCACTGTTCCACAGTACATCCACACATATCTGTACAGGGCCTGACCACCAGGAGACACCAATAGCACCACTGCCGTCTCACTGTTCCACAGTATATCCACACATATCTGTACAGGGCCAGACCACCAGGAGACACCAATAGCACCACTACCGTCTCACTGTTCCACAGTACATCCACACATATCTGTACAGGGCCTGACCACCAGGAGACACCAATAGCACCACTGCCGTCTCACTGTTCCACAGTACATCCACACATATCTGTACAGGGACTGACCACCAGGAGACACCAATAGCACCACTGCCGTCTCACTTTCCGCAGTTTATTAACACAAGTCTCTATAGTCTGTTGCATGAGAATTGTTCCAATCAATCCAGAATAGAGGCTTTTTAAAGGGAATGTGGCACCTTGGTCGAATCCTGGAATTTAGTGTTATTAGGCGTACTTTTAGCCAAAAATAATGAAACCACTCACGATTTTCTGAAAAATGTACAATAAGCTCAATATTTGGTTTTTAAAAATACTCCTCTAGAAAAATAAATATCAGCCTGTGGATGATGTCACGATCTGGCAACCACTACCATACTTGAAAGGCTTAGGGCTTCGATTGGCTGATGCTCATCGTGACGTCAGCATATGTCGTCACACCAGTAGCTCACAACAATTGCCGCTGGCGACGGGGGACTGAGGGGGCTGGTGTCGGTAGGTTTTAGCTTTTCTACGGAAATATCGAGTTCAAGACAAATGAAATTGGAGTACGGGTTTTCGACCTGCTTTACAACTTGGCTATATCAGTTAAAATCACGTTGTGAAGGTGCCGTCCTTTAACGCCCCGTCCCTAATCACCATTGGGGCTTGAGGACACCCCAGTGATGATTATATCGGTGATTAGGCGTAGAGCTCTCAAACCTACTACGCAGACTACACGGCTCAGTGCCCGAGGAAAGGAATAATACATATCATTGGCAGAACCACAATTGCCGATTGGGGGTGGGGTCATTCTTGAACGGCAAAACCTATCGGGGAAGGGGGCACGCCATCGACCTTTCGAGGGGCGCCGTAACCATTTCAGGGGAGCCGAGGATCGAATGGGGGACGGCGCAAGTCCCCCTTGCCCCATGGATCCGCCTACGATACGTATGCAGAAGACTATACATGTTCTGACTAGAGGTTTTAGTTTTGTTTCTGAATTATTGGTCCCGGCCCTGGTGCCCGGCGCCGGCAGGCCTCTACTGGTCCCGACAAGGTTCCAACAAGACCCAACGTGGTCACGACATTAGTCCCGGTAAAACGTTAGGTTAAAGGAAAGATAGTTGTAGCTCTGTCTCATACGTTTGAATCAGCGAATTCATTTTCCTATTTCAGACTTAGATTATGAGTAATGTTGATGCTTCACTTTATTTTCTCATGAAATTTTTTACAACTAAATTCTTGCCTTCCTGGCCCCTTCCCTCATTTTTCCACTTTATTCATTCATTCAGCTCTCACTTCGAGATCTAGACAGCCCCATCCTTCTCCAACAAGCTTAAGAAGAGCTCAACATGAAAAGTCGAGACCAGAAAAGGCCTACCCCGTGCTGTGGTATGCCACTTTCTGGCCTGACACCTCCCCTTTCCCACGTGACGTCATTTATGAACAGCCTCATATAGGTTTAAAGGGAATGTGGCACCTTGTCGAATCCTGGAATTTAGTGAAATTAGGCGTACTTTTAGCAAAAAATAATGAAACGACTCGTGATTTCTCTAAAAAATGTTTAATAAGCTCAATATTTTGTTTTTAAAAATACTTCTCTAGGAAAATAAATAAATATCTGCCTGCGGATGATGTCATGATCTGATAACCACTACCATACTTGAAACGCTTCAAGGGCTTCGATTGGCTGATGCTCATCGTGATGTCAGCATATGTTGTCACACCAGCAGCTCACAACAATGGCCGCCCGGCGAGGGGCTGATGAGGGGGCTGGTGTCAGGAAGGTTTTAGGTTTTTTTCTACGGAAATATCGAGTCCCAAGACAAATGATATATGGAGTACCGGGTTTTCCGATTTGCTTTACAACTTGGCTATCTCAGTTAAAATCACGTTATGAAGGTGCAACATTCCCTTTAAGTAAGATGATACATTTGTGTGTAGCCAATCATATTAGGCTATTCATTCACAACAAAATTTTAAGGCAAACTAAGTTAGTTAAAAGTTGATTAATCACAATCAGATATGGGTTCTAAATAACACAGCTCTTAATTAAGACTATTACACCTTCCAATCCTCCAAAGTCCCGGCACAGACACAGTTGGTCCCAGCAAAGTACCTGCCGGAACCACCATCAGGTCCCGGCGCCGGGACACCGGGACCAAAAGTGGAACATCTAGTTCTGACCACCAGGCTGCACCGATAGCTTCGGTACAGGCTCACTGCTCAACAGACGGAGATGGGGCACAGGCACAGGGACTGGACAACGGAGCGCGTGATATCACTGATTACAATACGAGGCTCGGAGTGTGTTTTAGTGTACAGAAATTTCGTTTTGCTGAAGAGACAATTATGTTCTTGTTCGGTCTCGATATAGAGTGGTTTTCTCGGCTGGACATTAATCAGCATGATATTCAGCCCTCGCACCGGTGGGGAGTGTTTGAAGACCCCCTCAGGTTTTTCCAGCGGCACGGAAAAATGGCAGGGCAAAGCGCCGCCGTACTTGGCACACCTCATCCTTGATCGATTCCGCAACTCTCCCCAAAATGTTAAGGTTGGGTCATCTCAGGTCAGGTTACCAGTGCAGGTCAGGTGACCTCACCTCCAAAAATGTTTAAGGTGGCATAAGTAAGAAATGGGATAATCTATCGGATTGAAACTTACACCACATAATGGGCCCACCAAGTGCTACAACATATATTCCGGGATTTTTCATATCAATGACCTAAGATGAAGTGCGGACCATGGCCTTTCTATTGGAAATACATGGAAAAAACAAATTGGGCTGTATTTTTTATACTGTTTGTCTCTCGTGGTGTAGATACTGTATTTGTGTAGACACAGCTGAGAATACCTCCATATTCTCTGAATCTTAGTATCCTGGACCGCTTTCCAGATTCATGATATAATTTTTGACCTATAACCTCTGAGAGGTCATCTGGGGCTATTTAAGCAGTTTTCAGACTTAGATCGATAACTTTGCTTGAAATGATAATACAGCTTTTATTTTGATATCATTGCGTTCAGATTGCTATTGCGAGTCCATTGATATGCATATTGACTACGCAAGGTCGAAAAGTGACCTTGACCTGACCTGAGGTCAGGTCATTTTTGTGTTTTGACCTAATGTGGTCTCTCGATTCGCCGTGACGAGAGGAAGCGAATGGTACCTACAACACGATTCTAACTCAACTCTGTCAGACGCTAGAGCCAAAAAAATCTACTCAAAATCCCACTTTCAAACTACTCAAAATCCCACATTTGACTTGTCATGATCTCAATATTGAGCTGAGCCAAAAAAGACAAGTATAGTTTCTTCATGAATTTGTTCGAGCTATCCACCAGCTCTCACGTTTCTTCGCTATCCCGCATAGGGGCCGAGTTTGAGGGGGTGTTGAAACACCCCCCACCAGGGCGAAGGTGGTTTGGAGGGCCCACCGGGGCGGGGGTTAACACGCGCATTGACGGGGGCGGGTACCCGCCCCCTCGGGTTTTTCGGATACAGTAGAAAAACGGCCGCGCGTAGCGCCGCCGTACTTGGTATACCTTTTCCCTCATCATTTTAACAACTTCTGTAAAAATTTTAAGGTTAGGTCATCTCAGGTCAGGTCACCAGTACAGGTCAAGTGACCCGACCTCAAAAAATTTTAAGATAGCATAAGTCGGAGCAGGGTGAACTTATCCGATTGAAACTTATATCACATAATGGCCCCACCGAGTTCTCTAAAATATGTTCCGGTATTTTTGATATCGATGACCTAAGGTCAGGTACGAGGCATGACCTCTCCATTGGAAATACATGGGAAAAATGGTTTTTACGGAATAACTCAGTCACGGATGGTGATAGAGCATTTATTTTAGCTGCATTATACTCGCCTGGGCTTTGCGGTTCTAATGATATGCATTTTATATAATTTTACCCTGACCTGACCTCAGGTCAGGTCAAATCCTTGATTTGACCTAGCAAGGTCAAATTATATATCATTCGATTCGGCTTACTAGAGGATTCATATAGTTCAAGTCGTTTTGCTCTATCTTTACTTGTTCAGATGTGATGGCCGAAAAACTGAATTTACATGTTATCCCTATGACGGGCATGTTTTGACCTCTCGTGACCTTAAATGTGACCTGACAAAAAAATGGTTAAAATGTTTTCGATGGAGAAGTGGATGGGCAGCCCAACACCGTTTACCGTTTTTCGCTACCTACCGTGGTTCTCGAGATCTTAAGGGGGCGGGTACCCGCCCCCCCGTCAATGCGAAGGTGGCTCAGACCCCCGTCAATGCGCGTGTTAAGTGAGTCCATATACTCGAATGGAATTTCAGCAGTTTGAGACTCAGCGCTCGTTCTGAACCAAAGGCTTAACACCCGCATTGATGGGGGGCCGGTACCCACCCCCTCTCGGGTTTTTTCGGAGATAGCAGAAAAACGGCGGCGCGCAGCGCCGCCGTACTCGGCATACCTTTTCCCTCATCATTTTTTACGACTTCTATAAAAAAATTTAGGTTAGGTCATCTCAGGTCAGGTCATCAGTACAGGTCAAGTGACCTGACCTCAAAAAAAGTTTAAGATAACATAGGTTGAGCAGGGTGAACTTATCCGATTGAAACTCATATCACACAATGGGCCCACCGAGTTCTCTAAAATATGTTCCGGTATTTCTGATATCGATCTGACATCTCCATTGGAAATACATGGGAAAAATGTTTTTTACTGAATAACTCAGTAACGGATGGTGATAGAGCGTTTATTTTAGCTGCATTAGACTCGCCTTGGCTTTGCGGTTCTACAGATTGCATTTTCTATGATTTGACCCTGACCTGACCTCAGGTCAGATCAAATCCTTGATTTGACCTACCAAGGTCAAATCATATATCATTCGATTCGGCTTGCTGCGAGGATTCATATAGATTAAGTCGTTTTGCTCTATCTTTACTTATTCAGATTTAATAGCCGAAAAACTTAATTTACATGTTATCCCTATGACGGCATATTTTGACCTCTCATGACCTTAAATGTGACCTGACAGAAAATTATTCCGATATTTTCGATGGAGAAGTGGATGGGCTACCTAACGCCGTTTACCGTTTTTCGCTACCTACCGTGGTTCTCGAGATCTTAGGGGGGCGGGTACCCGCCCCCCGTCAAAGCGAAGGTGGCTCAGGCCCCCGTCAATGCGCGTGTTAAAACTTTTGTTTGTAAAAGAAAATGTGGGACTTTTATAACAGGATTTCAAGTGAGAAAGCTTACCGGAGAATAGCATAACTGATATAATTGGCTCGAGAATTCAATATTTGCGAAAAAAACATATTTAGAGCAGGAGTCGACCCCGCCAGGCCCAAGCTCCCTCGCCATAAACATACGCATCCGCCGCCAGCCGCAATGACAATAAAGAAGCGTGCTTTATTTGAAGATATCTGTACGCCCAAAACACAGGACTTCTTTCAAAAATATGTGTGAGAGATAAACCAAATATGCCCTGGCGTTTTCCGGCATGCGCCGCGCATCTAACGGCTTAGTCCAAATTCCATGGATATGGTAATATCTTTATAGGAGGGTCCATAAGCGTCGCCAGTGGCAAAGAAGTGAAGGCAAGCCAAACTTTAACCTGATGCTGACAATAAACTTTCCAAACTGTTCGAATTTGGGCTCCTCCTTGCCTTCCGCAGCGGCTGATTATAAAATATCCAGTTTTCTCCCATTTTGACTGAGATCAGAAAATTTTTAGCCAAAAAGTGGGGGCAGGCCCCTGCCCCCTCCCCGTTCCGACGCTTATGGGAGCGTCAGTACAGCGTCAATGCAAACAATATTATTGCCAAAGAAAATACAAACCCCAATGCTTTACTCGATGGTACTGCGGTACCAACAGAGAAAAATGACGAGGGAGCGACAAGCGGCGGAGATGGGCGTCACGTCCAGGTACTCACCCCCTCGTCACTGTCGTCGTCGGTGACTTTGGATGTTGGCTCGGCTGCCGTGATCTCAGTCTCCTTCGCAGGAGCGGCGTCACAGGGTGCCGGCGCCGCGGCGGCAGGGACAGAAACAGCGTCTGGTGACGCCGTCTTGTCCTGGACAGGTGTCGCAGGCTCCGCGGGTGGCTCTGGGGTGTCCTGAGCGGGCGCCACAGGCTGGGTGGGTGGTTCTGGCGTGTCCTGGATAGGCACCATAGGCTCTGTGGCTGGTTCTAATGTGCCCTCGATGGGCGCCACGGGCTCAGCGGCAGGCTCTGAGGTGTTCTGGATTGGGCCATAGGCTCAGCGGCTGGCTCTGAGGTGTTCTGGATTGGCGCCATAGGCTCAGCGGCAGGCTCTGGGGTGTCTTGGACTGGGCTGACCTCAGCAGCATCATCGCCGGATGTACTGGTCACGGTGAGTTCGGCACGACTGATGTCAGAAGTGACCTCCGTGTCAACCTCGATATTTTCCACAGGCACGCCGCCTTCTGTCAGTTCACTGTTGCTTGCATTGATGGAGGTACTTCCTGCAAACGAATCTGTCTCTAAACCACTTTCTAGCACAGCGTCGTGCTCAGTGATGGGCAGACAGACGTCTTGGTTGGCTGGTGGTTCCAGCTGGCCTTCAACAACACGACCTGCTTCATCGACAGCAACAGACTCAGAATCAGCTGGGGAGCTCAGTTCACCGGCATCGTCTGCCTTCGCCACTGCCGTCGCATGCGTGACTTCCGCGCTGGCCAGCTCAGGCTGATCCAACTGGTCATCCGCGACTTCCGACCCCGTCAACTCTGACTGAACCAACACGTCCTCCACTGGCTCTTCAGCATACCCACCAGACACTGACCCTCGCTTCTCCTCAGTTCTGTGGGCCATGCCGGTCACCTCGGAGTCAGATGTGACCTCAGCAGCCGTGTGCGTCTCAGTTTTCTCGGCGGGAACTTCAGAGATCTCGCCCTGACCGGGCAGGTCTGTGGCCAGCACGGGCGACTCGCCACCGCCGCCGTCCACCACCAGAATACTCTCCGGCTGGTCGACCACCGGCGGCGCCGGCCTCTCGGGGACAACGGTCTGCTCCTGCTCCTGGCTCAGGCGGGTGCGCAGCTCCGCCTCGATCAACTCGGTCAGGCTGGAGTCGTGACTGAGGGGTGGCGTCAGCACGCCGTCGGTGCCGACGGTGGCAGGATCGACGCTGCTCTCCATCGACGCCCTGCCTGCCGGCCAGAGGACACACAGGGTCAGAACCTTCACCCACGGACGGGCGGAGAGTCAGTGGGGTTGCATGATTCAGAGACCTACGGAGAGAACCGAGCCGCAGATTACGAACGCATGCAGTTTTAATGCTGCCAAATTCCTATACCTGTAAACGGATTAATGTATGTAACAACACAGATGTCCCAGCACTAGCAACGTATAGGAAGCATCATTCCAGGGCAACTATGCAAAACAGTCAACAGCATCAATTTACTAGGAAATCGAAAACAAGGCACCAAGCAGAGGAATAATTCAGTCGCTCGCCAAATGCATCCAATGCCATCGGAAAACCAAAGACGAATGAAGTTCTGACACCAGATTCCGAAGCCAGACATACCACAGTCTGCAGGTGCACTTCGCGGCCGCAGCCCGGAGAATTTCGCCTATTACAACGCTAGCTCAATAGCACCCGTGCCGCTCCCTCCACACCGAGATCAGCGTAATACCCGGTACCAGCATTCCTCGCGTCACCGCCATCCCCCACCGTGATAAGTCGGCCGGCGGAGACGGCGTGAGACCCCGCTGACTCAGTCGGCACTGCTGACCAATCCCTCACACCTCAGCCCACCACCCGGCTGCCGGGCGGTGCGCCGTATCGCGGCGTGGACCCCCACGCACGCCGCCGCATCGGTCGGAGCACGTCGCGCCGTCGCGTCGGACCAGCAGCCGTCACACACGTCGCGCGCGCGCAGTAAAAAGTCACGGCGGCCGTGTCACGGTCGTGCCGGTGGCCCCGATCAGCCGGACACTGTCGCCGGCTGGAGTCACACCGTTCTTGTGTCCGGACCAGAGCGGCGCATGTCCCGGCCGACCTGGTGCCCGAGAAATGCACACGGCTAATTGGCTACGGGATACTTCGGACTCGCTCCCCACCGCGGCTGTGCAGAGGCGCACGTCCACGGGGTTAGCACCCAGCGCAGGTGTATCATAGTAACGGGGGCACAGTGAGATACATTTAATGGTGAGTGGAATGGTTTAAGAAATATCTCCAGCGGTAACACTGCATGATGCCTACAGAAACGAGCCATCAATCCTGAAGCGGGACTATTAACAATAGAAGACTCGTCCGCCAAATCAATGGAACCAGATTTTTATGTGAATTTGTTTTCGATAGAAACTGCATAGTATCGCTCCGGCAAAATGCGTAATGAGTCACACATGTTCTAACATACAGTCAGTAAACTCTCCAGGATGTAGGACTAGCACCAAGGTCAAGGCACCATGGCTACGCATGCGACTCGGCGAATAAACACAGCGAACACGTAAGTCAGTAAATATGCCAAGAATGACGGTTTTCAGTCTCCCAGCGAGATGAATAAACCATAGAGCTTATCTCGCGCGATCAGGACCAACTATGACAACATGCAGTGGCAATGTCGGTGAAACCCTTGATACACCAGATGAAAACGTTCTCATGGAACCATGCACTATGTAGCAAAACCAATAAGTCAGATAATTATATTCCGAATTACATTTTCAGATCCCAGTATCAATACCAACCAATATATAATAAAAGAGAGATCAACACGCCGCATGTCTAAATCTGAGGGGCATTGCTGCTCACACCCGATCAGAGAGCGGTCTGGGGGGCATCAGCCAGGTGCCGTACCCAGGGCTGAGACGGTGGTCCCAGGCACAGGTGTCCGCCCGCTCGGCTCAGCTCGGCTCGGCCGGTCGGCACAACCCGCACCAGGGCTGATGCGGCGGAATGTGTGCAATCACGTGTCAGCGCTCATGTTGCTGCAGCGCTTTCATTGCACGCTCCATTGACGACTCAGACTGCAGCATCTTCAGAGATAATTATCTTCAGAGATAATTAAAAAGCTTAATCGGCTGTTTTAATTTGAGCATGACACTATCCGAAGATAAGAAGACGAAACAGATAATCACCGCAGACATTAGCAGAGGAGTCCAATAACCATTTGTGTGCCGTTTACGTGTAACATAGCCGGGAGTTTTTTAACCAATACACCTTTCTTTGCCAACGTTCCTGTGCAGCCATGTTGTGACCAGCAGGGGTTTTAATCCTATCCGCACGCCAGGCTGGCAGCTCAGCTTGGTTTCCACAACAACTGAACACCGAGCCGCGACTCGGGAGGCCATACGGCTGAGCCGGTGCCCAGCCGGTCGCCGGGGTCTCTGCCACGGTCGAACACTTCCACGGCTTCTGGGGCAGGCCAAGAGCTGCGACCTTCCAGCCGGGACGATCTTCTTGGGCAGGGTATGAGGTCAGGCGAGGTAGTGGCCGAGCATTGTAGCACATCCAGTTGTCAGTGACAGCCAGTTTCGGCGGAACGTCCGAATTTAAGGGGGCACCATGGACTTTTCAACCCATTTCTTTACAGTTATCACCATTGGGTTTATGTTAAAATTTCTTCTGTAAGGGGGCACCGTGCCCTGGTGCCCCCTGAGTTCCGCCGCCAGTGGTGACAGCCTGCAGGCAAACTGACAACTGGACACCATGACCTTTACAGAGGAGAGCGAAAGTGGACCCGACGTGGCGGCGGTAAATAAAAATCGTACTGCCCCCGCACGGTACTAGCTGCAGCTACGCAAGACACGTTCCACTTCACTGCGACCTCTGGCGTAACCATGAATGGAATTTTATGGCAACCAGTACACACGTGGCCCTTGAAATATGAGCCTGTGTAGATAGTTGTGGCATTTTTATAGTTTTATTTCTTCAGTGAGCTAAGGAAACCATAGTTCTCCCCCCGCACATGATGCTGAAAACCCATGCATTTTTATGGCAAACTCACTGAAGATGTGGCATTTCTCAAGCTAACCAGGATGGTGTCTGAGGTGGGTCCAGACAACAGCTTGGAGAGGGATGAAAAACTTGAGATACCGGATATTTTTTAAATAAAATCGCCCCCAAGCAGGAAAATTTTCCTCTGCATTATCCCCTAAGTTAGATATAGCGGATGCCGCCAGAGTAAATTTCAATAATTTACGCCAAATTGTGCATTTCCTACATCAAATGTGTATATATTCGCAGTGCTGTTTTTCGGAACAATCAGAAAATGTGTCTCTTGCTTCTCACCGCGCCAATAAGCCCGGCACCAAGGCAGATGCCGTCCCCCACAGAAAAACATTCAGGCGACGCGCTTTACGCTGACATAAATGCAGTCGCTCATTCCATCATAAAATAAGCCCAAAGCTGATCTCTAAAGAAAACCTTAATCAGATCACAAATGAGCTAAAAACCACTTTCTTGCTCAGAAGTGTCGCCACCGGCAAAAGAAAGTGAGAGGAACCGGTCAATCTTAACTTGCTCCTGCCAACAACTCGGCCTTTTGAACAAAGAACTCATCAGATTTGGGCTTATTCTTGACATTCGCACTGGCTGCTTACAAAATTTACGGTTTCGTACCAATCCAACTGCAATCTAAAAAAATCATAAAAAGTAGAGGTGCTTCAGACCTCCTGACCCTCCCCTCCCCTCTATTCTGACGCGTATGAATATAGTGAGGGGCACTGTGTTCACTAGAGCGAACATGTTCACAAAGAAATGCAAAATATGCACCACCATTTGGTATATCCTGTCCAAAAGAAAGCAGGATCAAGCACAGGGAGCTCTTGATAAGATTAGGGCGTATGTCAGCGGTCCGGCCACCGACAGCCGAAAAACCTGTGTGTGTGTGTTGGGGTTTTTAAGGGCGCTCCAGCTGCTAGGGCCATTTAGCGCACCTACTATACACTATAATCAATTTTAAAGCCACTTAGGTCTTCCTCGTTATTCTATAGGTAGATAGCTAAAAGGAAAACTACTTGATTCCTTCGTGTTTAATTCTATTGCGTTTGTGTCATTCGGTGAGGATTATATACAATATCAAATCCAATCTCTGTCAAATACCGCAGGACTATGGGGAGCTCAACGGCTGGCTTGTCTCCTAACACACTCGCAAGGGGCATGGGAGGAAAATAACGGGCGCGCGAGTTCTCAATACATTACATCCTGTGTCAGCCAATACATGTTGTACAGTAAGCCTGCTTTGACAGTGGCTCACCGGCTGGTGCTGAAGCAGAGAAATGGTGTCCGTGTGTTGCAAATGTGTGACCAATACGCAGTCGTGTAGGCATATTCCTCCCTTCTACTCCGCCTGTTACTCGACTCCATGGTTCTATGGCTGGCTTGAGCTGCTTTAAGGCGCAGGTCGACTCACTGTCCCATTTCGCTTGCCATTCAGATTTGGAAGGCTGTTAATTTCTGCTTTCGTCAGATGCTGGAACTCTAAAGCTCCTGCTCGTAGTCTCAAGCCGATCTGGCAGCCAAATCCGCTCTCTCGTTACCAGGTACTCCCACATGACTAGGGACCCATAAAAACTGTATCCTGGCCCCGGCAGAAAAGGCGGTATTAGAAGCCTCCGGATGGTAGGCACTAACCAGGATTTTGGTGGGTGACTAGACTGGAGTGCAGCTATGGAACTAGCGGAGTCTGTAACAATTAAAAACCGCCCACCGGGGTCTCGGAGAATGTGGCGTAAGACTTGGATAATAGCACATAGTTCGGTAGTAAAACCGATACCGATGTCGGAAGGTTGAAACCTCGGCTTATGTCTCTTCCCACGAACGCACATCCAGCACCTAAGCTGCTTTTGGAGCCATCGGTATAGAAGACAGAGTAGCCTGTGTATGATCCAATCTTTTCGAGTGCGGATTGCTGCAATATCATTGGCTGGGTCCAGACTTCCCAAGTGTCAGTAGCTCTTGGTCGCATTGAATGGAAACGTCGCGCCAGGGCGCAGATTTCTGTGGTCGAGTCTTTGCGATTTTTCTAAACGATATTCCGGAACCTTCTAACCAACGCGACACTCGCATACACAATGCCTGGGAGGAACTCGGGCGGCAGGTGAGACAGTCCTGTCACTGATGGGTCAAGCTCAAGCCATGTGGTACACGGTCGCATTCATACTTGGCTGCTGGTGGCGAAAGCTAGACACTATACAGTCAACTGAAAAAGGTCAGCATTAAGGTGCACTTACGATACCGGTATTTATCATGCTATATATAACGGGCGCGCCCTACAGCGCCATTATTGATTTTGCATCACTCCACCATAGGTTTTGAGATGGCTGAAAAGAATGTCGGTGGTGTATTCGCTGTGACATCAGCGTGATGTCAAGCTGTCATTCTTGCTGACGGTCAAGGCTAGAGAGGGGCCGCTGGGGAATGAACCCAGTTGTTTCCGCTTATATGAGGCGCATGACCCCTAAAACGGTTAACTGTGACACATAAGATGAAGTATCAAACCGGGCACATGACGAAATAGTTCATCGTTCCACTCCTGTTGCGAAGGTGCCATCGTCCCTTAAAGAACTGGCGTGACTATCGCGTGACAGGACGAGGGTCCAAAACAACTCGTTATCACACATTCGCTTCCGTCAGTGCTGCTACTGTGGATACCCCACCAGCGTCAGATCGCAATATCGCTTTACGGAAAACCACATGTTCTGCTGCAGTTGATGAAGGTGCAAGCCCCCCCTCTTCTAACACTGCTCCATGTTTCTAGCGCAGGATAGCAGTTTAAATGTATCAAAGGATATCAATGTTTCAATAACTCACATTTCAATTTTCAACTCCTCCCATCCACTCACCATGCAGCTACCCAACTCCCAGGAATATATATTTCCTTTTGAGATCCGGTCTGCGGCTACCCACCTAATGCAATCCTTGTTCCATTTAAGCCTTAGCTACGTGTACAGCGATTGTAGAGGTTCCCTCTGACTCTTCAGTTGGTGACGTATCATCCTAGCGTTGGTTCTCCCTCAGGAACGACTGGGCGCGCCGCTGGGTGGCGTTATCGTTGTTTTGTCTGAGTCAGCGTCGTCTCGGCGGTGATATCATGGGCCCGCGCCACTGTGCCCTGCAGCGGAATGCGCTCCCGACAGCTCGCAGCGATACTGCTCCATACAAGGCAGTGGCGTGCTCGCCGCGCTTCACACCGCCCGGAGTTTCCATCCACACAGTCTGACCATCAGTGGCGTATCCAGGAATTCATGGGGGGCTAGGGGGCTCAAGCCTCACCCACTAGTACCCCGAGGCAGCCCTCGCCTATGTATCAGCTATAGGGGCTCGGACATTGAGGAGGGAGCTTGAGCCCCATAGCCCCCCATTGGGCATTGGATCCGTCATTGCTGACCATGAAACTGTAATTTCTAGCACAAGCTCAACAGAATTAACCACCGGGACACCGGACAGCTGTCCGAGGGCACGGAATCCTCGAGGGTAGTACGGCGATGCACGGATATTTCTAACGGTCCACTTGAGTCATCTATTTGCAGATGAGTGGGGAGAGAGAGCAGACCGTACCAAGAATGGGGAGACAGTCTCACGGCAATTGCCTGGTCTGAATTCGGTCCTGATCACGGCACCATCTATGAAGGATAACGACAGTCACCTGCAAAACCGATCACGCAAAAAATGCAAAAGTCAGGATTATCGCTTCTGATATGCACGGTGACATTCAAATTGCTATCCCCCTCTCCCCCACCCTAATCCCCTGCTGCATATTGACATCACACAGGAAAGCTACTGGATGCCATCTGCATGCCGTTTTTGTATTGTATATTTAAAAACGCACAGTATGACAGTTTATCGATGTGGTTCCCCAAACGGCCACAGTTTGCAATCTATGACTACTGGTTGATCTGCTCGGGCGGCGTGTGGTAAAAACGCGTTACACGTGGCACGAGAGCACGTGGCGGGACGGTTATGTGCCGGACGTGTCCGCTGGCTGCATCACGTGCGGACTGGACGCACGTACGACCTGCCCCGCACCAGCGGCGCGTGCAAAATCATAGCGGAGCGGCGCTCCGGAATGCGACTGCCAGGTCACTTTGACGACATCCGACAAGCACCGTGAAATAAACAATGAGACGGGGCTTACCAGATTAAGTCATTTAAAACACGCAATAAAGTGAATATAACCCGTTTTCCATGGCCACTGCACGGGCCAAAACGGTACGCGTCAGATGGCTTGGTTGGTGTCTAAATAGCGGAAAGTATCCACCACGCTGACTGCTTCTCGCGGTCAGCAAATATCCCAAGCGTGCGCCAGTCTAAAGCACGTTGCACCTCTGAGCGGAGATAATTCCTCAGGCTTCCGGGAGAAGCTGTCTGCTTCGGCACAAATCTGCCCGGGTAGATACAGAACACGACCAAGTGAGAATTAGTGTGAACCGTATTCAACGTAATATGAGCTTACAGAATATGCCTAAATATAGCTTCAAGTGGTTAAATATTCCATATTTGGTCCCATGTCCTCAAACTTTTTAGGGGACATAAGGTATATAAAAATAAATATCAAGTAAACGAAAACCAACAAAAATGTTTGTTGTTCAAGAACAGTACAATGTAACTATACAATGTCCATTATGACCTGCAGATGTATGTATGTACATACTAAACATAAGCATTGAGGCCACGTTTGGTAGCCCACGATCTCCACTGTGGTGCTCGCAGTGAAACGAGTGCACCAATTTCACTCCGAGCACTGTCTGATGGGAGTCTCCGCCTCAGATCTCAGCCTAGCCTGCCCGGCGTGGTTTCCTGTCGGCGGCATCTGAGGCGCCTGGTGACACGCTAGCAGGGCGTGGCGCCGCTTCCTGGGCAGGTGATGACGCGGGGACGGAAGACGGCAGCTGAGCGCAGGCGGCCGCACGCGCAGCTGCCGCGCACGTGCGGAGTGTCTGTCAGCACCTCCGCCGTGCAGAGTGGCGGCACCTTCACAGACCAGCACGGCCTGGGTGAGGTGACTCAGGTCGATGACAAGATCTGGGGATTTTCGGGTCTGCGGACTACGCGCTGCTCGGACGAAAGCTACATCGACGTTGTGACGGAATTGAGCGCGACAAATACCAACCAACCAACTTTACATGATACGATCAGCGTGACCTGGAACGATGTGAATAAACTAGTGTTGCATGTGGAGGCTCGAGCAGGACAGACAGTTCGGCTGCCTCAGTCCCATTCTCCAAGCTGTGAAAAAGTTGTTTCTTGGTCGAGTTCATCTTTAAAGGAGTTTTGCAAAACCAATAGTTTGACAAGAAATCTTGCATCAGATCAAGATTTATTTTTCTCTTCTGAGTGGACTTGCAGCGCGGGAATAGCGCAGTTGGTGTCTAGGTACACCTATGTTGGGGATTTAAGCAAAAGAAAACAGAAAGGCAGTTTAAGAAGCGAGATAATGATGATACCTACGGATAACACAGAGAGCATTTTATTTTACTGAACTAAAAAATAAGGCTTGGGCGGCCACACCGTCTTTATCCTTAACCGGTCATACGCTGTGATGATAAGGTGGAGACTTAATAAGGGCTGTTTTGTAGCGAAGATTAGCCTACACAGATAAGGTTCTGCAACACATATACGTTTGTGTCCATTTCTCAAGTGTTGGCAGTTGCCTCCAGAGGTGAAAACACAGCGCAACCAGTGTTTGTCTACTGCAAACAGTCTTCCTACATTACATCACCACAGACTTGTTCATCCACTCCCGTCACGAAGCAGCGCTGCACCGGTGGCCAGATACCGTCCAGCTGGAGCGGCTGTGGGCGGCGTGCCTGGTGGTGGCGTGCCCCGCTCGTGACAGTGCCGTCTCGTCTCGTCCGTGCCGGCCCGTCCGCCGCACCGCGTCACAGACCACGGCTAATTGCGCCGGCTGGGGAGTGACGGGTCCTCAGCCCGGTCACGGGACCGCTCCGTGAGCCGCTCACGACTACGCGCGTCGGTCGGCGTACACCTGACTGGGTTTAGAGGGCAGGCCGAAGCACCGCCGGCCAGACGCCACGCGCAGCCTCTCATTTGTTTTAGAAGTCACTTGATTTTGTAATGTTCTGAATTTCTCAATGCCTTTAATTGGCGCAGCCCGGGAAAAATCATGTATGCTAGCGTGCGTACAAGGCTAGTTCCAGCGATGAGATCTAATCGCTCCGCTGCTGGCTGCAAGCCCAGGGTGCGTCTCCTCTTCATTGAACACCGCATGCAAGGCGCAAGACTTGGAGGCATGCAATGCTTGATTTTCTTTGCAGGCGTTTCTAGAAACGCTAAGCACCTGACTGAAAGGCGACTAGGCGCCCCCCTAACGATCCCATGAACAGCAGTAGCACGCTGAACATGGCTACAAGAAAAAAATTTCGTTTAATTGACTCGTAGTCTATTCTCTAGCTCAGTGTCACAACGTCCACCGCAGAGCTTTCTCATGAATGATTACTGAATTTAATATTTTGGGTTGTAAAGAAGGATGTTTATTTATCAATCTTTTATATGTGCACGTAACCACGAGGCCGGATTTCCTTCAGAAGAAAGTGAGGGTCATGTCATTGTTAATGCTACAAGTGGTCAACGCTGTAGACAAACAAGGTTGTTTATGAGAAGGAGAACGGGACTTTCTCCATTGGCCAAGAAGTTGGTTGGGAGCGCTTTTCAGTGTTCTTAGTATTCGTCATCCGCAAAATAGGTCGGGTCGTTTGTGGTGGTTACACAAAACACAGAAAATATAAAGGGTGAAAAAATGGCAGGCAAATATTACCAGTGCCAGACACAGGGTATTGATTCCTAATAGTAAAAAGGTTAGTAACAACCAGGAACCGGAAAAACTATCATAGAGTTGTTGAAAAAAACTCTATGAAAAAATATGTTTTTGCACCTTTTTGGACAACACTAAGGCTAGAAATTACAATTGGTTATGCCATTTTTCTTCATCCTTTACGCTCTGTGCTTCTAGGTCACCAACCACCACAAAGGACCCGACCTGTTTTGCATACGAAAAATATCAAAAATACTCAAAAGAGTATCATGTCTCCTCGATATAATAGAAACATGATAGACAACTAGACTCTGCAATAGCATAATTGTCGGTATGAAACTCTCAAAGATAGTCAAGAAATTAACAGGAAAGTTGAGGACAAACCAGGACAGCTTCTTTGCTTTTAACTTAACATGCCCTCAAAAATGCAATTTTCTCACAATAAAGGAGTAGAGGGAAGGACAAATCAACAGAGGCAGGTTCCTCACTAAAAAGTTAATGCAAGTGGAGCTCCTTACCTGAGCATGTAAACTCCGCCCACAACTTAATCTTAATCTACATAATCTTAGCTTTCATTCATATTCAACTAAGTCCAATAAAAGATGTTGTTCATGTTGAATACGGTTGCCAGCCCACAGCACCACAACCACCATTAAAAGATCAGTGCCACCCGTGGCTCACGTGTTCTGAACTGACACTTCCCTGTCCAAAACAGCCGCTCAGATGGAAAACAGGGATGGGCCGACACTGACAGGACACGGACATAGTGGAGCACCTGACCAAAACAGACCGCTGAGGAACACACGTCGGAACCAGATGACGGCAGCCGTCCACGAGGACCTCAGCAAATGGTGACGCCATGCTCTCGCGAAACTGACTGAAGTGTGCAAACTCGGCAAATGAATGAGCCGAGATAACCTGAGCGTGCAATGAGAGCAAAACATCTGGTGCTTAGCTCGTCTTACAGAACTAGTAACATTCTGGCAGCACTCATGCACTCGGGGTACTGCGAATCGGGCCGGTTTAAAGATCCACTGTGGCCGGAATCCTGAAACTAACGATAAACAATGCGCCTGGTCAGTGTCGTGAAGGCTAGCTACGCTGCGAATCTCTGTAACACCACTGCACTGCCAATACACGCAGCTGAAAGGTTTCAGAAGGGACGCGATATGTTGTGGTAGGATATTGGAAACCCGCGCTTATCGGCCTATCTTTCACCATTTGTTGAAACACTGTCCTGGGCCGTCAGCAGGTAGCATGTTCTCTTGTTCTCCGACAGGTGTTTTGGTCGCCAATTACTAAACATGGGAACATCCCGCAATTGGTTGTTTTTTAATCGAGATCGAGTTTTGGCTCCACTGATATCGTAAACCGGTTTGGTCCTCGGCTCGTGGACCGCAGAGGACATAGTGGACCACGTGCGACCAGCAGACCACTACCTGCCTACCCTGATCTATATCTACCGACACCGCGAGAGCATCACGGCTCCAACCGGCCTTGATCTAGGCCGTTTCGACCGAAAAGCCGTACAATAACCTCCATCCAAACTGTCCATCTGTACTGAGTAGGTGGTTTCCCTTCGGCGGACGCAGTGGACGGGGAGGAGCGGCCAGAGGTCATTGCTGACAGCTTGGGAACAAGACCGGTTGGTTTGGTTTGAGTCACGCACGTGAGTACCAGGAACATAGCTCAGCCTCCGAGTAACGCTTGACAGAGCCAGCCTCTTTAGAAGACAGACATGGGCCTCGCGAGAGCAGAAACGGATCCAAGGGGGCGGGGAAGTTGGTCCCCCTAGATCAACTGAGTCATCCCCTGACGACGTCAGACGCCCTAAACGGGTAGCTGAACGCCTAAAATGCCGAAACTTTGTACAATAGTTGCCATAAAATTGATATTGAAGGTGACCCAGCAATAAACACACTGTTTCCCGAAGTCCTCCGTAGAGGCCGATCTTCCATTGTCCGCTGTAGACTCCGGTTCGACCATATGGGCTCCCTGAAACAATCCTCCCCCTTTTAAACACACCAAAAATTAGCGTCAGGAGGACGCCGCTAATAATTTATGAACAGCGTCCCTCTGAGGCACCACGCCCCCCCCTCGCGACATATTAGATCCGTCATTGTTAGGGAGCCTCTATTAGATTGGCATCAGGCCCATCAGGACAGACCACTCTATCAGCTGGGCACTCGGGAGGGGTCAAAGAGTCATGCTCCAACTGGTTTCTCCGGGACTGGGTCGCCACCACGCAGTGGGTCAATGATGGGTCACGGTAGAGCAACGGCTGAGAACCAGGGATGATGACAACGAGGACCGGAAAAGGAGAGCGAGGGTGAGTGCCGACTTCAATCAGCCTATCGGACGCCCAAAAGGCACATAAAGAGATGCCGAATTATATGAATATCCGGAAAAAATGAGGAATCATGAGTTCAGTCGACGCGTAGAATCGCATTGCCGGAGAATGGAAAAGAATTAAGCACGGGAGTATGCGCACGGCTGGATACGGGGTGGCGAGACTTATGGCAATGTCCAAAATAGTTATATCTTACTGTCTTTTGATAAGAATCGGCCGGTTGAGCTCCCGAAGTTTGGAAGCACAATGCCTTCACTTGTGAAGTCAGAGGGCGACTTCCCCTATCCCTCCTCAGTTCTCGCGTCCTTGCTGTCGGGCTGCCCAGGATAGGGCATGGTTGAGCGCCTGTTCCGAGCCGTCACGCGATACGGTCGTCCCAAGTTTCCATATGAGCAGCATGACTTTCGAACCAGTCTGGCTAGGGCGACACCCGTAGCGGAACATAAGCATTCGGTTGCTATGCAACCGTCACAAGGCTATTCCATGTTGTTACGTCAAGTCTTCGATCACATAATACCGTCGATAGCGACTTATTTAGCATATGAAGGTGACTCAGGGAAGTATCCATAATGATACAGCAGTGAGTCACGTAGAGAGGGTTGGTTTATCAGATCACGAATGGGGCCAATGATTCCCGATGAAATTATTGATCGATACCATCAAAACGCTGATGTTTAACAGGACCTCTGGGAACGCTGATGAGCAACAGGATCTCTCGATAGCTGATCTCGATCTCATCAGTCCAGCGACTTTACAATAAGCGATGTGTACGACACATCGCTACAACCAGACAGCGACTCCGTGACGAGGTCGAATCGGAGCTCCGGGCACAGAACGAGCTGGCCGCAGAAGGGCAAAAACTGTTGGCGTCCCAGTCGAGGTTGTGGCGGCACATCTCCGCAGTGTAAAGAGCACCGCCACCGCGCGCGTGCGGCGGTGAGCAGTACAGGGGCCAAAAACGTGTTCAGTGTGTCACCATTGGAAATGTCATACCATACACGTGACGCCAGTCCAGGTGGCAAAATGCGGCACGTTTTGCGTTAGAAGGATACTAATGGATACTCCTGCACCATCCTAGTCACTGAAAAGCATTGCGAGTTCAAATTACAAGTGCCAATTTTGGCGATTTGTTCCGTTATTGGTCTGGAGGAAACATGTGAGCTATTTTTTGTCACCACCTTGGGCTGTCACCATTTAGAATGCTAAAATGGTAGGTTTTTCGACTCCTGCGGACACCACGTGCACTGGGACCGCACTGCCACAGTGCCCGTGCGGCACCACGTGCACTGGGACCGCGCTGCCACCGTGCCCGTGCGGCACCACGTGCACTGGGAGGCAGGTAGTACAGCAGCGGCCTCCACAGTGCGATCGGCGGCAACCACCGCAGGGCGTGCTGCGGGCCGCAGTTGCGTCACGCAGTCCGTCTCAGCTGGTCAGTAGCAGTGCGCACGTCCTGAGGTGGAAATCCCGGGCATGCGTGCCTGATTGGCGGGGTGAGCAGACTTGGCCATTACCCGATGCGCAATGAATGCGCGTTACACAGCAAAAATATATGCTGAGTCCCGGGTCGACAGGTAAAATTTGGCATCGCCCTCTAACAGTTCAATGTGCATTGTGCAACAGCCAACCAGAATATGTGACAGACTACACTATGGATCTGGCAAACACATGGCAGGAAATGGCACATTGAGCTTGTGGGGCGCAAATCTCACTGTCTAAGAATGATGGAAAGTTCTGGCAATCTGGCTGCCGAGCAGAGACCCGCCATTACTCTTGCTGAGAACTGTGAGCGCATTCCACCCTAACAGCAACAGCATGCAGTCAGACGACCCTAGGCGGATCCGGTATTGCCAATAGGGGGGGGACACATGGCCGGACGGGCGCCACTTTTCGACGGCGAAACCTATCCGATGAGCTATTATCATATTGTGGGGGCGCCGATACTCGTATCTAGAGGGGGAGGGCTGGCGGGAAACGGCATTTCACGGGACGCTGTAACTTTTTCAGAGACACCGAGGGTTGATGGGGTGAGGTTCTCCGGGTCGACTAAGGAGTGCCCCTGGATCCGCCTATGCATATCACCTATTTTTACCGGGAAATAGTCATTTCACAAAGCAGTAGCAAATTTGATTATTTTCAACGACCTAACCTCGGATTTCGCATTCTCATTTCTAGCCGCCTCAAAACTAAATGATAACAATCATGGGCGTGGATTTCCGATAATCATTGTGGGTGACCGAATCTGAAACAGTGTAGATAACCACGACACAAAAAGAGATAGCGTAATAGCAGGGTTGTTTTAGCTTCAACATGTGCCTCTTTAATCAGGAAAAGTAAAACGTAACGTGCTGAAAATGAGAAGAAAAATGAAAGCTACAGGGTACTGTAACACTAACTGCACTTTTCATTGGGGAAACCAAAGTACCCCCAAAGAGGCACGACAAACTCACAACCCTGATACCGATGGGTATTGGACATGACAGCTAGACGATCAACGCCTCACATCTCCCGACTACATCCGCCGGCGCGGCACAGCACCGACGCTGTAAAGGGCCCCGCTTCCTCACGGCGCCGCCAATAACGCCGCGCCGCCGCTGTCGTTACCGTGCGTCAGACAATCGCCGCCGCCGACGGTGGACTCCGTGGTAGGAAGCGCCGCTGCGACAGTTGCGGCGAAGGGCGCAGGTGGTGCCGAGCGATCGTCGCCCTCAGCTCGACCAGATTCCGCTGTAGTAGAAAATAATAGGTCTGGATCGCATTCCCGCGGACGCACCGGCACGGCGTGACGCGGCCCTGTTACAACCACGGCGCTGGCCGGCGACGGAACGGCGTTCGACTCAGTGCGGTAACCCGATTAGTGCGGCACCGTTTGGCGCAGGTGAGTTGACCTTGGGCGATCGGCTGATGCCATCCTTGGCCGCTCGGTGGAACGGCGCGTGCCGGCATCGTAACTGAGTCAGTGACACCCGCATGTCGCCTGCGGGAGCGCGCCTTCCCGAGTAGGTGCTTCCCACGGAGTCGGAGACGACGCCCGTCGTCGGACACCGGAAGCCCACCGACAGCGCGTACAGGCAGCCGACACCCCAGTGAACGGTGCACAGGTCACCATCACCGGTCACCGAGATGACTCGGGCGCACATGGGCGCCGATGGCCGCCAGCGCGTGAGGAGATAACGCGGCGTAACCACAGACGGCAGCTGCACGATCGGCTGTCGATAACGACGGGGTCGGACGCCGGCGCTGCCGGCGGCTGATGGCGGCAGCGATAGCGGGACGGTGGACCGCCATCGTCACCTGGAGCCGGGCACAGCAACGGCGCGCCGGTGACGACTGACCAAGACGTAGCTACCATTCCTGCTGCCAGTAGGAGGATGTTACTGCGGAAATCCGAGACGACGTGGCTTTCATCCACGGTGAAAATGTCGGGTCCGATGTCAGGTTTAGGATTAAAAGGCTGAGGGATTCGACAAGACGAATTAACAGTAAACTTGGTGTCTAACCCAGCTAAAAATCGGTATGAACAGTTCCTGCACGACCCGTTTGCACGCCGCCGACATCCGTCACGACGTCACGCTGATATCGCGGTGAGCGTCACGCGATTCACCGAGGCGTGGCGGCCCCGCGTGACCTCAGGGGCGATCAGAGGGAACGTCACCTCTGGTGCGACGCTCTCCACGGCGAACCATCGAACCTGGCGCAACCTCGGACGGAGAAGGTGCGCTGCGTGCTCCGCATCGACCCCACTGACCCCCAGCATGAACTGGAGACACAGAAAAGGAGCGTGATGGGCCTCATCGCATGACAGTGATGGCGGACGTGAAACCACGCTGGGAGTTGCCCGCGGTACTTGGTAGCGCTGATGAGACCGGTGAAATTCGATATCACTCAGATTATGCTATTTACGGTAAAAGTTACAGTTTCCTAAAAAAACCACAGGACCGAAAAGTCAGAAACACCATGACCATAAAGGCAATTTTAGGCCCTTTATGAAAGCCCGGTAGATTATCTGACGAAAGCACAAGCCTCACTAATCTTCCTTTTCTCGATTCTAGGCCCAGGCGCTACCTTTCTTGAAACGAGCCAGGCCGACGGCACTCCCTCCATGTTGAATTCATTACTGACCGAATAAGAACGGAGGATTCTCCGTGAACATGGTCACAGCCGTGGGTTGAATGCTTACTTTTTGCGGGGCCTCCAGCGCAGTACTTGGACCACAAAACATGCTTTCGGTCAGGGTTGCAGGCAACTCAAGGGTGACCCTCTTTACATTAGAGTTATCTCTAGGTCCCTGAGCTTATTGGCCGAGTCAAATACAATTGACTCAGTTTTTACTTTAATGTGAGAGTAGTTGCCCACTTTATTATCCCGTTTCGTTAAGCTAAACCCAGAAAATTAGCTTACAGAGCCAAAGAAATTTTGGAGTTCAAGGTGAGTCAAGAGTCGACTAAAACACAACTCCCAATCAAATATACTTTTGGTTCCAAACATTAGCTTCTGGGTCCAACTTTAAGAAGCTATGGGATCACGTGGAGAGATGCTCTCACATAGATGTAAAAACCAAACTGTCACTTATCTTTCACTCGCCCAACTGAGCCGGGAGGCCAGAGTTTACTCGCGTTCAGAGTGAGCCAAACTCGAGTGGCGCACGAATCTGCTTTCAACCCAACGAACCTAATCAATGTTTAGCAATACATGCGAAAGCGTGCCATAAAATGACTGCACTTCCCTTGCATATATAGGTAAGTTTCAATGAAATAATAAAAATAAATGATCATTTTTAATAAAAATAAATAATCATTTTTGGGGTTTAACAACGCATAAGCTGCCGAGCTTATACGGCGCCCCCAACTCTTACCCTGTTGGGAGGGATTTGGGCATCAGATCAACATAACCCATTTACCACCGTCGTTACGTTTTCGCAGCAAATACGTAAAACACGTGTCACGAAAGAATTGGAGTTTGCATAGCAGGGGGTGCTTCGGACACAAAAATCCAACTGAAAGTGTTTTTTTCGAGTTTCTAGGGTTGAGGTGAGAATGTTTACCATTCCCATCTATGGCGCCAGTGTGACCATCAAACATCAATGTTTAGTTAAATTTTTAAAACTTCAATATTTACATTCACCCAGAACACACCCCAGGCTCTGACGGCACTTAAACTCGGGATCTTTCGCTCAGCACACATGGATGTTATGCACTCAGCCACTCACCCCCCCTCCTCCCCCTCCCCAGTCGTAATGAACAGCAAGGCCCGACTCAAAGCTGTAAGGTTGTAGCACAGGCTAGACATACCTGCAGTACATTGAGATGGTGGACTGGCATGCTGGTCTGAATTTCAACAAATGGTCTGACTTTCCACTTTGAGACAAGCTACTTTTAGCCACAAAATTGAGGAACACAAATCTCCTTCGAGACAAAGCTTTAATACGAAGCTAAGATACATTTTGAAGCTTATCTACCGAAGTAACTAAACACAATACATAAGTATAACAGTTAAGCACGAATCGAAAAGAAATTCACATTTGGTAGGGTTACCGGCAAGCGTAAAAAGACAGACGTGGACAGCAGGACAGTGAATCAAAGACAAAACGATTAAAACATTATATGGGGGAATTAAAAAAGTATATAGTGGAGATAATGCAGACTGGTTTGTTACTCCTTCGACAGAGAAAAAACAATTAATCCCAGTTTTCGGCCATAATTCAGCATCTTTCACTTACGTTAGTCGGTCCAAATAAGTGACACATCTGAAACCGCATCGTAACTCTATCTCTGTGGAACAAATCCCAAACCGCCCAAAATATTAGTGGTTGACAAACCGTCAAAATGTATTTCGAATTAGGGACGAAACCCTCGCTCGCCTTTGCGATATCATTCGCGACATTGGTGATAAATCATTAAACCTCCAATTTGCGAAGCAATTTCCTAGCCTTCTCGCCATCATTATCACCAGCGCTGAACGAAACTAAGAGGGCGAGGACATGATTAGATATGTTCAGAAAACAATGCACACTGCCCTCATTAGTGGTAAGTTTGCTGGGGTTTTAAGGCGCCTAAGCCTCTTGGCTACATCGCTCGCTGTCCTCGTCAGCCGTGTCGGATACCTGCCTAGCCATGAAGAGTTGTCTGGTCTTCCACAGCTGCCCAGTCACCGTACTCACACTTCTTTCCACAAATGGCATGGTGTTTGTCTTCCCCGGACAGAATAAGCCCAAGCATGACCATGAACATGTCTTTTGTGCTACATGGCAGGCGGTCCGCAAACCCGGTGAATAAAAACAGCATAATGGACAGAGAGAGATAACATCACGGCACACTAACGGGGAGCGTTTGAAAGCGCTTGAGTTAGGCCAGGCCGGCACGGCCCCGTGCCGTGCTAATCATTCGGTGCATGAATAACCCGGATCACAAATGGGTAAATTTACTGGATCACCTTGAATAAGAATTGATAAGGCAACAGCGTCAGATACATTTTCCATCTTGGCTTGTTTGCTTTTTCCGGACAATATAATAGTGGTCGAAATATGATAATCAGGAGACCGTACAATGGTCTCTGTAAGCGATTCATGACCCACCATAACAGCCAGAACACAAATAGAAAATACCGCCTGCCGAGCAGCGACCCAAAACGCAGGGGTTTGGGTGGAGAGCCTCAACAAGATATATCCAATTTAGAAGCTTAATTCTTCACTTGGCTCAGAGCTTTATTTTCCGCTCACATCAATGCATCATATCCATGTTTCCTTCCTGCATTGATTGAACACTTCCTCAAATGAGCAGGACCAACTTAAAGTACAACAAGGCGCAGTATTCATTTTAGATAATGTTTTTTCTCGGAGATCAATCAATGAAATGAAAATTAGCCCTCCAGAGCAAGCAAAACTAAGTACATACATCAATTTTGTTCTCCCAGCTGCTCCGTACGGATTTGAATTTGTACATAAAGTTTTCCCTCAACACCCAGGTGTAAACCGTATTTTGAGACACTGTTGCTGACGTAAAGTATACCCGCGTGCAAACAAAAAACTTCCAGGCCACACGTCTTGACACACTGGCTTCCGTGCATTGTACGTTGCAACAGAGGCCAGGGACCGTGGGTCCCTAACATTTCAGATTCGTTTGAGTTAAACCTAAAGCTTTGTATGCTAATAACTGGGACAAAATTCATCCCCCTCTCCATATTTCGATGTTTCGCAATGACTTCATTGCTCAATACCTGATGTACAGATAGGAATGTATGGATTTGTTTCATATTCAGGGCAACTACTGAAAGCAGCGCTATAGTAGAAGTACAGATTTTGAAATGAACTTTGATCGACTTGTTTTTCTCGTAAACGTATTCTACAGAGTAGATAAAGCCAAAGCTCTTTTGGGTTCCAAATTCTAGCCCACTTCTCAACTTCATCAACAGCTGGATCATATCACCAGGTCAGTCCACGGTCAGAGAGCCGGAACAACACCCAGACGACAGGCAGCCTGGTCTGCGCTCCGCCTCCACAGGACCGCCGGCCTGCGCCTGCCCCGGCCCTGTGCTCTACCGCAGTCCGTGACCCAGCGGCCCGCATCCCGCACGCACAAACAGACCCGTCAACGCTGACGAGCCTGTTTTTGAGAGGCTCGCTGTCACTTCGGCGACGCCCCGGGCCGCCGTTCAGAGTCGAGTGACCCGCATTCGACCAAAAGATCTCACAGCATCATGGACGAGCTGCGGCGGTACCTGAGCACAGGCTGGTGGGAGACAGACTGTCACGCACGGCTTCACGCGGGAGCTGTGGGTGGTGTCCCCGCCGGAGGAGATCCCACGTTAACGGCCGCATTCGCAGAACGTCGAGTGCCACTGAAAGCGAATGAGAGTGCGAATGGACCATTGTGACCATTGATGGCTTCCGGCGTTGAGAATGTGCAGAAGGCTGGTATAATTCTCCCTCGTGAGCTTCATGAGCCGTGCTGAAACGGAGAGTCGCCTCAGCTTTCTAACGGTCACCAAATACGGCTCCCCTTTGGATTTTATATTATATAAGGGTAAAGGCCTGCAAATTTGGAAAAGGGACCACGTAGAGCACAAGGTCAAATTCTATGACTTGGACCTTGTGCTTGTGTTTCCTAAATGAACGTTATGCAATAAATTCCTCATGTCAGACGTGGCATTAGGAAAACTGGAAAAAATGGTTTACCTCATCACACTCTCACTCCATATAGGGAGAGACAGGTGACAAAGCGCGAGCGTACTGGTGAGAGGTGAGGGGTGCCGCGCCCTTCATCAAGCGCTCTCCCAAGAGCGGGACGTCACCCCGCAGGGTCACGCCACGTACCGCAGTCGCCTGAACTCTGAAGTGACGGCAACTCCACTACCAGCGTGACGTGACGTGACGTTCCGTCACGGAGAAGCGTCACGGCATGGAAGGTCGTTCCGCCGCCAGCTGCTGCCTTTTGCGGCACGGGTAATTGTTCCGGCCTGCGGTACCGTCTCGACTACAACGGGCGAACGAACTCCTTCCCGTAATCATAAACAGAACCATAGCTGGTGTGTTGACAGCGGGCTGCCTTCCAAACTGGATAATGGGGCAATAAATGCACGTGCTAATGAAAGTCACTAGTGACTAATGGGCATATTGTATTTAAAAGTCATGGTTAAATGCAAGTGTGCATGTGTTATGTTCCAAGCGGTGTAATATTTCATAGCCCAACATGATAAAACTCCGTTTCAAGATTGGTTAATAGTACTTTCGCAGCCTGCAGCTTTAGACGCGTTGTGAATATTCAATGCAGTGCAACAGCAGGCATATGATATAATTCATTCCGTACCCATGTACCTTTCAGCAAAGCAGCCCCGGTAGCCCCGTTGAAAGTCAGATGGTCCCCTGTCTGCGGCTCAGAAAATCATGTAGCGGCAGTGTACTGGTGAAGGCTTGGGATCAATTCCCCTGAAACGCTCCGGCGTTCAATATTTACCCGACATAGGTAGCTTAGAAACTAACTGGTGAGAGGGTCACCTGAGCTGAGCGGCTGACCATGTGCTTTGTAAGATATTAGAAGTTGGCTTCGCAATAAGCCCAGTCATTACGACAATGGCTCGTTCTGATGAAAGGGTTGGGATCTCTGAGACAAGACCATTGACGACTTCAACGAGACTTCGATCCCAAAAGCCGAACTTGAAATAACGGACAGAAAAAAAATTTCAATGCTAAAATAACAAAACAGCGCTTGAAGACCACGCACATGCCTACTAACAGCCATGCTCTCTACCATTGGCAGAATCACGATTCCAATCATCCGGTCAAGGCGGACCAGCTGGACCCTGGGGGCGTTATTTCAAACGGCGGGACTATCAGGGGCGCTAAAACATCATAGAGGGAGTGATAGCTCATGGGGGCGCAGGGCACCCAGTGTTCGACTGGGGGAAACGCCTGTCCCCTTCGTCCCATTCTGGATCTGTCTATACTCTATGCTTCGGCAAGCGTCGCGCAGCCACGTCAAGAGTTATCATGTTATCATGTCCTCTGTCATCGGCATACTCCCGTGCAGAAGAGGGTGACCACCCAGCCGGGGGAGGCTGGCAGTGCCCGCTGCTCTCTGCCGTTCTCTGCTGCAGCTCTGCGCTCAGTGACGGCGGCGTCACCAGTGACGCGTCGCGTCGCCGCCGGCGCCGCTCTGTCCCGTGTTTACGCTGACCGCGGCCGGCTCCGCTCAGTGCTCGGCAGCCGGCGTCGCCGGGCGACTCGGCACGATCGAACGGAAATCATCCCAGGCCGCCGGGGTACAGACCTCGGGAACTACAGGACGGGTGACATACGGTGGCATCCGGTACACTATGGCCTGATGTTCAGGACCGACGAGCACGACTGACACACCAGTACTCCCAATGGATATTCCTCTGACTGAAACACTGGTTCAGTGGATAACACCCTTGTGTTCACTCTTTCACGCGCGGACCCAAGGGTTAGGGCGAAGGGGAGCGATCGCCAGCCTTGGTTCCACAAAGGTGCCCCTGTCCAAGTGAGTCCCACGTAGATACATTTAAAGTCTGGGAAATGCCAGTACTGCGCGTTACAGACACCAGGTTTAGGTGGCCCAGGCAGTCACAGCCGGTTCTTCGAGCGTCTTCCCATAAACATATTCCGCGTCGGAGGCCGAATTCAATGTTATCCACAGGATTTCTATCCAAATATCAGCCCGCCCCTCTTGAGACACGTGCGCGCTAGAGCAATTCTGGCAAAATCCTAGATCCACCAATTGCTCATGAGACCTCAGAAATACCCATACCTTCAAAGCACCCAAAATCTATGGTCGGGAAGAGCCCATTGACATTCCTATAAGGCACCCCATAGTGATAGTTACACCTACTGATTTCCCTGATAATTCATCACCACACCACTCAGAAAATCCTAGTCCACCACGCGTAAGTGGATCGAGGATTCACAATAAGGAAGGGCTATTTGGTCAGGCGACGCTATCTCTGAAGTTTATATTAATGGTAAGAGCACCACATTGCATCCGGGGCGGGGGCAGGCGACGCTTCATAGGAATCTGGGCGTTTAGGGGTCTTCAGGGGGCATCTGGGCGCCTTGTGAGGGCGCCTCAAGCTTGATCACGGGGGAGCACCCGCCCCACTTCTTCCCCTTGCCCCCTGGATCCGCCTGTGCCAGCAGAGCGCTGGTCTGGACGGGTCTCCGTCCGCCCACGTTCGTCAGAGCGGTCGCGTTCTGAGCTGCCGCGTCGCGTCGCCGCCGTCGCGGGCGCTGAGCGGCGCTGAGCGGCGGCCATTGTGACGCCGTCGCAGCGCGCCTACTTCCTGCCAGCGTGCCAGATGGTTGCCGGGACGCCACACCGAGCCCAGCCGCGCCAGCTCTTTCTCTCAGAGCTCCCGAACAGTCCGCCAGGAATCGACATTCTGCACTTCAGCTTTTCATCTCGAAATCGTACCTTTCTGCTCGGGAAGTTGACAATGTAATGGTATCTATACGGGACGATGTCTTCCCGCTAAAGCCAGGCGCAAAATGGCCCTGAGTGTTCAAGCGCCCAGCACGCGTAATTGAATGTCCTCGGGAAATACACGCGGCAGAGAGGGGGAAGGGAGATTAATTTGTGCCACCTTCGTGAGCTCACCGACAGCGCATGGCGAGTTTAAGTCACACCGGCTCCAAGCCCGTTTTAACGACGCTCAGTGTGATAGGCCAGCAAAGTGGTATCCTTTATGGTTCGCGTATCTCAGGATGGACTATACGTAGATAGGTATATGGTACAGGATTCAATATGGTACAGGATTCAATGCTACAGCGAATCTGAACATCATGTGTACGTAGAAAGTTCATTAAATACTTTAACGAAATCAAGAAAGAACAATTTCACAAACTATGCGGTTTATCACTCAACCACGGACTAGCACGTAACATGAAGTGTCAGGACTTGAAAAGAGAGACACAAAAACTGTCTTATAGTGTCGCCAACTCCCACCTTGTTGGGAGGGTATTATGGAAATCTGAAAGAGTTTGCAAAATACCTGTCCGGGGATTTGCACCCGGGTTAGCAGCGTGGAAGTCGAGTGCTGTTCCCCCACATCCACCACATCCCTGAATAAACAAATATATATATATATATATATATATATATATATATATATATATATATATATATATATATACATATATATCCCTCTCTTAGAGAGGGAGTTCTCATGTCTATTTGAGTGGCCCCTGAAGCTGATAAGTCCACCAAAAGAGGGTCTAAGTGGGTGTATGTCCAGACATACTTTGTGCAAACGCTTTTGAACACTAATGGCCGTTGAGCCCTTATTATTAGCACACGTAAATAGGCGTGATTCATGTGATGGGGTCGTGCAATACACAGCACGGTTGCAGGGAAAACCGCCCGGATGTTCTGTTCCGCACACCAAACAATGCTACCAGGAACATACGCGTAAATCTACCAATCAGCAGAGCTTGTCGTACCCACATAGGCGGATCCAGGAGGGGCAAGGGAGGTACTTGCCCCCAAATCGACCTTCGGCGCCCCCTGAAATGGTCGCAGCTCACAGCGCCCCCTGCAATGTCGATGGTCCCGCCCTGAAATATTGCTTCCCACCCGCCCCCTTCCAGGATTCGAATATCGGCGCCCCCACGATATGGGTTTTGCCGTCCTACAGTGGCACACTCTATCGACCATGTGACCTTCCCCCCCCATTGGTAGTCCTGAATCCGCCTACGGTACCCAATATACCACTGTTCAGAAGTCTGTTATTGATATTTTCCCAGTGTGAGTTATCATATTCCATGTCCTTGGCTCCAAGCAGATGCTACAATGCATGGCTAGAATCCGAATATTTATACTAAGCTTCCACTAGTTTTGATGACTATGTGTTCACTTCCACCACGCTGCTTGGCAGCATTTCAGTTTCGGTGCTTTACAATTTTCGACGGTTCACATTGCGATGCTCCGGACAATTTTACACAGGACAATTCTGTCCCAAGTAAAACCGGGACTACACTACATCCAGTACACATCGGCAATGTCACGGAACGAAACAAATCTACATATAAAGCAGCTTCATTCCATCTAATGATGCTATTTTCATAAATATAAAGCGATCCACGCCACAAAAATGTCCTCAAAAGTCAGAGATGCGATTTTCCTGTGCAGATCGTGGAGGCAAGCTTATCCAGATGCCGTTGGAGCAGTGTCGTCGGTTCAGAGACGACCGCTTGTTTTGTTGGAGCGGCGTGTCAGTAATCGGCGCAGGGCATTACATACATGGCAGTACATGACCCCGCACCTCCCCCCCGTGACCAAATAATGCAGGTCGCAGCTCTCATCCAAGCTGGCTCCGGAGCAGACACTAGAACAGCGATCATATAGAGATCAGATGGCATACCCAGTCACGCACACGCGATATTCTGCATGTGCGCGGGATCAACGCTAGACACCTGTAACCAGGGGTGAGGATATCTGGACTTCATTTTCCTGCCCAGTCACCCCCAACCTAGCCAAACCATTTTGTCGCTCCTGGTCTGTAAGTGTTTGTTTTCATAACCGGATCCAACCAAGCATCCCGAGTTTGTATTGGCCTTCCTGCCGATTGGGGCTGATTGGTGTGAGCGGGTCGTTCAAGTGCGTAACGGGGCCGCGGGATGCGGCCGCTCCGCACTCGCCCAGCCAAGTGGACGCCGCTCCCACGCGCGGCGCGCCGTCGCTGTCATCGCGGCGTGACGACGACGGCGACGACGGGAGGGCCGTTGTCGGGGTAGCTACGGCAGTGCCGAGCCCGGCCGCTGAGACAACAGACTCACAGCACACGCATCACACTGGCGTCCATATGTTGTAAGCCTCGCAGATCAGGCCCCATGGTCAATTTCAATAGTGCAGACTAAGAGCATTCGGGAGGCAGAAGTGGTCTAGTTGCTATCAAGCCCCGTCCCCCCACAAAGTTGCCGGCCGTTTATATTTGCGCGGTTCAAGAAATTATTTCAAATAGTAGGCAGGCTTCCCACCAAAGGCTGCACGCATAGCGGAGCCGCTAACGAAGATTGTCAACGAATCCATGCCGGTAAAATCGTCACGATCATTGAATTCCTGAACTGTGCGCGGTCAACAGGAGCTATGCGACAGGTCAACCGAGCGCTTGGAAGCGGCTTTGTACCATTTTCCGAAAGGGTCCAAACCGCTTGGAAAATACGGCAAAACGGCTAGTTTCGCCTTCCTCGCAACTTAATCCGATCTAGCCAGTTCACATGGTATGCTTTGATTTTTAAAGAAGGCTTGCTGGTGTCTCCCCTCATAATGTTTGCTGGTGTTTTCAGAACCAGTCACGGCACTTTTTGCATAAATACTGCTGATCATGTTGACCCCCAGCTCCTCCCATCAGTTCCCAGCCCCTTCAATCTTCCTCCACTCGAGACCGGTGCCTCTCTGTCTTAAGGAACCGCAGACCTCATCATCGACGGCACGTGCTACTGTGCTCGATACGCACGCCTTTATTATCCTCCTCGCCTAATGTATTATGACGAACAAGCAACCCAAGTATATTAGACAGTTCTGGCTTTTAAGCCAAGAGTGCCCTTCTAATGTTACAACCTACTCTTTTGAGTTCTCATCTGTACTCTTTTCCTTATTTGCTTTCCTGTGAGAATTTGAGAAAAACACTGGAGCCGGTCGCATCGGTCCGAGACAGGACCACGTATTGGCCTAGTTGTGCGCGGCCGACGAGCAGTTTGGTATTCACCACAGCACATTTGGACCGGAATAATTGGAATCGACGATGGCACGCTTGGTGACTGGAAGTGTGTTTATCCTGGCCGAGCTGGGAAGGTTTCCATCTGAGCCGGACCCGTACCTTGCCGCCACTCACGAGACAGACCACAGAACATATCCCGTCTTCTACGGTTTTGATAACCACCGTCTGCACAATAATACATCAAAATTGACAGAGAACGCTTCTGGACTGAACGTATATCGACGAAGAACTCCTAATGCGATGGTGCAATATGTGTTAATGCAATGCAATAGTGGACAATCCTACTCTTACACAACCGAGGATGTGGTTGATGTCGACGGATACAGGTCAACAGGTCAGCAATCGGTGTAACAATGAGAAAGGACTCAAACGAAATTCCAGCAATGGATGAATGGTCCAAGGAGTCAATGTTCATGGGCTGGCTCTGAGGCGGGTTGTATACTCGGTCAATAACTTAATCGCTTGAGCCAAAAGATACGACGCATTTTATATTTAAAGCAAGCCAGGGTCGACTCACAGACTCAGCTGTTGAGTTGGGTTAGAATCAGGGGCAGGCACCCAAAGGAGTCAGAGGTGAGTCGGCTCAGAGATTTTCTATTCATCAACATTAGACGGTTGAAAGTCAAACTTGAGTCAGAGTCGACTCTGATCCACCGACTCTTGCATTTGGATCAGAATCAAATTGATCAACTTCGCATGAAGAGCGCGTAAAAATTGAATCATCGACTTAAGGTGATGAGTCTAATCAGAATAAGAGGCTTATCAGAATCGAGTCGATTTACAAGATGTTGGGTCTTATCTAGTTCACCTAAAAACTGTAATTTTTGTTACAACTGCCACTCCAGATTCGAACTGCAGTTACAAATATGTCCTAAGGACGAATTCGGCCCAATGCATTGGTAACAATACATCGCCAAACGAAGCAAGTAATAATTTTTGGGGCTTATCGAGGCACCAACTACCAGGGTCATATGGTGTCGCCAACTCCTTCTCTGTTGGAAGGGTTTCTCGGGAGCCAGCTGGCTCCTTGTTCAGGGAAGCCGCCGGGGCTTGAACCCGGGTCGGCTGCGTGGTAGCCGGCTGCTCCACTACCGTGACCACTCCACTGCCGCGCCCCAAGACGAGGCAATGACCAATGCTTCGGTTCTAGGGCATTGTGCTCCAATAGTAACCCAGAGATGGCCTAGGTTACGTTACGAAGGGGTTTCCCGTAGTCAAAGTTCGGAAAATATAATGTCGCGTAGCTATGCGTAACGTACCTCGCCGATCTTCCAGTACACCGTAACGTACAACGACAAGTAACAAATCGCGATCATTCTTTCGTAGCCAAGATTCTAAAGCGGAATTACTATCATTGAAAGTTTTAATACTATGCAAGGCCAAAGGTTACATTTAACATGCGATCAGTTTTGGTACCATCAACGATAAAAAATTGCTATCGTTTATCCCGCAGTGTTTATTTCCCAGATAGCTGGTATCTAATTTGCATAATGCCACTACAAGCACTTGATGATTGAAGGACAATGAAGCATGCCGGACTTTGATATGTACCAGCATTGAAACTGGGTACAACTCGCAGTCCGTGTATATATTCTTTAAAAAAATCATATCCTGGAAAGCGCATTTCGCCCCCGTCCAGGGCGGTTTTGAGCTCAGTGCACACCAAAATACGGTCACCCGGCGCGGAATTGCGGGTGACCTCCCGGTGAAACCGGCGGCCAGGTGCTCCGTCCTTACCCGCCGCGTTTTCCACGTTCGTGACAGTTAAATTCTACTCAGGAGATGAAACCTAACCCAAAGTTTCCTGCACCACTACGAGGTAATTATTGAATGTTATAAAACGGTTAAAACCCCATCCTCGCCGCCCATTATTTCTACCGCTCTTTTCAACGAGCTCACATTTACATTCGAGGTCTATCAACACTGCCCGCCGTCCATACATCTTACTCAATAAGCATTGATATAATATTCGCTTACAATAAATGTCACTTACACATATTCCCCTTCCTCAGTCCAACAGCATGCAACTTATCAGCCATCGTCACTCGTTAGCCTGGTCACCACCACACTCGTTGATATCATTATTCGCCACGCTTCCCCTCCCCACCGACGGCTGAAACCCCGTCGGCGCCCTGCGACTGTGACCTCTCACCCCTGTGCCACGCGGGCATGCAGCTTAGGTTCGGGTGACGTCACCGGCTGGATCCCGGCCGCTGATTGGTGGAGGCGCGTTCACGTGCCTTGCGATAAGTTCAGTAGAAATTTGTCTATGAAAATGATAGTGTGGCGAGGTATGTACATGACCATTCATTTAGGATGTCATTTTCAGAAATTCCCACAAGTAGTTTTTCATTATCAGGTTGATTATCTTCTTCACTATTAAACACTGGTTTCCGGCACAGGCGAAAGTTGTCGAGTTTGTTCAAGTCCGGAGTATCGCCACGAGCCAGCCCACCCCGACGGTAACCGATGGGAGGGGTGAGTTTGAGACACATAATTATCTAATACCTGACCTAGGGACCAGTACCGAAGTATTTCCAAGAATCACATCCCATAAGAGAGCGTGTGTTGCATTGTTCCATGTTGTACGGGAAAGGCAAGTAACCTCCGCCGGGACCCACAAACTTGTCGGTACCTTAGGGCGCTTGGCCTTACGTGGGCTATATCGCGTGACCCAAAACTTCTGGTGAACGTCACCCTCGTTGCCCCATGCGAGGGACTCATTCCCTCTCCACCCCACCCCCCCCGCATTAAATGTAAATGATCCAGCGAGGTTCATCAATAACAAGCAGATTGTCATACTGCAATTGGGAAAAGAGAGATGGCGCGCACAATTTTTGTCTCAAGTTGTTGGAAGCAGAATTCCGTTTCGTGGTGAGCACACGCCAACAGTTCGTTAAAAACAAATCTGTTTTGAGCAAAGGAGCAAGTGATTTACGGTTACTAAAAACAAGTGTAATCCACTTACTTTTCCTTGGCGAGTGATTTTTACCTTCCTCATGACCGATTTATCCCCATCATATATGGAATAGTGATCATTTGTGATGAGCGAGCAGGTCAATGCTTTAAATCAACGAGAAGTATCCCCCTCGCACCATATCATAGCATAAGCCGTAAATCCATTCACCGGGATACTCAAGCCACAGTTTTCCAATCACATGCTGAAGAAGAGTTTAGTTTAAATTTTGAATTCCACACCCAGGCGCAAAATCAATTTTGGTGGTTTGCTTCAGTGTTTCCCGAAAATTGACGGGATCTGCAACCAAATGCCCAATAACATTGCGTGGACTACCAATTCACCCAACTCGGGAATTATTCGGCGGAGATGCAATAGCAGTCAGATATCCAGCGTCGCAAACGACGTTGCCGATCATCAATATTGCCAGTAAATTCGGCGGTGAGGTGGAAGGTCGGAGACGCCATCCCCTCCCACCGCCCAGCGCCGAGGACGCCGCTAGCCCCGCTGCTGGTCAGGCCGTATATGGTAATCTACCAAGCAAGACGCTCTCCGGCGCGACAAACGAGGCCCCACCGACGGCGTTCAGCCTTGGCACACTGCTCGACGGCACCACCTGACCCCCAGGGCGCCGGAGACAAGGCTGCGTCCTTACTGAACACCCCCGTCAGCCTCAGGATGCATGGACCGTCAGTCTCCTCACCTGACCGGAAGAAGATGGGAGCGACAGCACAAAAACCGAAGTACACCCACGGGAAGATGTTTCCTTGGTTGGTGTTTGCTGGTCAAATCACTGGTACAAATCACTGCTTGCTTCATAATCACTGTAGTGATTGTCACCTTGCCATAATCACAGCAGTGAATCAGTGCACTGGAAACATTTACATACAATCACAGCGTTTGTTTATTCTGGTCAGTTTAATAATGTCCTTAATGATGCAGATATCGCAAGCCCGGAAAGGAAAGGCACAAATGGTATTCTGCCGTTATCCCACACTTCATTAGGTGTCTGGGCATCCCAAAGAGATAGAGATCAGCAACCTTAAATGGGGCAATAAGATGCAAGCACGCTCAGTTCTGGTACTACCCTGGTTCAAGCTTATGAAGGGCATCAGTTTTTCCCGTCTCTGCTCCAGCTGTTTTATTTCGTGCTCTGTAATACCGGCTACCCTCAGATGAGAAATAACACATCAATACACGAGCATTCTCAGAAATTCATGGCCTATGATATCACTGAGGTTGCACGCCTCAAAAGATGCGGATGTGCACCCTTACAAGTCAAAAAGCCACCTCACGGAGGAAAAACGGGCCGATGTGTTGTGCAGATACCACCCATTCACCGCATCTATTTTGACAGCATGGTCAAAATGATGCGGCCTTGAGAGCAGGGAATACGAAGTGGATCATGAACACTCGCTGGTTTTCGTAATCGGATGCAATCTGATCTAGTTATATGGGACTACGCCCGAGCCAGTAGCACGTGATCACCTGGTGAGTTCACCAGACACGATACCCCGTCCCGTTGCAACTGGCTCGTTAGCTTACCGGGGGGTTATGGGTGGGGCACCCGGTACCGCCGCCGACTAGCCTGCTCCCTCCCTCGCTGGGCGTCACAACATATGGTACACGACACTAATCCACCGTAACACAACAACGCATGATTTATTATAAATTTGGAATCATAAAACAAGCAACGGGAAACAACTGCTATTGTTTCACACTTGGGATTGACTTATAAACTCTTCCATTTGCTTTTCCACTAGGACTTCCGGGACCACATAAAATTCTAATGCGGATCTTACGTTTAACACCTTTCGGTGCAAATGAACGTCAGATTCTAGATTTGCTCCAAGAGCTGTTAAATGATTTTAAAGTATGGCCCGCCAAGGTTTTGCGGTGTACAAGCGTACATCTGACAGGCTCAGCAACATATGCGTGGGAACAGGGGAGGGGGGTGCCAGGGGGTCATGCCCCACCAATATTCACGATTCTTAACCAGTAGCCCTATGGCGTTGAATGGAAAAAAATTCTTAAAAGGTACATTGCACCCCTCCTCCCCCACAATGTTTTGGACGTTCCTACGCCTGTGCTCTGCAGGCTTGACCGAGCACCATTTGGTCAAACTGGCAACGATTGTGCCAGCACATGTGAAAAGGCTTTCAGGAGGATGAAAAATACCACGCGTTTACTTAGACAAACTTTTCCAAATGTTTTTCTTCAATCAACTGCTCCCATTTCCCTGTGTCCATGCACATAATTCGGAAATAACAACGGTGATCAGCCCAATATTTGAACCGTTTATAATATACCCTAAACTTTTTACATCTGTTTAACATGGACTGCACAGGGAATGGAGTTACTTTCGGGTCTGAGTTAGGGCCTTAGTAACCTTAATTTAAAATTATAAACTGTGCGGCAATTCAAAACAGTGAGGCTTGAATTAAATTCAACATAGCAGTAGTAGTTGCTTGACACGCTCTGCCAAGTGCTATATCATATACAGCGTTAATGTTAGTCCAAAGACCATTATAAAAGTGGAACCCCCACTCCCTTTAAGAGCCCCCTCTGATCAGGATCTAGTCACTGTCAAGCCGTTTACATGCGCTCTGCAATGACACATCTGTTGTGCCCGCAGGTGAAACTAGGAAAAGCTTTGGCGATGGCGACAAGGCCGAGGCAATCGCACCTTACATGGTAATTCTGCCAATCCCACAGTTTACGGCAACATTAGCGTGATTCGTACTCCGACCTCGCCATCGGTGTTATCTGGGACACAATGTCGCCTAATCAGCGTTCAAGCAGATTCCAGAACAAGACAATGGACACAACATTTGAACGATTGCCACGACACGACCACACCCCCATGGCACGGGAAGTATCGCTGGCGATCCGGCGGGCGGCGCAAGAGGCAACCGAGCGGCGGCGGCGGCGGCAGCGCCATCCGACACGCCTGCGGCAGTGGTGGGCCGTGCGTGCCGCGGAATTAGGAAGCCCTGGGTCAGCTGGTACTGTGAAACAGTAGCCGAGCCGGAGGCGATGAGTGCCACCTGGCCTTGGCACTGGCTTTCGCCGGGGTCGGCAGCGCCCGCCAGCCGTAACGTGATCGGAGCGACGCCACCACCCAGCCATTACAAACAGCTAACGGTCCTCAGCAGCCACCACGCCACAGAATCATGATGCGGTGTTGGAAGGGTTTAAACACGCCAGTCTGTGAGCGCATGGCCCTTTTGTATCTACACCTGCACGACTGCGGTGTAGGAGTAAGTGAGAAGCAGATCGGTACCCATGTTCCCGCGTGCGAAGACCCTAATATGTTCGGAGTGGAGGATGTATTCTATCAAGACGTTTCGCCACTGTGCCGCTCTCGCAGCCGGCCAGCCTGACATGAACCCTGGCTGGTCCCACCAGAGTAAAGGCTGGTCATCACACCGGACCCAGGAGGAAGACAATTCTAGGGCAATGGAAGCCACAGTAACTCGCTCGTTAGATTTAGGGCACTAGCCTAACATTCGATAAAACCGCAGTCGCACCCAATGAGAACGCGCTGATTTCATCTACTGACATATGATATTCCGCAGCCACTCCCCAAATTCAAGTCTCAGTTAACTCTCGACCACAGCCAATAAAGGTCTTGGACGCCAGGACGCCGAGACCAAAACTAGAACCTTGAGTTCGGAGGTACATACATACATACATACACTGGCAGCAGAAGTGAAGGGCTCTGCAAGTAAATACCCTCGGAAAAAACGACTGCACAAGAAAAAAGTACTGGGAAACTGACAGAAATCAGTCATATTGCCGGTAGATAAGGCACAGGTGGACCAATCATTAAACAGATAACGGAATGCGTCGAACTGAGGCACGGAAGTTTGGAAGTAAACAGCACATCTCCTCCAGCTGTCAGCTGGATGATAACAGGTGTTACCGCCGAGAACAAGCGAAGGGAATGCTCTATTTACGGGTAAAAGGGAACATATTTAAAGACTCGGAAGGATGCTTTCCCTGTTTTTCCTTATACACTTTAGCCTTCTTTTTGGTGATGTACAATCAGTACGGTCACAACCTCCGGGAAGGTAGAATAGTCCTAACCTGACAAGGAGCAGGCTAAGTGCTAACCAAATCTAAAAGCTCTCCACCGGAATAAGAGAGGTATGTTGAAGTCAACTTCAGGTTTGTGATGATGGTTAGCGCAAAGTTCTAAAGGAACGTACATGTTCTGACATTTTGTCACCGGGAAGTGAACTGTTTATCAGGAAATCTGAATCACAACTATTAGTGATCCGGCTTTATAAAGGAAAAATCGAAATGTTCAAGTCAAGGGGGCTCTATAACGTCTGCTGGGGTGTGGCAGGTATGACGCAAGTTTAACATCGGGGAGCCTCGCAACGGCCGGAAGATGCTTATCTCGCCGCGTCCGGCGATCGCCGCGTCCGGCTCCCCGTCTGACTATCTCGCAGCACACTTCACGAAGTCTGCAGATCTGAGTTTTGTCTCCGGCATACATCGATAGTATACCAAATTTGGCCGCAATAAAATCGTCTGCAGGACATAAGAGTGGGGAAACTAAGGACAGGGCAGGCCTTGACAAAACTTTCGACCAAATGGGTTCAGATCCCTCTGCGTTTGAATCTAAGCCTAATGATATCACATCCAATTAAGCAATTTTTGCCGTTGAATGCTGTGGAGCGAGGCGTGTCTGTCATTTCGCGCAACCAGGCGTCGTATTTCTCCGTCAGTGTCAAGTCGAATGGTTGACTGCTTCTCATTTTTTGGCGAGTGTCGACGCGGCTTCAATAGTCAGCAGTACAGTGCTGGGGCCAACGGCCACACAGAGAGCGGAGCTAGAGATGGTGCTGACGAACACGTCACGCCGTCAGTCCAGGAGAAAACACGGCAGCTGGGAACTTAACCTCTATGAGCCAGTTCACGCGGGCATCATGCTGTCACACGGCAGGCCCGTACCAGAACCTGACTCCCTGACCGGCGACGGCCGGCTGGGGTGACACAGGCCAGGCACCCGCGGCATCCTCTGGTCACACACAGGACAGACAGGTGTGATTCATAGCTCAGTGGCCCGCTTCCGCCCCCTCCCCCTCCCCCGCAGCGCCAGGGCGCATCAGTTCAGCCGCACCCACCCGCAGGCCGCGTTCACTTCCGGGACAGGGGCCAGCGGCCGTAATCCGGTCCCCTGTGTGTGGGCAGGAGGGCGATCCGACCCGAGATGGCCCGGTAGCCGCATTCCAGGCCGCGCGTGTACCGTGCCCCCCATACCGAGGCTTATGCCAGCGGGGCCAGTCCGGAGCGTCGTGGTCGCGATCTGATGAGATGAGCGGGGTGGGGTGGGGGATGAATCAGTTGCGGCATGCCCTCACATGTATGATGAGAAAGGGGGAGTGCGCTCTGTACCAGTCCAGCCAGGCCTCGGTGCACCCACAGAGCGCGCTCCGTCGCCGTCCCAGTCCACCGGATGTGGCATCGACAGGTGGGCGGCAGCGCCGGCGCCCCGCTATTTTCGGGCCAGGATTCAGTCGCCGCACCGATCGCTCCGACAGCTAATTCATTAGCGTTGCGAGAGCGTGTGTCCCGCACGCGCCGGAAAAAGGCGCGCGGCGACTTTCGCTGGCGTCGCGTCGCGTGGCAAAGCGCGGCGTGACTATGCCGCGTCGCGGCGGCGGCTGCAGGAAGTTTGGTCGGCTGCCGGCGGGCATTGTTCAGCCGCAGAGTAACGGCCGACGTCCACCGGCCAACGACTTGTTCTGTCGTCCGCGAACAATGTGTCTCACAATTACAACCGGTGTGTATTTAAGTAATCGGCACCATTGTCGGCGCGCTGAAAGGGCCGGCCGCCACGATTGCACCACACTTTGTTATAGACAAAAAAATTAGTCTGAGAAAAGTGGGACTTTTCAAAATTACATGGATTAAGCAATTGCTGGTGGTTTGATATCACGTTGCAAAGCAAAATAATAATATTTTTGGGGGCTTACCGACGCACCAACTGCCAGGGTCATATGGTGTCGCCACCTCTTTCCCTGTTGGAAGGGTTTCTCGGGAGCCAGCTTGCTCCTTGTTCAGGGAAGCCGCCGGACCTTGAACCCGAGTCGGCTGAATGGAAGCCAGCTACGCTGACCACTCCACTACCGCGCCCCCGCAAAGCAGGATTCTCACCAAAAATGCTGCCATCGATGACAACGCGCTAGAAAAATAAAACTCGAAAAATGTCTGGAACTCAGAGGTACTATTTTCCGAGCCTCCGGCCTAAATGCCACCAGGCCCGCATCAGTCAGACTAAATTGATGAAAGTGGTATCGGTGTTGAAGGCCAAAATCACGTGAGTCACGCAACCAAATCATTAGGCCTCGCAATCCAGTTTAGGCCCTTGGCGTGCCCTGATATGTTCACGACGCTCCTGAAAGGTCGCTTCCCATTCCCTACTCATAGAATGCGAATATCGGCGCCCTTGTGATAGAATTTGGCGCCCCCCCTCATAGGTTTTCCGCCCAAAATTGGGGCGCCCAGGACCTGATGGCGCCCCCGACATTGTGCTGCCCCCGCCCCCCAATCGGAGACCCTGGATCCGCCTATGTATGGACGCGCCACATTCCCTTTCGGTATATCATTTTGAAAGTAAGAATCAAAGTAACCAATAATAGTATTTAGACTTTATCGACGCAACAATTGCCAGAGCTATTATGCGTCACCAACTCTTTCCCTGTTGGAATGGTTTCTCGGGAGCCACAATGCTCCTTTTTCAGGGAATCCGCCGGGCCTTGAACCCAGGTCGGCCCCGTGGAAAGCGAGCTCGCTAAGCACTACAATACCCCGCCCCCAAAACTACCACGAGCATACAAACGATTCGAACGAGTTCTCATCATGAGTGGGCACCAAAAAACTTGCAGTCCAGAATTTTTTAGACACATCGGAAGGGTCCATGAAAAAATGTGATGTGTCCCAGCCGAACTGCCAACGCGGCAAGGCAGAGCGGATTAAAGGGAATGTGGCACCTTCATAACGTGATTTCAACTGAGATAGCCAAGTTGTAAAGCAAGTCAGAAAACCCGTTACTCAATATATCATTTGTCTTGAAACTCGAGATTTCCGTAGGAAAAAACCTAAAACCTACCTGAAATGTACCCTCATGTACCCTTAGCAGCGGGCCACAGTTCTCATGGCTGTTGGTGTGACGACATATGCTGACGTCACGGTGAGTATCAGCCAATCGCAGCCCTTGAAGCGTATTGAATATGGTAGTGGTTGCCAGATTATGACATCATCCACAGGCAGATATTTATTTCTTTCCCTAGGGGAGCATTTTAAAATCAAAATATTGAGCTTAATGTACATTTTTTCAGAGAGATCATGGATGCTTCCATGATTTTCGGCTAAAAGTACCCCTAATTACACGGAATTCCAGGATTCGACTATGGTGCCACATTCCCTTTAACTGCAATCCTATATCCGAGCACCGCCAAGTCTGGGCATCGACTACGAAACATATGCAGGTTTGGATAATAACAACTGAATAATTCGGAATTTGAATAATGCGTGCACAATGACACACCATATGAGAAGGTGACGTCACAGGCTTTGCAACTTTTTATCAAGAAAAAGAATATGGCAGATATTTATTTCTTTCCCGAGAAGAGCATTTTAAAAATCAAAATATTGAGCTTAATGTACATTTTCAGAGAAATCATGGATGCTTCCATAAATTTTCGGCTAAAAGTTACCTGCAAGGACAGTTTTCAAGCTCACAAGGACTTGAGCTCGGGGCCCCTTGCCTCAGCAATTTGTACCTAGACAGAATCCCTGAATCCCTGTGCTACCTATCCCTGTTTGATATATGTAGGATAACATTTGGCAAAATCTTCAAGGTATTTTTTCAGTTATCTATTATAGGTATGCAGCAAACATTTTCGCACAGTCACACATGGGCAGCCGTTAGCCCATGTTAGGGCTGAGACAAAGGGTGAAATCGTCTTCCGATAAACGGCAGAGGTTCCCTGTTCGAAGCAAGCGACTGATTTTACCGGTTTCCTAAACAGTTTGTTTTCAGGCTTCCCAATTGAAAGTGTGTGTGTGGATGAGACGTTCATGTCCCACCGCTTAACCACGACCTCACTCAGTCGATCCATAAGTAAGAGAGGTTGTGTCTTGCTGACGGGTGAAGCGATCCAGAAATCGCAGCAGAAGTTACATTTTTCATGACCGGCATGGTCACGAGTGGAGATCCGGGGGTTGGAACGATCAGGCCCCCTGGATTTTGGGTCTCCCATAGGCTTTTTGCAGGGCTTGTATTGCCGTGCCAGTGTTAACCCATCCAGGTTCTCCTTCCCTGGGTCGAGAAGAGGTCTCTAGCCTTGGTCACAGTCTTCAATTAAGGTGTCTCTCAGCTCATGAGCTGAATCGCTACACCTACAGGAAAAAGAAAAAGAACATGTGCAATGGTAAGTTTGCGTCAGAATAATCCAAGCTTGGGCTCAACCCGCACCACAGTGAGTTTTCCACATTCTGACACGGTTTTACTTTTCACGTGCCTGCGACTTACCTGATCTGCAGTAACCCACAAAACGCGCCTCCACCTCCTTGCTACCCGAAGTATTTCCTAGACCACGCGCGACACCCCACCGAGGCTCCGAATACGTCTGCCGGAAAGTTTTCTGCTGCACGCGCACGTTCTGGGCTGCTACCGTTTCAACCAATCGGCGAGAGGCTGGCAGTGACGTCATCCAGCTTCTCCGCGCGGCGACTGCAGTGCCTGAATAAGTCACTAACCTTGTTCGTATGACTCGGATCGAGGATCACGAACCCTCCGTTTGGCACGACCTACGTGTGAGCATAGGTGCCAAAAGCAAAGATAGGGGGCGGGGACACGCCCCCTCAACTGGTAAACCAGGGAGGTGCTACTATAGATCTCTTTTTAATTCAAAGGCGGCCCTGGGTGAGTTAACTCGGACGTAGTAATACTATCTTCATACAAACCTCTTGGGAGGTCCTAAATCAAAGGGGTCTCACATAGGCGGATCCAGGATTGTCAATCGGGGAAGAGGCACCTTCCCAGGGGCGCTATCCGGACCAGGGGACACTTTTGGCAAAACCCATCAGGTGGGCGTCAAATTCTATCGGTAGGTGCCAATTTTCCAGTGACGGCGCGGCGCTGCCATAGAGGCACATTAGGCACTGCCTAGCCACTTTTAAATGTCGAAGTAGGTAGGTGTTTTATGTGGAATAAATATAATTCGACTTGATGTCTAGGTTGCAGAGAATATTCCTTTTTCAGATCACTGGGCCAAAGAGCCCATGATTTGCAGCTCTGACAATCCACGTTCGCAGCTCTTACCGTCAAGAAATGTGAGATTAGCAGAGATGACCTACGCTACGTTACGTTACCGAGTTACGCTACGTTACGTTTCGATTTTGGCCAAAACTACGCTACGGAATTACGCTACGTTATATTTCATCGACTACGGAATTACGGTAGGTCTACGGCTACGGTAAAAATATATCGTACTACAATATAGACATTTTGTTCACACATTCATATTTTAACCCTGGCCCCGGTGGGGGTGTTTGAACACACCCCCTTTGGATTTACCGGCGGCACGAAAAAACGGTGGCGCGAAGCGCTGCCGTACTTGGCACGCCATATCTTTGATCAATTCCGCAGCTTTCCCCAAAATTTTAAGGTTGGGTTATCTCAGGTCAGGTCACCAGTGCAGGTTAAGTGACTTCACCTCCAAAAATGTTGAAGGTGTCATAAGTAGGAAAGTGGTGAATCTATCGGATTGAAACTGATACCACATAATGAGCCTACCGAGTACTACAACACATATTCCGGGATTTTTCATATCGATTACCTAAGGTCAGGTACGGAGCATGACACCTCCTTTGGAAATGCATGGGGAAAACAGATATTGGGCTGTATTTGTGTAGATAAAGCTGAGAATACCTTCATATTCCCCAAATCGTAGTATCTTGGGCTCCTTTCTAGGTTACTGTTGCAATATTTTACCTGTGACTTCTGAGAGGTCATGTGGGCTACTCAAGCAGATTTTCAGGCTTGGTTCAATAACTTTGCTGGAAATGATGATACGACTTTTATTTTGATATCATTACGTTGAGATTGCTACCACGAGTCGATTGATGTGCAGATTGACTCTGCCAGATTGGATAGTGACCTTGGCCTGACCTGATGTGGGACCTGATGGCCTGATGTGTGTGAACTGATGCGTGTGATCAATGGTCGGGAAGTATTGTCACCAGTTGAAAAAAAATCTAAATGAACCGACAGAATCCTTAGTACCGCGATCGTGATCACTAGAAGACATATGCATATACGACGTAACTTTTTCGTAGTACGCTACGATACGCTAAATTTTGGCGTAGCACGCTACAGAATTCTCCTAGCTACGCTACGTTTCATTTCTAGAGCTACGGCTACGGAAAAATAATTTCGTAACGTAGCACAGCCCATCTCTGGAGATTGGGCACTTCACGATCTCGCTGAATCTGCCTAATCCCGTGGTAAACCTAACGTGTGCTTTTTTATTGACATCTCTAATACATCATTCATTCGGACGCGAGTACTGGCTCGCTAAATCAGCAAACTAGGCTTGTCTGACATTGCCTGAGCAGCTAGCACGTGCGATGCTGCGTCGTAGGACCTTGATTACAGCGGGTTCGCTTATTGACATTCTTGTATTTGCGGATTTCTAGCCTTATCTAGTGCGGGACAGTTGTTTGGCCATTATTAACAAGATACCTATTTAATTTGTGAAAACCTTATGAAGAACGTGAGTCATGGCACAAAATCTGGCGGATGAAATTTAAGAATCCCTTCACAACTCGATCGTACATCGAGAAATTGAACGTCATAAAAATTAAGTGCCGAAACTGTCCTTGAAATGGGTAACTCTCGTGACTACCTCGTCCTTTCCGGCTTTCTTACCTTCCTATCTATCCTTCTTGAATTTTGCCTTGTACCTTCATATACGACCGCATAACCGTTTCCACAATCCACCTACATATGTCTTTTATATTTATTTCTTACTTTTTATGATATTAAACATTTAAACATAAATCTAATTTTTGCTCATCGACTTGAGCTTGCCCTCTTCTCCAGCCGACCTGCTGGATCCGCCCCTGCCCAATATCAAGTAAAAAGTCTGGGCGACGTCCTCACCTCTAAGCAAATCGCGCCTAGGCTGTCACAATGTTCAAGCGCCGACACTGCAATTTTCGCATCTTGGAGGGGTGGGAAGCGACCTTAAACACCATCACCAATGTTGCCTGTAATTGGGAAAGTGTGCCTGTTGGTAGTGACCTTAATTAGATGAAAAAGTTAAGACTACTAATTTTTTCGAGGCTAGCCACCTATTTTCCCCATCCGCTCACCCCTCATCAACACTACGTCGAGGCATAGTCTCCCACCCTCACCAGAAAAGAACTCAGTAAATGCACCACTGAGTATGAGAGAGCGAATATGGACTTAGCCAGGGTCCGGCCTTAGGGAGTGGGCAGTATCACGGCGGCGCACCTTGGCAGGGGAAGGCTATGTTTTATAGTGACCTAGAACAGGCACGGATCCAGAGGACCGAAGGGAGCAAATGCCTCTTGCATCGATAGGAGGCTCCTCGCTCACGCCTCGAAAGCCCGGCTGGGCACTCAAACGTCTGCGGAAATCAGTGTCGGATCTCAACCAATTATTCGAGATGAAGGGGGCAACGGGGCCCAAAATCGTGAAAAACGTACCTAGGTACCTTTTGCTTTTTAAAGAAAATAAGAAACAGAAGATTCGAGGAGGCAATGCCTTCCCCCTGGATTCTCCCCTGCTGAAAGCCGTACAATGTGCAATGCCTCATAGTTACCTGAGAAAGTTACGGCGAAATAACCGCTTAGGAGATCAAGGACAATCATATCAGTCATATGGAGATCAATCATGGTGATCAATCTTGTGACCCTAGGCCATGGATACGATATCCAAATACCAGAAACGTGTAGTGCTAGCTACCCTCACCACACCCAATGGGCTTTATATCACTTGGTTGAAATTCTAAGAAAACATGCAAGCTTTAGCTTTTTGTTTCGGAGTTGAGATCCCTTGAGCTCGGCTCGTGAGAGAATTCTAACCAGACAGGACCTTGAATTGAAATTCAGGGTAAGTAAACAGAAAGAATCAAGAAATAGTTAAACGGAGTTTGTTGGCGTTGCACTTCGCCGTTGTTTGTCACTTCCGAACACCTTGGAGAGTCTTAAAAACCCCTATCGGGGTGAAGTTTAGCATGACTTGACACTGGATGAACTTACGCTATTTACTCGGACTTTTAATGAGCCATGGTGGAAGAAGTACCTCCTTTTATTTATTTTTCAGCCTGTCCTGGAATCAGTCACCGCCCATTGTCCTATGCACGCCCCTGCGTGATGAGGACGTCACATACCGCAGTGATCATCTCTTATCCTTTCATACTGTCAGCATACACCGTTACGATAGTCCTCTAGATAGAAGGGCTTGGACCAGCGCACCTCGATAGAAGGTCCTACAATAGGAGGGCTTCAGGGAGGAGGACTGGCACCAGCGCACCTCCGGCAGCCACGCCGACCAGAGTCAGAATCTCTGTGGGAGGGGTTGAGGAGCCGGGCAGGTCAAGGCCGGACTGTTAGCCTGGAGATCCCTCTGCTGAACTTCTTCCCTATCCACTCACATATTTTGATTAGTAATCTTGGTGGGCAGCAGGGGTGTGGATTTATATTCCTGTGGATGCCCGGATACCTGCAAAGAAACGCCGAAGTAGTATTCAGATATCCTCTAAATTTCCGTGAATGACTTGAAACGGGTTCTATGTCGTTGGTCAGACCTGTGCAAAGGCCAAAACATACAATTTCTTATCATATAATTTCGAACTCTTCACTGCTTGTGAGTCAGATTGAACCCAATCCCTTTCGGCTTTTCGGAAGGATACCGAGCTGATTACAATCAGGTGCGTCGCTTTGCACACATCTAAGGTATTCGATCTGGCAGCTTATGATTAGACATTGGAATCAGGTCAGCCCTGTCCAACGAATTATAACGAGTTATGAGGCCTTTTCAAAACCTGCGTACATAAAACAATTCTGTTCTTCTAGAATAAGACTGACAAAACCAGGGTGTAGGTAACTCTGCTTCTGGAAGAGACAGAAAGTTTCTAAACAGTATTCGAAAGGTCTTGAAAAGACAAATCTGCAAGTAGTTACCGTCCATTTTGAGGTCAGGCTGTTAAGAGGGTCACCACCCAGATATCATAAAAACCACAGATTGCGATTTTTTTTTGTGCCTACAACTTTTGAGGGAGATAAGATACAGAAACAAAATTTTGTATCATATTTACGAGCATGATCCAAGAACTTAAATGGTACGAACACGACCTTTGTCAACACGATCATTTGACCTTGATCTTAAATCAAGGCTAGTCAAGCTCACAGCGTGACCTTACAAGATCATGCCGCAGATTAATTGAATTCTCGGGTCAAGGCAAACACATTGGTGTCTTGAGCTTTGTTCTCGATCTAGTTGTTCCCGATTTATAAGGAATTTCCCCAAAGGGTCTAAAAGATCCGGCCCATACTGAATATAATTCGTTCATCTTTGACTCAACGAACAACACTAATAAGCTAAGCTGAGCGCATCCAAAACACAAGTATCCGGGCAGCCACAGGCGCGCTCGAGAATCCCCATCACCAGCTTGTTAGTGGACAGTGGGCTGTGCCCTTCCAAACAAGACGCCACTCCCAGCTTATCTCTTACTATATCAGGTCCAATCTACCGAATCACCCGGCGAAACAATGTTTCGCCCACCCTGGACGTGTATCAAAACTAATCGGACAACCTGGCCTCCATTTAGAATAGAGTAGCTAAGACCCTGGAAACCCTGAACCTTGCGATTCCGAAGCAATAGGCAAACCCCACTCTCCCGCTTTTGACTCGCAAACAGCCAAGTGAGTTTTTTTCACCACACGCAAAGACAACCTCACCACAGAGGAGATCTCCCGAAATTCTTAGAGTTCCAGTCTAACAACACTGGCAAAACCTTATTTTCACCGACGGCTCTAAAATAGGCGAAAAGTAGGCCCCGGCATCTGGGGCAAAATATTTGCCTCAAAACGACTTCCGACAACTTTCATCTTTACTGCCGAGGCTGTCGCCATTCTAGATACACTGTCGATTAGAACCCTAAATATTAATTCGCCGTCATCTGTTCGACTCTAAATCTGTCTTGAAGCTATCATACGTAGTCAACCCCGCCATACGTAATGCAGACATCCGAAGGGTATCGACATATCCCGATGTCTCCTTTCTTTGATCCCAGGCCACTGCAAAATTCTCGGAAATGAAAAGCCGACGAACAGGCCAAAAGTCTCTTGAACTCGAGAGGTCGCACTTCAAATGGTCCGGAGACGATAGCAAGCTCTCCTCCGAACCATATCCGAAGTACATCCAAATGACTGGACCACTAACCACAGCGCCCATTTATTCCATATCAGCCTAACATCGGCTACTGGCCCAGCTCCACCAAAACAGTCGTCGGCGTGAGGTCATCCTGACCAGACTCGAAGCGGACACACCAAATTAAATGCCTATGGGCGTGTAGGTACCTGTGGTACCTGCTCTGCCATGGAAAATCCCTACCATATCCTCATCGACTGTCCCCAGCACGACGCCCTAGGCAGCCCATGCTAGATTATTGCGCATCAGAAATATCCCAGTAAACCTTTCCACTCTTCTCGGCAATGATCACTCTGAGCTGCTGGACCAGCTCTTTCATTCCTGAAGGCTTCTAGGCTCGGGCTTTATCTGAACGTCTATGGTGGCAGGTATGGAAAATACCTGCATCCGAATAGCACCCCTCATATTAGAAATAACAATTACACTAGAAACGTCCTCTGACAAATTTAAACAATAGGTGCTTCAAACTAGGTTTTAACTGTCTGGTCCTAAGGTATGGTAGACTCAGAATAACTCCCACCATAGGAAAAACAAAACAAAACAAAACAAAACCAAAAAAGTTCAACTAACCAACTAACCCTACCTAACCATCCGTTCATATTTGCTCACCACTAACCCTAACTTAAGGACTACTAGTATACTAACCACATCTAAGACTAACAACTAACCAACTCACACCCCTCCTAACACTCTATCTGTTCTATTACCCTTCTCTCTTCCTCTATCGCTACCCAGCCAGAGAGGGTGCTGTAACCTCACCTCCTGGTTGCAGGATAAAGACCCGCGGCATCACGTCATGGTGCTTGTGGGTATTTCTATAACCCAAAATTATTCTTTTTCATGGAGGAACTCGAGTAACGTAAGCAAACGGTTATTCGATAACAAGGAACAAAATTAAAAACTAATCTTTACGCTGACAAGACTCTTCCGTACCCTTTTAAATCCTACCTTGCCCCGGCTCGGCATCTCTGCCGAGCAATCCCTCCCTCGCAGTGTTGCTACACTTCGCGACCCATTCCTTGAAATAAGATTCGTCCTTTGTTCTGCGACATTAAGTAACACCCCTCCCGGAAAATTCTCCCACACTTTAGAGGCGGGCAGGTGCTTTGCACAGAACGCCTTATAAAAAGCCCTTAACTAACTAACTAACTAGGGTCTAAAAATGACACATTTTGGCCCACTGTGATGTCATGGGTCAACGGATAGGTATGGGTTAAACTTGGCTCCAAAAGTGAAGACGATGAGGCACTTCCAGCACCGTTTCGATTTGCTCCGTATCACCTCCGATTCTCGAAATCCAGAGATTGTAGGGGGGGTCCCATCGGAACCCCATGGCGGTGGTGAGCACAAGAAGAACCCAGACGGCGCTGGGTTAATTGCAGCTATTCACATTGTTTCAGATTTGCGCACCGCCAAACATTTGTGCAAATCCATGCCCATGGTGGGAAGATGGCCTTCTGTGCTGCAACCAGCAACACTAGCTGCCGAACAAGCGTGACGTCTGCGGTCATACTACAGGCCGGAGCAAATCCATCATCTGGTGTCTGATGTCAGCGATGGTTCTCATGCTGTACCATCTCCTTCACACTGACAATGTCTCCCTGGTTAACAGGCTCATTGAAAAGTATGGATATTGTCAAATTTTACAAAGGAACTTATTGCTATAAATATCCCAAATGGCCCGGTATTTCACGCATTTAAATCGCATTCCAAATATCTGAATCAAGACAAATTTTGTATCACAATGATCTAAAAATATCAACATGTAAGAATCCTCCTGTGTATGAGCCCGCAGTACATTTTCTCGCCTCGTGTTGGCTTCTGCGAAAGTGTCGAGCGAGCGGCGCGTGGCTTGAGCAACGCGCCGCCCCTGCTGACTCATACGGCCGCGTGCAGGAGCGTCAATCTCTGCAGACGGCGCCGGCAGACGACGGGCGACGACGCCCGGCGCCGAGAAAATAAACAGAAACAGCTTGCATCGGAGAGGGTACGGCGGCGGCCCTCCTCTGCAGAAACCAACGCCCTGACGACCGCCGGCAGCAGTGGCAAGCCTGAGATTTTCACGAGAGGTCGCGCCAAGGTGGATGACTAGATTGGCCTTTCACTCTCCTCGGTTGGTTGGAAGTGTTTCCACTCTTTTATTGGTGGTAATCTATAATTGTTAGGCGATAATTCGGCATCACGGGGTTCCTGAATACGCCCTTGGGTGAAACCAGAAGTTTATCGTCTGAACGTTGAGCAAGGGAAGCGAAGACGCGAGACCCCCTGTGGCTCATCTATTTGAAGGATGGCTTCCGTGTTCGGAGAGGGAGCGCAAATCCCTCTTCTCTGTCGTTGACAGAGACGTATCGCCTGTAATTGACGCACGCATGAGTGATCGTGTTAGCGCGATTTCACTGAACGGGAATACGTCATCGGCGCATTCACATCACACTGGTGGGTTTCTCCCAATGGAGCACTGAGGATGCTCACAGAAACACGTGGATGATGGCCTAAATACGCTTTTAGTATACATCGTTGGATTAAAATCGCATAAATGTGATTCACATTGCAGTAAACCGATCAAAAGAGCAGACATTTTCTAGGTGCTCTATTCTCCTTAACTTTAATAAAACCTGCTCAAAATTTGAAAATTCAAGTTTCGAACGCAAAATCTTTCTCTGTCCATTGGAAAACAATTACACAAAGCCAACGGATCATTATAGTAAGATTCGACTGAAAACGCAATAGAACGAGGCCTAGTACAGGTAGCTCATTTCCTACCAAAATACACTTTGCGACCTGGAGAGCAGTGACAGCCAGGGGCGTAACCAAGGGCGGGCGGCAGGGACAGCCAGCCCCCCTCCTGAGGTCCCAAAGGGCCCCCTGAGGACACATTTCTGTAACAAGCAGGGCGCTTTTTTCCCATCAGGGCCCTTTTGGCGCTGCCCCAGGGGCCCTTTTCGGGGCGCCGCCCCCTCCCCCCACCTGAGAGAAATCCTGACTACGCCCTTGGTGACAGCCAAAACGTAAAAAAACTGAAGAATGTGAGGGAAATGCCAGCAATGACACCCCGGTCTACTGGTGAGTCTACCAGTGTAAAAGATGCAGGATCGATCCAATTTATGCGGGCTTTCTCTGGTGGTCTGGAATGGAATCACTGACTCGATCTGTGGAATCACTGCTCTGCAGTGGAAGAATGAGCATGAAGTGAAAACGGGCAAAATGAAATACAAAACCATTGAGGGCTAGGAAGGTTCACCATACCAATCACAGGATTGCATTCAATATGAAGGTGGAAGCATTAAAGCCATATGATTATTCTGAAGTTTAACTCCATTAATTTGCACAAATAATCATAATTTTACTGCGAGGCTTTTAAGAATCGACTTTATATGACGGAGTATAGGTCGGGTACCGTGTAGAACAAGGCTATATACCTACTGTAGACTTTAAACAAATCAAACCTACATCTATCTGTTTAGTGCATACATATTTGAAGGAGATTAAGAAAGATCGTCCTTTAAAAACGTGCAGATTAGTTTTATATCTGACCTGTACGTGGATCAATACAAATGTAAAAAAATCAGTCGTGAATTAAGAGGTGGCAAGCTATATTAGCAGCGTAAATGAGTATCGTATGAATGTATCCCAGTGCTTTTCTTTTTCAGTGCATGGGAATAAGGAATCACGAATTTTTTTTTCTTTTCTGATTATTTAGGGAAAACGTCTACCTTATAGACCCACATTCACCACAATAGACCCAAATTTACCACAATAGACGCCCATTTCCTGTCAATCGCATTACAGGCCGTAAATACGCCTGAGTTAACAGTTTTGTAATATTCATCATTGGACCATAAAAATGTAACTGTAGCAAACAACATGTAACTGCAAGTTATTTCTATTTTTTGTTTTCAGCAAATGCACGTGAGTTATGCAAAGTTATAGTTCCATCATTATGCAAAGTTCACTTTTTACATCAGTGATAGTCTTGCATGCTTCTCCCAAGTTTGGGCATATTATTTTGACAAGAGCGTTTTAAAACTCATTGAATATTGTGGTGGTGAAGACCAAACTACTTTTTTATTATATCAGCCATCTATTTGACAGATAAACTTATGCTTCACCTTGGCAGTGCCTTCAAGGACTACAAGAATGTACGAAATACAAAATCCAGACAAATTAATGCTAGGTGTGGTGTTTACGTCAAAACTTTTCGTAATTTGCTTGTCCTATCCTTTATAGCTCCTGAAGATGAAGAAGTTGTCGTGACGAAGCACAATGCATTCAGAAATTGATATAAAATCAATATAAAAGTTAGCTAGTTTTGACGTCACCAATGCAGTATCCATGTTTCACAACACATGGGTAGCACGGGCTGGTACCACTGATAAATACACCTATCAATTGGCATTCAGTGAGGATAAGGCATTCGCTCGTGTCGTCGAAGCAGAACTATGATACACCGAGCACCGCATGCCGGAACGTCATCACCCTAAGTGGAGCGGGGACAGATTTGAAGTTGGAAAAGTGGTGAGCTTCAAGTCCAGTCTGGTCTTGTGCTTCCTGAGCTTAATCTAAAAGCCTATAATTAAATAAAAAAAAATGTACCGAACTCTTCTATAGGCTGATTTCCCAACAAAGACTTGCGCTGTGAGTCAGCAATGCTCGAGCCCAGCAACTGGATGAGAGCTCGGGCTCGATAAGGTGAACAGATGGACTGTTGCAGCCACCTACAGGATTAGTAGTCTGCCAGTTCCTTTCATGTAGTTATAAAGCCGCATAAGGCCCTTCAGTTACTGGAGTCCTGGGAGGGACAGCGGTAATTGGAAGACTACACGACCTAGATGGTAAGTATTCACTTTCCGTCGACAAGTCCAGCACAATAGCTCTTCGGCTTGGAACAAGAAAATAAAACAAAGAACTCAATAAATGGGTCAACTAAAAAAACCCAAGTTTCCTAGGGTGTGCATCTTCATTTTGGAACATGGTGCCAAAAATCGACTGCATTTCTACGCTTTGAGACAGTTGCAATGTGACAATAGGTGGGATGTTACTCAAGCATGTTAGCAGGGAGAGTAGAGGACCAGGATAAAACAGTAAAAAAAATTAAATAAACCAAATCGGCTAAGATGAGGACAAAATCAGCTGGTTTTTATGAGCGGGAGTGGTGGGAGGGATTTGACCGAATTACTCCCTAAATCCAAACTTAAATTTGGCCATCCAGAGCTGGCTAAACGTGTTCCCGCGATGTTCTGTTCGCGCGATCATCTGTGTTCGGCGAGGTTGATTTGCTGGCGTTCTGGTATCCCGGAAAACAGACTCTAAACCTCCCGGATGCCGAGACAATTAACTTGTCTCCCTAGAACAAAAATCTAGCAAGATACGCTTGACACGACCTGAAAATACGTCCCATCCGATCAGGGGCGTATCCAGGATTTTGCTCAGGGAGAGGCGGCGCACCGAAAAGGGCCCCTGCGACAGCGCAAAAAGGGCCCTGATGGGTAAAAATGGCCGTGTTTGTTACAGAATTGAGTGCTGAAGGGGGCTTAAGAGGGCCCTGTCTGGTATAAAATGCCAAATTTGGCCACAGAGCATAGTGCGGGCGAGCCGCGCCTCGCGCGGCTCGTGTTCTCAGAGGGGCCCTTCGGGCCCTCAGGGAGGGTGGCTGTCCCTGCCGCCCCCCTTGGCTACGCCCCTGCATCCGATAACTGTATCCTAACCTTCAGAAAATTCATCAGTAGCAGCAAGTTTTTTTTGGCCAGGAAAATTCAACGATGCTATTTCTTATTAGGCTTTATTCTTGCATTCTTCCCAATGCCACAGCTACTATGCATTATTTAATGTAATACTCTTTACCGTACATACATAGTTCTCTGAGTAGAATAGAATAGATGTATGCCGATATATAAATTACTGCTAACTTTCCGTTTTAGGTTCTATCTCTGAATTCGCGCTTCCTGTATCAGGGGTGGATCACAATCAGCAAACAATCTCACAATTTGCCAGGTGTGTGAAACTATCCTTAAATGGTTAATTGACACGTTTATGTGCTTTCTCAGTGAGTAGAATATACTGCTACAGGCAACCCTGTCCCAATTCTGCCCTCGCTGACCGAACGCTATGTTTATTGTTTGAATACGTATACGTCCGAATGACTAATTCCAGCGAGAATACCCTGCGGTGCTTCTTCTATAACATGGAATAAATTCGGCCATAATAAAACAACCATCAGCGGATAGTTCCCAGCCTATCGTAGCCTTAAAACCATCGTTCAAGTACACAACAGGCCCAGGAGATGATTGATTTACCGGGTGACCAGTACTGGAAGACAGCTGACACATATCACGTGATTTCCAGCACACAGATGTTTTTGTGTGGTCTGTCCAGGGCATTAGCCTGTGAGGAGAAGCAGGTCTGTGGATGGCTGGTTAATGGTTCACACTCGGTGGGCGGCTCTGGCGACCATTGGTAGTGTGGGCCGCGACACGCTGTGTAACATAAAGGTCACGTGGTCCCCCACTCCGGTGGACCGTCGCACGCGCGCTACTCCCGCCGACCGGAAATTCAGACACGTGATGTTTAATATGTGCTTATCATACCAACATAAATCTTGGATAGGTGTTGGGGACGATATTTTCGTAGTCTGACTAAGGCATTTGATGATCTCAAACTAATTCAGAGCATATTTTCCGGAGATGGTCTGGGAGCGTTTACTGGTGCTCTCTTGATACGACATGACACAGTAAAGCTCACAATTATTTAAAGTGACACATCTCTCAGCTTCGGAAAAGTCTGGGCACAGTTACGCTATAGACTCAAACTCTAAGCGCCTGGCTTTATCTTCCAGTTTCCGATTCTAGATTTGATTCTAGGTTTGATAGGATATGTACATATGTTATTATATTTATTGTAGGATATGTAGGTCATACCAAATCGGTAATACAGCCAGAGACCGGCTATGTATTCTAGCTCGCTAAGGCGTCATGGTCCTCAGCAGGTAGTCCGAATTGGGGCGCTTAGTATTTCTTGTCAACGCCATGGGTTATTGTTAAGAATCATGAATATTGGGGGCCACCCCTCCCACCCCCTCCCTGGTCCTTAGCCTGAACCTTGGAGCACCTAACGGGTTTGGCGAATGTTCAACACGTCCAAATATAGTCACGAAAGGGATGAGTCATTTCTAGGGGCTCGCTGGCAGTTACTGAGACATATTAATAAACAGACCTTCAGATGTACATACCTATGTGTCCACGGATCGGCAGGAGAATGGAAAACTAAAACACTGCCGCGGCTCAGTTCGTGGTGAATATTGTGAATTCTGATGTGAAAATGTAGTTCATCCACTAGGTTTGATCGAACTGCTCCGATAAAAACACCTCGTTTGGGCTTCTAACCTCACAATGACCAATTCTAGAAGAAACGATTGTGATCAGTCGTTAGTTTATTACGGGAATCGGGTAGCCAGCAATTAGCCTATTACGGGTATCGGAGGAGGAGCAGCAGTCCGCAGTCGCCGGAGTCCCGGACTACGAAAACCTGAACCAGAGGTCTGAAAAACCCGACCTTTTTCAACATAGTTGAGGAAAGTCTCGGGAAAGCAGAATATTGAACATTTCAAACTGTGACTGGTGCCCAATGCGGTGCAAACAAGCTTGATATAGCATAGCCTGATTCACAATCTGGTACCCAACCTACTCATCTTGTTGGTTCGCAACAGCCGCCTCCTCTTTCAATAGGCCCCATAAGGCCTTCACTTTTGGTAAACTTCCTCATCTCGGTGTGAAACTTGATCTGCGTTGAAGAAACTAAATGATTTTACTGACCTCTGGCCTGAACACCCTACAAGCAGTCTTCCAAGAGAGTGAGATAAAGCGCTGTGAATGCAGCATGGCGTCAAACAGAAAGCAAAGCACTGAACTGTACAGAAACAACCGTTTTAGTTCTAGAACAGCATCAGTGGCACCGTTTTCCTCACCACTTGTTTATTCTTCATAATTAATGTTTGTATTACCGTAGATGGCATAATCCTGTTTAGTTACGAGTCTTGTTAAGTAGGGCATAATGCCGTTTCTTTACGACATCATCCAGTTTACTCTTTATAATGGACCGTGCTCTTCATAATCTTCATAATCCATGCCCGTAAGCTAAGATTAAGCCAATGTGGGACAAGTGGCTCATAAAATAATAAATAACCGGCACAGGCGAACAAGCACTGCTGGATGCGCAGATATGGCGGGGAAGCAGCATTGCACACAATCAGAGTATGACGTCAGCGGATGGGGGCCGCGCCGCTCCGGTCCCGGTGTCAGCTACTCCTCGGGAATGCCTCGGATCGGAGTCTGACCGGCCTCCCGCAGACCCTTGTTCTGCGGAGTAAACAGAGCTTTTGTCAGTGCCGGCAGCTGGACCTCGCATCGACGCAGCCGACGGAAGGACGGAGCGAACGACAGCGACGACAGACAGCGCAGTGTTTATGCCAGTGCTGCACTGGAGAGCGGGCTTAACCTCGCTACTAGCTCAGACACGCGTCGGTTCGATTTCGACCAAGACGTGACAGATTCAATGCGTCTGGACAAGAGCCGTAGGCTGGAGGTGGATCTAGACGAAGTCTTTGGGGAGAGGGCATTGGGGGTAAAATCGTGAAAAGCAAAGCATTGAAAAAGGAAATCGACAAGAAATAGTTACAACAAAGTCGAATTCGGCTTCTTTGCGGAGTATGGCCGTATTGTTTTCCTTGGATCTACCCCTAATGTATGCACTGAGATTTCAGAGGTGGAACCTAAAATGGTATGTTAGCCTAATTCATATCGCCTTTCGTGGAACAGCTATCTTTCTCAGGTATCTCCAAAACAAGAAGGCGGATTCTACGTTGTCGGAAATGGTTTCTGACTGGAAAAATGTCACATAAGGATCTCCTCTGGGCGGGGCTACTAATATTGAAGAGCTTTGGGAGATCGTTATGTGATAATAAATGAGACAGCCGAGACGAGTGAATGAAATTATGCCGGACTAATACAAGTTGTGTTGAGCACTTTCATTTCAGTCCAAACTGATATATTGCTGCTCCGCTCCAGACGGCACAGCCATATTCTACGTATTATCGATCGATAATTACCTAACATATTGCAAAATGACGAGGAGTGACTCTGTGATCTAGAGTTGTGCTCCACAATTTTCACATGGCTGAATAAGGGTTTCATTTTAGAGTGATTCTTAGTATTAGCATTTCAAATTTAGCTTCCATAATCAGATCGTATAATTATAAAAAGCAAGTGATTTAGTTTCCTTGCTTTTTAAACCGTATGATCTGATAATGGGATGATCTTAGAATATCATCAATAATATAACGTATTAGATTTTGTCTCCCAATGAAGGAAGCACTGTAATTTGTATACCCCGCTGAACCATTAAAGGGAATGTGACACCTTTATAACGTGATTTTGACTGAGATAACCAAGTTGTAGAGCATGCCTGAAAACTCGGTACTCAACACATCATTTGTCTTGGAACTCGAAATTTCCGTAGAGAAAAGCTAAAAACCTACCTGAAATGTACCTAATGAACCAGCTGCAGTTGTCAGCTGTTGGTGTGACGACATGCTGACGTCACGGTGAGTAGTCAGCCCATTGAAGCCCATTGAATATGGTAATGGTTGCCAGATCATGACGTCATACACAGGCAAAGGTTTATTACTTGCCATAGAGAGCAGCATTTGAAATATCAAAATATTGAGCTTATTGAAGTTTTTCAGAAAAAAATAATGGAAATTTTCATGATTTTCGGCTAAAATTACCCCAAATTACACTAAATTCCGGAATTCGGCCGAGGTGCTACATTTCCATTAAGCCTAGGAGATATGACACTTAATAAAAAACAAAATTAGCTTTGTATACATTTAAAGGAAAAAACACAAACTTCTGACATTCACAATTTCTTATCCAACCAGCTGCTATATCATAACATATAGAAGAGATTGCCCAAGAAAACGAAGGAAATTATCTCGAGGGATATGTCTTCTTGAAATAAACTTCCTTTCAAACATCTAATTTTCTAGGGTAGAGCCACAAAAACTGCGAATAGCCCGGCCACTTCTCACAATTTCTTGCATGACTGACCAGAACGGTGTTAAACTTTCTGAGGACGACGGATTCGAAGGCCTGCTTTTCCACGTCGTAGTCATCTCCGGCGGTGCCAGCCTCCTTCTGGGCGTCCGTCATGTTCTCGAAGATGAGCTGCAAGGTAACAGTCAGGTGTATCACTATACTTTTTGGGGACTGTCTTCATTTCTAGTACTAGTATGTAAGACGTTATCTAGAGAAGGTGTTCAATCGTATGCATACTGTGGTGGTGGCTGTGTCATTACACGCCTCATTTTATTATCTGGAAGTTTGGCAGGCTGGTCTATTACTATTTCAAGGAGTGTCAAACCTTGTGAAAGATGTGAACAAGAGCAGAGGCATGTGTCCGTGTTTCTAATGCTCTAGTCACTTAACTGTTAGTAAGTTACTGGTCGCTCAAGCCATGAGGTCATATGGCACCCATGAGTCAGCCACTTAACTGGTTTTGCAACCATAAATCATCAAACCCCTTAATTTTGCAGCTAGCATCGATACGCTAACAAATACAAACCGCTTCTAACTTGTCTCGCACAGGTTTACTCCCGTTGTTTGAAAACATTGCATCAGACAAGCTTAATCCCTGCCCCAGAATGACATGAAGCAGTGGGACTGTCCTCTGTGCCCAGACAGTCTACCGCCTACTGCTTCCTAGTTCTGCCCCAAAACTACGAAGCAGTGGGCCGTTGGTTCTGTCTGGGCAGACAGAACTATCCCACATTAACCTGGTACCAAACAAGGGACCGCCCCTCGGTGGCCTGGATCTCACTGACGTTTATTCTATAAAGACCAGACAACAATTTACAAGCGGCAGTCCCCCCATCCATTACTTAAAACCAGCCAACCATCATAGTCATTCGAGTGATACATGTGGCAGGGGTCTGTTGACAGCAGCGTTGTGAGACACATTAATGACACATGTACGGCGTGGCACGTCCGGGGCACCGGGCTGGCCTTGGCTTATTTATGCCCAGTAGACCAGCTAGGTGTGTTTACGCTGGAGGTCTTCATCTCTGACAAATTTTGTTCCCAGGACTTGAAAAATAACAACGAAGTTTCAGTGGATGCCGAGGGACCAATGTCTTTACACCTCAGCATACAGCAATTAAAAAGTCCTACTCATACTCAACTCTGTTTTTAAAAATGGGGAAAACAGTATTTTTCCCTACAATTCAGGCGCAAAAGTTAATACAAATTTTGTTATTCCTGCACCAGATTTTCCGATTGTCAAACCAGTTCACCAAAAATACATCGGGAATACTGCGGGAGCCCAAGTTGATAAGCGGCTAAAAAGAGTTGGAATAGTCGGCCGAGTACTGCAGTTGTGGAAGGGAGGGCGTCCTAGCTTACTTCACCAGCTGAGGGACACCCCACCCCCCGCTTTTTGACGTATGTGACCAATGGTGCATTATCGTGTACCATACATCATAATTAATATCAAGGCTTTCACTCTTGAGTGCAGCTGAAGCCAGGATGAGAAATCGTCAGCGTGCGGACAACGATACCATTTGTCATAAAACGAGTTGTTTCATAGAACAGGCCGAGTGGCAGCGGCCTTCAGCCAACATATTTTCCAAACATCTGGAGTGTAAGCTTATCATGATCACAACTATACCTTTAAGCCGTCTGCCAGCCCGTCGGTCTGTCTTAATGTAAAAGATATGTCCAATCAGTGTGTTGTCTGCAAAGTGAAAACGCTAGTCTGTGCCGTCAAGTCCAGCGCATAGTTTTCACTAGATTTTGAGCCTAGCCTTGACAACTATCCGTAAGACACAAACTGTCATAGTCCTGATACTCGGAGCTAACTGTTCATGCCAGTTAGGGCAGGGGTCAACACCAAAAGCGTCAACGCGTCGGAGGCCCCGTAGTTCGAGTGAAAGGTTGGCACTTTCGGGGCGGAGTCGACGCGGTGGTGTTGTCATTTGCCTGCTTATACACGCGTGAGCGGCATACAAGCGGATCAGCAGTGAAATTAAATCACCACCATTTCAACAGCGTCGCTTCAGATGCTCACAAGCAGCTCTTCGTTTCTGATCCCGGGCCTACCATAGAAACCTTGGTGCTTTTAGGGCATTTTTATGTTATATTTTGGTCAACACATGTATGGTATTTTACAGCTGAAACCCGGAAACACACTTTAAGCTCGGTTTTTACTCTCACCCACATTATAAAATAACATTTTCATAACAATACATCGAGAGATTCATCACCACAAGACATTATCATAGCATTCGATTATCAAGCACATTATTGTAGAGTGCCAGATTGGGGCTAGCCACCCAATGTAATGATGTGAGAATGCCCGTAGTAATCGAACGGTATGATAGTGTCGTGTGGTGACGGATGGGTCGGTATGCTGTTATGCAAATTTTATACGATAAAGTATTTGAGAGTATAAACTATAATTATATGCTCGTGTTGTTCTCTCGTAGTTAGTTTCTAAAAACGAAATAGTGTTTCCCTACACAAAAGTTATAATTGATGTTTGGCTCTAACCGCCTCGCTATATATATATTTTTTCAAACACCCATACTGATAAAAATGTGAGCAGTTTCATTTATTGATAATGAATGTCAATGAATACATTCGGACGTTAGAACCTATAATTGTAATATATTAATAAACTTTACCGAGTCAACTCGAAAGAAGAAACTAAACAGAATCGTTAAAGTACAAAACCAGGTTTCCAAAGGTGAATGTTCCATAATATTTAACAGCCATTGTCTCTAAGAATATAATATATATATATATATATATATATATATACATAATACATCAGGATCGAGAAAGCTCCTCTTCCATGAAGGTGCTCCAACAAAAGTGCGAAACGAGAGCACCATCGTCACTCACCGCGCTGATCGGAGGTCCGGCCTTCTGGACCTTGGGTTTGGCGTACTTCTCCAGAGGCTGCAGAGCCGAGAGTGTGGAGTCGTACCGCTTGATGGGAGGACACTCCTCGCTGGTGAAGGTGCCGTCCCAGATGGTCACCTCCAGACTCGCCGAGTCCTGAAGCAGACACACGGGCGGACGTCTCAGGGGTCAAGCGGGGAAAAACCCAACAATGCGTCATACCGCAGCTCACGGCGGAAACGCCCTGGGTGCAGTTGAATGCAAACATTTGTGGCTGTCATCATGCAATGAGATGATGAATGCAGTGTACTCGAATGCACAATGCACTCAAAACAAGAGTTCTTTCCTTTGATTTTGAAGTCGCCATAATAGGTACTATAGGTGGCCATTCTAAATATGTTTCGAGTTGCTTTGGCAATAAGTTTGTCTCTAAAACAACTCGGCCAGGGACCACCTGGCCTGTTGTCACCATGGAATCTGCTTTGATTGTAAAACACCCCGATAGAACCTTGTTTGCACGTTAGACTGGATTGCTTGTGGCTCGGTTTAACTGTTGGAGCAGTGTGCTGTCTATACACAGGAAGCAGTTAGTACGCCATCTACCGGCCAGCACGGAACTGATAGTTTCTCCATTCTGCCGTTCCGCAATGCACTTAGGTCAGTATTGTCAAACCCTTGAACAAGTTTATGGGCGCTTTTTCGAACTAACTCATACAATTTTGCTGAGCAGGGTGAAAGGGAGGGAAAGCAGGATGGTGAAAAATACACAATCATGCCCATAAGGGTCATGTTTGCAGGCAGCCACTTTTCTAAGACGCACCGAGTACCCACGTCACCTTTTTTCCTGGGAGCAATGTTCCTGTGAGCTTTTAGGGATGCTCGTACACAGTGGCGGATCTAGCCGGAGGGTTTGGGAGGGGCAAACCAAAGTCGAAAAACGTCGCACAGTGCCAAAATTGCGTTAAAATATGCCTTTTCGGTAGGATTTTGTGAACTGGAGACGAAAAGCAAAAAAAAAACGTCACGGGGTGAAAAATATGGACTCAAGATACTTGTTTTCCTATCCAAGCCCCAATATTTACATTGAACTTTACTAATTCTGTTTGAAGTTCGAGTTGAAGCACCAAAATCTTGCTTACAAGCTAAAAGGAGTCGGAAAAGAGGTCGATCGCTTTGGGGGGGAGCAAAAACATAGTTTTGCCCCGAGTTTTTCCGTTTTGGGTGGGGCAATTGCCTTTTTGCCCCACCCCTTGGATCCGCCACTGCTCGTACACCCCTGAAAGTATAGCATTCTACATGTATAAGAGAGAGAAGACTACGTGATCTCACCAATACGCATAAAAACAGATTGACGGAAACATTGTGATGATTGATTGCCAATGTTTTGTTCACACCTGTTTATTCACTTATTCTGGATGGAGCATTGTTGCAGCAGAAACAAAGATGGAGAGTGCACATGCATTTATTCTAGTTTCTTCGACAACTTTTCAGCTCTGAGCTCTGTTGCCAGCAAGGTGTAACAATATATTTTTTTATATTACCACATTTTGTATTCCCAACACTTGCCATTCTTTATCACTCTCGCTGAAAAGCCAGGTTCACGCAGATACCTGGTCGGAAACAGCCTCTGATTTGCCTAGTGCATGGTAGGAGGGATTCAAAATCACTCGGAACTTGGAAAAACACTATATTTTTAAATCCGTCTTAAGCGTTACGTCAGCCAGCTCAAGAGCTATCCTTTGTGGCAATGTATTCCGATTTCGGGAAGTATAATTCAGCGTGATGAGCCTATCAGCCTAAAATCAAAAGCTGATGTATTAAAACTGTATAAAAATCATGGTCAAAATCCATAGACTCCCGCGGAGATAATGGCTCCATGGCTATAAATGGGGTCAGGAGTGACCGTTTAGGACCCATTGTATTAGGTAATATGTACAAATTGTGTTCTGATTGGGAACTCCCAATGCAAGTCCATGCAGTTGCAAGACAATATATGAACGGTTTGAGAATAGATTGCTGTTAGAGACCTTTCTGCACATTTCAGTCTTCAGACAGAGGATAAGCATGAGAAAACTCAAAGCAGAGGTTTCGTGGAGTAGAACTCACGTGCGGTTTGATGAGTCCTTTGGTGTTTCCCATGGCGAAAAGCTTCGGCGCTACCCCGGCGCGCTGTGCCAGCCCTACGAAGCTGGCATCCACGGGTGGCTTCAGAAGAGGCACAGCGTGTGTGCCACAGTACACCGAGTTCCTGCCGGTACAAAGACAGACTGAAAACAAACAGCCAGAGGCTAACGCAGACAGGAGACAGTCATCTCCAATCGGATGGAGAAATGTTGGTTCGAGTTGACAGCGTAGAATCCTCTTACATAAGCAGGAAGACGTACTGAAGTCGTCTGTCTGTCTGTTCTTCCTCTTCTCTCCCTCCTCTCTCTCTCTCTCTCTCTCTCTCAACTTCTCGTCACTTCGTGCACACACCTGTCGAAGAGCTGAAGGATGGTCCAGGCTGCTGGCTGGTCGATCGGCATGTTGAAGTCGGAGGCTCCATCTCGTGGAATAGCGCGACCTCCCGGCTTGTACTCCACCGGTAGTGAGTACAAACGGACCAGCAGAGCCGTCTTGTCGTCGTAATGAGGGTGGATTATCTGTCGATGGAAGTGTCGTCGTAATAGGGGTGGATTATCTGTAGAGGGACGTGACGTCGTAATGGGGGTGAATCATCTGCCGAGGAAGAGTTGTCGTTATGGTGGTGGATTAGCTGTCAGGAAGTGTCGTCGTAATGGGGGTGGATCATCTGCAGAGCGAAGTGTTATCGTTATGTTGGTGGATTAGCTGTCGAGGGAAGTGTCGTCGTAATGGGGGTGGATCATCTGCAGAGGGAAGTGTTATCGTTATGGTGGCGGATTAGCTGTCGAGGGAAGTGTTGTCGTAATGGGGTGGATCATCTGCAGAAAGACATGTCATCGTAATAGGGGTGGATTATCTGTCGATGGAAGTGTTGTCGTAATGGGGGTGGATTATCTGTCGAGGGAAGTGTCATTGTAATGGGGGTGGATCATCTGTCGAGGGAAGCGTTGTTGTAGTGGGGTTGGTTTATCTGCAGAAATACATGTCGTCGTAATGGGGATGAATTATCTGTCGAGGGAAGTGTCGTCGTAATGGGGCTGGATCATCTGACGAGGGAAGTGTTATCGTTATGTTGGTGGATTAGCTGTCGAATGAGGTATCGTCGTAATTGGGGTGGGAAGTGTCGTCGTAATAGGGGTGGATCATCTGCAGAGGGAAGTGTTGTGGTAATGGGGGTGGGTTATCTGTCGAGAGAAGTGTCATCGTAATAGGGGTAGATTATCTGTCGAGGAACGTGATTCACTCGCACTGCTTTTTCGGGACAAAGCTGGTCGTTCTTAGGCCACGTGCTAGCACATTGATGACTTTGAGCTATCCAAGGATGGCTTATCGTGCGATGGGCAGCTGATGATCAGCTGTCAGTTGATCACTGCAGAGCACGAATTTGCTGTGAATATGTATTCAGACCGAGTTTCAAATGAGTTAGAACGACACAAACTGAATATTCAAGTCGTGACCTGTTGCGCATTCGATTGTCAGAATTTTCATGGCCAGAAAATTACAGTAATTTCGGATCCCAATTATGTTTATTGGACAATAAGTCATGTTTTTGACCAGAAAGTCTCTTCCTACGTTTAGGGTATATCCGAATTTTTCGCCTCTTAAGCAAATTTGAAATTATTTGAGCGTCAGGAAGAAATTACCATAGCCCTGGAAGAGCCTGGCAACTAGGCATGTACATACCTACAGCGTATTTGCATATGTGTCGCCACCGGTAAACAAGTAAGAGGGTATTCAGTCTTTAACTTGTAGCTGGCCAGAAACTTTTCCATCCAGCCTGGAACGAAAATCTCATCGGATTTGCGCTGAGCCATGTTGTTCACACTGTCTGATTACAAGATTTTCTTTCATTTTCCCGATTTGGATAAAATCAGCAATATTTTGGATATTTAGAATAGCGCCCCCACCCCGATCACGTACGCCCTCTCCCCCCCCCCCCCCGATTGGCAATAATTGATTGCCAGTAGTGGGCGAGAAAGGGTCAGGAACAGAGCAGGTTCTCACTGCTCGCCAGTGAGAGGTTCTCACTAATCGCCAGTGAGAGGGTCAGGAACAGAGTAGGTTCTCACTACTCGCCAGTGAGAGGGTCAGGAACAGAGAAGGTTCTCACTAATCGCCAGTGAGAGGGTCAGGAACAGAGTAGGTTCTCACCACCGGTGTGTGAGAGGGTCAGGAACAGGGTAGATTCTCACTACCGGTGTGTGAGAGGGTCAGGAACAGGGTAGATTCTCACTACCGGTGTTGTGTGAAAGGGTCAGAAACAGGGTAGATTCACACCACCTGCATGTGAGAGGGTCAGGAACAGGGTAGACTCTCACCACCGGCGGGTCCATCCAGTTGGGCGAGCGCTGCAGGCTATTGATGTCCAGCTTCTGCATGACGAAGCGGTCGCGCTCGCTGTCGCCGAAGCCGTCCTCGGTACGGGGCGTGTCCTTGGTGGCCTTGCCGGGGAGGTACTCCACCACAGCAAGCGTGAACCGGTTGTCCAGGTACACTGCAGGACAGAAATGTAGCGCTCGGCGGGGTCATTGTTCTGGATAACTGGACACCACATAACTGGATGTTGTGTATTGGACTGATCTGAGAGATATTTCACTTTTTTAAATCGGGGCTCTCACTGCAGACGGCGTCCACTTGACAGTATTCAGTAACAAAGCGCTGAGTGAGTATAGAACACTTGCAAGAGAAGGGGTTCAACATCTGTTCTCGTTGGGAAAGTTCGTACTGCTTCAACTCTTAATTGGTCGATCAATCAGTTTTCAGTTGGAGGAATACCTATCTTTCATTGAAACCTCAGGGTGCCAACGCGTCTGCTGAAAGAGGAGTCCAGGAAAAGGTGATCCTCACCTAGGAGTAGCGCCCATTGCAACAGTGAATGAGCACGGATGCTGAAAAACGACGTTTCTTATTGTGATATATAGCCCCATGCGGAAGCACTTACCTGGAAGCCCAAACGCCTGCTCCATCAGCACGCAGGCCCCGATTTTGATGTCGTAGTGGATGAACTTCTGCAAGTCCAGGTCCGGGATCGGCACCTTCTTGTCCTTGTCCTTCTTCGCTTCAAGAACCTTCTCCATCCACGACTACCCCGGATAAACGAGAACTGTTAGTAAGTCATCCAATAGAGCGTAATTCACATCGTAACAACCGATGAAACAAAATTAACTATTCCAGTCAATTTGGCAGCACTCAATCAACTTACACAATGTAGAAATGCACCCGCGCATGGTAAGCTTCAACCTGCAGAGGGCCTCAATTGATAAGCTTGTGGATCCACTACTAGCCTGCGGGTGGGTACGTCCGCTGACTTGCCCCGCTGACCTACAGATGGACCCACTTCCACACGGTTGGGTTTGTCCACTGACCTATAGGCGGGTCTGCCCACTGACCTCATGTGGTTTCGTGCACTGACCTACACTTAGGTTTATCCACTGACCCCCAGATGAGTTTGTCCACTAACCTACAGGCGGGCTTACCCACTGACCTACAGGTGGGTTTGTTCACCCACTTACAAGCGGGTTCGCCCATTGACCTAAATGTGGTTTCGTGCAATGACCTACAGTTGGGTTTGTCCAATGACCTACAGGTGGGTCCGTCCACTGACATATACAGGTGGGCTCGTGCACTGGCCTACAGGTGGGGTTTTCCACTGACCTACAGGTGTGTGGCCCACTGACCTGCAGGTGCGGTCCATCGACGTACTGCGGCATGTCCTCCCTCTCCTGCAGCAGGCGGCACCAGTCGCCGACCGTCATGTTGGCGGTGTCCCGGCGTAGGTAATGTCGGAACAGGCGCACCTCCGACTCTCCCGGCTCGCACGACTCGCTGCGGTAGTACCGCGACTCGTACTCCGGCGCCTCCACCACGTTCTGGAGGCGGACGTTCCGAGAATGGGTCACAGCAAAGCTCCATTTAAAACGTCGGTTTTTACAACACGATAAATGATGTCTCAAGTAAAAAATATACCTGAATATCATTGTTGAGACTTATGAAAAACAAACTACTCCCTTCGGGCTAAAAGCCTAAAACCCCCAACATGAAAACTCATTAGAAAATCAATAAGCCCGACTACGCTAGGTTTCCAATACCCAATCATGTTGTTATAATTTCCACTGAATTCACGGGTTTCCATCCTGACGCAGCAGAAGCTGCCACGCCCCATAGCAATCGTCCTGCTGTTGTAGTAGTCACTGACTCGGCAAAGCTGCCGCGGCGGCCTGGGCGGTGTGCCCGGCTAACCTCAGCATGAGGCAGCAGGCGGTACAGCAGCGTCAGGCCGGGGATGACCGGGTTGTTTTCCATGTCGGTGGGCAGCAGGTTGGTGACGCCTCCGTCGAAGGAGGGTAAACCCACGCGTACGCGCTGCTGATGTCCCCCGACCCGCAGCGCAGGCTTGGCGCCGCTGCTGTCGAACGGCCCCACCAGCGTGGTGCCCACCACCACCAGCTGCCTGCGGCCCCGCACCGGCGGTCGGTCCCGGCTCACGGACGGGAGACTGACCCAGCTCACGGACGGGAGATTGTCCCAGCTCACGGATAGGAGATTTTCCCAGCTCACGGATGGGAGACAGACCCAACTCACGGATAGGAGACGGACTCAGCTCATGTATGTACAGGAGACTGTCCCAGCTCACGGACGGGAGACGGACTCAGCTTATGGACGGGAGACTGTCCCAGGTCATGTGCAGGAGACTATTCCAGCTCATGTTCAGGAGACTAAGGAGACGAGCTCACACACGGGAGACATATCCAGCTCAGACACGGGAGACTGTCCCAGTCCACAAGAGGGAGACGTGACGGGGCTTTTGAACCAGGGGCACCAATTCTCAAGGTATCAACGATTGAGGGGCGCCAAATTACATCATGGTGATGGTCTCAGTATCCTGGAGGAGGGGAGAAACTGACGTTTCAGGAGAGGCGAGGATTGGTCACACATCACGTTCCGTTTAATAGTTGTTCCACTGTGGTCATATACTCGTCGTTTAGTTATGTTGAACCACAACATCAAACGTGGAATATAATGTTCCATTGTCAGTTACTAGCAAATAAGAGGAAAAATATCAAGCATATATCTGCTCACTTTGGAGATCCTTCTACTAACTTGAAGCTCTTACTATATCACAACAGTAGAGTTTTTGTTTAGATTTGTTCAATTTATGTACAAACATGCACAGCCATTACCGGCGGCATACAGACACGGTGCACGGCAGCATAAGCTTGTGTGGAAGTCCCAATGCTACAGCTATGTACATTGCTTCTGCGGATACGGTAAAATACATACATACGCTGTTGGTAACTTCTTAATAAAGCTTCACACATTTTTACACGGCCATCTAAATAATCCCCAGCGTCTCGCTTGTAGTGTGTGGCGCGTGTGCTAGAAGTGTAGTACATGTGTGCCTTGTTTCGATATCATGTAAGGTATAGTAAATAAGCAATGCGCTATGATGGGAGTAAGCCTGAAAGCACGAAGCCAAGCGTGGAATATAAAGGACGCAGCAAGACCGTAAAAAAGTAAGCAAAATTATGCATTATTGGCCCGGTATATTCAGCGCTGCCTCGTTGTCGGTGTCTTTCGCTCGTGGCACGTCGCACACTCGCCCGGTCATCGCACCTTGGACGATGTTTCTCGCCGTCGCCGCGCTCTTTGGACGCAGGCAAGTGGCTGCAGGGTAACCAACCAGTTATCACAGCGCACGCAGATTATTATCTCGATAGCTTAAACTTTATCGAATATCCAAACTTCACCTGAAAGTTGTTCGTTCAAACAGAGTAATGGTTTTCATCCGTTGTGATAGTGTTCTTCTTAATTTGTCACGTCATAAAGCTTTCGTGACTTACACTAAGGTTACAGATACAAAATGAGTTCTTAGATGATAGTAAATTAAAAGCTGTAGCACTATTTTTCTGGGGGAGAGAACTTGCACAAATATTCAGAGTGTACACATGGGGATAATTTGATGCTTTTAGACATATGAAGCAACCTAATTCAAGTTGAAAATATATTAGAAAAATAAAACATAGTATTACAGGCAATCATTAGTTCCCCATAATTGGTGATCTACCCGTCTTTGTTGAAGTTGAGGATCCACATGCATACAGCTCATCAAATCCAGTTACGGGGCGCTAGACTCACCTGTTGAGGTCCTCGTAGCAGTAGACGCGCAGCATGATAACCATGTCAGGGTTAACAATGACCCGGTCCTTGTTCAGCGACATCTTGAAACGGAACTTGGGGCAGCGGTGGTTGGAGCCCAGCACTGGGAACGCCAGAATGTCATCCAGCTTCTCTGCCTCACCCCCGAGGTTGAAGTTAAACACGCGCCCCGTCACCTGAAAACACGGCTCAAATGGGTTAGCAAACAACAAACATGCACTACGGTTCTCCTGGCAATTCCAAGGAGACAAAACACTGGCTTTTACGTCATACACTCCGTAGGTTATTTCGCATTAAGCGGTGTGCGAAGGGTATGTTTCGAGCTTACATGCTAATAAATCACCATGTCACAAGCACGGTAGTTTCCTTTTCACCGGGTTAATTTTTTTCCTCAGCGAAAATATTTTTCACGTTTACTTTGGCATTATTCTGTGTATTTAATATGATTTTTTATTTTTACCTCACGCTCATATCACCGTTACAAATGACGATAACATCACCTTGGCCACAATACAGTTGTCGGGGATGAAGCGCACGCCGTTGATGTAGAGGTCAAAGGTGGCGGTGACCGGTGTAGGCTCGGGTAGCGTCGCGTCGTGCGCCGAGTCACGCGGTAGCCAGGCCAGCGTCTCCGGCGGAGGAGGCGGCGGCGGCGGCGGCGGAGGCGAGGGGGTGCGCGGCGGCGGCGGAGGAGTCGGCTCCCGCGGGGGAGGCGGTGGTGGAGGCGGCGGCGGAGGCGGCTCCTCCTCAGATTCTGAATGGATAGGTGTGTTAACGTCGGCGGCAGAGCTATATCTTTGCACTTATGACCCAGGGATTGGTGCTCGCTTCTCGTCTGCATGTTTCTTCTTCTTTGGGGCTGACTAGAAGGCAATGCATTATTTGTTTAGTAAAAGGGTGAAATATTCAAAAGTGTTGCATGCTACCTCATTCCTGGCTAATTTGTGCTGCGACGGCATATGAAACACTGGGAAAACGAAAAATTCAAATTTGTTTCCCTTATCAGGTAAAGTAAACTTTACCAAATACTTGAAGATATAAAAAATCATTATCAAAACCACTAGAAATACTTCATTTTCCAAGTGATTTTTTAATACATGACTAGTTTTAACATTATACTGACATTGCTCATCCCCCATTAGCCATGCAAAATGGATTGCGGATCAGTGCTGTGCGTCGACAACAGGCTCTACCCTCTGAGGAGCTGGAGTCTGAGTCGGGCAGCGGCTCGATCTTGGGCTTTATCTCTGGCTCGTCGTCATCCTCGTCGTCCAGATTGATGTTGACGGGCATGAAGCGCGGCTTGGGCGGCGACGAAGGCGCTGCGTCTTTCACTGCGGGAGACCCAGGGATGTCAGGGAGAGCGTGTGTCATGCTGAGGGGCGCCTATCACAGGAGCTGCATCCGTGGGGCCTTCAAAATGGCATAACCGGGGACTCGCTTCTGCCGCCCTGGTGAGCTGTGAGGCATAAACGTGCCACAAGAAAAAGTGCGTGGGGCAGGAGCGAGAGGGAGAGGCAGTCAATCTTTAACATGCTGCTAACAAGACACGTTTCTCTCTAGACCTAAAAACTCATCTGAGTTGCACGCACAGGCCCATGCTAACTACCATGGTGAGCTGTGATGTATATAGAAGCCAATATCAACCGCCGTGGTGGGCTGTGACGCACCGAGGCGCCCATACCTACCGCCCTGCTGGGCTGTGACGCATTGAGAGGCCAATTTCCACCACCCTGGTCGACTGTGACGTACCCTGAGGCCCACATCCACCACCCTGGTCGGCTTTGACGTACCCTGAGGCCAACATCCACCACCCTGGTCGGCTTTGACGTACCCTGAGGCCAACATCCACCACCCTGGTCGGCTTTGAAGTACCCTGAGGCCCATATCTACCGCCCTGGTGGGCTTGAAGTACCCTGAGGCCATATCTACCGCCCTGGTGGGCTGTGACGTACCCTGAGGCCTATATCTACCGCCCTGGTGGGCTGTGGCGTACTGAGTGGCCCATTCTCACCATCCCCTCCACCACTCTGGCGAGCTGTGACGTACCAGGAGGCAGCACGGTGCGTCGCTCGCGAGGGGGCGGTGTTGGCTCCCGAGGCGGCGGAACCGGTGACGGTGGGCGGATGTAGTTCTTGTTTTCCGGCATTTCACTGTACTTTCCACCCGACATCAAATGTATCAACGCCTTGCGCAGGTCCACCGTATACAGCTTACAGGGCTCTTCCAGAAAAACCTGAAACAAACGGATGCGGGGACTGGTCCAGAGCCAGCTCAGTAGTACCGCATCAGCAAATCAGCATTTTACTCTATAAATTTTGAATACACAAAGGTAGAAGTTTTATTTTGTCACCAAAGTGTTTGTATAGTCACTGTAAGTCAAATGATATACATCATGACTATACCAGGTCAAGTTGGGTCAAACCGTTGACCTGGGTCAGGTTAAATTTTAAATTGGGCTTGGCATAACAATATTATATATAAATCGATTTTTGTTGACGGGAGAATTGCATGGGGGCATCAACTATGGCTGTATCTTGCTTGCTTTGGAAGTTATTAGTGAAAATGGAAACGCCCTTATGCATGGGTGGCTATGGAAATCCCCAAGAATATTCCCAATGTTCAGTGAGATGCAGCTCCCCAGGCTTTAAATTGACCGAAATATCATTGCCACTTTAATAAAGAGCAACTCAAGAGCTTTCAAAATGATGTTCAAAAAATGTTTCTAGCTATCATAGTTTCTGATATATAAGAGGTTTTCTTAGTACACCTCATATTAGCAATTTTGACCTATTTTGACCTCTGGTGACCTTGATATTGACCTGACGTGAAAAATGACAAAAGTATTTTCGATACAATTTTTGAAGAGCTTCCCACTTCCGTTTTGTACTTTTCTAGCTCTCTTGATTTTTGGGATCGTGGGGGTCTGTTTTAACCGCCCACCAGGGCGAAGGTGGCTCGTATCCGCCAACAGAGCAAGGGTTTAACTGACTACGTACTCGTTGTGGAAGCGTTCTCGTGTCACTGCAGACTTTAAGCCACCAGAGTACAGTTATAAAAGAGAAGTAAAAAGGCTATATAAAAGCCATGCTAAGATCACATAATCAGCCCCGAAATGCAGAATGAGATTGAGGCAATGTACCTAACATTCCTACCCGAAGGCTCGCGCACAGCCCATGCAGCGCCATGGTTCAGCGAGTTGGTCGCTGCTACCTTTTTGGCGCCGCTGTAAGAGTTGGCGCGCATCATCCAAGGTCGGATGAGGTGGAGCACAGCCACGGCCGCCTGGAAGAGCAGCTCGCCGCTCCAGAGCCGCAGGAACAGCTGGTCCCACAGCAGCTGCATCCCCGTCACGCTCAGCACGCCTACAAAGCCCTGACCGAGGTCCAGAAATGTTCGCCGTGGGGCTGACAACGACTCTCATGGCGTCAACAACCTCTTACTGACGGAAACAAGGCGTTATTCAGGGTTTTGCCATTGGCCAAATTAAGCTCTAATGCGTTAAATGTTTTTGATATAGTGCACATAGACTCAGGCAAATGCTGCGTAGGTAGGTGGTGAAGCATCGAGTTCGTTGCTTACAGCCGTACTCGAAATTTTCACGCGCACAGTTCTCATCTTGAAGCTTGATAGGCGTGTTATTTGCTTTTGTTGGTTACAGTCATTCAAAAAGGAAAATGTTCTTAGAGGTAATATTTTTAAAGTTTATAATGCAGCAAGCTCCTCGAGAAGCATTTGTTTTTGAATTCTAAAATCAATCCACATCAGCGTAAAAATAGTTTTACATACCTGCACAAGCCACTTCCGCACGAATATTTGCGGGTTCGTAAACTGGTCTGTCTGCTTTCCATTCAGCTCCTTTCCCTTTTTGATCAGGTCTGACATCTCGTTGTACTGTTTTACACCGGTTTTGTGGTCTTTATGCAGCACTTCCGGAATAAAATCCTGAAAAGCACACTCATATCACACCGAAGCGCCAAAGGCTCCATACACTTATTTTTACCGGCGGTTTCAGGACGCATAGACTGCAGAAGTTCTACAACGTCCAGGGGGCACAGGCAAATCGGGGTAGAGGGGCACATGTCCCTCACCAACTGACCCAGCAGACACCCAACCTACCGCGACCCGGGAGTCCCTTGGAACCACAATTTGGTGCCCATCCATGCAATTTGGCGCCGGTCTGATAAATTGAACCCTAGGAATTGGAGCCCCTGGTCGAAATGGCACACAGCCCAGACCCAAAAAGGCCCGCTTTGGACCCTGTCGCATCAGGGGCTCCACCACTGCCGTAAGTGGGAAACAAGATAAAAGGGAAACACATTTGTATAACCATTCTATTTTGGAAGACCCAGAAAGACCACCCCTCTCTCTCTCTCTCTCTCTCTCTCTCGAAGGAATATACCGCTGCCGCGTTGCCGCCATTTGTAATACCGCCGGGTTTTAGTAGCGAATGCTGTGCTGCAATACATTCTATGTCGTGAATACTGCGCCGCAACACTCCTTCGATTGCCACTGTGCCACCGCGCACCTACTGACGTTATGCTGTGCCGTCGTGCACTTACTGACGCAATGCTGTTCCGCCGTGCACCTACTGACGCTACGCTGTGCCGCCGAGCACTTACTGACGCAACGCTGTTCCGCCGTGCACCTACTGACGCTACGCTGTGCCGTCGTGCACTTACTGACGTTACGCTGTGCCGTCGTGCACTTACTAACGTTACGCTGTGCCACCGTGCACTTACTGACGTTACGCTGTGCCGTCGTGCACCTACTGACGTTACGCTGTGCCGTCGTGCACCTACTGACGTTACGCTGTGCCGCTGTGCACTTACTGACGTTACGCTGTGCCGTCGTGCACTTACTGACGTTACGCTGTTCCGCCGTGCACCTACTGACGTTACACTGTGCCGTCGTGCACTTACTGACGTTACGCTGTGCCGTCGTGCACTTACTGACGTTACGCTGTTCCGCCGTGCACCTACTGACGTTACACTGTGCCGTCGTGCACTTACTGACGTTACGCTGCGCCGTCGTGCACTTACTGACGTTACGCTGTGCCGTCGTGCACCTACTGATGCTACGCTGTGCCGCCGTGCACTTACTGACGTTACGCTGTGCCGTCGTGCACTTACTGAAGTTACGCTGTGCCGCCGTGCACCTACTGACATTACGCTGTGCCGCCGTGCACCTACTGACGTTACGCTGTGCCGCCGTGCACCTACTGACGTTACGCTGTGCCGCCGGGCACTGTTGGCGGACCCAGGAGCAACTCTTGGAGAGGGTCAAGCCAACCTTTTGGGAAGAGGGCTATATGGGGAAAAATATCGAAAACAGTACTTCTAAAGAAAAACGGCTAAAATGTGGTCTTTTGGGGGCCAGACGATATTAATTTAGACTTTGGAGGGGGCCAGGGCCCCTTTGGCCTCCTTGGATGCGCCAGTGCCGTGCACCTACTGGCGTTACGCCGCGCACGTACTGATTCTATGTTGTGCTGTAATGCATCTACTGAGTCAATGCTTGCCGCCTGCACCTTCTGATTCGATGCTGTGCCGCCTTGCACCTACTGAGTCTATGCTGTGACGCCGTGCACCTTCTGAGTCGATGTTTTGAAGCAGTGAACATACTGATTTGATGCTGTGCCGCCGTGCACCTACTGAGTCCATGCTGTGCCACCGTGCACCTACTGATTCGATACTGTGCCGTCGTGCACCTACAGACGTAATTCTGTGGCGTCGTGCACCTACTGAGTCAATGCTGTGCCGCCGTGCACCTTCTGAGTCGATGCTGTACCGCAACCCACCTTCCTGTCAGGCGGGCGGTGGGGTGGGCGGAGACAGACGCCATGACATTAAAGAAGTACCCCCTCTATTGGGGCCAGCTATTACTTCAGGCTTCCAAACAACCCAGTAATAAAATATAAAGCATATTTGACGGGGATTGTGAGAAGTGCAGAATGTGGGGAGGATATCTTTTATTCCGACATGTGTGCGTGGTTGCAGCTTTTGGTGCAAAATGTGTTTTCTTTGCCCTTTTTTGATAACTTAATATAGGGCAAGGAATAATAGGTGTTCTTTACCTAATGGGGCCCCCGAAGACCGCAGAACTTCTCAGGACAGTCCTGCTGTCAGAGTACTCTGCTGCATTATTCTTGATTCTTTTACGGTAAAGTCCCCAAAAAGTATTTCTGCTCGCTCTTTTAGTGCAGTGTTACCTTCGCTGTTTCCCGTAACTCCCGGTGCCAGCACACCCGATGGGGAGTGTGCGAATCTATAGGTGGCAAGTAGGCGAGTAGCTACCTGCAAGCTAGAGTTTTCGTTGGGGATTTTGGCCAGTTCTTGGCCGCGTTTAAATTGAAGGTATTCACTGGAAGTCGCAATAGGCAACACTGGGCTTAGTGCACGGCGGCTGACCCAGCGGCAGACTTCTGACTCCTACGAGAACGTCGAAATTTATTCTAATCAAAATCGGACGTCAAGCTTCCTTTAAGCCCTGGTGCGAACAATATAGAAGAGGGATGCTTAAAATATAAGCTGGGGTGCTTATCACCTTTACATTTCTCGCTTGGATGACCACTGGTCATTGACCAGGCTCCCTAGGTGACCCAGTTCCAACACCCCCGCGTTCCTGCCAAATCATTCAAATACAACACACCAAAGCGGAGTTCTGGAGGTACACACTACTTGTGCAGCATAATTACTCAGAGGCGTATCTAGGCAAAACGTTGGGGGGAAGGGGCAACCATGGCAAAATCTTAGAAACATGTGTTAGAAGAAAACGGGTCAAAATCAGCTAAAACCAGGACAAATGTGAACGCTTGGGGGAGGGCATGGCCGAATTTTCCCCTGGATCCGCCCCTGCCAGAGGGGATTTCAGACAATACTTACGAAACACCAAGTGTCAGTGGCTATAGCCGTTGATATATCAGCCTTGCGTGAGTTGGGCTGAGGCTCACCTGGAGCACGACTTTGGGTTTGGACTTGCAGATCTCGTGCAGGTGGCGGTGGTACTCGGAGTCGCGCGACTTGAGGTTGTCCAGCACCCGGTCCGCCATCTTGTGCAGCTGCTCCGTGCCCGGCTTGCAGTGTCGCAGCAGCAGGTCCAGGTAAAACGCCAGCCGGATCACGTACACCTCTGGAAACGTGACCGGGCGCTACAGCGACTTCGCTCCATTTATCCCTGTTTAGATTCTACATGGAGAGCCTAGACTGCTCTTCGATGAAGCGTGAGTGAAAACCGGAAACCAAAATGTGCGATTCTAACAGAAGAAAAATGAATGACAGTATTATGACAGTTATGACGGTATTATGTTTCGTGTGTCGTTCATAAAACAGTTATCATATCTTCCTTAGCAGGATTATCTAAATCAAACCACATACCAATTTTGATTGGTAAGAACTGAAGATCCCTGCGCTCATCTTAGTCTATAGTGTTCCATTGCGCACCATTGCTATCCATATCTTATGGTCTTGACGTATGCTGTGAATATGACATTGTTCCTTTCAAATCTCTATGTTAAAAAATTCGAGGAAGTTTTATGCACTACCAATGAACGCTACGTAAAAATCAAACTACGTAACTAATGGTGAGCCTTAGGCAGTTTCACCCCTATGGCTCACCATTAGTTCCGTTCGTCTCAAAACAATGTGTACCTGGCCTCGACGCGGAAGGGGTTTGGCGGCCTCGTCGCCAGTCACAGCATGGATTAGCCTGGGCTTAATCCGCACGGTGGGATTAAGACCCTTATGTTTCTCATCTGGCCCTGTGGAGGGATTTCTTAAACGCTCGTGGCGATGCTTCCTGTAATTGGGCAGATGTGTCTGTCGAGATCGGCCCTTGCACAACAAAGCTACATAAAATAAGGGGACCTGTACTTAGCTCCTGCCCTATGTAGCCCAACTTTAACCCCATCCCCGGCTCCCCTATCCGACTCCGTCCCCGGCTCCTCTCTATCCGACTCCGTCCCCGACTCCTCTCTATCCGGCTCCAGCTCCGTCCCCGACTCCTCTCTATCCGGCTCCAGCTCCGCCCCAGCTCACCTGTATCCGACTCCGTCCCCGGCTCCTCTCTATCCGACTCCGTCCCCGGCTCCTCTCTATCCGGCTCCAGCTCCGTCCCCGACTCCTCTCTATCCGGCTCCAGCTCCGCCCCAGCTCACCTGTATCCGACTCTGTCCCCGACTCCTCTCTATCCGGCTCCAGCTCCGCCCCAGCTCACCTGTATCCGACTCTGTCCCCGACTCCTCTCTATCCGGCTCCAGCTCCGCCCCAGCTCACCTGTATCCGACTCCGTCCCCGGCTGCTCTCTATACGGTTCCAGCTCCGTCCCCGACTCCTCTCTATCCGGCTCCAGCTCCGCCCCAGCTCACCTGTATCCGACTCCGTCCCCGGCTCCTCTCTATCCGGCTCCGTCCTCGGCTCACCTGTATCCGGCTCCGGCTCCGCCCAGCTCACCTGTAACCGGCTCCGTCCCCGGCTCCTCTCTATCCGGCTCCAGCTCCACCCCAGCTCACCTGTATCCGACTCCGGCTCCATTGTAAGCTGCAGCGGACAGAGCCAGAACGACTGAGTATGTGTGAAGCCCTTGTTGTAGGTGTTGAGCACGTTGAGCGCCTGAGCCGCCAGGATCAGGTGGTCGTCGCAGTCCAGAGGCCGGAGCGGCAGCGAGCGGTCGTATGCCTGTGGGCGCCGGCAGAGGTCAGCTCAAGAGCAGGAGCATTTATAATTTTGTGTCTTGCAGATTAGCTTGATTTCAATAAAAATAAATAATTAGAGCCTAAGATGAAGTTTGCATGAGCTATCAGCCTGAAGTAGCATTCAACCATCAGGTTTAGGTCTTCTTTAGCGATTCGAATAGTAAATGCAGCAAGGGGCATCGTAGAATACCTAGCTAATAATTACTTCTTTTGCGGAGTTGACTATGCACATTACTAATACCTCAGCCCGCACCTGCATTCATGAACTCACCTCGATAAGCACGTTATCGATCAGCTTCCACTGCGGGCTGCGGTTCGCCCTCTGTCCCTTCTGCTCCTTGGTCCTCTTGGTCAGTGTCTGTCTGAAGCTCTTCAGTGCACCCTCCTCCACGTCAGTGACGGAGACGTGCCTCTTGTGCTCCGACTGCATCAGGTGCATGAGCCAGACGTGCCGGCGCACGGGTCGAGAGAGCAGCGGCCACTGGCCCTGCAGTCTGGTCGCACAGCCACGGGAGGTGCGGGACCGATCACACGACTGGGATCAGCGCCTACACACGGTGTAGATGAAATGGACCAAGGCCATGTGTAATGGTGATATATACGTGAAGTATACAAGCTTTACCAAAGTTTTAGCCACAATGTTCTGTACCCAATGCTGATTATGTTTATTAACAAATGAGCATTTTAGGGGGCTTATTCAACCAAATTCCGACATCTGTTGGGATACACCTACTGGAGCCCTACATCTGATTCTTGACATCCATGAGGACCACACAGAGCAATGAAGGGCAACGTTAGGAATCACTGAGTTCCCGCGGTATTGTACAACCGTCCCACACTCTCGCCCCTCTCCTGTTGGTCACCCATGGCCTTCCACCACTGGCGACGGCAGCCTGTGCCCCAAGGAGTGATTGCAGGGGGGGGGGAAATCCGGCCATGGCTTCCCAACGCGGCCGAATTCTACCTTCCTTTAGACCAACTTCACATACTTTTGTAAAGACACATATTTGTCCCGATTTTGCCCGAATTGCCCTTCTCCAAACGCTCGGCTTAGATCCACCTCTGTGTGCGTCCGCGGCTGGGTCATCATCGTCAGCAGCGGTAGCACTGACCGGCCAGGCAGCTCGGAAGCCTGAGCAGGGTCGCGAGCCAGTACGGCCAGCAGCGCGCGGCCTGCCACGTCGCTGGGACGAGAGCGCGCCGGCCGCTTCTTGCGACGGCCTAGCTCCTCATCGTCGTCCGTCTCTGAAGAGTCGGCGTCGTCATCCCGGTCACGGAACTGGTCCTTCTGCTGCGGCACCTTCGCCGACTGTACCTTCTGTCGGTCGCAGAGAAGGAGGTATATCCAAATGTGGGATAATGCTTCTTACAACAGTGACATCGTCCCCTGTGCAGTGTGGTTTGATGACAAAAACACTCCCACAGAAGACAGAAGGTAGAGACTCTGAATTTTCTCACTGGTGATGCTTGATTTGTGTCGCAATTTTTGTGATAACTTCAAACCTTGGATAAGGGTATAGCTGTTATTATTCAGTTCTCCTAAACACGTCTCGCCAAATACGTTACAGATGTGAGAAAAGTTTCTTGAGAAGGGACTCCCTCTCTCTCTCTCTCTCTCTCTTTCCCTCTTTTTCGTCTCTCTGTCTCCTTTCACAGTTTAAATTGATCTAATGCTGTGCGAATACTAAGAAGTACGAGAGTTTGAGACAGCTGCATGGTTCGGCATCTAGCCATCCTTTGTATCATCCCCGCTACCGTACCTTTTCCGTCACCAGGGTGAGAAAAAACATGGCAAGAACTTTAAAAATAACGGAGAATAAAATAGTTTGCGAGTAATACCTACCAACGCATTGAGCAAAGAAATTCAGCAGCCTGAGCTAATGGCCGATAACTCAAAAAAGTATGCGGTTTTGATTTCGCCATCAAAGCGTGCGCTGCTCACTCCCAGGGGCGTAGTACTTTTGAGGATGCGGGCGCATACTGGATCCAAAATCATACATCCCAAACTATCTGCCTGCATCCAGATTACTCTCCCGTGTGCCCTTGAATCGTCCCCAGCACCCACGAAAAGTTGCTACCCCTAGGATGTGAGGAGCGGCTCACCCGGAACCCCTCGGACGACGAAACGTGATATCGTATCAAATTTATCAGCCCCAATTACTGTTTCTGAAATCAAGCCTTTGGAGTCCTGTGTTTAGAGACGGATGTAGCTCAGTTGTTGGCGGAACTTGGGCAACGGGGTTGAAATCATAAAAATGTGTCTTTTAAAGAAAAAGCTAGGAAAATCCAGGGTTGGGGAAATTGCGTTTTTACCCCCTGGAAACGCCAATGCCTGTTATTGTCTGATGGTCTTAAGTGAGTTTGCCTCTAGATGTAGGGTTTTTTATAATCTAATGAGGTTTGTAACATCCTTCATGGAACAATGGAAGACTATGGGAATTCAGGAACGATTGCCTGGCTGCAGTTCTAGATAAGAATAGCTGATATTGAAGTGGCAGCCGATAGGGTAATGTTTGTCTCTAACTCCAGGTGTCGGTGATTCTAATGATTTGCACTTGATATGTTTGATTGTTCCCTTGCTATGTTGGAGTTTTGAAATAAATTGTGCAAAAATGCTGCTATACTCCTTCATATACAAGCGTTTGTGACAGAAAGGTGACCCATAAAAGCGTTGTCCAGAATTCAGAGCCACACGCATTAGAGACAGTTTTTGTTTTCTATCTTTGAACAGTGGAGAACAACACTCGGCAAGAATAAAAATATAATGCATTCAGCGTCAAAGAAGTGAAATCCCTCATTCGATATTTATTTGACAAAAAAAGGGTAAAAGGTTGTTCTTGGTGTAGGAAAACCATGATTCATCGAACATCATCACGTAAAATTCGCTGTCGTTATTTGGCTGCCGCCACCAGTTGGTGAAATCGAGTGCTGAGTCATCATACCATTGGTAATCGCCACCCCGGTATTTGCGGTGCAAACCAATGTACGGTCCGACGCCTGTAACCAAGGACGACAGAAACGAGTTCATGTCTGCGCTGTGTATGGAGACCGGCATGGCGTCGGGATGCAGCAGAGTGCACGCCGAGTACTGCATATCACCCGTAATAAGGGTTTTCCGATACAGATAACACATGTTGCCCACCCGGGACCATCCTGTAGGACAGATTTTCAGCGGTTGTTTGCAGATAAATACATGTTCATCGTAGCAGCTGACGCTGCCCCACTGGCCGGTGACGGTGTTGGCGTTGATGATGCCGCAGTCGCCGGCCGGCTGGCCCCGATCCCAGTTGGTGAAGTTGAGCTCCGAGCCGTCACTCCAGAAGAACTTGTCAGAGCCGGGGCCGGCCCGACTCAGTCCAATCCAGGCCTGCTGGCCGCGCAGCAGCGAGACTATGGCAGCGTTCTCCGACTCGCTGAGGACGGAAGCCGACTGGGAGCTTGAAGACATTGCGTGGCAGGCAGCCGACACGGACCGCCAGGGAACGACAAAGTCCGACGCCCAGTAACAGTGGTCATCTGCCTGCAGCCAGAGCTCTGGGCATGTCACACTGGTGGCCGTTGCCATGGCCGCCAAGAAAGTCAGCGTAAACAGCATGATATTGGTGACGGTGTCTTCACTTGGGTATTGATGCGCGTACTGTGTTACGCCTCACGTGCTGTCTTGTACTGATACTGGCTGAATAAAAGCCAGGCCACAGACAGACAAAACAGACAACAGATGGACAGCTCTCATGCCACGTGGCTGCCTGAGAACCCGTTATCTGACGCGGACGGTCATATCAAGTGAAGACAAGGCCAGCAGAAGTCAGTCTCAAACCACTCCACGGCGTGAAGTGGGGCAGGATAAAATGTGCAGGAGGAAGTTCAGTGCTTCCCTGTGAATGAACATCGGCTCAGTATCATATTGTGCTGAGGACACACGCTGGACTGGAAGTCACCGATAATAGAGATGCTGCTATATATGTAGCGAATGCTGCAAAATGTGGACCATCCTTCACGACAGCTAACGAGCGGGTTGAGTGCGAGCACTCGCTCCCCGCAGCAGTTGATGTTGCCCCACTCGCCGATCACTGTGCTGGAGATAAAGATGCCGTGGTGGCCGTCCTTCTTGTACGGCTTTCTCTGTCGCTTAGATCGCGAAGTCGACTTGGGATCCGTCACTCCAAATGAAGCTAGTTTCGACTTCTCGCTTCCGATCATGTGACGCGGCTTCTAACCACTTTCACGCAACTTCTTTCACCGCGCCACAGCTTCTGGTTTCCGATCGTGAGACGCGGCTTCTTTCACCGCGCAACGGCTTCTGGCTTCCCATCATGAGACGCGGCTTCTAACCACTTTCACGCGGCTTCTTTTACCGCACCACGTCTTCCGGTTTCCGATCATGAGACGCGGCTTCTTTCACCGCACTAGGACTTCTGGTTTCCGAACATGAGACGCGGCTTCTCACCACTTTCACGCAGCTTCTTTCACCCCGCCACGGCTTCTGTCTTCCGATCATGTGACGCGGCTTCTTTCACCGCGCTACGGCTTCTGGCTTCCCATCATGAGACGCGGCCTCTAACCACTTTCACGCGGCTTCTTTTACCGCACCACGTCTTCCGGCTTCCGATCATGAGACGCGGCTTCTATCACCGCACTAGGACTTCTGGTTTCCGAACATGAGACGCGGCTTCTCACCACTTTCACGCAGCTTCTTTCACCCCGCCACGGCTTCTGTCTTCCGATCATGTGACGCGGCTTCTTTCACCGCGCTACGGCTTCTGGCTTCCCATCATGAGACGCGGCTTCTAACCACTTTCACGCGGCTTCTTTTACCGCACCACGTCTTCCGGCTTCCGATCATGAGACGCGGCTTCTTTCACCCACTATTTTTACATGAGACGCGGCTTCTCACCACTTTCACGCAGCTTCTTTCACCCCGCCACGGCTTCTGTCTTCTGATCATGTGACGCGGCTTCTTTCACCGCGCTACGGCTTCTGGTTTCCGATCATGAGACGAAGCGTCTAGCCACTTTCACGCGGCTTTTTTCCCCGCACCACGGCTTATGGCCTCCGATCGTGAAATGTGGCTTCTAACCACTTTCACGCGGCTTCTTTTACCGCACCACGCCTTCCGGCTTCCGATCATGAGACGCGGCTTCTTTCACCTCACTAGGACTTCTGGTTTCCGAACATGAGACGCGGCCTTTCACCACTTTCATGCGGTTTCTTTCACCGCGCCGGGGCTTCTGACTCCCGCCAACATCTGGGCATTTCCCCAATTTTCTGCACTGGTCCGCTGCCAAGGTTTGCTAACGATACATGCATTGGCCGGTTTATATCATTTCAAGACTAAAGTTAGGGAACAAGACTCAAGATACATACAACTCGAAGACAATATTTATAAGGGAATACAGAAAAAGTTATGTATAACGCGAAGACAATATTTTAAAGGAACACAGAAATACGCAAGGGTCACATAGGTATGTTGGACCAGTCATAATTTGAGAGCACCTGCACGATATGCATGTGAAATGCCTAAAACTATGTTTCAACCGAACAGTCAGCATCATCTTTTTAGTTTTGTTATTGTCACCGGTGCTCCCCTTCTCCAAAAATTCTTACCTCACCCGGGGCTGAGAGCATCTGCACCGGTGTGGCTGTGCTGCCCCGCCCTGGGTGTTCGTTATCCAGGGGCGTAGCCGAGGGGGAGGGCGGCAGGGACAGACACCCCCCTTGAGGGCCCGAAGGGCCCCCTGAGGACATGAGCCGCGCGAAGCGTGGCTCGCCCGCACTATGCTCTGTGGACAAATTTGGCATTTTATACCAGACAGGAACCTCTTAAGCCCTCTTCAGCACTCTATTCTGTACTAAGCAGGGCCCTTTTTATCCATCCGGGCCCTTTTGGCGCTGTCGCAAGGGCCCTTTTCGGGCTTCCACCCCCTAAGCGAAATCCTGGCTACGCCCCTGTGCTTATCCCATCCTCATTTTCAAATATCCTTATCGTACACCATCTCCTTCCATAGTATTCTGATTATCATCTTCATAGCGACGGCATTGGAAGAGCCACTCCGTTTAAGTGGAAATGTTCGATAAATACAAAATAAAAAAATAATTGACGGTGGAATTCCGTGACTCTAACGACTGTGGCCTCACCGTGCCGCATAAGGTGGTTGTCAACCGTAATTGAAGCAAGGCTATGGTTACATCCGGGAGCCCGCCCACACCCAGCAGGCCCCGGAATTTCAAACCGAGACCTTTAGCTCAGCAGTCGGACGTGGTACTCCTGAGCTCCACTGGCTGCAGGTCAGGTGAAAATACCTGCGCTGGCCCGACTTGGAGCCAGTCCAGGATTTCTGGGGTTCCTCAACAAGGAGACTGTAGCCGAGGTCTCGAACAACTTCAGACCAGGAGCATGACAACGCTATATGACAGACTGCCTGTACTGTCACGGCTCAGCAAAGTCCGACGCCCCGTCCCAATTCTCAGCAAAGTCAACCTGCTCTTAACACGCGCCCCGCTGGGGTCCCTTGCATTACGCGCCCCGCTGGGGGGTTTCGCCCCCTCCGTATCTTGTTCCCCACGAAAGCTAAAGAAAAATTGTGGGTGGCGTTCGAAAGCTCTTGAAAAGATGCAGAGAATATATCAGAAGAATTTTTATGTCAGTTCAATATTGAGGTCAGCATAGGTCAAAGAATGCTCCATAGGCTTACAACAGAGCAGTGTACGTTTCTCTATCTGCCCTCAGGGGTGCTAGAGCAAATATTTATGCATCATTAGATTCTTCTCATCGCGGCAAATCAAATGATGTATAATATGACCTTGATAGGTTAAATAGTCAAAATGACCTGACCTCGACCTAGGTCAGGGTCACAGGAGTGACCTGGTATGGTCATGTTGCATATCAATCGATTCCCCGTGACAATATAAGCACAATGCAATCAAAATGGGAGCTTTATCTCAATTCAGTGAGAAGTTATTAGCAAAACAATCACTCTATGCTCCGTGACCTGACATGACCTTTGAGAGGTCAGATGCTCAAAAACTCAACTTAATGGTCAAGATCGTGGTAAGAATAGATGGTTTGAGGATTTTCAGCTTTATCTATCCAGTATTTACTGAAAACGAGGCCATTCTATTTTTCACCATAGACTTATAATGGGGTGCCCAAAAAATTAACCCCACCTTAGGCCAACAACATAAAAATTCCGAGATAGCAGATTTGTAGACCCTAATGACCTTATCTTATTGTGGAAGTTTCAAACTGATCGGTTTGCTAATGTTCCCTGGGCGCTGCTTCAAACTCGTAATTTTAGGTTTTGAGGTCTGGTCACTTGACCTTGAATAGTTCCTTGACCTGACATGACCTTAACTTAAAAATTTGGTCAGATGTGTAAAATTGATCAGTAATAAGGTACCGTAAGTTTCAATTTTCTGCGTTCTGTTTTTGAGCTATCTGGGCAAAACCAGGAAGGCGCGAATTTCGCCCCCCAGCGTGGCGCGTGTTAAGACTGGGGATGCTACACAAGAAGTCGTGGCCATTGCTGACAGCAATCCTAAAGAGAAGAACGCGATGCTAGCCTAGCAACTCTTACCTAACATCCAGCTTGCAGCTGGTACCAGGGGCGCCGCCACATAATTTTCGCAGGGGGGACGGACCCGGGCTGGTGCTGACCGGTGGATGCGAATTTTGAGCATATTTGGTACCTGACAGCATTAATGACGATTGACCCAACAATTTTGGGGGGGACGTCCCCCTTGGTTGGCCAACAGGGGGGGACGTGTCTCCCCCATCCCCGCCGCTTTCGGCGCCCATGGCTGGTACCGATGAAGAGTGTTGGGCAGCCCTTGACATGCGGTGCCATTAGTGCTTGCTGATACTGGTACTGCCCGTATAAGTAACCACCACGCAGACAAGAGATTGGGTAAAAATTATCGTGGCTGCTTGTGAGCATGTTAGCAATGATTTGGGTTTTAGGATACGTCAGCTACCTGTGAGCATGTAATAGCACATGACATGCTGAGGTAAGTCTACGATGTAAGCTCACGCACGGCACTCTACACTGTGCCCCGGCACACCATGAAACGTCGCGGGTGCTTTTTGCCTGTGACCTAAATATTGTTCCAGTAATCTAAAAGTAAAATTGACAGTAGCAGCCATACATCTTTTAATGTTTTACCGCATCCACTGAAGCCTCTTACTTTTGCTAGAGTATAACCTAGATGTACTGCACGGGAGCGGGTGAGTCAGCTCACTAGTGTGAGCTCAGGTTTTCTGGAGGTGGATGCCAGTATGTGGCCAGCTGACGTTATCATAATTAAATGCATCCGAAATCGACGGAACTTGCAAATGATCGCAGGGAACGTTTATTTCGGTCCCCGACAATAGAAATGGGTCAGCACATGTTTATAGCCCGCTGCTAAATGACGACCTGCCTGCCACCATGAAGGTGCTGTCAGTACCCGTTTTCTGTCATGTCCCATATTACAGCAGATTTAACGTGCCTGATAGACTATGTTTTGGCATAAAAATTAAAAGAGTTGTAATTTACTAAAACCAGGTTTACACTGAATTGTTTATATAATATATTTTTTATATAAGCTGGCATGGCGTGAACATTTACTAAACCTCATTCGAAAGCGCCTGAACTACTCTCTCAGCGGTATGGCCACCAACCTTTAGTTCTCTAATTAAACTTAAAGATCCTAAAGGCTACTAAGGAAACTACTTTACTAATCCAGATGTCTAAGGCTAAGGCACTATAGGGTGCTTAGAATCATGAAGCTAGAGTATACCTTTTGGCTGAAACAGTATAGGGTTCACAGAATGATGCTTTTCCGGGACCATTTGACAGCTAAAATTTTTCACTTATAACTTCTGAACCAGAAGAAAAATGATAATTATCGACAAACCACTGCAATCATCTTGCAAAGAAAAATAATTGCACATAAAATAATAATGTTGGCCAAAGCCAAGATTGACCAGACCTCAGGGCAATGGAATGACCGTATTTGTGGTCCAAATCGGCCAGGTCGTAGTGACCAGACACACACGACGATGATCACGACGATGCCATTACTGAAATGTCTGCCTTTTAGAACCAAAATAAAAACACTGAGCTCCATTTTTATGCTCTTCCCAACAATGGTCTCTGGTGGTCTCCGGTGGCCTCCGGTGGTAATCAACGGTATCTAGTGGTCTCCAGTAGTTAACAACGGTATCCAGTAGCCTCCGTTGGTCAACAACGGTCTCCGGTAGCCTCCGGTGGTCAACAACGCTCTCCAGTGATTTGAAAAAGGTCAGATCACCAAACATAGGTCCATAGTTCCTGTTCTTGATTTTATTGTGTAACCGAGTCCTAGATTTTTTACCCCCGCCTAAATTTTGAAGCCATAATCACATTTTTAGGAGGAAGTCTAAGACCTCATGTTTTATCCTTCATGCGTGGGTTTCAAGGAAAGCTAAATGTTTACCAAGAAATAGCATTTCAAATTTTAGGTCACATATTTTTTTTGTTGTAATGGACCATTGTTGAAACAACGGCCATTGCCCACAAATAAAAATGTTCAACAAGAGAAGTACCTACCTTAATCGACCCTTTAAAACGGGGCGGGGGTTATCTTTATCCTGTGTTGCTACACAGTTTTCATATTGAATATTTGTTAAAAGAAGATGCAGGTATCCATCTAACTTACTGTTGCCCCTAGAAAACTGTTCTTGCATCTGTTCTAGCGTGACACGTAAATTCTAGACACATGATCCCAAAATGGGCGCGAGAGAGAGAGAGAGAGAGACCTCGCGGGCGATGCGCGCCTTTTTGATAACAGTGACGTTTTGAAAACGTCACATGCGGCTAGTTTATCAGTACTCCTTAACAGGGGACGTCTGGCAGATGGCTACAGCCACGGGAAGCATAAAACCTCTTGTTTCAATGGTGCAAATAGGCGGCTGTTACAGCCAGATTCGAATCACTTTTGCGCAGCAGACATATCCAAAGATGGCCTATGCTACGTTAGGAAAGGATTGTCGGTAGCTTGGCAAATACAATGTAGCACAGCTGAGCACTTTACATATCGTAGTGGACACATTTCTTGTTAGACCGTAATGCACCACGAACAATAACGTAGCACTATATTTTTCCGTGATCAGGAATTTTATATAAAGTCCTGATTGCATGGGTAATCAGCAGTCTTCCTTTCTTTGATAGCGGATATTTGAATTCATAATAATTTCACCACAGCTGCCTGACACCTGGGGTGCCTGGGATATTATGCAGGCCTAGGGTAAACCATGTTTGACGTTGGTATGCACCGGTGCTGACGCTTACTGCGCTTTACCGCCTGTGTATTGACCTTAAGAAGCCACATCGCGGAAAAAGTATTTGATATGCAGAGGCAGTGTCGGAACCAGGGAGGGAGAGGGCAAAAGTTATTTGCCCCCTCCCCCAAACGGAAAAGCTTGGGGCAAAACTATGTTTTCCCGAAAGCTGTTGCCCTCTTTGGAACGATTAATTTTAAGTCTAAAAAGAAGGTTTCGGTGTTTCAATACTCAGCTTCAAACAGAAGCAGTCTACTTCATTGTAGACATTGGGCCTTGGATACCAAAAACAAGCGTATTGTGGAGACACATTTCATCTCAAAGGAATGTATTGATTTAGTTCAATTTTTATTTTTTGCTCATCGACTTTTGGGTCCTGCCCCGAGAACTTACCTTGCAGTTAAATCAAGGCAAAATGATAAACCGTGTGATGCTTGTTTTCCCTTCCGACCTTTTGTCCTTCGCTTTTTCCCTTTCGACCAGCTGCCAGCTAGATTCGCCACTGTGCGGAGACCCTGGTTCGGAAAACTTTCAAACTAAGTGAACACTTTTTTAACCGACAACTGGTTGTTGCAGAGGAGATCGGGAAAAACAAAACGTACAACATTTTTAGATGCAGTAAGCTCTTTTTGACTGAGATAATACGATTTTTACATCATCATGCTATCTAAGCAATTGTGCATTTCATGTGAGTGAATGAGGTGGGAAGTCGTCTACAGGAATATATGAAAGCCCGTAATTTCCAGGCAATATGGCATGAGTGCTTTTCTAGGGCCTCAACACCCGCAGTGGACGGTGGTGCTAAAGTGCCCCCCACCTATTTTTCCAAGATGGCCGGGGAGCCGTTGGTTATGAGAAAACACTTATTGGCTAAGTTTGGGGAAAGTTATGGCCGCGTTGATTGGCGAAAAATGTTAAAAGTCGGTGAATAGCCTTTTACTTATAGACTTTCAAAGTCAGGCATATATTTTACGCCTGACCACACAATCACGCGTTCGGAACAGTCTGCCTGCACTTTATACCGAGTGGTGACGTAATAACGTCATATAATTGAGATTACAAAGGTCTTTCCAAGGTAGAGCCCTCATTCCCCGCCAAAAGGCTGCTATAGTGTCAATAATATTGTACATTATTATGAATATGCCATATTGTTGCGCCATAGGTAAGTGACCTTGGATGATCTTGTCTTCAAACTTTCAGGGAAAATGGTGTGGAACTTTCCCTCTATGACCTTAATTCGCTTTTGGTGTATTCCTGTTTTTTTCGCCTAATCACGGTATTTCGAAACTGGTTTCCAGCACGGCCCAGATTCGAAATTTACAGCCTCGTTTGGCCTTGAAGATTTTAATATAGATCAATGACACAATGCAGTATTGTAGATCACTATCACCTCTACGCAAGCCCAAACAGGGTTTTTTCTAACCCTCTATTTTGTACCTCAGGAGGCCCTTTAACACTCCCTTCACTGCGCGTTAATACTAGAACCCTCTCCACTGCGCGTGTTAACGCTTTCCCGCAAAATAATTCAACACGCAACAAAAGCGTAAAATTGAAAGTGTAATACTCTCAGGCAATCGCCAAGGGTCCTCTACACCACCTTGCTAAAAATAAAATGCTGCAATTCCAAAAAGATTACCAAAGAGCAAAAACAAAAGAGAGTGACAGGGTTTCCTGCCTGGAGGTGCCAATGAGTTAACAAATCCAAAGCCAATTTTTTTGTCCATGGGGCAAAGTGGAAACCGAAACGGAGCAAAACGGACGCAATATAATCAATCGCTGTATATATTTTATATATATATATATTTATATATATTTATATATTATATATATTTATTTTATATATAAATATGAGATATAACAGCCTGATTGCTCATATTATATATAAATTTGTTTAAATATATATATATATATATATATACAACGTTGTCAATTATATCACAAACCAATTATTACCAAAAAGTTATCAATCATCGTAATTGCTACGTGTGGCGCAGTAGATAGAGCTTCTGTTTTTTACCTACATGGTCGGGATTTAAGTGTTGGGGGTTCTTTGAACAAGTGAAACATGACCTCTAAAATGCCGGGGTTAAAGTTGGCGCCGCTGAATGGCCTCGCATGCTTGTGCGGCGTCAGCTTAGAAATGGGAAAAATCAGCAAATATTTTATTGAGCATTACCTAAGCGATCGTTAAGTGCTCCATTTTCCGTCATCAAACACATGTGCTAGGCGTCTGAGCTTTGTGAGACAGGGTCTTAAAGTTCATACATTGGTAATTTAATATCTATGATGCTCTATTATCAAGGTGCGTTTCCCTTGCTCCACTTTTTTGCCGTTTCTCTCCATACCACGGGCCTCCAGGTAAGACATTAAAATCGCTACCTCCCCATAATACTTTTAAAACGTTTAATTTCTAAAAAAACTTAAAGCTGGCACCAGGAGGCGTTCATCGCCATCATTGTTAGGGTTTTCGGACGCGACAGCTTAGGTATTTCTGCGCCCTGAGTTGGCCTTGCTCATAATATCCAATATGTAGTTTGCCCCTTTTAAAACATAACAAATATGTCAAGCACAGCACCCGCCCCGGTCGACCTCCGAGCCACCTTCACCATGGTGGGAGAGGGGGTATTCAAACAACCCCCTCCCCGTGTTGGCGGGTGTTAACTTAGGACACTGCAAGAAAAAACAAACAACCTCACCAAGAGTGCAAACATTCACACCCGACTATACCTAGGAGTCAATCAAATTCAGCCGAGTGCGCTTACCTCCTGTTCTACGACGCGGCTGACCTCCGACTGTAGGCCCGCCCTGAAGATGGACTTCACCTCGCCCACGAAGGCGCCCAGCTCGTCATCTGCCTTGTAGTCGGCCACGTTGTCGGGGTAGCCGCACTCCCGCATGGCGCCATGCAACTGCTGGCTGAGGTGCTCCCGCATGTCCGACAGGTGCTTCTCCTTCACCGCCGGCGCCATTTTGGGCGGGTCCTGCACGGCGATGGAGGGCGTGCCTGCCTGAACCCCTGATCCGTACGTTCAAAATATATTACGATAGGTAGCAAAGGAAACAGCTAGGACATCTTTTAAAAACAGTGTCTATGGTTTATATGTTTTCCGGTTGCGTGTCATACTCGGTTTTTTTACTCTATCTTCGTGAAAAAGTGAGCATGGTGTTATCCAAAAGACACCTCAGGATCGTTCCTTCATTGCAGCCACTCCTCCAATACACACCAGTATTTTAGGGTTGTATTTGTGATGCGGGAAGTGTTGGCGCACGAATTCCTTGCCCAGTAGTGAGAAGAGAGCTTGTTGTTTGGCCTCAGAACTGAGCTGGCCTCGAACCCGCGATGCCAGCGCGCGGTTCACCCGCTCCAGTACCTGCACCGGTGTGGCAACACGTCAGGCGTGATCAGCATACCACGGGGAGACATTAGATCGCAAAGTTGAAAAATTCCAAGCTTGGCTTATTCATGAGCACACACTACCATACAAATACAAACGGCTCAGAAGCATATTCTCTAACTTTTGTATGTTAGACGTGGTATGATATAATTCAGAGACGACCAAAACCTGCACGATGACTGTATCATCTTCTTATGACCTCCCAGGCATTATCTAAAATTCTCTGTACGTATCTGTTAAAGGGAATGCGGCACTTTTGAATGGGATTTTAACTGAAATAGCCAGACTGCAAGGCAGACTGAAAAGTCAGGTGCAGCATTTCATTCAGCCTAACACTCACTAGTTGCAGATAAATATTGTGTTACCAGTATATTCCTCATAGACAAGCCCACTGTGACAGATATCATGAAAAGCTGTGCACGGCCGTAGAAGAAGTACTTAGTATTATTCAAAATCAAGAGGGCTAATGCTGCAAAAATGATTGCTAGGAAGGGTTGTGAGTTCTGATTAGTGTGGATGTCTGGTTTCGGAAATGAGTAATTATGCAATGTTTTCGTTCTGTGTCTTTATGGGGTGCTAACTTGTGGACAGGGATAGTTCACAGTAAACACAAAAATAAGATTGAAATTGGTTTCAGTATTGGCAGATTTACAAAACTAATTTTGACACCACACAAGGTTAAAAGTGAATACTCCTTGCCTATATTTCCTGAAAGGTCATTATTTGACCTTGCCCTTGGGCCAAGGTCCTAATTTGCCCTCGCAATGTCACACCGAGTATCAATTGAATCATTGTGCCAAGACAACCACATTTGTGTCTTTCGGTTTGTTCTAGGTCTAATGGTTACCGAGTTATTAGGGGTTTTCTATATGGATCTAAATTTGACCTATTTTGGCCTATGCTCCCAGTGCGGTTATATGGGCGCTATATAGCTGCACCGGTTCGTGCGTCCCTAAACCCAAATAAAAACAAGAACAAACGACTTCGGCCAATGTAACGTCACGGATTAACGGATTTGGTTCCACCTGGTCTCCAGAGGAGAAGACGGCCTTGGCAATTCCAGCACTGTTTCATTTTTTTCCGTATCACTTCCGGTTCCTGAGATCGTAGAAGTCCCATAGGATCCCCCAAGTGGTGGTGTGTAAAGAGCCCAGGCGGTGTCAGGTTTAATGATCTGATCATTGACCGGTACATTTAACAATGCTAGAGAATACATGAACGGTGCGTTAAAATTGGCAGCATTACATTCAGACAGCTTAAAGCACCTGTTCCGGCCCGGTTCAAGATTGCAGGATCGATTTCGGGTGTATAAAGGCACATGCTTGTTCCCAGTCATCCAGGAGAAACCATATAAAAAGTTGACACCCGGTCGCCTGACTCACCTTTTGACATCCCTGGTTCGGGAAGTTGACCTGGCTGATGCAGTTGTTCATCCAGGGCTCTGAGAAGGGCCCGTCCGGGCCGGCGGCAGGGTCGGCCCCCATGCCGTCTGCAGAGGGGGCAGCAGGTGGTACAGCACGTCCACCTCTCGGCCACACACAGCCGTGCGGCCGCCGTCAGCATCGCGGCGCGTTGCATGGCCGGGCGGCGGTACACCGGCCGTCGCCGGGCGACCCCCGTAGTGTACACACACCACCGGCCTCCGTCGATGCGGGCTGGGGAGTGGGAGGGGTCACGGCAGTCGCGTACCGACGTCACCGGCACAGTTGCAGAGGTAATGGAGAATTCAGAACTTTGGTAGCGGAACGTTTTCGTCAACAGGGGGACGGGCGCACCCTGAGAAGGATCGATCGCGTCAATGGAAGAAGTGTGTTTGGATCTTGGGGCATTCCAGGACAAAACGACCAAAAATATTTCAATTTGACACCACCATGTCTAGAAAAAATCTGAAACTTTGTCCCCGGGGTAGTTTTGGGCCAGAAACACGCCTGTGAGAATCTTAGCCCCCTCCAACCAACGGTGACCGAGTTATAGCCCGAGGCATTTTCGGGAGGTCACCTTGTAGACTCATCTTTGATGCTTCATAACTCAAGAACACATAGCCTGATTAACAAGTTTTGTATATCATTGAACTCGTCTTGAATTATACCTTATTTTGGAAAAAATAAAATTTCAAAATTTGAAAATTTTTTACTTTTAATTTGTTTGACCTTTTCTTTTTGTTCTAGCTTGACCTTTTCGCAGTTGAAATTGCCCCTTTAGACACCTCAAAAATTTTTCTTCATAAAATATCTTTCGATACAAAAAATAAAAAAATGCGTTTTTGCTATAAGTTCCAAATATTTAGCACCTAAGGTAGGTATGTAGACGGTTTTTAACCACTGCGGTAGCACATCCTTATGCTTAACGCCGCAGACATAGCGATTGCTTTTGTAATCGGTTGCTGGCAATCATATTGCCTTGTCTTTACGAAATTTTCATCGTGCAAGTGTCACAATTTATGACAATTAACACACGCCCACCCGAGGGGGTGGGCAACCGGGCCTCCTCAGGTCTCTACAGGTAGTAAGAAATACCTTCGCGCAGCGACACCGTACTCAATCTACCTCTATCACAACATTTTTCAACTTCTGGAAAAATAATTTAGGTCAACTGGGAGGTGGTAGGTACGTAAATACTGAAGGCCAGCTGGCAACTGACTGGTGAGGGGATGACCTGAGGTAGACGGACGTCGTTATGCCTTGTGGGACTTTCAACTTCGGTTCCTTGATTAACACTTCATCGTGGGAGTTGCTCGTTTGGGTGGTGGGGTCTGGGTCTCCGTAAAAAGTCCCTTGATGACTCTAGTGAGACACCTACTCCTAAAATTGAACTGGGAACAACTTGGCCAATATTTATAAAAATAAAAATTGCAGCCATTAAAAGTGATAGAAAGGGATCCATTGTTTCAAGGGAGACGAGGGCAAATGAACTTATTAATAATAGACCTTTCAGCCTTAAACGAAAATTTACAAAGATGTTGCGACTTTATCCATAATTGAAACAAGTATAACTTATCCTATGAGCACCACTAACTCACACAATTACATCGTTCCTGGAGATGGAAAAATAGTATCGATACAAGGTGACCCAGTGCAGCACAGCATACACTTGAGAGGATTCATACAATGTAAACAAACTTGTCTGAAAGGCTTTCATTCCCAAAAAGTAACTTGAATCTGCTCATATATGCGAAAAAATGTCCTGAAATTGGAACACATACGACTTGGTCACTTGAACAGGTTGCGTCATGATATTTTTACAAGGTGATCATTTCATAGCTAACACGGATCCCAGAATCCCAGATGAATAATGACACAGTGCACTGGGAGTGGTGCCGCTAAATAGCCAGTTTTAATCACTACCGAATATGTTACATACAATCGTTTGCTCGTGTCACCTTTAAGGCTGCTCGAGGTCACAGGATTTCTTACAGGAACTAAGTGGAAACCTAAATTTTGTGGCATAATAGGTGACAGAGGAGAGCCGTAGAAAGAAATGTTCAGCACCATTGGAACACTCTTGTTGAGCCCAAACGGATTATGTATCTTATAATATTGCCTAGTCAAATGCCAAAATTAACCTGCTTTGACCTAGAGCCAGGCTTAGGTCTGTATGGTAAAACATAGGCGGATCCAGGGGGGCAAGGGGGCACGTGCCCCCGATTGACCCCTCGGTGCCCCCTGAAAGGTCGATGGCCCCCCCTGAAATGTCGCTTCCCACCCCCCCCAGGATACGAAAGTCGGCGCCCACCGATAGGATTTGGCGCTCACCTGATAGGTTTTGCCGGTCATAAGTGGCGCCCCCCTGGTCCGGGTGGCGCCCCCCGGGAAGGTGCCCCCTCCGATCGGCAATCCTGGATTCGCCTATGTGGTAAAAAGAATATTTACCAAAGGGCAGTGGCAAGTCAGACACGACAACGTAAAAATAAAACCTAAATCGCAACTTTCGGCAATTCTCGCAAGTTATCAAAATCTACCAATTGCCCCATGCATTTCTAATGGAAAGATCATGACCCTGACCCTGCTCCCGGTTATCGATATAGAAATCCTGCTACGAAAAATTATCTTGCTCGGCAACCTTACTATGTGATGTGAATCTAACCACGATAGGCTAAATTTGATATTATTGATGCACCTCCCAAAGTTTTTTCGAGGTTAGGTCTCTTGACCTGGGTTGGCGGTCTGACCTGGTATGACCCAGACATAAAATTTTTCCAGAAGCTGCAAAAATTTCGAGTTAGAGGTACATGAAGTACGGTGGCGCTGCGCGAAGGTGTTTTTTTTACTACCTGTGGAAAACTGAAGAGGCCGGTTGCGCACCCCCTTGTCTGGGCGCATGTTAATTCTCATATATTTTGACACTTGCACGATAAAAATTTCGTAAAAACAATGCCATACGATTGCAAGCAACCGATTACAAGAGCAATCGCTTTGTTTGCGGCGTTAAACATAAGGCTGTACTACCGCAGTGGTCAAAAAACCGTCTGGATACCTACCTTAGGTGCTAAAAATTTGGAACTTATAGCAAAAACGCATTTTTTTATTTTTTTCTATCGAAAGACATATTATGAAGAAAACTTTTTGAGGTGTCTAAAAGGGCAATTTCAACTGCGAAAAGGTCAAGCTAGGTCAAAAAGAAAAGGTCAAACAAATTAAAAGTGAAAAATTTTCAAATTTTGAAATTTTCTTTTTCAAAACAAAGTATAGTTCAAGACGAGTTCAATGATATACAAAACTTGTTAATCAAGCTATGCGTTTTTGAGTTATGAAGCATCAAAGATGAGTCTACAAGGTGACCTCCCGAAAATGCCTCGGGCTATAACTCGGTCACCGCTGGTCGTAGGGGGCTAAGATTCTCACAGGCGTGTTTCTGGCCCAAAACTACCCCGGAGACGAAGTTTCAGATTTTTTTCTAGATATGGTGGTGTCAAGCCTTGGTCGATCTGTCCTGGAATGCCCCTCTTATAACATGCGCTGGAACGGGGACTCGCCCCTCCCCTAAGGATTTTTCACAGGTAGCACGAAATCGGTGGCGCACAGCGCTGCCGTGCTTGGTAAATCTCTTACCGGACCTTTTTTAACACACGCATTGACGGGGGTCTGAGCCACCTGAGTCGGTTATGGGTACCCGCCCCCTAAGATATCGAGAGCCATGCTAGGTAGCGAGAAATGGTAAACGGCGTTGGGCAGCCCATCCACTTCTCCATAGAAAATAATTGATCCGGTTTTTGTCAGGTCACATTTAAGGTCACTAGAGGTCAAAACATGCTGGCAAAAGGATAACATGCAAATAAAGATTTATGGTCATTACATCTGAACAAGTAAAGAGAGAGCAGAACAATTTAGACCACTGGAATCCTCGCAGCAAGCCGAATCAAATAATGTATAATATGACCTTGCTAGGCCAAATCAGGTCAAATATCTTATTTTACCTGAACTCAGGTCAAGTTAGGTCAAAATGTATATAATTAGAATTTCAAAGACAAATTTAATCTAATAAAGCTAAAATAAACACTCTACCACCATCCATTACCAAGTTATTTAGTTAAAACCAGTTTTCCCATGTATTTCCAACGGATAGATCAAGGCTCGTTCATCAATATCAAAAATACCGGAACTCGTTTTAGAGAACTCGGTAGGTCCATTATGTGGTATGAGTTTCAATTGGTTAAGTTCACCCTGTTCCAACTTATGCTATCTTAAGCTTTTTTAGGCACGTCACTTGACCTGAGATGACCTAACCTTAAAATTTAGATAAAAGTTGTAGAAATAATCAGAAAAAGAATATTTTATGCCGCCTCCAAAAACCCGAGAGGGGCGGGTACCCGCCCCCGTCAATACGCGTGTTAACCCGCGCCCCGGTGGGCGCCCCGGACCCCCTAACCCCCGAAAAAAGCGAACGCTGGTGGATAGCTTATAAGAAGTCATGAAGAAACTATATCAGTGACTTTTTTGGCTCAGGTCAATATTGAGATCATGACAGGTCAAGAAAAGTAGGATTTTGAGGACAGTTTTTTTGGCTCTAGCGTCGGACAGAATTGAGTTAGAAACGTTTTGTGGGTACCATTCGCTTCCCTTCGTCACGGCGAATCGAATGGTGTTTAATATGGCCATACTATGTCAAAATGCAAAAATAACCTGACCTCAGGTCAGGTCAAGGTCACCTTTTAACCTAGCATAGTCAATATGCATATCAATCGACTCGCAATAGCAATCCAAATGCAATGCTATCAAAATAAAAGCTGTATCACTATTTCATGCAAAGTTATTGACCTAAGTCTGAAAACTGCTTAAATAGCCCCAGATGACCAGATGACCTCTCTCAGAGGTTACAGGTAAAAAATTGCAGCATGAACCTGCTAAGGGTCCCATGATACTACGATTTGGAGGACATGGAAGTATTCTCACTTGTAGCTGCACAAATAATAATTTAACAATTTCTATTTTTCTCATGTATTTCCAACGGATAGGTCATGGTCCGTACTTGACCTTAGGTCATCGATATGCAAAATCCCAGAAGATGTGTTGTAGCAATTGGTGGGTGGTATGTGGTATAAGTTCCAATCTGATAGATTCGTCCATTTCTTACTTATGCCACCTCAAAAAATGTAGGTGAGGTCATTTGACCTACATTGGTTACTTAACCTGAGATGACCCAACCTTATCATAGTTATCAGGTATCAGATGAGGTCACTAGCTTAGGTCACAAGTGATCTAACCTTCAAAGTGTTAAGAGATACAACAGTAAGAGCACACTTGGTATATAGATATCAGATTCGCATCACATAATAAAGTCTCCGAGTGCCACAGCTTTTCGTAATGAGATGTTGTGTATCGATGATCTAGTGTTATGCCAGAGGTATGAACTCGCCATTGAAAGTGCATGGGGAAATTTCCTTAAATTTCGCAGAGAATAGAGATCGAGTGGTGATTACCAGATTCAGATTTAAGATGATGATTTTATTTCCATTATTTTATTGTTTTATAGATTCTGATTTAATATTCTATTACCAGTTTCAGATTCAGATCCCAGATAATCCAGATTTAAAACACTTCGTTTTTCTTACATTCCATTATATCTCCATGGTGACACGTGTTGGCCTCTGGTGACCTTCAATTTGACAGAATAAATTATCAGCACTTTCGTTAGAGCTTAACCCTCGCCCCACGGGGGCCATGGATGGCCCCTAAGTTTTTTTCGGGATAGCAGAATATGACGGGACGCAGCACCGTGGTCGTGGGCTCTATCTCTCACCCCCTAATTTTCCCACTATCCCTGACATTTTTTACCCCGGGTCACCCAAGGTCAGGTCACAAGGCAAAGTCACCCAAGGTCGTCTCACTTCAAATTTTGAGCTCTATATAAGAGCTACATTTCTTAGTCGATCGATTTGAAACGTCCTACACTTCATGACCTCTCAAGGGTCTACAAGATATATATCTGTGATTTTTACATTTCGTGACCTGAGGTCAGGTCACGAGGTGACCTCTCCCATTGAAAAAGGATGGGAAAAGCTGTCTTATGATCTAGAAGTCACAAAAAGGTTTGCAAATGCTCAGCCGTCTCAAAACAGCGTTCTTGAACACCCTTTCACGGATCCCAGGGGCGATATTTTCCCTTTTACCTCTCCGAGGTCATCCAAGGTCACTGGAAGCCAAAAACAGTATTTTGACAATAACGTTTGACCTAATAAAACTAGAGCGCTGAATCAAACATCATCGTCATGTATTATCACTGGCTTTCATTTGATATACGACCAGGTCACTTTTTACCTTTTGTGACCTCAGGTCATATTAGGTCACAAGGGGACCTCTGGAGGTCAAACCACCGGCAGGAGGTCAATACGGTCCACATAGCGGAAAAGGTCTGGCATTTTCCTATCAAATGTTTTTACCAGATCTCAATAGCTCTAATGGAATAAGAGTTATGCCCAGTTTTCTCAAGCATTGCATATTTTAGTGAAAATAGCCTATCGTGACGTAACTTGACCTCTGGAGGTCAAACCATTGAACTGAGCGCTTTAACAAGAGAAGTAATTTCTTACGGAATTCACGCGAGCTTTCCAATGCACTTTGCAGATTTTTGCTAAATCTCCTATTTTCGGAGTTAGACGGGGGGCCATCAATGGCCCTCGGTGGGACGGAAGTGGCGCCGGACCCCGGTGGGGTGCGGGTTAAGGCGCACCGTTAACCACTGTTCCCAAACCAGTGTGCCTTCCGGGATCGGGGCGGGGGGGGCGAGTGCCCTGTCAAGGCAAAGTGTTTGAGCCTGTTGATCGGTGTTGATGTTGCCTCGAAGCCGCAGATGGTTACTGCCGAACTCCAGAATGCTGTGGACGGCCCCCTGTCAACTTGCTCGACGTGGGCGGCGGATGCGGAGCGCAGCGATGCGTCGGTGGCGAATTCCAGCCATCAGCAACGGTCCTAGACTGTTGCTCTCGCAGACCACAAGAGCGCAGTGTGAGTGGGCAGCTGTGCCATTCGTGGCTTGGTATTTTCTGCAAGACCTGACGGTGCTCTCCAAAATGAAAAAGATGGAAAAGAAAGTCATTACTAGTAGTTTTAGGTGTCGTTAGGTAACCATCAATTCTGGTGCAGGGGGTTACTGCATGCCGTATAGTAGGTACACGCAGCGTGAACAAACTATGGAGTGAACCGACCAGTAATGAAAGTCTGGACTATGCAGTGGTACTATTTTCGATTTCATACCCTCGACACTTCTGCTAAGACAGCGTTTTACTTTACGGAAACTGTCCCACCGCCGTGATCACCAGTGATTGAGTCGGGCGGCCTACGGAGGCATAGGTTCCTCCGATCTCCGCTAGGTGGCAAGCGTCGCGACGCCCAATAGTTAGCTAAATTTTGAGGGAAAACATCCTTATCCAATAAAGCTCGTAAACAAAACCATAGCTTCCAACAATTTCGGATGCAATTGGATCTCGGCTATCACGTCATACCCAATTCAGCTCTGGGCTAGGTGCCGGTCATCGGCCCATTTCAGATTCATGCCCAGATTCATACCCTCATGCAGCGGAAAATGCGCTATCGATTGGTATGTCTTCAAACTCAGTGAATTTTCCCGAAGATCGGCCCATTTTGAAAATGCGAAAATCTTTCTACTCGCATGAAGAGCCTCCACTGGCCTAGATTTCTAAAACATCCGCTAGGCAGCAATCGCCGCGACACACACAACTTGGGTGCAGTTTGAGGAAAATATCGGCCTCCTAAAACTTCTTTACTGAGAAGCATGCCTAAACCCGTGCTTACGCACAATTCCGTGTGCAACTGGACCTCGGCTAATATCTAACTAGGCGCAAAGCTGCTGGCAGACCGATGGCCCATTTCAGATTCATACTAGCACAGCAAAAAATCTTAACCACTCCCGGAAACATATCAACCAGAAAATAAACTCTTCAGCCATTCGCTATGAACAGATATTTTGAGAAGAGGTCTGAAGATAGGCTTTGTATAGGGCTTGTATTGCTGTTCCAGCGTTAAGCCATCCAAGACTACCACCCATCACCCCTCCCCTCTGCCCCCTGGGTGGAGAAGATATCTCCAGTCTTGTACCTAGCACTTGACATGGCGCGTAGACTGGGACAAGACGTTTGCGTAAGGGAAAATGTGTCTGTACCAATCTTGCGTGGAAGAAATTGTTCTATTTTTTCTTTAATTTCTGTCATCGTTTGTTTACACTCGGATAGAAGTTTACAACTCTGACACTACGCGAAGTGTGCGAATTTTGTTTTATCTTGAGACCATGTAAAAGGGCGTTTTACCCCGATAGCAGGGTAAAACGCCCTAGCCCCGGGGCAAAACGCCGTCATATAACACCCAGCGTATATTGTACCTCGTCACATGAACAAGTAGGAACATTGTTGTGATTACGCTTTACGATAATGGTGTGACACTGTGGGCAGGTCTGCATTCGAGGTATTAACCCGCGCCCCGGTGGGCCTCTGAGCCACCTTCGCCCAGCTGAGGGGTGCTTGAACACCCCTGGAACTCGGCCCCTATGCGGGATAGCAAAAAAAACGTGAACGTTGGTGGATAGCTCATACAAATTGATGACACAACTATATCAGTCCCTTTTGGCTCAGGTCAATATTGAGGTCATGACAGGTCAAAGAAGGGGGAACTTTGAGCAGAGTTTTTGGGCTCTAGCGTCTGACATAGTTGAGTTAAAACACATTTTTAGGCACCATTCGCTCCCTCTCGTCACGGCCAATCGAATGATGTATGATATGACTATGATTGTCAAAACACAAAAATGGCATGGCCTCAGGTCAGGTCAAGGTCACTTTTCAACCTAGCATAGTCAATATGCATACCAGTCGACTCGCAATAGCAATAATCCAAACGTAATGGTGTCAAAATATAAGCTGTATCATGTTCTTGCAAAGCCTGAAAAATGCTTAAGTAGCCCCAGATGACCTCTCAGGGGTCAGAGGTCAAAAATTGTAACATGATCCTGGAAAAGGGCCAAGGATACTAAATTTTGAGAATATGAAGGTATTCTCAGCTGAATATAAAAGATACAGCCCAATTTCTGTTTTTCCCATGTACCCTATTTTCAATGGAGAGGTCATGGTCCGTACTCGACCTTGAGTCATCGATATGAAAAAATCCCAGAATATATGTTGTAGCACTCGGTGGGCCCATTTTGTGGTATAAGTTTAAATCCGATAGATTTACCCATTTCTTACTTATGCCACCTTAAACATTTTTGGGGGTGAGGTCACCTGACCTGCACTGGTGACCTGACCTGAGGTGAACCAGCCTTAATATTTTGGGGAAGCTGTATAATTGATCAAGGATAAGGTGTGCCAAGTAGGGCGGCGTTTTGCGTCGCCGTTTTTTCATGCTGCCGGAAAAACCCGTGAGGATGCTCAAACACCCCCCATCACCGAGGCCAGAGCTAACCTGCACTGGTGACCTTACCTGAGATGACCCAAACTTAGAAGCTTTGCGGCATTGATCAAGGAAAATTTGAGTCAAGTATGGCGGCGCTTTGCACCGCCGTTTTTTCGTGCCACCGAAAAACTCGAGAGGGTGTTCAAACAACCCCCCGCCCACCTGGGTGTGAGGGTTAAGAGCTTTCACGGCAAGAAAAAGATAAGAAAAGACGAAAGTAATCCACCGAGCCCCGAAATTTTTCAGGGGATGTCCCCTAGTAGGTGAGTTCGGGGATTCATCCCTCGTCCCCAATCGCCTCGATTCTGACGCCCATGGTACATACGTGCGTACGTATGTACAATTACATGCCTACATTGCCTTTTACTCTGATCCATATCAGGGAGCCGGACCCAGATGCGACTTACAAACTTGAAGGATGCTTTTGGGCATTTAGTGCGTTTTCCGACTTTGTTTTATTTCTTAATCTTGTATACATGGCTTTGAAAATAATTGCATTAAAAAGATCAAAATATTATACGAAATTAGCCTTTATAATTTAAGTTTTGTAAAGGATTACAGACCTTTAAGACGTTAATTCTATCATAGTTTCAAGTAAGTCAGACTGTATGCTACTTCGTACCAAAGATATATAAGCAAAACACTGGATTTAAGAAATCATCCAGGTGAAAGCTGTCTCCCCAAATTGGTATACAGAGCGAGAAAACAACGAAGGACCCGGGCCTGCAATTTTGAAACATTTCGCCAGCGAGCAACTAAACACCAAAACCGCAAGAAGCAACATAAGTCACAGCTCCTTCCCCTTGACCGAAAATGGATAATAATTTGCAGTATGAGAGTCTCAAATCGGTATCTTAACGGGCTGATTTGCAATGGAATGCCCTAGCAATGTTCCATTACAGCAGAACGCACCAGAAGGAGGTCATCCCCGTCCTGGTCTATGCAGAAGCTGTATCGGAGAACGACCAGCCAGCACCAGTGCAAGCGATCGGCGATCTCCCCGACTGGCAATAACCCCTGTCTGCGCGTGCGGATAGTGAGCGTGCGAACGATGAACATGTGAAAAGGACGTAACTCCGTCGTTGTCGGCGCCGACGGCCGGCGGTGGGCCCATTTGGCGTGCGAATGATGACGACGGCGGTGAAAACTGGGACAGTGGGTACCCTCTCCTGAGAGCAGCTGACGTTGTCGCCGCGCCGCCACCGCGCCACCGCCGCTGTCGCCAGTCAGCCGTCGCAGCCGAGCCGAGCCGACGCTGCAGCCGCCGCCGAGCACGGAAGTCTGCTCCGCCGCTGTCGGACCGAGTCGACGTCTCCGGCGACGCGAGCGAGCGAGATTTGTTCACTGGTGGATCGGAGCGCGCCGTCAGATCTGTGCTGGTATTGGGGCCACACCGGCGCAACGGTGCCGCGACCAAGACAATGGCCTGTCATTGTCCCGTCAACGTGTAGGCAAACATCGCGCCGGTTATCTTGGTGGACGCTCCAGCGCCCTGGTGGAGGGTTGCGTTAGTGAACGTGGTTCCAACGTCGGGAACGGAGCGCCACTAGTGTTTCGGAAACCCTCACAGACACTGGGAGAGACGCTGCGTGGGTGACGTTGTAGTGACCACTGTGTGCTCGCTATATTGGTCTTCAGCCGCGCGTGTTTTGCATTGACATCTGGCTGAGATGCGTTCTGCCGCCGGCGACAACAGGTGACGGCGGGTCACGTGCGCGGCTCGCCGCCTTCGATTGGGTGCTGCCGCGGGCCACCAGTTTGTGCCATGGGGAGAGTGGGGGGCGTGCTGAGCTTGCTGGCAGTGGTAGCAGTCTGCGGCGCCGTAAGTCCGCCCTGCAGCGATGTGGTAGTCAACCCGGAGGCGCCCATCAAACTCGGTAAGCTGGCTCTGCGCGTTGAGTTGTCTTAGAGTGATTGGTTTATGGCAGCGTGAAATGGTAGTCAAGTAATATTCCAGCTCAGTTTCCAGTGCCGCACTGAGGCACTCAGATTTTAAGCTACCGAGCGTTAAGTGTCGTGCACCGAGTTCTGTAATAAGTGAATTGTGTTGAAAAACCTCGATGGGCTTATTTAATAACTATTCATTTTTCGTCTGGTTGAAACAATTTCCAAGATACAGGTTTGCAAAGGCAGCAGTAGTTTGTCATTTAGATGGACAGGTATTGACAATTACATCTTTCAACCCATTCTTGTAAATCGTAGTACGAGCTAGAGTGATATAGGGTCAGAGCAGTCTTGAAATGAATTCGTCGACAGCTTTCAGATTATGTAAGTTATGACGGAAGTCGAGCGACGCAAGCTGCGAAGACAAGAGAAGTTCGATAATAGTCCATTTTTATCCTGATATCTAAGTTTGCGTCGACTGCTTTTGACCCAGAAAAAGCTGTTATTGTCCCCGACTTTTGAAAGCATCACCACATTTTCGGGAAGTTCCGCACAACCCCATTCCAAGACCAATTGGAGCGTAAATTTCAATTGGTAGCTTTAACTAGGCACCGCCTGGACCCTTTGGGTGCACACCACAGTCTGGGGGTTCCAATCGAACCCTCTAAGATCTCGGGAACCGGAAGTGATGCGGTAAAAATTGAAAAGGCGCTGGAAGTGCTCTACTGTCTCCTACTCTGGAGCCGAGTGTGAATAGCATCCGCTAACCCGTGACGTCACATGGGCCAAAATGGTCAAATTTAGACCCATTTATGAGGTCCCTTATAACTCGGGAGCCATTAGTCCAAGAACAAAACAAAATACACCAATGTATTTCTCGATGTACACCAATGTATATACCAATGTATTTTTACACCAATGTGTTTTTCGTGACCTAAGAATTCAAATAATATGCGACACTATCTTTTGAGATCAAGATTTGACCGGTCAAATAATTACCTTTCAAAATCATTTTGCATATCGCTCGAATCCGTGATTCATGCTCATTACTATGATACCAAATGTAAGACTGTATCTAGTTTCGCTTAAAATGTATTGATAAAAACGATTCCAAAAACTGTGACCGTTGATGAACTCTGGTGACCTCGATACTGACCTCAAAATAGGTGGCAGCAAGCATATTTTTCGTTTCAAGGTCTTCAGAATGATATTTAGAAACTTGATCTTATTCTTCCACAAGCCGAGTTGCACCCACCCTGGTTTTGTCAGTGTCATTTTAGAAGAACAGAATCGCCTTACGTGAGTTTAGAAACGACAACAAACTCGTTCACCTGACCTGATATTATGTCCATTTTTTGGTCATAAGTTGTCGAACCCATTACCCTACAGGCGTAAAAAGCGATGCACGTCTCCTTTGAATCGACTCGGAATCCTCCGCGAAAAAACCGAGGTTGGCCCGATCCCACCCCCCCGCGCGGTGAATGGTTAACAATATCGAACAGCTACAGTCAGTGGTGGATCCAGGGGGCGGGCAAAGGGGCCATGGCCTTTTCCAAAGTCTTAAATGGTATATTTTGACCTCCAAAGAACCAAACTCCAACTGGTTTTCTTAAAAATACCATGTTTTCACGATATTTCTCCATTTAACCCCCCAAAATGCTGCTTTGGCCCCTCCAAAAGCTGCTCCTGGATCCACCAATGGTGGCAGTTCTAGGATTTTCTTTAACCCTATTCGTGTCCAGGGGGAGGGGGAATTTCTGCCAATCCCTAACGTATTTCTCTGGACCAAGACTAAATTGTGCTGATTCCCTGGGAGTTTTGAGATAATATATTTACTAGAGGCCTATGGCTCGATATTTAGGGAGGGTCTATTCATAAATCGAGTATTATCGTGCTCGGATCGTTCTTCGTACAGTGAAGTCGTTTGTAGCAGCATGAGAGCTATTAGAATGTTACAATATTATGAACAAGATGACAAGTGAGAGTGCATTAACATTTTCACGTTTTTTGAACAGACTCGGTTTCGGCAACTCCAAATTAGAGGTTTCAAATTTAATCGGATTGTATGCACTCTTCCAGAGTCAATAGATTGCTTACAGGACAGGTGGGAAGTACAAAAGTGGGGTAGAGTGGGGTAACGTGCCCACCTGGGTAAGACACCTACTACTCTGTCCAGGCTGATGTAAGAACTTTAGCCTCCTTCTAATATTTTTTTCCGGTAGCGGTCTTTCTGATCCGGTCCTGGGCATGATTGGACGCGTCCAGTAAACTCCGTTATTTCTCAGCAAACATTTTTTGCTTTTTGCATCTCGGACCTAAAAACAAGCTGTCTTAAAGTTTCAATTGTACTCTATGCGATGTGAATGTGCTCACTCTATCAACTTTGTCACTAAATTGTCTTACAACGTAAGTATTATGATATTAAACTATCACTGTTCACGTGAAGCCAAAGTTACAATATAAGCTGGGAGTTTTATGACGGCCTTTTAATCCGGGGCCTAGGCGTTTTACCCCGCTATCGGGGTAAAGCGCATTTTTACATGGTCTCAAGAAGAAATAAATTTCGCACACTTTGCATCGTGTCAAAATAACAAATTTCTATCTGAGTGTACACAAACGATGAAGAACTTAACGAAGAAAAAATAAAGTAATTCCGTTCTGGCAGGATCGGTACAGACGAATTCTCCCTTAAGGTATGCGTCTTACCCCACTCTACCCTAACCGTACCATACTTCAAAACCTATGTGATATGATAATCAGATGTCACAGGCGTGCTGAGGCATTGTAATTAAGGGGACATGACGCCTGTGCAAGCGTATATGAAGCGAAATGAGTGGGACAAGTATTCAATACCGAATAGAAAAAACCTCACCAATAGGCGGATCAAGGAGACAAGATCATTCAGGACCACCCGCCCCTCGAGTTTGGCACGGGTGGATAAAGGTTGCACAGTATGATGAGAAGGTATAAATAGCCGGGAATATAAATACATACATGCCTTTTAGACATGGACGATATTCATGTTTCCTCACTAACTCGCTTTCCTTCATCCGTCTCTCATTATTTTTTGACATTATACCACTTGTCTCGATGTCAAAGATGTCACGCAGTATCTGACGTGTGCTAATCTATGCAAAACAGAACCTAGTCCAGAGGCGGATCTAGTCGGTCGGCTTGGGAGGGGCAAACCAAAGTCGAAAAGACAAAAAATCGTCACGCAGTGAAAAACTGCGCTACAATATGGCTTTCCGGTATAATTTTGTGTATTCGAGGCAAAACGCAAACAAAAACCTCACGGGGTGAAACATATGGACTACAGATGCTTTTTTTGTATCCAAGACCCAATATTTACACCAAAATTAACGGGTTCTATTGAAAGTTGAGAGTTGAAGCACCAGAACCTTGCTTATAAACTAAAAGTAGTCGGGGAAAAGAGCAGGTCGATCGCTTTGGGGGGGGCAAAACATTGTTTTTCCCCGAGCTTTTCCGTTTGGGGAAAAACTTTTTTTTTGCCCCCTGAATCCGCCACTGAACTGGGTATATATATATATATATATATATATATATATATATATATATATATATATATATATATATATATATATATATATATATATTGTGTATGTATATACTTCACCATATATGTAGTTCTGGTCCTGGAATCATAGGCGGATCCAGGATTGCCGATCGGGGGGCACCTTCCCGGGGGCACCATCCGGACCGGGGGGCGCCATCCGGACCAGGGGGCGCCACTTATGACCGGCAAAAGCTATCAGGTGGGCGCCAAATCCTATCGTTGGGCGCCGACTTTCGCATCCTGGGGGGGGTAGGGAAGCGACATTTCAGGGGGCGCCATCGACCTTTCAGGGGGCGCCGAGGGTCGATCGGGGGGGCACGTGCCCCCCTTGCCCCCTGGATCCGCCTATGCCTGGAATCGCCATTGAATTTTAATTTTCACATTGCCGAAAGATAGAAAAATTGTCATCAATTATCTGTAAATACATAATAGTTCTGAGGGAATAAAAACAGGACCATGAGTTGCGGGAAACCTAAAAAAACAAAACAAAAAATGGTTTTCCCGCCCTCCCTACATTTCATTCATAATTTTCCTTAATAAAGCTCAGCGTCAGAACAGTTATTCCCACTTTGATTTTTTTAATCGTAAGGGTAAACTTTGGATTTTGGGGTGGAGGTGAACCTGCCCCACACCGAAAGAAATAAAGGTAGCGAGGAGCCTGACGGGAATATGATCAAGAGGGTAAGGTGTTTTTTCGAAGCCTCATAGGTTGGCTTATACCATCCGGGGGCACACTTTGTGCATTCTAAGGGGTGCCTTTCCCCAACACGATTTGTTTGCGTTTTTATTGCTGCATGTTTTGAAAGTCTAAACACCACTTCGCACCTGTCAGAGTCTGTGACAAAAAAGGTGTCCAAGACTTATGTCGGGAGACAACCCCTGGGAGTGTTTTTGTAGTTCGGCCGAGAAAAATATTGCCAGTTTCTACATGGTGTGAGTGGGCCAAATAAGCAGCTGTGCAGATTTGGCTAGAGGGATACCTTCTGTCTGGAGGGAACAGTGAAGTAATCCCAAGAAAGTCTGTGGCTGGCAGCGGACGGGCGGCAAACAATCAAAGGCACCGGAAAACAAGGTGCATCTGTGAGGGTCACCATATACATTCAATCTTAAGGTCCCTGTACTGATGAGGTCCGTGACCTTTCAATTCTAAATTCTTGGCGAAATCTGAAACGTCATCTTATAAAGCATACCTCTTAGATCAATTTGAAAATGTTCGCGTCATGAGTTCGGGACCAGCTTCCGAGGTAAGATAAACTAGATAAACTTGACTTTTCACTGAAGTCAGCATTTGAATTTGAATTGACATAATATCATCAATTTTCATTCGATTTAAGTCGATGAGAATGGTACCATGATGCCTCAATATTAGTTTTAAGCCGTATATTCCAATGAAAGCGGGGCTCAGCAAAGCTAGCGGGTTTGCGACCGAAGCGGGGCTCAGCGAAGCTAGCGGTTTGCCAGTACTGGACTATATTAATATTCGCCCGGGTGGGGGCCTTTTTAGACCCCCGGGTTTTTCAAAAGTGACCAAAAACGGCGGTCTGCAGCGCCACCAAACATAGTCTAGCTGTTTCTTTATCATTTTTACATCTTCCCTGAAAATTTTGGCTCAAGGTCATATCAGGTCGGGTTACCAGGTTAGGTGAAGTGCCCTCACCTCAAAAAATGTTTAGGACTGCATAACTGAAGAAGAGGGTAAATCTATCAAGTCGAAACTCATAGCACATAGTGGGCCCACCAGAAACTACAAAATTTGTTCCAGGATTTTGGATATTGGTGACCTAGGGTCATGTACTGAGAATGACCTCCCCATTGGAAAGGCATGGGGTAAATCACGGAATTGGCGTTACTCAGTAATTATTGATGGAATCAACTTTAAGTATCCGTTAGGACTTGCTCCAAACCCATTTCTGAAGTTGGTACCAAACATGCTGACCTATGACCTTTGAAAGGTCACTTAAGGTCAAAGAAACATTTTTGGTGTTTTGCTTCATCAATTTTGAGTAAACAAGGATAGGACTTTTATTTTGCTACCGAAGTGCTTTTATGGTCACTGCAAGTCAAATGATATGCATCTTGACTATACCGGGTTAAGTTGGGTCAAACCGTTGACCTGGGTCTTGTCAAATTTTTAATTTGACCTGGAATAGCAATATCATATATACTTCGATTTGTATTGGCGAGAGAATTGCAATCGTGCATCAACTATGGCTGTATCTTGCCTGGTTTGGAAGTTATTAGCGAAAAAGGAAACGTCCGTATGCATAGGCGGCCTATGAAAATTTCCAAGAACATTCCCAATGTTCAGTGACCTGCAGCTCCCTAGCCGTTAACCGGACCCAAGAATGAACTCCTTCAGTGAATGAAAGAGCAACTCAGGAGCTTTTGAATGGCGTTCGAAAAAATTTTCTTGCTATCTTAGCTTCTAAGATAAAAGGGGTTTTCTTGGTACACCTCACATTAGTAATTTACCTATTTTGACCTCTGGTGTCCATGATATTGAAAAAGAGAAAAGAGACTCAATTATCTTCAATTGCATTTTTGAAGAGCTTTTGATTGACATTTTTCGCTTTTTTCTAGCTCTCTTATTTTGAAATAGTGGGGGCTTTTTTTTAACCCCCTTCCCCACCATCGCGAAGGTGGCTCGTACCCGCCACCGAAGCAATGGTTAAACGGATATTGCCACCGACGGAAACGAGATTGGCACGCTTCTATGGTTAGAAATTTACAATCTATGGGGAAAATCCTTCCAAATTTTTGTCATTTAGGTGTATAATATCTGGTTCCGGTTAAACTGTTCTGATAAAACTATAGAAATAAGTACATATTAGGTAAGGGTAATAATTAACATATCCGGATGTACTTGCTTAGGCACCTAATTGCTAAATTTACGCGAGCTGAAAAACTAAATTTGCACAAAACTTTGTAAAATTTTCAGCCGCATCACTCTCTACTTACATGCAAATTTTCTTGAGCAATAGGTACAGGAACCTTCAACCGCAGTTAAGCCTAAAACGTAGACACGCCCTGAAAAATAAAAGAGGTAAAAAAATTAAAGAGCCAAGAGAATCTTGACACCGTAGCCCGAACATTACGTATTTATTCGTTCCCGAAATGTTTTCTTAGTCGCCCATAAAACATTTTCCACGCTTACCTTCATTTTTCAACTTTTGGAAGTTCGGTAAAATTTCGAAAGTTCATGAGCTGGGATTAGGTGTCGGGCTATGGCGCTTCCTAACCTCTACATCAACCTGCATCAAGGTCAATGTCAGCTTGACCGTCAATCTTTTCAGCGTCCGCACAATACATAGCAAATATCTGTCAATTTCTGCATGATCTATAGCCAATATCTGTCTGTGTCTGCACAATATATAGCTAAAGTTCCATGTCTACACAGATATTACGATACAACCAAGTCTCTCAAGCGTCTGAAACCCTTGCACATGTCTGCACTAGATAAAGCAGCACTCATGTGTGTTCCCCAAACGTCTTCATCCCTGACCAGAGTCGCCTCCGCAGGGCTGCTGGTGTCCGCCCACGAGAGCTCGGGAGCCTCGCCGCAGCAGACGTGTGACCACCCGAGCCGGGATGGACTCCACCTATACGAGGCGGTGCGGTTCGCCCTGAGGCGCATCAACCAGAACCGCGGCCAGGTGGACGGCAGGATCGTCGACGACTCATTCATACCGGGCATCAAACTAGGTGAGCTCGCCACTGCATTTGGGACAGCCTTTATACCGGGCATCAAACTAGGTGAGCTCGCCACTGCATGTGGGACGGCCATTATACCGGGCATCAAACTAGGTGAGGTCGCCACTGTATGTGGGACGGTCTTCATACCGGGCATCAAACTAGGTGAGCTCGCCACTACATGTGGGAGGGCCTTCATACCGGGCATCAAACTAGGTGAGATTGCCACTGCATGTGGGACGATCTTCATACCGGGCATCAAACTACGTGAGATCGCCAGTGCACATGGGACGGCCTTTATACCGGGCATCAAACTAGGTGAGGTCGCCACTGCATGTGGGAGGGCCTCCATACTGGGCATCAAACTAGGTGAGGTCGCCAGTGCATATGGGACGGTATTCATACCGTGTATCAAACTAGGTGAGATCGCCAGTGCATATGGACGGTATTCATACCGGGCATCAAACTGGGTGAGGTCGCCACTGCATGTGGTACGGCGTCCATACCGGGCATCAAACTAGGTGAGGTCGTCATCGCATGTGATACGGCCTTCATATTGGGCATAAAACTAGGTGAGATATCACTGCATATGGGACGACCGTCATGCCGGGCATCAAACTAGGTGAGGTCGCCACTGCTGAATGTGGGACGGCCTTCATACCGCGCATCAAACCAGGTGAGATCACCTTTGCATATGGGACGGCCTTCATAGCGGACATCAAACTAGGTGAGATCGTCATCGCATGTGGTACGGCCTTCATATTGGGCATATAACTAGGTGAGATCACCAGGTACCCGCCTGGATCCCCTCACCGGGCATCAAACGCGCACGCATATGGGACGGCCTTCATACCGGGCATCAAACTAGGTGAGATATCACTGCATATGGGACGACCGTCATACCGGGCATGAAACTAGGTGAGATCGCCAGTGCACATTGGACGCCCTTCATACCGGGTAACAAACTAGGTTAGATCGCCACTACATACGGGACGGCCTTTATACGGGGAAAACTAAGTGAGATCGCCAGTGCACATCGGACGGCCTTCATACCGGGCATCAAACTAGGTGAGATCGCCAATGCATGTGGGATGGCCTTCATACCGGACATCAAACTGCGTGAGATATCACTGCATATGGGACGACCGTCATGCCGGGCATCAAACTAGGTGAGATATCACTGCATATGGGACGACCGTCATGCCGGGCATCAAACTAGGTGAGATATCAGTGCATATGGGATGACTGTCTGGTGTGCTTGTGTGCCACTTTGATAACTTCCCGCTCCTGGTATCTCGCACATTGTATGCCCTACAATGCCTTGAACCTGTCCAAGCCACATTTTTGTTGTATTTCTAATTCGTGGCCTTTGAATCTGCGATTCTTTGAAATACCTACCTTAAAAACTTAACTGCGCATCTTTGGCGCTTCGCCGTAAAAACCAGCATAACGGCAGTTTATTTAAAGCTTTAAGTTTTAAAGGGAATGTGACAACTTTATAACGTGATGCTAACTGAGATAACCAAGTTGTAAAGCATGCCGGAAAACCCGGTACCTACTCAACATATCATTTGTCTTGGGACTCGAAATTTCCGTAGAGAAAAGCTAAAAACTTACCAGAAATGTACCCAAAGTGTACCCAAGGAGCCGGCCACAGTTGTCAGCTGTTGGCGTGACATCATACTGACGTCACGGTGAATAGTCAGCCTATTGAAGCCCGTTGAATATTGAAGTAGTGGCCAGCTTATGACGTCATGCACAGGCGGATGTTTATTTATTACCCTAGAGGAGCATTTTTATATCACAATTTCGAGCTTATTGTACATTTTTCAGAAAATTCATGAACATTTCCATTATTTTCGGCTAAAATACCCCTACTTACATCAAATTCCGGGATTCGACCAAGGTGCCACATTCCCTTTAAGGTGTCCGCTTCCTCGGATATCCAAAGAGCCAAACGGCCGATCGTTGTTTGTTCTTACGCTGACTAGCGCCGTAAAGAATTACTATTTTTAAGAAATTCACGGTGAATATAAATGAACCTTGTTGTAAGCATTCCATTTCATTTATCCACCACCACAATCTGGACCTCCTGTGTTTGCTGCCTGCCGAGATGGAATGTCTCCTCTGGCGGCTCTGCAGATATCTCCAAACGATTTCACTGCTCGTGTTAACGTTGCACGACGGTATCTACTGCTTTGCATGCAATGTAATGCACCCTGAACGCCCAATAATGACGATGCACGAACAATGAATGAGATCTGGTAGCGTGGGGGCAGCAATTACCGGCATGTGAAATACCGCAGTAGGACGCGTCATTGTGCAGTGCGGTAGCCACGCTTAAAGAGCGGCGTAGACCATCAAAATAATCAACGTATAGCTCCCGCGCACGGTTTTATCGTTTCAGATAATTTGGCGAGCAGGTACCGCAAACGTTTCAGCTCTCCCACTTACCGACAATAGCACGAATGAAATCTGGTGCGTTGGCGGAGCTCAAACTGCAAAGCTGTCCAGGGCTTTAATCTGGGAATCGAGCGGCAGAGGTGAAACCGGCTCCGCAGTGTCGGTACACCAGATACGTCGTAATGGACGTTGTAAAGCTTTCGAATGGCTCGTTTCCGCTCGGCGTGCGTTCCCGTCGTTCCCCGGCCACTGCCGGCCACAGGCAGGTCCTGGTCGCGGCGATCGAGCTCACGAGACATCCGCAAACGGCCAGAAGACGACGACACCGCTGCTCGCGTGTCTGGAGTATACCGCTGTTTTTGTTAAATACCTGCCGACTGTTAACCCTTACAGCATGGATTTGTGATGTTCTGGTGGTATAGTGGAGCGTAGCTGAGGGTCGCTTAGGCAAAAAGTGACAGATTAGAGCCGGCATGGATGGCGAGAAGTAAATAGACTGCATCGAGAGCAAGGGAACTCTTTCTCCTCACAGCGAGATATCTCCTTCAATTTCTGCGACTGAACTGAGGGATCTGCTATGTCTTGATTTGCAACAAAACGGAAGGACACGCGTATGCACGAAATTTGATATGGTGTCAATACCTGGATAGTGATTTCCTAGATAATCAATAGACGCTTGCGTTCAATCTCTCCCACTGTGCAGGCACAGGTCGAATGTGTGCCCCATCCCCTTGGAGCGGGGCGCTCATTGTGGCACACAGGAGCTCCTCTCGCCCTAAGAAAAATAGTGCATTTTAGCGCCACCTCTGGTAACACCGGCAACGACATAAAATAATCCTCAGTAACTCAATCGTGACCCTCAATCGTCAGTTTGAATTGTCGTAACTGTTTTTGTACTTTACATTGGAAACCCAGCTTGTGTGCCTCTCTTGAAATTTAGCGTCTTACCTCTACTTCTCTGGAACCTAAAATGTGAGTTTTTGAGCCTCATGTGGAATTTAGAACAGTAAAATTCCAACATGCCTCGGCACAAGGAAATAACTTTTCTAACCTCTCTACTCCTCTAGAACCTGGTTGGTACGTTTTTGGTAATCTAGCTTTGGTTGTAAATAAGCCCCAGGTGGTAAAAACGGCACCATCACGTCCGGATAAGTAGCATCAGCACACACCAACTCAAACTCTATCCGATGTGTTCATTTCAAAGTTTTGATGTGACTTGTTCATATAGTCTTAAGCCACTGGTGAGTATTTTTGTTTCGCCAGTTTAGAAACTTCAGCACCAGCTCGTGCGCGGGGACTCTGGGCCACGATTCACGTGCTGGAGAAACTGCTGTCATCCTCCGGAGCATCACACCAGCCCCCAGTCACGCCACCCGGTGGTCGCCAGGTGTGCACGTGGTGGACACGTGTGGCCGCACTCCCGACCCAGTGGGCCGTCTGGTGCGCTGCTCCCGTCCAGGATCGCGCACCTTCGGCATCATCGACGCCACCATGTCCAGGTCCCGGGCGCGCGCCGCGGTGCCGCTGCTCAGACTGATGGGTGACCGGCGGCTTCCCCCGACCAGACAGCCAGGGTGAGTAACCCGGAGCTTGGCTAGTCAGAAATTGTTGGGGTTGTTCTGTGATTGTCCGTGAACACATGAGGGAGAGAATTGATGAACTATAGAATTGTGAGCCACTGTGGACTCGTGAATGTTCTAAGTACGGGATGCAAGGATGTATTAAGCTCACGCTACTGAAACGGATGATCCTGTTTTCACACGAAATCCATTTAAGAAATCTGGATGAAGACACCATGGTCAAGCATGAAGGACTACGGTTGATAGCATGCACATTAGCATATGACAAGCATTGGCAGCATGAGCAAATTAGTATTTCTCTCCTGATACTAAATTTACCTCGCTTTCGCTAGACACTTCATTGTATTGGGAGTGCCAAGTAGGTACAAATAGAGAGCCATTTAGTGGAGGAAAGCAGCCATTACCCTGATGGGAGGGGACGGCTCAGGCCGGAACTGGGCCTGTTGCCATTTTGTGAAATGTCCCCATAGATAATACATTCGCTTGCTGGAGGTTTTATTTGCAATTGCCAGTTGCTGCGTTCGAGCCCTTCAGCTCCTGGCCCCATAGCTGAGTAAGACTGAATGTTTCAATAAAATATGAGAGACAAAAGCTACTGATAAAATTGGAATATGTGTCTCATTTATTTACTGGCTGAAATATTGCGTGCTCAAATATGAGCATAGTTTTGGAGCATTTAAGCTGTGCTTTTTCTGCCAGAAATCCAAATTCATATAATGCACTCGAACCCACTTGGGTTGTGATGATACAGACCATATTATCACAAACAAATGGATTGGAGGGATCCAATTCAATTTCTGTTTGATGTTAATAGTCGGAGAACACACTGTTTAATCAGCAGGAAGCTTGACCCTGGGTCTCAAATACCGTCTTGGTCTAGACAATCGTCTGGGAGTCTGCATTCTCTCTATGAAAAGCTACACGCGAGGCTTGGGTGTCTCCTGTTTGCAATCCAAGAGTAATTTCCGGGCTGCGCCAGGCGACAGCCGGCTTCCGGTTGGCCGCTCCGCTCCGTCCCGCTGTTACTTTCCCGGCCCCATCCGGTCCTTCGGCGCCCGCGGCCCGGCGACTTCAAGGCAGTACAAGACTGTGCCATGTTTTCGCTGATGCGAACTCCGAGTGAGGGGTTAGGGGCCGTTCATGAATTGTGTAATGCCAAGGAGAGTGGGGAGAGTGACAGATATAATGCGAGCTGGTGGGGGGGAGGGATCAAGCCCTGACCCCTTGGAAAAGTCCGAGTGCCTACAGTAAATACATAGCCGGTGGATATTTCCAGGTAATGGCGAGAAAGGCTTAAGCCCCTTGCCTCCATCCCTGAAATTAAGTCCTGGATCCGCCATTGGGTGTGGGGAGCGAGCCATAGCGTCATCAAGCGCTACACAGGGGCGTTAAAAAGTGTTACATGGTGGAGGGAGTAATTAAAAAGATATGTGTTGCGTAATTCACGTGTGACCGGGTAACACCGGTGCGTTGGACAGTCGTATGCAGTGGCGCCGGGACATCGACTGGGAAAGGGGAACTACCGCAGCAGCGACAGAAGCTGCAAATTGCACGCATAACTTTCTCGACCAAAGAGGGCCCATTCCATACGCATCTTGTTCGCCACTTACCAAGTTACCGGCCTCCCACGGCAGTTCTGGTGGAAAACGGGCGCTGGGGTGAAGGGACCGATCTCCTAGAACACCAAGTGCGAAAATGGCAAGCTATGTGTGAAGCAAGACGCAACTAGACGGGTCAAACGCCAATGAGGGTTCGATTTTGACCAGAAAATTGTTTCAGTTTGAAAATCAAAACCTACCAAAAGTATGTTTCTTTCCTAAGATTCACTACCTTGATGTTTGACCTGACATGAAACGTCGCTTATCGATATAATTCTATTAAATTAGGTATCATTCAAAAGCTGATAGTTGAGAGTCCTAAGAATACGTCACTTGGGTTCACGGGTTCGATTGCAGAAAAATGCAGCCCACAAGAAATTTGCTGTCGAAATATCTAAAGCTTTGAAAATCTCAGAGCTATATGAAAACATGTAAAATAATGCCCGAAAACGTTTCGGATTCTAATTCAGAACCAGCAACTTCAACAGCTAAGCATACCTATCACGTATCAGACTCATTGACTCCTTTATGAACTTTTTCAGTGCTATGAACACTACACATCACAAAAACTCCTCATCCATATATCTAGGCACATACACAGAATGGATTGTGCCACTACTTGTCCCCCTCCTCAGTCCAACAACACACATTAATGAAGCACCGCCAATCATCTTACCACTGAACAGTGCACACGTTAGTGTTTTACTCCGCCACGCTACCCCTCCCCACTGAGGCTCTAAACCGGTCAGGCATGTCCGGGCCGTGACCTCTCACCTCTGTGCCTCGAGGGCAGGCGGCTGCTGCTGGATGGCGGCCGCTGATTGGTGGACGCTCGTTCAGTTGCTATGAGAGCAATTGGGCAGAAAACTTGGAGTTCAAATCGTATCGTCATAAAGCATGCGCATGAACATATGTTTCAAATGTCATTTTCAGACACGTATTGTCATAGTTTGTCCTCTATCGGTCTGATTATCTGCTGACTATACAAGACTTCTCCCTGGTACAAACAAGACGGAGGCCGAGTTCGCTGAAGAAGGAGCTTTGAGACGAGTTTCTAAGTAGAGAGGAAGGGTGCCGTGCCTGAACGTAAAGGATAAAGAAAGGGGAGGCGTTTGCGACGAGGCCAATGACCTTCCTAGAAAGTATACGGAAGCAATTCCGGAGGATGTGTCCGATACAGGGGATTGCATGCTGCATTACTCCGTTTTGAATGGGCGAGAGCGCAGACAATTTCAGTCGGTACCCCATTGTCGATTGCACGCTTCGCCTTTCTGAGGCTATACTGCGAAAACCAAAGTGATAGTAGGTACGGGCGTTGTCATGTATTCTTTTTCTGGATGGGGAACTCTGACCTGTCTGTAACAACTGCACGTGGATGGGACATGAAGCCACACGAAATAGTGGTCTGGGAGGGCGCTTCTGAGGCAGCTCGCCTGACAGTGAATTTGGGAAAATTTACATAAGCCCACGTTAACAAAACGAGAAATTCATCGGTCAAGGGCCTAAATTTTTCGGGCTCACCTCCTTTTGGTTGGCCAGTTCGGGGAAGCGTTCCCCGTCTCTTCCCCGTTTTGGACACATTTGGAGCATACATACATTGTCTACTAATGCCCATATTAGTGAGTCGAACTCAGACGTTGTTTAAAAGCTTCAGGGGTGCTTTCCGACGCTTATGGCTGCTTTTCTGACTTAAGGGGCACTCGCGCACTCCCGAAAACATACAATAATACAGGCCTGATGATATATCATATGATAGTTTTAACGCTATTACACTACTGATTCATAACGCCCATAACAATACGGCTGAGAGGTTAGCGTTTGACAAATAGATACCGACCGGCATCTGTTTCGAAATTGACTTAGAAGACTTGTAGTCTGAGCGACTATGTGACATGTTGGGAGCTCAGTATGCATTCGCTGAGTTCATCAAGGTTGTGGGGACCAGATTGGCAAGGTGCAGCCCCTGCTGTTCAAGGGGGGGGCTTTTCCTCTCCTGGAACTGGAATGCTTAGAGGCCGATTTTCTTAGAAAGCTGCATCATTTCGCTACTTGGGACTACGTGTTCAAATTTTTTCACCTCTATCCACCCTTGTTCATACCCCCTAAGTCGTCAATTTTTCTCGAGTAGGAAAAATAATTATTCTAAAATCGGTGTCAGCAGGACTACAACCTCTCATGTAATTAGCACTTGAAATAGGCTGAAGTGTCGCCACGGAATTTTATGGGAGGGCGGACTCCGCACTGGTGATGATCAGGGGAGGGAGGGTGGGCAAACTACGAGCATATTGGCTGTCTGTGAAAACGCTGCCAATACACTTCACAAGAACGCATTTTAAATGGTTACGTGCGTCCACGCAGGTAATGAAGAAAAAATGCAAAAAACTAACCCATAAGTTCTCCTTAATTCTTAAGCTGGGGACGTCTCCCCCTCCCCACCTCCCGCTTTCGACTTCCATGAAAATAGGCTATTTTGCAAAAATGGGACAATCATCGAGCAAACCTGATTCCCCAAATATTCATGACATTATACAAACCCAGGGTACGTTTTGCTCCTTCACAGACTTCTTTCTTCTTGACACCAGCACTTGACAATCTGTGCCGTTTTAGTAACAATTTTTAATGAGATGCAAATGATAAGAACGCAATGATAAGATGAGCCGAGACGCTGGGCCCTTGCACCTCTTAGATGCTCCAACTTTTTCAGGGATAGAAAACTTATAAAAAGTGATGGATCGAATAGTGATACCTACGGGCGGAACATTTTGCGAAAGACTATCTAAAGGTAGATATTGTATCTAAATGTGTATTGTTATTTTTGGGATCACTATGTGTGCCGTGGGATGTGAACCTTGAATTTAGAGTAATGTTACCCCGGTGAAACATTAATGTCTTGCATACCCTGTTCTAACACATATTTCATTATAGCAAACCGGTAACAATTTTCTCCAGATCCGCTAGATAGTGTGAAAATACCGTGAATTGAGTTTTGTTTAGGATCCTGGAAAGATGGGTTGTCAGTGCATTCTGAAGGTGAAAATACACAGTCATCGTCGAAAATGACAGACGGTTCTATTTGATAAACACCATACCCCATACAGCTCTATCATTCCTTTCCTTTAAAAGCCTCCTCTTGTGTGGACTTTGGGAGCCATCAGTGTTTTGAGCACACCTTTTGTATCTGTCCGGGAGCGCAGCATCCGTCGGCGGCATCTGTTGGAGCGGTGGGGCCGATAAGAGTTGTGGCGGTGGCATCCTTGTGCAACGGAGCGGAGCGGGCGCACCACATGCAGCGCTGGGAACGACTCCATTACCGGCCGCGCGCCGCTCCGGCCTTGAGTGATGCCATTCTCACTGGGTTCTCTCTTTACTGGCACACCTGTCCGGCCCGGCTCCTGCTGTCAGATCGCCTGTAACGCACAAATCACCCATGACACAAATCACGCGGATGGTACGCCACAGTCTCTCTGTTTGAATGTGTTCATTTTATAAAAAGTGTAAGTTAAGTTTTTTCACTGAGCTCCGTTAGTCATCAGCATTTTTCACATGAGTTCTCATCAAACCTTGTCTTTTGAACAAGCTTCAAGCTTCTGGTTTGATGATGCTGCGTACGATACTTTCCTATCGACCACAGCATGATAAATAAACCTAGACGCGACGATTTTCACCGCCATGTAACGGTAATGAGACATCTTCCCCATTAGTTTGTTTGGGACCCCATTGAGTGAAGGAGGCGGCCATATTGCGTTGAAAATGTATGATCACCAAGTGTCTCCTAAGACTAATACCAATAATCCACCCACTTCAATGCAGAGGTGCCCAAAAGAAGAGGCTCCGGTTCTAGGCTTCATTAGTGCTTACTCCCCAGTTCTCAATATATGTTGCTACGGCACTAGGCATTCGGCAAACTTTATATTTTCATAGTCATTGGCAGTAAAAGGGTCGAAGACAAATATGGATTTGTTCGCCTTTCCCAAGTGGTGGACTAGGCAGACTTATTTCTTACCAAATTTGGGGTGGGCAAGTTTTTGTCTTTTTCTCATTTCACTGAAAGTTGTGCGCACTTTTGTGGCAATAGATGCGGAGGCTGTGATAACCGAATGGACGCACAACGCCCGGGAATTCTCTCCCTACACATGGCACGACCCGACCCGGCCCGACCGTAACGCCAATAAATTGTTATATATCCACGAATAGGTCTCGTGCTGGAATGAAACTTGCACTCATGGGTACTGGCATGAATTCAGATACAAACAATCATTTTTTAACAAAAACGTAACCTTACATGCAAGGGGGTGCGTTTCCTCGAGACCTTGCAGCACACTCCCAATAATGATTTGAGAAGTTTCAACGCTGAAAAAAACTAAACGTTCGCGGCGGGAACGCATTTCTTAGGTAAAGTTGGTTATTTATTCAGTTAGTTATTTATTTATGCTACCTTTACCTATCTTAAAGTTCGGGGGTGTACCATTTCAATTACACTTGTTACCTCTTCATTGTTTCTTGAGAAAATAAACAATTAGGAACTATATCAATATACTTTCAACCAGAAATTCTAAGAAATAGTATTCATGTTATTCAGTTTTCCCGGTAAAAACCAGTCATCAGTGGTGGATAAAAGGGAGGATAGGAGGGCTGAAGCCCCCCCCTACCGGAATTTATGAAAACCCGTAGTCACCACTTAGTAAGGTGATATTTGAGGCAATGGTGGGGTGGGGTTAAGCTCCTGGCCCCCTCCTCCCTCCCAATGAAGGCATGCATCCACTACTTCCTGTCATTTAGAAGAAACAAACTGCTGGCAGCAACACCGTCCGGAACGATGCTCCCCCAGTTTCAACGCACATTGTATGTCAAAACGGTGGCGGAAGACGTAATTGGCCTCGCGTAGAAAGGAAGGCTCCATTTCCTATCAGTGCTTACTCATTGGTGTGTAGGCACTATCTAAACGTCCAGAGACAAAACAAATTATTGTTTTCCACAATTGCTCAAAGGCCTATTAGCATACCAATGTAAACCAATCTCAATTTTGAAAATGTACAATATTTTGCTTTCCGAGATTTTCGCCAGCAAAGTTCATAAGCTCAGTTTCTCTCACCTCTGTAAACGGCCATCAATAACGCGCCGACAGGGCCATGGCGCTCTCCTTAACAGACCCGCTTGCCTAACCGAGCAGCGCCATGTCGGTAATAGCTTGACAGCAAAGCTTATCACGTAACAACTTACATCTATCATCAGGACCGGCGTCACGTCGCGCGTGTCCATGGCCACTGTCACGCCGGCGTCACCCACCCGGCCGTCGCGATTGCACGCTGGATTCATCACTCCGGTCTGGCAGGCACGGGCTGGGTCGACCAACCCACCTTGGCCATAGATGGACTCACGGGCAAGGAGTGGGCACGTACTTCTCCTTGATCGACCCATCCGGCACGCCCACGTCGCGTCTCGGAACCATTGGAACGTCATCCCACCTCCTCAGGTTGCAAAATTTGGCGCCCCCACGATGCAGCTTGGCAACCCTCTGAAAGGCTGGACATTAAGAATTGACGTCCTTGGCACAAATGGCGCCCCCTCCAGGCCGCAATGACAGTCCTTTCGGAAGAAAATGGTGCCTCCCTTACCAAAGTGCCCCACCTATTTAAAATCCTGCATCCGCCCATGCCCCTGGTACCTTTACGGCGGCATGCCATACGAGATGACCTGTATGTCTGCAACGTCAGTGCGCACCCTCCAGGGGCTGCTGCAACATCAGTGAGAAGCTTATCAGCCTGGATCAGGGTTTACTTTCGATGGATGGAGGCGGAAGCGGTGTGTGCAGTGGACCGGAGGTTAGGCTGATGCCGAGAGGTCAGAAAAATATCCATTTTCGCCAATGGTGGCTAATTTTTACCTCGAGGCAAGAGAGGTTTTCCAAAAGAAAAGAGTTTTTGGTATCTTACGGAAAAAATGACGTCCCAGCGCTTAGAATAAATAGGCTAGGAGTCAGGCTGAGATACCATACCATGTTGAAGAGATTATTTGCACTTCTATGGGTAGTAATTTCAGTTTTGAAAATTGTATATGTTCTGATTCTCCGAAATTTGTCTAAACAATATTGGCAAGGTTAGTGCTTTCCTCGCCTCTGATGTTGCCTCCGTTGTTTATGCCTCCTCTTAAACTGTTACCTCGCCGAGCATCTGATCGCACGTGGCGCAAAAAACACCTCTGTAATGTGTTTATAATAAACCAGGAGAAAGCACGTACCGGCCCCAACGAGTCAGGTGGGGAAGTACTCAGAGGCGGTCCGACACAACCGTTTTTAGGGGAAATGCCAAAATGGCTTAGGGTTAAAATGGTAAATATCACAAAAATGCGTTATTGGCGAATAACCTACAGTCGTCTAAAGGCAACCAAAAGGTATCTTCCGTGGAAGCATGACCAGGTTGGCCATCCTGGATCCGCCCCTGCAGTCACTGCGCTAATGTTTCTCCTTTGGGTGTTGCCATGTGGTAACACTTCCCACGCAAACCTGCTTTCGAGACTGGCTAGGAGAGGTAACAGTGTTGTGTCTGGCCCCATCAGCCGCCAATAGCCATCTGCCGCCGCGCGTGCAGACCGGGTGCAATTGGTTGCGTCAGGGCCTCCCTCGACAGGAGAATGGTACCTGGGGCGGCGCAGTTGCACGGTGCTCGGAGAGTCACGCCGTTGTTTCGGTGTCAGCTGGCCGGTAGCGATAGGCTGCCCATCGCGGTGATTACACTCGGGCCATAGACTAATCGCCGGAGAGGAACGATAGCCGGGACAAACCTGGGTGTTGGCTCAAAGCTGCGTTCGCTGTCGAGTTTTATTGTCTCTGCTCTACTTCCGTTGAAACTGGCTGCGGTTAATTAAGAGTTAACAATCCCTAGATTTACTTTGAGTCAGGATTACAAGGAATATGGATAGAAACTGTCTTCTGTGCTGTTTCCGACAGAATACGGTACGCAGCTTCCAGTGGCGGATCTAGCCGGTCGGTTTGGGAGGGGCAAACCAAAGTCAAAAGTCGAAAAGCAAAAAAAAAAACGTAACGCCGTGGAAGCTACGCTAAAATATCACTTGCCGGTAGACTTTTGGGTATTTGAGGCGAAAAGCAAAAAAAAACGTCACGGGGTGAAAAGATGGGTTCGAGATCCTTTTTCAGTCCAAGGCCTAATATTTACACTGAACTTAACTGGTTCTGTTTGGAGTTGAGAGTTGAAGCACCAAAATCTTGCTTATAAACTAAAAAGAAGTCAGGGGAAAAAGGAGGTCGATCACTTTGGGGGGGCAAAGACATAGTTTTGTCCCGAGCTTTTCTGTTTTGGGGGAAATGCCTTTTTTGGCCCCCTCCTTGGATCCGCCACTGGTAGCTTCCAACGGTTAATATTTCGATAGAATTTTATCGAGAATGACTAATTCGTTATCGACAATAAGATTTTCCGGATAGACACTTACCGATTATTGTTATCGAGATGTGTGTTTCAGTTAATCGATAACGATAGCTTTATTTGTTAATTTCCAACTTATTGCCTTAAACGCGCACTGGGCCTAACCGTTTCGAGGTGGCCGGAACCGCTTGCGCGGAAAACGAAACTGGCACATTTAACGAATTTAATAGGCGTATTGGTGAGACTTTTGAAAATCGGCCGAAATTTTTGATTTATAGGCTTTCAAGTCGACCTGCATTTGAGATCGCCGTAAACGCGCGGTCGGACCGTTGCTTGCATTGAAGACCGTGGTGACGTAACGTTTAGCGGGACTATATGTCAGGTCCTTGAAGTGGCAGGTCAGGTGGTGGTCTATTGCACTCAGGTCACCACCGCGTCGGCCAAATAGTACCGTTGACATTATTATGCTATGACGTATCGGTGGACCATAAGGTCGGTAGGTCGGCGGTCCTGGGAGGTCACCTCATCCCGCCAAAGTGGCTCGTGTTGAAGTGTAATAGTATACCATGGTGACTTAAGGCATCCTTATACCTACCAAAGTTGTGGAAGCCTCTGAGACCTCTGAACCATGTCCGCCTTGTATTCCATTTTCCGAATACGTTTATCATACCAGCATGGCCAAATTCCACAACCTCTTTGACCTGAAGATATTATGGTCATGAAATGTCATTTGCCCACCTACCGTGGCGTAACCTCTTGTTTCCGATTTGGGCCTGGCCCTCGCCCCCCTCGTGCGTGTTAATAAAAGCATTTGGCACGTGTTACTCGCAGATGCCCGTTACCAGTACTGTACTGCAGTAAAGTAAGAAATGCACCGGCTTGAATTTGTATGAGCTCTCAATCTTGCGATTAACTTGCTATTGGATAAGAAGCACCCTTTTATTGACAGCCTTGTTCACAGCTAGACCTTTATGTTGCTTTGCAGACATGGAAGTGATTCACAGGCCGAATGAGTCGTTGGATAGCAGTTCATCAGTTAGAACGAGAGTCGTGCTCTGGGAATTGGGAATTATTCAGTGGCCCGGGAGAGCGCCGGAACGGGGTCTTGTGAGACTGAATGGGAACAGGAAGCGGAGCTGCCCAATACATACCTCTTTAAGACCCAGGGGAACTCCCATTGGTGCTCCTGGTGCTAGAGCAGCAGCAGGTTTTTGGGTGGGCCCCTCGACAGCCTATGGTGAATCTCGACAGCCTATGCGGAACTGTGCGTCAACTGACCTGCTTCTTCAGGCCCGTGCAATACGGACCTATTTTCTTTGACGTCGAGTTTCGTCGATTGAAATGGGGCCGCATGAGCTGGGGTCCTTAGGGAAAGTGAACCCCATTGGCAGTGAGCCCCCTTGATGCAGTTGGCCCCAGACATTGAGGCCCCTGTGAGCAGGATGATCCACGAACAGCCCCCCTCCCCCAGCAGCTGGGGTCCCTAGGGAAAGTGGAACCCATTGGCAGAGGACCCCTAGATGCATTGGGCCCCAGACGTTGGGTCCCCCTGATCAGGGGCCCCACGAGCAGGAGGCCCCAGCAGTTGAGGCCTCATGGAAAGTGGACTCCCATTGGCGGTGCGCCCCTAGATGACGTAAAGGTACTGACAGGCAAAGTCATTTATCAAAATATCGACAGCCATACTCTGGAGCCCACTCACCAACGTCCAGGAAAACTTCAAAATTTATACATATATATATATATATATACATCTGAATCACTAAGAGGAGCTTCACCCAAGTGAAGTTGAATGAATCTTTAATTCATTTTACTTGCACAAAGGACAATTGAAACGGTTGCTATCCCGGGGATGGTAGTGGTCTAAAACGTATAAGACATGGGCATACAGCACGAAACCCTTAAGATTATCGCGCCCCCACGGTGGCGGGGCTCGTCTGAACGTCGCAGGCTACGGGCCGATCGGGATCAACATGCAGGCTAAAACAGCACTTCAGCAAAAATTCAGAGAATATCTTAAAGAAAATGTAGCTATCAGAAGGAGGCGATCATGTTTAACTCTTCTTGCAGCAAGAGAGTAGATGCTCGGAATTTCAAAGATGTGAATAGTATGTCAAAGAGGCTGTTAAGCATGACAATTGGACCGCATAAGGAATTAGTGCTGCACCCGGCCGGCCTGTTTGGCGGGAGATTTGGCCAAATCAGCCCAGACTATATTACCATACCCTCACCATACGTTCTCGTTTTAAGTAGAGAGCAATGTTATGGTATTGGATATGAATGAACGCAGGCCGGTTTGCAACATATCGAATTAATATCCGGATTCACTTCGGGGCTCCAGACGAGTCGACCCACGCGGGAGGGCTTCCATATCCGTGCGCCGTTCTGTCTCCGAAACATATTTCACTCCCCTGGTAGATCAATGGAGTTACTGGACAAAAATACCTTTATGGTCACGGCTGACCATTTGATCCACGTAGGTGCTTAGTTTTAAGCACGTGGGTGATGAGAGTAGGGCCTGGGAAATCGCTTTCCGCCACTTGGTAGATCGTGCAGCTGTCCAAAGGTCCAACCATGTCTGTCTGATGTTTTAGATGGGACACTGGGGCACTCGTGGTTTCAGCTCCAGATGGAAGTGTTTATGGATACCCCTCCCAAATAGTGGGACCTGCCCAGAGTTTTTTACGGTTTCTTGCACTTAGTGCGCAGTCATGCAATGTACTGCAATCAAATGTAGATGAACCACCTATGTCATTATTCTCACGGCAGTCCTCAAGTTTTGAATTAGCTTTTACTGTGCCCTCCACCGTCATTGCCATGTAGGAGTATGTGTCCTATCCCTTCCCCTTTACCTAAACACTTGTGGTGCCGCACCAGGCTCTATAAAAGCTGCTCTTGTGCTTGGCTGCAATCGCTGCAGTCGCTTATGGCTTGTGGGAAATAAAGTCATGGGAAAGGCAGAGGTGGGGAAGTACATGCTCTGACATAGATGCGGAATGCTCTGACACTGTGGGCGCTGACAGTGATGCGACAGCGTCAGACAGCAGTGGATTGATCGTGTGCCTGTTAAACCACATTTGTGGGCTTGGAAATGCTTTGGATGTTTCCAAACCCTTGAGAGGTATTTACTCGGTTGGCTGAGAAGCCTGGTATCATCCTTTGGCATCCATCACCCGCTAATACGACCGTAAAATAGCGCAATTAACAAAAATATCGCTCCCAGACCTTACATTTGGATTTCGTATGTCTGACAGAAGCTAGAGTCGGCACTCGAGCTGATTACTGCCGGCTTGCGTTTCTCCTTTTCGACGTCTGTGGTTCCCACAATTTACTGGTTAAACTCCCGGCTCTTTGAAATGTGGTAATATTTAATGCCCCAAGACTACTGCCATATTTCTAAAAGATGATCAGACGAACGAACGCTTACTTTTGGAAATGGTATGATTTGGACCTTAGTTTATTTCTGTGGGAAATTCGAACAAAACCCATGGCTTGATTTGCTGAGAGGATTTCGTAATAATTATCTAGGTGCAACTAGGTGGACTTCCTGGGATAGTAGCAGTGAAAATGCAACACAGATCGGTATGATGCACAATAAAATATATAAAAAGCGCATTAAACAACGTCATATGCCTCATGGGCGGTTTCATGTCCATGCACTGACCTCTTCGCTCCCCGTGACAGTGCCTGGGAGCACGCGTCCTCTGGCACTTCAGTTCAGCAGTGGTTATCTTTGCCAACCGTCCTTTAGTCCGAACCGAGACCAGCTTCGCTTTAGCAGTGGTCCGTCGCTGCCGACCGTCCCTGAGCTCGGACACAGGTCCGACCATCCCTGAGCTCGGACACAGGCCAGACCATCCCTGAGCTCGGACACAGGCCCGACCGTCCCTGAGCTCGGACACAGGCCCGACCGTCCCTGAGCTCGGACACAGGTCCGACCATCCCCTGAGCTCGGACACAGGCCAGACCATCCCTGAGCTCGGACACAGGCCCGACCGTCCCTGAGCTTTTTCGGACACAGGCCCGACCGTCCCTGAGCTCGGACACAGGTCCGACCATCCCTGAGCTCGGACACAGGCCAGACCATCCCTGAGCTCGGACACAGGCCCGACCGTCCCTGAGCTCGAACACAGGCCCGACCGTCCCTGAGCTCGGACACAGGCCCGCCGTCCCTGAGCTCAGGCACAGGCCGACCATCCCTGAGCTTGGACACAGGCCAGACTATTTCTGCGAGCTCGGACACAGGCCCGCCGTCCCTGAGCTCGGACCACGGAGCCGACCATCCCTGAGCTCGGACACAGGCCCGACCGTCCCTGAGCTCCGGACACAGGCCCGCCGTCCCTGAGCTCGGACACAGGCCGACCGTCCGGGAGCTCGGACACAGGCCCGACCGTCCCTGAGCTCGGACACAGGCCCGACCGTCCCTGAGCTCGAACACAGGCCAGACTATTTCTGCGAGCTCGGACACGAGGCCCGACCGTCCCTGAGCTCGAACACAGGCCCGACCGTCCCTGATGCTCGGACACAGGCCCGGACCGTCCCTGAGCTCGAACACAGGACAGACTATTTCTGCGAGCTCGGACACAGGCCCGACCGTCCCTGAGCTCGGACACAGGCCCGACCGTCCCTGAGCTCGAACACAGGCCAGACTATTTCTGCGAGCTCGGACACAGGCCCGACCGTCCCTGGGCTCGAACACAGGCCCGACCGTCCCTGAGCTCGGACACAGGCCCGACCGTCCCTGAGCTCGAACACAGGACAGACTATTTCTGCGAGCTCGGACACAGGCCCGACCGTCCCTGAGCCCGGACACAGGCCGACCATCCCTGAGCTTGGACACAGGCCAGACTATTTCTGCGAGCTCGGACACAGGCCCGACCGTCCCTGAGCTCGGACACAGGCCGACCATCCCTGAGCTCGGACACAGGCCCGACCGTCCCTGAGCTCGGACACAGGCCCGCCGTCCCTGAGCTCGGACACAGGCCCGACCGTCCGTGAGCTCGAACACAGGCCCGCCGTCCGTGAGCTCGGACACAGGCCCGACCGTCCGGGAGCTCGGACACAGGCCCGACCGTCCCTGAGCTCGGACACAGACCCGACTATCCCTGAGCTCAGACACAGGCCCGACCGTCCGTGAGTTGGGACACAGGCTCGACCGTCCGGGAGCTCGGACACAGGCTCGACCGTCCGGGAGCTCGGACACATACTTGAATGTCCGTGAGCTTGAACACAGGCACGATCGTGCGTAAGTTGGGACACAGACCCAATCGTCCTTGAGCTCGGACACATGCTCGAATGTCCGTGAGCTCGGACACAGGCCCGACCGTCCCTGAGCTCGGACACAGACCCGACTATCCCTGAGCTCAGACACAGGCCCGACCGTCCGTGAGTTGGGACACAGGCTCGACCGTCCGGGAGCTCGGACACAGGCCCGACCGTCCGGGAGCTCGGACACATACTTGAATGTCCGTGAGCTTGAACACAGGCACGATCGTGCGTAAGTTGGGACACAGACCCAATCGTCCTTGAGCTCGGACACATGCTCGAATGTCCGTGAGCTCGGACACAGGCCCGACCGTCCCTGAGCTCGGGTTGAGCTCGGACACAGACCAGCGGCGCTCTCGGAGCCGATCGTGGCGCGGCGTGCGGCTAACACGCCGGCTCTGTTCCGGTCCGTTATTTACCGAGACAGACAGATGGCTTAGTGGGACACGCGCCCGCCGCGCTATAAAGTGATTGCCGCTCGCCAGCGGTGGCGCTGTTCGTGTCGTCCAGTGCGCTGCTGGAACGATCGCCCGGGGATTTCTCTTTCGCTGAGGTGCGATCCGTCCATTGTCTGCTGGGAACTGATGATGGGAAATAATGGCCCAGAAGCGCACATTTTTATCCCCGTGGTCAGTTTCTAGCCTAGCGCAGTGGCAGGGCTAACTTTGAGGGCTGCGATGTGACGTCAGTCCGTTTGTACACGCAAAGGCATATATCATCTATGTTTTTATAACTCAATCTTTCTCTGATTCTGACACAGTTTTATATCATCTGTGAAGGATGAGGAAATCTGGACATCTATTCACCAGATAAATGTATCAACATGCACGATTGAAAGTCATGGGCACTATTTAGAGACGGATATCTTCCAGTTTGTTCTTCTATTCTCCAACTTTGAATTTCAGCAAGAGCTTATGACGCAATTAATGCAGATGATAGTTTTATTGAAGTGCAGTTCGCTTGCAAGCGCTACCGGTCCTGAGTGGAAGCGCATATGCACATATATGCGTATGCAGCTATGATTCGGCCAGACACTGGCCATGCAGAACCATCCACATCCCTTCTACTTATTTCAAGAAGCCACAGAACGGATCCAGGATTTAGGAGCACACCAGCCATATAGACGGATCCAGGATTGCCGATCGATCGGGGAGGTCAGGGCATGATCGAGTGGGCATAGTCAGGGAGGGGGGCGCCACGTTTGGACGGAAAACCTAACTTGGAAATAAACCATGAATAAATTAGGACGGAACAACCCAATTATTAGGTGGGCGCCAAATTCTATCGTGGGGTAAATTCTATGCTTGGATCTTGAGGGGGGATGGGAATCGATATTTGAGGGGACGCCATTGACCTTTCAAGGGGCACCCTGACCATTTCCGGGGGCGCGAGGATGGATGGGAAGTGTCCCCGCTTCTCCCTCTGGATCCACCTATGAGCAACCAGCCGCCTATGAGCAACCACATATTTTCCAGATATTGAAAAAGGGACCATGAGGAGGAAGGCGTAGAATGTTTTGGCTAGACATGAAATTGTTAAGCAAACACATAATTTTTTTAGATCCGAAACATGAGAGGCGGAATCTGCCCACCTCTCAAGTTTCCCCAAATGTCTTCTTCTAAATTAACTACTTAACGATTCACGGTAGGCTTCTGAACCATTCCCACTTTTCCTAATGTCGGGCTAGTTCTCTGGAAAGTCTTGAGTAATATCCTACCCAGGAGCAGATCTATCGCTTGGTTCTAATGAAGATATATGCGCAAACCATGTTGAAGGGTCTCTAATATAGTTGGTTTGCATTCCTGCAGGGTGAAAACACTACATACAGGACAGCCGGAAGGAACAAAGTTAACCACATCACATTCCCGTGCTTGTTTTATTATCATATCATTAAAGAAGGCGTCCTCAGGAACGGTAATTTATAGGGATTTCACGCATGTTAAGCGTATTTCAGTTTACTAAGTGTGATGGATAGGATAAACACCTTGTGCATGCATTTGATTAGGAAAGACTGAGGAAAGTGTTATCCGTGGGCGGATTAAGGAGACAAAATCATTCAGACTCCCCAGGCTGGGCATGGGCTGATAAAGGCTGGGAAAAAGAAAACGTATCAACAGCCGAGGAACGCATCTGCTTGCCTCTTAGAATTAGAAGTTGATACATTCGTGGCAGCCTCGAAAGAACGCAGATAAACGTCTAATGTAAGGGCAATATGAATCAAAATATTTCCGCTGAGGCACTTTCTGCCAACTGTCCTTAAAACACTATCCAGTAAATATTTTTAATCTGGCTATTGTCATGACCATAGGACTTATTTGACGTCAAAGTGTTTGGTTTCAACTCCAGCTTCAGGCGTTAATTCCGCCAAGCAGGATTCAACTCCAGCTTTAGGCGTTAATTCCGCCAAGCAGACCTCCCAGATTTCTACTTTTACGATACCTGCTAGGATGAAAAATACTGCTCGCTAAGTAGTATTTCCGGTGTTCTTTTTCTAATTTCGTTTCCTCGTGAATGGATGAGTGGCTCGGTGTTCTTTTCTGGGATAAGTGCCAGGGATTTTCCTACTAGACGTGCACTCTTCATGGGAACGATAACGACTGATACGTCCGGTGCAGTGGTTCACCAGCGGCAAACCTTTGCCTGTTGGACTGTAAACTACAGAGAGTGGATAGGACCAATGCCACCAAGGGTGAAGCCAGTAAGGATAGTGAGGGTGGAAGATGTTTAGCCATGTTTAGTGATGTTTATCTATATGTTTATCTTTAGTGATGTTTATCCATTTACCGATTTTATGTTCGGCTAAATCTAGATGTGAAATTACCGACTGTGACAAAACATAATTCAAAGTAAATTATTTAAGCTACTGTATATATTATATACCTACTGGTTGCCTATCATCATCAGAAGTGTGGTCAGCAATGTTTGAATCATTTTCAATAGTAATACCTCAGAACTACTCTCTGTGACATTTGGTGATGTGTGGCTCAGTGGCATACAGTGCCTACCTTCTGAACTGCAGGTTCCGGCTTCAATGCCGTCTAAGTTCACCGAATAAGCACAACCTAAGCCCCAAAACTTTGCTTATAGAGTAGCGTCTGCGACACCATATGAAGGGAGCCGTGGGTGCATCGTTAACACGCGCAGTGGAGGGCGTCCTAAAGTGACTTTGAAGAGTCACTATTTGTCCGGTCATATTTTGACGGTAACACACGTGTGCTAGTAGTGGAGAGGTCCTAAAGTGTCCTCTCCCATGTACATTTCCAAGGTGACCAGAGAACTGTTCTCAGCCTAAAAACACTACTGAGCCACCTTGGAGAGAATTTATGAGCGCGTCGATCGGTGCGGGAATTTTAAAAATCAGTTTATAATTTTTGTCTGATAGGCATTCAAAGTCAGGCCAAATTTTGCGGTCACAATCGGTGGTCACAATTTAGCGGTCGCAATCATGCGGCCACACCAGTTCGCCTGCACTGTAGACTCAGTGCTGACGTCACAACGTCACATAATCATGTTATATGTCTAGACCAACCCAAATGAAGGTCAAGGTCAATGTTAAATGTCACAGGTCAAGGTCATTCACCCCAGTAGTCCAGTCAGATGGCATTATTTGTTATGACGTATGTTATGCTATGACCTTCGCCCCACCGGGGCCATTGATGACCCCTAAGGTTTTTTCGGGATAGCAGAAAAACGACGGGATGCAGCACCGCGTTTGAGGGCTCTATCTCTCACCCCATCATTTTCCCACCATTCCTGAGATTTTTTACCCCGGGTCACATAAGCTCAGGTCACCAGGCGAGGTCAACCAAAGTCACCTCACTTCAACTTTTGAGCTCTAAAAGAACTACATTTCCAGACGATCGATTTGAAACTTTCTACACTCCGGGGTCTACAATATGTATATCCGGGATTCTTAGATTTTGTAACCTGAGGTCAGGTCACGAGGTAACTTCTCCCATTGAAAAGCATGGGGAAAAGCTGTCTTATGATCTAAAAGTCACAAAAACGATTGCAAATACTTAGCTTGCTCAGAAAAGCGTTCTTGGACACCCTTCCACGGATACCAGGGCCACATTTTCCTTTGACCTCTCCGAGGTCATCCAAGGTCACCAGGGTATTTTGACAATAACTTTTGACCTTTGACCTAAGTAAGCTAGAGCGCTGAATCAAACATCATCGTGCATGTCTCGTCACTGGCTTTCATTTGATATACGGCAAGGTCACTTTCTGACCTTTCTACGAGTTATGCCCAGTTTTCTTAAGCATTGTATATTTTAGTGATAATAGCCTATCGTGACCTAACTTGACCTCTGGAGGTCAAAACATTGACCTGAGCGCTTAAACATGTGAAATGATTTCTTACTGAATTCACGCGAGCTTTCCAATGCACTTTGCAGATTTGCACTAACCTCCATATTTTTGGAGTTAGAATGGGGCATCGATGGCCCCCGGTGGGGCGAAGGTGGCGCCGGACCCTCGGTGGGGTGCGGGTTAAGCAAACTGGGCATAACTCTTATGCCATTAGAGCTATTGAGATCTGGGAAAGTACATTTGATAGGTATGGGAAGTCCGTGCAAGAGTACGCACTTAACTTTCTAAAGACTTTCAATTTGCTCCTATAAGTCTAACAGCTAAAATTTTTATGTGGTTGCTTAGCCTGAAGAATTGTCTATGTATGGTCCATGTTTCAACTCGATGTCTCTGAAAGGAACTCGCCACGAGCCCATCAAAAATAAAAGTCATGTGCGTACTCTTGCCGAAGTGGGTCGGTAAGAGTACGCAAGAGAGGAGGCTGGAGTACGCATTGATGCCCCGCAGTGCTTTAGGTGCATAGGCCATATGTGTGAAGTAATTTGTGAAGTAATTTCTCACTGAATTTACGCGAACTTTCTATTGCACTTTGCAGATTTGCAGTAACCTCCATATTTTTGGAGTTAGAGGGGCCATCGATGGCCCCCGTTGGGGCGAAGGTGGCGCTGGACCCCCGGTGGGGCGCGGGTTAAGGCTACTCAAGGTCGATGTCAAGGTCGCAAGTCAAGTTGAAATGTCTTTTTCAGGGTCAAACCCAGATTGTCCTTTATTGTCAGATTCCTTTATTGTCAGTCCTTGATTGTCAGATTGTCCTTTATTGTAAATATATCATATTGTCACGTCATCGGTCATTGACCTTGAATGATTTTGGCCTCAAGCGGTGAGAGAACATTTTTTGGGACTTCTCCTCCATGACCTGAGTCCGCTTTTGGTATATTTCCGGCAATTTTTTCGCATAATCACGGCATTTCTCAACAGGTATCAAGCACGGCCCAGGTGTAGCATTTACGACCTCATTTAACCTTAAAAATATTGACCTAGCACAATGAAACTTTACCAGAAGACAGATCCCTATTGCCACCATACATTCCCCAACGGGCGTTTTTTTAGTCCTCTTGGTTTCCGAGATCTCAGGGGCGGGCACTTTAGGACCCCTCCACTGCACGTTGACGCCAGACCCCTCTTTACTGCGCGTGTTAAACCCAATTATGCATATGCAATACAATTGAGTTTTAAGATTTTTTATCCGAATACCCAATTGTGGAGGCCCGCCTGAAATTTTTGAACGTGTATCGCTTGAATAATTACTAAAATGTGACGTATAGCTTTAGATTGAAGGAAAATAGGTTCGCACCTTGATCTGTTTTTCCACGGTAAGGATGAAGAAATCTGAACATCTATTTATTAGATTGCTGTATCACAAGGCGGACGTAAGCGGCCGCGGGCGCACAAGAAGCGTGAAGACAATTCATTCGACGGGGCGGATGAGATATGGCCATCCCGACTTCATGTCTCTTTCCCACTGCCACCCTCCTGTCAGAAAGCGCGGTGAAAATGTCTGATCCAGCAGTGCAGACGGTGACCCGAATGGTGAACTTCCGGAACAGTACAAACCGATACTGTCCACAGAGTCTCCATATGGAACTTAAATAGTCATAGAGTCGTGGTGGGTCCTGACATCACGTTTGTGTGGTTTTAATCATGCTGGGGGACTGGGGCAGTGGGGTAGCGTGGGGACTCCGTAATTTTTATCCAGATAGATGCTGTAGATCATGGACAGTAGATGCTACGATGTAGAAAATAAACACGTTACATATACCTAGCAGACAGCAGACCCAGACAGTGATGGCAAATGTTCAGCTTGCTATCACTTGGCGTACTTTTAGCACATTGACACGCAGTCGGGCGACCGCAGTGATCATATGCGCGTAATTTATATCAACGATCAGAAAAGCTTAACTTGTTTATTCAGCAAGGGTTAAATTGATAGTCCCTATGCTTGTGACCCTTCATATTGCTTGCAGAGTCGCAGTTGTGAGACGTTTTTGTGATTTGCGACTAGAAGCAGGCAGGATATTTTTAGGGGAGCTAAAAACTCGGTCATGGATTTGTCAGGCTTCAAAATAAATGGGTCCTCTACCGCTATTTTGTTTGGCTGCAGTCATTCTAACAATGTGGGTTTGGAAAAACTCCGCTCTTGCATTGACGGTAAGATGTCACATTGTCTTCGGGAGGCTGGTTGTGGACTCGGAAAAAACAACTTCACTCTTACAAGGACGGTAAGATGTCACATCGTCATCAGGAGGCCGATTACGGGCTCGGAAAAACTTCACTCTTGCAAGGACGGTAAGCTGTCACATCGTGATCAGGAGGCCAGTTATGGGCTCGGAAAAACTCAGCTCTTGCAAGGACGGTAAGCTATAAAACTGTCTTCGGGAGGCTGATTGCGGACTCGGAAAATAATTCACTCTTATAAGGATGATAAACTATCACATTGTCTTCGGGAGGCTGGTTGTGGACTCGGAAAAAACAACTTCTTTCTTACAAGGACGATAAACTATCACATTGTCTTCGGGAGGCTGGTTGTGGACTCGAAAAAACTTTACTCTTACAAGGACGGTAAGCTGTCACATTGTCGCCAGGAGGCCAGTTATGGGCTCGGAAAAACTCAGCTCTTGCAAGGACGGTAAGCTATAAAATTCTCTTCGAGAGGCTGATTGCGGACACGAAAAACAATTCACTCTTATAAGGACTATAAACTATCACATTGTTTTCGGGAGGCTGCTTGCGGACTCGGAAAAAATTATCTATTACAAGGACGGTAAACTGTCACATTGTTGTCAGGGTCCGATGGTGTCGTGATTTCCCATACGACCACTGCCTTCTGTATGCAATATGGTATGGTGCTGCATACCATATTGCATTATTACGACTAGTTGGCAGGATAAGTCTTCATTTCAGCCTCTCAATATAGCGCTGCTCGTCAGCTGTTAACATCTGACGTGCCTTCCTGAAGCTAACGACTGTGTCATACTCTGCGTGTCTGGCAGGCGCTGACCAAGTTTGTGGTGGAGTTGGGGTGGAAGGAGGTCACTGTGGCAGTCGGCTTCAGCAACGACAGCGCACTCACCACTTCTCTCATGGAGACACAGCTCAACACCTACGGCATCTGCGTCCGCAACGTCGCCCGGGTGGTCGACCTGCCGTCCGCACGTCTGGCCCGACACCTGGTGGTGATCGGGTCCAAGCTGGACATAGATGGCGCTCTGCACGGCGTCCGCCGACGAGCGAAGGAGTTGAGCGGCGTGCTGATGAGTTCAACACCGTCGAGAGAACACCGGCCCAGTCTGGCGCCCCCGCTGGGGGTGGCTGTGTTCTACCTGGCAGCGCAGCCGGCGCTGATACGTCACCTGGAGAAAGAGTGGCGGGAGATGCAGACGGTGACGATCCCCCGGCTCTCTCCCAACGCCTGGTTCATCCACTACGCCATGCACCGGCGGAAGTGTCGGCTGTACGACATGGGGGACGCGCCACGGCCTGGCGACTGGCCCACGCAGACTGTCTCACCCGACCTCAGCTGGCCCATCTGCCGAGAACTAGCGTAAGCCGCCAACTGGCGTAAACCTCCAACTAGCGTAAACCTCCAATGGATTCGCTGTGCTGAGCGGGCTGAATTTCGTTTCTTGTGTATATTTGCATACTTATGCTTATGCTATTCAATATCAATCTATTAAGTTTTCTGATGCCGTAAGAAGTTCTCATTGCAAATTTTCAATTTTTTTTCTTTCTTATTTGAAGGAGACAAGCTGGAACAAGTTAAAGGAAAAGTTATCAACGCGATATTGTCGGGCAGTCTTTTGTTGTTTAGTCGTTATTGCATGGTTAGTCCCCTTACCATCCAGCCAGTGTGCGAATACCAGGAAACGCAGCAAAGAACATGCTGTTCAAACACTAATACACTACTTAGTGCAGTCTGGTTACCCCCGCATCTCTGCCCGTGCAGTCTGGAGGAGGATGACCTGGACAGACTGCTGCGCACGCAGCGCGCGCTGCCCGCCGTCCATGCCGTCTTCACCTACGCCAATGCGCTCTTCAGCGCCTGGCAGGCCGAGTGTGGCAACCGACCAGGCGTGTGTCCGAGGCTGCGCCAGCTGTCCTCGGCCGCCTTCCAGAGACTGTACCTGAACCCGCTGGTCTTCGCCCACGCCGCCCCCGGGACGCGGTAACCAGAGCTGGGTTGGGGTGATGGCTGATTCAACATCTCATGGTCCGAGGTGGGGGTAGGGGGGTATTTCTGGTTTCTGGCTTCTTTTGTGCGAATTTTCTTGAAGTTGGACCAGTGCTGCCCAACTCGCAGTGGTGGTAGGTACTGGAGCTGCAGATATTTGGTACTTGATACATGTTTTGGGATGTTTGTGAGTTCAGATTTTTATTGTAAATTGCATTTTATTTCCTTCCAAAACTAACGCAGAAGTTCCAGTTTGGGTGTTGCGTGTGCAGCCGGCTCGCGTGAGATGTGCTGGTGCCGGTTTGACACGCTGCCGCCGTCCCGGCAGGAGTCCGCCGGAGCTGGACGGAAGCGGGCGAGGAGACGGCCACCTGTACGGCCTCACCGTGCCTCTGGTCACGCTCCACCCGGGCCTCAACGACACCCTGCACCTGAGCCAGGTGTCGGAGTTCGCCGGCCTGCTGCCGCCCATCGACGGAAACTCCAGCCGCCCGGTCTGTCCGCGTCGCTCGCTGCCGCCGCCGGTGCTGGACTCTACAGCGGCCGGGGCCGCGCCGCAGCCGGTGACGGCGCACCCGCGCTCCCGCCTGCAGCGACCGCGCCGGCCGCGGCCCGAGCGGCGCCGCCAGCTCATCACCAGGAGGGTACAGGGCGGCAGCAGGAACCAGCCGCCGAGGGACCGCATCCGCACCGACGAGATCGTGGCTCCGCTGCTGACGTTCTCGCCGGAGTCGGCCACCGTGCCGCCGCAGCTGGCCACCAGCCCGCTGGACCCGAGCTCCAGTTCAACCGCCTCTACCACACCGTCAGTCGACTCCTCTGCAGCGCTGACGTCTATCAGTGACGGTGTTCCTCCGGGTGAAGACACTGCATCGCCGACGAGTGAACCCCCCAGCTCGTCTACCACCAGCCTGGCTACTGACGCCACAGCGAAGTCAATCTCCGGGCTCGTGCGTAACCGTCTGAGGACCAGCGCACTTCGTCCTAGACGGCCACCCGTGCGAAAGGGCATGAGTCCCCTACAGAGATGGAGGATGCGAGGCCAGTTGAAAAGGCCATCAGCTGCAGCCGATGGGTTGACGGGAGCTGTGTTGGACAGAGGACGGCCCAAGGGGCGCCCGCTGAGACCTGCTGTCATTGACATCGAAGAGGAGGCTAGACGAGTGGTCGACAGTATCCTGGCAACCACCGAGGACGCTGGGAGTGTGTCGGACATCGGAGATCTGGCCACGGTCGGCAGCGCTAAAGACATACTGACTCAGCCTGTGAAACTAGCTGTACCGCCCCGAAACCCAAACCGGGAACAGAACTCGAACCTGCTTGTATCAGACGCAGGAGTGTCCACTTCAAGGCCCAGTGGTGCCGGAGAGGCCAGCAGAAGCACGGACTGGGACCAGTCGACGCAGCTTCAGGGCTTGTTGCATTCTCGGCGTCCCGAGCCGTTTAAACCGTCCGTTCCTACCAACGGTCACCGTCGTCCACACAACACCCGGTCAGACGGCCAACCAGTTCACACGGTGAGACCTCTGCCAGTGGATCCAACAACGCTGGCAGGTCCTGTGACACCAGCCATCAGTCTGTTGCCGCCCAATAGTGGATCACTTCCAACACAGTTTCAGGCTACAACAGCTGGACTGGCACCACCAAGAGGGACGTCTCCTTCAGGGCCGCTGACAACACGCGTCAGTTCGCTACCTCCTGACGACGGAACGCTTCCTCCCAGAATCACAACGCCAGCTTTCCAACTGTTGACTCCTGGTAAGCGGGTGTCCCCTCCTGGTCTGGTGACGCCTGTTGTCAAAACGGTGCCGTCTGGTGGACGAGCGCCTCCTCCAAGGCTGCATCGGCCCGTGATCCGACCGCACAGGCCATCGTCGGCGGTGGTGCCGCTGCCACTAACAACTGAGGGAAGTGACAGACCGGGTGTAGTCAGACCTGAGGGGCCATCACAGATAACGGCAGTAATACTGCCAGAGGAGCGGGAATCCAGCACGCTACAGAGCCCCAGTTCTTCAGAAGAGACTGGAGGAGGAAGAATGGAGCCTGCGAAGGATGAAGTCAAGGGAGGCAGTTCAACTACACAGCAAGGGGATCCAGATCTTTTGACTAATGGACCGCCAAGACGTGGTTTCACATCGGGCAGAGAACAACCAGGTCAGAAACCCAACGTGCGAACAGTTGCTTCAGGGCCTCGTCTAGACACCCAGTTGAGGAGGCCGGGGATGGTTGATCGCGGAGATGCCACCACTGAGGCCTCAGCCGGCGGCAGGGGCCCCGAACCGACAACCGACAGAGACACCAAACCGAGTGTAACACTGAGGGAACCTGAGCGAACCACAGAGAAGCTTTCGACGGCCGGAGCCACTTACAGCACCGTGGCGTCGGTGGAGGAGGAAGCAGGCTCAGATTCCACTATTGCACCAGCGCCGAGTACAACTGCTGCTGCTTCAGCAGGTTCAACTTCAGATGGCACGACGCAGACCATTCCAACCACTGATACAGCAACTGCATCCGAGAGAACGACTGACCAGGCAACCTGGTCAGACGCCGTCTCTGCAACTGTGCCGGGAACAACCCACCCTGCTCAGCGAGGCTCGAGGCCAGAGGGTGCAACGGTTACTGGGACTCAGTTTAACGCCAGAACTACCAGGCCTACAAGAAAACAGACTTTTCCTTCTATAAATATCTCACCTGTGACCAGTACCACGACGGAGCAAAACAGAGAGCACAAAATTGCCGCAGAATATATCAAGAAACTTCTAATCGACCCGACAAAACAAACTGAAACTGCTGAAACTGGCCGAGAAAAGGAGCAAAACGATACAATTGGAAATATTGAGGATGGGATACCTCCTGTGCAGACGCAACGTGAGAAAACTACCACTGATGTCATGAATGGGAAAGAATTTGAACCGGAAACCTCAGGTGTTGTGAGTTCGACTTCCTCAAGCTCATCTGTAACGCCGCAAACCTCACAAACATCACCGGAAACCTCTTCAAATAGTGCATACCTTTCGAATAACAGCCGGCAAACGATACAGGATCCGAAGTCCACTAAAAAATTCCCTCCAAACCTCCCACGGACAAGTCTACCAGTAACCAAGACTCCAACACAGACCTTGAAGCCTCACTCTCACGTTCCACAAACGTATGTTTCTACTTCACAGACATCCCACACTACAATCACAAGTCAAACACCAACTCCTCAGACTAGCACACCTGGGGAGCAGGAGTCAAAATCAGGCACAACATCTTCCCCAGTGCTAGAAAAATCAGCAGGGAACACCACCATGCCTACTCGTGCTCCTCGACCCGTCAGTGAGACGGTGGGTGTGACTACAAAGTCTGAGGTATCGCTCAGATTGCAGCCGAAAACAGAAAGGCCTCCTGTAACGAAACAGGGAAAGGAGCCCACAGTCTCGCCCGCAGTTATTCTGGCAGATTCCGTCTCTGACAGGCCACCAGCTAAATCGACTCGTCATCCAGGTCAAACTAAGACCACTCAGGCACCTCGGGCTACTGGTGATTTACCACCGAGTCAGGTGAACACAACGAGGCCTCGGGCGGTATTTGACGGCAGCTCAAAAACAGTAGCTCTGAAGGAACTGGAAAAGAAAACATCCTCACGGAGGCCTACCAACGGTCCAGAAACCGCTCAAACCACACAATCACATGAGTCAAGTGGTCAAGAAACACCTGTCACGGACACGCGAAAAGCAACCGGATCAGGAACCATTGTTCGTCCCTCGGTCACCTCATCCACTTCTGGAAGGCCATCCACCACCACCGTATCAGACGATGACCGGACGACATCAGCATCATCTGCCACAGATCCTCCCACCGAGGCGCGTGTTCTGGTGCTGCTGGGCATTCACCGGCGCGCCCTGGGCGGCTCTGGCTGCAGTGACGAGTACAGCGAGGCCGGCGTGCAGCGCTGGGCAGCAGTCCGCTGGAGCGCCGCCCGGCTGGGTCGCAGGTTAGGCCTGGCCGTGCGTCTGCAGCCGGCTGACCACTGCGGCAGGCCGGAGCGGGCCGCGCGACTTCTCAGCGCCGGCTCACCGCCGCTGGCCGTGCTGCACGACCTGTCGGGCGGCGCGGCGGCAGCGCTGGGCGCCGCCCTCTCCCTCCGCAACGTCACTGCCGTCAGCCTGGTGGAGGACGGTGGTGGAGAGAGGCCGGCGCCGCTGGAGTTCCGCGTGCAGCCGCACCCCATCGCCGAGGCGGCACTGTTGGCGCAGATGGTGCGCTCGCTGGCGGCGCGTCGGCTGCGGGTGTTGTACTCGGACACGGTGCGGTCCCGTGCGCTGGCGGTGGCGCTGACGGAGCGTCTGCGGGAGGCCGTACCCTGCCTGGAGATGGTGGCGTTCAGCCGACATTCAGCCGGTCTGGCCGGTCTCAACGCCTCCAGCGCCGGAGACGGCGCCGCCGCCGTGGTCTCAGTGCTCTCCCCCACCGACCTGAACCGGCTGTTCGAGCACCTGATGTCGCAGCCCGGCAGCGGCACCCGGATCCTCTTCATCGGCGACTCTACCTGGGGCGCCAACATCCGGCTTCTGCGGCGCCACTCGCTGGCCATCGTCAGCGCCATCCTGCTGCGGCCCCACCAGCCTGACCTGACCGACTTCGGCAAACAGTTCTGGCGTAGCCGGCACCAGGTGACGCCGCGTGTGGGCGCGCCAGACGGGCCGGCCGCCTGGGTGCGCCACTACTGGAGCCAATGCGGCACCAAGTGCACCCTGCGGGAGGCGGCGGCTGGTGACGCCCTCCTGGCCACCAACACACTCCTGCTGGCGCTGGGGAAGCTGCGCGAGAGAGACTGCCACGTGGGGAAGTGTCAGCAAAACTACACACCGTGAGTGTTGAGTGGATGACTTCAATGCAGCATGTGTGTGTTTTATTTTTGATAGCTGGTGCATAATATGTCTATATTTATTTTAGGCATTTTAATCTTAAAGCACCTTTTAAAACTTTTTGGCACCTGAGAAAGTTTAACAAGTATGGTGAAAAAACAAGTATCGGCTGCTCCGGTAGCTCAGTTGGTAGAACGTTGGTCTCCGGCCAGCTGCTCAGAAACATGCAGTGGCAGTGCTTGTCCAGGCTTGGGATGGGTTCCCTGACACGCTCTGGCGCTCAATAGCTTACTCGACGTAGGTCGACTGGCAACTGACTGGTGAGAGGGTGACCTGAGCGGGGTGGCCGTCCCTGTGCTTTGTGAGACGTTAAACTTCGGCGTATAAATCAACCCTTCATTATGTTGAGTTGCTCGTTTGTTTGGTAGGTTCGGGTTCTCCATCCCTTGATGAACTTTAGTGAGACTTCGACTCCAACAACCGTACTTGGGAAAAACTTAGCCAAAATTAAAAAAAAATGCCGATAGGCTTACTTCCGTCCTCTTGCCTCACCTTGACTAATGTTACGGGCTATAACATATTTTTTCAAGCCTTCATTACCTGACTTCGTCCGTCTGAGTTTTGAACTCCGTTGTATGTTAGCCCGTGGCCTCATGATTCCCTCGGGCCCCGACACCACTAACGTCCTGCTATGTGTCTCCCGCGCTGACGGCAGGGTGAGAGCCGGCCACCGGCTGGGGGAGCAGCTTCGCCGCGGAGTCTCCAGCAGCGCCGCCGACGTCGCCGTGCTGGGCTTCAACGGTGATGGCTTCGCCAAACGTCGCGACGACCTGCTTAACCTCAGGAACATGCGCCGCATCCCCACCGTCCGGGAGATGCACTACGTCAAAGTAAGAGGCGAAGTAACGACGTCACGTTTCAAACATAATGTGCAGTTGACAGCCCTAGTATTAGAAGTATTATGGATATAGTTCATGTTTAGGTGTGGTTAGCCTCACTAAAATGAAACAACGATCCCCTGTACGGACTCTTGGACTTCGCTGGCTATCCTAACCGGTGGGGGTGGCGCACGGCCCTCCGCGATGGGCGACTTTGTCCGGCGTCTCCTGTTGCGAGCCACCGCACGGGACCGAGACGTCTTCCTACAATGAGTTCTCGCCTGGTGTAGCCTATCTGGAACCTAATCTGCAGATGGTGATGGCTAAGGGGCCTCCAGATTTCCACAGGGGAACACCCCCGTGAATGTAGTCAGTCTCATCCGAGCTATCGACCGCATCGTCCCCAGGCCTGATGCAGCAACTGATCCGACAGCCTGTTTATACGTTTAATAAGGTATCCGCTGCCGACTCCGATTTTCATTGATGTGTGGGAGGACGCCGTGAACGTCCACCAGCCGTTTACAGGTCCCTGGAGTCGTTCTCGCTGGTACCTGCATTATACCGACCGCCTCCTGAGTCCGCCCACCCCAGCAGTGCCGAATCTAGAGAGTTCCGCTGCACGATTTCATGTGCTCCGAAAGGGCCGGAAAACCAGGAGTACGTCTTGCTGCATCGGATGCGCTCACATGACGGATATGCAGCTACGCCTATTCAAACACACACACGTATATATATATATATATATATATATATATATATATATATATATATAGCCTAATTGTATGTTCCATTTTAACCGCAAAACATAGCTGATAACATTCGCTGAAACCTGGCTATTCCGAAGAATGTAATTCAATCATTACATTATCAAAAAAACGCCCACACGTTCATGCTTGTCGTAAAACTTTTAGGAGCTGAGCCTGCTTACGTAATCCCAAATTTTCGTCGCTTATATGTTGCTGTCGGGCCGTTCTACGTCGGCCGTAGCCACGGGCTCTGGTGATGAAGAAGCCGCGGGCCGGGCGACCAGGCGGAGCCGTCCCGCCACGGCGGGCCGTCCGCAGGTACCATGGGTCCGCATATATATCCGCCGTGGTCGCCTCGGCCCGCGGCTTTCTTCATCACCAAGAGCCCGTGGGCTACGGCCGGACGTAGAACGGCCCGGACAGCAACATATGAAGCGACGTAGAAATTTGGGATTACAGTATAGCAGGCTCAGCTCCTAAACGTTTTACGGCAAGCATGAGCCGTGTGGGCGTTTTTTTGTTTGTTTTGATAATGTAATGATTGAATTACATTCTTTCGGAATAGCCAGGTTTCAGTGAATGTTATCAGCTATGTTTTGCGGTTAAGATGGAACATACAATTAGGCTAAATAGGTGTGCCTAGGTATTTTTCTTGTTAAATAGTTGCATTGTGAGTTCCACCTCTTTTTTCATATTCTACGCCAGTGCGTCCTGAAGTTTGTGTAACACCTCTCCCTACTGATGTCACTTTTCATGTCCGAAATCTTAAGATACAAAGTTTTATTTTCGAGTATTTTTCTGACAAACATGTTGACTCCAGAATAAGGAATACTTTTGCTTCAATTTTCAAATTAAAATTCAACAGCCCAAGTCCGGAGAGCAGCTACGGCAGCGGCGGATCCATACTTTTGGATACATACTTTTGGATCCATACATTTGGAGGAGGGGCGCTAGGAGGGACTCAACCCTACCACGCATTTACCGCGAATAACTTCTTTCTATGTTATTAGAATGGACACTCAGAGATTTCGGGTAGGCTGGAGCCCTTCAGTCCTCCCTTGAATCCACCGCTGACTACCGTTGTTGTCACTGCTTTGCTATTTCGTTATTTCAGGTGGGCGAAGTGGACGAAACTGGAGTTCACCTGAGTTCCACGGTCGTAGCGAACCATCCAGACGGTGGTGAGGTCCCGGCGGACTCCTGGCTGATGGGGTGTCCTTCTTCAACAACTACTGCAGCAGCAACCGCAACAGCTACCTCTCCAGGAGGGCTGGCCACCGAAGAAGGAGCGTCCTCCACGCCACCATCCACCAGCCCAGCTGAAACTGCGGCTACCAGCACCAGCTCTGCCACAGAAGAAATTATAGGGCACACGCACCCGACCACCGAACAGTCACCGGCCGTTGATGAGACCAAGAAAGCAGTACTCCCTCCCGGCCCGAACAGAAGTCGACCTGCAGTGGTGATGTCAAATTCTAGCGGCGCGAGGAGGAATAGAAATAGAACTTCGACTTACAGATGGCCCTCTACCTCTGAGACAACAAACCGCCAACATAGTACTACAGAGCTACAGTCTACCCGGCATCCGAAAACTACTACAGTCATTGCTGGGGTCACTAGTCCCCACACACTCCAAGCATTTCTACCAGTCCTGCCAGCACCAAGAGCGACAGCACCACCGATACCACCGTCACCACCAACACCAGCATCGCCACTATCTTGACGACTAAAGCCACAACCACCACGGAGCGGCCGTTCCCGGGCCTGATCCTGACGTCGGACAGCGGCGTCTACTTCGTCATCAGCCTGGACGTACACAGTCGCGGAGCAGCGCCGCTCTCCTGCGGCCGGCCTCTGGCCAGCGCGCTGGCGGCGCTGGACTGGGCGGCGGCTGTGCTGCAGCGCACGCGTCGGCAGCGCCCTCTCAGCGCGCCCGGCCTGCTGGTGCTGGACGGCTGCGGCTGGCCCTTGCGGCGGCAGCACCAGACAGCCGCCCTGCTGCTGGCGGCTGCCGACCTGCCGGACACCCTGCTGGCCGGTCTGGTGGAGCTCAGCGGATCTCAGGCGGTGACGCAGGCGTTCCAGCAGCAGGAGGTGCTGACTGTCAGCCGGCAGGGGGCGGCCGATCTCGGCCTCTCACTGTCTCTCTCGCCGGCGACGGCGGCGGCGGGTGTGCGGCGGCTGCTGGCGCGGCTGCAGTGGCGCCTCTGCGCGGCTGTGCACGCGCCCCACTCTCCCTGGTACAGTCAGGTGTTGCGACAGCTGACGGCAGCGCCGGGACCAGCCCGCATGGCCACCAGCCTGACGCTGTCGGCCGACCCCGGAGCTGAGGAGCTGGAGCGGGCGGTGGCGGCGCTGCGGACGGCGCAGCAGAGCGGCGCTCAGGTGCTGGTGGTGCTGCTGCCGGCGCCGCTGCTGGACAGCCTGCTGCAGCACATGCGCCGCCAGCAGTTCAGCATGTTCATCGTGGCGGTGCAGCTGAACAGAGACGGCAGCATCAACTAGTGAGTTGATTATGTATAGGATAGAAGGCAGGGTTCAGTGGTCGGCTATCACTTTCCTTAATGTAAATGTCGATACCACGACCACCCAGAAACACACCTGGACATTATTTTCATGCCTGACTAAAGGAACACTTACTCAGATGACTATGTCCGGATGGAGCGAACATTTCTCGAGTATCTTAAATACTGATATTTTTATAGGAGTAAAGTCGGAAAAAAATCAACTGGGCTGCAGAATAAAGACATCCATTCTGTTGGAAGTCTGGCGAGGTGTTGAACCAGCTCCGTTCTCTGACGTCACCGGTGGGAGCGCAGCGCAGGGATGCGCGGCGTGATCCGGCTGGTCCCGCCCCGCACGCCGCACCCGGCCGGCGCGCTGCCCCGCACTTCAGCTGACCCGTGACCTGTGGCCCCGGGCGGTGCGCGATGACCTGGGCTCCAGCTGGTCGGACACCGTCACTGCCGTCAACGCGCTCAACTACAACCTACAGCTGATGGCCGAGGCGGTCTGCGCAGGTGAGCTCACTGCGGCCACGGTCTGAACATGCTGCCTTATAATCATCTGAAGGTTAGCTCAACAACATACATTTTAGAACGCTTATGATAACATAAAGCAGTAAAAAAATTATTTTCGTTTTCCTGTATTGGTTTTTTCTAGAACTTGTTGACCCAACAAAGCTGCCATGTTTATGACCAGCGTACGGGACGTGTTGGCTGACTTGGACCCCGCCACCAGATGACTGCGACGTGTCGTCGCTGGCCGCCCTCGAGCCTGACGACCTGACACGACACATGACCTCTGTGACCTTCCCGGCCGCCTCGGGACATCTCACTTCCTTCGGACCTGATCACTATATGTTGTCGGCGTACCTACAAGTCAGTGACAGATAGTGTGCGGGCGAGTAACAGGGACTGGAAAATCCCATTTTCAACGTAAACATAACAACGTCCAAGTGAAAACTTCGTCTTTATTCCATCCACTGTAATTGGTTAAAGCAGCTGGACGTTTTTGAGTGACCCCAGGCTATCTCTCAAAGGTCACAAGTCCAAATTTATGTCTTGATTCTCAGAAATACCTGTTCTCGCCCTACCCTCTCCCATAAAAAACACAGAACTTGGAGAGCTTGGAGGAAATTTGACCGGTATTTGCTGCAGCAGAGATATTATACAAGAAGTTGTCTCTAACCGTGTCGTCTCCTTCCATCATCTGTTTCAGGTGGAGAACCTGTGGCGGGAGGGCGGGGCGTCGCGCTGGCGTCTGGCGGGTAACTGCAGCCGCGCCGGCGGACTCCGCCTGGACGTGGGCGCCCTGGTGGCTCTGGGCGAGGGCGGCGAAACTGTGCCGGCCAGCAGCCTGCTGTCCCAGTGCACCAGCTGCAACACCGACGACGACCAGCCGCTCATCATGGAGGTGAGACAGCGTGCCGCTCATCATGGAGGTGAGATAACCTGCCGCTCATCATGCAGGTGAGATAACCTGCCGCTCACCATGGAGGTGAGACAGCCAGCCGCTCATCATGGATGTAAGGCCACCAGTGACTCATCCTGGAGGCGAAAAAGTCTGCCACCCGTCAAGGAGCTGGAAGAAGCAGCTGCTCATCATGTTGGGTAGAAGATCTGCAACTGAATGTGGAGGCCTGCCGATCAACATGGAGGTGTCACAACCGGTCACTGACGGTCACCACCGCCGGACTGATTTCCATTCACTGAATATTCAGGCTATAGGAGTGTCTTGCCACGCTTATTTCACTTTTACTGCGTTGAATGTTAAATAGTGTCGAGTCTTGTCGAGTCTTATATATTTAATTAATGTCACTGACATTTAAAACTCTGGGTTAGGGTAGGGTACATCCGAAGAGGCGAAAGGGAAATGAGGGGAAAAGAGAAAGAGAGAGAGAGAGAGAGAGGGAGGAAAGAGAGACAACGAAGGCGGAAACAGGGAACGGAAATATGGAGTAATATTCTTATATCACACTTTGTCCGCCAGGTGTCTCTGAACCGGTCCAGTTACCAGCTGGCCATACTGGCTGCTGTCCACGAGCCGGGCGAGGACATCTTCAGCTGCGGGGCGCTGGCCGACACCACCACCTTCCTCTCGGTGGCGGCGGCCGCTCGGGCCGTCTCCTCCTCTTCGCTGCCGGTCGGCGCCCGTGTGCTGGACTCGTGCGGACGTCCTGAGCGGGCCCGGGACCAGCTGTTCGGCCTACTGAGCTCGGCCGCCGCCGACCCACGTCGGCTGGTGGGCGTCATCAGTCTGTCGGAGGCCACCTGTGAGGCGGTGGCCGGCATGCTGGAGCACGCCGCCGTGCCGCACGTCTGCGTGCCCGCCGGTGGACATGGCGCCATCTATGACGAGCTGACGCAGCCGTACCGTACCGTGCCGCCGGTGGAGCGAGAGGTCCACGCGCTGGTCTCTCTGGCGCGCCGACTGGGCTGGGGGTACGTCTCGGTGCTGCACTCGATGGACGCCTACGGTGTACACGCTCTGCAGCAGCTGCGGCAGACGGCGCCGCCGCACGACATTTGCGTCGGCTCCGTCATCGGCATCGACGCCGGTTTCGACGCGGCAGCGGCTGAGGGCGCCTGGGCGGAGCTGCGGCGCCAGCACGCCGCGCCGACCATACTGTTACTAGTGTCGCGACCGGAGAAGACTCGGCTGTTTCTGGAGACAGCGTCCCGGCTCGGGAGTCGACGAGGACGTCCTGTTCGTGGGCGGTCGGTACTGGAGCCGCCACTGGGTCACAGAGGAGATCATGCCTGCGCTGAACCAGGCCGTGTTTGTCACGCTTCCGCAGTCGGAGGACGACTCCAGAATCAGGCAGCAGTGAGTCGCCGCGGTCTGACGATGAGGACGCGTCAGTTCTGCACTGGCTCAGCGCCATGACGACGGAGCAGCACGAGCCCTTCCCGGACTCCTGGTTCTCAGAGTACGACCACCGTCGACAGCGTTGTCAGCCGCAGACTCCGCCCCGCCGCGCCTGCACCGAGCAGGAGCAGCCGACCAACACCAGCTCTCCGCTGTGGCCGTACGTGCAGCACGCTGAACTGGCCGTGAACTCTCTGCTGGGCAGTCTAGGGGCTACCTGCACCACCACTGCGTGCCCACCGAGCCCTGCGCCAGGCTGGTGGGCGCAGAGCTGATGCAGCTGATGGACGCCCGGTTCGGTAACGGCTCCTCGCGGCGGGTGCTGGAGCGCGATGGTCTGCAGGTGTGGACACTGCAGGAGGGTGTCGGCTTCTCGCCGCTGGGCGGGTACCGGCGCGGTCTGCTGCGGCTACTGCCGGTGCCGACAGTGGCGCGGCTGCAGCTGCGCCACTCGAGCTGCGAGGCAGGCCCGTGCCTGCAGACCTGCGCCTCTCAGTCGGACCAGCTGGCCTCGCTGACGGACGGTCTGCCGTCGGAGCAAGGCGGAGTGAGCGGCATCTTCGGCGTCGTCTGTATCGTGCTGTCGGCGCTAGGCGTGCTTCTCGCGCTCGCCTGTCTAGTGTACTTCAACATATCAGCTGGTCGTATCTGCCGTTCGCCGGTGGACTGCCAGGTCCTGCTGGGGCTGGTGCTGGTCTGCAGTGACAACGCCGCCTTCCTGCTGCCGCCGGCCGCCACCGTCTGCGGCACGCGCCGCTTCCTCACTGGGCTGGCCTACGCCACCGTGTACTCGGCGCTGCTGGTCAAGATGATCCACCTGTGGCGCGTGCACGGCGGCCGCTGTGAGGAGCTGTCACAGCGCGGTGCGCTGCTGTTAGTCTCCCTCTGCCTACTGGCCATCCAGGCGCTGCTGGGCGCCGCATGGCTCGTGCTGTCGCCGCCTAGTGTTCGCCTGCTGGACGGAGTGCTGCTCTGTTCGCCGCCCGGCACCTTTGAGCAGGACCTGGCCGTCTCGCTCAGCTACGTGCTGGTGCTGAAGCTGACGCTGGTCTGCTTCTGCCTCGCCACCTGGCGGAACCCGGAAAGTCACCAGGAGCCACGCTGGTTGCTAGCCACCGTCGCCGCCACCAGCGCCACCTGGGCTGTCTGGCTAGGTGTCGTCCTCGACGGACGCGTGACCAGAAAAGACGGCGCTACAGTCGTCTGCAACCTGGTCTGCGTTAGTGTTTTCTTCATTTGTCTTTACCTCAGGAAGGTGAGAATTGTTGTGCCCATCCCTTGCACCACACACCTATTAGCTTGACGTTTGAAAAAACGTACTAATGATAGTTAATGCCGAACCGAATTCAAAGGATTCTTATGGAACAGAAACAGTCTAATTGGGAAATTCCCCTTATTTAAATCAATCTTTGCTGAGAAAAAGCCGGCAGTAGCAGCACTCCAAGAAACCCTCTTTAATGATAATGATAATAACAAATTCAAAATCTCGGGTTACTCTTGGTACCGCCATAATGTAAATGCTACTGTCCGTAAATGGGGCACTGCCATCCTTATTGAAAATAGCATCCCTCACAGCCAAGTGCCTTTGGTTACGCCACTCGACTGTGTCGCTATTAATGTAGAAATTCAGCACGTCAAATTGACGGTGATTTCACTGTACATCTCTCCAAGCGATCCTGACCCGTCGGCTCGGGACCTCGCCCAACTTTGGCACAAATTCCCGGCCCTTTGCTACTACTTGGAGACTTGAACGGTCATCATCCCTCATGGGGCAGCGCCACCACCACTCGCAGAGGCGAAATCATCTTTGACGCAATAGACTCTCAAAATCTAGTTATCTTAAATAACGGCGCTCCGACCCACCAAGCAATGCGCGGTGGCCATTCTGACACTGCCATTGACATCTGGTGCTGCTCTCCTAGAATTGCGTCACTGTTTACCTGGGAAGTCAAAGACAACCCAGGAATGAGCGATCACCTCCCAATAAAAATTGGTATTCCCACAGGCTCAATCGACCATGTTACTCTTTTTACACCCTCATGGAATCTAAAACGTGCCGACTGGAACAAGTTTGAGGCAGAGGTCGACCTCACACTTGTCACCGGAGGTGACCCCCACTCGGCAGACATTGACTCGGTACTAAGAGCCATCAGCTCAGCAGCACATTTAACAATACCAAAAAGTCAAGGCCCCCGACAGAAAAAAAGGAGCCCCATGGTGGAATGCAGAGACGGCACACGCCAAAGCTCAAATGATTAGAGCCAGGAAAGCCTACGAGAGGAGGGCACACAGCCCTACTCGCAATGCCCTCCGGGCAGCCAAAGCCCACTTCCAAAACACGTGCAAGCGGGTCCAAAAAGATAGTTTCAACGCCTTCGTTTCTAAATTCAACCGCTTCACACCCATTTCTCAAATCTGGAAAACTATTGGAGCTTTCTCTGCGAAACGACCGCCCCGTGGACCCTTCCCTCAACTGACAATCTCCGGCCAAAACATCACGGCACCCAAGGAAGTCATGGACGCCTTTGCTGATCATTACAATGGCGTTGCAGCCAACAGTTCCTACAACCAGCGCTCAAAAGACCAGGCCGAATGGTGCAAACGCCGCACATTCTTCAATTCTAGTAATCAGGAGTACTATAACGTACCTTTTACAATGACCGAACTAAATTACTCCATTAGCAAGTGTGGAAACACTGCAGTGGGCCCGGATGAAATTCACTACTCTTTCTTCAGGCACCTCAGCCAGACAGCACTAAAATATCTTCTCTCGGCCATTAACAACATGTTTCTTAGCGACTCGTTCCCCACTATGTGGCGGGAGAGTGTCATCATTCCCATTCCAAAACCTGGCAAAGAAAAAACGGACCCTAAAGGTTATCGCCCCATTTCGCTTACTAGCTGTGCTAGCAAGCTTATAGAGCGCATGGTCAACGTAAGACTTCACGAAATTCTCGAAAAGAAACTCGATGCTATGCAATCGGGTTTCCGGCGCGGGCGAGCCACCACTGACAATCTGATCAAACTGGTCAGTGACGTCCAAAATGGCTTTTACAAGAAGCAAGTCACAATTGCTGCATTCTTAGATATCAAGTCGGCCTTTGATCGTGTACAAAAAGACGTCCTTTTGTATAAACTTTGTAAACTGGGAGTCCATGGCCACCTTGCTAGATTCATTGTAAACTTTCTTAGGGACAGAAAATTAAAAGTGCGCTGCGGCACCACCTTTTCCTATCTGACATCTCAAGACCAGGGCACACCCCAGGGTAGCGTTTTATCTCCGACCCTCTTCCTAGTCATGATCAATGGCATTTTTTCCAAAAAGCTACCGCCTGGAGTTAAGTACTCCCTATTTGCAGATGATGTCGCTATTTGGAAATCCACTCCGGTCGACACCAGGCGGCGCAGTCAACCAGAATTCAAAACCGCGACTACCGAATTGCAGGGTAGTCTCGACGACATCCATGCTTGGTGCAATTCAATGGGTCTATCACTCTCGGCCGAAAAGTTATCAGTCGTAGTCTTTGCCAGGCCAGGTGTGAGACACGCTGTTCCTCAGCTCCAAATCTCAGGCAAACCCATTGAATGCGCGAAAAGCTTCAAATTCTTAGGCGTCATCCTTGATACCCGCCTTAGTTTTAACGAGCATATTACCAAAGTCGTCTCTAGCTGTCAAAAACGAGTCAATATCCTCCGCATGCTCGGCGGAACAGAGTACGGCGGGGATCGAAAGACCCTGCTCATGCTCTACAAGTCCTTGATCCGGCCTATACTCGAATATAATTCGTTCGTCTTTGACTCAACGAACAACACTAATAAGCTAAAGCTAGAGCGCATCCAAAACGCAAGTATCCGGGCAGCCACAGGCGCGCTCAGAGAATCCCCCATCACCAGCTTGTTAGTGGACAGTGGGCTGTGCCCTCTCCAAACAAGACGCCACTCCCAGCTTATCTCTTACTATATCAAGGTTCAATCTACCGAAAATCACCTGGCGAAACAATGTTTCGCCCACCCTGGACGTGTATCAAAAACTAATCGGACAACCTGGCCTCCATTTAAGAATAGAGTAGCTAAGACCCTGGAAACCCTGAACCTTGCGATTCCAGAAGCAATAGGCAAACCCCCACTCTCACGCTTTTGGACTCGCAAACAGCCCAAAGTCGAGTTTCTTTTCACCGCACGCAAAGACAACCTCACCACAGAGGAGATCTCCCAGAAATTCTTAGAGTTCCAGTCTAACAACACTGGCAAAACCTTCATTTTCACCGACGGCTCTAAAATAGGCGAAAAAGTAGGCCTCGGCATCTGGGGGCAAAATATTTGCCTCCAAAAACGACTTCCGGACAACTGCTCAATCTTTACTGCCGAGGCTGTCGCCATTCTAGATACACTAGTCCAGATTAGAACCCTAAATATTAATTCAGCCGTCATCTGTTCAGACTCTAAATCTGTCTTGCAAGCTATCAATAACGTAGTCAACCCCAGCCATCACGTAATAGCAGACATCCAGAAGGGTATCGACGATATCCCAGATGTCTCCTTTCTTTGGATCCCAGGCCACTGCAAAATTCTCGGAAATGAAAAAGCCGACGAACAGGCCAAAAAGTCTCTAGAACTCAGAGAGGTCGCACCTCTCAAATGGTCCGGAGACGATAGCAAAGCTCTCCTCCAGAACCATATCCGGAAGTACATCCAAAATGACTGGACCACTAACCACAGCGCCCATTTATTCCATATCAAGCCTAACATCGGCTACTGGCCCAGCTCCAACCAAAACAGTCGTCGGCGTGAGGTCATCCTGACCAGACTCAGAAGCGGACACACCAAAATTAAATGCCTATGGGCGTGTAGGTACCTGTGGTACCTGCTCTGCCATGGAAAATCCCTACCATATCCTCATCGACTGTCCCCAGCACGACGCCCATAGGCAGCCCATGCTAGATTATTGCCGCATCAGAAACATCCCAGTAAACCTTTCCACTCTTCTCGGCAATGATCACCCTGAGCTGCTGGACAAGCTCTTTACATTCCTGAAGGCTTCTAGGCTCGAGAGCTTTATCTGAACGTCTATGGTGGCAGGTATGGAAAATACCTGCATCCAAATATTACCCCTCATATTAGAAATAACAATTACACTATAAACGTCCCTCTGACAAATTTAAACAATAGGTGCTTCAAACTAGGTTTTAACTGTCTGGTCCTAAGGTATGGTAGACTCAGAATAACTCCCACCATAGGAAAAAAACAAAAAACAAAAAACAAAACAAAACAAAACCAAAAAAGTTCAACTAACCAACTAACCCTACCTAACCATCCGTTCATATTTGCTAACCAACTAACCCTAACTTAAGGACTACTAACTATACTAACCACATCTAAGACTAACAACTAACCAACTCACACCCCTCCCTAACACTCTAACTGTTCTATTACCCTTCTCTCTTCCTCTATGCGGCGGCTACCAGCCAGAGAGGGTGCTGTAACCTCACCTCCTGGTTGCAGGATAAAGACCCGCGGCATCACGTCATGCTGCTTGCGGGTATTTCTAATAACCCAAAATTATTCTTTTTCAATGGAGGACCTCGAGTAACGTAAGCAAACGGTTATTCGATAACAAGGAACAAAATTAAAAAACTAATCTTTACGCTGGCAAGACTCTTCACGTACCCTTTTAAATCCTACCTGTGCCCCAGGCTCGGCATCTCTGCCGTAGCAATCCCCTTCCCTCGTAAGTGTTGCTACACTTCGCGACCCATTCCTTGAAATAAGATTCGTCCCTTTGTTCTGCGACATTAAAGTAAACACCTCTCCCGGAAAATTCTCCCCACACTTTAGAGGCGGGCAAAGGTGCTTTGCACAGAACGCCTTATAAAAAGCCCTTAACTAACTAACTAACAAAGGATTCTTGGGTTTGAGCACAGGCTTCGACTACGCAGTGCAAAATGTCAAACTTGTTTTATATATATGCCTTTCATGTTTCCGTAGGCGTAAGAACTGTTGATGATTGGCCGAGTAAACAAATCATGACTAAAATTTCAACATTTAATTGGCACATTTATCATCCTAGTTCCCTCTGTCAAATCAGCATTCTTATCGATCTTCTGAACATCTGATGAATCGTCTCATCTAGAAGTTGGTTGTACTTCACCGAAAGGGCTCCGCTGGCATTTCACTTGAATGCCAGAGGAATAATAGGTTATATATTTCCTGCATGAATTCCCGATGGAGGCATGTGATGCATCTATTGAAATATTCCGTTTATGCCGCTGGAGGGAGAGGCGGTTCCGCATTCCTAATATATACGGTACCCGGCCAAAAACTACATCTTACATTCCAGCAATAGCCACAGCTTTCCCCTTTGTCTGCAAAGCCGCCAGGTGGACGACCTCGTGCTGACCTTTGGATGGTGCGGCAGGTGCTTCTCTTCAACTATTTGTGGAGAAACCCCGACGACCCGGACCTAAACTCACCAATGACCGTCTCCACCATACACAACTCCTTCTTAATGCAGATGCCGGCCAAGCTCAAAAACTTTTCACAAGTGCGCACGCCACAGCTCTCGGAGAGAATACAGGGTGAGTGCACATGGGGCAGGAAGATCCACGGACATTTTGGATTACGTGGAAGATTTGAATTCAGGTTGACGAGTCATACAGACGTCGACTTTGTCATGCTCTGAATCTGCCTTCTGCACAATCTCTCCCAGATGATGTGCTTTTCGGACTGCATGGCTCAGTGGGTAGCGTTCCTGTCTCCTGAGCCATGGGTTTCGGGTTCAAGTCCCGGCACCACCTCTGAATAACGTGGTGTGATCCCCCAAATCCCTTCCCACAGGGTGAGAGTGTACGATGTAGGATAACCTTGGCGATTGGTGCGTCGTTAAAACTGAACAATTGTTATGGTATTTATTGGCTCCTGCTATCTCGTGTAGAACCCGGTGGAGGAGGAAGGTGAACAGAACAGTGTGTCGCTGAGTTTACCCCAATGTGTGCTGTCCAAAAGATGACGTGCGCTCGTGGAACCCAACGACAGAGGAGATCAGCGCGTCGTTGAGTTTACCCCACTGTGTGCTGTCCGACAGAAAACGCGCGCACGTGGAACCCGGCGCTGGAGGAGAACAGCGCGTCGCTGACTTTCGGCGACGATGAGAGCTGCGACCTGGACCGCTCTCTGTCTGTGCACGAGTTCCCGCCGCAGCGACCCTCTGCCATCGACTGTTTGCATGTGGTGAGACTGTGGGGAATCGCCGCAAATACACGATCGGTGTCTGAACACGAACCCGATCCGGTCCTTCACGAAGTGTTAGACTCGTCGGACTTGGTATTCTCTGGAAACACGTTCTCTCAATGAACATTTTTAGGGATATTCATGACAGTCTGGAAGCTCTCCAGAAAATTAGAGACCAAGATTTAACTACAGATGCTCAATTTAGACTCTATAGATTTAAAACTGTCATATAAGCACAGCACTCCGTTTGGTTCTTCTGTCTAGAAAGGGGAGTCTGCATGATCCATTGATATACGTCGTCACTAACGTACCGCGGTTATGTTTTAGGAGGCAGTCAACAGCAGCTCAGAGAGCGAGGATATGGACCACTACGCCAACCCCAAGGCCTTGAATGAGCTGGTACGTCGACTGGGCGACAGGACCGTGCTGGTGCTTCCCAACGACCGAGGCAGCGAGGACGGTGAGTTCAACGGGCCCACTGAACGGGGGTCGAAAAACGTGTCTGAACGTCACCAATGGAATTAAAAACCACATATACGTCACCAAAATGTGGAGGTTTTTCTCCAAAATAGAGAGGGCTTTCCGGATGCTTTGAACTCTTCTGAATCTTAAAATGTGTGTGTTCACATCCTGAGGTGATTATGAAGCTGAGCAAAGTGTCAGTATAATCCTCCTATGGTGGATATCACGAAAAGTCATGCCATTTTCACATATGTAAGTTTCAAGATCCAATATCTTTAGATTAATAATTTTTTGTCACCATCATTGTAGGCGAGTTGTCAGCGATGGGTTTGTACCTGCTAGTGCGACAGGATCCTGCCTGATAAAAACATTAAAAACGTAGCATTATAACTGAAGTGATGATTCATACTGCTACGATTTATTCAGTGCCATAAGTATTTTTTTACAGTATTGTCGCACATGTGCTTCGTCCCGGAATGACAATGGTTGTAACTGCACTATTCAGAACGGTCCATGCCTGGTCGGTTATTTGGGAGCCATGTCACGTCTTAACATGGTGCTCAGCGCGGGTACTACAGCTCCAAATGGCAGCTAAACCGCAAAATGCGTGTGGAGTCGAGGGCATGAAGGGTCGCCTGAAGGGATATACAAGCATGCAGGATGCCTAGCAGACAGCCGTGGATAAGTCAAAAATCAGTTCAGGCTGAAACACTGTTGAAAAATATAGTAATTGCAACGTCTTATGTTGGGTAAGAGCATCAGAAACCGGGCAGAATGGCACGATTCTGTTCTGAAAGCAGGGTCTTCAGTCGATTGGCTCTCGGGTAACTAAGGGTAACATTTAATGTGGTCCATTACGAGCTACCTCAGAAGTCCAGTGCAATAAAGCATTTCTGAGACTGTATCAATAATCTCGCCACTTTACCGCTCTTCAAGTCCAGAGTAGGGTCCTCTCTGGTTGATTCATGATACGATGCACACTCGCCTCAGGCATTCCAGTCACCATTGTCTGACAGTGTCTAGGATGGAAAACAGTTGTCTTGCGTTATCACGCCGCCATTTGTGCCCCACAGAGGACTCGAAGATTTGATCAGCTCTAGTCCAACGCACGCAACTGGAACGAGACATCGTCAGAAGCCAGCGGAGTAAACTGCGAGACAGCAAGGCAGGTGAAAATGGCCCCTCGCTGGGACTCGTCACTGCAAGCATCTGTCGTCAGGCCCAAGGATTCACGCAAGAGACGGTGCTGAGAAAACTGCACTACTACGGCGTGGCACCAGAATCTGGGACCGAGAAAAGACGCCTCGGATAAATTCAGGGTATTGAAGTGTTATCTTGAGTTACAAGGATGCACGTTTTGAGTAATTAATGACAGAGATCTTACCATTTGATTTGTGAAGTGACACTATCATTTGGGAAGATGATGTGGCTTAGACTTTTCTCATTGTCCCTCGTTCTGTGTGATACAGAATTGAGCGAATCAGTAAAAACTTTGCAGAAGGCGATAACTTCGCTTATGTTAAACTACGTTGAATTGATTTAGGAGACAAGATCCCTAGTCGCAGAATTGAAAGAGCTCGGGTGTTTGATGAATGTTGTTGAGGTTCGGAGCTGTTTTGAATGACCGATGGTGTTTGGGCTAGTCCAGCGAACTGAGGATCTTAAGCCGTCGAACAGCATTCGATGTGCTTGAGTCAATGAAACACGTTGAATTTCCATGAGCTTGTGACTGACTGAGCTGCCTTGTCTCAGTGAAGATCATCGTTGTTTTCAAAATGATTGGCCACTTCACTGAATATATAATAATTTTCTTTAATCCTAAATGCCCATGAAACTTTTGTACCATGAATCAATCGAATACATTTTTGGACAGTACGTTTTTCCTTCCTGTCTCCACATATCCTCTTAGCAGAATGGCAGGGCCCGACGCCTTGTGTCAGTTGCTGGAAATCCTTGAATAGGTTCACTTTTTATTCTCACGAGACACGTGGAGATCTGTTTTCGCTTGTTTGAAGTGGTGGTATTGTTTGACAACACAGAACGTGCTGCGCGACTTGCCTTTTCCTGATCCGTGACCGTTCTCCGTAGTGAACCGAGTTGTGATGCTTATATCCTAACAGGTGTCGGGAGGACCCGGGGCAGTGCCGATGCGCGGGTCTACGACGCCGATGCCCTCGGTGGTTCTCAGACGCTATGAGGCGGGCACAGTATTCCCAAATTGTGCCCGAACATTCAGCGGAGCGAACTGTGGCGATTGTGAGTGATCTGAAAAGCCCGGTGTATTCCCTGTTCTCTCGTGTGACCGATTACTGTTTATGATCAGTGTTCTGTGCAAGCTCATCGTGTGGGATTACCAGTGATCATAGATGTAGATACTTCACATCGTCTCCGAGTGGGGGCAGAGTAACGGCTGAGCGCTGAGTGCCTCGGGCGCCGAATGCTCCCGTATGCATCTGGCACGCTGCCAGGCGTGCTCAGGGGCCTAATTCGCCGTATCTGTCCCGAAATCCGCCGGGGGAGCCATTCGCCAGCTGAATTCCGACCGCGTAGGAGTAATCAAAGTGCGACGTGCAATATTGTTGCATAATTTGCAATGTGTGCAGTGTGTGCGTGACGTGTGATAATTGGATAGACTTTAAAATGTAACGTTTTGCTTGCCGCAGTCTGATATTCCTAATGTTGGCACATATACATACAAGAGTCTTGCCTATCCTCAAACTTGTGGAATACACGGACCAGAACCGGACCCCGGTTCTGGGGGTGCTCTTTAAAAGCCATTGATGTTTGTGAAATCGCGGATCGGTTATCCCAAATATATCCATGTTTCACAATTAATTTATTAAACTGAGGAGTAAATCCAGAGTTTTCGTTTGAAGTTTCTTGACGAACAAATACACGAGACCCCACATTCGCATCATCCACCTCTGCCAACCCCTCCCTCCCTGGAGCACGTGTGCTATTGACATATTCTAATTTTACGCGCACATTAGGGCCTGGCGCAAACAAGCGGCTTATCCACGCCAACTAAGTGCTCTGATCTCCCTTTGTGGGTCGTTAAGCTAGGCTTGGGACAAGCCTAGTAGAGCCTCCACTAACTGGCGTGTACACTGAAATAGGAATGTTCAATGTGTATAACGCGTACGAGTTCCGATTTAACCCTTCTTACATACAGAGTGCGTTCGTCGGCCTGAGATCAGAACAGCAAGTCGGCGCACTTTCGCCTCTTCTCATGCTCACATGTCGGAATACGACTCCTTGCCTATGGGCCACCAGACGCTCACATAAGGTTACCCAGGAGAAACGGTACTGGGCATGAATGTAATAAATATAACGGCGTAAAAATGTAACACAAATGAGGAAAAATCACGGGCAGGGGTGCAAAGCTTGAATGATCATTTCTCACAGGAATATGGTAAAACCGGCTGACAAAAACCCTCCACGTAAATTATCTCCTCAGGTCGAACAAAAACCAGAGCATTACAGAGTAAGTTACTTATTAACCAGTGACCTCCTTCGACATGGTCACGTGACCCTGCGGCAATTTCAAACCGCATCATTGACATCCCTCAGGCTCTCCTACCCCCAGAAACTCGAACAGGTTTTTTTTGCGCGCAGCTTCTCAATGGGAATTACTGACATGTATTTAGCTGCGTTACAGTACAAGCCATTTCACTGCATCCGTTCCCAGTTCTGATATCATCAGCTTCAGACACTCATAGAAAAGAACTTACTATATTTGCTAAGATATATTTTCTTCTACTGTCTTTGAGAATGATGATGCATGCGGCGACCCACTCTGGGAGACATGTGACAATGTCTTCACACTCCAACTCCTCCACTCACGCGAAGTTTACAGCCGAGAAAAAAAACACGGGCGCGATCAACACTGTCCGTTTTCAGACCATTCTCCCAGTGCGGAGATGAGTGATGTGGTGACGGCCCACATAATACCACGTGCAAAGCCTCGCTCCTCCAGGGCGACCACTTTGTGATGTCATGACTTCGGGCAAGACCGCCGAATCGATATGTACAAAATAAATATGGAAGCCACCCTAGGCGGCCATGATTGAAAACACACACTCACTATTACAAAGAAAGCTCTTGCTATACGCTTTCACCCCAAACTATCAACTGCTCGACAACGAGCCACCGCGCCACGGCGACAAAACTAAGGTCAGTCGGACACGTCCCAGCCTGACGCGACGGAGCCCCGAGGGGCCGCGACGCTGGCGACGGCGCAGCTGTCGGTAACGACGGCTCTTCAGATATCACAATCCCCCACGTCGGCGGACGACTACCTGGTAGTCACGCTGGTGGCGGCGCCGCTGGGGCAAACCGAGGCGTGCAGAGGCCAGCGGGGGTGGCAGGCAAATAAATACTACGTGACTGGGATGTGTGCTAGCTCTGACCGACCTGACGGTCATGGTCGCCCGTCAGAGCCTGTTCAGCATAATTGGGAACTATGGACTGAGGTTGTCCTCGAACGCTAACACGTCCAGAACACGTGCTGCAAACCTAAACCGGGACCCACCAAGTGTGCGCCGGTGTGGCGCCGAGGCGCTCCACTCCACGAGAATGACTACGCCGTGCGTATCACACGAGCTTCACTATGAGACGTATACAGCCGGAGAAGCTCCACCTTATAGGCAACCAGCCAGCTCACGGCGATGCCAACAGCTGAACGCACGACGTGCATAGGAACAGTGGCCCTGGGACCCTACCAGAGCGGTGTGGCCGCCGTTGGTGGTAAGGATCGAACTCCACACGAACACATCATGAGCTCAATAATCTACATCATCTGTACCACACACGCTTACCGGGGTCTAAATGTCCAGCTCCACACTATCACATACAGTCCGCAAATCCGCGACACGCACGCACCATCCGATTCGCAGCCTCCCCGCGCCGACTCAAGAGTCCTAGCCCTTACGCAGATCAGCTGAGCAGAACTGAAAGTCGCACAGAACCACACAGCGAGCAAACACCAGAAATACAGCAGCGTCCACACTCTCACATCAGAACGCATCAATCGCGCGCTTGGTAGACGATTCCTTAACCGGACTGGCGTGAGCTACCTCCGACCCAGTACAGCGATACTCGTGCCATTGCCGGTAAGAGCCGGTCAGAGCCGTTGCCTCTGAGTCAGCCTGAGATGGCCTCTGACGTATCACTGAAGTCGAGGAGGGGCCGCCCCCCCTAGCCGCCGGCAGTAGGGGGCGCGCTGGTGAGTGGGGGCGCGTCCCGCGACAGCGGCAAGGGGCGACCTGGACTAGACGACGTGTCTTGCGGCGGGGGCGGAGCCTATCACAGAGGGGCGCTGTCCAGGTCTCAGACGGCCAGCTGTGTCCTGTTCAGAGGTTGAAGAGTCTGCCGAGAGACGGTGATGACGTCAGACGCGAGGGTCGGCTCCAGTGTGGGGGGTGACGTCACAGATGAGTCAGAACGAAAGGACGTGGTGCAGGCAATATGCTTTACCCTGAATATGCCCAGATATGGGAGTTCACTGCCGATTCACAAGATGCTACATTTAGAAAACGAAACTGAAACAACGTATGTAGACCGGAAGAACGCTAAGAGAGGGGCCGAGTACAATAATTGTACACGTATCATATCGAATTCTAAATAATAAATGTGAACATTTTTATTCAAAAACGAAAATAGGGAATGCAGCATGCGGAACAATGAATGAAAAAAATTGGTTCGAGGTTGGTTACCAATTTGACATCGCATGCACCCACTTTTCAGAAACACTGCCAACGCTAAAGACTTATCTAAAGAACGATCTGGCATAGCTGCCCCGCACTGACACCCATCCATGGTACAAGCAAGAACGTCTGCATTTGGCAAGCCGCCGCCACCGAGTCACTGTGGAACCGATGCACTACGACTGCGCACAACATCGAGGGGAGGGGCACACGGCTGGTGATGCCGCAACATGCTATCCCACAACCTGGCACGGGCCTCCACACGGGTGCACGGGCCTCTCCTGTTCAGCATATGAGACTGACCAGCATCGGCTGCTCTCCAGCCGGCGGCTACGCGGGGGGCGGGGTCACAGGTGCACCGGTTAGTCAATCAGGCGGTCAGATAGTCACAGTGCAGGGAGACACCACTGCCTACGACCTCAGTCTGAGCAGGAGGAAGACACCACTGGCTCTAGCCTCAGTCTGAGGCGGCGGAAGACGCCACTGTCTCTAGCCTCAGTCTGAGCCGGAGGGAGACACCACTGGCTCTAGCCTCAGTCTGAGGCGGAGGGAGACACCACTGGCTCTAGCCTCAGTCTGAGGCGGAGGGAGACACCACTGGCTCTAGCCTCAGTCTGAGGCGGAGGGAGACATCACTGTCTCTAGCCTCAGTCTGAGCCGGAGGGAGACACCACTGGCTCTAGCCTCAGTCTGAGGCGGAGGGAGACACCACCGCCTCCGGCCTCAGTCTGAGGCGGAGGGAGACACCACTGACAACGACCTAAGCCTGAGCCGGAGGGAGACACCACCGCCTCCGGCCTCAGTTTGAGGCGGAGGGAGACACCACCGCCTCCGGCCTCAGTTTGAGGCGGAGGGAGACACCACTGTCTCTAGCCGCAGTCTGACCAAACATTGCGGATGTACGCTACACAGCGGTTTATTGTGAAAAAGCGTTCATATAGGCAGATGCTTTGAACTATTTTAGAGCTTACCGGCGAGGTACGACACAATTAAGCGTGAACGTCAAATTTCGACAGAGTGCTGGAAAGCTGCACAGCACACACAATCATAAGCCATTCAGAGTTAGTTCGTGTTACTTTGCATGTGGACGCATTTGGGTGCAGTGGGTGAAGACACATTTTCACACTAGAGCGAGAGCGGGAAAATGAAACAGAAAGGGAAATACGGAGAGAGAAAGAGAGAGAAAGAGAGAGACAGAGACAGAGACAGAGACAGAGACAGAGACAGAGACAGAGACAGAGACAGAGACAGAGACAGAGACAGAGACAGAGACAGAGACAGAGACAGAGACAGAGACAGAGACAGAGACAGAGACAGAGACAGAGACAGAGACAGAGACAGAGACAGAGACAGAGACAGAGAGAGAGAGAGAGAGAGAGAGAGAGAGAGAGAGAGAGAGAGAGAGAGAGAGAGAGAGAGAGAGAGAGAGAGAGAGAGAGAGAGAGAGAGAGAGAGAGAGAGAGAGAGAGAGAGAGAGAGGGAGAGGAGAGAGGAGAGAGAGAGAGAGAGAGAGAGAGAGAGAGAGAGAGAGAGAGAGAGAGAGAGAGAGAGAGAGAGGAGAGAGAGGAGAGAGAGGAGCTGCTGCGTACCTCGTCGTTACCCCGTCCGGGATGGACGGGGCTGCGTGACTTCTCCAGCCGAATGGCGTCCACCGTGGTCTTCTTGTAGACCGGGTTGTCGAAGTTGCGCAGCACTTTGGTTGGACATTGGCGATAGATAACGAAACCCAGCTGTGGAAGAAAATAGACAATCAAACAATCGCACAAATGCTAAAGCTCATTATCTTCCTACAGATCTAAACCCCATTTCAACTTCTGCTGATAGCTGTGAGCCGTGAAGATTCCCTGCCAATTCAGGGCCCATTCCCGGCGAGTCAGAGAGAGTCGCAGAGTAATCAAACTATCTCACGATAAATGTCAACCCTGCACGGCTGCAGCCAGCACCAGGGCCCAGTTTTACGGCCACATCCAACACCAGTTTCAACTCAACTAGCTGCATCCCGCTCAGGGACGATGTTCCCGTTTCACGAGAGGGTTACGAACCGTTTGAGAGCAACTGGTCAAACAATCCACTTCTCAACTTGCTGGCTTAGCTCGCCAAAGTGGGTCACTCGGTGGAAATCATTTGAATGATTTTCGCCCACTTGTTTAAAATCGATGAGGCGTTGAAGAATTCGATGCATGATAAGCGTACGCAACTAACTCAGCCGCAATGTATAATGACAGTAGCAGCGGCGCGTTTTGATTAGCTGCTATAGAGCGAGCAAAACCGCTGATTCGCTATTGTTGGCCGGGAAGTCGACGGCGCTAGGGAATCTTCATTGAGGCTCACCCGGCCAGTCAGCACGCAGCTTCATCGTCAGCCCCAGCCGAGCGGAAACCCCGCCAGCAGCCGACTGAATAGGGCATCAGCAAAAATGGAGCACGAAAAAATGCCCGGGGTTCTGAGGACTGCGGGCTCAGATTTCGCAGAACAGTTCGTCTTTCATCAGCTAAGAAGTGTGCCGTGTGTTAGACGCTATTCAGGGGCTGGATGGTGGAGATAGGGCTCGAGTCAGGTGTGGACTCAGCGACTTCCACAGTTTGTGGATTCGAGCTCGGCCGATGACAAAATTTTTCGGCTACCTTGGTACCATAGGCACGCTCAGGGAGGGGGCGCTTGACCCGCCAAAGAAACCTCGGCACCCCGTTAAATGGCCACAGCACCCCCTGAAAAGTCAACGGTAACCTCCTGAAATGTATCTTCCAAACCTCTCCTCTTCCCACGGATACGATTATTAGCGCCCCCATAACAGGACACCCACCCGATCGATTTTGTCCCATAACAGGACACCCACCTGATAGATTTTGCCATCCAAAAGTGGCGCCCCCTGATCCAGATAGCACCCCCTTCCCCTGGTCAACAATCCTGCGTCCACCCATGCCTGGTTCAACTAACTCGAGCCTCGCCACTTTCCACCCTCTCCCTGGAGTTGTGGAATCGCAGCGGCTGAGGTGCCGTCAGCTCATCTAGAAACAAAGCGTCCGAATGCACACGCTGAAGCGTCAGTCGGACGGCCTGTAGTACTCACCAGCGCCAGTACAATGAGCAGGAAGAGTATGGATCCGATGACGACGCCGGCGATGACGCCGTCGTCCCGCGCCGGCGACTGTTCCCGTTTGACGGAGGTGGGCTGATGCGGCGGCTGCTGCTGCTGCGGCGGTGATGAGGCGGCCGGCACCACCGCTGCCCGGACAAACGGCCAGTCAGAACCCATCAACACCCCGGCCGCTCCAGCAGGCCCGCACGCCAAATTCCAACCAACAAAAACACACCGCGGGACTAAAGCAACGTAGGCAAACGAGGTTCTAATTTCATTGCCAACGTTAAAACAGTACTCGAGTCATCACAAGTAATCAAATTTGCTTGACGATCCATCATCCCGTAATCCAAAGTCAACTCCGTTTCCACCAGTACTGTGCCCTCACCAATGGATGCAACCACTTTCATGCGTTCGCCCGGTTGCAGATCGTGCAGCCCACCGTCGGTTTTGTTTACAGCTGGGGCCGGCCGGGCGGTGGAGGGAGGGCCAAAGTGAAGTTGATTGATGGCCTTATTAGAGTAGTTTGTACCCGTGTCCGAAGTTAGGGACCACTCGCGCTCGGTGGAGATTGTGTGGGGAAGCGGAGACGACACGCGAGGGACCGGTGGACCGAGGTCGACTGTTTCCAGTCTGGAAGCAGTTTCGTTCACATGGGAGAGGGTGGTGATAGGCTGGAGAAGTGATTTTCCTTTTGATAGGTGAGGGACTGAGGGTCTGGTCCTGGCCAACTCTGAAACACGCATGCAATGAAGCGACGTAAGGCATTGCAATGTGCGGTACTGGACAATCACGCAACGCCCATGCCAAGCTAATGCCAAGTCATGCCTCACAGAGTGTCTGTTTGTTCATAAGCATGCAACCAGAGCTATAAGAAGTCAAGGGAAACCAACAGAACAGAGCATTCACAGGAGTATTCATCCCGCACTCCAAAGCGCCACGCCCATTCCAATCCTTCACTCATGCATGATGCAGTTACGTTTTCTCGCTAACACGCAACCAACACAACGGCTATGTACAACAGCTCACCGGCCAACAATCTCACACCCATACCAGCATGTCAACTGGCAAGCCAGAAGCTCTCCCCACACGGCAGCGGGACCCACCTCTCTCCGTGCAGGTGACGTTGTCTCTCGACAGCTGGAGGCCGGCTGGGCAGGCGCAGCCCGTCCTACGCTCGCTTCCATCCACCTCCGGTGCCGGCAGACACACGTGAGAGCACTGGCCGTTCAGCGGCAGGCAGTGGTTTGTGGCGTTGGGCTGCCGGTACGGGTGGTAGACGCGCACCTCCACGGGGAACTGCAGCTTGCCCATGGGCACCACGCTGGTCACGTGATCGCCGGTGAACTTGTTGGCCTTGAAGACGCTCGTCTTGTCCCAGTCGGTCCAGTAGATGCTGTCCTCGAAGGTGGTGATGCTGTAGGGGTGGTGCAGCGTGGACGGACTACTGATAAGGATGCGCCGGTTCTGACCGTCCCAGTCGGCGCTCTCGATCAGCTTCAGCTTGGCGTCCACCCAGAACAGCCGCTGCTTGATCAAGTCCAGCGTCAGTCCGTTGACCCACTGGATGCGCGTCTCGATGATGGTCTCCCGGTGGCTGCCATCCATGCCGGCACGCTCGATCCGCGGTCTGGAGCCCCAGTCCGACCAGTACATCCACCTGCCGCCGCGTCCAACGTGCCGTCACACCAGTACAGTAGCAGCAGCACATGGCGCGGAGAACATGGCCATCAACAGCGGGATACGGAACAAACATGGCCCTCAACGGCAGCACACGGCACAAACATATGGCCATCAACGGCAGCACACGGCACAAACATGGCCATCAACGGCAGCACACGGCACAAACATGGCCCTCAACGGCGAGATACGACACCGAGAACAGGGTCACCGACAGCAAGACACAGGGCCCAGAATAGGGTCACCAGCAACAGGACACAACGCCGAGACCATGGCCATCAACGGCGGGATACGGTACCGAGAATAGGGTCACCAACGAGAGGAAGCAGTGCAGAGAGATGAACGTACAGTAGCAGACTACGTCACAAACAGCAGAGAGGTACTCGCTGAAGTGGCTTCAGCTTTACGTTTAATTTTCAGCCACAGTTTGAAACGACGCCAGAGACGTTCAGGCTGATGAAAGCGGGTGTACCCTCTAACAATTGGCACGGTGTTTGTTTTAAGGAGCGCTTTTAATCTATCACTTCATAAAAAGATAATATCATACCATAAAGTCGTCTACTGTTATCTATGCTTAATATGGTTTACAAAAGCCAACATTTATGTATATCACAGAGGGAACGGCCGTACTCTTAACCATATAATTTTATACTTCAGATACAGCGCAGTATATTTGGGAACCAGTCGAGTTTACGACCCTCATTCAATTTCGCCGCCTCAGGCGTAATTCCCCGAGGTCGGCTGGTTTAACAGCCCCGTGTTGCAAACGTGTTTCATACGGCCGCTCAGTCGCGGCCGGCGACACTTTTCGAAGATAATTGCATCTTTCCGAGTTGAGATAAAACCGTGCACGACGGCCGTATCACTTCAGGTACAAACACAGCACCCAGCAGGCACATTGCAGAGGTCACGCAGCGTCCCGGGAGCAGCCAACAAACAATTCCCCCACCCAGGAGGGATCGATAAACAACGGAGCCGAGCACCGTTGTTTGGTGCGCTCCAATGAATACTTCAGACGAAATCAGGGCGGCGGATTTCAGGCAAGAAAGAGAGCGGCGTCGCAGCCGGCAGTCAGTGTTGCGTGACTTACTCGGAATTTTGACGAGGATTGACATAATGACACTAGATCAATACTCTTAGTATTGCTCAAGCAAATTTAAAAGCCGAAGTGTGATTTGGTGCGCCCGTGACAAAGAGAGCGAGAGAAAGAGAGCGAGAGAGCGAGAGAGCGAGAGAGCGAGAGAGCAAGAGAGCGAAAGAGCGAAAGAGCGAAAGAGCGATAGCGAGAGAGCGAGAGAGCGAGGGAGCGAGGGAGAGCTGAGGCGGGACTCACCCGTGCACGGGGTCCACGATGATGGAGCGGGGCTGTTCCAGTCCAGTCTGTACCACAGTGGCGCGGTACTGTCCGTTGAGGTCGGCCACGTCGATACTGCTGCTGTCCTTGGCCGCCCGGATCCAGTACAGGTGCCGGTACAGCCAGTCCACGGCAATGCCCTCCGCCGTCACGTCACGAACCACCACCGACCGCTGCGAACCCTCGTCGATGGGCGCCCTGCCGGAGAGCGGTCACGTGACGTTACACATCCCCACCGTCCGCCGCGACTCCTAGTCAATTGGCAACTGTTGGACAGGAGCACCTAACTAGTAACGCCAGCGTCAGCCGCGGTAGTCCAAGCTCAGAGGGCGTTGCACTGGGTGCGGTGTGACCAGGCATCACTTGTGGGGCTACCTGCTCAAGCCTTCCACGAAGTCGTTAGCTCCACCAGAAATATTGAAAGATTCGGACTATTTAGTCAGAACTGGCCTCAGCCGTCAGACAAAACAGCCGCAGCCAGACCTCCGAGTGATTCCAACGTTGGTGTTGCGGCTAATCAGCGGTGACATCTTTTAATTAAGCTTGCGTGCAACAGACCCGACCGGTGCTAATGGGACCTACACGCAATCCAAATCAGGCGGTGTGAACAAAGCCATCAATTTGACGTGTTCCAAACTGACGGACTTTTCATAACACATAACAACAATTAAGGTGTCGCCATCATTGAAGCCCTCTCAGTCTGCACTTACGAGCACATCAGCCATTCCGGGAGATTGACGAGTTAGCACGCCCAAAACTCTGGCTGGCAATAATCTGGTTTCTCCTGAAGTTGGCGGCTAACGTTATCGAGCTCGCGCCGCCAGACGACCAGGCAATTGAGGACTTCCGCCACCAGGTACAGACACGCTGGCCCATACGAGCTGATTGGAATCGTAGTTAACTTAGCCGGCGTTCTCAGACGCTGCCCGATATGTGACAAGTGAGCGCCAGCAGCACTAACGCCCGGGGTGGACAGGTTCAGTGACGACAGTTACGATCTCGGGTCAAATTGAACGTCACCAGAGGCTGCCCACAGCGACTCCGACTGCCCCAACAGGCGTTCAGTAGTAATCGACGGAACAGCTAATGGCCAACGTCCCCGGACCTTCGACTCATCGCTGGAGTCCAGCACAGACAGAGGCCGGCGGCCGCCACCCAGCCGTGGCCAGCGGCAGGACCGAGAGCGTCAGACGAGCCCCCGGGATGCACCGCCGCCCGCCCAATATAGCCGTCCAAATGGCTTATTAGCGCGCTGGGTATGGCGGAGTGGCAGTCTGGGGTATTAGATCCGGCCCAGCCTGCCGAGGCAACAGCTGCTTCGACAGTCTGACGGTCCTGTCAGTCGAACCTGTCTGTAATAGAGCCGCCAGGCGAGGTCAGCGCGCCGACAGCGCCGCTGCGCAGAAAACTCCGGCGGCTCTCATCACTCAACTTCATTACCGTTGTGGGCGGGCATCACGCCTGAACTGGTACCAAAGGTTGAGCTAGAAATGACATCATTAGTGGCTCGATTCCACCGAAGCGGGCGATAATGACACCCGATGGCGACTCTGGCGAAATGAAGAGACGCATTCCACGCACGGTTTAACTATGTTTGCAATAACTGCACTCAACTCGGAGAACTGTCGGCTGATCTACATTTATTTTGCATGATCATTGGGTTCCGAAATTTGAAATACCGTATCATCCCGCTCCAATTCGTCCACCAATGCCCTCGTTCTATATCTAGCCTAACGCCACGATGCCGGACCGCAAGATAATCTACTGATGTGCCGCGTTGTAATTCCGCTAATGCAGCCGACGCCAGGACGGACTGGAGGATGGGTCCCTCGTCAGGTCACAGGCTACGCATGGACTGGAACGCACGGGTCGCTACGGCTGCTGGACCAACAGCCATGCGACAGAACGTTACAACTCCACAGGTCAAACCCAGCGTGAACAGGCCTCCCGGTCAGCTATTGCATAACACAAAGGACAATTAAAATTTTATTAAAGCTTAGGCCTTACGAGCATCATGCTCCATTTATGTGTCACTCTCGACCATTGCTTATTATGAATATGTTTCGCTCCTCGTTAGCCCTGAGAATCTATGACTGAATGGCATTTCCCCTAGTGACTTTTATACGGGGAAACGAGCCTGCTGGCAGCGGTGCAAGCGCCGTGGGACCGGTATTGAACGCCGACTGGGCTGCACCGCCCGTCAGTTTAATTACCGGCAATGATGGCGTCACCCCGCCCCGGGCACGCTCAGCGCCAGAGCAGGCAGTTTGGATGTTGGGCACGTGCCATCTAGATCCTCTCACATATCACACGGAATACCACAAATGCGCGGCTCACGCTAACGAGACCTGAAAGCTGGGCGAGGAGAGCCGGACAAACACCGAGCATTAACCCTCGCCCCACCGGGGGACCATCGATGGCCCCCTAGGTTTTTCCGGGATAGCAGAAAACGACGAGGCGCAGCACCGCGGTTGAGGGCTCTACCTCTCTGCATATTTTCCATCATCCTGAAATTTTTACCCCGGGTCACCCAAGTCAGGTCACCAGACGGGTACCAGGTCACCTACTTCTTTAGAGCTCTGTAGGCTTTAAGTCGATCGATTTGAACTCACACTATGCCCTCCAGGGTCTACAGGTGTATATCGGGATTTTTGATTTGTGCCTGAGGTCAGGTCACGGGCGACCTCTCCCATTGGAAGATGGGGAAAAGCTATTTATGATATAAAAGCACAAAATGATTGCAATACCAGACTGCTCGAACAACGTTTTGGACACCTTTCGGATCCCAGGGTCATATTTGCTTGACTTTTCCAAGGTATCCAGGTACCAGAGGTAAACAGTATTTTGACATAACTTTTGACTTAATTGGCTAGGCGGTGAAACAACACCATCGTGTTTGTTTGTACTGGTTTCATTTGATATACGGAGGTCTTTTTACCTTCGTGACCTAGGTCATATTAGGTCACGAGGTGACCTCTGGCGGTCAAACCACTGGCGGGAGGTCTTTACGTTCACATAGCGGAAAAGTACTGGCAATTTGTATAAATGTACTTTACGGTCTCAATAGCTCTAATGGCATAAGAGTTATGCCCAGTTTGTTAATCATTGATATTTGAGTGAAAATAGCCGATCTTGACCTATTTGACCTCTGGAGGTAACCATTGACCTGAGACTAAACATGGAGTATTTTTCTGATTGCGAGCTTTATTGTTTGGATTTGGCTAACGCCCTATTTTGGAGTTGAGGGGGCTCGAGGCCCCGGGGGGGGTGCCGCCCGGGGGTTAATACCAGGGCGGGCGGCAGCTACCACCATTAACATGCCGTAGTTTGCTGAGTACAGCTAATTAATTTATGTGGTACTGGAACCACGCCCCGAGTAAGCCATAAAATCCAATTAGCCATTAGAAGTGCGACCTGTGTGAGCACCATCGCGGTCCCACTCTCACCAAAGACTATTCCACGTAAGTGACTCAACTCCTCAGCGGTCTCCGACTGCCCCCCCTTGGCGGCCTCTCAGGCGTAACGCAGCCGAGAAGCCAGGCTAATCTGTTCCGACCACGCACAGCAGAACCTCCCGCCGCGTCGGCGACACCCCCACCAATATCGGCACTAAATCAGCCGCATCGTCACTCGTGGGCAGCGGCGACAGGCCGCGCTCATCTCGGCGCCGCTACCCAGATCGATGGTGGCTATCCGGCCGGGCTGTACCCGCCGCGGCCGGAGGGACGCCGGCATACAGGCGCCAGTAAGCACAACAGCCCGCCGCGCCGGCGGCGCCGCAGCCGTCTGGCGGCGCGGCTAACGTCGGCCCCACAAGGTAGCGTCGGTACCGACGGGCCTACCCGGAAAGTGTTGAATGTCACCGGCAGCGGCGGCGCTGCCGTTTGCACCAGCGCACGCTTTACAGGCAGAGCAGCCGGAGCGGAGCCGGGAGCGGCCGTGGATGACAGGCAGTAGCCGGGTGTAGCAGATGCAGCCGATCTGTGGTCTGTTCCCCGTAACGGCTGTGTTATTGGACGGGACGTGGGTAGAGGCGTGCTCACGAGAGAGCGGTCTTCTCCGTCACAGTGCCAGGCAGCAGCAGCGACCACAGCGCACTCAACTAAGCGCACCGTAAGTGACGCGGCTTTTGAGCTTACGTGAAAAGAAGGTCTCGGAGAACGCAGATAAATGCACAACCTTGAAATAGAGTTGGACATCACGCGGCCGGAGGAGCCAACAGCCATTCCACTCCCTCTATCAACGCATCCATGGGAACAAACTACTGCCCATGTTCAACCAGTTTGTTCCCAAACCAATAGGCGTCACAAGGACAAAGAGCTTTCCCAACTTCGCTTTCTCTTACCAAAATGAAAACTATCATCAGGTCAAGAAAATACGTACACCATGCGAAATATCAGCCATCATTAGACACTTTCTCCAAGAAACAAAATAAAGAAGCCACATTTGTTAACATTCAAATACATTGAAACTGTTCAATCTAAGAGCAGCAGCAGCAGCAGGTGCCGCACTAAATCCGCAAAAGGTCCACATGCTAATTGCGAGGGTGGCTCACTTGTAGATGCGCTGGTCGTTGATGTCGGACCAGTACACCATGCCGGTGCGGAACTCGTAGTCGACGGCGCTGGCCATGCGGGTGCCGTTCACGATCTCGGTCATCTCGCGCTGGTACAGGCCCACTTTGCGGATGTCCGTCCTGCAGAGAGGTCACGGGGTCAGCTCGTTGCACAACAGCATGCTTACCTCACAATGCACATTGTAATCGGAAAAGACGCATGGATAAAAGTCGCAGTAAGATACAACTTGGAACAATTCTCCAGAGGGAAGTCCCATGTTTGTTGGCAAACTGGGCCAAATTAGTCAGAACTATTAACTTGACTTCCTGAAAAAGACGTAATTACCCATGTGTTGTTTTGTTACCACTTTCACACAACGACAGGAAGTAACAATAATTACGATGATAGATTTGCGCACGCATCAGCGTCTGTCAAGTGAACGTCAGCCTCCCGGCTGCGAGCGTTAAGCCTGCGCCAACCTCTGGATTACAAGCTGACGTATCATCGGCAACGGCTGTCGTGCTCGGTATCACACACAGGTGTCGGCAACGACTTAATAAGGCGGCCTGCTGGTGACGACACCAACTCCACTGCCGCGCGGCAGTCTGCCGACTCCGCCAGCCGCTGCCGCCAGCCGCTGACGCCCACTCTGATTGGCTCATCTCCGCAGTCAGCGTGCTCGACAATGGCAATGACAATGGCTCACTGGGGCTGCTTTTGGCGGATGTGAAGTCGCACAACAGGAAGTCTTGTTTATTTTAGGACCATGGGCTGGTAGGTGAAAAGTTCAGCATAGAGCAGTCTTATTTATGGCACGAGTCTGAGCCAGGTCAGTATTTCACGGCATCACGACGGGCGGATTCGATCAGAGCACTGAAATGAAATAACGGTGGCAGTCGGGGCAGCGCTTTAAGACACTGAGCTGAACCCTGTCGCGTTTGAAATTCCTAACATCATTGCGGCGGCGCCACGCTTTGTTAGAGCGGCGCTGAAATCAAATTCCTAGCAATCTGTCCGGACACGTGTCTAGACCCAAAACAAATTTCAGGCCGAATCCCATCAAGTATCCCATACATTGGACTGTATCTCAGGCATTCGTGAAAGGAGGGAGCTTGGTGAGAAGTTGAGAAGTTGTCGATGGATCTTCTGCAGTCAGGGAGGTATGGTCTGCTATTTTTCTGGGAATGTGAGAGACTCACCTCCGACGCGGGACGAGTGGATAGGACGGTCAGGGAGGTGCTCCGCTCACCACCCATAGGACACCCCATCACTAATGTAGTGAGAATTATCGACTCTCATTGCACAGAAAGAATTTATCAGAGATACCTATCTGGGAATACTTTAGAATAAAGCTGCCAGATATTGTGAAACTTAAACCTTTTAAAAAATGTGGGCACCTTTGGGGACCTAAGTGAGACTAGGAGAGAGAAGATAATGTTATCAAGCTGCTGCTATTTGGGATGATACAAAATGTCGCAATAATAAAATGTGAAATGTTATGAAAAATTCATATTTCAGCAGACCAAGCACAATTTACCATCGGGATGTCACATCTGACATCCACATTTTCTTCAGAAGCCTGGCCATTTTGAATAAAGATGGCCCACGTGCCTTTTATATGCTAATTTCAGACCATAAAGGCTGACTGAACTCTGCTGCAGTCGCCGTTACTACACAGATACAACTTCCTGGCCTGAAAGCTTCCGTGAGTGCTTGTCTGTTCGTGTTAGCGTTGTCGCCCGACCCGCCCACCTCCATTATACGGAGCCAACTTTTGAGTCACGGCAATCAGACCTCTGTCAGCATAAAAGCATAAGGCCTCGATTTTCTCTCGACTATTTCCAGAAACTCTAGACGCCTGCACTTTAGGCCAAAATCCGGATTTTCTGTATTCTTAAGCCGATCCCAGGTCCTGGAAAATAAGTGAACTGAGCCGCAAAAGTTCAGAGTTCCAATTATAGAGTTAACATCAGGAGCGCCAGCGGCGACGCAATTTTCTGTCGACTTAAGCTACTCTTGAGGATTTTGCTTAGAATGCCCTACACCAGAGGGAGTGGAAAAGACTGCCGATCCCGTCGCATCGGCCCTTGGCGCTGAACCCCGCTGAAACCTGCCGCGTTAAACCCGCCAAAGCCTGCGGAACCAAGACGGCCACGTTGGACATTGTAGCAGCCGGTGCCCTATCCAGCCAACCTATCGTATACACCGAAAACCCAGCATATGTCTCGCACAGATGAACAAACACACCGTGGGCATGTTCAAAATTTAACGTTCAACCACGTATCATTGTCTGTGCTTTTGCGTGGGAGGGAAATAGCATCCATTATGGAACTCCGGCCTCGCAGGTTGCGACCTGAGATGTGAGGACCATTCGTTTCAATCCAGCCGTGGAAAAGTTTGGCGGCAGGGCCGGAACAGCCCGCGCCATTTATTACCAACTGAAATCCATTAGTCAGGGGCGTGCGTCAGCGTACCATGATTGGACCAGTTTGCACGTAACTTCAGCTCGCTTCCGCTTACAGACCATCCATTACACCACATACCCCCACCTCCACTCCTCTTCTCACTCCCAGCGGAAATTACGAGTCAGGAGACACTGCCTTACCTGTGGGTCAGCAGAAGTGAGGCGTGCACTTCCACTGCCTTGCAGAAAGTGTGGTCAGCAGGGTCCTTCTGGTACCCCTCCAGACATTCACACTTGAAGGTGCCCTTCTGGTTAATGCAGGTCTGGCTGCACGATCCAGGAATCAGACACTCGTCGATGTCTGCCAGAGAACAAACGGGATAGCAGGTTAAGTACTGGCGATTTGACACTAATCTCTGAGGATGTACATGCTTAAGTTCATGAGTCATATAAATACTAACGGCTGACATGATATCCAGCTGTCACTTCTCTGCCAAGATTAAACACAATACATTCTCAGAGCCACCGCGGGCGTGGCTAGGTCAAGGAAAACGCACATAATCCACAGCCAATAGTGACGGCTGTGTGTACCAGCCGCTTCCCAAGAGAGCGTCACACAGCACACTGACAGAGCTTGTTGGGTCTCGTGCTCGCACTGCAGTTCTCGCACTGCCTCCATTGACCAGTCCGACTGAGACCGTGTCCAGAGGTCTGACTGGGGAAGGTGGAGGTCGGGAAGCAAAAGATCCTCTAAGAATGGGGAATAGGGGTTCCGCCCGAATAAAAACCGCATGCCTAACCCCAGGACAAGGGGCCGCTACGATATAATACACGCAAAATAGTGAGACGACACTCTCCTCCACGACAAACAAACGGCTATCTCTTGCCAGCTTGCTCACCGTCGCAGGTTTTCTGGTCGTCCATGAGCCTGTAGCCGGCGGGGCAGTAGCAGCGGAAGCCCACCGGCCGGTTGCGGCAGCCATGACTGCAGCCGCCGTTGTTGTGGGCGCACTCGTCCGTGCTGCAGAAGGACGCCTCGTCGCTGCCGTCGCCGCAGTCGTCGGCACCGTTACACGCCAGCTGAACGTCGATGCAGCGTCCGCTGACGCATGTGAACTCGGCGTCCTCGTCACAGGTGGTGGCGAGCGCTGCCGCAGAAGAGAGCGGTGAGTGAGAGGACGCAGGGGGGGTGGAGCGGTGATTCCGAGGGGACAGATGGGAAGCAGTGATTGTGCGGAGGCAGAGAGGGGAGCGGTGATTCTGCGGAGACAGAAGGGAACGGTGATTCTGCGGAGGCGGAGAGGGGAGTGGTGAATGTGGAGAGGCAAAAGGGAGAGGAGAGGTGAGTGTGCGGAGACAGAAGGGAAGGGATAGCAGTGAGTGAGGAGGAGCAGGGAGGAGGAGGGGAGCGGTGAGTAAATGGAGGCAGAAGGGGGTGGAACGGTGAGTAAACGGAAGTGGAGGGGGAAGAAGTGAGTGTGCACATACAGAGAGAAGGGAAGCAGGGAAGAACAGTGAGTTTGCCTATAGTTCTTGTTTTTCTTTTGGAACCAAATTAACACAACAACTCAGCGGCCTTTATTGGCAGTAAAGATCATAAATGAAGAGCGATGACCACACAGACAAAATATGTGTTGCTGATAGTGTGCGAAGCAAAAATAAAAGTATAATCAAATTTTTAAAAATTTGAATGTTCTTGCAGCATATTAACATTCCTATTTCCTACGCCTCGCATAAATCTCAAGTTTATGGGCCACGCATAATGAATAGTTCACACTGATGGTGTCTGTACTTTTTGCGACATAACTCCACCGAGGAGAAGGTATTGGAGGCGCGCCAGAGCCTATTGCGGCCGACCGAAACGGTGCAATAAATTCATCAGCGGGGCGGGGACGGTGATCTGTCTGGCCACGAGGTCGATAGCCATCGGCGGCACAAAAGACAAGTGAGCGGCCGTCCAGCAGTGACTTTCGGCGGCGGTATCGACCCCACTTCTCTGCCATCTAGTTACGCAGCGGACGGCGCTGCCCCCTGCATTTGCCGCTTCCCGCGCCCCGCGTGCTTCGGTAATGAGCAGCGCCGATTCGTCGGAACGACCACGTCGTCACCAGACGCCCTGAAGGCCAGAATGCTGACGACTCGGCTGAGCCTTTCGGCCTGATTGGAAAAAAACAAGATATAGAGGCCTCACTCTTTGATCCTCTACAGTCGCAGGGCTCTGCTTTCCATAGAATATTTTAAGAGAAGAGAAGAGGTGGTTCTCTTTACTTGGCAGTTTCCGTCGCATGAAAATAGCAAGTGGACTCCTTTCTCTTCGGCCTGCATCTTATTTTTTCAGATTAAAAGAATACAGTTATTTCCCTGGAAATCCAGAAATATAGGCAACGTTCTGAACTGGCAGTTGTCATCATAAATTGACTGGAGTTAGAATGTTCCTCGATATAAGACGGCAGGGGCCAAATTTGGTGTCTTATCAAAGCAATTTTATGGTTTTTTTATGTCGTCCAGGGTTAAGGTGAAGCTGGAGAGTTAAGGTTTTTTTGCCTTGGCCTTTTTCCCATTAGCCGAATTAATTTTTTCTACCGAAGCAAAACTTATCAATCTAGGACATAGCAGCAAAAGTGACAAAACGTTCAATTTCTTTAAGACAAATAGCGACTGAAGTTGAACAAAGGGCTAGAAACATACCCCGTTGAAAAACAAATTCCACAGACTACAGAAACATATTTCTCGTAAACAATGACCCAAAATTGCATTACGTTCATATGGTTGAAAATTCGACGAAGCATCAGACTATTTTCGTGCACATCGTGTGAATGCATTTTACACGCCGTCAAATAACAGCTTTTCAGCGCCACAAAACCTTGTCATGGTTGTTGGCTTGTCGCCTTTGTGAATCCCCTGCATTCTGTATACCTACCTCTTACTCCGAAACTGATATTACTTGCATCCGCTCACCATATCAACTACCATGCCGTGGCAAAAACAAAACTCTTGTTCCCGCCAGAAGCAGCTGCCCTGGGGACTACCCTAAACAGATTTGTCGGGACTCCCGGAGCCAGCTCTGCCAGCGCGGAGCTCTATCCGAGAGGCGGCGGCGCCGTGCCTTTGTCGGCAGAGCCTCTGTGGCAGCGCTGCCGCTGGTGGCGGCGGGGGAGCGGGGTCACCACAGCAGGCGCGCGCCAAAATTACACGGGCGTCACGCGACCGGCGGTCAGCCCGCCGAGACCGGCCATCGCCGCTGTCGCCAGTCCCTGCACGGCTTCAGCCATGGCATCAGCATCGATTTCTGCCGCAAGCTCGGAGATGTAGCTTTCCTTTCCCTCCAGAGAATCCCCAGAATACCGCATCGACTGATACAATTTGGATTGGAGGAGACAGCGGGAGAAATATTCATGGTTTGGTAATTCCCCTCTAGGACTACTTTATTGCATGATCAGAAAAGACCAGCGCCGCGGCTGCATCATCTCCAATTCCATCAATACTTCAGCAAATTCATCACGTAAGAATTGTGCTGCTTTCGTCGAAAACGAAATGCTGGGGAAGGTCCATTTTAAATTGATGGGATACGACTGGATATCGAACATGGTAAGTCGATTCCCGCGTGATTTTAAAAGGCTTCATTAGCTCCAGAGATGGCACCAATTTACTTAAAGTGAACCATAGAAAGATGGTAGGACTTTGATTTTGTGGCTGCTCTTTCTTACAAACAAACTAAAGGGCACATCTGCTTGTTCATCGTGTGAGAATGCAGGTAACGTAACTTTTTACAATGCTTTAGGGGCTCCCATTACCTTTAACAGCAGAGCCAAAGCGCTGATATCAAGCAGCAGCTTGAATTGACAGTAACATCAATTCTTTTTCGACGAAAAAACTAATAGCAAGTATTTACGTTCGTGTGAAAATACAAGTTCAATCACAAACACAATTAATACAGCAAATGGATATTAAAAAGTAAACTGCACTACCAGTAGTAAATAAATGATATTAAGTTTAAATGATTTCTGCTGAGTTTGTAACTAAATTTACTGATCTGCTATAATGAGCTAGACGTGTTCGGAGTAAATGAATGGCTCAGCACATTAAGCATAGCGTGTAGTATTATTATCTGATACCGTTCTTTTCCCTTGGGAACTCATTCTGAGGCCTAAAAAACAACGACTAATACTAAAATTATACAAAAGTAGTTCAGGGTGTCTACAATCTCAACCGAAATAATGGAAGATTTCGCAGGACTGCGGCTCCAAAGAGGCTGGCGGCTGGGGAAGCCACAAGACTGCTTTACCAGCGCGCTGGCAGAGCTGCAGAGCTGCAGAGCGGCACTCACTGCAGTTGAGCTCGTCGCTGCGGTCCCGGCAGTCCTGCAGTCCATCGCAGACATTCAGCTTGGAGATGCACTCTCCGATGCCGCCGCAGCGAAACTCGTGCTCTTGGCAGGCAGGCGCGCTGCACCTGCCACAGGGGAGGGAGGCTGGGTCAGACCTGAAGAGCACCTTCAGCTGGGAGATGCACTCGCCGAGGCCAACACAGCAGAACTGAAACAGTTAACTGTTCGGGGTGCACTATACTGGCAGACAAAGATAGAAAAGTTAGAATGGCTAAAAAGTAAATGGACCGTCTGCTTTTTAATAGTAATAATGGACCTTACCATTAAAAACTTATCATGTTGGTCAGAGGAACCTTTTTTGCGGCAAAAGTTTCTCAGAACTGTGAGGAGACCAAAGTGAACTCGGCTGAAGCCACGGGCTTCCCGTCAGCTTCGATCTAGCCAAACACTGGTGCGCACTGCGTACAGTACACAAACTCAAGTTTAAGGTCGCGTAAAAGTTCCGTTTAAGGCAGAAATCCAGAGTACAAATGAATCATCAACGAAATAAACTGAACATTGAACATCTACAGTCTGAGCTTTTCAGGACTCGGGGTAAATACAGTCTCCATTTAAGGGACAGTAACTTCGTGAGCATGAGTGCATACGTCACAGGCTATATCGTTCACAACATTGCTACGGCTCCGGCAGTAGTCTGCCAGCCACCGGGTAGAGAAGAGACTGAAACAGTAATTTTACCTCGGGAAACATTCCTGAACGCCTCATTTGAATACATAGTGAGTTGAAAGTAAGCGTTGCAATCAAGCTAAAGTGTAAAATTCCGGTCCGTCCAAAGTCCTTCCGCTAAAGCTCCGTGCTATTTGTAGGGGATAACTTTCTCAAATGAAAACAAAGAGCAGCCGAAATGCTGGCTCCGCGCCTCTTATACTCGGTCACAAACAAGAGGTAGCGCTAAATTCCATGCACTCGGCAAAAACGCGCGGAAAACAAGCTTAATGAAACACTTCGACACCCTGGGATGCTAGTTTGTGACTCAAAACAAAAGAGGTGAAAGTCAATGCCACATACATCACCGTGAGTTGCCGTTTTAAACACTCTTTTGACATCAACATAAGTCTACAGAAAGAGCTCGTTGACTTTAAGCCGAGCCAAAACAAACAACGGTGCTAAAATAGCTCACACCATGGCGCCAAAATACAAAGGGTTCCCAGAAACAAATAGAAAAACGTCTCAAAGCGAGTTGGGGACGGAGGGGGTAAAGCGAGGGAGCAAGGGGGCTGAAAAAAACGAAGTTACAACAACCAAAGCCTCATCAAAATGCGTTTGTGAGCTCAGAGCACACAGTGGCAAGCAGATACTACTACAGTGGACTCACTTGGCGGGGTCTTCGTCCGACTCGTCTGGGCAGTCGAAGTCGCCGTCGCACAGCCAGCTACGCTTCACGCAGTTCACACCATCAGCACAAACGGCCTCCGACGCGTCACACACCGAGTCGATCGGCTTGTGAAGGTCTGTCAGACAGTCCTGCCGGGCGAACGGGTCTGTCAGACAGTCCTGCCGGGCGAACGGGTCTGTCAGACAGTCCTGCCGGGCGAACGGGTCTGTCAGACAGTCCTGCCAGGCGAACGGGTCCGTCAGACAGTCCTGCCAGGCAAAGGTCTGACAGACATCCTCCAAGCACACGGGTCCGTCAGACAGTCTTGCTGGGTACACGGGGCCGTCATAGAGTCATGCGAGGTTCACAGGAAAGATCTTCACAGAATGGCGTTCTTGGCACAATGCATTCATCTGCCGAGCGAACAACTCAGAAGACCATACTCATACCAGCTCTCAAAAAAAAAAAACGGAAGTATGATCACCACTCCACTTTTTGCTGGAATGAAAACGGTAAGATACTTGCAGTATTGGATAAAGCTGTGGTCATAACTATGTGACAACATACCTCAAGAGAGCCATTTCGATTCGCAGAACCGCCGTTTGGTGGTCTGGCTCTCTGGCGGAGCATTTCATCCACAGTCCTCCTACTACTGTAACCCTCGAGCTAATTATGGAGATGAGGCCACCGCCAAAACTCTGCGCCCAATGGGAGAAATGGACAGTGGCACAACCCAGGGCTGGGGATAGCTAAATATTGATGGAAAGTATGGGGAACTACCCGACGAGACTACACAGGAGGTCGGCTGATTACAGATCGGTGAACTTAGAGGTCAATGGTGATATTCAGCATGTTCTTGTCAAGCGTTGGCAGCTAAAAATATAATCTGACCGAGCGCACAATCCAACGATCGATCGACTTTACCCTCATATAATAGCATCTGATGGTAGATTTCAAACTAGCATCACTGAGGGCGACAACCAAACAGTAAGATTTTACGTTTTACGCCCCATTTTTTAGGAAAATTAACTTAACCGTTTTACCTTATTTTGTATCTATTCCTTTCTGTTAGACTTCCAGGGCAGCGAAACGTGTTAACATATATCATGCGGGAGTAACAGTAGTGCAGAAAGTTTCTTTCGTAAGACTGCCGAAAACAATGAAAGCATTTCTGACCCAATGCAGTGATTAAGCTTTGTCTATGTCATTGAAGGGTCGCTGCATTGAATTTTATAGTGGTTTGAGCTTCTATCACCAAACTTCATTTTATTTCAGCCTGTTTTGGGCTTTCAGATTTATATCCCATGTATATACTTTCGACGTAATCTTTATTGCTATATATTTCCACTGTCAGGGACTCGCATAAATTTCCCATTGATCAACATAACCACATGCTTAGCCTAAATAGGCCGAAAGAAACAAATGATTATTGCATCGAGCCGAATCAAAACTTGCGCAGGAAATTGCGGAGAAAATGAAAGGCATGAATAGCTGTAGACGCGCCGGTCTACTGCATCCCTTTCAGACAAAGCGTTCCACCAGACTGCACTCAAGTCCCTTACAAACAAATACAACTCTGGCTTATTTCTCCGGTGAGAAACGAGCACTCAGTGACATGAATGAACAAGAAGCCCAACAGCAGGCTCAGAGGTATCCTGCAGTTGGCAGCAAATTTCATTCTCAGCTAGTTTGCCGAGTTGGTAGAGAACGTGCCAACACAACACACACAACAACCAAGGCGACTGCCGCCAGGTACTCCGAGCCCGAGAGAACCACACACGGATTACTGATTGGACCCGTAGACAAACAAGTCATCCCCAGCCGGAGAACACAGCAGAAGTTGGTCCGAGCCAAAGTCAGACCGCCGCCGGCTCGAGAATACAAACAGCACGATCGGGACCGGCCGACTCCGCCCACTAGTTAGCAGTGGTTGAGAGACGCGGGCGCGAGTTCACGGCAGGCGCGGCGGCGGTCCCGTCAGTTAGGGGGAGGTATTGCTGCTGGGTGCAGAGGCGTCGGCGACTCACCTGCTCGTCACTGGCGTCGTGACAGTCGCGGTCTCCGTCGCAGCGCGCGCTCAGGTCAATGCAGTCGCCGTTACCACAGGTGAACTCCGTCTCCGGACTACAGGTGGGCTTCTGCAACCACCGAGGAGGGGGGAGGGTAAGGTTCTGGCTAATAAACGCGAGACCACAGCAATGGCTAGTGGTTACTAGGGTAAAGGCATCAGGTAGCCCTGTGGAGAGCTTATGTTGGTATGCAAACACCTAATGTTGCCTCAAAGGAAAATTAGTATCAATGTAAAATGTTTCTTCCTACTTGTTAAAATGAGTTCTTACGATACAATAGATCACTTGGCACACAACACGGAGCTGGCACACGGCGTTTAACTACTCTAAGCGGTGAAATCGCATTTAAACATATAACACCGCATGCATTGATGGAGGAAACAGAATGTACTCTGCAGTATTGTCTTGTTGAAACAAGATCTGCATTTAAATATGATATCTTCCTGTAAATACTTCTCTAATCGCATGCCAAAATACCGACAACATATTTCAATATTTACTTGACATATAATCAAATCTCCCACCCCCTCCGCCGTCTGATTGTTTTTTAGTTTACTACTATCTTCAGTCATGCTTTAGGCTAATTATAATGCCGACACCGTTATCGGCTAAGATAGCGAGGCTGAGAGCCAGTGCTATTTCTTGGCGACCAGCGTTGGGCCGGGTTTCCAGGGGCCTTTCTGCTCTGGTATATGGTAATGCAAATGCAAGGTTGGCGCAAATGGCCCTGATGTCACATTCCTTATGCAGCTATGCCACTTTGCTGGGCGGACCAATAACGTTATTTCTGGACAGCACTACCCAATTTGCCGCACAGAGGGCCGCGCCAATCCCACATACAGAACACGAAATTACAAGCAACGGCGACTGCACATCCATTTACGGCTCCTCTTCATCGAAAATCCGCAATTACACAGCGTTAAGAGTTTAATTATTATAATGTCGATACTTTGTGATTTATAAGGAGAGACCAAAAGTCCTAAAATTAACTTTCAAGACGTTTTTAAAGAAAACAGTGTTATAAAATGAAGCATCTAAAAACTTCAGATAGATTAAAAATAAAAAAGTCAACCAGGCTCTGCGGAACGGGAGTCATCTTTGCTGGAATGGTACTCCTAGTCCCTCGGTGTGTCTCTTACTCACCAATCCGTACCCCTGAGGTGTGATAAAGATGATGATTGGAGTATTAGAGCACGTCAGCTACTACGACTATATGTGCCCCCTTCCCCCTCTGAGGTGTGTTCTCGACGCGCTAGAAACCGGCACTCCGCGACGTGACCCCAATTCGCCAAATCGGATCCCCATGTGTGACCCAGCTCTCTGGATAGGATCCCCATGTCAGAGCTCAGATCTCTGGACCTGATCCCCATGCATGACCCTAGCTCAGCAGACCACAGACCCGGGCGTGACCCTTCCTCGCCTGGCCGGAGCCCTGGGCGTGACCCTTCTCCGCCTGGTCGGAGCCCCGGGCGTGACCCTTCTCCGCCTGGTCGGAGCCCTGGGCGTGACCCTTCCTCGCCTGGTCAGAGCCCCGGGCGTGTTCTCACCTCGCAGTTGAGCTCGTCAGAGCCGTCTTCACAGTCCGGTTCGCTGTCGCACACCCAGCGGCTGTTGATGCACTTGCCGTCGGCGCAGGTGAACTGGTTGGACGGGCACGTCTGGGCTGCAGAAAACGGCCGGGTCAAGGTCACGTCACCGGGTGAGCACTGATTGTATTATTCATGCAGCTGCAAGGCCTCCCCATTCAGTTTCAGTGTCTAGTGACTAAGAAACGTCACAATCTTTACCTAACTATTTGAACCCAAGTGGATCGTTCCAGCCACATAGCGCACAGCGGAAGCATTCCGAGTCGCAGCATGGTCCGATATTGAGCACCTTTCACAAAATTGGGACGGACCATACTTTGCTTCCCCCTGCAGTGACCATACATTGCTTCCCCTGCAGTGAGCTAGTTTTCTGACCTTGGGAATATAATGCATCAATTAATAGTGCAACATGGTGATAAATTGGACTTTGGAATTATATTGCAAGCGATATACAGTTATACCAGCTTTATTATTCAGCTCACGGGCAGAATCCAGTCATGTAGCACAGCACGTACAAACACATTTTGGGCTCCGCTACGAAATGTATGCATGTGGACCGCTGTTCGACCCTGAGAAATTCAAATAGTTTTGTTACAACGACCAAGCTTTTGATGTTATCGATTGTTTGAGAGCAAGAATGGTATCAACGCCGAGCCGTGCTGTAAAATGCATTACCACCTGCATTTTCCAGTCGCACAGGAGAAAAGTTTGTCAAAATATCTGACGTGAGCTTTGCTGAAGGACCACTTTTCATTTGCAGTGTCCTAAATATAGTAAACCATTCCGCTACCGTTTTCATATCCATACCGCTCCGACCGAAAATAAGAGACGGCTATCTTTATCCCACTCAGATGCAAAGGTCAAGCATCAGCCCCTGTATAAAATGTGGAAGTTCGCCCGACTGGGTACTCGAGACGGCCTGGACAGTGTCTGTCATAGCCGAGCTGCTACCCCGCTGGGTTATTAACTTCCACGAACGGAGCTAATAAATTCCAGGTCAGTGCATATCCGTCCCAACACTGATTGATCAGAAGACGAGAAGCGATATTCGTCGTCATTTATACCAACTCGGGAAGGACCGGTGACTTTCCCCGCAACGCAATGTATTCGCAAGGAGTCGGCCTGCAGAGTTGCCTCCGGGTATGATCAATAGTTCCAATTTCAGGTGTAATGGAGTTATGCCAGCCGCCCGCAGACGCGACTGACATCAGAGAAATACCGACGATGCTGGAAAAATATGGCGCATATCCAACGCATATCTCCAGCGCAAAATGCCAACTCCAGAATCCAGCTTAGTTTCAAAATGCAAACATTGAACTTTGACCGAAAAGACGTGCGGATGAAGGCTTGGACAGTGCCCCTGTGGCCGAGTCGCCGCGGCGAGCACCAGTCTAGCTGCGGCTTCTACTGCACCAGCACTCACTGCAGTTGGCCTCGTCACTGCCGTCCTTGCAGTCCTCGGCGCCGTCGCACAGCCAGGTGATGGGCACGCAGGTCCCGGTGGCGTTCTTGCAGGCGAACTTGTCATCACCGCAGGTGCGTGTCTCTGCCGGGAGAGGAGGACGCGTCACAGACGAGCAGGCGGGAATCGGCACGTGCCACTCGCTCATCATCAGGTCCTACAAAGAAGGCCGGGATGATCAGAGGAAAAGTATCGTAAGCTAGCGACTGATCCAATCTCTCCGTCGATACTGGTTTGGCATATGAAATGCCGTGAGATGTATATTAGTCGAACTCGGGTGGGAAGCACCAGGTGCAGTCAGAAAACCTCCAGCTTGCTTGGTATACACAGCCGACGCGGCTTATGCCAATATCTACAGCTGAGTGCGTCCCTATTCAAGCGAGGCTTCTGCACGTTCCGCTCCATTCATCTTGTAATAGAACGCTACACTATGATAACATTCCATTAGACTATGACAAAGTGTAAGAAGGCCTAGCAATCGGAGTGAAATAAGGCTCAGTGTTAGCAGTAATGATGTAGCATAAGATGACATGAAGTAATGCACTGTGCAAAAATGGCCGAGATCTCTGGACAGAACGTGCGAGACCGATGTTAGATAGGACTCTCAGCGCAGGAGGTCACAAAGTGACACACGACATCAAGCAACAATGCCGCCTGAGGCAAAACATGCGTAAGGGTCACCAGACGTGACAGCGGACAGCAGCCCATCCAAAAATGGAGCAGCCAAGCGCGGAATAAAAACGTAAATGAGCCGCCTCAACATAACCGGCCACTGGGCAAAAAACTAACGCAATGAAATCAAAACGCTTCATTACCGCGTCAATGATGTCGGGAGACACAGTACAGGGTCGGCCCTCTTCTGGCCAAAACAAGCATAGAGAAAAATTCGGGGTGTGCAAGTCTGAGAGTGTCAATAATTACCATATTAATAGGTATAGTATAATACAAACTGAGTTTTAGCCTTTCCACGTGTTTGGCGAATTCCATAAAGCCGATTTTAAGTCCATAAAATGAAAAACACGAATATCCAAAGGATCCTTTACCACTACTTCGAGTTTCATTGGGCTACCACCAACGAGATGTAATCCCAACTCCTGATGGGACGACGCCAGGGTCTAGTGCGAGCAACAATGGCGAGTTTCCATATGTAGGTCACACTACAGGCACTATAGGCAACAGTATTTCGCTCCTGTGGCGCGCCACTCACACGCCCAGTGCAGGGTGTGTGGCTCGGGTTTTGGGGACTGCAGATTCCTCTAACAATAAAGGAAGAAAACACCAGGGAAGATTGAAAAACTTTTAAAGCTTTATCAAAGATTGGAGTGAACTAGCTCGCAACACTCATCAAGCGCAATTATCATAGTTTACGAGACGAGAAGTGATGTATGAAGTCATTAAGATGCCAGACCAGCGTAATAAAGCCGCGAAAATCACTTGGCAGTTAAGCTAAACGAGCACCTCATTTTATAGGAAACAGGGCATTAATTACAACAGCGCACACCATTCCGCGGCCTGCTTCCTCCGGATCCCATGCGTCTCCACTATGTAACCACGCGCGTTACACTGAATCGTGCCGCGGGACTACCTACCGCAGATGACCGGGTCCTCGTCGCTGCCGTCGTCGCAGTCCTGCTCGCCGTCGCACTGCCAGCGCGAGACGATACAGTGGCCGCTGGCACACCGGAACTGGGACTCGTCACACTCGGCAGGGCCTGTCGACACGGAGAGGTTGCACTCAGGACCGACGGTCGGGCACTCACACTCACAGCCGAGTTCAACTGTGTACTTTCCGGGGCGAGCTTGCACTGCTAAAAGTCAGGGAAGTTTTCGTTGACGCCGTGAAGTACTACTTAAATTCTAAGGCTGCATCTGAGCCCGGGTTAACTTGTATCGCCACGCAAGTACTAAATACGCCGTAGACAAGAGGTTTTCCACAAACATTTTCAGCTTGCGGGAACGCGATGATGGTGGAGATGAATGCTGGGGGAATGGGGGTAAAAGCTGGCAAAGTTTTCTGATGCGTATCATTCGCATTCCTTTGAGAATGCGTAAGCTTAACCAGTGAAGCAATATGAAAGCCAGAATCAAAGGAACACAGCTCCGTATGTCAGTGTTCTGACGGCAACAACTACAGCTGAAGTTTCCCTTGTATAGCTGCTCGCAACGACAACACTCTAGACGACTTCCCCGATTCACCCATTCCCGAAACACAGAGCTTGATTGGAACACTTGTGAAAATATATTTCGGACCAATATCATCTGTGGCTCTGACACCATTAGCATGAGCCAACCTCAAATGAAAAAAAAACATTCAGGCATTTTAACTACCAAAACCCACCATCGGCGCAAATGCATAAATATTTTTGCCATTTTACCACCAAATGAGTTCCTATCGGTATCTTCTTAAGCACAGCACAACCAATTTGTACAAGCAGCAATCACAGTTAACACGAGCGCCCTATCGACGTCGCCTATTATGGAGCCCAGCTGCGTTAGTGAACCATTACAAATTAAAAGAACGGGGCCAACATATAATACCCGACAACTACGCAGTATTACTCATGTTGAGATAAAATTTGAGCGTTTTCTAAATCATGACCCCATGTGTTTGAATTCCAATATGAGTATCCACAAACGAATCGGCCCTCTTAACCAAAACCCATCATCAGCGCAAATACAAAAACATTTTTTGTCATTTTACCACCAAATAAGCTCCTATCAGTGACTGGATAATATATTTGCCCTCAACCACTGAGTGGCAGTGTAGCTAATTGTGGAGGAGCACCCCTCCTCTGATGATACACACCGAAGATCAACCAATCAATCATCTTTGCTGAAACTCGGAAACACTCCGCCCTGACAGCTGGCAAACAGCAGAAGCTACATCGGATTCGCAGCGAACTGCTTCCAATAACGCCCTTTCAGTCGATCTACCATGTGTCTTGTCAGCAATTAACCACGATTTAGCGAACAAGTCAGTTGACGGCGGCTCACAGACAAAGGGTCGCATGCAGAGCGGCTTCAGATCAAAACTCCGGAAAAACACCACTCTGCCAAAGGCAGAAGCACTCTCGGAGCCCAGTCAGGATCCGACGTGATGCAACAGCGGCGTAGGCAATTTTCCACCGTCGACTGCCGCCGTCGCCATCATCATTTTCGCCGACAAAGCGGCTATCTAGACAGCCATCAGCGCGCCGGAATACCTCGTCGCTTTCGACGATCCCCTCCCAGGAGGCGACGTCGGATCGCGCGTGGCAACGCGATCCAGGTCCCAGATTATTCGTCAACAAAACACGACGTCGCAAGCTCTGCTCGGGTGCGAAAAAACACTTATCTGAGGTGGCTGCAACGCTGCGAAGCGACGGAAAAGCGCAGTGAGAAAACGAAACTGAAATAGCAAAACCCCATCTATTCTGCTGCCAGTTGTATCGAGCTAAAGCTTATTCGAAAAAAGACAGTCTGGAACAATTTTCAGCCGTCGGTTTGGTAATAGCACAAATCAGAGGTGTGGATTTATATATCTTTGGGCGTGCCCGGGCACCACCAATGAAACATCAAGTTAGTGTTGAAATATTCATTATAATTTATTTTTTCTGATTTTCAAGGACTTGAAAATGGTTTTATCCAGTTTAAAAGGTATGTTCCAGAGCTAAAGCAAAATATAACTTTAAGCTAAATCTTTCAAGTGGCGGTTATTAACATTGTTTTAAATTTTGGTAACCCCAATGACTGTCGGAAATCGACGTTCCTGACACAAGTGAGCTTCGATCATCAATAATGCAGCGGCATCCCTAGAGCAATAGGATGTACCTAAAATTGCATATTCCCTGAAACTATTGAAAGCAGGGAAGGCAGAAGCAAGAGAGACTGGGGAACGGTGGCAAAACATATTCAACCCCAATGAGACGAACGTAGCCGCGGCGCTCTACTAATTGGTTAACGCTCTTTTAAAGCCAGTTATAGCGCTCTGTGCCAAATTATTATGTTTCTGGTACTATTATTGTACATAAAACGAACAAAACTTCAGCCTTGAATTAGTAGGTACGCCTCCCCAGCATTTCTTCCAAGCTTTTCATTAGAACCATCACGATGAAAACACCAGTCAGAAATGAGCACTGGCTCAGTAACGGCTGAGCTGTGGTACCAAACTCCAGCCAGATCACGACGTACGTCTGGAGGTCAGTATAGCCTGAGGGCAGAGAGTCGACAGCCTCCGCTGGGAACCGCTGAACGGGTCTTCCTGGCGTCATGTTACAGATGACCCACCAGGCCGCCCAGATAGGGTCAGTCGGCCCGAGGCGTCCCACAGCGACCTCTGTCTTCTTATCGGAGCGGTGGCCGGGCGGCGTTACACTTGGCTCGGATGTCATCCATCGCCCGAGGCGGGGGGGCAGGGTCGGCGACGACGACGAAACGAACCATCGGCGGCGACAGCACCGCAGCGAGGAACGTCGCAGAGTTAGCCGATCTTTATACAGCTGTTTGTCTAGCCTGGGCTTCTCATATGGGCCAAGAGAGAAAAATGTAGAGGTGGATATCAAAATGAAATTTCATTGTTTTCAGAAGCCTTGACAACTACCACCAACTAGCATCAAGCCACAGGCATTTATTCTGTGCTTGGTCTGGAAGTTTCGAGGAGCTTCCCCTGACATTCAACGTTTTCATTGCATGGCGAAGGAGTATGAAAAGGTTGGAAAATTGTGTTTCCACACAACCGGTACCTTCCTGAAATAGCTGAATCCAACTGGTGCAGCCTGTTGCTAGTTGAATACAGCGCGGCTGGGCTTCGGTCTGTGGGTGGGCGGCCGTGCCTATCTCACATGGGATGACAATACCGGCGGTAGCCCCGGTCAGTAAGCTATTCCAGATGCCGGTACTGACACACAGGCCGGTACTAACGGCCTGCATGAATCACCCGGCCGGTTATCACATTAACTCTGCCTCTCGCTGCTACTGGGGAAACGTTAGCGGGCGTCGGAAATATTCAGGCGGAGCAGTATATAACTGAGAAACGCCTTACACTTTCTGTCTGCAATCCACTCATTTTAGTTAATGTGAAGACGTTATCAATAGAAAATTATCAGCTATGCATTTCGGTTTGAAATGAGCATATTCGTAAGATACCACAGGGTTAAACGTCATAACAGCCTCTTTCTTTTGCTTGTTTCGTGATAGTAGTCGGTAGAATTCTGAATTTATACCCGGATAACAGCATAGATTACGTTACGGGAAAAACCATACGCCTCCCGAGTCCTCAGCATTTGCAGAACTCCGACCAAAGGGTCCCAGAACTTGCTGAATTATTTAAAGGTGGAAGAAGAACAGTTCCACTGTCAGTTTAAATGGAATAAAACTTGGAAGGGAATTATTTCAGTGGTCATTAGCACGTAAGAGTACAAACTGTGCACAAACCGCTATATTTTAGGGGGTCAAATATATCGTCCAGATTTGCAAGTTTAAGCTCATCTGACCGAAAGGTTCTGGCCCAATCTCTATCGTCCGTCTGGTAAGCTGTTGCTTTAGGCCACCTTGTCCTCTATAACGAGCCAGCTCGGACTAATGAAGAACAAAGGGACCATCGAAGACCAGGGGGGACCGTCACTATTGAGGACCAGTGAAGACTGTTGGGGCCCACGCCCGTCTCCAATGACTGCTCGGGTGCTCTGCAGCCTCTGAGGTGGCCGGGGTGCGACCTCTGCGGGGCTCGACAGGACGCCTTTGTCGCGCGCGTGGCGTGACCGTTTTCCGAGCGCTCAGCGCAGGGCACGCACTCGCAGTGATAGTGTTTACGCGGCGTCGTTTGCGGGTTACGCAACCGCTGCGCGCTCCATTCATTGGGGAATCAGCGCGCCGGTCGTATAGCGCAAACAGCGATGCTCTAGCTGTACAGCTACATTCCCGCTGATGACAATAGCCGAACAGGCAAAGAGCTCTGGAATCGCAGTGGCAACAGACAAAAATGCTGCAATAACTTGATTCAGGGATATTTTTGCAATTGATCACATTCTCGACGTAACTCGCACGCTCAGAAAAATTGCGAGCTCTTATTGGGGAATTTAAAAAAGGGCCAAATCTTCGATCTGAACGTGCCCAAGTAAAATAGTCAATATTGCAGCTATTCATCAGCTGCGCCCGTTACAATGAACAACTTTGTTCTTCGCGGATTTTTTTCCCTAAAATTGTCAAAAACTCGCGCAACAAATACAATCATGGAAGAAACCCTAAATGCTTGTCAAAAACACTATCTAACTGATCGTTGCAATTCAAACTGAACAGGGCGTTAATAAATGTTCCATCACGACAGAACAAAAACATAAACAAATCAATCGTGTCAGTCCAAGCCATGTCCATGAGATTCTGTAAAAACCGGCGAGTCATTCAGTAAAACACCTTAAAAAACGCATCGTGTAATTCTGGGGCAACGAATTTAGGATGGTTAGTTTATCTTCCCCCGCGTCCCCAGCGTACAAACTTCCAACTTTATGCGCTCGGAATAATTACACTTAACCCTCGCCCCACCGGGGGCCATCGATGGCCCCTAGGTTTTTCCGGGATAGCAGAAAACGACGAGGCCAGCACCGCGGTTGAGGGCTCTACCTCTCCTGATCATTTTCCCATCATCCTGAATTTTTAGGGTACCAAGGTCAGGTCACTAGACGAGGTACCAGGTCACCATTTTTTAGAGCTCTGTAGAGCTACATTTAAGTCGATCGATTTGAAACCTCCTACACTTCATGACCCTCCGGGTCTAGGTGTATATCCGGGATTTTTGATTTCGTGCCTGAGGTCGGTCGGGCGACCTCTCCCATTGGAAAAGATGGGGAAAGCTATTTTGATATAAAGCCACAAAATGATTGCAATACTCGACTGTCAGAACAACGTTTTGGACACCCTTTCGGATGGGTTTTTGTTGATTTTAGGTCATCAAGGTCACCGGGTAAAACAGTATTTTGATAACTTTGACCTATTGAGCTGGGGTGAAACAAACACCAGTGTTTGTCTTGTACTGGCTTTTGATATGGGTATTTTGACCTTTGTGACTCGGTATATTGGTGGTGACCTTGGGGTACCATGGGGGGTTTGATGGAGTCTGGATTGAATGTCTTTAGGTTATGCTCTATGGCATGTTGCGTTTGTTAATATTGCATATTTGGTGAAAATAGCGATCTGACCTATTTCCTCTGTAACCATTGCCTGGACTAAACTGTGTACACTACACGGCTATGCTGGATTGGCAACGCTATTTTGTGGGGTGCCGGGTGTTAAGGAACATAATCCAAAGTGTGAGAAAAGGCGCAACTTACAATTTGCGTAACTTACATCCACCCATCTTGAACAGACACGATCAACTGCAATGTTGTGCAATATTTTTAGACTGCAAAACATTGTACCATAGCATCATGAGCGTAGCCACCGGTAAAAAAGTGAGGGAGCCCGTCTTACCGCTGCTCGCAGGTAACTTTCCCCTCGAGAGCCGAAACCTCAACTACTGTGTACTAATTATCGTCTATTGCACTTGTTCGTTACACAGTTTTCAGAATTCTTACCAATTGGCTAAAATCAGACTTTCTATGAAGAGTGGGGGATAGGGGAGCTAGGTCCTCCTGCTTCCAGTCTATCCCAACGCGTCTACTGAGTGTCACGAGGGCATTTCCTCACTCTTAAATTCAGACTCGGGTAGCCGACCCTAGATGCCAAAAGTACGACAATGCCCAGCAAACTAGCTTTTAAAACAGTATACAAAACGGCGAGCTCACTTGCGCGAACGAAGTCGCCGGTGCCTAGAGAGGCCAGCCAGGAGAGAAGCAACAGGAGCAACACCGTCAGCGGCGTCATCTTGCACAGGCTCACAACACGTCACAGAACAGCTGCGCAGACAGTTATGGCAGAGGCACGCGACCAGACGCGATCTTCGCCGGCCGCACGGCCGCCGGCGCTTTATACTCGCGACGGTGCCCCCGGGCAGTGTAAACAAAGTGCACAGGCCGGCCATTGCTTCGACTGCCCCCTGGTGCTGATGTGCAATCCAATCAAGTCCAAACAATTCAAGAAGTATCTAATTTTCTCTCATACGCACTTTTAAGCCATCGCAACAACAAGGGTACAACTTTTCGTGACGTTAAGCGAGTATTGGGAGACAACTCAGTCATCGAAAGCGAAACGAGAGAGGAAACAAAATACAGCGAAATTGTTTGAATACGAAGCTGCTGGCGATCGTATTGCGGTGTTAGTCAGAGATCAATTAATAAAAACTGGCTTTTGGTGCAGCCTAGTTGTGAATTCAAACTGTCCTCCGCCATGCACAATAAAAACAGAAAATAAATACTTTGATGGACAAATTGTGTTGGCATTGTGCGACCTGGAAGTTAGATATTCACCGAGTAACATTTCCGTTGTCATAGGCAGCTTAAGCGGACGCAGAGGCCGGCGCCTCTGTGACCGAAGCAGTGTCATATTTCAGTGGTGGCTTGGCCGAGTCGGCCAAAACGAGCGGAAAACGCGCGGTCATTGGAGCGTGGAGCGTTTGGTTTGTCCCGCGGGAGATCTGGGCCGTCGCCCGGCTCTGGAAAACCGCCGCCCCACTGCGCTCCGCCTCTGAGCCGTGCCGGCAGCGGATGTGCACAGGTCAAAACTTTACCTTTCTCCGGTGGATACAATCTTTGTGGATAAATTAGTAGCAGAGAGGGGGATTATCACTTAGAGAGCCAAATTTAGTACCATGAATTATCTCTTGATCCACACTTCTGCGTCGATATTCTTTTGCTCCGGCACTAGCAAATTCAAAGACGAAACATTACCAAAAGGGCAAACCAGCAGACCTTTCTTCAGGCGTCGAACATAATGAACACCATACGAAGCATCAGTTTTACCTCCCTCGACAGAAGGACATTTTCTAACAGCTTCCACTTGGTGTCAAACCATCTACCATGTGTTTACCACGTGTTTTGTGTTTATCTTACACAAATTCAGTGCCGGTTCGCCGTCGACGTCGATGAGAGATGGCTTCCTGAAGCCCAGCTGAAACTTCAGACAGTGCAAAAAGCCCTGCCCACAGCCAGCCGCCCACCAACCCGCAGCAGCGAGAGGAGCGCCAAGTTAGACAGGCGCTGATCATTTTCATGCAAAGTTACCATTCTATTCATAATCTCCGCCGTGGCATTGATACTAAATTAGTCCACTCTCCCTTCTTTCCCGACTTGACGTTCGTTGAAACGTTTGGTTAGCTTACCCTCCGTCCCCGTCATAAGCGTCGCTCGAGAACACTGCAGAAAAAACGCACGGCCGACGGGATGCGAGCCCAGGACCTCTCACCCCAGACTCGGGAGCGCCATCTTCTACACTATCACGCGGCAGCACATAGACCGTGTACGAAAATGTGGCACGAAACGTGTGAGCCACAGTGCTCTGGGTGGCCACGCTGCTGAATAGCTCTTCACTGCCGTCCTGGTGGCGGCGGCTCGATGCCGATGAGGAGTGGTGTTCTCAAAGCTGTGCTTAACACGGGAAATATTTGCGGCCCTGACGTATGAAGTGTGTCTCAGCATGATGACGTATGTCTCAGTTGTGATGAAGGAAAGCGGACGGGTGAAGATATCACCATCAAACCGTGCAAACTGATATATTGTTGTGACGCGTATGCAATTTAATTTTCAGTGCATATATGCATAAGCTCATACAAGTTGGAAAAGCTATTCATTGATACATACCTACATACATATACATACACACACACACACACACACACCATATAATATATATATATATATATATATATATATATATATATTCAGTGTGTTCCCAATGACACAGATCACTGAGATTATTGGTGAGACCATGCCTCAATTTCCTCATAGCACGAACCACCGTTGCAAAAAGTCATGCTGTGAAATATACACATCGGGAGGCCCTCGTCATGCTCCAACACGCTGCTGGACTGTGACACGTGCCAGCCGTGCTGGGTCACGAGTTCCAGTCACTTATCTCCAGCGTGCATCTGTGTGGCGACCAGAGTACACAGACACTTCAATAAACATGCTAGGGTGGCATGGAACTGTTTCAAGAGATTCCACGTAGGAAACTATGACCTCAAAATTGGGTTGAGCTGCTTGTTGTCAGGTGCAGAGACGACTCGTCCCTAATGAGGGGCGACCGCAAGTTTCTTATTCTGCAATTCTGGCAATTGAAACTCAAATTGGACTGATATGCTTCTATTTTCATACATCTGGATTGATATGTTTTGAAATTTTCCTCGACCTCGTTAACGAGAAAATATGCATGCTTAGAGATCCGACTACACAAAAAGGCGTTGTCACTCGGAATCCCACCCTCGTCACGGAATGTGATAGTATAGCCTAGCCCATATGCATCATCACCGGTCAGGCAATGGGGGGGGCAGCATTTTCAGTAAAATGAAAAATCGTGAGTAGCTTATCTTTGAAAAACGAAAATTTCACCACGTTTAGGCTTGTCCTCGGCTTTCGCTCATGCTACGACAGCATCCGGATTTTCTCCAATTAGAATGAAGGTCCTTAATTTCTCTTCGAAAATGTGTACCCGGGCCCCTCGAACCCCGTGCAAAGTCATGAGCCTCAGCGTCTTACAAAATATCGTTGTTATCGAATCGGAAGGGCACAGTTTCGACCCCCACTCATGCGTTGCAGTCGCTGGGGTGGTTCGCCAGACCGCTGACCCGCTGAGCACGAAAGTGTTGCGGTACAGCCTATCCACTTTGTCCCGGCGACTACGACAGGCGACTGCCGGGCGATACCAAATCGGGTCGTCATGTCGTGAGCCTCGGGCCGGTTACGCAGAATAGAAGCTTCACGACATAGTTTATTGCAATAAACAAACATAACAGGGGCCGCCTCGGCGGTTCTCAGTGTTTTACAAGGCATCCTGAGCTGTTTTGCGGCTGAAACCAGGACTCGCGCAACAACGCCGATGTATTCTGTCCGCTATTTTTGCCGGGCATCTTATCTGCCTAATGGCGCCATTCGCGCTCCCGTGAAGACAGCCCCAGCAACGGGATGAATGTAAATTGGCTGCAGTGTTTACGCGGAAACGAGAAAAGCGTCCAAGAAACCGGCATGGCTGTCATCAACGTGTGGCAACGGATATTTCTCACACCGGGTCGTCTCGGACAACGAGAAATGCTTCAAGCTAATCTGTCATTTTGGACCATTATATGAGACTTAGCGGTAGCTAATACAATTTTCATAAATCTGAGAATGCTTATAGGCACAGATTCCTCCTTCCTAAAATTGTGCACGATCACTACAAACAAAATTGTTGAAAACGTCCGTAACGAATAAACCTATTGGCAAACACAATCGTCTATTTCGGAGGGTCCGATTTCGAGCCCAGAAGCATTTCTATCGATTCCAAGACCACGTAAGCTAAGTTTTAGCATAGAACCGAACGTAGGGACACTATATTTTATATCACAGTCATGAGTGGCGGAACTAGGGGAGTACCGTGGTAACGTGCCCCTTAAATGGGGAATTTCAACACTAACCCTATTGCATTGACTAAAACTTGGATTGAAAAGTCCATGGTGCCCCCTTCACTTAAATCCGGACCTTCTGCCGCCACTGCCCTAGTGAATTCCATTTTGATAGCTCCCCAAAAGACAGACTCTGACTCTGTCCAACCAAAGTATGTCAAGCTACGGCTTCCGAAAAAAACTCACACTAAACATACATGCTGTGAATTTCAGCAGCATGTGGATTTCAACAACATTCATTACAACAACATGCTGTAGGATTTCCAGTAGCATTTTGCTGACGAAATCCGTTGCCACGTTGTCAATACCCGAGACCGGGTGGCCCATCTTGGCGGGGTTGTCCCTGACAGCCAGACCCCGGCTGCGGCTGGACCGCCACGCGGCGCCATCGTGTCCGCCATTCACGTGAACGGCGACCCAGCGTTGCAACGACGCAGCACCAAGGGCAAACACATCTACGACCGGAGTCGGCCAGTGCGGGGCGCAAGTGGTCACGCCCACCCGAGCCGCGCAGACCCACCAGGCCCATCACCGCTGCAACAGCGCAAAAACAGAGACCGGCGAAAACGTCAGACTCGGCGCCAACACTCCCCGAAGTGGTGGCGTGGTCGTTGCCGTCAGCGAACACCAGACAGAAGTACTGCCCGCGCGGGAGCTCCCACAAAACTCTCCTTACGAACGCTCGCGGAAGCGACGATTCGTTGCGGAGTTAAATTCGCGCAGACGTGTTTGAAAACCCCGGCAGATGGGAGGCCACAGTGTTCACGACTGCCACCAGCTGTCACAATTCCGCAGCGATTAGACGGCGACCCCGTGCTATTTAGAATCCACGCAACAAAAAAGCGGCGGCGCCGTCGGTCACCGCCCTGCATCTGCGCACTTTCCGGCGGCCCGTCTGTATGCCAGACGAGAATGCGTACAAACCACAGAGCTGCCACGGGCCGCCACCAGCGTAGTTCCAAAACATCTGCAAACGCTGCGTGCCGCGCAGGGTTGCCGGCCTGGTCTGGGCGTATCCGATTTCGGGGCCCGTTCCGGTCGGCGCTAGGCGGTCACATCGTAAACACCAAGCGTGTGTTCGTTCATCCGCTCAGCCGTCGAGGTGCGCTTGTTCGACACGATGTTCACGACATGACGAGTTGGGAGTGATATATAATACTCCTGATTATGATTTTGTGTGTAAGTTTTACGGGCGTTTTTTCTTCAATTTCCTCAGCGTTAGAAACATCGACTATAGATAAAGGGAGAAACCAAGTTTAAAGAGTCGGAAAATAAAGAAAAACATTGAGAGGTTGGCCAGCTTTCCGTGGAGCCTTTCACATTGCCGATGAAATTAAACACTCGCGGTGGAGAGGGTCCCCACCTATTTTGCCGACGTGGCCGGAGAACTGTTCAAATGAACAGATGACATTATTCCGTGTGACATATGTTACGCTATGACTTCATAGATAAAGCTGCTCAATGTTAAGATCAAGGTCACAGGTCAAGGCCCAGGGATTTTTCAGGGCCAAATCCTCATTTCCAACCAAACGCTGTTATGGTGCCAGTTACATTGCACACTATTGGGAACATGCTATATTGTTACGTCACATTCTTGACATGCAGTTTGAGAAGGCATGTCAAGAAATCATGCTGTCATATTTCAGCAAAAGCCCCCTGCATTACAATTGTTCTCAACCTATAGGTCCCAAACAAAAGGACCAAGGCTTCTAATCGAACCATGAAGCCCAAACCTTTCCGTCTGGCTGCAAAAATTTGATAGGCCTAAATATTAAGCCCCTCCCACTTATTGAAGATGTCACGCTAACGAACAAGCCATCCTGACTACATGCCTGCTCTATTTTTTATTTACCAGGTTCACATGTTGGTAGACTCCAAAGAGCGGATTAATATATTTCTGCGTGATAAAATTTGCTGACATTAATTTCCAAGCGGCCCTGCCGTTGAGTTTCGGAGCAGAAATTAGTATCAAATCAGGAATGTGAATGGTGCACTGCTCAAATAGCGCAGCTCAAATCGATCCCATGTTTTGCATGTGACGCTGTTTTCATGAAGTAAAAAACTTGAAGAAAAAAATCGACCATTTTATTTCGAGTGATTGAAGGATAAAAGAAAGTATGGTTTTCTGATTTCCAGACATATTGTTTTCGTAAACAATCCGCTCGATGATTTAAAATGGCGCATTCCCTTAACCCTCGCTCTGCCGGCACCCCGGGAGTTACGCGCCCTGCCGGCCTGGCTGAAAAACCTCCTCTGGTTTACTGATAGAGAACTTGAATTGTAGGCGGTCGTATGTGCCTTACAGGGACTCAAAAGGAACCTCAATCATTTTTCACCTTGTTCGTATATGTTTCACACATGAATTCCTATCAAATGTGCCTAAATTAGTCCTTTTAACCAAAACCTTGCAGTTTCATCCCGACCACAGCCGCTGCCACCCGCGGCGCGCTGCCGCTTGCCCCGTGTCCCGGGTACAGCCTCAGACAGGAGGTGCCGGCACCTGGCGCCGGTGCCTGAGCGCTGAGAGTGGCGGCCGCGCCAGCGAGCACGTGCATTCGCTGTGGGATGGCGCCCCAACGGCGAAACAATTATATGGGACCATTTCAAAGCGGAAAAGAAACTTTTTGACGTTTGATATGCCATCTGCATAAACCACTAGTCACTTGTCGGATATATCCTAGCAAAACAACTGACGTAGCCCCTCTACATTGTGCTTATACACATTGTGAACATAAATTTTCGGGAATTAATTTGACATATTCAGATTGTTCTGCATAGTCTCGTCTTGAATACTGACGGAAAGATCGCACTTCGGTTCGCTAAACTAGCTGTACTGACATGCGCTCTACCTGGCTGTAGATGAAAGAAAATGGCATCCATAGGAAAGGATGTTTTCGGGGATTCGGACACAGCGTTTTCACAGTGTGACGTGGTGTCAGAAATAGCTAAATAAAGAGGAAATGTCATAATCTAGACATGCATGGAGAGAGGGTGTGTATGTTTTTGTCATTCCTTTTTTAATCACCTGAGTATTCAATAAAATGTACAGGAAAATTCAAGGAACTAAAAGGATAGGGATAATTGCACCATTCCTACCAATGGATCTTTTACATCCCCATCCGTTGGCTACCCTTTACACGGCAAATTGTCCCTTTGCCATCCAGCTGTGAACCTGGCACAATGTCAAGTTTGGCGTGGAAATCTCCCCTGCGTAACCACGATACAGGAGGTGGCCTGCGACCACCCCTCTCACCCCATTAGCCCCTGCTGATGTTGTCGAGCCCTCTGCCGCTGTCGCCATGCCGTCTGGGGACGTTTCCCAGGAAGCAAGCGTTAGAGATGCTGGCTGGGCCATTGTTCCGTATTTTCACGCGTGTCCTTATCGTCCCCTCGATCGCTATCAGCTGACCAAACCACGAACACTGTCACCCTTCTACCTGCCGCCTGCGCTGACGAGCCCGGTCTGTGTCAGAGGCTGTCGCGGGCCCCAGCGGCCGCGGCACGGCCGCCACTGCCAGACCTGAGTGTAAAAGCGCGAACATCATCTCAATAACTTTCGCTTTACGCAAAAAGTTGAAAAGGTATCTTCTTTCTGTTTGCCGGGAATGATGCAGAATTGACATAGGAACAGCTATCCCGAGCATTATCATCGGGACGGTTAGTCGGATGTAGATATTCGCATTGAAACGGCGAGAGGAGGAAAAACAGCACCGCGGCAGGGCCGGTTAAAGGAGTGAGACATCTTCACAATTGTTTTAAGCTGAAATATATATATATATATATATATATATATATATGTCAAGGGTACACCAAACATCCCTCTATTGGTATTAATTTGTCCCTAATTTCTATTCTGGTCTCTAATTTGTAGTAATTTGAATACATTTTGGAGCATTTGGAGGGGAACACAACAAAAATTGGAGCAACTAATGCACTTACAGTGTATTACACGTACAGAGTATACACTGTACGTTATATACACTGTACTGTACTATATGCACGTACAGTGTATAAGGGTTTTGAGCAGCCCTTATACACTTACATTCACGTAGGAGTATCACACCCACCCTCTTGTCTTCTCTAGTTACCGACCAATGTGCTACAAAAAGGCTCCGTGGAATCAGCGGTAAGGAGCAGTGATGAGGCAGAGATATTTGATACCCACACCATACCACCAGGTAGAAACAGTCCCAGCGCCACTGCCAGAGTGCGTCCATCGTACACAGCACGTGCCTGCGCTGCAACAGCACAGTAACAGCTGCAGCTGCAGAGACAGCAGTCGCAGTCGCCTCCAGTCGAGGCGGGTGTCACAGCAGCTGGTGCCGTGTCTGAGAAGTTTCGCCAAGTTTGCGCGCTCTGCGGTCGGTTGGGAGTCCGTCTGGCTGCGGCCCAAGTGCGACAGAGCAGCGACCTTGTTGACGCGGGCTGTGGGCGGCCGGAGCGAGGCCCGCCAAGTCCGGCAGTGTGTTACAGCGGCGCTGTCAGAATCAGGCGGACGGCCGCGCAGCCGTCGCCCAGCCCAGCCCAGCCCAGCCCAGCGCAAACACACACGTCTGCAGCAGGCGGCAGGGGTGCATGGAGAAGGGAACAAACGGTCTGTTACAATACTGCAGCTGGAGGCGTGACTGCCGAGTTTTTACTGGGAAGACGGACATCGAGCTGACGATGGCCAAGCACGGTGGTCGGGGAAAAATACGTCTTAAACATGTTTCCGTCTTCTGCAAGCAGTGGAAACTTTATGTCGGCGTCTAGTTTTCTGGTTTGTTGCTGACTGGTACTAAATTGGTAATGGAATCTCTCCTCCTATGCTCATAAAGGTTCAGAAGGCTCAACATATAGTTTTCCAACTGGGACTCAACGAGTTAATGAAGGAAATTCACTCAAGGAATTTTTCTTAAGTCCTGCTCCTATAACGCTCCTCAAGCCGCCATAAGTTATGCTTAAGGATCTTGCTTGATTGTTCAAATCAATCATGAATAATCTGCGTTTTAGCGCTCAGCACAAACAGATATATATTTTTATATATATATATATATATATAACCGCGGGATTTTTTACGCCAGCAGATTATGAATCGACGACAATTTCTTCACAGAGCTATTGCAACATTCCCCGATAACAATGGCGGGCGCGTGCCGCGCGCACCGGCCATGTCATGTCCCGTAACGCGCTGCTCTCCGGGAATACTAATGACACAACATCCTGTTGCGGTCATGGCTGGCGGCGCTAAGGCCACTCATTAAAACTATTCTTAATCTCCTACGAGGCCATTTTCACGTCCCGTGTTATTGCGCAGTCAGAAAACCAGAAGCTGGCGGGCGTGCTTGTTAGTCAGAGCACCCCGCGCTGGGGCTTTGCGGCTTTGGGTACCTATTCGTGACTGGAACATTTCGCTCTGTAATCCAGGGTGAAAGATTTTCTGGGAAGGTCGGCTGGCCTCCAAAAACAATTTATCGGTATTTCATGGTAAAAAGGTAGCCCCACAAAAACTTGGTTGATGGCTTTCCTGGCGGAGCTCCCGCAGCGCCTGGAATGAGGATACTGCCATCTGTCGTCGAAAAGTGAACTAACAGTTCTAGAGATAAGCTGTGGCTCTGGCATCTGGGGGCTCGTCCGGTAAGCGTAATAAAGCGATTAGCTGTTCAGGGAAGTACGTGGTTATATACGACACCTGTACTAGACAAAGTGAAAAAGCACACAGGGGTTATCCGGTTAACAATGCAAGCACACAAGGGTAACGATTTTCTCGACATGACTTGACTATGACAGCTGTGCCCAAATAGGCACAGCGGACCTCCAGAATCACTTTTAGACAGAAAACAACAAAAGGTTTGTTAACGCACGCAATGGAGGGCTCCTAAAGTGCCCCTACCTACCTCACCTACTGAGAAGAACTCAAACGAAATTGGAGAAGTTGGTGGAAATACGGACCATTTGGACTCTTGGCACTCGCACAAAAGCCCGCAAACTGAAAACATAAAACAATATTCTAGGGAAAAAATATTGAACCGGCGGAGTTATTTGTGCACATTTTCTCGACATTTCACTTATATTTCATTTCAAAACCATATTGCCACCGGCAAAAAAGCAAGGGAGTTAGTAAATGTATCATCTCGTTGGCAGGACACAGCCAACTCTCTACGACGAGAATCTTTCAGAATTCGGGCTTGTCCGGAGCACGTTTTCATCAAAACACACCAATTTGTCCAAATTAGCTTACGTTCAACATTCCCGAACAAAAACTGGGGCTTGCCCAGTCTTCGTTCCCAATGTCCGACCTCGGTAGCGACGGCTATGGGTGGCAATGCTCAACCACTGGCGTATCCAAGAGGGGGCCAAAGGGACCGTGGCCCTCTCCAAAGCCTAAAATAGTGGCTTTTGCCACTCCCCCAAAGGACCAATGTTTAGCTGCTTTTCTTTAAAAATAGTATGTTTTCGCGATTGTTCTTAATTTAGCCCCCCCTCCCAAACGTTGGTTCAGCTCCCTGCAAAAGTTGCTCCTGGATCCGCCAATGTGCTGAACAATAGACAGCCTTCCTCCCACATTCTCAGACGCAGCGTTGCCCGGGCGTCGCCCTCCCCAGTTAAGCTACAATCGGACAAGACACTCTGCTCCCGACCCAACCACGGCACAAAAATTCAGAGCCCGCGCCCGTCGACTGCGACGGAGCGCGGGCGAACAGCAGTCGACTCCGACGCGGCAAAAACACCGTAAACAGGACGGCGTCGGGATGAAAGGGCGGACGCGACGGCGTGAAACAAGTCCGGCGCAGCTGGAAAGCTGAGAGTTCCATCCCCGGGAGACCAGCAACCTCTGCGGCCCGCAGTTCAGACTGTAACCGAATACAAGAGACAAATCCAGCGCCGGCCAAAACGGACGCCCGAGAAGTTCAAACAACTAACTGAATTCTCTCATTAGTTCTGGGAAAATGCAACAACAAACTTTGCCTGCCATTTCGTAATACATTGAGCCTGGGGGCCTTCTGGTCAGAAAGACTGCAGCTCCAGTTCACTTACCTACCAAACATTATCCAAAGTGTATGTGGACTGTGTACAACCGGATAAACCAGTTACTCGATTGCTTGAAAACCAAATAATTTCTGATCCAGCATTTACATGGCCTATGTACAAACCGTACGACAAAGAGAGTGATTCACGCAACATTCGCCAACTCGTTGCCAGAAACACACCCGCCCGTTACCATTGCTGACACGCCACACTGTTGGCTGTTGTTGTCTGCGGAGTAATGAGCAGGGGGCCCCTAAAACAATATTCTTTAGAGATTACCGTTCGTGGAGACTGACCTCACCAACAATACAATAGAAACACTTGTATTTAGAAGTGGGGATTAGCCCCAATAGATTAGCCTACTTAAGAGCATCACGAAATGCAGTTTTTTCCAGTGATGCCATGTTTTTTTAAGAAAGTCAATAAGCTTTCCATGAGGTGGGTGGCTAAAAAATCTAGCTTGCTATTCCAAAACCTCATGTCGGATCGCCTGGACAGCGATGTGGAGTTGGTTTTCAACTCGAAGGACCAAACCAGGTGATATTTCTACCTGAACATTGCCTCCGATGGAACTATATAATAAAAGTATTTTTATAGCAGAGTATTTACATTTAAAATTCAAGGACGAAGACATGCTATGCGACGAGATAAATGAACAAAATGAGGTCCTGAGTCAAGCGACTTACATGTTGATGTAGGCATTGACTCTGGGAAATATTTCTGCTAAACGTGCCGAGCTCAAAGCCTTTCTGAATTACAGTTTTCCAATTCTAAATGGTTCTCCTCACGAGCAAATTTATAATTAAAGCAATCATTTTCGACGTCCTTCCACCCCGAAGTTGGTTGGGTTCTCTCCCTGTCGATTCTACAGTCCTGTCCCTCAACAGAGCGCAGCATGAGCTACGCAACCGAACCCGCCCACAGGCAGGATAAGGCGCCCTACCCCAGCTCCAGCCTACTTGACATGACATGATCTTTTCAAAGCCTGCCAATAGGATGTTGCTAGTGATACGCTTAACTGCCTACTGTCTACAGTTAAGCCCAACAAGCATCGGCCTGAATTCTAATACGAGATTTACGGACTTCCAGTGATATGCTATCAAAATAATTCGTAATTGAACGGATTCAGTGTACTCGTCAACTTATCATCAATAACCCGTGGCGGATCCAGGTGAGGCAAAAAAAGCATTTTCCCCCAAAAGGAAAAGCTTGGGCACAACTGTGTTTGCCCCCGCCCAAAGCTGTCGACTTCCTTTTTGCTCCAACTATTTTTTAGTTTATAAGCAAGGTTTTTGTGCTTCAACTGTCAACTTCAAACAGAACCATTCAACTTCAGTGTAAACATTGGGCCTTGGATAGCAAAAACAAGCATCTTGTGTCCACATATTTCACCCTCTGGTCTGTTTTTTTGCTTTTTTGCTTTTCAACTTTGGCTTGCCCCCAAAATCTTCAGGATATATCTCAACTGCCTTTATCTACCCATATTACTAGCAAACTTTAACTTAGCTTAATTGGGGCTGCATCAGCAAAATCATCATTTGCTTTATCAGGCTCCCAGCATCCAAATCAAGTTAACTTTGACCTGAAGTTCCAGATGCCACACTGTCACTGTGAATTGAGGAAAGGGTTATGCAACATTCTCATAAACAGAACAAATAATTATCAGAGTCTAAGTCCCACCGATATCAAAGCTCATGACAGCAATTACAAATCCTGATCCCGTTTACAGCATTTGCTTATTCGAACGTCATAGCAGCGTTCACATCCATATCTTCTCGTCCATCTCCGACATAGCTGAGTGCTGATTCGGCGCCCCATCGGCGTTCTGGCACGGCGCGTTACCCTGGCAACTGCCGTACCGCCAGCTGTGTTTTGCCGCCGGCCAATCGGGCACACCGTGGTCACACTATTTACCGCCCATCAGCATCCACACAAGGACCGTCTTACTCGTAAATCCAGCCCAGTTCGTCCGTTACCAGGCCACTGTCGCTGAGTCGTGGATGGAGGACGAGGGCAAGGACAGCCGATGTGTCACGTGTTAACACGTGAACTTGTGGCACGTGATTAGTCGGCTTTGTTCTCCCGTGAGGACCGCTTCGGGTTCATAACCCAAAGGGCTGACGTTCCAATCGCACGTTTTCATGTATTGCTATTTTTGAATGTGTAACATGTGCAGAAACACTCTCCTGACCACCTGTCCCATTCTAAGCTCGCCCGTATAGGTGTTTCAGCGCTTGCCAACATCTCAGCACTTCCCGCAGCCATTTTTTCGTGCCAAATTTGAGCCTGGTCGATCAACAAATGCAGGTTTCCCCATCGCCAAGTTCCTCTTACAGATTTTATCAAACGGCCCGTTCGCTCGCCACTACAACGGACCCAGTTGGAGCACGCAACCCACCAGCGCGGGCCTTGCCCCGGGACGATCCGTTCGGCGCCGGCTCGGTTGCATGGTACTACATATTGCAAAGGCTCCAGGCAGCGATTGATAGCCACCTATATTGGAGGCTGAGCAATAACAGCTATGGGACCTGTTCAAGTTAGGGCAGACCCGATGCGGAGAATCGATCAATGATTAAACTGTCTGTTCTGCCGTCACCATCTGACTTTGCCAGGAAGTGTCGCAATACACGCAAGCCTGGAAACATATTTGGACATACCTTCTTAGTACCTATGCAATCTTCCATCTAAACGGGTTTCAACAGGCATAAAAAGGTGCCGATATTTTTGCTTAAAGAAGCACAGAAAGACAGCATATCTAATAAAACGTTCACAAGTTACCACTGCCCTAGTTTGGAAAATCACATGAAGTAAAAACAGACACATATCCTTTTTCTCTCCCATTTTTTCCTTCCCATGAGTCCTAGCCTAAAATGTGCTGTCATTTAACGGAAGTGCTGTGGATTGTTTGGTCTGAATGTTGATGATAGGTGCTGTGTTTCTGATAAAGACTGTTTCGAAACATGGTGATGACTTTAAATTATCAGAAACAACTTCGCCTAGAAATGATGACTGTTTCTGATGACTTTAATTATCAGAAACACAGCGACTATCATCAACATTCAGACCAAACAATCTACTTCCATTATATGACAAAACATTTTAGGCTAGGACTCTAGAAAGAAACATAAGAGAGAAATAAAAAAGGATATGTGTTGTTTTACTTGATGTGCTTTTCCAAAATAGGTGCAGTGGTAACTTAAGAATGTGTTATTACTTATTTGCTTTAATATTCGAAAGTATGTCGACAAACATTATTTAAGAAATGTATGTAAAACAATGAAAATATAATATCTGCTGTTTATAATATCTGCTGTTTTGTATATAATCTTGAATCATCAAAAATAACTTTAACTTCATAAAGATGCCTTGGGAAAGGCGAAACGTTAAATGTGTGTCATTTTGCACGAGCCTACATAAATATAACGAAGCTGAACGAAGCCAGATACGGAAGATGGCAACAACTAACAAAAACTTGTTAACGCCAAAGAAGCTGTAATTTTTAATGATACATGCATTAAAGAAAACTACTCCCAATATATATATATATATATATATATATATATATATATATATATATATATATATATATATATATATATATATATATATATATATATATATATATATATACATATATATACATATATACATATATCGGTATATCTGAACATAATCAGGATGCAAATAGGTACTCAATCTGATGAAGCCATTCGACATTTTGTGCCGTGTCTCAGTTCTAGGCATTTTGTTCGTGCTCTAACTTTCCACTATCCTTAAATCAGAATCAGTGGCCATGAGAGAATAAGGCGCAAGAAAATAAAAAGAAGGGGACTGATCAGCGCCGAAAGCGCACAGCACCGTTAACCCACCCCACCGCCACAAAAAAAGTTTTATACAGAAAAGAAGCCGAGAAACAATTACACATTTTCCATGGTGGCGAGGTATTTCCACAAAAATAACCTTTTAAGCCACAACAGAATTGTTATTTTTCTAAGTTATTTTTTTCTGAAGATGGACATGTTCTTATTGTCCATCTCTACAACTTCGGGCACTCTCAACCTTGAGAATTCCCCTCCCTGAAAAAGTAATCCCGGAAGCAACTACCAACACCGGTACTTAGAGAACAGTTATGGAGATTACGGAGCGGACAGATCGGAATAGTACTCGCCATCCAATCAGGAGTGCGCTGTCTGGCTGTTTTTGTCCCCATGCAAAAATGAGAGGGAGACACAAATGAGCCAGATCCGGCGGCTGTGACGAAGCGTCGTCGGCCGGGCTCCCTGAAAAGCTCTCTCGGATCGATTGTGGCGGACGGGCGGGGAGGGGGCGAGGGGAGCGCCCCGTCACCCCACATCACGCCACCGTGGGCGGCTGGGGAAGGGGGGTCTCCATGGCCGCGGACACCAGGGGAGGGGCGTCACGCTCATCTGCCACAGAGATTCCCGATCTAGGCCGGCGGCATTACCGCCGGATTGGGTGAGATCCAGACGGGCGTTGGCCAACCGCGGGGAGCAATCAGAGGAAACTTACTCCGCCGGAAAACATGCTAGAGCAGCGCACGGACGCACTTTATGTCTCTAGAAAAGTGAAGCGTTCAGATTTAAAATATAGATACATATATGACAGGATTACTTCTAAGGCACCTGTATGCGCACATAGGCAAACAAGAATATAGGCTTCGGCGAGCTGATGCAGGTGAAGCAATATCAACGTTGTTTGTTTGTTTGTTTGTCGTGAATGAGCGACAGGTAAAATCCCAATTACAGCTAAAGTCTTCAAAGTTAAAAACAAATCCTTAACGCAAAGTTAAAACGTATTGGTTGAGCGAGTCAGCCACCTGTTCGTAATACCGAACTCAAACAAGATCAAACTGCAAAAAACAAACAGTGCAAATCCGAACAAGCAAAAAAAAAAACAAAAACAAAGCTTTTATCTTATTCCCTTTCCCAATATACAGCATACGCAGCTTCCGCATTTGACAGTCGAGTGATATAAAGGTTGACGTGTTATACTAATTATATATATATATATATATATATATATTATTTATATATATATATATATATATATATATATATATATATATATATATATATATATATATCAGTATATCAGTCAGTATTGGTCGTCATATATTTGCAGCTTTGAAAAACGTTCACGCAGCTAGACAAACACCAACGGAAAGATTTCTGGCCTCACGAGTTGTACATAATCTCGGTTCCGTTCGCACGCCTCGGGCGCCACGCGCCTGCTACACCGAAGGTTTCTCCGCCATGTCTGCGCAGCTTTCCCAGGCGGTATTTTCATATCGGGCCACCAGCTCCAGATACCACGCAGCACCGGCAATAAGCGCATTTGAGACGCATCGTAAAGTTAACTGGCCCATTTCAACGGTAACCAGCCTAGATTCGTATGTGTCGATTTATGGGCTGCGTGTCCCGAGCCCAGTCGGAACAGAGGATGCCTCACCGCTTCTTAGTGTGTTGTTTTTTCTTCTTCTAAATTGTATACTCATTGCCGGCATGTTTACACTTAGACGCATACATTTTATTCCCCGTAGTGTGTGATATTGTAGCTCTTGTGTGAAATGTATGGTAACTTGTGTGCGATATTGCGCTTATAGGTTATGCTTGTTCTAACATGTTCATATACAGGGGCGCGGTGGTGTAGTGTTTAGCGCGCTTGATTTCCACGCGGCTGGCCCGTGTTCAAGGCCCGGCAGATTCCTTGAACAAAGAGTAATCTGGTTTAAGGGAAACCCTTCAAACAGGGAAACAGTTGGCGATGCCATATAATCCAAGCAGTTGGTGCGTCGATAAGCCCCCCAAAAAAAAAAATCATAACACACTATCATATATCAACTGCCAGTATTGTGAACGAACGATTCCCTCTTTCATATGCATAGCCCTTCACTTACATTCCCCGATTAGGGAGCGTGAACAATCTCTCCCCAAATCTAACCGCACCTAAGCCATTCCTAAAAAATATGCAGCAAAACATTTCGCCAGTGCATACGTTCTCAAGATACCCTGAGCCGAGCGGCGCGGGGGTCGGAAGGCGAATATGCATGCTTTCTGAGCAAATGATGGCCGTTCCCCGCCGGTCGCCATATATTTGGGCCCTCGGTCGATACAGGGTTGCCCTCGACCGGGGTCAGTCTTCTGACCGAGCAGGCCAGGCCACCTGTCGCCGTCGACGCGATGCGGCCCGGCCGCTCCGCAGCTGTCGCCGACGCAGTCGATACCATCGATTGTCGGCGTCGACGCGCACTCGATCAGCGGCCTTGCCCAAAACACGGACCCGGAGTGGCCCACCCAGCCCAGATCACCCCCGGGTATATCAGCTACAGTCACGGTGGACACGGGACCTGTCAAGGCCAGCCCCGCGGACCCAGATCTGCCGCTGATGGCTAGGAGTGTAGACGGACCTGGACACTGCCACCGTCAGACCACAGTGGATCCAGCACCTGTCCCCCAACAGTCCAGAATAGAACACACACCTAACCCCACACCTACCGACCCCCATGCATAATCGATCCCGCACCTACCACTGCCAGGGCAGAATCGACACCAGGCCTGTGAGATAGAGTTCCCAGAGAATATTGGCCCTGTCTCCACCGTCGCGTCACGAGTAATGGGCCCACTGCCTTCACTGACGTCTCACGGGCAAAACAGGACTCGATTAGGAGAAAGGGATGGGGATGTAATACGGCAAGGTTTGTGTTCCATTTACTACAATTTAACAGGTAATTATGATTGCCAAAAGTAAATAAACAGCAAACCTCAAATATTGATATTCCAAGGGACAGTCATCAGGAACCTCATTAGTATGTGTTGGGACGCGCTGGTCTTATAGTGCATTGGAATGTAAATGGACAAATCACCATAATTGGACCTGGGCCCTAATGATGGATCATGGAAATTTCAGCAAGCTTGGACGCGCATTGATATCATTTCTCTCTTCTCTAAATATATCGATGAGGACATCAAAACGCAGGAGTCACCCGGCAGAGCATAGACTTCGTTCCGTTTAAATTAAAGTCACGATAACACTTCCGCAAATCTTTAAACATGAAAGAGTTGGCAGGCATTTGTCTGGCATGACCACGCGTGAAGGTCTGTAGCGACTGAGGGTGCTATGAATATGGGGCCTCGACCTTCGCCTACTGGAGAGCTGCCAAACATCTGCCAACCACTTGGAAGTTACAGGAGCATCTTTTCTTTTGATCGGCAGCTCTCTGGACCAACCCCAGACTGAGCTGCTGTAATGGCTGATGGCTTTTCTGGAACATTTAAGGAAATGAAATGCGCCTCACATGACCTACCAACTACGACGAAGTGCGACATCACCATGCTAACTGCCTTCCAAGGCCTTGGTCTGACGCATTCACTAGTGCCGACATAGTTTTGTACCTCTCCCTCCTCACACATGGACGAAAACATTCGTATTGAACATCAGCAATCTGGATCTTCAATTATGCATTATTAGGAGGATAGGTCAGGAATGAAATTAGCTGACCAATACTTATTTCATTTTATTTCACACCGAAGTTACTTCAATAAATGAATGATTATTTACAGTAACAACTTACACCAATGAACAGCGTAATATGATCACCGAAAGCCAAGACCTAGGTAGGTGAATCAAAGTCAAAAGTCATTTTCAAGTAAAAGTAAAATGTACATGTCTACATACATGAAGCCAACGGGATCATCTTTCATTAGCGGTGCCAAAACTAGCTTACCAAAAAATAGTGGCTGGTCGAAATGGCCGGAGTTGTAACGATATGGCTCTCGCCCCAGAGGTTTCCGGTTCCCATGTCATTGCAAACTGACAGCTCTCACTCGCGATAGCCTTAGAGCACCTTTTGTCCAGATATCTGCACGGGGCGGGACACGGGATAAAATTATGGAAACGGACGGAAGGAACAAGACGGGGGAAATTTATCGGGTTTCATTTTGGACAAGATGGAATACCTACCTATTCATCCATGATTTTTATCAAAATGATACCAATGATATCATTTTTAAAATGATTCAAAATGATACTAGTGGATCCAATCGGCAGATTAAAAAGAAGATTTCTGTGTACACGGCGACCCGATTAGTGCCTCTTTGAAGGTGTATCTGTGCTTGTTTTTGTTTTAACCATACGACGTTTTAATTGTGACCATGTATTGTATGTATTTTAGGTATATATTTATCCTGACTTCGCCTGTAATTGGGTTACACTCATAAATACCTGTTGGCAATTAATACAAGATACAATATACTGGAAAACGGAATTCAAGGGGGCGGGCACACTTAATAAACACGCTGCGGGATGAATGCTAGAATATATGCAGACCACTAAGTAGGTCATATGTAGGCCTTCCTTCTCTGATATCAACGAGAGGCATTAAAACATAAGGCCTAAAATTAAAAAAAACGCGGGCAGTGGCACAGATACAAGGGGACTCAAGCGCTGCTCCTTGTGTGTGGTTTTAGGGCGCTTCAGCGTCTAGGCTGTATCGCAAGCCGCCCCCTCCGAAATGTCCGAGCGCCTATACCTAGTGCATGCATAATCGGAAGCTGTTCAGAGACAGCAGTGTGGGAGACTGGAGCCCCCTAGCCTCCCCCTCCCCAGTGAAATCCTGGATCCGCCAAAGAACACGGGGATGAGAACTGACGTCATTCGGGAGTTTTTCCCTGAACCGTAACCCTTCACCTCACGATCGCAGTACCAAACAGCTGCGCCTATAAAATCAAAGAAGAAAAATTAGGCGTCCTTCTGAAAGTAGGCCAGGGGTCCCCTGAGAGAAAACATCTTCTGCACCAGGATCATTTAAGTAAACACGGTGACGTATCTGCACGCGCTACTGCGTGCTGACAAATTGGCAGACGACTTCTTCCAGTCCCGGCCGAGCCGGTGGGAGGGGAGGTCCACGTCACGTGCGCCAGGTGTAGGTGGGACAGAGTCAGCTGACGTGCTTTCGTGACGTCACACGGTACCGGCATCGCGCCGGCTGAGGTATTTGGCCGCGCCAGCGCGTCACGTGGTGGCGTGATCGCTCTCGACCAATCAGAAACGGGCTAGCCAGCCGCGCCGTTCGTCAATTACTCGCGTGCCGGCCCGCACGGCCCGGTTCGGCAGCAGCCAGCCGGCCACTTGGCCGGCTTCGCGGAGGGCCAGCCCGGGGACGTGTACGATGAAGCCAAGAAGCGTTCCGCAAATGAGCGCAAAAGCGCTGCCTCCCGGCAGATTTGAGCGCTGATTCTGCTCACAGCCAACGCGCTCCGAGTGGCGACAAAATCGGTACCCTAGTACTGGACCGCTCCCATCAACGGTGGAAATCACCATAAACATCTTTCAGCCATCGCCATCATCTCACTATGATCTTGATATGAATCTTCATCACCGATCAGCAGAAAAGTTTACCTTTGGTTATATCGACACACCAGCTTTACCTTTATCTTAAAAACAGCCGCTCAAACTGCCTACTGGCGGTCCAAACTCTCTAGTGTCAGGCTCAAATGCCTCCTGAGAAGCCGTAAGGAGTCCCCAGGAAGAATCATGCACCAATAAATCCGGTTTCACGCACAATGGTTCACTTACAATTACCACATCAACTGTCTTCATCGTACAGGATTACGCAACTGTCTGCGCACACATAATCCAGAGCCGATGAAAATACACATCGGCAAACCAAATCAAACAGCTTCCGTTACATTATGGACTGGCGGCAGACTGCCATATAGTCAGTAAAAGCCAGGGTGGGCCTAGGTCAACAGCTGAAACTTTCTATTATTCCTAGACGGCTACACATACACTTCACATACTCACTGTGCTATTTTCTACCACGCATTTGCCAGATGTGGTCAGTGGGACGTGTCTTTAGCCGCTATAATGCGACGCAAGTTGAACTTGAAGTTGAACAAGTTGAACAGACTCACCATTCATTTTCTGAAAATTGGGAATCTGGTTGTGAATGGATGCAGTGATTGACGCATGCTTCGAAGTCTGGAAGACCAACGCTACGTTTATAAACCAGATGTCCATAAGCATAGGCGCAGGAACCAGGGGGCAGGGGGCGGCTGCCCCCCAACTTTCGGACTGTGGGGCAGTTCCCCCTTCCCACCAAATTTGAACCGATTCTGGACCTTTTCCGTAAACAAATCAAGTGATAGGCCGAATCATACTCCACCCCAACAGCGGCGTCAACTTTTGCCCCCCCCTTCCCAACTTGGAAAAAGGTCCTACGCCTATGTCCACAAGATAGCAATACTGCAAAAACCCTCGAGCGTTACATTTTTTTCGAATATGACGTCAAAACTCAGTCTGCGGTTAGTCATGTGCTTCATAATGCTTTCAGACGGTCTCTTGTGATTTGTTGTACGGTTGAAAGCCCCTGACTCGTCTCTATATTATTCAGCCAGTTACAAAATCCGCTTACCAACTACATTTAGAACTACTGAAAACTCAGATGACTTGCAAATGAGTTCCGAAAAGCCGTGTGCTGCAGGTAAGTAAACGACCATCATGCAACTAAGGTGGCTGCAACTGCGCAGTATTTACACAGCTCACTGAAGAGCCCCCAGCGTCTGCATCATAATATCTCTAAGAGCCCGGCAGTGACGGGTTTCCCCTGATGTGGGGCCCCACCGACTGTCAAAGAACGGCACATGACCGCGCAGTCCATACGGTTGACAAGCGGGCTGGGCATTTTTGTTGCAGTATTCCGAGACGGGCCAAATACCGTCCCAATATGGCAGCCCTAGACCGGTTCGCAACACATAAAATGCCTCCAGTCCGTATTTCGACACAAGCAAAGTCAGAAGAAGTTCCATGGGGGTAAAAAAAATGTGCATAATACCATCAATGGGGCCCTCTTCTCTTCCATCTAGGGAGGATAAGAGGTATTATTCTTCACACTGGTGGGATATTTAGATGCGCCAATACCGTTGCCTGCACCAACAAATCTGACTGACCGAGTGGATCATAAGAAAGCGCGACCGTTACGAGCACGTAGACGGGCCATCATTGAGCAACACGACAGGTAGGTCCCGTATGCACGGGTGGATCCAAAATGTCCGACGTGGGGGGGGGCGTCACCCAGACCAGGCCTCGCCACTTTTGGACGGAAAACCTATCAGGTGGGCGCCCAATTGGAAAGGATTTATCCTATCCAATTTATCCTATTTATCGATTGTATTTAGATCCTATCGTGGAAGCGCCGATACTCGTATTCTCGATGGTGGAGGGAAGGGGGAGAAGTGAAATATTTCAGGGAGGCGCCATCGATATTTTAGGGAAGAGGGGCACCATGACCATTTCAGGGGGCGCCGACACCCCTGGATACGCCTATGCTCTAATGTCCTGTCTGGTGGCCCATCTACGGTGAGAGCTGACATCAAAGCTCACGGGAAAAGTCCCCAACAGGTTCTAAGAGCTTCCAACTTATACTTGTTTGCAATGAAAAGTTTCGCGCATGCCAGCTCTTAAGTAAATCGGCAACGCGTAGGCATAAAAAGTTTGTACTCACAAGTGATAAACTCGGTATTCCTCCCCTTTGATGCTCTACTTCGGTACTTCACTTTTCTTTCATCAGTTTGTTTGCCAATGCAGTTGAGACCAGTGCATTTTTCGTCAAACTTGTACTGGGTACCAGCGATGGGAAGGGGCATTTATGAGGACTTAAATATGCTTATTTAAATAGTCCAAAGCGCTTTCTTATTTTCTATACTTAACACATTTCATTCCTGATTTGCAAAATAAGCCTGGCAACGAAGTCATAATGGTTTTCAGCCAAGGTTACAGTAGCCCATGTCGAGCCGAGAAAGGTTCCTCATTGGAAGGGGCTGGGGACTGAAAATTGTTCCAGTTTGTGTCCAAATATGCCCCAAGTAGGATTCTGGTATGCCGGCGATAACTCCAAGGAAATAGAGAACACTACGACGTCATCAAACGCTAAGTCTCGTTTAAAAATACAAACAATGAGAACTCGACAGGAATCACAGCGCTGCTGAGAATTGCCATCGTATTGTAAGTGCCTCCGTTAACGCACCAGCTTTCCACAATCGAGCCTGGTTCCTGCAGGCGGCACTCTACCCAAAACACCTTTTCAGCGGGCGCCTTATCCGTCCATTACAGGCGACGGCCGGCTGGTCGGGCCCCGCGCGGCATCACAATGCAGACGCTCTCTCGCCACTGGGGGCGCTCAGGAGCCCGCAGAGACCCACCACACTCACCCACAACGACTGCTAATCGAGATAAAGGCGTATCGACTGCGCCGCCGACCCGACTTCCCCATACTCCCGGCGAGCGGGCTGGAGGCCAGGCGGTATATATGCAAACGAAAAATTGGGACAACCTCCTGTACCAGACTGTGGCTCTGTTGGACAAAATAACTTCAGTTGTTGATACACCCAGAAGCAGCAATGATAAGGGACTTTCGGTTCGAGAGTAATAACCGTTTGACAAAACCGATTTGACAAACAACAAAACCTGGGATTGATCACGCAAAAAAGGATACACTTTTCCGGGAATAGAGATCTGACAGAGGAGCCAAAGTATTCGAATTTATTAAGAGACCAAAATAACTAAATTATCCTACGGATACGCCAAGACAGACAACGCTACTGACTCATTAAACGTCTTCAAGGACCAAGCCTGATCACTGCTCCGAAAAAACAGCAGGCTGGGTGTCGCCTGCGTAGTTTCCAGTTCGGTGGGGTGGCCAGCACTTCCCAGCAGTGCGACCGGCGGCCCCGTCCAAGGCGCTGAGTGACAACCTCCAGCGCACCTCCAGCGCCGCCAAGCCCGACTCCCTGACAGTGCCAGCGGGCTGGTAATAAACCGATGGGGGCATTGGCGGATCCAGGCTTTCGATCGGAGAGGGGGTGTACCTACATGAAACTGGGCTCCACTATCCGTGGTACATCCTGAAGGGACGTTAGTTCTGTATCCGACCAACCAACAGCCAACCAACCATCTAGATCAGAGAGAGACGCCACTTGTTAACGATTGGCTCATCAGTTGAGGAGGCACAATCGAATGGCAGTGTGGGGGCGCCGCTACCCACATCAGAAGACGGGGTCGGAAGTGACGTTTCTGGGGGTGGGGGGGGGGGCATCAGGGGCGTTTCAGCGGGAGCTGGGGCCTAGATGGAGGTCCTGAATGGGCAATGGAGGGAGGGGCCGGCATGGGCACTCTTGGCTCCCTGAAACCGCTCATGTGAGGAGAGGGGGCATCCAGTCAAATCCAGTCACGGTTCGGACGGTGGATTCTTCTGCACAAAACAAGCTCCTGATGTCACGAATCCCGCAGATCATTAGAATGTTTTTGCGATGTTGCTGAGGTCCAAAATCGTACTGTGACTCTCCGAGATTGATTACCCACCGAGCTGACCGGCTGCGGACCCCAAACTGGAAGCAACCGCCTCGCGTGATACACGCCGCTCATCTCCGTCGCGACAGCTGCAACGTCCCTATCACAGGTCATGCGCTGTGTGACGTCACAATGCCAGGCCGCGCGCTGCTGGCGAGACGGCGGGCGTCGGGCCGGACGTCACGGTCGGACGCTGGAATTCCAGCAGTGTCTACCTGGCCAGCGCGGCTGGAGGCAGCGTCCATGTCGGGCCGACGCTCTGGTGGTGAGAGAGCGCGAACTGCCGCGGTGGCGCGATGTCGGACCACTCCGGACCCAGCCCGGGCAGGCGAGCACTCGGGCTCATCCGACCCATTCATTGCCGTCGGAAAAGGAAAGCCGACATTACAGCGATACCATGGCTTGTTTTTGTCTGACGAAATATGGCTGATCATCTTGAGTGGGGCCTCCCCTAAGCAGCATTAATTCAATTTCTGGGACAGGCATTGGGCCGGTTCTAGACAACTTGTTGGGAAGTCAATAGCAGGGGAGGATCCAGGGGGGGGCAATTGGCCAATGCCCCTCTCCTCCCCCAAATCGTTCCAATTTTAAATGGTTTTGGTCAATTGGGATAAATTTCCATTAAAAACAGTTTTCACTGTTTTTCTCTAGTTAGCCATGGCTCTGCTCTGGTTTCCCGAACATTTCGCCTAGCTCTGGCCCTCGTCAAAAATTCTGCAATTTTGGAAAAAGCGTCGAACAGTTCTGTCCTATTTTTCCAACATGGACCCATAGGTTTCCCTGGACTAGACAAGCGACTTCATTTGACACCGCATTCTGGAAATCCAATTCTGGACAGCATCAGTGAGATAAGGTTGCACGGCTGCCTTATTACAGTGAGATTATACCGAGGGCCTCCTCACCGGTCCAGATCCGAAAGTACCTACCGCTTCCACAAGTTCATCTTCCACGCCGCTCTGCACTCATGGGTGCGAAACTGCACCAGCACAACTTAACTGTGACAATCCTGCCCGGTTTGTATACGTTAAGATAGCTGCAAGTGTCGTTCACAACACAAATCGGCGCTAACGTAGCCCACAAAGTCAGACACCAATCCAGCACCCTGCGATGTACCGAATTTGAGTCCGCGTGAAAGCCACACCTCTGTTTCTTTTGATAGAAATAAAGGGGCTTTCCGTATTTACTTAATTTTGATAGGTTGATAGGCTAAACCCGCACAAGTCCGATTCACAGGCAGCCCAAAACAGTGGTGCACAGCGCTGCCGTACTTTGGTGTCTCTGTAACCTGGTATTTTTGGCACTCGTACACAATTTCATATTCAGTTATCTCGGGTCACGTCAACAGTTCAGTTCAGGTGACCTCAGTCAAACGTGTTGAACGTGTGTAACAAACATGTTTCGAGGGACAGCAGTAAAGTCAGAAATTTCAATCGAGAGGTCTGGGTTCAATACAAGCGAAAACCTTAGTATTCCTTGGGGAAATGCTATCTTAACCATCTGTAGAAATATATAAGTTAAGGAGAGTACCTCTGCTGAGTTTTCGAGCCTCCAGGAGTCGCGCAGCCACCTTAGGTCGCACTCACCGTGACAGTCGGTGATCATCTCGTCAGAGTTGTCGCCGCAGTCGTCGCTTCCGTCGCACGTCCACGACCGCGGGATGCAACGCTTGTTGGCGCATTCGAATTGAAGCGACGAACACTCCCCCTGCCCTGAAACAGAGCGATGTGGTCGCACGTCAGCGACAGAGCCTGCAGTCTGGAAGGGTTTCTTCTGGAGGGCTCGCTAAAACGGAAGTTATCCGGAATTACTTTCTTTTATTTCAACAGAGGTCAAAAAGTATGTTTTTCCGGGTAACGACGAAGTACGACGCACGAAATTTTCCATGTGGTCTATGTTTCAAGGACACCACTGGGATAATGTATTTAATTGATAAAGAAAAAGTCAATATACATACAATAATTCAACAGGAAAAGTTTGCTTTTGATATTGTTTGAAACACAAGGGACACAAGAGACTGAATGTTTTTTTAACATCAGCATGAAAGTCGGGTTAATATGAAAAGTTGGTTAAACGTCACCTGAACTGCATTCTAAAACAAAACAAAACCCCCCCAAGCGAAAATATGTCGAGCCAAAAGGAGCCTTTTCAGCACGATAATTAGTCTCACAAGCGATCTCTTTATTCGAATAGACTTTTTCCATGTTTGCTAAGCCCACTTAATGAAGAAGACTTAGTTCGGGCTCACAAAGCCTTTCGTCACATTTAGCGAACGAAGTTCTCTGCTAATTGGCATCTTCTGTGAACACTCGAGCAAAACAGACATGAAAAATTCATTTCCGGGATCTCGCAGTAAAAGCCCAATGCCCCTCACCGCGGCGGGAGTGGTAAAACAGTGGTCGGAATTTGCGCCGGGAGGGTCGTGTGTCGCGCCGAGTCACTGGGGTCCAGCAACTAAGATACGGGCCGGAGATCAATAGTGGCGCAGCAAACAAACAAAAACCGAGCCGCCCGGAATGGTGCGAAACAGCCGAAGAACGTGCCAACCAGTAAACCACCAGAGACAGTCCCAGTAAAGCGGTGAGGCTCAGACAAAATGGTGCGCTGTCGAAAGGCGGCGCTTTGTGGTCCACCAGTAACCATTTTTACAGCTCGCCTCATCACTTATATCTCGAAACCCATGTTGGGGCTCTGCTTTTCAATCGGCCACATCCAACTTTCCGAGACGTGACAGCAGCATGACCTCTGTCACCTTGTCACCAGATGACATTTCATTAACGGCTGCAACACTGCCGAGAGCCGCCGTGGCAACGCTTCAGAGGCGGCTGACGCTTCAAGCGCACACGGCCGAACGTGACCTGCGCGAATGAGAGCCGCTTATTTTGGGAGCTGCTTGGACGTCACGTTTGGCGCCGTCGGCTGGGCCACTGCACCCCTCTTCTACACCGTCCCCACCCTCGTCAGCACCACCAAGAGGGTAGTGTCAGAGCCAGCGGCGGCTTCAGCGACAGCAAGCCCACCCTGCAGAGACACCAGGAAACTCGCTGCCGATTTCTCGTCCAGGCAATGACCGCTTTAAGTAGATCGTTCTCTACACGTGGGGGCGTTTATTTGTGTGCGGGCTGGCTGAGTTCCACAGAGGGCGCCAGACGCATGACTCAGCCGCTGCAAAGTTGGAGCGGTAGCCTGGAGAGATCGTCCACGATGGCGGCCGCTCGGCTCCGTCTCGGGCCCGGCCATATTTCACCGCCGCGAACATTGCGATCTGCCATCACTGCTGTGGCATGCGCTCCAGACTAGCAACCGGCGCCGGGAATTTACACTGCAGCGATAAACATAGGCCAGGGCTCCAGACAGCTGGCGGGGCGGCGATGGCCGTGCTGGTGGCCACAGCTTACTGCAACAACCGCCGAGCCGTCCAACCAGCCGCGCCCCCCAGGTAACGGGCAATGAGCAGCGAGGCCGCGCCCCCTGCGCTGTTGCTGAACCGTTGCGCCGCCGCGGCAGGCAAGGCCGACGAGCCGGCACGCTGCCACGTGGGGTCGAGCCCACCCTACCTGCTGACGTCACCGGTCCCCGCCGAACGTGGCAGCGGTGCCGCCCGGCCTGAAGCCCGCCCGGCCTGAAGCCGGCCCGGCCCGACGACGCCGGCACCCACCCCGGGGAGGTCAGGGCTAACATAAAAAGGCGCGGTTGTCCCGTGCGTGCGGGCCCCGGGTTATAATCTGAAGGGATCTGTTGTGAATACCATAGGTGGATCCAGGATTCAGGACCAGGAGGCACCACTTCAGGACCATGGACGGCAAAACCTATCATGTAGGCCCCAAATCTTATCGTGGAACGCCGATACTCACATCCTGGGGGAGCGACATTCCAGGGGGTGACCTTAATATTTTATAAGAGGGGGAAGGCGCCACGATCATTTCAGTGGACGCCTTAGGTTGATCGGGAGTGGCAAGTGTCCCCCTTGCCCCCTGGATACACCTATAGTGTCCACCACATGTTAAAAATGTAAGCCCAAGTCTTTCGTTGGGACTTTTCACTTGGATCGGAACTAAAATGTTGTGGAGAACGAACAACGCTTTTTCAACACAAGCGCCTGCCACGCTGTGATATGAAGAAGGATTGCGCCGGTAGTCAAGGACGTGACCTAGTCGATGACCCACATTCGTCCGACAGGACCATGGGCTCGCTTTCACAGACAGCGTTATGGCTGAGTTGCGTGCCGAACGTAGGCCAGCCGCCAAATTCGGCGGCGGCATTTTTGCACCGCCCGTTCGTTTACCCGGGTATGATGGTTCTTCGAATCAAAATAGCCACAAGCCCTGACGCCAGCTCTACATAGCGCGTCTATCATACGTGAAAAAGTATGAATTTTCCCCGACTTGTTGCGGTCCAGCCCATGGTTTGAGAATTAGAATGTCTGGCTTAAAATGGAAGAAAATTGGTCCTACACAGCCTGGCACTGCTTATGGACTTAACTGCGAGAAGAATAAGGTGAAGGTCTCCCTCAATAACTAAAGCTCAAGTATCGAGCTCATGGCCGTTGAATGGGATCAAATAGCCTATAAAGTTCAGCGTTCCAAGACCGTCGACTCAGACAAATGGCGTGAATTGTCTAATGTCTTCTAACTCCGTCCCTTGGCAGAACCATTCACAACTTAAGACTCACAAGCCTGGATCTAAGCCAAAATAAATACGCGCAAAGGAAAAGACAGGAACATAAATGCAGCTTACGGCACAAAAAAATGGGCAAAGCCAGTCTCTCAAAGACAGAATTTCACAATAGTCCTTACTAATCTAAAACACAGCATCAAAACCCATTTTCACATCATACTATCAGCTTCATATTGACAGACAACCACAAAGATCCCTTATAATCAAACATATCATTTAAGTCCAACATTCACCCCTTCTCATCCCACCATTACTAAATACAACACAACAACCTCGGCCTGCGGCCTCGGCTGGTGCCGCTCTGGCGCAGGGGAAGCCGGTGACAATGTACGTTAGCCAAACAGTTCGATTGACAGGCGAGTTTTTTCAGCAGTTTAATACTTATAACAACGCAATGTTGGGTTTTAGGTTTTGTGTTCTCATTATGGCTCCATTCAATCCCTGTCTAGGCCCATGTTCTCCTAAATTAGCATGTCTCTGCATACTGCACCACGCTTGCCCTCTGTTCATATCATCAAAGAAATAAACACGCATAATGTTTGTTTTGTTAAGCAAAGACTGGGCATGACGAGAAGAAAGGAGATACAATATAAAATATGATGGGTTTTCCGACGGTATTTCACCTATGCCTGCAGATTTTACCCAATTCAGCCTATTTGTTACCGAGTTATGCCCCAGCTCGAGACCTCAGCCCCACCACCGAACTGATGTCCTGGATCCGCCTATGCTCGGCTCCTTACCCCACCCCTTTCTATGTCCTGGATCTGCCTATGCTCGAACTCCGTAGCCCCACCTCTATACTGCCCTGGATCCGCCTATGCTTGAACTCCTTAGCCCCTACCCTACTGATGTCCTGGATCCGCCTATGCTCGAGCTCCCGAGCCCCACCCCGTACTGATGTCCTGAATCCGCTTATGCTCGAGCTCCTTAGCCCCACCCCCGTACTGATGTCCTGGATCCGCTTATGTTTTAACTCTTTAGCCCTACCTGTTTTAACTCTTTAGCCCCTTTGAAGTCCTGGATCCGCTTATGCTCGAGCTCCTTAGCCCCACCTCCGTACTGATGTCTTTGATCCGCCTATACTCGAGCCTCTTACCCCAGCCCCGTACTGATGTCCTGGATCCGCCTCTGCTCGAGCTCCTTAGCCGGACACCCATACTGATGTCCTGGATCCGCCTATGCTCGAGCTCCTTAGCCTCACCTCCGTACAGATGTCCTGGATCCGCCCATGCTGGATCTCCTTAGCCCAATCCCCGTACCGATATGCTGGATCCGCCTATGCTCAAACTCCTTAGCCTCTACCCCGTACTGATATCCTGGCTCCGCTTATGCTCGAGCTCCTTAGCCCCACCCTCGTACTGATATCCTGGATCCGCCTATGCTCGAACTCTTTAGCCCCTACCCCCGTGCTGATGTCCTGGATCCGCTTATGCTCGAGCTCCTTAGCCCCACCCCCGTACTGATGTCCTTGATCCGCCTATACTCGAGCCCTTGGCCCCACCCCGTACTGATGTCCTGGATCCGCCTCTGTTCGAGCTCCTTGGCCCCACACCCATACTTATGTCCTGGATCCGCCTTTACTCGAGCTCCGGGCCCCACCCCGCACTGATGTCCTGGATCCGCCTATACTCGAGCCCTTGGCCCCACCCCGTACTGATGTCCTGGATCCGCCTCTGCTCGAGCTCCTTAGCCCCACCCCCGTACTGATGTCCTGGATCCGCCTCTGCTCGAGCTCCTTAGCCCCACACCCATACTTATGTCCTGGATCCGCCTATGCTGGGCTCCTTAGCCCCACCCCTACGATGTCCTGGATCCGCCTATGCTCGAGCTCCTTAGCCCCACCCCCGTATTGATGTTCTGGATCCGCTTATGCTCGAGGTCCCGAGTTCCAACCCGCTCCTGATGTCCTGGATCCGCCTATGCTCAAACTCCGTAGCCCCACCTCTGTACTGCCCTGGATCCGCCTATGCTTGAACTCCTTAGCCCCACCCCTACTGATGTGCTGGATCCGCCTATGCTCGAGCTCCCGAGCCCCACCCCCGTACTGATGAGCTGAATCCGCTTATGCTCGAGCTCCTTAACACCACCCCCGTACTGATGTCCTGGATCGCTTATGCTCGAGCTCCTTAGCCACACCCCCGTACTGATGTCCTGGATCCGCCTCTGCTCGAGCTCCTTAGCCCCACCCCCGTACTGATGTCCTGGATCCGCCTCTGCTCGAGCTCCTTGCCCCACACCCATACTTATGTCCTGGATCCGCCTATGCTGGAGCTCCTTAGCCCCACCCCGCACTGATGTCCTGGATCCGCCTATACTCGAGCCCCTTAGCCCCACCCCCGTACTGATGTCCTGGATCCGCCTCTGCTCGAGCTCCTTGGCCCCACCCCGTACTGATGTCCTGGATCCGCCTCTGCTCGAGCTCCTTGGCCCCACACCCATACTTATGTCTGGATCCGCCTATGCTGGGCTCCTTGGCCCCACCCCTACTGATGTCCTGGATCCGCCTATGCTCGAGCTCCTTAGCCCCACCCCCGTATTGATGTTCTGGATCCGCTTATGCTCGAGGTCCCGAGTTCCAACCGCTCCTGATGTCCTGGATCCGCCTATACTCGAGCCCTTAGCCCCACCCCCGTACTGATGTCCTGGATCCGCCTCTGCTCGAGCTCCTTAGCCCCACCCCCGTACTGATGTCCTGGATCCGCCTCTGCTCGAGCTCCTTAGCCCCACACCCATACTTATGTCCTGGATCCGCCTATGCCGGGCTCCTTAGCCCCACCCCTACTGATGTCCTGGATCCGCCTTTACTCGAGCTCCGGGCCCCACCCCGCACTGATGTCCTGGATCCGCCTATACTCGAGCCCTTAGCCCCACCCCCGTACTGATGTCCTGGATCCGCCTCTGCTCGAGCTCCTTAGCCCCACCCCGTACTGATGTCCTGGATCCGCCTCTGCTCGAGCTCCTTAGCCCCACACCCATACTTATGTCCTGGATCCGCCTATGCTGGAGCTCCTTAGCCCCACCCCTACTGATGTCCTGGATCCGCCTATGCTCGAGCTCCTTAGCCCCACCCCCGTTTGATGTTCTGGATCCGCTTATGCTCGAGGTCCCGAGTTCCAACCGCTCCTGATGTCCTGGATCCGCCTATGCTCGAGCTCCTTAGCCCCACCCCGTACTGATGTCCTGGATCCGCCTATGCTCAAACTCACTAGCCCCACCCCGGTACTGATGTCTTGGATCCGCCTATGCTCGAGCTCCTTAGCCCCACCCCCATACTAATGGCCTGGATCCGCCACTGCTTATTAAGTTTATTTAAGCAGGGAGTGCAAGGAGTCACGTGTCATGGTATCACCACAAAGAGGTTTATTCGGCTGGGAAAGAAATGGTGTGCAACGGTGGATCCTTTGGCCAGTGCTACCTATGGTTAGAGGATGCATTAACTAGTGGGTAGATAGATAGACAGATGATAAACTTTTATTGGACGGAAACAATATGACAGGTATAACAAATAGATTGACGCAAAAGCCCGAAGGCTTAAGTGGTGGGGCCTCTTATCTCTCTCATAAGACACATCACTTTTACCGGACCTATCACACACATACACAGTAAGATTTGGACACACATAAAGAAACAACAAAACACAACAAACCAAACAAGCAAACCAGTTCCTGACCACCATTTTGTTTTTTATTCGTCGCAAGTCGCAGCAGCGAGCGGGACCCTACCGCACGGCCGCCACCCGGCCGTCCGACTGATATGCATATCTAATAGACAACGCGCCCGCCGCACGAGTAGAGGCGCCGAAACGAGACAGACTACCCTGCCACCACCGGGCATTCGCGCTGGTCTATAGCATGCGTACATAGCTATGGTATCTGTCTCGCATAGCAGCTACCAGTGCGCCGCCCGCAGCCACGCTACGGCCGAACGGCGGGGTGAGGTTTCGAGCGGAAAACTTACTAGCATTGTGTATTACATTTAATTTAAGGTACACTGTTGTTGCTATGATATGCAACCTGTTGCGATGGCAAGATATGTCTTTCAACTAGCTTTTTGCCGAATTTCATCCACTTCCATCTATATTAACCATTCGAAATCCTGGTGTGAAGCAAAAATGAACCGATAAAATTACCACCTTGAAATGTATTTTACGGCTGATAGCGCGGAAGCCGTAAGAGATAAGTGGGGGTATGAGTGAGAAAATGACGGCAACGAAGTTTTCTATCCAGCCGTGTTAAGTTCAATACCGTAGCTATCACGGTCTGGAACCAGGGGGCTGAGAATAAAAATTTTAAAAACTTATATTTTATTTTTGCCTCTAAAATAAAAAGTTTCAGTCTGAAAGTTTTTATCTCTAAATATATAATAAAGGAGGCTATTCTCTTTTATTATCTGAAATGGGAACTAATTTATCTTAATTAGATCGGAAGATATAAGGGTTTGACTGATATTTTGGAAAATGCAGACCTTCGCAGAATGGGCCAAAAGGACACTTAAATTTCCGTTTTTGTTTTGTTTCTGTGTTTGTGCAGTACTGCACAAACCGGCCTTTAAATTGGTATTTGACTCAGAACCTGAACTGCTGTAGCTTCAGATATTTCGAGCCTGTAGTTTAGACTATGAGTTTTATGCAAATTTAGGGTGCAAAGTTTAAAAGCTAATTTAGAGCCTTAAATTTATAACTTTTTCTTTCAAACTTTTGTGTGATCTACAAATTTCCCTGGTGTAAAGGGTGCAAGTTTGAAGACTGTAGATGAATTAGGAAAAATAGAAAAATAAAAGTTAAAAATCACATAATGCAAAATTCTGGGCAAAATTTTGAAAATTTTGAAAATTGACAACCGTGGTGCTTATTCATTTGGAAGTGCCTTCTATCCACAAAAGTTTTAGGTCTCTGATACCAGCGCTCAGAACAGACAACAACAACAACAACAGACAACAACGACGACGAGACCGGAAAACTGTCAGAATAGAAGCCGTTTCTTACTTCGTTCGTCACCGGCTTCTGACACATCCCTTCTCCTCTCGCAGTTATCAGGCCCAACACACACCCTTTCCCACGCCACGATTATTAAACCTAACACACATCCACTGAGGCACAAAGTTCCAATTTCCACTAACAGCTGTTCACTTACCTTGCACCGTCGGCAGGGAACATGCCAGTAACAGTATAGGTATCGCTGCGGCCAGCAGGCGGGTCACACTAGGCACAGCCATGAGCGGCAGACGGCGGAACTTCCCAACGACGCTGCTCGCTCCAACGCCCCACGCTGACTGAACGGACGCCACCTGAGCTGCCGGCAGCCAAAGCCGCGCGGGGCGGCCGCTCGTGGTGGCGTGATGCTGGCCCGGTCAAGCAGCTGTGCCCCCGCACGCCGTGTCAACTGCGTGCAGGCGGCAGGTAGGCGGGGGTGGGCGGCCACCGGATGTTGAGTGCTGTGTTCTTTTCGCCGCTGCCATAGACCTAAGGACGACGACCGCACTTATTCAATGTTGGATATTAGGGGTCACTGGGGGCAGAAGTATTTGACCAGCTTTTCACCCCTAACTGCCAGATCCACGGTCAGAAGCCGTCTCCGTTCGTCAACGTCTTCTGATTCGATGGCGTTGATTCGAGTTACTTCAGGCCATTTTTTAACATGTTGACTGGGGGCCATTTGCCCCCCCAGTCGGCCGAAATGCTCCCCCAGTGCCCGGAAATTGGCCCCCAGTGCCCGGAAATTGGCCCCCCAGTGAAATAGACAGATGACTTAAAATTGACCAAATGCAGACTTGCCTCACGAAAATAAGACAGAACACCACCCGATAATTACAACTTTGTTCTATTTCTGGTCCCAAATTGACAATCCACAAAAATTGTGTTAAAAAATTTCCACCCCTGGCTGTCTGCTCCATCGTGTGTAGACGAAACAAAGCGCGTAGTTACGGGGAATCCCGGCAAAGCAGCCTCAGCATCAACTAATCACAACGCTGGAGAAGAACGCTGGCCTACAACCAATCAAACATCTGTTCTATCCAACCGGAAGCCCACATCCCCAGCCAGTACTGTGACATTGCATGATGCTCTTATTTCACACGCAGTCAGTTGTCAGCGCTAAGAGCTCGTTCGTGGATTAGACGGGACACGGTGTAGTCAAAGTGCGTAAGACTGGTTGCTGGTGTGGCGGTATGAAGTGATTAGCCTTTTAATTTATTATTGTGGTGGTAGCATACATAAGCGTCGCCACTGGCAAAAAAGTGAGGGGCCAGCCAAACTTCAACCTGATGCTGACAGCAAACTTTCCAGTACCAAAAACTTTTCGAATTTGGGCTTTTCGTTGCCTTCCGCAGCGGCTGGTTACACAAATTCCCGTTCACTCCCATTTTGACTGAGATCAGGAAATTATTGATCAAAAGGTGGGAGGGGAGGGCGTGATTGATGATCCCAAAAAATATTCTGGTTATGTGGATAAAACCATTCGATGGCCACGCGGGGTTAGAAGGGCATCCCTGGCTTCCTATTAGATGGGTAGTGTGCTGAAAATATTGCGTCAAGTCAATATCAAACTGTCAACAATTAGTTTTAAACAGTGATACAAGTCGCTTTTTCTGTGGTTTTATGACTACCGCTAGGGGTCGTTTTAGCCTCAAAGCTAGCTTTTATGGTGTTGATTTGGCTATTTTAGTGGAAATAAAATTTGCTCCCTCTTTGGTCCCTTTTTCCAACTCGGTTTGACCTTTTCCGTTGAAAAAAACCTGGCAGCCCTGGGCAGCACCTCTAATCTCTAAACTTGCAATAACTAAAAAATTGAGAAACATGTTTTTTAACACTAACGCGTCTAAGTTGTATTAAACCTCTCAAAATGGGGTCTCAATCCCTTGAAGACGCTATAACGGCCAGCACAAGAAATGCCCCCCCACTGACTTTTCCTTAAAAAATGCCCTGAGTTACTTTGATTTGTTTAGCCTGGAATCCTCTTTTGTTTCAGTTTATGAGGCATTGTTGTACCAAGTTAAGCTGGAAGAGACTCTCCTTTTATCTCAACCACACAGGTATTTGTTGTTCTTAAGCTTTGCCGATATTGTTTTTCATAAGTGGCCAACATAAGTTTTGACATCAAATAAATGAGTGGAATGTGAATATGCTTACATTTCGAATAGCTGATAGCATTGGCGGACGCAGGGGGGGCATTCCGGCGATGGCCCCCTCAAAGCGCTGGAGGGGGGCAAACTATCTTTTGGACCCCCCAAACGCCGGATAAATTTCTGAAAAAAGGTGTTTACACTAGGTCTGTAGAGGAAAAAATATTCGCTTTCACCCCCCCCCGGACAGCGATCATGTACTTGGAGAGGTGGCTTATACTAGGTCTGTCGAGCACTGAAAAAGGTGTTTACACTAGGTCTGTGGAGCAAAAAATCTTCGCTCCCACCCCCCCTCCCCCAGGAGGAGAGGCAGACATGAGTTTGGCCCCTCCCAAAACTCGGGTCTGCGTCCGCCCCTGGCTGATGGCGCTGATTCGTGTCTTGAATGTCGTATTTGCTGACGTATGGAAATAATTATATTTTCTTGCTTTTCAATATTGCGCTTTAAACATTCATTTTTGGACTACGCATATCGCACTTACTGCACATACGCACATCGGCAGATCCAGGAGCAGCTTTTGGAGGGGGCCAAACCAACGTTTTGGGGGCTAAATTTGGGAGAAATCGCGAACACATAAGTTTGGTTAAAGAAAGACAGCTAAAATTTGGCCTTCTTGGGGAGGGCGGGGGGGCAAAAGATACTATTTCAGACTTTGGATGGGCCACGGCCCCTTTGATCCCCCTCCTTGGATCCGCCAGTGCATACGCACACACTTAACATAGGTACTTCGGCTGTTGACCAGTGCAATCATCCAGTTCTCACAAATAGAGTGAGAGATTTCAGGTACAGTCCTAGAAGTGACTAGGGGAAAATGGTCATTATGCACCCCCTTAGGGAAAATCGTCTGCCCAAAATTATGCAGTTGACTTTGGTGCTATTTCTAACCTGAAAAACATTTTGTGATCAATTTGCTTTTATTTTGCACTGCCGTAGCGTATTAAAATGATCAAAAATTTGAGTGATTTAAGTTTTTGAAAATCCCGTTGAAATCTGTATTATGATCTAAGTCACAAAAATGATTATAAATGCTCATATTTCTCAGATATACTCTTGACCACCCTTTCACGGATTCCAGGGGCAATATTTACCCTTTGATTTATCCGAGGTCATCACAGGTCACACGGGGTCAAAGACAGTATGTTAAAGGGAATGTGGCACCTTCACAACGTGATTTTAACTGAGATAGCCAAGTTGTAAAGCAGGTCGGAAAACCCGGTAGGTACTCCATATTTCATTTGTCTTGGAACTCGATATTTCCGTAGAAAAAAGCTAAAACCTACCTGACACCAGCCCCTCAGCCCCCCGTCGCTGTTGGCCATTGTTGTGAGCTACTGGTGTGACGACATATGCTGACGTCACGATGAGCATCAGCCAATCGAAGCCCTTGAAGTGTTTCAAGTATGGTAGTGGTTGCCAGATCGTGACATTATCCACAGTCCGATATTTATTTCTTTTTCTAGAGGAGTATTTAAAAAAACAAATATTGAGCTTATTGTACATTTTTTTAGAGAAATCATGAGTGGTTTTATTATTTTTTACTAAAAGTACGCCTAATTACACTAAATTCCAGGATTCGACCAAGGTGCCACATTCCCTTTAACGGTAACTTTTGACCAAACCACGCTAGAGCGCTGAATTAAACGACATTGTGCATTTTTCGTCAATGGCTTTTTTGATATATAGCAAATTTACTTTGCGACCTTCCATGATTTCAAGCCATGTTACGTCAAGAGGTGCCCTCTGGAGGTAGAACCACTGGCCGGAGGTCATTATGTTCCACGTAGCGGAGAAAGCCCAGAAATTTTCCTATAACATTTTCTGAACCAGACCTCAATAGCTCTAATGGCACGCCAGCTACGCCCAGGTTTCTTAAGCATTGCATATTTTAGTGGAAATAGCCTATCGTGACCCAAATTGACCTCTGGTGGTCAAGCACTTGACCTTTGGGCTTAAATAGATAAAGTAAACGCGTACTGAATTCACACGAGTTTTCCATAGTTTTTTTCAGATTTGCGCCAACCCCCATAATTTCGGAGTAAGAGAGGGGCTATCGATGGCCCTGGTGGGGCTAAAATGGCGGCAGAGCCTAGTGGGACGCGGGTTAAAGTGGGTTCAATCCTCGCGGCGGGAAACCGCCTTCCGTATCTAGGTAACTTAGATTTTTAGTAAACATCACAGAAATGCTGATTTCCCAGACCATCACCAATTTAATGAAGTTGTTTAGGTAAGCAGCTCGGGTGCAAACCGGGCATCAAGTCAAACTGTGATGATTTAAGCGTTCGGTCCAAAATGCGCTCCTGGCGCAATTTGGTAGGGCTCATTTTGAAATGAGCAGGGTCCAGGTAAAACAAAATTATGGCGCATATGTATGCAAAGAAGACATTGATGGTTTCGTTGATAAATAAAATAAAAGAATGTAGATCTCGTAAATATTCACCTATAGACAATATCAATCATAGAAAATTTTCATGCATGCTTTGAAAACCACTGTCATGGTTCAAAAGTGCATGTAAAACAGAAAAACATGTCTAGCATAGATGCACGCTACTCACCAGTTGCTTTGGTTACCGGAATAGAGGGGCAATAGTAGTGGGCAAAATGATAATACAAGAATAGAGCTGACAAACTTCTAGCATTTTCAAAATAGCCCATGGGCGCATTTTTGAACAGGGCGCATTATGACCTTCCTCCCTAAGTGGAAGTTGAAAGGTTCTCTCCGTTGAACGATGATCAGGTTTGAAGAGAACACTCGATGGTATATTCTAAAAATATGGGAGTAGAGTCCAAAGAAAGCAACACCTCGGGGAGACTGGGGTCAAATGTAACACGGGGCAATTGTAACAATGGCCATATTGCCTAAACTAATCAATGGAAGGATCTATTGGCACAACCGGAAATGCGATTGCGCAATCAGCTGCTGCCTTTGTTAACGAAGTTTCAACTCGGTGCGACGGGTAAGTCAGACGCTGTTCACAATTGTCTTTTTGAGGGTGTTTTGTAACTTTTGAAATATTCAAAGTAGATTAGCTTATTGATGGGTATGATAAGGTACAGCAGAAACAGTTTCAGTGCATAAAGAGTGTTTAATTAGCTACGAAATGAGCACAGATGCTGTCGCCTAGGCCAGCTCGTTGAGCGGCAACTTGGCTTAAAAAATTGCGCGTTGCGATGGGGACAATTGTAACATTTCTCTTGGGGTCAAATGTAACAATGTTACAATTGACCCCTATGGCCTTACGACGTATTAAACTTGCTTCTACTGCACAAATGCAGTAGCTAGGTTAGTGATTTTATGATTAGGTGCGCACCCAGGATGTTCGTTTGGGAGGCTGACAAGGGGACTTCAAGCCGAGGAAGGGGGCGCACCTGTTCACTCAAAGGGGCCTATCTTCATATCCTGGGGGGAACGATGAACCTTTTGCTTCGCAGACCTATAGTGTCGCCTGTTTTTGGGAGGAGGCACTTAACACGTTGGGGGAGGGGCAGGCCTGCATCCAGGCCGACCGTTGAGGGTGGGGGGTTAAGTGGCCTAAAATCTAGAAAACAAGGATTTTGGAGAAAAACGACAAAAATCGGGCGATTTAGGGGAGAAATTGTTCCGTTTGCCCCCCCTTGGATCCTACAGTGGGGAGGGGGAGGGTGGAGTGTGGGGCCCCCTGCCCCCTGGGTGCGCTACGGTTTATGATAATCACATTACTTTGCAATGATATGTTTGTTCGTAGGCTGGTATATGTTTCGGAAAAGTGGCAATGTGGGCTGCCCTATACAATATCTCTTATATTGAAAAATTAACGATGATAATTGGGGTTTAAGGTCACGTCAGCTGCTAAGGCTATATGTGTCCTGTTTGAAAAATTAACGAGATTTCAGTCGGATTATAAACACATTTTTTTACATTTTTCACTGCCATGCACTGCCGTTGAGATATATCAGGGATACCTACATCTGTGAAAGCTGTGGTTCAGACTAAGTACATGCCGACGCCTGAGTGTAGCAGGCCAAAGATGCAAAAGTGTTCGCATTAGGATGTTTTTATGGTACAAATAAATCAACGAAATTCATACGGCTTTAACATGGCACAATTGACCCCCGGTGCTGTCACAATTGCCCCTCACGTGGGGTCAATTGTAACCGCTGAAGTAAATTTTTAGAAGTGAAATTTTGACCCCTAAATATTTTTATTTTGAAATCTTTTTACATCTGTCACATTGAAAAATCTTCAAAGTTGATGAAAATATAATTATTAGTGCTCTAACTCAAAACAATATTTCTCCAGCACCAGAAATGTGAAATTTGTTACAATTGACCCCAGTCTCCCCTACTTGTACTGTAACCAAATCTTACAGCTCATCTCTAAAAATGTTAGTCCTGGCACTGCTAATGTCGGCTGGCCGCGTTGCCGGTCAGTGCCATAGCATCCCGCGTAAACCTGGTCTAGCAGTCAGTCAAGGGCTTTTTGTAAGGCATTCTTTAATATTTGTATTTATTTACGCTGTAGCTGACCATTTCGCACAAAATGGGTTATTCAGAGGTCATTGTCATACACAGCAGAGTGCCTTATCAGAAGAATAGGTAAACAATCCGAGGTAAAAAGCACCCTAACTAAAAACAAAAAAATGCAAGGTAAAATGGTGTCCCATTCAAATAATAAATATACAACAGCTGCCTACTATCAATAGCTAACACCACGCATACCTTTATCAGCTCCCCTTCACGATATTCATAGAAAACCTTTTAAAAGAAGAATAGCTGGGTGTGTTCCAGTGACTTAAACTATCATAATAACTATTAAAAAGGTGACCTGAACGATAAGAAAATGTCCTTTTACCGTGGCTGTTCCCAGGCCTCTCTAAAAACAGGTGTTCTGATTGACGTGTCTCACGCGCACATACTTCACGATTGAAACGGAGCTTGGATGACAATATTGATGGCTCGCCATTCACAAGTAATCTGTACAATAAACATAAATCGAAGTAATCGACAAATCACAAGCCGGTGTGATGTGATACCGGTTTGTGATTGCATTGTTCCCGCGGGATGTGGTAAAGTGGGAGAAGAGCATTTAAGTTTCACGTCGTTAACCCAGGTTCAAATCCCGGGTGGGTATTCTGAATAAATATTTCCGGTTCTCACAATTCCCTCCCAACAGTACGGAAGTTGGCGACAGCATATGACCTCAACATTCGGTGCATCGTAAAGTCCAAAGTTGTTTTGTTTGATGCATTGCTCTGATACAGCGTGGATCTAGGTTTTATTACCAGCGGCGATAACTCGGAAGCTTCGCTAACTCAATTCACGTATAAAAAGTATAGTTGGCTCGTGTCAAGCTAACAAGAACATAAGCCCGGGAGCGTACGAACCTGTTACTAAAGGTAGCTACCTGGGTCGGGGAGTCGTACCCCTAGTTACGTCAGTCGGGTAATTTTCTTTAATATTAGTATGGTTTCCAAGATTTGATGGCTTTGTCACCTTACCGTCGCACCAACTACCATAGTTATCTGGCGATGAGAGGAAGGTCACTAACCAGGCCGGAACAGGGACAGAGCGCCTAATCCTGCCTCTGAGCGGGCTCGAGCTCGCAACCTTTTGCTCACTGCAAATATCACGTAACCAGGCCGAACGCGTGCGATTTTTTAATCTGCTCAAATTCGTACATTCCCATCGCTTTTGTAGCAGCTGCTTAAATCAAATTATATTCCCTCAACTCGAGCGTACATTTTCAGCCAAGGACTCCAACGTCTCGCTTAGGCCTTTCCTTTTTCTTCGGTTTTATCAGAAGCCGGTGACGAACGAAGTAAGAAACGGCTTCTATTCTGACAGTTTTTCCGGTCTCGTCGTGGCTGTCAGAAGCCGGTGACGAACGAAGTAAGAAACGGCTTCTATTCTGACAGTTTTTCCGGTCTCGTCGTCGTCGTTGTCAGAAGCCGGTGACGAACGAAGTAAGAAACGGCTTCTATTCTGACAGTTTTTCCGGTCTCGTCGTCGTTGTCAGAAGCCGGTGACGAACGAAGTAAGAAACGGCTTCTATTCTGACAGTTTTTCCGGTCTCGTCGTCGTTGTTGTCTGTTGTTGTTGTTGTTGTCTGTTCTGAGCGCTGGTATCAGAGACCTAAAACTTTTGTGGATAGAAGGCACTTCCAAATGAATAAGCACCACGGTTGTCAATTTTCAAAATTTTCAAAATTTTGCCCAGAATTTTGCATTATGTGATTTTTAACTTTTATTTTTCTATTTTTTCCTAATTCATCTACAGTCTTCAAACTTGCACCCTTTTACACCAGGGAAATTTGTAGATCACACAAAAAGTTTGAAAGAAAAAGTTATAAATTTAAGGCTCTAAATTAGCTTTTAAACTTTGCACCCTAAATTTGGCATAAAACTCATAGTCTAAACTACAGGCTCGAAATATCTGAAGCTACAGCAGTTCAGGTTCTGAGTCAAATACCAATTTAAAGGCCGGTTTGTGCAGTACTGCACAAACACAGAAACAAAACAAAAACGGAAATTTAAGTGTCCTTTTTGGCCCATTCTGCGAAGGTCTGCATTTTCCAAAATATCAGTCAAACCCTTATATCTTCCGATCTAATTAAGATAAATTAGTTCCCATTTCAGATAATAAAAGAGAATAGCCTCCTTTATTATATATTTAGAGATAAAAACTTTCAGACTGAAACTTTTTATTTTAGAGGCAAAAATAAAATATAAGTTTTTAAAATTTTTATTCTCAGCCCCCTGGTTTCCAGACCGTGATAGCTACGGTATTGAACTTAACACGGCTGGATAGAAAACTTCGTTGCCGTCATTTTTCTCACTCATACCCCCCACTTATCTCTTACGGCTTCCGCGCTATCAGCCGTAAAATACATTTCAAGGTGGTAATTTTATCGGTTCATTTTTGCTTCACACCAGGATTTCGAATGGTTAATATAGATGGAAGTGGATGAAATTCGGCAAAAAGCTAGTTGAAAGACATATCTTGCCATCGCAACAGGTTGCATATCATAGCAACAACAGTGTACCTTAAATTAAATGTAATACACAATGCTAGTAAGTTTTCCGCTCGAAACCTCACCCCGCCGTTCGGCCGTAGCGTGGCTGCGGGCGGCGCACTGGTAGCTGCTATGCGAGACAGATACCATAGCTATGTACGCATGCTATAGACCAGCGCGAATGCCCGGTGGTGGCAGGGTAGTCTGTCTCGTTTCGGCGCCTCTACTCGTGCGGCGGGCGCGTTGTCTATTAGATATGCATATCAGTCGGACGGCCGGGTGGCGGCCGTGCGGTAGGGTCCCGCTCGCTGCTGCGACTTGCGACGAATAAAAAACAAAATGGTGGTCAGGAACTGGTTTGCTTGTTTGGTTTGTTGTGTTTTGTTGTTTCTTTATGTGTGTCCAAATCTTACTGTGTATGTGTGTGATAGGTCCGGTAAAAGTGATGTGTCTTATGAGAGAGATAAGAGAGGCCCCACCACTTAAGCCTTCGGGCTTTTGCGTCAATCTATTTGTTATACCTGTCATATTGTTTCCGTCCAATAAAAGTTTATCATCTGTCTATCTATCTACCCACTAGTTAATGCATCCTCTAACCATAGGTAGCACTGGCCAAAGGATCCACCGTTGCACACCATTTCTTTCCCAGCCGAATAAACCTCTTTGTGGTGATACCATGACACGTGACTCCTTGCACTCCCTGCTTAAATAAACTTAATAAGCAGTGGCGGATCCAGGCCATTAGTATGGGGGTGGGGCTAAGGAGCTCGAGCATAGGCGGATCCAAGACATCAGTACCGGGGTGGGGCTAGTGAGTTTGAGCATAGGCGGATCCAGGACATCAGTACGGGGTGGGGCTAAGGAGCTCGAGCATAGGCGGATCCAGGACATCAGGAGCGGGTTGGAACTCGGGACCTCGAGCATAAGCGGATCCAGAACATCAATACGGGGGTGGGGCTAAGGAGCTCGAGCATAGGCGGATCCAGGACATCAGTAGGGGGTGGGGCTAAGGAGCTCCAGCATAGGCGGATCCAGGACATAAGTATGGGTGTGGGGCTAAGGAGCTCGAGCAGAGGCGGATCCAGGACATCAGTACGGGGGTGGGGCTAAGGAGCTCGAGCAGAGGCGGATCCAGGACATCAGTACGGGGGTGGGGCTAAGGGGCTCGAGTATAGGCGGATCCAGGACATCAGTGCGGGGGTGGGGCTCCGGAGCTCGAGTAAAGGCGGATCCAGGACATCAGTAGGGGGTGGGGCTAAGGAGCTCCAGCATAGGCGGATCCAGGACATAAGTATGGGTGTGGGGCTAAGGAGCTCGAGCAGAGGCGGATCCAGGACATCAGTACGGGGGTGGGGCTAAGGAGCTCGAGCAGAGGCGGATCCAGGACATCAGTACGGGGGTGGGGCTAAGGGGCTCGAGTATAGGCGGATCCAGGACATCAGGAGCGGGTTGGAACTCGGGACCTCGAGCATAAGCGGATCCAGAACATCAATACGGGGGTGGGGCTAAGGAGCTCGAGCATAGGCGGATCCAGGACATCAGTAGGGGGTGGGGCTAAGGAGCTCCAGCATAGGCGGATCCAGGACATAAGTATGGGTGTGGGGCTAAGGAGCTCGAGCAGAGGCGGATCCAGGACATCAGTACGGGGGTGGGGCTAAGGAGCTCGAGCAGAGGCGGATCCAGGACATCAGTACGGGGGTGGGGCTAAGGGGCTCGAGTATAGGCGGATCCAGGACATCAGTGAGGGGGTGGGGCTAAGGAGCTCCAGCATAGGCGGATCCAGGACATAAGTATGGGTGTGGGGCTAAGGAGCTCGAGCAGAGGCGGATCCAGGACATCAGTACGGGGGTGGGGCTAAGGAGCTCGAGCAGAGGCGGATCCAGGACATCAGTACGGGGGGTGTGGCTAAGGAGCTCGAGCATAAGCGGATCCAGGACATCAGTACGGGGGGTGGTGTTAAGGAGCTCGAGCATAAGCGGATTCAGCTCATCAGTACGGGGGTGGGGCTCGGGAGCTCGAGCATAGGCGGATCCAGCACATCAGTAGGGGGTGGGGGCTAAGGAGTTCAAGCATAGGCGGATCCAGGGCAGTACAGAGGTGGGGCTACGGAGTTTGAGCATAGGCGGATCCAGGACATCAGGAGCGGGTTGGAACTCGGGACCTCGAGCATAAGCGGATCCAGAACATCAATACGGGGGTGGGGCTAAGGAGCTCGAGCATAGGCGGATCCAGGACATCAGTAGGGGGTGGGGCTAAGGAGCTCCAGCATAGGCGGATCCAGGACATAAGTATGGGTGTGGGGCTAAGGAGCTCGAGCAGAGGCGGATCCAGGACATCAGTACGGGGGTGGGGCTAAGGAGCTCGAGCAGAGGCGGATCCAGGACATCAGTACGGGGGTGGGGCTAAGGGGCTCGAGTATAGGCGGATCCAGGACATCAGTGCGGGGGTGGGGCTCCGGAGCTCGAGTAAAGGCGGATCCAGGACATAAGTATGGGTGTGGGGCTAAGGAGCTCGAACAGAGGCGGATCCAGGACATCAGTACGGGGGTGGGGCTAAGGGGCTCGAGTATAGGCGGATCAAGGACATCAGTACGGGGGTGGGGCTAAGGAGCTCGAGCATAAGCGGATCCAGGACATCAGCACGGGGGTAGGGGCTAAAGAGTTCGAGCATAGGCGGATCCAGGATATCAGTACGAGGGTGGGGCTAAGGAGCTCGAGCATAAGCGGAGCCAGGATATCAGTACGGGGGTAGAGGCTAAGGAGTTTGAGCATAGGCGGATCCAGCATATCGGTACGGGGATTGGGCTAAGGAGATCCAGCATGGGCGGATCCAGGACATCTGTACGGAGGTGAGGCTAAGGAGCTCGAGCATAGGCGGATCCAGGACATCAGTATGGGTGTCCGGCTAAGGAGCTCGAGCAGAGGCGGATCCAGGACATCAGTACGGGGCTGGGGTAAGAGGCTCGAGTATAGGCGGATCAAAGACATCAGTACGGAGGTGGGGCTAAGGAGCTCGAGCATAAGCGGATCCAGGACTTCAAAGGGGCTAAAGAGTTAAAACAGGTAGGGGCTAAAGAGTTAAAACATAAGCGGATCCAGGACATCAGTACGGGGGTGGGGCTAAGGAGCTCGAGCATAAGCGGATTCAGGACATCAGTACGTGGGTGGGGCTCGGGAGCTCGAGCATAGGCGGATCCAGGACATCAGTAGGGGTAGGGGCTAAGGAGTTCAAGCATAGGCGGATCCAGGGCAGTATAGAGGTGGGGCTACGGAGTTCGAGCATAGGCAGATCCAGGACATATGAAAGGGGGTGGGGTAAGGAGCTCGAGCATAGGCGGATCCAGGACATCAGTTCGGTGGTGGGGCTGAGGTCTCGAGCTGGGGCATAACTCGGTAACAAATAGGCTGAATTGGGTGAAAATCTGCAGGCATAGGTGAAATACCGTCGGAAAACCCATCATATTTTATATTGTATCTCCTTTCTTCTCGTCATGCCCAGTCTTTGCTTAACAAAACAAACATTATGCGTGTGTTTATTTCTTTGATGATATGAACAGAGGGCAAGCGTGGTGCAGTATGCAGAGACATGCTAATTTAGGAGAACATGGGCCTAGACAGGGGATTGAATGGAGCCATAATGAGAACACAAAACCTAAAACTCCAACATTGCGTTGTTATAAGTATTAAACTGCTGAAAAAAACTCGCCTGTCAATCGAACTGTTTGGCTAACGTACATTGTCACCGGCTTCTCCTGCGCCAGAGCGGCACCAGCCGAGGCCGCAGGCCGAGGTCTGTTGTTGTTGTTGTTGTCTGTTCTGAGCGCTGGTATCAGAGACCTAAAACTTTGGTGGATAGAAGGCACTTCCAAATGAATAAGCACCACGGTTGTCAATTTTCAAAATTTTCGAAATTTTGCCCAGAATTTTGCATTATGTGATTTTTAACTTTTATTTTTCTATTTTTTGCTAATTCATCTAGACTCTTCAAACTTGCACCCTTTTACATCAGGGAAATTTGTAGTTCACACAAAAAGTTGGAAAGAAAAAGCTTTAAATTTAGGGCTCTAAATTAGCTTTTAAACATTGCACCCTAAATTTGGCATAAAACTCATGGTCTAAACTACAGGCTCGAAATATCTGAAACTACAGCAGTTCAGGTTCTGAGTCAAATATCAACTTAAAGGCCGGTTTGTGCAGTACTGCACAAACACAGAAACAAAACAAAAACGGAAATTTAAGGGTCCTTTTTGGCCCATTCCGTGAAGGTCTGCATTTCCCAAAATATCATTCAAACCCTTATATCTTCCGATCTAATTGATAAAAATTAGTTCCCATTTCAGATAATAAGAGAGAATAGCCTCCTTTATTATATATTTAGAGATAAAAACTTTCAGGCTGAAACTTTTTATTTTATAGGCAAAAATAAAATATAAGTTTTTAAAATTTTTATTCTCAGCCCCCTGGTTTCCAGACCATGATAGCTACGGTATTGAACTTAACACGGCTGGATAGAAAACTTCGTTGCCGTCATTTTTCTCACTGATACCCCCCACTTATCTCTTACGGCTTCCGCGCTATAAGCCGTAAAATGCATTTCAAAGTGGTAATTTTATCAGTTCATTTTTGCTTCACACCGGGGTTTAGGGTGGTTAGAGTCATTGGAGGGAAATGAAATTTTGCATGCAGCTAGGTAAGAGACATATGTCGACATTCCATCTGCATATATATCAATGAAACACCAAGTTACCTTTACTAACATGCCGTTCCTCCACGCATCGTTGTAGCAAATCACCACGCGTCACCCCTGCGTCCACGTCGCGGCAACGCCGGCGATCGGCGCGGCCGTTTCTGTTTATTTATGGTCTGGTAAAAAAGTACCCAACACTACCCATAATGCATCACAAGTAATTAGAGTACCGTAAAAGTCTGAGTTTACAATAAGAGTATTATGTTTCTGTTTTTGGACCATGGGTGGATCCAGGGAATAAGTAGGCTAGGTGCCCCCCCCCACCCTTCTCCCCCCATCCCCTCCCCCAACCCCCAATCGACCATCGGCGCCCTCTGAAATTGTAAAGACACGCCTCTCAAGGCGAATGACGCTCCCTGAAATGTCGCTTCCCATACGCGGATCCAGGATTGCCTATCGGGGGCGAGGTGGAAGGGGAAACTTCCTGGTGGGCGCTATCTACACCAGGGACGCCACTTTTGGCCGGAAAAACCTATCAAGTAGGCGCTAAAACCTATCAGTAGACCCCGATACCTGCATCTCGGGGAAAACGACATTTCAGGGGGTGCCATCGAACTTTCCAGGGGTTTCCGGGACAATTTCAGGGGGCGCTAAGATTCTATGGGGGCACCTGTCCACTTTCCCCTTGGATCCGCCTATGTCGTTTCGGGGGCGGGGGGCACGGAGGTGGGGCGTTACTGGTGTGGGGGTAAGGAGATCGAGCATAAGCGGATCCAGGACATCAGCATGGGGGTAAGGGCTAAAGAGTTCGAGCATAGGCGGACCCAGGACATCAGTACGAGGGTGGGGCTAGGGAGTTAGAGCATAGGCGGATCCAGGACATCGGTACGAGGGTCGGGCTAGGGAGTTAGAGCATAGGCGGATCCAGGACATCGGTACGAGGGTCGGGCTAGGGAGTTAGAGCATAGGCGGATCCAGGACATTAGTACGGGGATGGGGCTAAGCAGCTGAGCATTAGCGGAATCAGGACATCAGTACGGGGTGAGACTCGGGGGTTCCAGCATAGGCGGATCCAGGACATCAGTAGGGGGGTAGGGGCTACGGAGTTCGAGCATAGGCGGATCCAGGATATTAGTACGGGGATGGGGCTAAGGAGCTCGAGCAGAGGTGGATCTAGGACATCAGTACGGCGGTGGGGCTAAGAAGCTCGAGCATAAGCGGATTCAGCTGATCAGTACGGGGGTGGGGCTCGGGAGCTCGAGCATAGTCGGATCCAGGACATCAGTAGGGGGTGGGGGCTAAATAGTTCGAGCATAGGCGGATCCAGGGCAGTACAGAGGTGGGGCTACGAAGTTCGAGCACAGGCGGATCCAGGACATCAGTAAGGGGGTGGGGTAAGGAGCTCGAGCATAGGCGGATCCAGGACATCAGTGGGGGGGGGTAGGGGCTACGGAGTTCGAGCATAGGCGGATCCAAGACATCAGGAAGAAGGTGGGGTAAGGAGCTCGAGCATAGGCGGATCCAGGACATCAGTAGGGGGTAGGGGCTAAGGAGTTCGAGCATATGCGGATCCAGGACATCAGTACGGAGGTGGGGCTAAGAAGTTCGAGCATAGGCGGATCCAGGACATCAGTACGGGGGTGGGGCTAAGGAGCTCCAGCAAAGGCGGATCCAGGCCTCAGTACGGGGGGTGGGGCTAAGGAGCTCGAGCATAGGCGGATCCAGGACATCAGTACGGTGGTGGGGCTCGGGCGTTCCAGCATAGGCGGATCCAGGACATTAGTAGGGTAGTAGGGAATAAAGATTTTGAGTATAGGCGAATCCAGGGCAGTACGGAGGTGGGGCTACGGAGTTCGAGCATAGGCAGATCCAGGACATCAGTTCGGGGGTGGGGCTAAGGAGCTCGAGCATAGGCGGATCCAGGACATCAGTGCAGGGGTGTGGCTCCGGAGCCTGAGTAAAGGCGGATCCAGGACATCAGTACGGGGGTGGGGCTAAGGAGTTCGAGCATAGGTGGATCCAGGACATCTGTACGGGGGTGGGGCTAAAGAGCTGGAGTATAGGCGGATCCAGGACATCAGTATGGGTGTGGGGCTAAGGAGCTCGAGCAGAGGCGGATCCAGGGCATCAGTACGGGGGTGGGGCTAAGGGGTTCGAGTATAGGCGGATAAAGGACATCAGTACAGAGGTGGGGCTAAGGAGCTCAATCATAAGCGGATCCAGGACATCAGCAGAGGGGTAGGGGCTAAAGAGTTCGGGCATAGGCGGGTCCAGGACATCAGTACGGGGGTGGGGCTAAGGAGCTCGAGCATAAGCGGAGCCAGGATATCAGTACGGCGTTAGAGGCTAAGGGGTTTGAGCATAGGCGGATCCAGCATATCGGTACGGGGATGGGGCTAGGAGATCCAGCATAGGCGGATCCAGGACATCTGTACGGAGATGGGGCTAAGGAGCTCGAGCATAGGCGGATCCAGGACATCAGTATGGGTGTCGGGCTAAGGAGCTCGAGCAGAGGCGGATCCAGGACATCAGTACGGGGCCGGGGCTAAGGGGCTCGAGTATAGGCGGATCAAAGACATCAGTACGGGGGTGGGGCTAAGGAGCTCGAGCATAAGCGGATCCAGGACCTCAAGGGGCTAAAGAGTTAAAACAGGTAGGGGCTAAAGAGTTCAAACATAAGCGGATCCAGGACATCAGTACGGGGGTGGGGCTAAGGAGCTCGAGCATAAGCGGATTCAGGACATCAGTACGTGGGTGGGGCTCGGGAGCTCGAGCATAGGCGGATCCAGGACATCAGTAGGGGTAGTGGCTAAGGAGTTCAAGCATAGGCGGATCCAGGGCAGTATAGAGGTGGGGCTACTGAGTTCGAGCATAGGCAGATCCAGGACATATGTAAGGGGGTGGGGTAAGGAGCTCGAACATAGGCGGATCCAGGACATCAGTTCGGTGGTGGGGCTGAGGTCTCGAGCTGGGGCATAATTCGGTAACAAATAGGCTGAATTGGGTGAAAATCTGCAGGTATAGGTGAAATACCGTCGGAAAACCCATCATATTTTATATTGTATCTCCTTTCTTCTCGTCATGCCCAGTCTTTGCTTAACAAAACAAACATTATGCGTGTGTTTATTTCTTTGATGATATGAACAGAGGGCAAGCGTGGTGCAGTATGCAGAGACATGCTAATTTAGGAAAACATGGGCCTAGACAGGGGATTGAATGGAGCCATAATGAGAACACAAAACCTAAAACTCCAACATTGCGTTGTTATAAGTATCAAACTGCTGAAAACACTCGCCTGTCAATCGAACTGTTTGGCTAACGTACATTGTCACCGGCTTCTCCTGCGCCAGAGCGGCACCTGCCGAGGCCGCAGGCCGAGTTGTCTGTTGTTGTTGTTGTTGTCTGTTCTGAGCGCTGGTATCAGAGACCTAAAACTTTTGTGGATAGAAGGCACTTCCAAATGAATAAGCACCACGGTTGTCAATTTTCAAAATTTTCAAAATTTTGCCCAGAATTTTGCATTATGTGATTTTTAACTTTTATTTTTCTATTTTTTGCTAATTCATCTAGACTCTTCAAACTTGCACCCTTTTACATCAGGGAAATTTGTAGTTCACACAAAAAGTTGGAAAGAAAAAGCTTTAAATTTAGTGCTCCAAATTAGCTTTTAAACTTTGCACCCTAAATTTGGCATAAAACTCGTGGTCTAAACTACAGGCTCGAAATATCTGAAGCTACAGCAGTTCAGGTTCTGAGTCAAATATCAACTTAAAGGCCGGTTTGTGCAGTACTGCACAAACACAGAAACAAAACAAAAACGGAAATTTAAGGGTCCTTTTTGGCCCATTCCGTGAAGGTCTGCATTTCCCAAAATATCATTCAAACCCTTATATCTTCCGATCTAATTGATAAAAATTAGTTCCCATTTCAGATAATAAAAGAGAATAGCCTCCTTTATTATATATTTAGAGATAAAAACTTTCAGACTGAAACTTTTTATTTTATAGGCAAAAATAAAATATAAGTTTTTAAAATTTTTATTCTCAGCCCCCTGGTTTCCAGACTATGATAGCTACGGTATTGAACTTAACACGGCTGGATAGAAAACTTCGTTGCCGTCATTTTTCTCACTCATACCCCCCACTTATCTCTTACGGCTTCCGCGCTATAAGCCGTAAAGGACATTTCAAAGTGGTAATTTTATCAGTTCATTTTTGCTTCACACCGGGGTTTAGGGTGGTTAGAGTCATTGGAGGGAAATGAAATTTTGCATGCAGCTAGGTAAGAGACATATGTCGACATTCCATCTGCATAGATATCAATGAAACACCAAGTTACCTTTACAAACATGCCGTTTCTCCACGCAACGTTGTAGCAAATCACCACGCGTCACGCCTGCGTCCACGCCGCGGCAGCGCCGGCGACCGGCGCGGCCGTTTCTGTTTATTTATGGTCTGGTAAAAAAGTACCCAATACTACCCATAATGCATCACAAGTAATTAGAGTACCGTAAAAGTCCGAGTTTACAATAAGAGTATTATGTTTCTGTTTTTGGACCATGGGTGGATCCAGGGAATAAGTAGGCTAGGTGCCCCCCTCACCCTTCTCCCCCATCCCCTCCCCCAACCCCCAATCGACCATCGGCGCCCTCTGAAATTGTAAAGACACGCCTCTCAAGGTCGATGACGCTCCCTGAAATGTCGCTTCCCATACGCGGATCCAGGATTGCCTATCGGGGGCGAGGTGGAAGGGGAAATTTCCTGGTGGGCGCTATCTACACCAGGGACGCCACTTTTGGCCGGAAAACCTATCAAGTAGGCGCTAAAACCTATCAGTACACCCCGATACCTGCATCTCGGGGAAAACGACATTTCAGGGGGTGCCATCGAACTTTCCAGGAGTTTCCGGGACAATTTCAGGGGGCGCTAAGATTCTATGGGGGGCACCTGTCCCCTTTCCCCCTTGGATCCGCCTATGTCGTTTCGGGGGGGGGGGCACGGAGGTGGGGTCGTTACGGGTGTGGGGGTAAGGAGCTCGAGCATAAGCGGATCCAGGACATCAGCATGGGGGTAGGGGCTAAAGATTTCGAGCATAGGCAGACCCAGGACATCAGTACGAGGGTGGGGCTAGGGAGTTAGAGCATAGGCGGATCCAGGACATCGGTACGAGGGTCGGGCTAGGGAGTTAGAGCATAGGCGGATCCAGGACATCGGTACGAGGGTCGGGCTAGGGAGTTAGAGCATAGGCGGATCCAGGACGTTAGTACGGGGATGGGGCTAAGCAGCTGAGCATTAGCGGATTCAGGACATCAGTACGGGGTGAGACTCGGGAGTTCCAGCATAGGCGGATCCAGGACATCAGTAGGGGGTAGGGCTACGGAGTTCGAGCATAGGCGGATCCAGGATATTAGTACGGGGATGGGGCTAAGGAGATCGAGCATAGGCGGATCTAGGACATCTGTACGGGGGTGGAGATAAGGAGCTCGAGCATAGGCTGATCCAGGACATCAGTATGGGTGTGGGGCTAAGGAGCTCGAGCAGAGGCGGATCTAGGACATCAGTACGGGGGTGAGGCTAAGGGGCTCGAGCATAAGCGGATCCAAGGACATCAGCACGTGGGTAGGGGCTAAGGAGTTCGAGCATAAGCGGATCCAGGACATCAGTACGTGGGTAGGGGCTAAGAAGTTCGAGCATAAGGCGGATCCAGGACATCAGTACGGGGGTGGGGCTAAGGAGCTCGAGCATAAGCGGATTCAGCACATCAGTACGGGGGTGGGGCTCGGGAGCTCGAGCATAGGCGGCTCTAGGACATCAGTACGGTGGTGGGGCTCGGGCGTTCCAGCATAGGCGGATCCAGGACATTAGTAGGGTGGTAGGGGCTAAAGAGTTCGAGTATAGGCGAATCCAGGGCAGTACGGAGGTGGGGCTACGGAGTTCGAGCATAGGCAGATCCAGGACATCAGTTCGGGGGTGGGGCTAAGGAGCTCGAGCATAGGCGGATCCAGGACATCAGCGCAGGGGTGTGGCTCCGGAGCTCGAGTAAAGGCGGATCCAGGACATCAGTGGGCGGGGGGAGGGTAGGGGCTACGGAGTTCGAGCATAGGCGGATCCAGGACATCAGTAAGAAGGTGGGGTAAGGAGCTCGAGCATAGGCGGATCCAGGACATCAGTAGCGGGTAGGGGCTAAGGAGTTCGAGCATAGGCGGATCCAGGACATCAGTACGGAGGTGGGGCTAAAAAGTTCGAGCATAGGCGGATCCAGGACATCAGTACGGGGGTGGGGCTAAGGAGCTCCAGCAAAGGCGGATCCAGGCCTCAGTACGGGGGGTGGGGCTAAGGAGCTCAAGCATAGGCGGATCTAGGACATCAGTACGGTGGTGGGGCTCGGGCGTTCCAGCATAGGCGGATCCAGGACAATAGTAGGGTGGTAGGGGCTAAAGAGTTCGAGTATAGGCGAATCCAGGGCAGTACGGAGGTGGGGCTACGGAGTTCGAGCATAGGCAGATCCAGGACATCAGTTCGGGGGTGGGGCTAAGGAGCTCGAGCATAGGCGGATCCAGGACATCAGTGCAGGGGTGTGGCTCCAGAGCTCGAGTAAAGGCGGATCCAGGACATCAGTACGGGGGGTGGGGCTAAGGAGATCGAGCATAAGTGGATCCAGGACATCTGTACGGGGGTGGGGCTAAAAAGCTGGAGCATAGGCGGATCCAGGACATCAGTATGGGTGTGGGGCTAAGGAGCTCGAGCAGAGGCGGATCCAGGGCATCAGTACGGGGGTGGGGCTAAGGGGTTCGAGTATAGGCGGATAAAGGACATCAGTACAGAGGTGGGGCTAAGGAGCTCAAGCATAAGCGGATCCAGGACATCAGCACAGGGGTAAGGGCTAAAGAGTTCGAGCATAGGCGGATCCAGGACATCAGTACGGGGGTGGGGATAAGGAGCTCGAGCATAAGCGGAGCCAGGATATCAGTACGGGGGTAGAGGCTAAGGAGTTTGAGCATAGACGGATCCAGCATATCGGTACGGGGATTGGGCTAAGGAGATCCAGCATAGGCGGATCCAGGACATCTGTACGGAGGTGGGGCTAAGGAGCTCGAGCATAGGCGGATCCAGGACATCAGTATGGGTGTTGGGCTAAGGAGCTCGAGCAGAGGCGGATCCAGTACATCAGTACGGGGCTGGGGTAAGAGGCTCGAGTATAGGCGGATCAAAGACATCAGTACGGGGGTGGGGCTAAGGAGCTCGAGCATAAGCGGATTCAGGACATCAGTACGTGGGTGGGGCTCGGGAGCTCGAACATAGGCGGATCCAGGACATCAGTAGGGGTAGGGGCTAAGGAGTTCAAGCATAGGCGGATCCAGGGCAGTATAGAGGTGGGGCTACGGAGTTCCAGCATAGGCAGATCCAGGACATATGTAAGGGGGTGGGGTAAGGAGCTCGAGCATAGGCGGATCCAGGACATCAGTTCGGTGGTGGGGCTGAGGTCTCGAGCTGGGGCATAACTCGGTAACAAATAGGCTGAATTGGGTGAAAATCTGCAGGCATAGGTGAAATACCGTCGGAAAACCCATCATATTTTATATTGTATCTCCTTTCTTCTCGTCATGCCCAGTCTTTGCTTAACAAAACAATCATTATGCGTGTGTTTATTTCTTTGATGATATGAACAGAGGGCAAGCGTGGTGCAGTATGCAGAGACATGCTAATTTAGGAAAACATGGGCCTAGACAGGGGATTGAATGGAGCCATAATGAGAACCCAAAACCTAAAACTCCAACATTGCGTTGTTATAAGTATCAAACTGCTGAAAACACTCGCCTGTCAATCGAACTGTTTGGCTAACGTACATTGTCACCGGCTTCTCCTGCGCCAGAGCGGCACCAGCCGAGGCCGCAGGCCGAGGTTGTTGTTGTTGTTGTCTGTTCTGAGCGCTGGTATCAGAGACCTAAAACTTTTGTGGATAGAAGGCACTTCCAAATGAATAAGCACCACGGTTGTCAATTTTCAAAATTTTCAAAATTTTGCCCAGAATTTTGCATTATGTGATTTTTAACTTTTATTTTTCTATTTTTTGCTAATTCATCTAGACTCTTCAAACTTGCACCCTTTTACATCAGGGAAATTTGTAGTTCACACAAAAAGTTGGAAAGAAAAAGCTTTAAATTTAGGCCTCTAAATTAGCTTTTAAACTTTGCACCCTAAATTTGGCATAAAACTCATGGTCTAAACTACAGGCTCGAAATATCTGAAGCTACAGCAGTTCAGGTTCTGAGTCAAATATCAACTTAAAGTCCGGTTTGTGCAGTACTGCACAAACACAGAAACAAAACAAAAACGGAAATTTAAGGGTCCTTTTTGGCCCATTCCGTGAAGGTCTGCATTTCCCAAAATATCATTCAAACCCTTATATCTTCCGATCTAATTGATAAAAATTAGTTCCCATTTCAGATAATAAGAGAGAATAGCCTCCTTTATTATATATTTAGAGATAAAAACTTTCAGACTGAAACTTTTTTATTTTATAGGCAAAAATAAAATATAAGTTTTTAAAATTTTTATTCTCAGCCCCCTGGTTTCCAGACCATGATAGCTACGGTATTGAACTTAACACGGCTGGATAGAAAACTTCGTTGCCGTCATTTTTCTCACTCATACCCCCCACTTATCTCTTACGGCTTCCGCGCTATAAGCCGTAAAATGCATTTCAAAGTGGTAATTTTATCAGCTCATTTTTGCTTCACACCGGGGTTTAGGGTGGTTAGAGTCATTGGAGGAAATGAAATTTTGCATGCAGCTAGGTAAGAGACATATGTCGACATTCCATCTGCATATATATCAATGAAACACCAAGTTACCTTTACTAACATGCCGTTCCTCCACGCATCGTTGTAGCAAATCACCACGCGTCACCCCTGCGTCCACGTCGCGGCAACGCCGGCGATCGGCGCGGCCGTTTCTGTTTATTTATGGTCTGGTAAAAAAGTACCCAACACTACCCATAATGCATCACAAGTAATTAGAGTACCGTAAAAGTCTGAGTTTACAATAAGAGAATTATGTTTCTGTTTTTGGACCATGGGTGGATCCAGGGAATAAGTAGGCTAGGTGCCCCCCCCCCCACCCTTCTCCCCCATCCCCTCCGCCAACCCCCAATCGACCATCGGCGCCCTCTGAAATTGTAAAGACACGCTTCTCAAGGCGAATGACGCTCCCTGAAATGTCGCTTCCCATACGCGGATCCAGGATTGCCTATCGGGGGCGAGGTGGAAGGGGAAACTTCCTGGTGGGCGCTATCTACACCAGGGACGCCACTTTTGGCCGGAAAAACCTATCAAGTAGGCGCTAAAACCTATCAGTAGACCCCGATACCTGCATCTCGGGGAAAACGACATTTCAGGGGGTGCCATCGAACTTTCCAGGGGTTTCCGGGACAATTTCAGGGGGCGCTAAGATTCTATGGGGGCACCTGTCCCCTTTCCCCTTGTATCCGCCTATGTCGTTTCGGGGGCGGGGGGCACGGAGGTGGGGCGTTACTGGTGTGGGGGTAAGAAGATCGAGCATAAGCGGATCCAGGACATCAGCATGGGGGTAAGGGCTAAAGAGTTCGAGCATAGGCGGACCCAGGACATCAGTTCGAGGGTGGGGCTAGGGAGTTAGAGCATAGGCGGATCCAGGACATCGGTACGAGGGTCGGGCTAGGGAGTTAGAGCATAGGCGGATCCAGGACATCGGTACGAGGGTCGGGCTAGGGAGTTAGAGCATAGGCGGATCCAGGACATTAGTACGGGGATGGGGCTAAGCAGCTGAGCATTAGCGGAATCAGGACATCAGTACAGGGTGAGACTCGGGAGTTCCAGCATAGGCGGATCCAGGACATCAGTAGGGGGTAGGGACTACGGAGTTCGAGCATAGGCGGATCCAGGATATTAGTACGGGGATGGGGCTAAGGAGCTCGAGCAGAGGCAGATCTAGGACATCAGTACGGCGGTGGGGCTAAGAAGCTCGAGCATAAGCGGATTCAGCTGATCAGTACGGGGGTGGGGCTCGGGAGCTCGAGCATAGTCGGATCCAGGACATCAGTAGGGGGTGGGGGCTAAGTAGTTCGAGCATAGGCGGATCCAGGGCAGTACAGAGGTGGGGCTACGAAGTTCGAGCACAGGCGGATCCAGGACATCAGTAAGGGGGTGGGGTAAGGAGCTCGAGCATAGGCGGATCCAGGACATCAGTGGGGGGGGTAGGGGCTACGGAGTTCGAGCATAGGCGGATCCAAGACATCAGGAAGAAGGTGGGGTAAGGAGCTCGAGCATAGGCGGATCGAGGACATCAGTAGGGTGGTAGGGGCTAAGGAGTTCGAGCATATGCGGATTCAGGACATCAGTACGGGGGTGGGGCTCGGGAGCTCGAGCATAGGCGAATCCAGGACATCAGTAGAGGGTCGGGGCTGAGCATAGGCGGTTCCAGGGCAATACAGAGGTGGGGCTAAGGAGCTCGAGCAGAGGCGGATCCAGGACATCAGTACGGGGGTGGGGCTAAGGGGCTCGAGTATAGGCGGATCAAGGACATTAGTACGGGGGGTGGGGCTAAGGAGCTCGAGCATAAGCGGATCCAGGACATCAGCACGGGGGTGAGGCTAAGGAGCTGGAGCATAGGCGGATCCAGGACATAAGTATGGGTGTGGGGCTAAGGAGCTCGAGCAGAGGCGGATCCAGGACATCAGTATGGGGGTGGGGCTAAGGAGCTCGAGCAGAGGCGGATCCAGGACATCAGTACGGGGGTGGGGCTAAGGAGATCGAGCATAGGCGGATCCAGGACATCTGTACGGGGGTGGGGCTAAGGAGCTCGAGCATAAGCGGATTCAGGACATCAGTACGTGGGTGGGGCTCGGGAGCTCGAGCATAGGCGGATCCAGGACATCAGTAGGGGTAGAGGCTAAGGACTTCAAGCATAGGCGGATCCAGGGCAGTATAGAGCTGGGGCTACGGAGTTCGAGCATAGGCAGATCCAGGACATATGTAAGGGGGTGGGGTAAGGAGCTCGAGCATAGGCGGATCCAGGACATCAGTTCGGTTGTGGGGCTGAGGTCTCGAGCTGGGGCATAACTCGGTAACAAATAGGCTGAATTGGGTGAAAATCTGCACGTATAGGTGAAATACCGTCGGAAAACCCATCATATTTTATATCGTATCTCCTTTCTTCTCGCCATGCCCAGTCTTTGCTTAACAAAACAAACATTATGCGTGTGTTTATTTCTTTGATGATATGAACAGAGGGCACGCGTGGTGCAGTATGCAGAGACATGCTAATTTAGGAAAACATGGGCCTAGACAGGGGATTGAATGGAGCCATAATGAGAACATAAAACCTAAAACTCCAACACTGCGTTGTTATAAGTATCAAACTGCTGAAAAAAACTCGCCTGTCAATCGAACTGTTTGGCTAACGTACATTGTCACCGGCTTCTCCTGCGCCAGAGCGGCACCTGCCGAGGCCGCAGGCCGAGGTTGTTGTTGCTTAGCCGTGATCCTCAACATATTTCAGTGCCACTTTCTCGTTTCAGCCAACCTTTAAACGCTTCGAGGCTCTATGGTAGGCCTCGCATATTCCTCATATTCCTTACTTGATGGACTATTTTTCAAAGCGGTACACGACCGAGTTTTCAAGAAGATTAACTAAGGTGTTTCCTGGTTGCCTTAGTTAATAACGGCTTTCGACTTGAGGCTCCTGGAGGGTATTCGAAACGCGTTTCGTGCCGCTAGTTGTTGGGAAAAGAAGAACACCATCTAAGGCTCCACGCCACAGACTACTATTTTGGTAACACAGAAACCTGAGGGGGCAGTAAACAATCGTTGCCCATGTGCAGTTATCAGCAAGGGCTATGCTACCGAGGAGTCTGGGCGGCCTGGCCCTACCTCTTAGGACAAGTAAGGGGTAATCCTATTTTCACTTACCTACCTTTCTACTTTCCTCAATTATTTTGCACTGAGCTCGGTAAAAGTCCTAATTTAAGGACGAACATGACAACAAGTTGCAATGTGCAATTTCTGTATGGTTTCAGCCAGTGGCGGATCCAGCAGTTCATTTGGGGCCGGGGGAAGTAGGGGGCTCGAGCCTCACCCATCAGTACCTCGGACAGACCCTCACCTATGCACTGACCATAAGGGCTCGGACATTTGGGGGGGCTTGAGCCCCTAAGATCCGCCACTGGTTTCAGCTCTACATAATCATTGGCGGACGCAGGGGGGCATTCCGGCCATGCCCCTCCCCAAAGCGCTGGAGGGGAGGCTAAACTATCTTTTGGCCCCAAACGCCGGAAGTTTTTTTCGAAAAAGGTGTTTACACTTTTACACTAGGTCTGTAGAGCAAAAAAACTTCACTCCCACCCCACCCTCCCCCACCCCCGGAGAGCGATTATGTACTTGGAACGGTCGCTTATACTAGGTCTGTCGAGCACTGAAAAAAGGTGTTTACACTAGGTCTGTAGAGCAAAAAAATATTCGCTCCCACCCCCCTCCCCCAGAAAGAGAGGCAGACATGGGTTTTGCCCCCAAACAAAAAAACTCGGGTCTGCGTCCGTCCTTGTACATAATGCAATAACAGCAATAAGTAAATGCAAATGTAAATACATACTTAAGTCTATATCCCGCCAACAATAAAAAGGTAGCTTACTCTTAAATGTCAGTTTTAGCGGTAAAACCGCAGAAAACATTCATTGTTTGCTTATTTGGTGATTTGGTGATAGTTTCAGTTTTATTCCAACGTTTTGATTTTGTGTTATGCGTATCTGTCTTTGATATCCACACCAACAGGCCTAATGACAAAGTAAATTGATATTGTTCTACATCCCACGAAAAACTTCGTCGGATGTCGGATAACAATTGCGTGAATGCACAAATTGTACCCTCGCCCCACCGGGGGCCATCGATGCCCCTAAGGTTTTTTTTTCCGGGATAGCAGAAAAACGACGATGCGCAGCACCGCAGTTGAGGGCTCTACCTCTCACTGCATCATTTTCCCATCATCCCTGAAAATTTTTTACCCCGAGTCACCCAAGGTCAGGTCACCAGACGAGGTCAACCAAGGTCACCTCACTTCAACTTTAGAGCTCTGTAAGAGCTACATTTCAAAGTCGATCGATTTGAAACTTCCTACACTTCATGACCCCTCCAGGGTCTACAAGGTGTATATCCGGGATTTTTCGATTTCGTGCCCTAAGGTCAGGTCACGAGGCGACCTTTCCCATTGGAAAAGCATGGGGAAAAGTTGTTTCATGATATAAAAGCCACGAAAATGATTGCAAATACTCAGACTGCTCAGTACAGCGTTTTTAGACACCCTTTCACTGATCCCAGGGGTCATACTTGCACTTTGACTTTTCCAAGGTCATCCAAAGTCACCAGAGGTCAAAAACAGTATTTTGATAATAACTTTTGACCTAATTAAGCTAGAACAGTGAAACAAACACCATCGTGTTTGTCTTTTCACTGGCTTTCATTTGATATACAACAAGGTTACTTTTTGACCTTTCGTGACCTCAGGTCAAATTAGGCCACGAGGTGACCTCTGGAGGTCAAACCACTGGCAGGAGGTCTTTACATTCCACATAGCAGAAAAAGTACTGGCAATTTCCTATCAAATGTACTTTACCAGGCCTCAATAGCTCTAATGACATAAGAGTTATGCCCAGTTTGCTTAATCATTGCATATTTGAGTGAAAATAGCCGATCTTGACCTAATTTGACATCTGGAGGTCAAACCATTGACCTGAGCACTAAAACATGTGAAGTAATTTCTCACTGAATTTACGCGAACTTTCTATTGCACTATGCAGATTTGCGCTAACGCCCATATTTTCGGAGTTAGAGGGGGCCATCGATAGCCCCCGGTGGGGCGAAGGTGGGGCCGGACCCCCGGTGGGGCGCGGGTTAAGACACCCATCCGACTTAAGAAAGCTATAACTTTTAAAGTTTTCAAAATTTAATCAATTCTTGCATTATAATGGCCTGAAACCGAAACCCTGCATATACGTAACTTTCCTGACTCTGTTTTATTCAACCTTAGCGTGCCTTTCATTCATCCATTTTGTTATCATGTCGTGATCCCCAACGTACTTTTGACCCCGTGGGATTTTTAACTTAAAGTATACCGCTTCCCACCTCATATTTTAAGGGTCTAGGAAAATAAGAAATAATTCAGCTTTAAAAATATTTGACTTAGCTCCCCACTCTCTCAAAATGAGTTTGCCCTGCTTACTGCGTCTCGATTTTATGTTCTGGTAGAAACAATTGCGGCGCGGCCTTTTTATTATCCACAAATATTGCCCCTTTACCAAGTTTCTTATAATCTTGCATGGACTATTTCATGCGGCATCTTATTGAGCTGAAATAATTTCCAGACAGTTTCATTGCGACCAGTGAAACGAACACGGGTCCCCAACCCAATATCAATCCTTTTGTTTCAACCAGTTTTTGCTGATATCATACACAATGCCGTCTGACCTCCGGTTTTCCTCCCAGCGCCTGTGGGCTGAGAACGAGTGGTCTTTGGAGCATACTCGAGTACGCACCAGCCGGCCATTGTAAACCCACCGCGCTTATCTCAATTGTAAACAAGTCAATACTCTGAACACCGAGCTTAATCGGAAAGTGAAGACCATCTGCTTACTGTCTTGAGAGAACTACTTGAGGCTGAGTGCGGGGGGATTATACCTTGATTTCTGACATTCGTGTTGAACACGATTGCCTTATTTGCCAGCGAATTCGTGGTCTGCCAAATAAACGAAAAAAACACATTCGAATCCCAAGAAAGAACGCAACAAAAACCTCGGCCTGCGGCCTCGGCAGGTGCCGCTCTGGCGCAGGAGAAGCCGGTGACAATGTACGTTAGCCAAACAGTTCGATTGACAGGCGAGTTTTTTTTCAGCAGTTTGATACTTATAACAACGCAGTGTTGGAGTTTTAGGTTTTATGTTCTCATTATGGCTCCATTCAATCCCCTGTCTAGGCCCATGTTTTCCTAAATTAGCATGTCTCTGCATACTGCACCACGCGTGCCCTCTGTTCATATCATCAAAGAAATAAACACACGCATAATGTTTGTTTTGTTAAGCAAAGACTGGGCATGGCGAGAAGAAAGGAGATACGATATAAAATATGATGGGTTTTCCGACGGTATTTCACCTATACGTGCAGATTTTCACCCAATTCAGCCTATTTGTTACCGAGTTATGCCCCAGCTCGAGACCTCAGCCCCACAACCGAACTGATGTCCTGGATCCGCCTATGCTCGAGCTCCTTACCCCACCCCCTTACATATGTCCTGGATCTGCCTATGCTCGAACTCCGTAGCCCCAGCTCTATACTGCCCTGGATCCGCCTATGCTTGAAGTCCTTAGCCTCTACCCCTACTGATGTCCTGGATCCGCCTATGCTCGAGCTCCCGAGCCCCACCCACGTACTGATGTCCTGAATCCGCTTATGCTCGAGCTCCTTAGCCCCACCCCCGTACAGAAGTCCTGGATCCGCCTATGCTCGATCTCCTTAGCCCCACCCCCGTACTGATGTCCTGGATCCGCCTCTGCTCGAGCTCCTTAGCCCCACCCCCATACTGATGTCCTGGATCCGCCTCTGCTCGAGCTCCTTAGCCCCACACCCATACTTATGTCCTGGATCCGCCTATGCTCCAGCTCCTTAGCCTCACCCCCGTGCTGATGTCCTGGATCCGCTTATGCTCGAGCTCCTTAGCCCCACCCCCGTACTAATGTCCTTGATCCGCCTATACTCGAGCCCCTTAGCCCCACCCCCGTACTGATGTCCTGGATCCGCCTCTGCTCGAGCTCCTTAGCCCCACCTCTGTATTGCCCTGGAACCGCCTATGCTCAGCCCCGACCCTCTACTGATGTCCTGGATTCGCCTATGCTCGAGCTCCCGAGCCCCACCCCCGTACTGATGTCCTGAATCCGCATATGCTCGAACTCCTTAGCCCCTACCACCCTACTGATGTCCTCGATCCGCCTATGCTCGAGCTCCTTACCCCACCTTCTTCCTGATGTCTTGGATCCGCCTATGCTCGAACTCCGTAGCCCCTACCCCCCCCCCACTGATGTCCTGGATCCGCCTATGCTCGAGCTCCTTACCCCACCCCCTTACTGATGTCCTGGATCCGCCTGTGCTCGAACTTCGTAGCCCCACCTCTGTACTGCCCTGGATCCGCCTATGCTCGAACTACTTAGCCCCCACCCCCTACTGATGTCCTGGATCCGACTATGCTCGAGCTCCCGAGCCCCACCCCCGTACTGATCAGCTGAATCCGCTTATGCTCGAGCTTCTTAGCCCCACCGCCGTACTGATGTCCTAGATCTGCCTCTGCTCGAGCTCCTTAGCCCCATCCCCGTACTAATATCCTGGATCCGCCTATGCTCGAACTCCGTAGTCCCTACCCCCTACTGATGTCCTGGATCCGCCTATGCTGGAACTCCCGAGTCTCACCCTGTACTGATGTCCTGATTCCGCTAATGCTCAGCTGCTTAGCCCCATCCCCGTACTAATGTCCTGGATCCGCCTATGCTCTAACTCCCTAGCCCGACCCTCGTACCGATGTCCTGGATCCGCCTATGCTCTAACTCCCTAGCCCGACCCTCGTACCGATGTCCTGGATCCGCCTATGCTCTAACTCCCTAGCCCCACCCTCGAACTGATGTCCTGGGTCCGCCTATGCTCGAACTCTTTAGCCCTTACCCCCATGCTGATGTCCTGGATCCGCTTATGCTCGATCTTCTTACCCCCACACCAGTAACGCCCCACCTCCGTGCCCCCCGCCCCCGAAACGACATAGGCGGATACAAGGGGAAAGGGGACAGGTGCCCCCATAGAATCTTAGCGCCCCCTGAAATTGTCCCGGAAACCCCTGGAAAGTTCGATGGCACCCCCTGAAATGTCGTTTTCCCCGAGATGCAGGTATCGGGGTCTACTGATAGGTTTTAGCGCCTACTTGATAGGTTTTTCCGGCCAAAAGTGGCGTCCCTGGTGTAGATAGCGCCCACCAGGGAAGTTTCCCCTTCCACCTCGCCCCCGATAGGCAATCCTGGATCCGCGTATGGGAAGCGACATTTCAGGGAGCGTCATTCGCCTTGAGAAGCGTGTCTTTACAATTTCAGAGGGCGCCGATGGTCGATTGGGGGTTGGCGGAGGGGATGGGGGAGAAGGGTGGGGGGGGGCACCTAGCCTACTTATTCCCTGGATCCACCCATGGTCCAAAAACAGAAACATAATTCTCTTATTGTAAACTCAGACTTTTACGGTACTCTAATTACTTGTGATGCATTATGGGTAGTGTTGGGTACTTTTTTACCAGACCATAAATAAACAGAAACGGCCGCGCCGATCGCCGGCGTTGCCGCGACGTGGACGCAGGGGTGACGCGTGGTGATTTGCTACAACGATGCGTGGAGGAACGGCATGTTAGTAAAGGTAACTTGGTGTTTCATTGATATATATGCAGATGGAATGTCGACATATGTCTCTTATCTAGCTGCATGCAAAATTTCATTTCCTCCAATGACTCTAACCACCCTAAACCCCGGTGTGAAGCAAAAATGAGCTGATAAAATTACCACTTTGAAATGCATTTTACGGCTTATAGCGCGGAAGCCGTAAGAGATAAGTGGGGGGGTATGAGTGAGAAAAATGACGGCAACGAAGTTTTCTATCCAGCCGTGTTAAGTTCAATACCGTAGCTATCATGGTCTGGAAACCAGGGGGCTGAGAATAAAAATTTTAAAAACTTATATTTTATTTTTGCCTATAAAATAAAAAGTTTCAGTCTGAAAGTTTTTATCTCTAAATATATAATAAAGGAGGCTATTCTCTTTTATTATCTGAAATGGGAACTAATTTTTATCAATTAGATCGGAAGATATAAGGGTTTGAATGATATTTTGGGAAATGCAGACCTTCACGGAATGGGCCAAAAAGGACCCTTAAATTTCCGTTTTTGTTTTGTTTCTGTGTTTGTGCAGTACTGCACAAACCGAACTTTAAGTTGATATTTGACTCAGAACCTGAACTGCTGTAGCTTCAGATATTTCGAGCCTGTAGTTTAGACCATGAGTTTTATGCCAAATTTAGGGTGCAAAGTTTAAAAGCTAATTTAGAGGCCTAAATTTAAAGCTTTTCTTTCCAACTTTTGTGTGAACTACAAATTTTCCTGATGTAAAAGGGTGCAAGTTTGAAGAGTCTAGATGAATTAGCAAAAAATAGAAAAATAAAAGTTAAAAATCACATAATGCAAAATTCCGGGCAAAATTTTGAAAATTTTGAAAATTGACAACCGTCGTGCTTATTCATTTGGAAGTGCCTTCTATCCACAAAAGTTTTAGGTCTCTGATACCAGCGCTCAGAACAGACAACAACAGACAGCCACGACGAGACCGGAAAAACTGTCAGAATAGAAGCCGTTTCTTACTTCGTTCGTCACCGGCTTCTGACCTAACATGCACTTAGGAATACCGAACTTGTAACTAGCACAAATGTGATAACTTATTACATATTTGTAATTCAACTAGAACTTCCGGCCCTATAGGGCCTAAATTTTTGGCCTGCCCGCGGCTGGGCGGGCTTCGCCTTCCCTAAGGGTCTGAGCTTCGCTCATCTAAGGATTTTGTCCTGTTGTCCCACTCCAAGGTAGAGTCTGTTTGTCCCGGAGTTCCGCCTCAGTAGCCCTGTTTCGTCCTGTCAGCACAGTTTTGTCAGCACCAATCAGCTTGCAGTATTTTTCCCACGTCACCGGACTGTAGCCTATCCCCAGGCTAGAAGCTTTACGCGCTGGCGGCCTGCTGTTGTGCTGCTGAAAAAAAAACAGCAACAGCACTGCAGCAGCAGCATACCATTTTGAGGATGGTAAATAGCTAACAATTGTGTTCCATTTTAGTTAGGTTAGCAGCTACCAGAGGCGGATGTTACGCGGATGCTACTTTTCTGGAGCAGATGTTAGAGGCCCTGCTGACAGAACCCTACTGATACCAGGGGCGGACCCAGACCCGAGTTTTGGGGGCCAAACCCATGTCTGCCTCTCCTCCTGGGGGAGGGGGTGGGGGTGGGACGTGCAATTTGGGTGCTCGACCGACCTAGTATAAGCTACTTCTCCAAGTAGGTACATCCATAATTGCACTCCTGGGGGAACAAATATTTTTTGCTTGACACACCTAGTGTATGTAATCTTTTTTTTTAATTTATCTGGCCATTGAGGAGCCAAAAGATAGTTTGCCCCCCAGCGCTTTCGGGGGGGGCATGGCCAGAATGCCCCCCCTCTGCGTCCGCCAATGACTGACACCCGGCACAGGGCTAAAGCCTGTTTGCTCTGGGGTTCAAACGATACCTATGCGCAGGAGCTTACACTCGCCAGTAGGCAAAACTTAATCATACTTGCAATCATGCTAAAAGGACATAAGCCCTTCCTTTAAGCTAAAGTACCCAAGTACCAAGATAACACGGTTCCATTATAAATGAACAATTTTGTCTATTGTTAATGCAATGCCCAAGCAACAAGGAAAAAAGTAGGTAAGGCGATAATAGATTATACAAAAATCAAATAGAAATATTTAGAAACGACTCATATGAAAAAAGGTGGTAAAATACAAAATTATGGGTTTCTGCAATAGGCGGGTCGTAGGAAAACAACTTCGACAAAACGAAACTGTCAAACAAAAACTTTTGTCACAGATCTTTAGATATATCTCGACTCACCAAAACATTGCATGTAAAAATATATCTATACATGTTTATGCAATGTTTTGGTGAATCCGGGAAGAATCCCATCTTTTTATCCTCACCTTTTCTCATCCTTACCGTCACCCTCCACATTTTATCAATTTAAACTCATGCCAAAAACATTTTAAAAACCGTCTTAATAGTGCGGAGGTGTGCGTAGTAATATATGAACAACCTTGCATTCCGAAAACCACATTTGTTACCCAAAGCCTCGAGGAAGAGAAGATATTTTGCGACACGCAGCAAACATTTAGACCAGGCTCTTCCAAATACATGTTACCAAATCTAAGCCTTCATGATCTACTAGATCAGATCGGGCGGAATCCTGACAACTCACGTCAAATCCTGCTTTGAATAGCCTTGGCCTCAATCGGGATTAGCAAGATTGGAATAAAACGTAAAAATCTGCAGTTTCCATGATTGCATAAATCTGGTTGAGCCGTTTGAAGTTCGATTAAAGAAACGTGAAATTGAAATTTAAATATCGAACTGAAATTGAAATATCAAATATTGTTAAGTTTTATGCATTTGATTCGAATCTCATCCCCGAGGTTTTCCGTCTGCGCATCTGTGTTTGAATGACTTCATAGTCACGGAAGAAGAGACCCTGTCCTCGAAGCGGTTTTCTGATGTTTTTATTCCGTACCCACATGTGCATCAGCTTTAAAATTGTATTCGGCTAACTGTAGGAAAAACCATTTCCTGCTTATTAAAGAAAATTTACAATTCAAATACACTTCAGCCACTTAAACAGTCACAACACTATCATGCCAGTCACTTTGTTACTAAACAAAATTAACAACAAACAGTCAGTCTGGGTAAACGTTTGATCTCCGGCTTGTTTGCTTAGTGCTTAGTACATTCTTTGAAGCTGATGGAAAACGCAAAGTAATTAAACTCGGCTGGCATGTCCAGACCTGAGCGTGTCAGCGCCCGAGCTCGAAAGGCTTCCATAAATACATCACCTGACTCGGCTCTTCTACGAGAGCAAAGGTAACAGCTGACAGCGTCGTTCGAAACCGCAAAGGGGAACAAATGGGTCGCTCTTATGTATAATTTAAGACTCAGTAAGAATTACGGTTAATGAATGAAAAGTGGATAACGTATGAAAAATTGTCACATTTTACTGATAAGCTTTTCCTAAAACTGACCCGTATTTCCGTGTCGAGCCAGTTTTACACTGAAGTCTTGTTAAAAACATATGCATTTGCCAGCCACTGATGGATATATTTTTCGCAAATGTTTCGTTCATCTTATATTCTGGCGATGCATGATATTAGAAAAAGCATGGTAAAGTTATTTTAAGAAATGCATCAATAAATAGAAATGAACACGTTTCGATGCGTCTTCAAATGCCCATCCAAGCTCTCAAAGACGATCATAAAAATAGCATAGGTATATGGCCTTGTCAAAAGCCTACCCCTCCACGTGTGGGAGGGCAAAGAAAAGGTGCAGGTCACTGAATGAGTTTTCATTGCCGAGCTACAGATCCATGTAAGCCGATGCAGCAGCCAGGCAGTGAATGGACGCCACCTCCGCGCTGACCTCTGCAGCTGCTGCTTCTTGCCAACACCTCTGATTGTTTGCAGTGCCGTGCATTAGCAGGGTCTGCAGCCTCTGTGGCACATCTGTGAGCCATTATCCTCTGCAAGTATGGCGCACCGGGTCATCAACGGCTCGTTATATCTGTCACTGGTTTGTCACTAGTAAGCTTATTTATTCTATTGACAATGTGCATTGTTGTCTGGAGAAGATACTAAAATGTAAATCGCAACAATAACAACAACATGGGGAGCTTTGGTCTTCCTCTTCCCCGATAGCAGTGCAGTTATTTGCAGCTCAAAAATAGGGTCCGGAAAATTTACACTAGGCTCGACTCTGGCGATAGCTTCTTGGACGGCTTACTGCATAGATTCAGTGACCTGTATACAGGGCACTGTTTATGTGTATCGATACAGGGGCCTAGCCAGGATTTCGCTCAGGGAAGGGGGCCGAAAAGGGCCCCTGAGACAGCGCCAAAAGGGCCCTGATGGGTAAAAAGAGCCCTGCTTGTTACAGAATCGTGTCCTCAAGGGGACCATTCGGGCCCTCAGGGGGGGCGGCTGTCCCTGCCGCCTCCCCCTTGGCTACACCCCTGTATCGATATGAGTGCAGCATTTCGGCATCCATGTAGAAAACAATTGCCGATGGAATGGGTGCCGTGATTGAAAACACATCTGTTCTGTGATCTGAAAATATGTGTTAGACTCGTGAAGCAATACAAATACAAAAATTGTCCATCAACTATTACTTTTTACGACCGATTGGATAGAGAAAGGGGTCGCAAGTAATAGGACGCTAAAATACGGGGTCACAAGTGAGGACTCAATTTACACTGACACCATAAGACGACATCAATACACGTGCATTGACACCATGGTTTAGAGTGTTTCGCAACAAAATACACCAAAATACAGAGTCAGGTATGTACCATTGACATGGTGGTTAGGCAAGGAGTAGTGATTCTTTTTGATGAGAGTCGTGACTTCTTTCAATTGGAGTCATTTTTCTCCAAGCCCTACAAAAACTATCAAATGCGGTGTCTGACCCTGTACTGACACCGGATTCGGGGTAGTGACTCTGCTTGGTGGAGCTGGCGTAACTCCCATCCAGTGGATACTTTTTTGACAATGTCTCCAAATGGCGAAAATGTGTAGGTTTTTTCATCAGTGTAGCAAAATAATAAGTAGAACTACTAATTTCCCAAAAAAGTAGGGTCGAATAAGAGCTAGTGGGGACTTTTTGAAGGTGTCACCAAATGGCGAAAAGGTTTCATTTTTTCTATCAGTGCAGCAAAATGATAATTATAACTTCTAATTTCCCCAAAAAGTAGGGTCGAATCGGAACTGGGACATTCCACGACAAATCGACCAAAAAATCTTCAAAATAACACCCTACATCTCAGATTTTGATGAAGCTTTGTCTAAGGGGTTCTCTTGGGCGCTGATTCTTGCTGACATTTTAAAGCCTCATCTCTCCAGCAGTTTCTGAGTTACTGCTTCTGGAATTTTTTCAATATCCTGTAAAATCCTATTTTCCAATAGCTACATCTTCAAAACCAATCATGGTATTTGTATAAAACATACGTCCCCGGAATTCTTAAGAGCTTCCTACAATACTGTGGAAAAGTCAAAATTTAAAATTTAAGAATGAAGACTAAGTTTACCTGTGACCTAGGGTCGGGTCATATGATTTCAAACGATGGCACTAATAATTTACAGTTTGGGGATATTATTCCTGCATATGAATAAAAAAGTTTCTAAGCGCGAACAAGTGACTAAGAGGAACACTGTAAAACAAGTTGAGCATCCAGAAAGTGCTAATCAGACAGAAAAAACTACCGATTTTCGCTGCTAGTTTTAAACCAATTTTCGAGGTGCTAAATGTTTTTGGTGCTAATTTATCGATTTAGCACCACCCTGCTTTTCGTTAAGATGGTGTTAATATTACGAATTTAGCACCTGAAATGCTGAAATTTTAGCAGCTATAGGATGCTAATCCAATTAGCAGCGAGAGGGAGCTGTAAAAAACTAGCACAAAGCTAGTTTTTTAGCAGCTTAGAAAAGTGTGAAGAGCATCCAGATTTTTAGCTTAAAAATATCTCTTCTGAACCGGAAAGTGCTAAATTGGACCATCTCAGCAGCACCACAGCGCACCAAAAATTCCAGATATACTAAAATGAGCCTTTAAAGAGCAAATGCATCCATTCTAAGCACAAAATGTATGTTTACTTGTTGCCAGCATCAAGTTAAAAATTGGCTGGCCCGCTCTTTTTTGCCGGTGGCGACGCACCTGCATTAGGTCATCCCGCGGGTCAACATCTAACCCCTTTGCCAATATCAGCCCCCCGCTTTAGCCCAGGATTGTGTGCTTGTAAAAGCAATTGGTAAATAAAATAATAGCGTGGATTATGCACAGGATGAAAAGGCTGGTGGATAAAATACGGGATATCATATTAAGGTACCCTAAAAATGAACTTAAAAGGCGGAGTAGCACTGGAAAGGTTGACGTGACGATTTTAATGAAAATGATCTTTATCTGCCTCCTCAGTAACTTACGCGACAGGCTAGACGTCAAAATCAGCGAGTCAATGCAAATTCCACACCACAGACCCACCATGAGCAAGGCAGGAAGCTCGTGGCTCATCACAAAATATATCGCATAAATATGGTTCCAGTCCTCATAACTATTATTTGTATCTATTTTTTACCATCACATTCGAGACAACACTGGACCCCCTCCCCTCCCTCCCAATCTCCCCCGTGAAATGATATGTTCATTGTTGAGGAAGTGTTGCATTGCGAGAAGACCGTAAACATCAAATGGACGGGCAATATTTAAAGAATATGTGCTAAGTTTTTAGTGTTTGTGCTTAGTCGTGATCATGCCATGAGGTGAATCTGTCGTCTTTTATAGCTTTAATCCCTAAAAAAATTCTAACATATAATTTTTGGCAGATAATTATCATTTTTATCACAATTAACCCAGAAAAAATTCAAACACTAACTCCCAGAACACCAGCCCTTTTGTCAGGCAACGTGCATCCCTAAGGCTTCAAATCGGGCTAAGTGCCAAAAACGCGTCTAATTTACCAACGTCAGGTATGTACATACAAGAGGGACACCTCGGAGGAACGGGTTAATGCAGAAATTTAGTAACAGTACGGCAAATAAATGTTCCATCACCAACGTCATAGGCACAGATTCCGAAGGCAGGGGGCATTGGCCCCAATCTTTGGACTGGGGCGCAGTGCACCCCTCCCCAACTTTAAGCCGATTTTGGACATTTTTCGTTAACAAATTGTGATAGGTACATAGGCGTAGGAAGAGGGGGCAGGGGCCATCGCCCCATCAAATATTGGGCTAAAAAATTCCTGATCTCATCTGAAATGGAAAGAAGTCGGACATTTTTATAAACAGCCGGTATAGAAAACAACGAGGAGTCCAAATCCGAAAGTTGTTAGCCCTGGCATGGGAAGTTTCTTGTCAGCTTCAGGTTGAAGTTTGGCTACCCCCCCTCATATTCTGGAAGTTCCTACGCCTGTGGGTAGGTAGAATCACGTTCACCGCCACCAGCGCTGACGACTTTTGCCCTCTCAACATACAAAATATTTCTACGCCTATGCCTAACTTTCCAAGCTCTCTGGGAATAGGTATCTACATGACCAGGAAATAGACTTTCAATAATATTATTGCAAGTGGTGGATCCCGAGGGGCAAAATAAAAATTCCCTTTCAATCACTCGATTTGGTTTCTTTTCTTCTTAAATCATATTTTTCACAATTTTGGATCCCTTGGCCTCCCCCAAACCATCCACTTACCTATCGGGGGGAGCTTAATTGGGCGATGAGAGCATTCTTCGCTGCGATATACCTTAAGGCTGTGTTATTTCAGACATCGAGGCAAAATTAACCTGTGTTTATATCTGCGATCAAACTCGATAAATGTATATCCAATATGTCCACTTACCTCCAGACTTTCGTCTTCGCGGGCTTTCGCCCATGCGCAAAATGACTATTATTGACAGACCCGCACTTGGTGAAAGATGGCGGTTGACTGACCGCGAGGACGCGGCGCGTGCACGCGCCATGGTAAATTAAGCACCAATTAGTGCTAAAAGTTCCCGCCAAAATCATTTAAGATGCTCAGACATAGCACTTTAAGACTATTCAATCCCGAAATGCAGCGCGCGCACTCACTTGAACGCGTTTTTTTCAGGGGAATCGGAAAGATCCTAGAAAAACATACCTTGTGGGTGACCAGGTGCTGAAAAATAGCAAAGTGCTAGCACATAATTATATCAGAGGAGCTAATTTGTAAAAAATTTAGCCGCAGATGTTATATTCAAGCACCATATGGCTCTTTAGCTTCCATTTATCCTGCTAAGGGCATGCTATAGCACGCATTTAGCATATGGTGGTGCTCAACTTTTTTACAGTGAGGGGCCTGATGGTTTTTCATTTTGAAGGCATGTCCTTCATGAGCAGTCATTATTACAGCAATAAGCGACGTTTGAACTGCAAAGAATAGAAATTAATATTTTAAAATATGACATTTTGAGAGGCAATCCCGACCCCAGTACATTCTGAACGATACTTTGACGAACATAGCTTAGAAATAAATACTACATTAATCACCGACGCTATGTAGCACGCCATCAAAACCAATCAAAATCAGAAACAATGAATACTCGCATTGTCCTCCCGAAAAAGCTGTAATAAGCACGTAAACAATACAGATGCCGCATTGAAGACATTACGAAACTAGCCTCGGATAGCACAAAATATGACGATGGTAAGCACTCTAAAAGTCACGTGACTTAACACTAGAAAAATCTGCAGGTCTAGGGTAAAGTAATCATGGCTTTCGGTAACCAAAGCCTAAATCACCGATATTTTGTTGCGCACCATGATGATTTTGTGACTAGCGTGGCGTGCACCGGGCCGGCAGTGAGTGGTAAATGAAGATAATCAGCATCATCCTAATTTGAAGAAGGGTGGTTGTTTGTGCGTGAGAGACTTGATGTATATTTTTCATTTTGTCAGTTTCACAGTTTGAAATTACTTAGACTATGCCAGAGATGGAACTGAGACTTATTTTCCATAAACAGCCAGTATTTATTATCCTACAGGTGGTGTCCTCAAACCACGACAAACCAAGATAGTGCTAATTGAAGCTTTTAGTTTCTGTTTTTACCCATTTCAAGGCTTGTGTGCTAAATACAATTTTTCGGTACCCTCTATCTGATGCTGACATTATGTGGGTCTTTTAGTGCTTTTAGTCAAGTGAAGGAAGAAAATAGAAAATAAAGACGTGGTTCCCTGACAGTGAATTATTGGATGATAATGAGTTTGGATGGTGTGCATCCTCAAAGTTCAAAGTCTGGTTTTTTCCCCAATCATATATTTTTATGTACGATTTTGCATCCCATTGCTAATATTAAACGGAAAATAACTATCAAATATGTGTGCTTTTGAAACTATATTTTACATATCCGGTGTTTGTTAACAACTGATCCAGGCATGGGTGTAGTGTGGATATGAAAATAATGATTTAATTACCTGTTATTACCAAATAGCAAGATGGAATTCTTCAAAGTTCGTTGTGAAATTTTCTAAAATGTCAGCCATGTGATCACTTATGTTAAGAAAATAGTGCTGAGTCGACTCAACTCTGATTCCCAGCTTGTAGGCCGACTCCGATTCTGACTTGACTTAACTGGTTGGCCAGTTGAGTCGACTCTGATTCAACCCAAACCTGGAAGTGAGTCCATTCAACTCTGACTCGAGCAAAACTTGAGTCGACTCTGAGTCGACTCTGACTGTGAGTCGCGACTCAACAAGTCTGATTGACCAATTTACAATTTGCTCTAATGGAGCACGTACCTCTGTTCTGCGCTGAAGACCAGGCCTGCCCTGGTGACTGATGGCGTCGGGAACCGCCGCCGCTCCGGTATGCTGACGGGTCTGTTCTGGATGTGCTGGACGGTATGCTGACGGGTCTGCTCTGGATGTGCTGGACGGTGTGCTGACGGGTCTGTTCTGGATGTGCTGGACGGTGTGCTGACGGGTCTGTTCTGGATGTGCTGGACGGTGTGCTGACGGGTCTGTTCTGGATGTGCTGTACGGTGTGCTGACGGGTCTGTTCTGGATGTGCTGGACGGTGTGCTGACGGGTCTGTTCTGGATGTGCTGGACGGTGTGCTGACGGGTCTGTTCTGGATGTGCTGGACGGTGTGCTGACGGGTCTGTTCTGGATGTGCTGGACGGTGTGCTGACGGGTCTGCTCTGGATGTGCTGGACGGTATGCTGACGGGTCTGTTCTGGATGTGCTGGACGGTGTGCTGACGGGTCTGTTCTGGATGTGCTGGACGGTGTGCTGACGGGTCTGTTCTGGATGTGCTGGACGGTGTGCTGACGGGTCTGTTCTGGATGTGCTGGACAGTGTGCTGACGGGTCTGTTCTGGATGTGCTGGACGGTGTGCTGACGGGTCTGTTCTGGATGTGCTGGACGGCGTGCTGACGGGTCTGTTCTGGATGTGCTGGAGGGTGTGCTGGACGGCGTGCTGACGGGTCTGTTCTGGATGTGCTGGAGGGTGTGCTGGACGGCGTGCTGACGGGTCTGTTCTGGGTGTGCTGGAGGTTGTGTTGACGGCTCGGCAATCTGATGGAGCGGTGGTAGAAGAGCTGAGTTTCCTGAGGAGCGAAGGCGTACCCGTTAACCTCGACTACCTGGCAGATCCGATCGACAGCATAAAGCCACTGTTACAGCATGCCGTAAGCCCTGTAGGGCTAGCTTAAGTCCTTAACTTAGCCTCGCGTGTATCATTCCAGTGTTCGTTGCCTATGGGCAGTGGAGGATGTACTCAGTGGTCCCTACTACTGCGATATATGCACTGTTCCCCTGGTTTGGGTCAGGGGCGGACGCAGACTCAGTTTGGGGGGGGCAAACCCATGTCTGCCTCTCTTCCTGGGAGGAGGGGTGGGAGCGAATATTTTTTGCTGTACAGACCTGGTGTAAACACCTTTTTTAAAAAATCCGGCGTTTGGGGGCCAAAAGATAGTTTGCCCCCTCCCCTCCAGCGCTTTGGGGGCATGGCCGGAATAGCCCCCCCATCTGCGTCCGCGAATGGTTTGGATACGCTACTGTAAAAATTGCAAACAGTTACCGATAGGTTTTTGGGAACTTTGCCAATTTTATCAAAATTAAAGTGGACAGATTTCCTGAATATTTTTAGCTGGTATCTATACCAGCGGCAGATGAATGACTCGGTAACTCAATGCTTATTTGAATCGGAGTTGAGTCGACTCACTTCTGAATTTGGGCTGAGTCGAGTCGGCTCAGACTTTTCAACATGGTGAGTCGAGTCAGAATCAGAGTCAGCAAGTTTGGGTGCCAGGAGCGTGACAGGAATAGGGTCAAAATACTTTTGCTGTAACTTTGTCTTCAATAAAAAATTTAAAGATTTCCCTATATCGCTAGCCTAGCTTTTCTAAAATCGGCATGCCCAGCAGTAGACAACGAATGACTATCAACGTTTCTATCACAAGGTAATCATACATTGTTCTGAAAATCATCCAGTAGAATGTCTTCCTCCATGGGTCAATGCAAACTTTCACAGCACTGCTCTCTACAACACGTGTACATACATCAGTGCGGCCACTGCGGGCCGCGCCACTGAGTCAGACCCATTGACTCGTGACGTCACATCGTACGATGTTGTGGGAGGTGACGAGGCGCGGCGGTCACCGTCCATGGAGGTGGCGTGATGCGGCCGCGTCAATCCATGACGCGGCAGCGCCGGCGTCCATTGGCGGATCCAGGAGGCAGGGACACTAACCTCCCCCGATCGTCCGCCAGCGCCCCCTAAAAGGGTCTCGGTACCCTCCTGAAAGGTTGATGGTGCCCGTCTGAAATGTCACTTCCATCCCACACTAGGATGCGAGTTTCGGCCTTCCCACGACAGGATTTTGCGCCCACATGATAGGTTCGCCCGTTCAAAAGTGGCGCCCGCTGGTCTGGACGGCGGTCCCCGGCCATGTGCTATCTCTACCTATCGGCAATCCTGGATCCGCCTATGCCATCGTCGACTGATCGCAAGGCTTACAACACCACAAAAGGACAGTCCACTGCTGAATTTACCAGTAGTTCCGGTCTTGTCTGGCCTGGTTTTACTCGGCATATTTGCTTTCTTATCAGCCATTAACCCTCGCCCCACCGGGGCCATCGATGGCCCCCCTAAGGTTTTTCCGGGATAGCAGAAAAACGACGAGACGCAGCACCGCGGTTGAGGGCTCTACCTCTCACTGCATCATTTTCCCATCATCCCTGAAATTTTTTACCCCGGGTCACCCAAGGTCAGGTCACCAGACGAGGTCAACCAAGGTCACCTCACTTCACCTTTAGAGCTCTGTAAGAGCTACATTTCAAAGTCGATCGATTTGAAACTTCCTACACTTCATAACCCCTCCAGGGTCTACAAGGTGTATATCCGGGATTTTTCGATTTTGTGCCCTGAGGTCAGGTCACGAGGCGACCTCTCCCATTGGAAAAGCATAGGGAAAAGTTGTTTCATGATATAAAAGCCACAAAAATGATTGCAAGTACTCAGACTGCTTAGAACAACGTTTTTGGACACCCTTTCACGGATCCCAGGGGTCATATTTACCCTTTGACTTTTCCAAGGTCATCCAAGGTCACAAGAGGTCAAAAACAGTATTTTGGCAATAACTTTTGACCTAATTAAGCTAGAGCGGTGAAACAAACACCATCGTGTTTGTCTTGTCACTAGCTTTCATTTGATATACGGCAAGGTCACTTTTTGACCTTTCGTGACCTCAGGTCATATTAGGTCACGAGGTGACCTCTGGAGGTCAAACCACTGGCGGGAGGTCTTTACGTTCCACATAGCGGAAAAAGTACTGGCAATTTGCTATCAAATGTACTTTACCAGGCCTCAATAGCTCTAATGACATAAGAGTTATGCCCAGTTTGCTTAATCATTGCATATTTGAGTGAAAATAGCCGATCTTGACTTAATTTGACCTCTGGAGGTCAAACCATTGACCTGAGCACTAAAACATGCGAAGTAATTTCTTACTGAATTCACGCGAGCTTTCTATTGCACTTTGCAGATTTGCGCTAACGCCCATATTTTCGGAGTTAGAGGGGGGCCATCGATGGCCCCCGGTGGGCGAAGGTGGCACCGGACCCCCGGTGGGGCGCGGGTTAAGTCGTTGACAAACACACATTCTTGCTACTGATGCCAGCCGCCAGCAGCGCAAAGTACGAGTACAAACATAGATCAGTAATCTGCAAGAACGTAGACCACCGCGCTATTTTTCATGCTCGCTTGAAAAGGAAAAGGTAAAGAAAAAAAACAAAAAATAAAAGTGATTTTCGTGAGGCCTATTTAGAACATTCTAAAGGCATTTACCTTTGGCCTTTGGCCATTTGCTTCAGGCATTTGCTTATTTAGATGCCTATTCAATGCCTACATGCCCATTTAGAATACTCCTAAGCTTTGCGGGGACCCGGTAACCTGATTGGACTATCCAGGATCCCGAGTGTTGCATTGTTTGATGAGAGTCAGTTTATCGAATGCAATCCTTTGGCCCAGCCCCGGGTATATGGAACATCCCGTATTCAGATTCTGAGGAAGGAGGCTCCCCTTTTTGACGCGTAGCTGTTTGTTCGTCGTTGGCGTTCCAGTGCGGCTCCCGGCAGGGACTTACCTGGCGACCCGGCTGCAAGGTGGCGTGATTGCCTGACGCATCGGAGCTCCGCCTTGTTACATCGTTGGCTCACCGCTTACGTGGCTGTTCTGGTCCTAGCTAGGATAAGCGTGACTGTGATGAACTTGGCAGTGTGGCAGTGAACGTCACTGCACTCAGCCGTTAGTGGTACTTATGTAAACTAAGTACACTGATTTTCTGTTAAAAAAACGTGACAGTATGCGCATGGCGAGAAGTGATTTTCAGCCGTTAATGATTTACGTCATGAATTACATTTACGTAATGAATTAGTTATTTACGGCAGCGATGTTGAATTCGCTCACAATTTTGCAATATACATGAGGGAGAGCTCACTCTAAAGTTTGTAATGCCCAATACCGAGATCCCGCAGCTCTCACTAACCTAGCATCATGGCTGGAAATCCAAGGGGGGATTGGGGGGTCAAGACCCCCTGAATTTTGGGTCTCCCATTGGCTTTGTATAGGGTTTGTATTGCCGTGCCAGTGTTAACCCATCCAGGGCCCCTCTGGGTCGAGAAGATATTTCCAGCCATGCCTGGCAGTAGGTATATAGATTTTCATTGCTAGCGAGTGAGAATTGAGAGACCTGCGGAAATTAATTCAACTATTGCAAGATCGAATGCTAGTCCACAACTAAGCAAAATGAATATCATTCATCCACATCCCATGAAACCAAAATAATGTGAGCATTTAGATCAGTAGTAAACTCATAGTTTTTTTTGTTCCGTGTGATATTTATCTTGCTGGTTTTGCGAGCTTAATTACCCTATCCAAATCGTTCTCATGAAACGTCAGAAGGTCCTATCAAGACGTACTTATAACGATGAGCACACGAAGTACATACACAAATCGTGAAGTTAATGAGTGAGGCTCAGGCGTGGGCTGGTAGCCCATTGGGATTCCACCTCCCGAGCTGTAGGTGCATTCCTTAAAATCTTTATTTTTCCTCTAGTACTTAATCCAGAAATGTTTAGCGCTATCATGGACAGGGTTGACTAAAAACTTGTTACTTAATGGTTTCAGGGGACAATGGGTAGAAAAATCCAAGAGGAAAGGGATTTATCTACTTTAACACGCGCATTGACGGAGGGGTGGGTACCCGCCCCCTCGGGTTTTTCGAAAATAGCAGTAAAACGGCAGCGCGTAGCGCCGCCGTACTTAACATACCTTTCTCATAATCCTTTTTACAACTTCTGTGAAAATTTTAAGGTTAGGTCATCTCAGGTCAGGTCACCAGTACAGGTCAAGTGACCTGACCTAAGAAAAGTTTATGATAGCATAAGTCGGAGCAGAGTGAACTTATCCGATTGAAACTCGTATCACATAATGGGCCCACCAAGTTCTCTAATTTCTGTTCCGTATTTTTGATATCGATGACCTGAGATCAGGTAAGAGGCATGACCTCTCCATTGGAAATACATGGGGAAAATGGTTTTTACTGTATAACTCAGTAACGGATAGTGATAGAACATTTATTTTAGCTGCATTAGACTCGCCTTGGCTTTGCGGTTCTAATGATATGTATTTTATATAATTTGACCCTGACCTGACCTCAGGTCAGGTTAAATCCTTGATTTGACCTAGCAATGTCAAATTATATATCATTCGATTCGGCTTGCTGCGAGGATTCATACAGTTCAAGTCGTTTTGTTCTATATTTACTTGTTCAGATGTAATGGCCGAAAAACTTAATTTATATGTTTATCCCTATTACGGCATGTTTTGACCTCTCTTGACCTTAAAGGGAATGTGGCACCCTGGTCGAATCCTGGAATTTAGTGAAATTAGGCGTACTTTTAGCCAAAAATAATGAAACCACTCATGATTTCTCTGAAAAATGTACAATAAGCTCAATATTTGGTTTTTAAAAATACTCCTCTAGAAAAAGAAATAAATATCAGCCTGTGGATGATGTCACGATCTGGCAACCACTACCATACTTAAAACGCTTCAAGGACTTCGATTGGCTGATGCTCATCGTGACGTCGGCATATGTCGTCACACCAGTAGCTCACAACAATGGCCGCCGGCGACGGTGGGCTGATGGGGGCTGGTGTCAGGTAGGTTTTAGCTTTTTTCTACAGAAATATCGAGTTCCAAGACAAATGAAATATGGAGTACCGGGTTTTCCCGACTTGCTTTACAACTTGGCTATCTCAGTTAAAATCACGTTGTGAAGGTGTCACATTCCCTTTAAATGTGACCTGACAAAAAAATGGTCTAAATATTTTCGATGGAGAAGTGGGGGCTACCCAACGCCATTTACCGTTTTTCGCTACCTACCGTGGTTCTCGAGATCTTAGGGGGCGGGTACCCGCCCCCTCGTCAAAGCGAAGGTAGCTCAGACCCCCGTCAATGCGCGTGTTAAGCCCTCCAATTTTTGCTTATTTATTCTGCAACACTTTTTCACGGTTTCGGACCCTATTCCTTACAACCCCGAACCACCAATCTAGATCTGGTACTGGCCATGGGTTGCATTTGCTGGTGCCCTAACTGAGCTCAGGTCGACACATCTTGACCCGGCACGGAAGCGTGTCCTAACGGCAGGCCATTTTTTAACATGTTAACTGGGAGGCCATTTGCCCCCCAGTCGGCCGAAATGCCCCCCAGTGACCGGAAATTGGCCCCCCAGTGAAAAAGACAAGAGATGACTTAAGCTTCAACAAATGGAAACTCACCAAACAAAAACAAGACAGAACATCACCCGATGATAATAATTTATGTTCATTGCTGGTACCAAATTGGCAACGCACAAAAATTGTGTTAAACAATTTCCATCCGTGGCTGTCTCCTCCATCGTGCGAAGACGAAACAAAGCGCATAGTTACGGAAAATCCCGGCAAAGCAGCCTCAGCGTCAACTTATCACAACACTGGAGATGAACGCTGGCCTACAACCAATCAAACATCATGTTCTATCCGACCGGAAGCCCACGTCCCAGCCAGTATCGTGAGATTGTATGATGCTCTCATTTCACACGAGGTCAGTTGTGAGCTCGTTCGTGGATTAGACGGGACACAGTGTAGTCAAAGCGCGTAAGACTGGTTGCTTGTGTGGCGGTGTGAAGTGCTTAGTCTTTTTATTTATTATTGTGATGGCAGCATACACAAACGTCAGGGTCCAGCCAAACTTCATACATAAAAGCGGCTTCAAACTTCAAACAAACTTCAAACATAAAAGTGAAGGGGCCAGCCAAACTTCTACCTGATGCTGGCAACAAACTTTCCACGTTAGTACCAAAAACTGTTTGAATTTGGAGTCCTTGTTGCCTTCCACAGCGGCTGGTTATACAAATTTCCAGTTTTCTCTCATTTTGGCTGAGATCAAGAAATTGCTGGTCAAGAAGTGAGCGGGGGCCAAGCCCCCTGGTCCCCCTTATTCGACGCTTGTTGTAGCATACGTGACATTTATAGTGAGATCGCTGCATCAATTTTTCTGCAAAGTCGATAAGTTGGTAGTTGGCCTTTCTCATAGGTTCCTTGATGTTAAAAATTGGGAGATTATATATTCGACCACAGCCCTTCGTTAGAATCACAAAGATATCTCCCGAGAAACCCTTTCAACAAGGAAAGAGCTGGTGGCGCCATATGACCCTGACATTTGGTGTGTTGATATACCTAAACAATTATTAACTGGTTTTTGTACTACATTCCCTAGAAGATTTTGACAGAAACAGCCACACATCATAGAAGGTATGTATATAAAAACGTATCTCGTTTTAGCCTATAAACCACTTGTGTTCGATACTTTAAGAATTTACTTATCTTGCCACACTCATAAAGAAAAATAAGAAAATCACCTTTTCATTTGGAATATATTGCAGCAGCGTCAGGGCTGCCAGGCTGTCCATTTCGTGGCCAAATACCTCAAATTGGCCTTTTTTGTCGTGTTTGGCCCCGCGATTTTTTCGGTTGGCCCTTTCTTGGGATCTGGCCTTTTTGTCCCCTTTTCTAGCTGCTGGCACCTAAGCTATTTGTGGTTTGTCCCGTTGTATAAATATAGCTTCTTTTGACCTCTTCCGCTCTTGAATACGATATTCTGACACCAAAAAAGCAGCAGAGCAGCAGAAAAAATTTGTACAGTGTTGGGAGGGGAGGGACAGAATTTTTTTAAAATACGATCCACAAAAATGATGGCCACTGAAAACCGGACGCGAAGTATGCGAGGCTATAGGTGCCTTTCGGGTGAAAAGTTTATGGCAAAGTGCGCCCTCTGAGGTTCCGCGCTCCCGCACTTTCCAAAATCCTAGATCCGCCACTGTTCAAGAGAAAAAATTCATAGTTGGAAAAGAGCGAAAACATTAAATGTTAGCGGGGAGTGGTGCCGCCAAGATGAGTGATGCTGACAAGTGATCTAGTTATGAGGATAAAATCATTTGATGATCACGCGGGCTTGGAAGAGCACCACTGGCTTAGTATTAAATGGGTAGTGTGCTAAAAAGTAGTATGTCAAGTCAATATCAAATTGCCAACAATGAGTTTTAAACATTGATACAAGTCGCTTTTTCTGTGGGCTTATGACTACCGCTAGGGATTGTTTTAGCCTCAAATCTGGCTTTTGTGGAATTTATTTGGCTATTTTAGTGAAAATAAAATTGTCCACTCTTTGGCCCTTTTTCTAACTCGGTTTGACCTTTTCCGCCGAAAAAATATTGGCAGCCCTGGGCAGCATCTATAATCTGGAATAATATGGAAAACACACAAATTGAGAAACATTTTACTAACACTAATGTGTCAAAGTTTTATTAAACCCGTTCAAAATGGGTTCTTGATCCCTGGAAGACTCTATGACGGCCAGCATATGGAATGCCCCCCCACTGACTTTTCCTTAAAAAAATGCCCTGCCTAACGGTGATAGCCTGTCCTGATCCCCGTGGCTGCAAGCAAGTTCAAAGCGAGCAGAGGAGCATTGCTGTGGAAAATTTAATATTTGACAGTTCCCACTATAGGTTTCAGGTAGAACAAATGAAAAGAAAGTCTAAGTTTGGTAGGTCAGTATCCTAGCCTCGTCCCTTAAAAAAATATTTCATTCTAGGGAGCGGGAAGTCCATGGAATTGTAAGGTGTCTACGTCCGAAAAACCCTTTGCCACCAGATATGTGTAAATTGGCACCAGGCCCGATCGGAATGGAAGGAACGTCCGAAACCGGCTCGGAAGTTGCTCGGACTCGGAAGTTTGGGCTTCAAGTTAGGAGAGGTACCTCCTCTTGAGGCGGCCTCCTTCAAGGGTTTATCTAGGGCGGGAGTCTTGGCCGTATTTTATTTATTTTATTAGGGCCACTCCCACCAGGCACACTTGCCCAATTACAGGGAGCATTGGCGTATCTCGGAGACCTACCTGGAAATTGTGGTGGTCTCCTTTTCTGACCTGTCGACCCATCAAATCGATCTCGTTGGGAGCATCCTGAAACAGCTCAATGACTTTTTGCCCTGTCGAGGCCTTCTGCGCCTCGACAGGGCAAAAAAGGCAGGCTCTGCTTACAAAATATTTTTATATGGTGGCCACACAAGCAAAATACGTATTATAATCATTGCTCCTGATCGCTTAAGCAGGGGTGTAATTTTCCCAAAATCTTTGGGGGTGCTCAGCCGGTGGGGGCGGCACCCCTAAGGGGTGGCAGCTTTGGGGGCGGCACCCCTTCATTGCACCGAATTTGTTATTCATAGCTTTTTGCGCATTTTCTAGCACAGAAAACATTCTATTTTAATGTTGAGCAGGTATTCTAAAGCTTTTGCCAAACGCGTTTGCTTTTTAGGCGACATCCCAAAGCTACATACATTTCTTAAAATAATCCAATCTGAGCTTTAAATTTTTCCACGATCAGGGGCGCAGCAAGAGCTTTGGTATGGAGGGCACACCACCTTTCAGGGGCACCCCGAGAGAGAAAGGGCACTTTTAACGTAACCTAAAAAAACTAACTATATCTTAGTCAATATCAACTTTTGGGTACCTCTGGTCCAAGAAAAATGTAAATCAAGCATTGACGGAGAAGGAAAACTGAAATAAAAACACAAAAAAGAAAAGTGTCACAGAAATCTCATGAAAATAGCTAGAACACGACGTTTTGGGATAGATTTAAGGACAAATCAGCCAACTCATGCAAGTTCTTGACATCAGAGAAATCAGTGGAGCCTGTGATATCTGTCACTCTGTGCAAGATAAGACATATTGGAGTCGAAAATTCATTTGTTATGCTCACTGGTTTTTTCGTGACGAGTGAGCTCTGGTTGAACGCGGATTAAGTTCCCCGGCTCCCACAATGGCCGTGGGAGGAGGTGTGGTATTGTGACATTGGAGGGATACAATATTTGTTGCCGGAATAATTAGCGAGATACTTTTTTAACGCGTTTAAAAGTTCCATATTTTCATGGATCGGTCCCAGTTGGAGTAAGGAAAAAGTAAACAGGCTGGTAGTTTGGATGGGCATGATGTGACAGGGCTGAAAATTGTGAAAAACTAGTTCTTCATTCAATTAAATTAATTAGTAGAAATCCTGGTTCAGGGGACTGTGCTCTGAGCTCAGGGGCACATGCCTTTTATCACCCGTGCCCAGAATCCACCAGTAAAATCAGCAATTCATTTAACCCGGGTGCCTAGGCATCAAAAGCCGTTTCAGCGACGATGGCTCATTCCTCGTTAGCTCCATTTTACAAGGGGAGTTTGCACTGTGTCCTTATTCCCCATCTATTCAGGACCAGCTCAGGAGCTCCCTAGTGTGGATCAGAGATCTCCAGAGTAGCTGCCCCTCATTCCCCAGATGTGCCTCCTGGGATTAGACTAGCTCCGTGACCCCCGAAGTGATGGGAGTTGGCCTTAAGTTCTTATTTTCCGTCTATTCAAGACCAACTCAGGGGGCTCCTAGTGTTGATCAGAGATTAGCTCAGGGGGCACCAGACTAGCTCATAGGGCATCAGATCAGCTCAGGAGGCACAATGATGACACATGAGGCACCAGATCAACTCAGGGGGCATTAGTTTAGCTCAAGAACAATATACCTGCTCAGGGGGCACCAGATCGATCAGCTAGGGGGCCCAGATAAGCTCCTAGTCCCCAGACCAGAGCAGGGGTCTAGATCAGCTCAGGGAGCACCATATCAGCTCAGAGAGAGGGCAAGTGATCAGCTCAGTGGTCCCCGATTAGCTCGGGGCACAGATCATCTTGGAGGTATTAGATCAAGTCAGGAGGCATTTAATCAGCCCAGGAGCCCCATACCCGCTCAGGGACCCTCATCAGCCTCAGTGGGCACAAGGGCCCAGAGCTGCTGAGGAAATTACTTAACCAACTCAGGGAGCCCAGATCAGCTTAAATGGCACTATATTGGCTCAGGGGCACCAAACTAGCTCAGGGGCACTAGGCAAGCTCAGAGGGCATGAGATGGGCTCAGGACGCAAAATTTTGGCTAAGGAGGCATCAGTTCGGCTTAGGGGGCATTAGTTTAGCACATAGGGAAACATATTTGCTCAGGGGGAGCCAGATTGATCAGTCCGGGAGCCCAGATCAGCTCCTAGCCCCCAAACAAAAACAGGGGCATATATCAGCTCAGAGAACACAAAGTCAGCTCAGGGTGCACCAGACCAGCTCAGAGGGCACCAGATCATCTAAGGAGACATCAATAACCAGCTCAGGGAGCACCTGATCAGCTCAAGAGGCACCATATTGGCTCAGGAGACAGTAGATCAACTCTGCGAGGCATGTGATCAGCTCAGCGGGGCTCAGATCAGTTCAAGGGGCACTAAAACAGCTAATAGGGCACCAGGCGAGCTCGGAGGCATCAGACTAAGAGAGCATCAGCTAGATTCAAAAGGCACAATTATTTGCTCAAGGGGCACCAAGAATGCCTTAGCTGACCAAAAAGGTACTGAATTGTAAAAATAGCTTTAATCGCTAAATGTGATCTAATTGCGTCTAGGTTCGACGGCGTAGGGCAATAAATTTCGAGCGGCACAGCACAAATGGGGTACACCACCTAGCGATCAAAGGGCACTCCGGCACCGATGGGGGGGCACGTTCCCCCTGGCTGCACCTCTGTTCACGATCGAAGTGTATCAGTTTTGTGGGGTTGAATTTTACCTTCAGTATTGCAGAGTGGATGGAGATTGAAATGAAAGCAAAGGGACTAAGTGGAATGTGGCACCTTTATGACGTGATTTTAATTGAGATAGCCAATGACATAGCGGAGTCGTAAATAATTCGTTCGTTGTTAGGGCTTTCTCCACTTGAGTTTAAACAAGTTGAAGGAGCTTTCGACCTGTATTTCAGACCTTCGTTAGCAGTTTAATACATGGTAGAAAAGCGCAATTCAAAAACAATCCTGATACACATCGTGTTTACAAAGCGCTAAATATTTCAAATCGGAAAGCTCAAGGTTAAGAGGACAACACACCTCTATGATGTGTGAGAGTGATGTGTGAGAGATAGCCAAGTTGTAGGGCATGCCGGAAAACCCCGTGGGGAGACCGGGGCAAAACGGACACCCTAAGTGTTTTTCTAACATAGTAAACTCAATGGCGGGCCGAAAATTTTAAGCTATACACCCTGACATAGCCTAGTGAATTGTGTAACTAATGTAAGAGTATCAACTTGAAAAATTAATGTGGAAAACATGGCAGTAAAATATATCAGCTAATGTTTTTGTCCGTTTTGCTCCAACCCTGGCGCAAAATGGTTTTCAGAAAGGGGCAAAACGAACAGTATGACCTTCTGTCATTATACTTTGCTTGAGCACCCCCAAAGATATATAAATCCACATCTCTGGGCGCCTCGGTAATATGGCGAAAAACCATCATGTTTTCGTTAAAGCATCAACACCTTTTAAATCAGTTAAAATTTAGCCTGCTTTCGTTTTGGCACAAAACTGCCGCCCACCCTGGACTCGCCCCTGCCTTGTTTTCTCGCTGTTTCTGTGACCTTACTACAATAACAAACTACATAACAAATTATCCTCAGTGATTGGGGTAAACCAGACCATTAGACCATTTTACACCATTGGTCCATTTTGCCCCGTCCGTTTTGCCCCACAGATACTCCGATCCAAGTTTTAACGTGTCGGAAAAGAGCAGGCTTTGAGATTTGAAATTACCCTTACCCTAAGCCTATACTGCCACTTATTCATACATATCACCATCAGAACTGAACTCAGCTTGTCACCCGAAAAAACGAAGATTTAAAACTTGTAAATATCGTAATACTTACAGGAAAATCCTCGCCAGCCAGCTCGCGTCGAAATGATGCCGCTAGCAGACGATATACACGCTATTTTCTGACCTCCTTTGTCTAAAGTAGTAGTTCATCCTCTAAAATCTAGGTGGAAACACCAGCAACATACCGAAACAGCTAAAATCCGTTTTGCCCCATTGTCCGTTTTGCCCTGGTCTCCCCTACTCTATTGTCTCATTCTCATTCTCATTCTCATTTGTCTTGAAACTCAAAATTTCCGTAGAGAAAAGCTAAAAACTTCTTGAAATGTACCCCACATGTACCCTTAGCAGCAGGCCCCTGTTTTTTTTAGCTGTTGGTGTGACGAAATATGCTGACGTCACGGTATCAGCCAATTGAAGCCCTTGAAGCCTATTGAATATGGTAGTGTAACCAGATCATGACATCCGCAGGCAGAGATTTATTCATTTCCCTAGAGGAGCATTCAAAAATCAAAATATTGAGCTTATTGTACATTTTTAGAGACATAATGGGCGCTTCCATGATTTTCGGCTAAAAGTTCCCCTAATTACACCAAATTTCAGGATTCAACCAAGGTGGCACATTCCCTATAAAGGGAATGTGGCTCCTTGGTCGAATCCTGAAATTTAGTATAATGAACCAGTGGCGGCAGTTATCAGTCAAGGGCGGCAGTTATCAGCCCGGAGGCCGCAGTTATCAAACAGGGGCGGCAGTGATCAGCCAGGGGCGGCAGTGATCAGTCAGGGGCCGCAGTTATCAACCAAGGGGCGGCAGTTAGCAGCCAAAATGCGGAATGTATCAGTCAAGCGGCGGCAGCTATCAGTCAGGGGCAACAGTTATCAGCTGGGGGTGGCACTTATCAATCCGCCGGGGGCGGTAGTTATCAGCTAAGGGCCGGCATTTTTTCAGTCAGGGGCGGTAATGATCAGCCAGGGGCGGCAGTGATCAGCCAGGGGCGGCAGTGATCAGCAAAGGACGGAAGTTATCAGACAGGGGGCGGTAATGATCTGCCAGGGGGCGGCAGTTATCAGCCAGGGGCGGCAGTGGTCAGCCAGGGGCGGCAGTTAACAGCCAAGGGGTGGAAGTTATCAGTCAAGGGGCGGCAGTGATCAGTCAGGGGCAGCAGTTATCAGCCAAGAGCCAGCAGTTTTCAGTCAGGGTGGCGGCAATGATCAGCCAGGGGGCGGTAGTGGTCAGCCAGGGGCGGCAGTTAGCAGCCAAGGGGCGGCAATAATCAGCCAGGGGGCGGCAGTAGTCAGCCAGATGCGGCAGTTAGCATCCAAGGGGCGGCAGTTATCAGTCAAGAGGCGGCAGTGATCAGTCAGGGGCGCCAGTGATCAGCCAGGGGGCGGTGGTGACCAGTCAGGGGGCGGCAGTTATCAGTCAGTGGGCGGCAGTGATCTGCTAAGGGGCGGCATTGATCTGCCAGGGGGCGGCAGTTATCCGCCAGGGGCGGCGGTCATCCGCCAGGGTCGACAGTTAGCAGTCAAGGGGCGGCAGTTATCAGTCAGGGGCCGCAATGATCAGTCAGGGGGCGGCAGTGATCAGGCAGGGGCGGCAATGGTGAACGAGGGGCGGCAGTGATCAGCCGGGGGCGGCAATGATGATTCGATGGGCAACAGTGACTAACCAGGAGGGGCAAGTATATGGGTGTTGAAGTAAACCGGGGTGTTTAGCCAGGGGCGGCATGAATCAAGGCGGTAGTGATAAAGCAGGGGTGTCAGTGATCAGCCAGCTGATGATGATGATTGGGGTTTTAGGGCACGTCAGCTTCTGAGGCTATATGTGCCCATCGTTATCTAATTAAATCATTTCCAGTGCGCTGTTGGGTGAGTTAGGGCTAAGGGTGTGTAATAATAATAATAATAACTAAAGAAGTGTAATGAAGTAGTAGAGCATGTCTACATGTAAAGCTGGGTTAACGTGGGTTGTAGATGATCTGGAACTTGATGTATTTTAAAAACTGTAGGATGCTACGGATGTCTACAGCTGCACTGTCACCGAGTAAGTCATTCAACGGTGTTGGTGGGAAGAACCTGGTGCGGATTCTGCGAATCTGTTCGCAGCCAGCGGCAGCATCGAGCACATGTTCCATGGTCAGCCGGTTTCCACAGTGAGAGCAGAGGTTTGGGTCGGAGCCACACAAATAATGAGCATGCGTTGCATATGTGTGGCCTATTCGCAGCCTAGTTAATGATACTTCCTCTTGTCTGTTCCTCCGCTTACTGGACTCCCACTTCCCTATTCTACACCGCAGACGTTTAAGTGTGCAGCTTGGTTCCGCATCCCACCTGGCCTGCCATTCTACCTTCAGGAGCTCGTTAAATTCAGCTTTCAGGTCACTGGCAGGAACTTTAAACCGATGCATCGGAGGCTGCGTGCACGCTACTTTAGCAGCTTGGTCTGCCCTCTCATTTCCTGGGACCCCGACATGGCTTGGAACCCAGAGGAATCTGATTGTCATATCTCGCGTAAAAGCAGCTGTCAGTAGCCTTCTGATAGCTGGAACGAGCCAGGATGATGCTGGGTGGTGTGATTGAAGTGCGTTCAACGAGCTGGCAGAGTCTGTCACTATGAGAGATCGAGTCTGAGGGCTGTGGTGCAAGTATCGTAAAACTCTGAAGATTGCGTAAAGTTCTGCAGTAAAAACTGAGACTGTTCGTGGGAGGCTAAAACTCTGGCACGATCCCATGCCTGTGAAGGCACATCCGGCTCCGTCCGACCCCTTAGAGCCGTCAGTGTAGTAGACAGCGTATCCCACATATGTTTCAATTACTTCCAGTGCAAGTTGTTGCAGCTCTACTGGTGGTGTTGTGTTTTTATTGAATCGCAGCAGGTTCGTGTTGCACTCAACAGGAGCGAGTCGCCAGGGTTCGTGACGTTCGGGACGCCTCTTTGCTACCGCGCTGAAGTCTATGTTTGATTGTTCTGTCCATTCTGAGATCCGGGTGCATAGCGCTTTAGAGGAGCTGGCCCGACCCTGCAAAAACGACTCGGTTAGTGAAGGCTTAAATAGCCATTTGAATGTTGGGTGGTCTGGGTATTGTCTGATTTTGGCGGCATACGCAAGGCTGAGGCGCTTCCTTCTCAGGTCCAGAGGGGGCTCGTCTGCATCTACCAGTAGGCTGGCCCTACGGGAGGTGCGAAATGCACCTGTGGCGACACGCACACACGCATGGTGGACAGCGTCAAGGAGTTGTTTCACGCTGCTCAGGGCGCTGTCATATACGGGTGATCCGTAGTCTAAAACCGATCGAACGAAGGCGCGATATAGCCTGAGAAGGGTGGTTCTGTCAGCTCCATATGATGTGCGGGACATTACTTTTAGAATGTTCATGCGCTTAAAACACTTGTCTCGGAGCAGTGATATGTGAGTGGCGTATGTAAGGCGTTTGTCCAGTGTCATCCCTAAAAACTTTGTCTCCATTACGACAGGTACTCTCCTGCCGTACAGCCGGAGGCTAATATCAGGACATGAGCGGCGGCGGCAAAAGTGCACACATACAGTTTTCTCCGTTGAGAACTTAAAACCGTTTCTCAGGCTCCACTCAGATAGCTGGTCAAGGCAAATCTGAAGCTGTCGTTGCGCTGAAACAGACGTGGATGTGCTGATCCACACCGCGAAGTCATCAACAAATAGGGATTTCTCGACTGTCGGAGGTAAGGCGCTACAAATGTCATTGATTAAAATACCGAACAGGGTCACGCTTAACACCCCACCTTGGACTACGCCGCCCTTCTGACAGTAGCTGTCTGACAGGGAGTTGCCTACTCTCACTCTAAAGTTCCGTTCTTTCATAAAATTGTCTATGAAATAACCCATGTGACCTTTGATACCGGCTTTTCTGGTTTTCTCTAAAATTGCATGTCGCCCAGCCGTGTCATAAGCTTTCTCAATATCGAAGAAGACAGCGAAAACATGTTGTTTGAAAGAAAAAGAACGGCGGACTGAGGTGTCTAACGAGACAAGGTGATCCGTTGTGCATCGACCTGCACGGAACCCACACTGATCATTTGAGAAAAAGTAGGAGCTTTCCAAATACCACACCAGACGTGCGTTTACCATGCGTTCCATAAGCTTGCACACACTTGAGGTCAGGGCGATGGGTCGATAGTGTAGAGGGTCGTTACCGTCCTTGCCCGGTTTTAAGACTGGGATGATAGTGGCCTCTCTCCATGAACTAGGGAAGTCATGCGAGACCCATATCCAGTTGAAGAAGGCCAGTAATGCCTCGAGCGACCTTTCATTAAGATGCTTGACCATGTCAATGTGTATGGCGTCTGGACCGGGAGCTGTACTCCTTGCCCGTGAGAGAGCTATTCGAAGCTCTTCATGAGAGAAGGGTTCATTATATTTTATGTCTTCAGCTGAGCTAAAATTTACTGGCACGCGTTCCTTCTGCTGTTTGTACCGTTTAAACCTGGGATCGGTACAGCCGGACTGCCAGCGGGCAGTCCAGGTCCTTCCAAAAACATTTCCGACATCGGCAGGGTTGGTGATGTTGCTACTAGGTCCAGAGAGCACAGGCAGCGATATAGCAGAGCTACGACCAGATAGGCGATGTACTCGGCGCCAGATTGTACTCAGAGGTGTAAGCCTATTTATGGTGTCAATGTATGCTCTCCATGATTTGCGCTTCGCGCCTCGAACAGCCTGTCTCGCAAGAGCCTTGGCGCGCCGGAATCGTATCAAGTTATCTGTTGTTGGGCGTACTGTGAAAATTTTGAAGCATCGTTGTCGTCCTTTGATAGCTTTTTTACATTCGTCAGTCCACCACGGTACAGGGATACGGCGGGGAAGTGGACTGGTTTTGGGAATAAAAGTATTAGCCGCGTCGACTAATCGGGAACGTATTACATCGTAAAAACTCGTTGCTGTTTCGTCCTCATCCGGGGTAAAATCGAAATCACAGTCGGCAGTGAAACCCTCCCAGTCTGCACGTTTAAGGTTCCACTGTGGCGTCCTCAGTCCTGGGTGAGGAGTCTGGGACCAGAGCCAGATCGGGTAGTGGTCGCTCCCGCACGGGTTCGAGTGTGTTCGCCAACTAAAACGATCGCCTACTGATGAAGAGCAAAAAGACAAATCGATCGCGGATGTTGCTCCTGACGGAAGTGTAATGTGGGTGGGGTGGCCAGTGTTAAGAATGCATAAGTCGTGGCGTAACACTACATCCTCTAGGCGCCTTCCGCGTCGGTTGGAGCGTAGGCAGCCCCAAACGGTGTTATGTGCATTAAAATCACCTAAAATCACATTGTGTCTCGGTAACTGTCGCACCAAATTCTCAAACGCACCGACTGGAAACTCTTCCACAGGAGGAATGTACACAGAAACAATTGTTAATTTGATGTCGTTGAGGTCGACAGTCACCGCTGCTGCCTGTAGATCGGTTTGTAAGTGAAAAACGATTGAGGGGGTACAGTAATGAACAAGAAGGGCTACTCCTCCGTGGGCGACAGAGGTGGTGGGAACGTCGTAGCGATATGTTTTGTAATGGTGTATGTTACATGTGTGGTTTTGTTTTAATTTTGTTTCTTGCAGTGCGACTACAACGGGGGTTTTGGCGGCTATCAGCGCCTGGAGGTCGCTCGTGTTTGCTCGGAATCCCCGCATATTCCACTGCAGGAGAGTTGTCAGCAGAGTGAGAGTGGTGAGTAAAAGGAGTCCGTAATTAATATTTGTCATGTTCATTGTGGGTGACTGGGTGCCTGAAACGGCACGCCCCCGCTCAGCATCTCTGTGTGGGAGTGGCTAGTGCGTCGCTCCTGCAGCCTTTCCCTTGAAATAGAGCGCCTTGCATGCTCTCTTGATTGGGAGCGGTGCCTATCCCCGCGGTCTAGTGTTGCCGAATTCGAGCGACCTCGCTCGCAGCCCTGTCTTTGGCCTGAGGGGTTCACTTGTTTGTGCTGAGGTAGAGTGGGGTTAACATTTAGGTAGCTGCGATAAACTTCCTCAGTCTGAGGGCTACACCGTGATGGTGTCTTCGTGGTGGCTGGAATTTCCGGCCGTGGAGGAGGGGTTGGCGGCGGAGGCATGCCTGTGCCTTCGTCCTTTTGAGTCTGTACTTTTCCAATTGTTGCAGTGGCCACGAGTTTACGTTTTTTACTTTGTTGCTGTTGTTCTTTTTTTGTAGTTTCCTTTACAACTTGTGTCTGTGCTTTTGTGGATTCTCTGGCTTCGGTTGCCTGAGGAGGGTCAGCTCGACCGAGCGTGGGCGCGGTGCGCTCCGTCGTTGCAGGTGGTGGTGCTGCCGGACCTTTGGGAGGATGTGGTTGGGTTGGCGAGTCCTCTCGAGCTCGTTTACCAGAGACTTCCTGTGTGTGCTCGCTGTCAGGGCTGTCAGTCTGCATGGTTGTCTTAGCGCTGGGGACCTCACATTCAAGGGGGTCCGTGCCAGCATCGCGGCGCTCCAGCAGTGGAGTTTGTGTTCCCTTTTCAGAAGTGTCTGTGCTGCCCGTCGATGTGGTGCGGGGCTCAGCCGATCTGTTTGAGAGAAGATCAGAGATTAGTGAGAGGAATTGACGGAGGGAAAGGTTTGTTAGCTGGCACATGTTTATGTCGAGGTTGAGTGCAGTTTCGGACTGTGTGGGGTTCTCAGCTGGTGAGGCGCCGGACTGACCTCCCACCAGGGCGTCTCTGTACGGCGTGCTAGTTGGGGCAGCAGACCTCGGGACCTGGGGTGTCTGAGTTGGTGCTACTTTGGTGGGAGGCGACACCTTCCTTTTTTGTGCCTCCTTTGCCTCGGCGAGCCTGGGACACGATCGGCTCCACGCCTCGTGATCACCTCCGCACCCTACGCATTTAGGAGTGTGGGCCTCACAGTTGGCAGAGTTGTGCTCAGTCGCAGAGCATCGCCCGCATCGCACTAGACCCTTACAGCTGCTGGCGACGTGTCCGAACTTCTGGCACTTGAAGCATCGAGTGGGGTTGGGCACAAATGCACGTACTTTTACGGCTATCCAGTCGACTCGTACCTTCTCGGGCAGATCTGTTCCAGAGAACGTTAGCAGGAAGGTACCAGTGTTTGAGTTTTGGCCGTCAACTCTCCTAAGCATTCTTTTCGCCTCAATGACTCCTTGGTCCTTCAGTCCTGCGAGCACATCCTCGTCAGTAGCGTCAGATAGGTCGGCACAGCTGATTACACCGCGAGAGTGATTTTTGGTGTAGTGTGGAGATACAGTGACTGGGACAGATAGTGTTCTGTTCGCCGTACGGATTTGTAGAGAGGTGGCATTCAGAAGTTTGCTGGCGCTAAGCTTGCTTCCCATTTCTACTTCGATCCTACCGTCTCTGTATCGGTAGGTGCGCTTAGGTTTGTAGACCTCAAGAGCGCCGTGCAGTTGAAATGGGTTCAACTTCATTGACCTATCCTCGACCTTTATGACAAGAGTCAAAGGGGTTGGCTGGTCAGGGGTCGTTCGCGCAGGGGGTCGGTCAACGGTAGGATCCATCGTATCAGCGGTATCAGGAGCAGTAACAGCGGTGGTCGAGGTCGGAGCGGGAGTCGTAGTGCCTGAGGTCAATCCGGTAGAGCGTGGGGTAGGTGCAGCCATGGAAAAGGAATTTACCTTCGGCCCCCGGGTTGCCAGCTGTCAATAGCTGGGCCCGGGGGCTGGTACAGTGCCTACGGGGGCAGGTGCGCCCGTCTCAGAGGGGCGAGAGGTACTCACACAACCCCTCCGATCAGAACGCACCCACCCCCTTGACGCCATCAGCCCAGTGTGCCGGCAGGGCCATGAGTCGGGACGAAGCAAAACGCGGCAGCCCTCACGCAGCGGAGACTGCGGTCTACCAGGCGCGCGCAACAAGCCGGAGTCTCGCAAATCGACGGTTTCCGAAACCCCGGCCCGCGTCGCGCCCGGCAAGAGCTATCACAGTCCCCACCGCGAAGGGCGCCGCGCCGCACGCCCGAAACATAATCCCCCTGCTCAGCTGGACCGAGCGACAGTGCTCGTAGACACTGCCGCGTAGCTAGGCCGCCCGCGGCAGCCTACGGACGACTTACCCCCGGTTGGATCGAGATATCTGGGCCAAAGGGGGCGTGTTGGAGCCCTCGGGACTGACCCGCCAGAGGGGGACCTCAACCCCCAGGATCCCGTCAACCTCGTCGCCGGGGCTCGAGATAGGCCTCGAGTGGGCGCCTTACACCCATAAAATGCCGAAGAAGGCAAATAACTGTGGGACCGATAACTGAAGCATAAAAAGAGGACAGGAACTAAAAATAATCAACAAAATAAGAAAACAAAAACAAACAGGAGCTACATACTGGGAGGTGCAGGACAGATCTGACCCGATCCAATACGGTTACCGACCAGGTAACAGAGGGCCCATAAGGCAATCATCAGCATCGCCGCGGACCTCATCACCAGGGCCACCGACGACAGACGCCGACTCTAACCGAGGGAAGTCGGAAGAGGCAGCGGCCGTCGGAGGGCTAGAAAAGATGTATCCGCGGCGATGCGATAAAGTGCCTCCCAAGGCTGACTGGGGCCCCGGGCGCGTCACACCCCGTTGCTCCAATCTTTACTTGCCGGACGAATCCGGCAAGTGAAGATCGGTCCCCTGAGGGAGTGATCAGCCAGCTGATCACTGATGAATAAAAGGCGGCAGTAATCATCCGAAGGGGGGGGCGGCAGTGATTAATTGTTGGCGACAGTGATCAGGCAGGGGCGGCAGTGATGTGGCGTCATAAATCAGGGAAAAAGGATAAGTCAGGAAGCATTGATTAGCTGGAGGTGGAACCAATCAGAGTGGAAGTAATGAACCCGGGACGGGAAAACTTGACAGGGGCGGCACGAATTAGGGTGGCAGTGATGAGATAGGGTGACACTCTTCAGGGTAGCGGTGATAAGTCAGGGGCGGCACATGTATTGGGGGTGCTCAGCACATGATTGGGGGTGCTAGACTTAGGATTGGGGGTGCTCGGGCACCCCCAAAGAGATAGAGAATTACACCCCTGCGCTTAAGCCGCAAATAGTCCATAAAACAATGGACTCTTTGCCGTTTTCCTAGTAAGCATCAGAGGATTTTGACCTCAGACTGAGGCACCGTTTTAATTCTCCCGTTAAGACTCATCAAATAGTATATGATTGCACCATGTTGTGTTAAATTAAAAGCTTGACTTGAACTGCCCAGCAGTCATGGCTCACATAACAGATCTGCAGCGATAAGACAAGCATAATGACGACAAAACCAAAGATCTGTCACATTCAGTGGAAAGTCATCGGCTTAAGCAACGTGAATAGCATGTTTGACCTCAGATTACCTGTCGCATCTGACAATTCAATTCTTTACTTGAGCCGCGGAAATTGGACCAAGACTCATGACGGTAAAACTGTGTAGTTAGTATGAGGCGTATGCACCGAATGCAGGCATTTATAAAATTTCGCGTCGGCTCACAATAATGAGATCACGGATCTGACCTGACCTTAGGTCACAGATATGACAAATTCCAAATAGTTGAACTGCAGCCCTAGCTTCCCACATTTCACAGAAAGAGCTTCTGAAAATTCGGCTGAAAATTGTAGAAGCAGTAAAAGCGTCCACTTTTTTTGAGAGGGGTCAGATAACCCAGGCTAATGAACTGATCTCACAGGGGAAAGATAAATTCCAGAAGATGCAGCAAGGATCGAGTACTGAACATTATGACGCTGCATTTTCCAGTCACCTTGGAAAATCCTTGTAGGTCATATTTGTCTCGTTAGTTCGGGTTCCAGGGCGGGCCAACCGTGAGCCATCGAGAGCCTATTCCGGACAAAGGAGTGTGCTGAATCGTTATTTGCAAGATACTCAAGGACATGTGAGCTCTTTAAATAACTTAGGCTACTCCAAAACATTTATGGATCTGACCTTGTCTAAGCTACTGGTCTAGATCTGACACCGCTTGTCACTACCGCTACATGTATTATCTCCCATTTGACATTCATGAGAGAGCGTAGCGCAGTAGCCGTGATCAGCTGGGGAAAATAAGGGAGAACGAGCGCCATCTATTAAAGGTGTATGCTGCCATCTTTGTGTGTTGACTACCGTTAGAAGGAGAGGTTCTGGATCTAGATTCAAGGTTCCTTTTTGGTGCTAGCATCCTGGCGCCGGGACTTGATGCTGGTCCCGGGCGGAGTTTTAGGATATATGACAGAACCTGTTAGGCACGTGTCAGACTTTGTCCTGACCGTCGTAATTTTAAAATGTTAGTTCATCCATTAACCATCCTCACAGCAGCTAGGTCCAGATCTTCAGAGTATTTGACGAAAACCGAGCCGTGCCTGGAAAATGGGGCAAAATGTGTATATGAAATGCAATTGTTGCATTGAATTCGACCATTGTTATCACTGAAATAAACAAGCTTTCCTTTTACGGTGTTGCACTCGGTACCGTACCAGTCTGAGTTCTCTCTACCGTTATCAGATCAGCACATCGAAAGTCATATTAGAGACAGATCGGTGACATATTTATATTGATTAATCTACTGTAGCCTTTCAGTCTTACGAACAGTTCCTTTACCCCGGAATCAGTGCCGGGACCAACTTTCACCCGCCCATAGCCTGACTGGAGAAACACTGAGCTTGCCGGCGCCGGGAGCAAGACTCTGAGAAAAGTAGTATCTCTGGGCTATATGCTCCAGTGACGCGCCCAGGGGGAAGCATTTGCCCCCCCCACCAAACGAAGAATATCGGAAAAAGTATATTGTTACCCCCCCATCACCAGCTGTCGACCTCCTTTGTTGCTTTTTGGTTTATAAGCAGGGTTTTGCTGCTTCAACTGAAACAATCAGCTTCATGCAGAACTAGCCAACTTCAATGTGAAGATTGGACCTTGGTCCTCTGTATATTCAAAATTGCTTTAGAGTGAAAAATAAGCATCTTTTTGGCCACATCTCTCAACCCATGACGTTTTATTTCTTGATCTTTTTTTCTTTTTAACTTGGTTTACCCCTAAAGCTGTCAGTGCGCCCAAGAACCACACATATAATTATATGATGATGATGAACTCAGCTTATAAGAACTGTTAGACAGCATTGGGCGCTTTTACCCCAATCCCCTCCCCCAGCATCTATTCAACAATCAACAGATGAACTAATATGATGTATCCATCGAGATCCTCCTAAGACAAAACATTCCACCGCCTATGTCTTTGAGTCTCGCTACTGAGTGGTCTTGTCGATATAGCGTTCCAGAGGTAAGTCACACTAAAGTATCCACAATGTTTTGGGCTGTGGTCAAGTAAATGTTTCTTTCCACAAAGCAGACTAATTTGACCGCCGAATAAAACAAGTTCCCACAGAAGAAACTAGCTTGAGGACTCTAGCAGAAGACAAAGTGACTTTTCCAACGCGCGAAATGTAAAATTTGGGTACGAGACTCGAATATCATACTATCAGTGGTGTAGCCAATATCTCTATACTTGTATGGACACATTCAGACTCGTGGGTACCCAGCCGAAGGTTTTGGGACGTACCAATTGGTAACATTTAAATGTTTTGCGCGGGCTAAATCGACCTCCCCCTATTTAGGTACATCTCTCCACAGAATTAAGTCACTGCATTTTGGACATACCTACATATTTCACTGCCTTCTTACATTAACTTTTATAATATAAATTGTAAAAGACGTAATCTGCAGTCACCTTGCCCGCAGATTTAATAGCAAATCGTTGGTCTGGTATTTGTTTACTCATTGTCCACTTGTAGGGAATTTTTTTCTTTTTTTGTGGAATATTACCGCTCATTTGCATCAACATAACATAGATCTTGAAAGAGCACATTGAAATACACTGGGCTTTTAAGCGATTCACCTATAACAAAGTTTAAGCTGGCCTAGTTCGGTCATCACTTACTCGGCCATGACACCTGAGCATCCAACCATTTTTTAAAGCCAAATTTGTCGTCTCACGCAGTTGTACCTGCCGCTGGAATCATCATGAGCGTAGCATCGCACTATTTTTCTATAGCACTGCATTTAGCATGCGCGAAAAGTACCTATATATGAAAAGCTATATTGGAAAAATCAACGTCTTTCTCGTATTTCTACTTTTTCGCGGTCCCTAAAACTTGCAGGGACATTCCACATAAGCTTTTGAGGATCTCCAAACTTGTAGCGTCAGGGGCAGCGGAGGATTCCATTTCCGAGTGGGTGTGTAATATTTTGGGGAAGGGGCACCTTTACTATACAGAGGGACGCCTTTTCTCTCCTGGAGGCGCCTATTTGCTTTCCATGGGGCGGCTTTGTTTTCAGGGGGCGCCATTCATATGTTAAAGTGTTTTTATTTAACACTGAGCGTCCTTCCTCGTCAGGAAGGCGGTGTTTAGGTCTGATTTTCTCTTAACCCTTTTCGGCGGGGGCTAATATTGCCCCCTCGGTTTTCGAGAATATCTCCGAAACGGCTTGCGATAGAACTTTGAACTTCCTGATTTTCCTAAACTAGTACAGGGGTTTGAATTTAGATTATATATTTACGGGCGGAGCTTGGCTGTTTTGGGAGGTTCTATCCCAAACAGTTTTCTATGCGATGGGTTTGTTGTAAGGAAGCCGTTCTGCTGATCCTGATACCAGTTATATGGTTTTATTATATATTTTTATGTGAGATGATGTGCATTAATTGTCACTATTTGTATTCATCGGGCGGTTACAGCGTTCAAATGGGGGAATGTTATGAAGGACTAAACGTTGTAAGTGAGAAGACTGCTTACAGCCGTGCGGGCGATACAATTGGGTATATGAAAATTCAAATAGTTATAACCAATTTAGATTACAGAGGCGTGTCCAGTCACTACACATTTTCAAATGTACATTCCCGCCAGTATCACGCCGCGACTCAATATCGTTGTATATTGAAATGTGTTTCAATCACCCCACCCCACGACGAGTCCTTGATCCGCCTATGTCCCCCCTTTCCCGAGCTGCCATGGGAGGGTAAAATTATGAAATTAAATTTCAACTAGTAGGGACTATATACTCATGCTACATTGCATATTGTTGGTATGCATTTTACTGTTTTACCTTACTGCATCCGCCCTGTGGTTTTTTTTTTTATTTATTTATGTGTAAGATGCCAAGCAGTTATGACGGCTTCTAATCCGCGTAACAAAACTTTTAGGTTGTATATATTTCTTAGTCCTGGTCCTGGACTGCCATTGAATTTAATTTTGCGTAACTCGAGTATATGAATTTTGGGTAATTATTTGTAAATCTGACTAGTTTGTGAAAATCGTCAACAGAGACAAGGGTTATGGAAAATCTAAAAATACACAAAATTGTATATTTTGCACGACCTTCTCCTAAAAATAAAATTTTGAAATTTTCTTTTTCAAAATAAGTTTGAGCAGGGAATCTTGGCACTTGATTTTCAAAATCGGCCGGTTAGATTACGGATCTTGGGGGGCCGTATTGCCCCCTGCCGGAAATAGGGGTGGGGCCTCGAATGTTAACGGGCCGGGGGCCGGCCAAATCCGGGGGCGCCTCCTAGCACCAAGCCAAAAACCGGGTGTGTAAAAAGGTACTTTTGCACACCCTCAACTTTACACCCTAGCCTCTGGAATCCGCCGTCCCTGTGTAGAGTCACTGTCCATAGAATCCTTAGTGGTGGCTTCGCCTGTGCATACTATGCTAAAGGCATATTTGCACCTCTTTTTTTAATATGTTTTTGCGTTCCCAACCAGCAGTGTAACTTTGTATACTTTTAGGGGTGCGCGAGCACTCCCTAAACTTCCAAAAGCACCCCTTAAACTATTCTGAGACATTCTAATAGGACCTAATACCAGGATTCTGTAGCAATTAAATAGAAAGTGTAAGACATTTGGAGCTCTCCTGTAACTATTCATCTGGAGAGACAATTTCGATCTTAAAAGATTACTTAAGTAATCTGGAGGTTTCATATAACCACATGAGGTCTTATCTAGACGGCGGGAGTAACCATGGAAATTAGGTAACTGCCATTTGCGATCAAAGCTGAAAGAGCGGGTTTTCCAAAATATTAATTGCTGAGTCGCCGTTGTCTCAGAAGCAGCACCATCGAGTGCAGCTAGACTTGTCGTTGTTTCCTTGATCATGTCTTCCAGAAAAAAATAAAGTTCACTGCTGGACTTTCTCTCCAATATACCACGGTGCATGCTGCAATTTCTTCCTGAATTTATTTAGGCTGTATGTAGATCAGACCTGTCCATAGCTGCTATACGTACCAAAATAGGGTCAAAAGGCAACATGTGGTAGCTGTGCATCTACTGAAACTTGTTTAAAAGGGCAGTGAAACCAGGGTCAATATCTGGGAAACGTATCTTGCGCTTAACCCTTGCCCGTTTGGGAGGAGCATCGATGGTCTCCGTAAGGTTTTCAAGGATAGCGGAAAAACGGCGGCACTGCGCCGCCGTATTTTGCATATCTCTTCCTTGATCAATTCCGCATCTTTAATAAAAATAATTTTAGTCATGTGAGGTCAGGTCATCAGGCCAAGGCAAGTGACTTCATGTAACAAAATTAAGGATTGCATTTATGCAATAATTTAAGTAAAGTTAAAGATAATAAGTAAAGAACCTACTTATAAGAAAGAACACGTTTAACCTAGCAATCCGACACTTATACACCATAATAGGCCACCGGGCTACAACATATATTCCGTTTTTTTGGAAATCGATGACATATTTTCATTTACGGGTCACCTCTTCCATGGAAATACATGGTAAAACTGTAAAATGGCTATATTTTGGTTCATATTGCTTACCCCTCGTCCTTCGGAGGCCGATTCGACGCCCCTTGTTATTATTCGCGATGGCAACGAAACAGTTCGGTTTTAGCCCAATGCTGCTTACAAATTTTACAACAAAATCAATTTAATACATCTTGACCGAATTTCAAGTCAATGTCATGTCAGGTCACCGAGTTATGACGTCATTTCTAAGCCCATGTAACGCAATTTTGGTCCTAAGAATAAGTATAAAAACCGGGCTTCACTCGGCTTCTAGAAGAGCTAGATCAAGTTTCTAAACAGCATCCAAAAGCTCCTGAAAAGGAAATTTGGAATATGTCATTCTTTTATAGGTCAAGTCAATAACGAATACACTAGAGGTCCCCAAAGCTCAGCAAAGGCACCGTTTTAAAAACTGTTGTTGGCTATAACTCATGAACGGGACAAGATGCAGCAATGAATTTGGTATAATAGTGACGAGCATCACCCACGGATTCGAATGGTATGCGACCTGACTTTGACCTTGACATAAAGTTAGGTTAGGTGGTCTAACCTAACCTTAGCTTAGGTTAGAACTTGACCTAAGGCCAGGGTCACGCGTTACCTTACAAGGTCCTGCCGCATATTGTGTAACTCCTTGGGTCAAGACAAGCACATTAACACCTTGGGCTTTGTTCTAGGTCTATTGATTCCCTGAATTATAAGGGATTTTCTAAATGTGTCAAAATTTGACCATTTTGTGACCACACAGGGTCACTAGTTAATCTAGGGTAAAACAATTTTACACCATCGGAGAGTTCAGGTCACGGGCAACACGCTGCGCTTTACTGCCTTTTTCAACCTCTCTTAGTTTTCAAACGGTTGGGGGTCAAATCGATGCCCCGGTAGGGAGAGGGAGTAAAATGCCTCCAGTAAGGCAAGGGTTAAAATCAAAATAAATTATTTTTTTCGTGATATAATCTTTTCGGGCCACCTCAAAAGTCCAACTTGACATGTTTGATCCGTGACCTCTGTAAGGCCGTTTGGGACTATTTAAGCCTTTTTCAAACATGGGTTCGCAGGAAACCCAGGATGATAGAGATTTCACTTTGGTACCATTTCGCTTAGATTGTCATTATCAGTCGATTGGTATGCAAATCGATTATGTCAAACCAGATGACCTGACCTTTGGTTAGGTCATTTTTTAGATTTTGACACAGCATATTCATTCTGTGTCATATTCATACTATACATACATAGCATATTCATACCATACATAATTTGATTTGCCGTAACGAACAGATTTGAATGACGCCTACATTATGGCCCTTAGCTGAGCCCAGTTTTCGGCCTCAGTTTGGGGTAACCCTCGCCCCACCGGGGCCATCGAAGGCTCCCCTAAGGTTTTTTGAAATAGCAGAAAAACGACGAGGCGCAGTACCGCAGTTCACGGCTCTACTTCTCACCCAATCATTTCCCCACCATCCCTGATATTTTTTGCCCCGGGTCACACAAGGTCAGGTCACCAGGCTACGTCAACCAAGGTCACCTCACTTCAACTTTCGAGCTCTATAAGGGCTACATTTTTAAGCCGATCGATTTGAAACTTGCTACACTTTATGAGCTCTTCAGGGTCTACTACATGTAAATCCGGGATTTTTCGATTTCGTGACCTGAGATCAGGTCACGAGGTAACTTTTCCCATTGCAGTAGCATGGAGAAAAACTGTCTAATGATCGAAGTCACAAAAATGGTTGCAAATGCTCAGATTGCTCAGAAACGCGTTCTTGGAACCCTTTCACGGATCTCAAGGGCGATACTTTCCCTTTGACCTGTTTGAGGTCATCACAACTCACCAGGGGTCAAAAAAGTGTTCTGACAGCTTTTGACGTAATTTAGCTAGAGCGATGAATCAAATGTCATCGTGTCTGTCTCGTCACTGGCTTTTATTTGTTATACGGCAAGGTCACTTTCTGACCTTTCGTGACCTCAGGTCATATAAGGTCACGAGGTGACCTCTGGAGGTCGTACCACTGGCGGAAAGTCATTATGTTCCACATAACGGGAAAAAGGTCTGGCATTTTCCTATCAAATGTACTTTACCAGACCTCAACAGCCCTAATGGCATGAGAGCTATGCCCAGGTTTCTTAAACATTACATATTTTAGTGGAAATTGCCTATCGTGACATAGCTTGACCTATGGAGGTCAAACCATTAACCTGAACGCTTAAACATGCAAAGTAAATTCTTGCTGAAATCACATGAGCTTTCTAATGCACTTGCAGATTTGCACCAACCGTCATATTTTCGGAGTTAGGAGGGGGCATCGATTGCCCCGATGGGGGATGGAGGTGGCGCCGGACCCCCGGTGGGGCATGGGTTAAACTAGGCGCGTCGGAATGTTTTCAAAAGTTGGAGAAGGGGTCCAAGCGTTCTGCTATTGCAGCCTGCGCCAGAGGTTAACAGTGACCGGCTGGTACACCCGTGGTCAGGTGAAGGTACCGCACCGCGGCGAGGTGCTGCCGCACTGTGCCAGCGACCCGCCGCGCAGGCCGAAAGCTGATATGGTAAACAAGCGTGTCTTCCTGGGCGGGGACAGGTGAGACGCCGCTGTAGCTGAAAAACTGCAGATAGCACGCTGGCCGGAAGTGGAAGCACGCCGGGACTGGGGCCATCTTTGTGCAACACAGCTCAGGTGGCGCTGTCCAACGTGGCGTCACGGCTGCAGGGGTGCCTCCTGTGACGTGGAAACCCCAGAAACATCCCCGGGGCTGGACCGTGTGTGCAGAGCGCCGGCGGCTAGGCCAGACCCGTGCTGAGCGGGTGGAGCCGGACTATCTCGATAACCTGGGAAGCCGTAGCTCCACTAGTGTACCGACCGCACTTTCCCGGATGATGTTTGCACGGGATACAGTGTACACAAGAGCGGGGCGTTGAAGGCGCAGTGCTAAGGTGGTTGCCCGGCCGACCACTGATAGCAGTGTAAACATCCGAGAACCAGAGCACGGCCAGCTGCGGAGCGCCGGCGGGACAAGACCAGCTACGCCGGAAGTAGGCAGCCGGGGTAGTGTCAAAGTCCGTGGAAGGCTGTAGCTACAGATATCCGAGGCGTCGGTTGGGCGATCCAGCATAACAAGACGCCGTGTGGGGCGAACCAGAGATGCAAGGTCTGTGTCACTCCAGCCTCCTGAAGGAGGGATCCAGACCCGAGGCGTCGGGTAGGGCGATCCAGCACGCCGAGGCGTCGGGGGCGGTCAGCATCTCGGGCGTCGGGGCGATCAGAGACCCGAGGCGTCGGTCATCCGCATCCCAGGCGTCGGGCGATCCGCATCCGAGGCGTCGGGCGATCCTATCCCGAGGCGTCGGGCGGTCCGGCATCCCGGCGTCGGGGGCGATCCGGCATCCGAGGCGTCGGGGCGATCAGACCCGAGGCGTCGGTGGGCGATCCAGACCCGGGCGTCGGGTGGGCGATCAGACCCAGGCGTCGGTGGGGCGATCCAGAGACCCGAGGCGTCGGGTGGGGCGGTCCGGCATCCCGAGGCGTCGGGGCGATCCGGCATCCCGGGCGTCGGGGCGATCCTATCCCGAGGCGTCGGGCGTCCGGCATCCCGAGGCGTCGGGGGCGATCCGGCATCCCGAGGCGTCGGGGGCGATCCAGTGACCCGAGGCGTCGGGTGGGGCGATCCAGCATTCTCAAACGATACGAGTCGAATAAGAGGACTTACCGGTCTGGTGACCACCGAGTTGAATATGTCGATACTGAGCGGCAATAACACAATACAACAGCGATATCACAATAACGAGCGGAACGCGCTCGTCGCAGCCTTCCTGCACGGCGCTCACGACGCACTGCCCTCCTCTCCTTTCCCAGCCTGTGCTGAGCCGTCTGGTCGTGTTTGCCTCGGTTATCTCGGCGTCCTGTTTGAACTGTCGCGGCTGTGCTCGGTCGCTAACCTTGTTACCACCGTCGGCGGTAACATCAGCTTTCAAAGCTTTGTTAGTCCAATAATAATGTTAGATAAGCTTTTAATGGCGGTAAAATGCAAACAACAACACTTATCCCTCGCCCCACCGGGGGCCATCGATGGCGCCCCTAAGGTTTTTTTCGGGATAGCAGAACCGAAAAAAGCAGCAGCAAGCACCGCGGTTAAGGGCTCCATATCTCACCCCATCATTTTCCCACCATCCCTGGAATTTTGTACCCCCGGTCACCCAAGGTCAGGTCACCAGTAGAGGTCAACCAAGGTCACCTCACTTAAACTTTTGAGCTCTATAAGAGCTACTTTCTGAGTCGATCGATTTGAAACTTCCTACACTTTATGAATCCTCCAGGGTCTACAAGGTGTATATCCGGGATTTTTATTTCTTAACCTGAGGTAAGGTCACGAGGTGACCTCTCTCATCGGAAAAGCATGGGGAAAAGCTGTCTTATGATCTAAAAGTCACAAAAATGTTTGCAAATGTTCCGACTGCTCAGAGTAGCGTTCTTGGACACCCTTTCACGGATACCAGGGGTCATATTTTCACTTTGAACTTTGCAAGGTCATCCAATGTCACCAGGGCACTATGGGCCAGCAGCCTCCAAAATGTGGTCATAAATCGGCTGGCAGGAATATTGACCCAAATTGTGTTCTCCAGAGGTAAGCATGGCCGAAGAATCCGGAAATGATGTTAATTCGACAGATAACTTTACACGCACCCCGATGGGGGGCGAAATTTGCCCCTCCCGATTTTCCCCAGATAACGAAAAAACAAAGAGACGCAGAGCAACGAAACTCACAGTACCTTATCCCTGGTCAATTTTACGCATCTGACCAAATTTTTTTAGGTCAAGTCATGCCAGGTCAAGGAGCTATCCGTGGTCAAGTGACCCGACCTCAAAACCTAAAATCACGAGTTTGAAGCGGCGCCTAAGGAACATCTGCCAACCGATTAGTTTGAAACTTTCACAATATGATGAAGTCATTAGGGTCTACAAATCAGCTATCTCGGAATTTCCATATTGTTGACCTAAGACTGGGCCAATTTTTGGTCACCCCATTATAAGTCTATGGTGAAAAATTTAAAGGGATTGTTTTCAGTAAATACCGAATAGATAAAGCTGGAAATGCTCACACCGTGTATTCTTACCACGATCTGGACGATAAAGTTGAGTTTTTGACCATCTCACCTCTCAAAGGTCATGTCAGGTCACGGGAGCTTACAGTGATTGTTTTGCCAATAACTTCTCACTGAAATGAGATAAAGCTCTTATTTTGTTTGCATTGTGCTTATATTGCCACAGGGAGTCGATTAATATGCAACATGACCATACCAGGTCACCCAGTGACCCTGACCTAACTCAAGGTCAGGTAATTGTCACAATTTGACCTATGAAGGTCATACTATGCATCATTCGGTTCCCCACCATGAGAGGAATTCAATGATGCATAAATATGTTCTCTAGCTTTGCTGTGTAAATATCTAGAGGTGGAAACGTACACTGCCCTGTTATAAGCCTATGGAACCTTCTTTGACTTATGCTGACCTCAATATTGATCTGACATAACAATGCTTTCTATAATTTATTTTCGCCTCGTCAAGAGTTTTCGAACACTGTTACCGTCTGCCTGGCCCGACACTGCGTTCCGTTGGAGGTCTAGGCACATGCCATGCTTCTGCATAGCGTCCCTTTCAATTATCAAGCCTACAGGACTTTCCGAGCTGGTGTCTGTAACAGCACTGATGACTTTTCCATCCACCATAATAAACAATCGACACTGATAGCTACGTCCCACTTTTCCGAGTGGTTCACTCAACTGACTTCACCCAGTGCAAATCGCAGACTGAACAACGAAACGCCCTTAAGGCCTCATAGCCTCCTTCCACGTTTCAATCTTATTGCCTTCTCAAAAAACTTCGGTTCATATTCTCATAAACTCGGTTTGTGTGTGTGTGTGTCTTATCTCCCCTTCGTACCGCCCTCAAGCGTGCGCTCGACGCTCGCCGCCGCTGCCCGCGGACGCCGCCGGGAGGTGAGAGGTCCCGCTTAAATCGGTCTAGAAAAGTTTCGCGCACTTATGCGCACCAGGTTTTTATTGTGAACGGTAAAATAAAGTGCGGTGATTAAGTTCTAATACATTTCGGCGCGGATCCAAGCGGATCCCATCGGAAAATCTTCCTCTGAAATGTTTGTTCAAGTCAATTTTTCCGTATAAATTTCTATTTTTCATTGCCTGTTAAGAAAAAATGGCAGGATTTTGACATTAAAGAACATCACCATGAGAAGCAGAGGGTTTCAAAATCTTGAAAAAGTGTCTTATATTTAAAGTTTTTCATCAAAATTGTTGTCTTAAAAGGATGCCAAACCGAGCTTCAAATATATGAAATCTCCGGTTAAACGCGACCCATCACAATCTCTCACTTTAGTAAGCAATACGGCCCAACGGGTGATAGGTGCGAAGCAATAAAAGCCAAATTCTAATTCAGGGGACAATTCTGTACCAGATTACATGGTTCGCTGGCCCCATTTGACAAAATCATTTTCCGATTAATGACCGCATTTTGGAGCCTGCTGGCCCATAATGCAGGGTCAAAAACAGTATTTTGACAATAACTTTTGACCTAATTAAGCTAGAGTGCGGAATCAAACACCATCGTGTATGTCGCGTCACTGGCTTTCATTCGATATACGGCGAGGTCACTTTCTGACCTTTCGTGACCTCGGGTCATATTAGGTCACGAGGTGACCTCTGGAGGTTAAATTACTGGCCGGAGGTCATTACTTTCCACATCGCGGAAAAAGGTTTGGCATTTTCCTATCAAATGTATTTTACCAGATCTCAATAGCTCTAATGGAATAAGAGTTATGCCCAGTTTTCTTAAGCACTGCATATTTGAGTGAAAATAACCTATCGTGACCTAACTTGACCTCTGGAGTTCAAAACATTGACCTGAGTGCTTAAACATGCGAGTAATTTCGTACTGAATTCACGCGAGATTTATAATGCACTTTGCAGGTTTGCGTTAACCCCCATATGTTCGGAGTCAGATGGGGAGCCACCGATGGCCCCAGGTGGGGCGAAGGTGGCGCCGGACCCGGTGGGGCGCGGGTTAATAGGTAGCCGGTTGCCTGGGCGCTAAAAATATTTTAGAAAAGACACCGAAAGCTCCTGGTTTCACCACGTTTGCAGCTTTTCGAGCTGGAACCTTTTGATGAGCAGGAAGCTTAAAGCGTATTATAGGCGCAGGAACTATGTTCAAGCTGTGGGAAAGGGTTGTCGACGTCAGTGGGGCCAAAGTAGAGCCCTTTTTAACGTTTTTCATTCCCTAACACCGTCAGTATAAATTTTATGGGTCGGCTAGGAAAAAGCACTCCTAAAATTTTCACAAAGTTACACCTCTGTTCCCAGCCTGGGAACATTTTACGTATTTGCACCACACACACGCAGACACACACTATGTACACGGCAGCGGGGCTTACGCTTATCGGCACCCTTGCGGGACAGTCATGTCCGCACGCTCCATGTCACGCGCCCCACCGTACCAGGCAGTAGAGCTATCCCGATTCCTCGGGCCCGGCGGAACAGAGGACTGCTCCGGTGACACGCGGCGAGGCCGTGCCCTCGGGTGGTGCCACCGAACCGGTGCAGTGGATCAATTTCAAGGCAGATCAAGCCCGTGCTCCCAATAAAAAGGGCGCTGGTTGGTCAGCGTAAGTCCCTAGTCAAGGCCCAGTGTACTGCCCAGTGTACCCAGTGTACTGCCATCTCCTGGGTAGGAGGCAGTCGAAGAAAATTCTGCCAGAGGTCAGCTTTGATCCACGGACCTCCCAAACTGAACTGAGGCGCCTTAAACCACTGTACCACGGCAGTGTTACATATTTTCAACTCAGTGGGTACCAATATCAGTTTCAAAAGAAAATAATGCGGATACTCTGGTTCCCCGGGAATTTCGCAGTTATACTCCCAAGTTCCAGCTTTTTCAGACCTTTGGTTTTAGGTTCATATTGAAATTGTGTGCCTTTTCGCGCAGTCAACACAGAGCAATACAGCACACCCTCCTCTCTTTTATATAAGCATGCATGATAAGCAGCACTCTATTTGGTGCTGACTCTCGGTTCCCGTTCCAGGCACCGCATCATCCAAGAAGTCTTCTGCCACAAATTGACGTGCACACACTGCAGAATAATTCAAGTACAATTTGTTTTGGCACCTACGGACGGAATCCAAAGGCTCATCAATCGTTAACCTGGTAGGAAAGCTAAACAAACTTAATTTTTCCTCAGAACCACCACTGTGACCAGCCCTTTCGCCTTCTTGTTTTGTTGTCGCGTAACCAGATATGCATCACGACATTGCACACCTTCAACTTGAAGGCTTGAAGGCTTCAAGCCATTTCAGTCACATTCGCAGGACTCTGGCAGAAACACATCTGCAAAGAGGGAATTATTGCGGTGGAAATATCATTAAAACAATGTACAGCATGAATATATCAGAACGCATTACAATCAATCTTTTGTATGTAATGCAAAAATATTATTATTCTAAAATATTCCAAACATTTATTTTCAATCTAGTTTAGTTAAGTCTGTCCAGCCTTGTTTTCGAGAAAATAGCCAATTATGCGGGCGTCTGCACCCGTGAGTTTTCAACTTCAGATCCAGTGTACCTACTTTTTAGCTCGCCTTTTACTGCAGTCTCAAAAATCGATTGTCCAATCCAGGTCTACTGTTATCTGTGGTATATATACTATATACTCTGGCAGTACTTCGACAGCACTCTCCATGACTCGTTACTATATCTCGTCAGACGGTTATTAGTTTATGTCAACTCCCTCTCCATCCTTCCTCCTCCCTCGGTTACCTTCGGGTCCTGTTGCTCTCCATGTGCAGAAGCCCGTGTTAACGCTCCTCACTTCAGCGAACTTGGTCGCCAGCTAACGCGTGCCGACTCCACCGCCGTCTAACCGGCCGCGGAGCGGAGCGGAGCGGATAATCAAGCCCCTTCCGAACAAAGTACGGCTCAAAAATTTTGAAAACGAGACCCTAAATACACTTTCTGGTGCGTGTTTTAAATCACTGTCCTTTCAAAATACGTAAGCAAACAACACTGTCATTTCATTTATATATTTCCACTAACTTCCTCTTAGTGCAAGTGAACGCGCCTCCGCCAATCAGCGGCCACCATCCGCCGGCAGCCGTATATGCCTGCGGGGCACAGAGGTGACAGAGGTCACGCTCGCGACGGCTAAGGCCGGTGGGGAGGGGTCGTGAGGCAGATCATAAAGACTACTTGTGATGCAGTAAGAATGTTGATTGTTTATAAGCGCCCGTTGTTGGACTGTTTGCGAGACATGTGTATGTGGGCGGGCTAACTGCAGGGTGTTTGTATCGTATTTGGTTTTGATAGCACTGGAATAGCATGAGTCTGCTGAATAAGTACGGAACAGGACGTTGCTTTGCTGGTAAAGTTGCTGGCGCTATATAGCGTCGTTCTGGTTCAGTTGAACTATATAGTCAGGCGCAGGGGGCGTGGGGCAGTGGTGGATCCAGATTTTAATTTGTGGTGGGGGAGGGGAGGGGGATAGTGGCCAGCCGGCTCGGCCCTACCCCACCTTTGCATTAAATAACCTTTAACTATGTGATTACTATGAGCACTAAGAAATTTCCTCTGAAGCGTCGCTTCTCCCTGCAGGATGTGAGATCAGCACCGGGCGATAACCCTTAACCGTCTGTGGGGTCCGACAGAGGTGCAGAAACTTGCCAACTCAGCAACTGGGGTTTGTGACACATTTTAAAATCAAGGTGCATAACTGTGACAAAATAGTGATCCTGGCTGCACGGTTCAAACTCAAACTACTTTTTTAAATACAGTATGAAGCATGTAACGAGTATTTTAATTCAGCAAGTATGTTCTTCATTTGACAGCGTACCATCAGTGCTACAATATTGGTATTGTGTTCGTTTCTACTAAAACAGAGATCCCCGCTGCAGAAAAACCGGAAACCGCAGTTACAGTTGCCAGATTTTAACATGCGACCCAGTGGTGCTGATTGTTAGTAGTTGCCGGAAAGTTTCCGCCTAGAAACCCGAATGTGACAGTCAATTTTTTCAAGAAAATTACGATTGTGGGCATATTTAAGGCATTAACGAGAATGCAGATACTTTTTCAAGAACTTCTGTCATTTTTAGGGTAAATCATATTTACAGTTTGAGTCTCTTCAATTTGGTGGCTCCTATTTCCTTGAATTTAGTATTCAGTTCGCCTAAAAACTACTAAGAATAGTACTAAGTGAGTGAAAAATAAACATAGCTGGGAGCAAATATACTTAAACTACGCAGCAGCGACAACACAGTTCGAAATATTTATGCCTTCTTGTAGAGCCTGCCGAAAACATTTACACAGGTGGGAATCCACTTATTTTGAGGGCATATTCCTGGGGTATTTCTGAGTTAAATGCAGGCTAAAACTAGCAAGAATAAATATTGCTGCCCATGGCTAATCTAAGATGAATGTAGGCTATTGTAGGGAATCAACACACAGGAGCTGAACTGCATGGAGGTAGACGGATTTTCACTATGCTGGAGCTTTCTTTGGTATGAGAATTCTAATACCTCCGTACCTATTAGGCCTATAAACATATTTTACGACTGTACAGGGTAGTTGCCGCATAATTTTTCCTGCAAGGAGGAACGACGTCAGCCAGGCGATAATTGGGGATGGAGGCAAATTTTAAGCATTTGATCTGTCTATGAAAATGCTACCTAAGGTCACTTTACCAACACATTTATGAAGGTCTAAATATTATGTTGACATTGAAATTGTTGTCCCTTTTGTTGACATGTGAGATAGTAGTTAAGTGGGCGGAAACTGTGATCAGGGTTCCCAATTGTGCGTACGCTCCTATAAATAGATACGCTCCCAAAAATGATTATTTTCCTAGTGATTGCTACATTTAATCTTGGGGAAATGAACCATAATTAGAAACGCTCCTTCCAAAAAATGGAAACTTTTTCAAAAGGGAAATGCATGTCAGTGGGTGCAACTGTGATCAGAATTACCAATAATAGTTATGAGCCCAATATTGGAAACAGTGATCAATAATTGGAAATTCGCCTCCCGAAACAAGAAGTTCCAAAATGACAACACATTTTATTACTTTCATGCTGTAATCGTTTGGTGCTTGAACCTTGTCTGCCGCAAAAGTAGAGACAGGTAAAGAACACTCAGCATATTGGAAATAGTATGCAAGCATACAACAGGAATTTCCAACTCCGTGTGACAGTGAGGCATACGTCGCATTGAGTTTGTGACAGCGGCATACTTTCTGACCTCTGGGGTCCGATCGGACCCTCCCCATCAGTTTTTCGCGAATGATGCCAAGTCGATTAACATGAGAGATGTGTCGCTTTGCATGCTTCTAGGGTAATCAATTTGAAAACTTATGATCAAAACCTGGCAGCAGGTCAGGCCAGGTCAATGGGTTATGACGTCATTACTAAACTCATGTAGGGAAATTCTGTTCTTCTAAAATGAAGCTGAAAAATCCAGGGTGTAACTCGGCTTCTAGAAAAGCTAGATCAAATTTCTAAACATCATTCGAAAGCTGTTGAACAGAAAAATATGTATGCTGCTGTTTTGAGGTCAGTTCAATAACAAGGCCACTAGCTGTCACCAAATGCCACGGTTTTCGAAATTGTTTGTGCCTGTAACTTCTGGACAAGGCAAGCTACACAAATAAATTTGATATCATAGTACCAGCGCGATTCAAGAATTTGAATACAAGCCAACTTGACTTTGAAAGGTTATTATCAAGGTCAAGGGATCAAGGTAAGATAAGGTCACAATGTCACCTTACTTCAATATCATGTCGCATATCATTGGAATCATTGAGTCAAGACGAACACATATATTTCTTTTGATTTTTTCTAGGTCTTATGCTTCTCGAATTATAATAATTCCCTAAATGAACCTCAATTTAACCCATTTCGTCCCACTGTAAAGCCATGGGATATGGTTCAAACTCGGCTTCAACATAAGAGACGGTAAATTCGGGTACCGACTTCTCCGTATCACCTCCGGTTCATGAGTTCGTAGCTGGTCCGGTCCCCCCAGGTGGTGTTGTGTACGAAAAGAGCCCAGGCGGTGCCGGAATAAGATTTGGCGTCTCCTGATAGGTAAAATTACGCCGTATTTTTGTCATTAACCTGATTTGACTGGATGTTGTAATTTTCCTTCTTAGTCATTGCTATTATAAATCACATTGCTGGTCAGCCACCGAGAACTGCATGGCCTGCAGTGGGAGCGATGCTCTAAGCGACTTCACCCAAATTTCTGAGTGCACATAGAAATCACATTGGCCTTACATGGTCGGTGTAAGAACCATAGGCGGATCCAAGGGGTGTTGGAGAAAAGAGGGAACTTTTCCACTCCCTCGATCGACCCTTGGCGTCCCCGCAATGGTCGTGGCGTCCACTGAAAGGTCGATGGCGGCCCTCTGAAATGGCACTTGCCTTCCTTCCTACACCCAGCCCCAGTATGCAAGTATCGGCTCCCCGCAATAGGATTTGGCGCCCACCTGATAGATTTTGCCGTCCCAAAAGTAGCGTCTCTTCCTGGTCCGGATGACAACCCTCCCCCACCGCCCCCCCTCCCACATAGGAAATCCTGGATCCGCCTATGGTTAAAATTGCACTAGAATCTTCAGCGATGTGACCATTGTTTAAATAACTGTATTGCGGCGTGATCATCGTAACGGCCGTTCGCGTAACGACCGACTGGTAGTGGTAGCCGTGCTATAGGAAGGCCAATAACACCTCGGAACGGAGGTGAAAACGGACGTGTGGAATGGGTCTGAGTGTGGCTCCATCCCTGAACGATAACTTTCTACAACTTATGTCTACATTTGTACCATCAGAGCCTGGCGGTGCCATGAAAGGAGAAACTCACAGGTCCGAAAATATATTTATTTTTCCCCAAAGCAAACCAATTATCACCAGTGACGGTGGAACGTCCGAATTTAATGGGGGTACCATGGGCTTTTTAACCCTTTTATCCAGTCAACGCGATAGGGTTAGAATTAAAAAAATTATTTAAGGGGGCGCCGTGCCTAGGTGCCCCCTCCCTCGCCCCCAGTTCCGCCGCCAGTGATTATAATCACCCCGAGATCAGCACACATTCATTAGGAGAAAACATGATTTGTGGAGCACAGCTTAAAAACCAGCCCCAAACAGCTTTTTTCGCGAAACCAAAGTGATATGCATGATCCCATCAAAAATGAAAAAAGGTGAAAATATTCCATCGGATGCCAGAGTGCTGGTGTGTAGGTACATCCCCTATAGTTCAAAAGTGGACGACGTATCCAAAACTCCAGTCCCGGTCTACACATAGTTATATGTGTATAGATGCTATATATATATATATATATATATATATATATATATATATATATATATATATATATATATAGATTCTAACCCTATCCACTCATTGAAGTTGTTATCGGTTAGGTCAGTCAGGTACCCCTAGACCTATTCGCAATTATACGCCAGTGTTCCAGTCGTCACGAGGATGGCTCCAGCGAGCCGAACAGCATGAACAGCGCGCGCCACTATCCAGGTTTTTACCGAGGAGTAAAACGGAGGAAACGGTTACGCTCGCGTACAGCCGGCGGCTGCCCCGTCCGTTACAGAACTTCAGGCGTTCCCGCACTGGGCGGGTGGAAACAACTAGAAGCCTCGCTCGGACTCTCCTTCTCTGGAAACTGGACAATATTATTTAACCGCATTCCTTCTACCATTTCACTGTTGGGAACAACACCGCTGCACCGCTACTTGTTCTGTTTGATTTTTATTAATATTATATCAGCTTATGTCGATAGCGCCGCACAGGCGAAGAAAACATTAATGTTTCGTGCCGCTGGTAGCCGCAATTTCAGTAAGCAAGAGCCATCTGACATCTGGCCGGGATCTTGACATCTTTTTTAGCTTTGCTAGAGCTGTTGCGCCAGAGTTCTTCTGAGCAGTGTTCCACTGGATAGCGAAGAATCACTGAGACTTGCGCCTAAAGAGTTAAAATAAAGTTCAGCTGCCAGCTAAGCACGATAGCTCGGCGTGAGATGGAATTGATTTCCGAGAAGAATTAGCATTAACTAAGAAAATCAGAGAATGCTCCGGTCAGAATAAGCACGGATAACTACTAACGAAACTGTTGTGCCTCTTAACTTCAGCGATGACGCTGGTCGTATTGACCCAAATGTCATCCAGCTCCTCTGCCCGACAGGTTTGGTTAAATTGCACTCGTTTATGTGGTCAGTGGGAGAACATGCGTGATAGTAATGTGATTTCTAAAAAATAATACAGACATTAATCTAGAATTGTATGCTTCACCGCTCAAAGGCTTTTTACAAGTTTCAGGACCTTTGAGTCCTATTTGACGGTATTCATTAGAAAGCATCGCAAGTGCACATTTTTCGAACAGTGCATTTTTGTCCCGAGCATAGCGGCATCACACAAAGAATATATAGCTTCGGGGTCTTGACGTAGGTATTTAGGGCGGAACAACGATCAGCTTTCTATGCCGGTTACCTGACAAGTACCGCACCACGGTGGGGCGAAGCGTCTGAGCGGTTTTCCTTCGACAAATATTTGAAGCAAATAGATTGGTAACTCTCTCCTCAGCGATGTGTTGAGTGGAGTGACTAGTGGTGGAACCATGATTCCCAACCATTAGGGAGTAGACGACTTCAAACTTTGGGAAATACACTTTTTGTTGGATGTATTGTAGGTACTGGTTTTATGAGTTTATGGTTCCTATTCATGGGTTCCTATGCTATCACATCTACATGTATTATTTTTGTAGTCTTAACTGTTGATATTTTGATCTTCTGGGACCTTTAATCTATTCTTAGCCTTTCACAAGCCTCATTATTTGATATCATAGTAACAATGGTCAATTTATGGGCTCTCACTTAACTTTTTGGGGCCTGGTGTGACTTTTGTCGAGCTGCAGCACGGTGCCCTATACCTCGAGCGAACTTTCCGAAAGCTTATGAACTTAGTAAAGATGTTCCAAAATACCAAACACATGCTACATACACATACACATAAACACATTCCAAATTATCACACATACACATACTTTCTCTTGCTGTTCACGTTAAAAATTTTCATGCTGTTGACTCACTAATGTATTCACGTATAATTTCAGGAGCACTGGGAGGCGGGCAATACATCGACAAATTCAAACCTTCCGATGAGAGGGAGGCACATGAGAGCAGAAGCGGTCGCAGGAGGGCTTTTTGGGGGAGCAACTCGGGAAAAATCGTGAAAACCTACTAGATTTGATAAAAATCGGCCAGCATTCCGCCATTTTGGAGGGGCCATGGCTCCTTGCCCCCCCCTCTGCGTCCGCCAGTGCATGAACGGAGGGAGCGCCACTTTTGGGCGGCAAAACTATCAGGTGGGTGCCGAATTTCACCATGGGGATAATGATACCCGCATCCTGCAGGGGAGAGGGAGGGGTGGGAAGTAACATTTCAGGGGGCACCATCGACCTTTCAAGGAGGTGCTGTGAACATATCACGGGACGCGGAGGGTCGATCAGGAAGCAAGGGGGCTTCCCCTGGATCTGATGATGAGGTAAGGTGCATTTTGAGGCCACTTCTTTCCAGTCAACGCTACATGGCCAATGATTAAGAATCCTGAATATTGGGGGAGCGAGTATCCTCCCTGCCCCCCCCTGGTTCCTACGCTTATGTCTTAGGGCATGATTGTGAGACACTGTGAGCTGCCCCAGCCTTTGTGATTGGTCAGTGAAGGCGAGACACCGTGTGCCAGGCGGCGGTCTGGAATGACTGGAAGCTTGTGTCGAGTTCAGCGTTCGCCGCACGCGAGTGAGTGCCGGCCGCGCGGTGGGCGCTGATGGCGGGAGCGGGACGGCTCCGTGACGCCTCACCGATACTGAGTCAGCACTTTGCGGCGCAAAGCTAACGGAACCGAGCACCGGCCCGGTTTCTACCGATCAAAGTTACCCACGACTCTCGACTTCTCCTCTGTTTGGCTCGTTTAGTGAGGAGGCTTCAGACATCCAATGTCTGTGCTGAGGTAGCCTGTAAGAGAGTCTGAGTCATTGTTTAAGAAATTAGGACTTGTCCGTGTTTATATCCGCTTCTTAAACATGGCAGGGTTCAAGTAGGGCTTATTTGCTTGAATTTATGTTAGATGCATTCCCTGACAGACTTTTTGATGACACGAGATTGTCATAGTCGACTAGGTCCTGAGTTGCGATTTGGAGAGTGACGGCGATTTTAGCTGAAATCATCCGGTGGAGCCGGTGAGCCAGCTCTGACTCAGCCAAAATCCAAAGTGAGCCAACTCAAGTCTGACACTCAACTCTAACGATGAGTTCCAGAGGCCATCACTCACAGTTGATGGTGAAGACCGCTTGCAAGAAATATTGAATCTGCTCCATATAGTTCGAATTGATAGCTATTGAGCAGAATTCACTAGATTTTCAAAAACAATTGGTTATTAATAACATGCAGATGTGTGCACTCTTAAATGCTCGCCCAGTAAAAGCCCCTACATACCCTGAAACTAAGCCTAGTGTTCCACTCTATAGTGTAAGATAGCGTAAGTTTCACATTTGAAGACATGATTTAAGACATGCATCATCTTCAGAATAAATTGGTCGAAATCTGTCGCTCTGAAACATGCTTAAGCCTAAATTTGGTAGAATTAGAGGCGTCCCTCAGTGTGAGTGAGTAGTTTTGCCGCTTATAGGTAAATGCTGGATTCAACAGGTAGAGAAATTATTGTATGCATTATGTCGGACCGCTTAAGTATGTAGGTATGTAATTGTACGTACGCATGATAATATCCTCATTCCTAGCTGATTAGTGACATTAAAAATCCAGAAACTTTCTATTTTGTTATCGGCTGGTAAAAATTAAAGAACGTTTCCATGGCAATCACTTTCTCTAGTGCCTAAGTCAACATTTTTACACAATAGAAAATTCCGTTGAAACTCACCGTTATTTTCACCCCAAACGCATCATCATCTTGTAACATCAATTATTCCAATTCAATACGCTAAAATTTTATTTTGGATTGACTTAAAAATTTGGTTTGGATTGATTGCTCTTGCACTCGTTTCAGTAGCGCCAGATTTAATTGTCCAGTCCAGTGCTGGGAAATGGGAAAAAACTGCATAGATATATGGGTGACTGAAATCTCCGGAAGAAATGCACAGGAAAAGGTGATAAGAGCCGGCCCGGGAAAATAAAATGTTTAAGCCCACAAAAAAGCTAAACAAGTTGGGGAACAGAAGTTGATAAGAAAGAGCTAGTCACGAGAACTTAGTTTGCAAGTCCTGTGAAAGACTTCACCTGTAGCTAGTAATTGCATACGTATCAAGCCAGAAATTGTCCTTGGATATATCTTGAAGCATCAGAGATGGCTTTAGAGTGAGCACACCATCTTCATTTTAAGCCATTTCTCTGATACCCAGTCCGAGATAAGCTGACGCAAGGAAATCATTTCCTCCGAGTACGAGCTTTCTCACGCACGTTTATCCCTCACATTGTGCTGGCAGGAAGCTAGTGGTGTACTGGTACAGAAGCGGATCGAGGATTCCATTTGGGAGGGGGCGCGGGGCTCAACCTTCTCCTGCCTCTGCCTCGAATAGGCTCTCACTATGTGCCCATTATGGGCGCTTCGAAATTTCCGGAGGGGGGCCGGAGATTGGACCAAGAAACCCCCTGTTGTACCCGCCATTGTTGGGGTGCTTGCCCAAGCGTGCACCGCGATGTGACGCAGAGCGGTGCAGGAGTGCAACAGCTGACGCTCTCCAGCGGTCGTAGCTGTCGTCGGGCTCATCGCTGGCGGTGCAGAGGAGACACTGCGAAGGCAGATGGTGCGACAGACTTGGCTCGTCTGGGACGCCCTGACACAGTTTTACAGTGAAACTTATGTTTACAGTTTCCTCTATGTTCAGAAAATTAACAAGAAGGCGAATTGAAGGGGTAGGCAGTGCTAAAAATGCACTTTTATTGTCTTTAGGAATTTTTAACAGTCCAATGCACGACTGTCAATGTATCAGCGTGCTAGACGTCTCTGCGATTTTTCATCTGGGCAAGCGTTAGCGAAGACTCATGCCTCAGTGGTAGAGCACCTGTCTCAGAAGTCACAGGTCCTAGGTTCAAGGCTCGGTGAGTTCTCTGAATAAGTACAACTTAAGCCCTAAAATTCTTCCAACTGGGCAGAGTTGGCGACGCCGTATAACCCTGGTGTTTGGTGTGTCCCTACACCTAAACAGTTGATAAACTCGATCATAAACATTAACGCCGTGGAAATTTTCCATCAATCGCCCCCGCCGGTTGCTCTCTCAGTAGTATCATTATCTTGTATACAAGACAAACGTACAGTGCCTATCGTCGCGTCTGGTTATTGCCTTGCCTCGAACTCTATTGGAGCTGGAACTGTTGCAAGTGCAGGGTATAAGAATCCCGTACAAATCGCTGGCTATCCCGTAAAAAAGAGCAATTAAAAGTCATTGTCTGGACACTATACCGGTAGCATCAGGTGCGTGGATTTTCGGCAATCATTAGGGTGTCCGAATTTGAAAGAAGTAAATGAATACCATATGAAAGGAGATAACCTAATATTTTCTTTTATTGCCATCACAAAGTCCTTTTGTATCCTGAAAATGATGAAAAACAAAATTAAGAGGACATTTTAACACTAACTCCACATTTCGTTGCAGGTGCCCGGGAAATACCCAAGAGATATAAGTTCACGCCCCTGCACAGGACCGTTCATTAAAGGTCCAAACAACAATTCATCGATATTTGAGACCGTTCAGCTACCGTTTTACTGACACGTGCCGTGTTATAAAGATTTCACAATGAAATTTTTAAACATTTTGAACATATTCAAAAAGCTAGTCGTTCAAAAACTGTCGCCATTCGAAAGAAAGTATTTAAACTTGCTTGACGTTTCATTGGTGTCCTCCTCTCATCCTCGTACAAAATTACAGGTTGCCATATTGCTTTGGTCAGTACGAAAATTTTGGCCTGAAAAATCAACATCTACCAAAATATTATTACCTTTGCTAGGATTCACCATTTCAATGCCTGACACGACTTGTGAGGTCACTCACTGCCTCAGTTCCACAACATTAGGTACAATTCGAAAACTAAGTAAGCGTCTTGATCTAATATGTAGCATGACCTAGGAACATGACCTCATCGAAGAGACTAATATCGGAGTATTGTAGCATACAAACCAATTCTGATGTTTAAAAATAGAGAGTCGGACAATCACGGTAACACGGTCGTGCACAATGGATAACTGGAGACCGGGGGGCGGCCGCATCGAAAGCATGTGATGGGCGAATGGCCCATGCGAGTGATGTTCATGCCACACCTGCTCAGTTAATTGCCTCGTGCAACACGTGCATCCTGCGATTTGCTTTGGACGCTCCTTGTTTACAGGGTCAGAACTTCTTTATCCCTTGGCCTCAAATAATCATTTTAGCATCTTACAACTTCTAGTGTTGAATACGCATGAATTTTCAGCTAGGCATGTATGTCACATGCACCGTGTGTGCAGTCTTGCCAATAAGTGTGCATCAATTAGAAAAAAGCATTTAAAAGCTGCATCATGTAGCCTGATGCCGAAAAATGCTAAGGACTCGAAATCGGTGCATGCAATTTTGTTTTGTCCTTCTCCCCCAAGCATATTCACATATCGAACTCATTTGATAAACTCATAATCACGCTTTTTCCAGTGCCATCGACACCGCACATTGCATGAACACCTCGTATACTTCCATATATCCAACCACGATCACAGAATGTCTCCTACACCTCCTACCACCTGTCCCCCTTCCTCATTCTAACAGCAGACACAGTCACCACCATACTCAATACCACGCATGTAGGTTTTGTAATCCGCCACACGACCCCTCCCCACTGAGGCTTGAACTCAGCGTCAGCGGTGGCCAGCGTGACCTCTCTAACCTCTGTGCCCCGCAGGCAAATACGGCTGCCGGCGGATGGAGGCCGCTGATTGGTGGAGGCGCGTTCACTTGTACTGCGAGAAATTCAGCGGAAATTTATCCATGAAAATGAAAAGGCTTTAAACCATAAGTCAAAGGATTGTTCACATAATCTTTCTCAAACCTTCTTAGCCATACTTTGCTCTCTACAGGCTTGGTTATCTGCTCCACCATCCGAGGCTGCTCCTCGGTGCAGGCGAGGCGGTGGCAGAGTGCACAGGCTACCCAGCGACCCAGTTTGGTGAAGGCAGGAGTTCGCGAGATAGGTTTCTGCTGAGGGAAGATGATTGGGGCCCGGTCCGAAGAGAACCGAGAGAAGGAGAGAGACGTTACATAATACTAAGACTCAACCTGAGAGCGAGTTAAAGACAGTGAGGACTAATAGAGAGCACTGCCAAAGTACAACCAGACAATATACCATACGAAAGAAGCACGTGCTGCTTTGCTCCATGTTGGATGGTCAAAAGGCACAATACCTTATTTGGGACTCAAAACATTGCCAATGTTTTGGTGCATTCCAATTTTCTGACGTCATACCACGAAAACTAACACCTGTGGCGAAACCCAAAATTCATAGCCGACGGAATGTTTTTGTCTGGGGGATTTCCGAAAACCATTGCGGCCGCCTAAATCCGAATACCGTCAGGCGTTGGGGGGCTGGGGGGGGCTGGAGCTTTTCCACCATTGCCTCAGATGCGCCAAAACCAGTGGCGGATCCAGGACTTCATTTTGGGGGTGGTGTGGGGGCTGAAGCTTTCCCACCATTGCCTCGGAACAGCCTCCGACTATGCATTTACTATAGGCACTATGAAGTTTCAGGGGGAGAGGATTGAGCCCTCCAGCCCCCCCTCCATGTATCTACCACTGACGACAGCGTTAAGAGAACCATTGTATAACAAACACTGTACACTAAAGCCTCTTTAAACACATGAAACCAAATTGCACTACCTGACATAAAAAATACTAGATGATTGGGTAGCCAACATCCAGAGATAGAAATCCACACCCCAGCCCTGTGGGTAATTTCAAAGTTTGATTTGGTTTGACACTGAGCATGTACCCTGGAAACATATTCCTGTGGCATAAAATATTTTGTAAAGAAAGAATAGAATAAGTGACAGTGGAGGAATAATATACCCTCTTCCGTCTGTTATAGCTTTCGCCCAGCGGGAAGACTCATCTGGCGGTATGAGTATGATATGGCCCATAACCAAAGTAGCTAGAGCATCTAAAACTAGCATTATCATGATGAGGTTCCTGACCATTTCAAGGTTAGCACCAGAGTTTTCCTGATCGCACGAAGCAAACTGTGATATCAATCCTGCGGGCGTTTTCAGGAATATTGCCAGTAGATTTGGGTTGATATTTTCCATGACCTGGCATGAGCAAGTCCAGGGTAGGTGGTGGAAACAAACTTTGTATTTGTATCTGAGGCGCTGTATTTGACCTTAATTCCTTTATAAATTTTTTCATTTAAACATGTCAATAGATTTTAACCATATAGATATATTTGCAAAACAAAACATCAAAGCATGCTCACCATGACTATTAACGTATAATTCCTAACAAAATTTGGGGTATACGATAAAATAATTATAACACAGTGGTGGTGCTTTCAGAGAGGCATATTGGACAGTGCCTGGCCTTTTTCAATATCGAAGTAGGTACGTAGGTAATTCATGTGGAATACACATAATTTGACTCCATGTTTAAGCTACAGAGAATATTCCTTTTTTGGACTACTGGGTCAGAGAGTCGATAATTTGCATCACTGACAATCCACCTTCGCAGCTCCTACCTTCAACGAATGTGAGGTGAGGCACTTTGCGATTCAGCTGAATCTTCCCAACCCCGCGGCAAGTTTAACGTGTGCTTTTTGATTGACATCTCTTATACCTCATTCATTCCGATGCAATGACTGACTCGTTAAACAAGCAAATTATACATGCCTAAGCGGCTCTTGAATCCGGCATTTATACATCTGGTGACAGAGACAACAGCGGATTCCTTTACGATGACGGGGGCGTACCCCCCCCGTTAATAAAACCGGCGCCGCACTTTCTTTATAAATTTTTTAGTCTGTGTTAGGGACCCGACCTAAAAGTTTAGATGCTAGGGACTATATAACTCTCACAAATGCCCCACCGTTAAATATGTTCCGTATTTATATTGACCTGGTGGATGGCCTCTTAAAACATGAAAATGTTAATACCATGTAGCATTAGCTGATACTGCTGTTTTAATATATGTTATATAATTTACCCTGACCTGACCTGTGGCAATATTACCTGGTATTATTTAGGTTTTATAAATGCAACTAACCAGGGACCCGACTAATTGACCTAAAAAAGAACGTGAAGAAACTACGGGTGTTAAAGATATTCTTGTATTTGCGAATCGCTAGCCTTCTGGAGTGCGGGACAGTTGACTGGTGATTTTTAGCACGATATTTAATTTTTGAAACCCTTATGAAGGACGTGAGTCATGGCACCAAATCTGCTTACGAATCGATCGTACCCCGAGAAAATGGACGTCATAAATCAAGAGCCGAAGCCTACCTTGAAATGGGACGTTCTCGTGAGTACCTTGTGCTTCCCGGCTTACTTACCTACCTACCTATCCTTCTTGAATCTTGCCTTATACCTAGATGCACTACCACATGACCGTTTCCACAATCCACCGACAATTGTTTTGATTTCTTTTGTTTTTGTGTTTTTTTTGCTCATCGACATGAGTATGCCCCCCTCCAGCCGACCTGTTGGATCCGCCCCTGTCTCTTATCAGGTAAAAAGCCTGGGCGACGTCCTTACCTCTAAGCCAATCGTGCATAGGACTGCCATATCATGTTCAAGCGCCACCAGTGATAAAATATATATTTCGTTTGGAATTTTAGCATCATTTATTAGGCTCTTGTTCAATTTTCTTCACTGTTTTTTCTTCATTGTTTGAATTACGTTTGGTGAAGAAAGAAATCGACAAAGCGACAGGGCAAAACGTTTCTGGAACATCAGACGAACAGAGGATAAGGTTTGTGTGAAGGTTAAAACAGATTTTGGATGATGTAGTCTGAAATAGCTTGCCCAAGGGCTTCAAAGAAAGTTTTTTTAATGATTCATGGGATTGTTTCAGGTGCATGTGGGGTCAGTATATGAGTAATAACGAACAAGTGTTTTATATTGGGAGTGATGCTATCCTGGATTTTGATTTGTTCTTTGATGAGTGGTACAATCAGCAGTCAAGCAACCGGCATCTCAGTTTTATATTTATGGTAACACTACTGGATCTAAATACTAGGCATAGTAGGCCCTCGGACTGCCATGTCATGGCATGATATTAACCAGCAGAAACACAACAGAAGAGGCGGTGCTAATCAATATTACACAGCGAGTAATCTGCTGATGCATAAAAGTATTTACCAATTTGTATATATACTTGAAAACACCGAGTGCCACTGTGAGCCAAAAAATTATATCTCTTTGGCGGTGCCCCAGCACCCCCAAAGAGAGAATATAAATATATATATATCCACACCTCTGGGTAGTATTTAGGGACCATACGGAGGCTCAAACTCTGAAAACTTGAAAAACATTCACAAACTTGAAAACATGTCCAAGGTTTCCGACACCCCTGCTTTCACACAGATGACTTCCATCGGTATAACGTGCATTATGTTATGAGTCATAGTTAATGCTGCTCTATGTTAAGTTCAATGCCATACCCTCATTTCTAGCTCAAATGTTACAACAGTGTTTTTGCTCTCAGGTTTATATACTTTGAGGAATATACCATATTGTGACGTCATAGGCCACTGATTTTGAGAGACATCAAGCCTAAAATGGCAGTTAACGCTTCATCGGACTTTGAACTCCATTATTTGAGTCGTTTTCATTACACTCGCTACTTTTCGCATAAACGTGACAGTTCTCAAAAGACCTTCAACCATGACCCAGACATTTAGGTACGGCCTCTTTTAGCCTTGAATATTGTGACCTAGTTCAATGACAGCTGGGCATAGTTTACAAAACCATAGCCAACACTAGCCAAAAATATTTTCTAAAGCCTTTTCGTCTGTAAAACATTAGTGGGGGCACTTTAGAATTCCTTCTCCAAAACGCATTGACGCTAGACTTCTCAACAAAATTCCTGAGGCCAAAAATACACACAGATCACTCGAGTAACATTCCAGTGCACTGCTGGAGGAAATAACACACGGCTATGGGAACCAGAGAATTCAGCTCATTACTTTCCTCATAGTTGCTAAAACACCTACGACTAGATAACGATACAGTGCAATACGACGAGGAGGACCGAGTCACTGACATCGATAATAACCTAGACAGCCAACTGCCATGGCACTGACCTTGCCCAACGGAAACCACCATTCTGCCACCCAGATGAGCTGATCCATGTGACAAAAAAACGGTTTGTCATTGGCCTACGTAATTTAATGTTTTTGCATCATTAACAATTGTTTTAAAATGTTTAGGGATATATCCATGCGTATATGTGAATGTAATACATGGTACGCAGGCCAATGGCAGCGCCGCGACGCCCCGGCGGGAGTTGGTTGGCTGTCTGGGTAGTTGGATGTCAGTCGCCGCGGCGCGGTGGAAGCGGTCGCGGCGTGCTTAGCGACGGGCCCCGGAGCACCGCGGCTGTCCAGCTCAGTTCTGGTGGTGCCGGCTGGCGGCGCGGTTTCACAGGGAGGCTGCGCCTCGCCGCTGGAAGTGCCCGCGTGTGCGGAAATAGTGGCAGTGAGTCTCACGCGCGAGCGACGGTCATTGACTTCCAGTATGGATGACGGGATGGCGGAGGTGAGCGGTACTTGACCGTTTTGAGTGGCACCATTGTTGAAGCTTCAGGTTTTTTCGCATAATTGCAAGCTTGAGTTTTTCAGTTGATACACGTTTTGGTGTTAAACATTTTTGGCAAACTTCATGGGAATAGTGCACCGTTGAAAGGAATTCAAGTAGTACTATGTATTAAAGTTAACATTATTGTTCATCAAAGCCACTTCTTCGAACAAATAGTGTCCAATAACATGGAGTATTAGTATGGGTGTTTGAGGGGCCTCTCCACCGAACCAGATGAGACATGAAAACATTCTCTTGTCATTGGGATCACATCCATGCTAACCCACGGTACACAAATCTGGAGTTTGGCAGCGAGACCACCATGACTAAATAGTGGGAGTGACTTGCTGTTGAATTTCGCCGGGGTGGAAAATGATATAAGCTATTTGGCTGCAAATTGATGACACAAAACGTTTTAGCGCGAAATTGATAGCATTAATTCCTTTTAGGTTCATCGTAAGTCTTAAAAGTCTGATGTGGCCAATATGCTTGCTCTAAAAACAAAAGAATCAGAACAAGCAGAAAACCGAACAGATGCCAAAATACAGAATACTGTCTCAAGAAATTGCACCGTATTTAACTTTGTAAAATCACGACTTTTTACCAAACGTTTAACACAATGCTGGCATCACAAGTGCCTTGCGTCAAGCCTGACTCAAGGCACTTGTCCTGATACATAATCTATAGTTGGCTATATGAGGCAGCGTAAAAAATACACGTAGGTAACGTAGGACATCACAATTTGAATGCCAGAAATTTGAATTCACGAGTCTGCGAAGGTAACCCGGTGCAGCAGCCTAGCTATTTGGATGTCATGAAACTCGTGCAGGGAAGGCCGTACGACCTTAAATGGAAAACGCATCGCATGTTAGTTAATTTTAGGCAGATGCCCACTGACGGCGACTAAAATGTTTACTCGATTGGTCCTGATATTAGACCAAGTACGACTGTGTGCCTTCTGTTGACTCCTTGAAGTGCCGAGTCACACTTTGTGGAACAAGTGAGGGTCAGTGGTCGTCACGCGCACAGTGTGCCTAAAACATCTTTGTTGCAGAGCCAGGAGAGTCAGGAGCGGGGAAGTGTTGCGAGGGGCCTTTCTTAGATTAATTTTAGTTTTTAAGAGGTTTTCATACTCTTGTTTTCACGGCTTCAGTCCTCCAGGTCAGATATTTGTGCCACCGGGAAAAATAAGCCAGAAATGCACGATCTCAGAAATGATTGCCCCCGAATTTGAACCCGCAAAGTCCAGTCGAGTCGCTTTACTACTTAATGAGAAAATTCGGTTCACGACCCAACAAATGGGTATTTTGTATGCATGCCATCGGGGACGTCCAACCACTCTGAACCCATTAGAAAGTATAACCAATATAGTACCGTGAAGAACTCTATTGCTCGATGTTTGTACATACATACGTCCCATCAGCGTGCGTTGGATACACCAGAAGTTATTGACAGGAAAATTGGTATCTTTTTTGGACACCCGGAACATCACAGCATCCCACCGTATTGTCTTTTTATCGCGTGATATGTGTGTATTGCCCGCAGCCGAAACCTCACATCTTAGTATCCTTGCCGTTTTACTGGTCAATTTTTATTTCATTTCGATTTGTCATGTCCGGACTCGTTGATAAATTTATGTGCGAGTATTTAAAGGGAATGTGGCACCTTCACAACGTGATTTTAACTGAGATAGCCAAGTTGTAAAGCAGGTCGGAAAACCTGGTACTCCATATTTCATTTGTTTTGGAACTCGATATTTCCGTAGAAAAAAGCTAAAACCTACCTGACACCAGCCCCCTCAGCCCCCGTCGCCGGCGGCCATTGTTGTGAGCTATTGGTGTGACGACATATGCTGACGTCACGATGAGCATCAGCCAATCGAAGCCCTTGAAGTGTTTCAAGTATGGTAGTGGTTGCCAGTTCGTGACATCATCCACAGTCTGATATTTATTTCTTTTTCTAGAGGAGTATTTTTAAAAACCAAATATTGAGCATATTGTACATTTTCAGAGAAATCATGAGTGGTTTCATTATTTTTGACTAAAATTACGCCTAATTACACTAAATTTCAGGATTCGACCAAATTGCCACACTCCCTTTAACCAATTTGATTTTAATGTTACCAGGCTGCCGCCCCCCCCTTCACTAAAGCTATCACAAAGGCTATGGTTTAATGGGTGTGTTCCAGGCATCTGTGAAAGGAATGGTTTTGCGTCAAATTGTAAATTAAAAAAAATCTGCTGATAAATCTCCTCTGTCCTCTTATATTATTTATCGTTTTTGTGCTTGGCTACGATGGTTGGCTACGACCGTGGATAGGTTCATTTACGAAAAACAGGGGCGCTGCAGGACTGTCAGATTTTAAAATGTGTTCAAAACATTAAGCAATAAACAGTTCATAAATATATGGAATTGGGTGCTAATGGATTAAGTATGTTTTTCCGTCAGTCATCTGAAACACTTTAATTCCAGTGAGCTTGAAAGAACGTCCCAGATAGCTTGTAAAAAGGTTATAGATATTTGATGGAACTGCGGTATGACCAGGAGCGCATACAAGGGCGAGGGAATGCTCAAGCCCCGCCCCCCTCCTCCTGAAATGCCAGAGTGCCTAGAAGTAAATACACAGCCGGAGGATGATCCGAGCCGATGGCTGGGGTGGCTCGAACGCCCTAGCACCCCCTCCTCCCTGCATTGAAGTTCTGGATCCGCCACTGGCTACAATATATTTTTCGGAACATGCTCAAAGAGAAGTTTTTGATATTCCTTCGCCAAATGGGTATAAAAAGTGAAAAACATAGAAATTGCCTAAAATGTCGAGTAAAAACAAGGAACCACCCATAAGAACACGTCTAAAGCAGGTGCTGGAAGAGAAAACAGTTTCCAGTTCCGAATATGTTAACCAAACATCCCAGTACCCCACTCGTCTCGCGCACAATCTGATAAGGAGAGGGTGAACTTTGAACACCCCTTGGGTTTTGCAAAGTGAACGAGGACGTTGGCGCGCATGCCAGCATACTTAATGTGTATCATGAGTTGTTAAGATGCTTCCTCGAATCGAAATGAAAACACTGAAGATTATATATTACAGCCCTTCATCAGAATCGTGAGTAAATATCAATAATTATTGATATTTAATATTTAATGATATTCAATTATTGATATTTATAATAATTATATCAAGAATTATTGATATTTACTCCACGATTCTGATGAAGGGCTTTATATATAATCTTCAGTGTTTTTAATTTCCGGATTCAGGAGAGGCCAGGAACATCTTAACAACTCATCATCATGCTCCTCGCCGCAGCACTTCAAAACTTATTAATGTGTATCATGTCTAATCCTTTCTGAAAGTCCCTCTGAAATTTTACGCCCAGATTCTCCCAGGCTGCTTTGTGAGGTTAGAGCATTCCGTCTGGAATGTTCTATATCGGTAGCTAAGGTATGGCCATTTCCGGAAGTACTGCCTTATTCATCATTGGTGACATTCTGAAATGCCCATATTCAGTGAATATGGCTCCAATGAATCTGGAGGCCTCGGTAGTGACCTATCAGTTTAAAACCATTCAAACGGTTAAGAGTACAAGAAAAATGGTTTCCCTGCTGGGTAAGGTCATTCGAAATGGTTTCAGCAATTCCAGAGACTTAAGTTAATAATTTTTCCCTGAGGGATGATGTTGTACCTCGATTCCGACGTTTTGTATTTTTCTCGTCCGTTAATTGGTTAACCTTTCATTCAATCAGATTTTGAGTGATTATTTGGGGTCAGGGGCACGCCAACCTGATAGGTCATATTCAATCAGGTTTGGAAAGATGCACTGATGTTTCAATACTTGTTATAGTCCTACTCATCCATAAACTAAGCCTCAAAAACCGAAGTTTCGTACAATTCCGTTGGGGCGTACTCTGACCTCTGGTAACCTTAATATTGATTCATGGATGGATCCTGGGGGTGGGCAAGGTGTCTGGTGCGCCCCGCCACGAGGTAGCCCTCGTCGCCCCTATACCGCGCCCGGCGCCCCATGAAATGTCGCTTGCTTCTTTTGTTTCGAAATTATAAGTAGGCACCCTTACCTCAAGCATAGGCAGATCCAGGATTGCTGATCGGCGATTGGAGGACACATGGTCGGGGGCGCCACATTTGGGCTGCAAATCCTATCGAAAAATAATATCTTGGGGCGCTGATCCTCGGGTGAGAGTGAGGGTGGGGGTGGAGTAGAAAGCGACATTTCAGGGGGCGCCATCGACCTTTCAGGGAGACGCTGTAGCCATTTCAGGTGGCGCCAAGGGTCGATCGGGAGGGCAGTGCTCCCCCTTGCGCCCTGGGTCCGCATATGACCTCAATCCGGGATTAAACAAAAAATGAGCATGTGCCTGGGGTATAGCATTTTCAAATACAAGATACCATCATTCCTCAATGATGAAAAGCTCAACCGACCACAGAAATGTTGCACTGTCGGCCAGGACCACAGTCACTAAGAACTTGTATTTCAGGGTGAACTTCTTGTCAAGCTCGGCTGGTGCATTCCTCCTGGGTGCAGGTGCAAATACTTGCTCACTGCCAGCACGGTTAATATCACAACAGTCAATTTGAGACAGGGCGGTCCGATCACAACTGGTTTATTGGCGTGACCTCGGGCTGTCTCAGGCCGGGACGCTGCGGAGACAGACTGCCCACATACCTACCTACAGACCATCACAAAATCGATTGAAAAAACAGGTGCTACTGCCACGGTGCCTGAAGAGCCTGCTGGTTTTTCTTACTCTGACCCGGAGCTGTCTTCAAGGACGGCGCCTACAACTGGGTGCACTTGAAAACCCGAAGTAAGCTTGAAAACACCAGGTACGGCCTGTCCTCCGCAAAGACTTGCTTGATGGCTGGCCGGATCATCAGGACTGTTAATATTGAAACTGTGGATGACAGATAGGTGGTGTTGAAGACGAGCTCCGAGTTAAAGATCAGATGGTCTTTTGAAATCAGTTCTTTATCATAAACACCGATTAGAATTCGACTTGTCTCAGTGGGAATATATTACTACATCGCAGCTTATGTCCTTAAAACCAGCAGTGCTATGATGTAAATTCTGCGCACTATGTTTTGAACGGCGATTCCTTACACATTTTGCTTTATTTGAATCGAACCCTGCCGGATTTTTTTACTGCACAGCTTTACTGTAAGCGTGACCAAGGCATGGATGGAAAGAGAGACAATATTCTTCGCTTTTATTTCATCAGGAATGGGGTTGAAGCGCAGCGCACAAAAAAACATTACAGCCATAAATGCCAATATTATTGCATCTTGACAGTAATCTCAACTACCAAACTGAGCCTGGCCAATGCTGCCTGGCACACACAACCAAACAATCTAAGCCTCATCACTTTACGTTGGTGGTGATGTTGGCATAATGATTGAAAATAAGCTGTCCTGAATGGCCAAAACTGACTAGGAACATGCCGAATTCAGAGCAACTCCCCACCACAACTTTTTGCTTCTTGCTGGGTTAAGGCATCCCTTCCAGCATGCTCTCGGCAACATCGTCCTTCAGACTTTAACTGTCGTGTCAGTAAATATAGTTGGCGAAACTCGACACCGACTCATGCCCGTTCATTGGAGCCACGTAGGTGGGTGGCCGACTAACATCCAAAGTGTACTGTATCACCGTCTTTCTTGCGCTATTTTTTCCTTTGATGCTAGCTTCGTGGCCCCAAAGTCCAGAAAACTCCCGAGCGCGTTGATACCGAGAGGCGCGTTGGAAAACCAAATCAGTCTGTCCCTCTTTCTCTGGTGGCTTATGCAACAGAAACTGTGCGTCGCCTGCACAAGAAAGAGAAAGACGGGGCTTCGCGTACTCTTCGTATGCTTTGGCTGGACATTGGCCTTCTTCAGCTGCTTGGCTATCAAATGCATTCGAAACTGCGCTTCCCGGACCTTCGCCAGTGCGGGTCTTGGTGAGGCGTTCCATGAATTAGGAATACTGCGTTCCATACCCACCTGTGTATGCCTTTACCTTTCCCCATCACATCCTGTGAGCTTCGTAAAGTCCTTGCTGTCCGAACATCATCGCCATGGAACCAAATCGTCCTGGCATTGGGATGGCACATGCATATCCCCTCCGACCAAAAGCTGGTTCTCTTCATCGAACGTAATAGACTCTGACCGGCGGGGCCTATTTCCTGCCCAAGCTGTTTGATGATTTTCTCAGTCAATAGGGAAATTTTGTGCCTGAAATACTCCAGGGTGAGACAGAACATGTTTTGGATGGATGCAACCTTATAATCCATTTCATCCGTTCGCTTGATGGCAAATAGACAGCTAGCGAGAACTGCATTCAGCTGGTGTTCCGGAAAGCTGAGCAAATCATGTCCAAATCCCAGAGAAACAGATTCTACTTTCAGTTAGTTGATCCACAAATGAGTCTTCAGCATGGTTTGTCTAGCATGAATGTCTTGCAATGGGATTCTTTTACCATCAATAAATACATAAAAACGTATCGACCTTTCGGCTATTCCGCCTTGATCGCGACATTACGAAGGGAAATGATACTTACTTGATTGATTACATAACTGGCAAGCATCCTGTAGATATTTCACATGAATCACGAATCAGTGGGTGCAATACTGCCCACTGATTGGTGCTGATAAAACTGTGCTGGCAGAGGGAACAGGGCTAACATCTTAACTAATCATGGCTTGTTTACTTTTTTTGTCAACAGCTTTCTACGTGTTTCTTTTGAATGTTTCCATTATCATCCATTTAATCACTTTATCGTCTTCCAGTTAAAAATTATGGATACATATAACTTTTGATATGCCTACAAACGAACATACCTTTAAATCTACAAGGAACCGTCACGAGAAAACCTTTGCACCCAAGCTATGTAACGTATAGGTATAAAAATTATAAAGAACTTATTATCTTTTGGCTTATTTCTCATAGGCATGAATAATAAACTAGGTAGCTTGCATATATTTGGTTTCAATGCCCTTTAATCTATATTCACATGACAGTTTTTCAACAATACGTCGCTTTTTCACGGGAAGCAAAAAATCAGCGCAAACACTATAGTTGAATGATCTGCACCAGTAACTACAATATTCCTCTCATATCGCTGCTGTGTTATGAATCGAAATGAGTCCTTCTTTATGAACACAAAAAACTTTCAGTGCAGAATATTGCCTAAAATATGCCGTTTACGCTCTGGATGCTGGCAAAACACTTCCAAACTTGGTAAAGTTTTTAATGTTTAAGTTAGGTAGTAGAGTGATTTTCGGTCGCCCATATGACGGTCACAACATGGCGGCTCGTGATCAGAGACTGCCTACAAGCGGGCTATGGTAGAAACATTGGAGCACTGATGGCCTGCTCACACCCGGCAGAACCTACCCAGATCTCTGTCGACCGAAATTTCGAAAGTACGTGAAGAGATTGACGAACAAATATGACCATTAGGGCCCATTCACACTTGGCAGAAGCCGGCGGCAGTATATGCCAATGTTTACTGTCGTCAGTCTCCTCGTATGCTTTTGCAAATTCGGTCAGGAGATTCTGTCGGCAGATTCTGGAAAGTGTGATTAGGTCCTAAGACTCGCCGTAAATTGACATAAACGTCATTTGATAAATCAGGCACCGCCTGGACTCTTTTGTACATACCACCGCCTGGGGGTTCCGTTCGCGGAACTCCCGCCCCCTACGATCTCGAGAACCGGAAGTGATACAGGAGATACTCGAAACGGTGCTGAAAGCGCCTTATCGTTTTCGACTCTGGAGCCAAGTTTGAACCATATCCGTTGACCCCTGACGTAACAGAGAGCTAAAATAAAACCAATTTAAACACATTCAGTAAATCGATTATAACTCTGGAACCATTAGGCCTAGAACCAAAAAAAGGTCAGTGTGTTTTCTTGACCCAAAGATTAAAATGAGATACCGCATGGCCAAGGTCACAATATGACCTTTACCTTCGATCAAGGACAATTAATGACCCTTTTAGGTTATGATGCAATCATTCAAATCCTTGGGTCATGTTCATTATTATGATACCAAACGTAATATTTATTTTGTTTCGTTTAAAGTCATAGGCACAAATAATGTAGAAAATCGTGACCTTTAACGACCCTTGGTAACCTTGATGGCGAACGGCCCTCAAAATAGATGACGGCATGCAATTTTTGTTTGTTTCAAGGGCTTTTGAATTATATTTAGAAACTTGATATACTTCTTCCAGAAGCCGAGGTTTTGTCAGTCTCAGGGAAGAACAAAATCTCTTTGCGTGGGGTTAGAAATGATGTTATAACTCGTTGATCTGCGCTGAACCGATTTGATAAGATGTTTAACTCGGCACCGCCTGCACTCTTTTCGTACCCACCAGCACCTGGAGGTCCGATCAGTTTCCCTCCCCCAAAATTTCAGTTAGAGCCTTTACCGAGACTAAATTGAGACCGTAAAATGGAAGCGTTCTCGCAAGAGGGAGGTCATGCCCCATTTGGAGGTCGGCTATCCCTGATGCCCCTCCCCACCGGTGCCTAGAATTTCACGTGCTTGCCTCCTGAATTTTCCCATACAAATATGTGGGCATTCCTTTCATTTCACATACGTTGTGGTGCAGGCAAATTTAGTGTGCAGAATTCAGAGTAGAAAACTGTTTTCTCCACAAATCAGCCATAAATATTTCAGATGCACCAATCCGGTGACCCAAACCACATAATGAAATGCATTCCCTTCTTTGAGGTCAAATAGATTTTTGCACCATGTATGCTCATGCATTTGAATCTTATTATATATTCTGGTCATTTTAGCAGTATCAAAAAACGTTCCTTGTATCGCTAGGTATACTGCACCGCAAAGTTTACCTTGAAGCTGCACTGTGCCGCTACGCACGTTCCGTAAGTCTCAGGTATACTGCGCCGCAAAGTTTACCTTGAGGCTGCACTGTGCCGCTGCGCACGTTCCGTAAGTCTCTGGTATACTGCGCCGCCAGGCAAGTCCCAATACGACAGGGTGCCGCAAGTGCTCAAAGGCAGTGTCCCACTTTTATAATGGGTTCGAACTGATATTATATATCAGTTTATAGAGCGTGTCGAGAAGCCATTATTGGCATATTTTATTTCACCCAAAGCTCCCAAAGCTGTATAAGATTTCCGCAAGCTCTCAAGTTCAAAGTAAAGGGGCTTCCTACCTTATCTTAACATGCGAACTGCAGAGGGGTTTCGAAGCCCCCTCCCCATCTATTTTTCAGAGGTAGCCGGAGAAATGATATTCGGTCACGTATGAGTAAATACAATGGCGTGTCGATTGGTGAAAGAAATTTGAAAATCGGCCGATAAATTTTTGGCTTATAGGCTTTCAAAGTTAGACTTGCATTTTAAGATCGCCACAATTGCCTGTTCGGACCAGTTCGCTTGCGTTGGAGACCGAGTAGTGACGTCATAACGCCATATAAACGGGATCAAATGTCAAGATCACCTCAAATAAATGTCAAGGTCAAATGTCAAGGTCACATCGGCACTTTCAAGGTCATTGGACCCAGTCGTTCCGGTCAAATAACGTTACCCAGTCTGACGTCTACATTATGATATGACGTCATAGTTAAGGTAACTCAAGTTAAAAGCCAAGGTCAAGGTCAAGGTCAAAGGTCAAAGTTCAAGGTCAAAGGTCATGGGTAAAGGTGAATCCTCATTTCCCGCCCAACAGCTGCTATAGTGTTATAGTGTACATTACAGGTAGTATACCATATCATGACGTCGTAGGTCAATAACCTTGAATGACCTTGCCCCCAATATTTTAGAAAATATCCTTTATGACCTTCTCTTTATAACCTTGGTCCGCCTTGAGCATGTTTCCGACTTGTTCCCCGTAATTACGGCATTTTCCGATAGGTCCTCAGCACGGCCAAGATGTGACGTTTATGACTCCGTTTGACCTTACCTTATATATATATATATATTATTTTAGTATCTTACCTAAGATACTGACCTAGGTCAATGAAAATCGCTTAAAATGTATATCACTTTAACCCCCACCCACCATCCAACCGGTGTTTTTCTAAGCCTCTTAGTTTCCGAGATGTCAGGGGCGGCCTACCAGGCCTTCTCCAGAGCACGAAGTACCAGGCCCCTCTCCAGCGCGGGTGTTAAACCATGAACGAATCCCTCTCCATCTGGCAGCGCATGTCACATGATAGATGTTAGCAAATGACATGGCCGCGCAAACTGACATGTCGCTAGCCGCCGCTGGCTGCTAGACTGGTGATTACATGCGATGTTTGGGTCAACCCAGCGTAGTAAGACAGGAGGCGATATCTTTGTTTTGAGTGATTTGAGGTGGAAACCAAATGTGTTTTCTTGATTTTCAGACCTGTTTGTCCATAAATTGATCCTTTTGGAATTTCGAATAAGTATCTTATTCCCTTTAACTCCTGTGTCTGCGCTAACCTGTCCTGCTGGAAGTGCTTCTCCAGTAAGGTAAAACCCCAGGGCATGTTCGTGCACCAGTGAAAACCAGACGCTTTTTTGTTGGAGATCTTATCAGTTTTTACACATACCAGCAAGAGCATCGCCACTGACCAAAAGAGTGGGTGATGGGGGTCGTGAGTGACACTTCAACTCCTCGCTCACAGAAAACAGCCCCTCTAAAGCCAAGTACAGTTCTCATCGGGTTTGGCTACTCGTGATGTCTCGCACCCATTCTTGTCAGAATTTGCAACTTTACCACCAATTCGGCTGAAACAGATCAGTTTCCGGTCCGGATAAGAAGTGGGATGGACACGTCCCCAGCTCCCTCGCTTTCGACGCCCACGCGTACGAGAGAGGAAAATAAACGATTCAATGCCGGATCTCGAAAGAGTTGTAAGTAGGTAAGGGTTTTGGATTGAGAAGGCACTTCTAGAAAATAACGACAGGTTCAGCCATGCAGGTCCTTGGCGTTTACATCCAATTACCCAAACAGCTCAGCAAAGTAGAACCTTTTGGGGTGGATATATATATATATATATATATATATATATATATATATATATATATATATATATATGTATATATACTCATTAATTCTGACGTCCGCAATATTTGCGCTTAGGTCCCTCCACCCCCCCCTGCTCGCCAGAATGTAAGCCCAATGTCCCACCAAAACCCAGTGGTAAATCCACCAATAGTTTGCATAGGGTGTCTCTGGGTGTTTTGGGACAATTTCAGAACCCTCGTAAGGTTCCCTTCCAATGCGGAAAATTCATCACAAAATTTGGGCTACGTCCCTCGCCTTGTGCGGAACTGTCCTGTCCTTCGTCTCGTGCGGGATTTTCCTGTTCGTTGCCTCGTATGGTGCTGTCCTGTCGGTCGCCTCGCACAGAGCTGTCCTGTCTGTTGCCTCGCACAGAGCTGTCCTGTCTGTTGCCTCGCACAGAGCTGTTCTGTCGGTCGCCTCGCACAGAGCCGTCCTGTCCGTCGCCTCGCACAGAGCTGTCCTGTCCGTTTCTCTGCTGTCCACGATTGGTCCTGAGCGCGAAGCTGCGCCTTTCGCTCAGTATCAGATCTGCGTGCGGTAGTGACGTCACCATCGCCCTCTGGCAGTACTGGACGCCGTCTCGGAACCGTTACGGGCAGTAGGTAGCTGATCCCCGGATCTAGAGCGGCGTTCGCCGGGATTTGCCGCCGGCCATAACAAGGTGAAAACATGTTCCGTTGCCCGACGAGATCCAGCCACGCTTCCACGATTTTTTCATGTGGTTTTACGTATGCTTGCGACCTTGAAGTAGTGATCCATGGATGAAAGCGCAACTGGAACGCGACGCGTAATACCTTAACTTTCGATCTCGGTGTTCGGTTTCCCAATGCACGTTAACACCAATGCGGTTACAGCATGCCTACAGCGTGCGAAGGCAGGAAGTAACACCAGTCATGGTGTCTCAGTCACCACGGATTTTGTAAAGGTATAGTCGATTAGTCTTCTTGCCGGAAGCCATGCTCTCGATTGGTTTCGAGCAGTGAATTCTGCACTGCTCACACCTCTGCCCTCCACGTGGTCCGCCCTCTGGTGCAAACAGTCAGACTAAGGGCACCATATCTCACCAATAAATCTACCGCTCGAGGGCAAACGCTGATGTCTGGAAATCCCAGCGCGTGCACAGTTACCAGAGGGCAGTGTGACGCGCACCTGTCCTTCCGCGTCTGACAGTGGCGGATCCAGGGAAGGCAAAAAGGCATTCCCCCTCGAACGGAAAACCTCGGGGAAAAACTATGTTTTTCACCCAGGCGGTCGACCTCCTTTTTGCTCCGACTTCCTTTAAGCTTATAAGCAAGATTTTAATTTTTCAACTCTCAACTTCAAACAGAACCAGTTAAGTTCAGTGTAAATATTGGGTCTTGCATACAAAAAGTAGGTATCTTGAGCATATTTCCCGCGACGTTTATTTGTTGCCTCAATATCCCCAATGTACCGTTCATATTAGCCCTTTTTACGGTTTCTTTTTTTTTACTTGGTTTCCCCCAAGTCGACCGGCTAGATCCGCCACTGGCGTCTGCACCTGCATCATGTCGACGTGAATTATGAATATAGTGTATAGGGTCTATTATATATGCGACACTCACCTTGCCTGTCCCGAAATGTGCTGAAATGCTTTTATTTTTTATTCTTTTCAGTCATAACCTTGAAACTTGACTTTGAATGGCATAGCTGTCTCCGGTAAATCTGCAGCGGAAGATTTGCGTCTTGCTCTCTATTGCGGAGATTGACCTGATTCATTACCGTAGCGAAGCCTTGTAGAAAAATAAAGTGAGACGCACCAGTGTAAATTGGGGGGGGGGTTTGAGCATAGTTTGCTGTGAGTGTGACTGTTTGTGAGTCCCAATTTGTACTTGCAAGCTTGAGTGCTTATGAATGAGTGTTTGTCCCCTACGTTTTAAACCCATAATCCCTCGGGATCGGGACGCGTCAGGAATATTTGCGAGACATCTGGGGAGGGGGTAACTATCCAACCACGCGACATCTGGTACGGCCATAATGTCCGCTGGGGACGGTGAAAGGAAGCTGTGGTGATATCGTGGTGAGCGCGTGAACGACTAATGAAACAGTTGTTTATTGACGCTGGATGTCTGGAAAATTGCTCTGGAAGTTCGGTACCAGTGACTAGTTTGATATTTCCCAGTGGCAGTTCTACATCCGCTGTTTTCACGGGGGGGAGCAACGAGGCCAAACACAATTTAACACCGTTGTGTTTTTTTTTCAAGAAAATAGGGAAAATTAGTTATTTCGGAGGAAGACAAGTGCATTTCCCCTGGATTTGTCTGTAATAGTGTCTGTATTACATGCCATGCTAACCTCATATCTTTTCAGGTGGTTCAGGAAGCGCGGGATCAGTTCAACTCGGGAAAAACCAGGGACGTCGCCTTCCGGAAGCAGAATCTGCGCGGCCTTCTGCGCTTCTACGAGGAGAATGAAGCCGAACTCACCCAGGTCCTTTACGAAGACCTTAAGAAGGTAAGTGCTTAATCAGCATTTGCATGCTCATCAAAAGTAAAAATATAACAGACGAGAATGTTTTATCACAAGTATCGTGAATTTAGAACGCACCCGTGACACCAGTCAGTCTGGTCCGTGGGTCAGCCTTCCTGACCTCTGCGGCTGATGTAGGATTAGGGTGTGTGAAAATAACGCGCAGTTATAGTTTTAGCACTTCTTTTATTTACCTCCATTATCGAAAAGATGAGAAAGGAATACCACGATGCAGACAAAGCTGAGGATCCACACAAGAGCCAGCACTTTCGCTTGTTTTACCCCACAGGTTTTGAGACTCCCGAGGCAACAAAGGTTTGTGTTGTGCACTCAGCGTGATGCGTATTACGTCAGATTGCCATGATTATTAATGGTCACGTGGCCACCCGCGGTCGATGGTCTCAATAGGGTGTGAATTTCGATTCTTTTTTTTTTTGCAAGCGATGGGTTTTAATACGAATTATTTTTACGATACGGTCTACCGCATGGATATCTTAGCTCAAACGCAATTTTGAAGGAGGCATGAAGAATAAAAGGCCAACATAGCTTACGCTTGGATTTTTATTTTATTTCAGCCATTTCTAGCCATTCTATTTCAGCCACAACAGGTGTTACCTCACTCGCTCGTCTGACGGGGCAACGAAATGAAAATACTGGAGTCACGCTCTCATTTTATATCCTTTCTCCTCGTCATCATCGAAAAAGAGCTCAAAACACGTTCCAAGCCGAATCATGATCTCGCCAACGTATGACGGATATCAAACATGTTCGTGGCTCAGAATCTGGTGTCAATTCGCACATTGTGGTGTTCTCACCAGGAACAAATATCATACAACATTATGTCAACAAAAAATGCAGCCTGATGTGTTCACTAGTGACAGAACCTCCGAAAAGTGGGTTAGAGTAGAACATGATTTATCCTTTTCTAGAAGTATTTATAGGTATACAGCCGTGGAAATCCAAAGTGACATCACGTGAACGGAAAATCTTGCAGATAAGCACTTTAAGCATTGACTTCCAAAATGCATTGGGTTAGCATTTAAAGCAATTGCAAAATAAATTCCTTCAACAACACCAGCGTATGTCTGCAGCCATCAGAAGAGACCATCATCTCTGAAGTGGCCGTGCTTCTCAAGGACTGCAAAACAATGCTGGCGAACGTCGAGTGCTGGTCCAGAACTAGAACGGTAAGTTGTCAATCCCAAAAAATATTGGTGAGGGAGATTTCCCAAAAGAGAAGGGTTTCGGAGCCTGACGAGAATGAAATGACTTATACCTCCAACCAAGAAATGAGTAGGCTAGTTACCAGATTGTGATTCCATACTATATTGAAGGAGTTATTCGTGTCCGATTAAATACCAGTCACAGTTTTGGAAATGCCAGTCTTCTAGATCTCCGAGATTTCCCCGCCTAATTTAGCAAGGTGGGGACTTTTCAGAGATCTTATTTTCAGTACAGCTAATTTAGCACGATTTAATCCTATTCAATTTTTCTGTGTATAGTGAGTAGTGGAGAGGGATCAATGAGGGGAGGCTTTGCGTATGCCCCGGTAGCAGACAATAAAGCCATTGCTAGTGGGTACTTGTCCAGTGGGTACATTGGTGTGCGCTGGATGAGCTGGTTTGCCCATCGGGTGCGGTGTGTTCGGCTAGTGCTTTGGGTGAGCCGGTATGCCTGGTTAGTGCGGTGGGTGAGCCGGTGTGCGGTAGATGAGCCGGTGTGCAGTGGGTGAGCCGGCGTGTCCAGCCAATGGTGTGCAGCGGGTGAACCGGTGTGTGGTGGGTGAGCCGCTGAGTAGTGGGTGAGCCGGTGTGTAGAGGGTGAGTCGAGGTATAGAGGATGAGCTGGTATGTAGTGGGTGAGTTGAGGTGTAGAGGGTGAGCCGGTGTGCAGTGGGTGAGCCGGTGTGTAGAGGGTGAGCCGGTGTGTAGTGGGTGAGCTGATGTGTAGTGAGCGGGCCCGTGTGTAGTGGGTGAGCCAGTGTATAGTGAGTGAGCCCGTGTGTAGTGGGTGAGCCAGTGTATAGTGGGTGAGCCGGTGTGTAGTGGGTGAGCCCGTGTGTAGTGGGTGAGCCAGTGTATAGTGGGTGAGCCGGTGTGTAGTGGGTGAGCCGGTGTGTAGTGGGTGAGCCGGTGTGTAGTGGGTGAGCCGGGTGTGTAGTGGGTGAGCCCGTGTGTAGTGGGTGAGCCAGTGTATAGTGGGTGAGCCCGTGTGTAGTGGGTGAGCCAGTGTAAAGTGGGTGAGCCCGGTGTGTAGTGGGTGAGCCGGTGTGTAGTGGGTGAGCCGGTGTGTAGTGGGTGAGCTGGTGTGTAGTGGGTGAGCTGGTGTGTAGTGGGTGAGCCGTGTGTAGTGGGTGAGCCAGTGTGTAGTGGGTGAGCCCGTGTGTAGTGGGTGAGCCAGTGTACAGTGGGTGAGCCCGTGTGTAGTGGGTGAGCCGGTGTGCAGTGGGTGAGCCGGTGTGTAGTGGGTGAGCCGGTGTGTAGTGGGTGAGCCGTTGTGTAGTGGGTGAGCTGGTGTGTAGTGGGTGAGCTGGTGTGTAGTGGGTGAGCCCGTGTGTAGTGGGTGAGCCAGTGTAAAGTGGGTGAGCCGGTGTGTAGTGGGTGAGCGGGTGAGCCAGTGTATAGTGGGTGAGCCAGTGTGTAGTGGGTGAGCCAGTATATAGTCGGTGAGCTGGTGTGTAGTGGGTGAGCCGTTGTGTAGTGGGTGAGCTGGTGTGTAGTGGGTGAGCCGGTGTGTAGTGGGTGAGCTGGTGTGTAGTGGGTGAGCTGGTGTGTAGTGGGTGAGCTGGTGTGTAGTGGGTGAGCTGGTGTGTAGTGGGTGAGCTGGTGTGTAGTGGGTGAGCTGGTGTGTAGTGGGTGAGCCGGTGTGTAGTGGGTGAACCAGTGTATAGTGGGTGAGCCAGTGTATAGTGGGTGAGCTAGTGTACAGTGGGTGAGCCAGTGTGTAGTGGGTGAGCCGGTGTGTAGTGGGTGAGCTGGTGTGTAGTGGGTGAGCCTGGTGTGTAGTGGGTGAGCCGGTGTGTAGTGGGTGAGCTGGTGTGTAGTGGGTGAGCCGGTGTGTAGTGGGTGAGCCGATGTGTAGTGGGTGAGCCGGTGTGCAGTGGGTGAGCCGGTGTGCAGTTGGTGAGCCGGTATGACCGGTGTGCAGTAGGTGACCCGATGTGTAGAGGGTGAGCCGGTGTGACCGGCAGGTGTCGCGTGGCCTCTCCACCGTGCTGGACTGGCCGTACCTGCAGCCGGAGCCCTACGGCGTGGTGCTGGTGATGTCGGCCTGGAACTACCCCCTGCAGCTGGCACTGCTGCCGCTCAGTGGCGCCATCGCCGCCGGCAACTGCGCCATCCTCAAACCCTCAGGTGACCACCCACTGCTGACGGTAGCACTGCTAACTCGCGTTGAATGGCGGTTTCTCAGCACTCCCCCTGGTCTCTTACGGCACTCTTCCACGGAAATCACTTAGGTTCTTTGCCTCCTTTGATCTATGTACCATAATGGTTGCTGCAGATACTGACACAAATATAACAGAAAACCTGCACTGGTCTGTCAAAACGTCAAATTCTGCAAAAAAACACATTTTCCGAAGGCGGCACACTACCGACAAAGGCGAGGAAGTTCCCCTTATATCTTAGCACCAGTTGTGGTTGACTTTTGGCAGCTTACCCGAGAAGTGTTCTTGAAGAAATATTCTTACTTAACAAGCTGCGATAAATGCATTTCTATGATGATTTCTGAGTGAATTAATCGCCACTTTTCCACGGAGTGAATCTGGTAAAAATCTTCACACTCATCGGCAATCCCATTCATTCCTGAACTGAAACAAATCGAGTGATGAGCCGAGTGCGGCTGCAGAGTTGGCGCCGGCGACGGCGGCGTTTCTGGCGCAGCAGCTACCACGCTACCTGGACCCGTGGTGCTACCCCGTGATCTGCGGCGGCATCGCCCAGAGCCAGCAGCTGCTGCAGCTCAGGTTCGACTACATCTTCTTCACCGGCAGCACAGCCGTGGGCCGCGTGGTTCGCGAGGCGGCCAACCGCCACCTCACACCCGTCACCCTCGAACTCGGCGGCAAGAGGTAGGGCGGTGGCGGAGTGACTGGCACGGGCGGGACCTTCTGATTGTTTTTCTTTTAGGGCTTCTTGCCTTTTCTCATGATCAGACATGTTTGGCTCATACGAATGCACGTGCCGGCTACAACACTCTGCAAAGCTAAAAATAAAGTACATGAACAGTTTTAAAGGGAGATACGCGAAAAAATTATTATGGTTTCTTTCTATTTGAAAAATCTTGATTACGACACTGTCAATTATTTTTGTATCTTCGGAAAATTTTTTGGAGGCCACTCACCTATTATTGAAATACGTTAACGATACTGATAAGAGGCTGGAACCTGACCTTCATCTCTTCATTTTCGAAAGCTTTTTAAAGTTTAAAGTAATTGTTTTTCTAATAAAATGTATGTCGTCCTGTATTTTTATTTTTATTAATTTTACCTAGCCATTAAAAACTACAAAACGAATCACTTTGCCCTAAAACTGGAGCCTAATGAAACGTAGCCTAATGAATTGTGTCTCTAATGTAAGAGTATCAACTTAAAACATTGATTTGGAAAAACATGGCAGTAAAATACATCAGCTAATGTTTTTTCCATTTTGCCCCAACCCTGGGGCAAAATGGTTTCCAGGAAGGGCAAAACGGACAGTATGACCTGCTGTCATTGTACTTTGCTTGAGTACCCCAGAGATATAAAAATCCACATCCCTGGCAGCCTGGGTAATATGGCGAAAAAACATGTTTTCGTTAAAGCGTCAACATCTTTTAAACCAGTTAAAATTTTAACCTGCTTTCATTTTGGCCAAGACTGCCGCCCACCCAGGACACGCTCCTGCCTTGTTTTCTCGCTGTTTCTGTGACCTTACTACAATAACAAACTGCATAACAAATAATCCTATGTGATTGGGGTAAACCTGACCATCAGACCATTTTACACCATTGGTCCATTTTGCCCCGTCCGTTTTGCCCCACAGATACTCCGATTCAAGTTTTTACGTGCCGGAAAAAATAGCAGGCTTTGAGATTTAAAATTACCCTGAGTCTTCAGTCGTTTCGTACCTCGGGTCTTCAGTCGTTTTCTACAAAATTCCCAGCATGACGAAACTTTTGCGTCAGATAGGTCACGTGACCCCACTATGAGAATTCCTAGGTTTCTGATTGTTAAATTGTGATTTCTTTAAAACCCTATATTTCTGGTTTAAAGGAGTTTTGGAATTTAAATTTTCTAAAATAATTTTTGTCTGTAAGAGTTCCGAAGTTCTACATCACTGTTTAGGACAGATATGACGTAACTCTTAGAGAAATTGATGGTCGTAGCCGAGGCTACATCATTTAACCGATAGTGAGAGTTTTCGATAAGTCGTCTAGAAATGTTGACTTTGAGAGCGATTTTATGACATTTGCAAGCCAAATTCGCAAAAATGAGCAAGGACTTCTGAAACAACTTTTTGCGACCTTTTGATCTAGGCAATAAAATATTTTTCGCGTATCTCCCTTTAAGCTCAGGAATGAAAAAAACGTTCAGCGTAAATAAGCTAAAATGCTCGTAATTCTAAACGGTTTGAGCTTCAATGAAAAAAGCTAATTTTGAACGATGCAATTGAAAGGTTTTAACGACACGCTAGCCGATAAGGTTACATGACGTCGGCAACTGGCACTCTGTTGGTACGGATCACGGGGGCCGGACTAAGCTTTATAAACGTGACCTGCCAGGACTAAGCCGCGACGCGTGCCTCAGGAAGTGCGCACCTTGTACCGCCGCGCAACCCGTCCCCACAAGCCAGTGGTCCTGGATTGGGCTCGGGCGGAGCTTGCGTTGCATGCGATGTATAAATTAGCGTGACTCGAAGGACAGTGATGCAACATACCTGAAATCACTGGCAGATCCAGGACCAACTTTTGGAGGGCACTACTTTTGACTAACGTTTTGGGGACTAAATTGAGAAAAAAATGGCGAAAACATAGCACTTTTAAATAAAAACGGCTAAAATTTTGTCGTTTTGGGGGACCAAAAGATACTATTTTAGGCTTTGGAGGGGGCCACGGCCCCTTTGGCCCTCCTCTGGATCCACCAGCGTCCGAAATCTACATATAGTCTGAATACCGAACATCGAAGTGATGGTGTTTTCTAGGATATTAGACTGTGCGTTTTCGGATAATCTTCGTGCTATACTATAAGCTTTTAGAATAATTGTACCGCGAATGCGGCACCAAGTCATGTAACGTAAGATCACGCATGCTGTTAATCGCTTTCCACCGCAATCTGATCCATCTCACATATCATTAGTCGTTCTCTCACAGCCCGGTGTACCTGGACGACTCAGTGAACATGGAGTATGCGGCCCGTCGCATTCTCTGGGGCAAAACAGTGAACCTGGGCCAAACTTGTATAGCGCCCGACTACCTCCTCTGCGATAAGAAGGTGGAGGCCCGCTTCCTGGAAGCGGCACGCGCCGTGCTACACAAATGGTTCGGAGAAGAACCTGAAAAGTCGCCAAGCCTCGGGCGACTTCTCAATGCCAAACACTTCGGGTGAGTAGAAAATTAATTGATATAGAATGTCCAAGATATCTGTACAAGGAAAAACTGCATTCTACATTTGGTTTTCTGCCTTTGTTGTGTAGGATGTGTATGGTACCTACATACAAAATTTACTTCTGAATCCATAGTGACCACTGCACTCGGAATTGTCTTTGCCATGTTTGCGTTTCCTACTGCCCAGAGGTAAGAGTGCCAACAACTGTCCGACGTACCTAATGTTAGCTGTCTCTTATCAGTTATCACTTCTGGCAACTGCATATGTGACAATACGATAAAAATACACGGAGTCTTATTTTTTAAGCACCATTGCTGCATCAGAAGTTTCAAAATATATCATGCTTGCTTGCTTGCTTGTTCAAGCTTCGTTAGTGTGAATTCGTTGAAAACCATGACTATCAAGGTTTGACTATCCAGGTTCCACTTTAGTCAAGTTTTGATGAGAAAGCAATGTATGCGTTGTTCACGTATTAACCATCAGCCGGCATACCAAAGTGTCTATTGTTTCTTTAGTTTTCTTCTTGAAATCGACACAAGCTTCTTACGATGAACGCCCAACTTACAATTTGGGTTCTCCACCATTCTGGACGCAGAAGGGTATCGTAGGCATGCCTCGTTTGAAATGGGTCCTGCTACTTTTCTTTTCTCCGGCATAAGGCCCACGCTCCCATCTTCCTCCGTTAAGTGCCACATCACCTTTAAGCCCAGACACCACAATATCCTCCAGGCTTACTTCACCCCGCCACCAGGCGCGTGCAGAAGCTGATTGCTAGCGGGGGCCGGGTGGCCATCGGAGGGCGCTGCTTCTCCAGCAGCGGCTTCATCGAGCCCACTGTTCTGGTGGACGTGCCACCGGACTCGGAAATCATGCAGGAGGAGATCTTTGGCCCGGTCCTACCGGTCATCACGGTCAACAGTGCCGACGAGGCAGTCAGCTTCATCAACCAGCGGTGAGTGTAGCACAGTCTCATCAACTTTATCAACAAGTGGGTGTAGGACATGCTTATCAACCCCATTAACCAGTGAGTGTAGGACATTCCCATTAACTTCACCAACCAGTGTAAGTAAGCCATTTTCTGCTGCTTCATCAAGCGGTGAGTGTATGACATTCTTATCAACTTTATCAACCAATAATTAATGTGGGAAATTTATATCCGCCTTAGATTCGAATTTTCCACAAAAATTAAGCTACAAATTCACTCATCTTGCCTTCTGGAAGCTAAACTATCATCACTTGGTTAATTTCCGAGGTCACGAAAAGGTTTACCCCGAAAAACTCTTCAACCTTAAGCGTTGATGTTTGAGGACAATACAGTATCGGAAAATTAGCCTTACCTACTGTTTGAACAAGTGGTTTTATTAAAAAAAACGTTGGGGTTTTTAACCTCCCCCGCCATCGATCCCCCCTAGGTTTTCACAGAAAACGACGAGGCGCAGCACCGCATTGAGGCTCTACCTCTCACTGCATCATTTTCCATCATCCCTGAAATTTTACCCCGGGTCACCCAGGTCGGTCAACGACTCAACCAGGTCACCTCACTTCACCTTTAGAGCTCTGTAAGAGCTACATTTCAAAGTCGATCGATTTGAACTTCCTACACTTCTACCCTCCGGTCTCAGGTTATATCCGGGATTTTCATTTCGTCCCTGAGGTCGTCCGAGGCGACCTCTCCCATTGACAAAGCATGGGAAAGCTTTTCATATAAAGCCACAAAATGATTGCAATACTCAGACTGCTCGAACAACGTTTTTGACACCCTTTCAGATCCCAGGGGTCATATTTGCCCTTTGACTTTTCCAGGTCATCCGGTCACCGAGGTCAAAACAGTATTTTGACAATAACTTTTGACCTAATTGAGCTGAGGATGAAACAAACACCATCGTTTTGTCTCGTCACGGGCTTTCATTTGATATACGGCAAGTCACTTTTTGACCTTTCGTGACCTCGGTCATATTGGTCACGAGGTGACCTCTGGCGGTCAACCACTGGCGGGGTCTTTACGTTCCACATAGCGGAAAAGTACTGGCAATTTCTATCAAATGTACTTTACCAGGCCTCAATAGCTCTAATGACATAAGAGTTATGCCCAGTTTGCTTAATCATTGCTATTTGAGTCTTGACCTATTACTAGTAAACCATTACCTGCACTAAACATAGTAATTACTAATTCAGCGCTTTATTGCACTTTAGATTTGGCTAAGCCATATGTAGAGGGCCGCCCTCGTTAAGTGCGCTCTGACCTATAAATTTAGGCGCGGAACATGAGCGAACACTACAAGCGGGTGCAACAACCTGTGCAGACCATCCTCATAGTCTGCTAACTGAACTGTCTGTCTAACGCACATTGTCACCGGCTTCTCTTGCGCCGGAGCGGCACCTGCCGAGTCTGCAGACGGAGAAATTTACGGGCGACACAGTACTTGGGTGAGCACTGCAAAAGGGTGCAACGACCTGTGCAGAGTACCCTCATAGCGCGTAAGAGAGGAGACGGAGGCTCCCACATATGGGCCACACAGTGGCACTCACCGTCGCAATAACATTGGTAGTTCACAGAGTGGAACCAGACAGCAAATGGACGCGTTCCCACACTGTCTCTCAACATCTGATTAAAAATGGAATTGAAGTACAACTGAGAAGATTTGAAGACATGATCGGACAGGACGGCTGTTTCTAGTATTTTTTTCACTGGGAAGCATTGACATTTGGGCAGAGCTGAATTCAAGTTTTGGTATTTTTAGTTGTTTATTTATGGCGGGGCTCTTGAACAGGTAGGGGCCGGGGGGCGGGGTAAGTCGGGAATAGTTGTGTTTAAGACTGTGTGTCTCACTCGTTTTTCATATGACAGTGATGAAATTTTGCTTGAAGCTTGAAGCTTCAGCAAACATTTTAACGTTTACCGTAAAATGCTGCAAAACCCGTCTTACCCCAACAGGTGGGGCAAGATGGGCTTCTAAAACTAGTTCATATACTATAAATTTGTTCACAAAGACCTTTGCCATGTGGAACAAAAATGTGTTTTGAAACATTTTGAACTGCATTGTTTCGCTAAAATAACCAGCCGGAAATTATTTTGCCGAATTTCCATAAAATTATAATTTCCCATTGGGATCTAACAATCAATAATTCACAGTTCCTAAGCCAGTTTGCGGCACACTCTGAAAATGATTTGTTTCAATCATGTAAAAACAGCAGCGATAAAGACAATAGTTTTATGGTGATATAACTGCTCCACTCCATGCCGATCTTCCCCCATATCAGTATGTTTTAAAATCTAATTTTTTGGCGAGCACTGTGCAGGGGTAATGTAAAACTTCAATCACCTGTTGCATGTTACTGCTCTCCCATAGCTAGTTTGGTATACTTGGCTTTCAAAATAGAACTAGACACTGGTAGAACGCTAGAAGCGAAACTAGCGGTGGGGTGAACCACCAATGCCGTTTATCCAAAATATTGGCAAAACAACAAAGGTTAGGAATTCGTGTTTTTGGCTCATGATAAGGCACCCCAATACGCACTAATGCAGGTAATGGGACATCTATACTATTGCTGGTTTGGGCCACAGAGCCTGTGCCCTTCTTTGCCTATGCACATACATACCCTCTAGGTGAATATAATTTGCAGAACTAAATTACTATCCCGAAAGGGATAAAAGTATGACTCACATGGCTTTCGGAGAATATTTTCAGGAGCGGAATGATTGTGGTACAAGTTGTTGAGGCTTTTTCCCCACTTAACACGCGCACTAGAGGCGTCCTCTGAGGCCCTACCTATTTCTCCTAGGTGACCGGAGAACGGTTCGCAGCGGGAAAACGCTACTTGGCTGCGTTTGAGAGAATTCAACGGCGATGCACGATTCCTGAAGAAATTGAAAATCGGTCAAATGTTTTGGACTTATATGCTTTCAAAGTCGGAACTATATTGTGAGATCGCCACAACCGAACAATCGCGCCAGTTCCCCTGCATTGAAGACCGAGTGGTGACGTCATAAAACCATCAAAACGAGATTATATGTCAAGGTAACCTCACATGGAGGCCAAGGTCAAGGCAAAATGTCACAGTTCAATGTCATATCAGTGCTTTCAAGGTCATTGATCCCAGTGCATCCGGTCAAATGATGTTATCCAGTATGGCGTATGCTATACTATGACGTCATAGTTATTGTAACTCATTGTAACTCATCGTTGTAGTTATTATAAAGATCAAGTTAAAGGTGAAGGTCAAATGTCATGAGTCCAGGTCGATCCTCATTTCCCGCCCAACAGTTGCTAAGTGTTAGTTATGGTATATGTATGTATGTACATACATTATCGGAAATAAATCATATTGTGACGTCATAGCTCAATGACCTTAAATGAGCTTGGCCCCAAAATCTTTGTTAATTTTTGGGGGGCCTCCCCTTATATGACCTTAGCCTGTTTCTAGTTTATCCTCAACTTCTTTACGCTCAATCACGAGATTTTCCAATAGGTTTCCAACACGGTCAACATCTCACATGTATGACCTCGTTTGACCTTGAATATTAATCTAGATCGATTAAAGTGGGCTTTGATATAAATCATTATAGTCCCCGCACAACCCACAATCAGTTTTTTTCTTCTAAGCTTCTTAGTTTTTGAGATCACACAGGAGCTCCAAGGCCTCCCTATAATGAGCGCCAGTACCCCGATCCATTTTCAGTGCAGGTGTTTAGGGCTTAGCTCTTCCATTCCATCTCCCCAAGGAAGGCATGTATGCACATATGAGAGAGGTGCAGCTAAGATTCCAGCGCGTCCAAATCCAGCACGCTAAGCGTGGTTTGGAATTAAGTAGCCTTCAGGAGGCTGGCGCGCTACGGCTGAGCCGAGCTTTCCCGGATAACTGACCTTGGGGAGTCTGAGTTAGCTCAGTGCGTATCATGCTGAGGAATACCTGCGTCAATCTTCAAGGTCGAAAACTGTCGAATATGTTTTTTGTTTTGAACCGACAAACCGTTCCATCGACATTCACATAGAGTGCATAGGCGGACCAAGTGAGGGCACTTCCCCCATTGAGCCTTGGAGCCCCGTAAAGTAATCACGGCGCCCCCTCAAGTGTCGATGGCGGCCCCCCTCCCCCAAATGTCGCCTTCCATCACCACCCTACCTCCCCAAAGATGCGAGTATCGGTGCCCTCACGATGGGATTTGGCCGCCTACCTGATTGGTTTTACCAAACGTAGCCTCCGCCCCCCCCCGTCCAGCCATGGCGCCTCCCCCCTCCAGACCATTTGCCCGCCTGCGGAAATCCTGAATCTACCTATTATAGAGTGTTGCAACAGTGTTTTTCCAAGCACTGGTACTTTATGGGTTGCTATGGAACAACAAAAAAGCACTAAAAACAGTAATTGCCTTATTGTCGCATGTTTAGATGTGTATGCTGTACGTATTTTATTCTTTCAAATAGGTTGAAAAGATGTGCACTCAGGTCCCACAATCACGAGGAAGGGGGTATGATGGTTTAGTGGCTAAGCTAGCGCTTTCCACGCGGCTGACCCCGATACAAGGCTCGGTGAATCACCCAAACACGGAGCAATTTGGCTAGCCGGAAACCATTCAGACATGGAACAAGTTGACTCTGTCATATGAGCCTGGCATTTGTTGCGTCGATACGCTGCAAAAATTGTAAGCCTCGAGGAAAATATGAAATTAGGGGCTTGTTACTGCTCATGAGGTTTCTGTCCACAGCGATAAAGATTTCCAAACGCAAATAGGGGAGACCGGGGCAAAACGGACACCTAAGTATTTTTCTAACACAGCAAGCTCAATAGCGGGCCAAAAATTTTAAGCTATACACCCTGACGTAGCCTAATGAATTGTGTCTCTAATGTAAGAGTATCAACTTAAAACATTGATTTGGAAAACATGGCAGTAAAATATATCAGCTAATGTTTGTCCATTTTCCCCAACCCTGGGGCAAAATGGTTTCAGGAAGGGCAAAACGGACAGTATGACCTGCTGTCATTGTACTTGCTTGAGTACCCCAGAGATATATAAATCCACATCCCTGGCAGCCTGGGTAATATGGCGAAAAACATGTTTTCGTTAAAGCGTCAACATCTTTTAAACCAGTTAAAATTTTAACCTGCTTTCATTTTGGCAGACTGCCGCCCACCCTGGACACGCTCCTGCCTTGTTTTCTCGCTGTTTCTGTGACCTTACTACAATAACAAACTGCATAACAAATTATCCTATGTGATTGGGGTAAACCTGACCATCAGACCATTTTACACCATTGGTCCATTTTGCCCCGTCCGTTTTGCCCACAGATACTCCGATTCAAGTTTTTACGTGCCGGAAAAATAGTAAGCTTTGAGATTTAAAATTACCCTTACCCTAAGCCTACACTGCCACTTAATCATACATACCACTATCAGATCTGAACTCAGTTTGTCACTTGAAAAACGAATAATTAAAACTTGTAAATATCGTGATTCTTACAGGAAAATCTTCTCCAGCCAGCTCGCGTCGAAATGATGCCGCTAACTGACGATATACACACTATTTTCTGACGTCCTTTGTATAAAGCAGTAGTTCATCCTCTAAAATCTAGGTAGAAATACCATCAACATACTGAAACAGCTAAAACCGTTTTGCCAAAGTCCTTTTGCGTGGTTCCTACTGGTCGATTTCATCACACCGTGGGAGTTCTTCTGCCTGCTGTATTGTACGCAGTATCTAATGCACTGCAGCGTATTATAAAGAAAGAGACATCTTAATCTAGATCCGTTTCGACACAGTCAGCAGCGGCCGATATATCAAGAGGCGTTCCGGATCTGATGGTAAAGGTTCAGGCTAATACCCTCTTTTGCGTTTGGTGTCGTTCATGCCGGCGTGGTTTTAATGTGCCCGCCGCCGAGCGAAGTGCTTGTCAACATTGCCACGCTTCTCGGATGTTCCCACCCTAGCTCTTATGGTTGCGTTAACCTGCAAACGAACGGCTGTTGGGCTGCCAATGACCGGGATAATGTGCCGTTTCAGGACGCCCCAGGCGCTGTCTCTGTACATTTTCTCAACGAGGCGAGCCGTGAAGAACCAGCTCATTCGTGAAACCTCCACCGGCACAGTCATGTGCAACGACACCATGTACCACGCCATAGGTAAGCACACCATGTGCCACGCCATAGGTAAGCACACCATGTGCCACGCCATAGGTAAGCACACCATGTGCCACGCCATAGGTAAGTACACCATGTGCCACGCCATAGGTGAGTACTCCATGTACCACGCCATAGGTCAGTACACCACGTACCACGCCATAGGTAGTACACCATGTGCCACGCCATAGGTAAGTACACCAGGTACCACGTCATAGGTGAGTACACCATGTACCACGTCATAGGTGAGTACACCATGTACCACGTCATAGGTGAGTACACCATGTACCACGCTATAGGTAAGTACACCAGGTACCACGCCATAGGTGAGTACACCATGCACCACGCCATAGGTAAGCACACCATGTGCCACGCCATAGGTAAGCACACCATGTGCCACGCCATAGGTAAGCACACCATGTGCCACGCCATAGGTAAGTACACCAGGTACCACGTCATGTAAGTACGCCAGGTACCACGCCATAGGTGAGTACACCATGTACCACGTCATAGGTAAGTACACCAGGTACCACGTCATAGGTAAGTACACCAGGTACCACGTCATAGGTGAGTACACCATGTACCACGTCATAGGTAGTACACCAGGTACCACGTCATAGGTAAGTACACCATGTGCCACGCCATAGGTGAGTACACCATGTACCACGCCATAGGTAAGTACACCAGGTACCACGTCATAGGTGAGTACACCATGTACCACGTCATAGGTAAGTACACCAGGTACCACGTCATAGGTAAGTACACCAGGTACCACGTCATAGGTGAGTACACCATGTACCACGCCATAGGTGAGTACACCATGTACCACGTCATAGGTGAGTACACCATGTACCACGCTATAGGTAAGTACACCATGTACCACGCTATAGGTAGGAATGGCACAGAGTCACTGCACAGAGTGCCAGCTTTTGAAAACAAGGCCAATGTTGCCAAAGAAATCACAGACGCGAGGGCAGCAAACGCCAGGGGCTGACGCAGACCCGAGTTTTTTTGGGGGGGGCCAAACCCAAGTCTGCCTCTCCGCGTGGAGCGAATATTTTTTGTAAACACCTTTTTCAGTGCTCGACAGACCTAGTATAAGCTACCTCTCCAAGTACATGATCGCTCTCCGGGGGGGTGGGAGCGAAGATTGTTTTTGCTCTACAGACCTGTGTAAACACCTTTTTTCGAAAAAATGTCGACGTTTGGGGGCCCAAAAGGTAGTTTGCCCCCCCCTCCAGCGCTTTGGGGGGCCATGGCCAGCATGCCCCCCCTGCGTCCGCCAATGGCTAGCGCCAGTATTTTGTAATTAATTGTATAATTTTCTCTGGTGTAAGGACTGATAGATGTTTCTTTACTAAGGTCGTTGTGCATAAGCGCAAGTCTCATTTATTATATTCAAATACAGTCGTTGGAATACCAAATAAAAATTCATTGTGACACGATACACTATATGGATGTATATCAGAGCCGCATAACGAAATCCTTGGAGCAATGCTGATTGAAATTTCTCAAGAGGCTCTATTCTGGCCGCTTGGCAGGTCTGAGAATTGGTGCCAGAGCTCTGCAGTCTTGTTGGGTGATAGGCCTCCTACGACAGACACCCAAACTTAGGCCCTGAATATAAATCCAAAATTGTTTTTGATAAATTTTAGAATGTTTTTTACGTTTTGTATTTTTCTAATTTTTGCTTCTTAAGCTAGGACCTTGAAATTTGCCTTCTTTTGAATACGTATTAGGGAACACCTAAGGAAAATATTTCAAACTGGTCTAACAATATTTGTTCCGCGAAAACGCGGTATTTCTGATGCAAGCAAAAAAAGGAATGAAAATTGATGAGCGACTGATAAGCTCGAAATATCAGATGTCACGCTTCAGTTAGCTTAAACACAGCCACCTGAGGGTAGATAGGTCAATTTTCTTGTGCTTAGGCATAGTTTAGAGTGAAAACCGTAAACTTTTGACCAAGTTTCTGCCGTTCTGCCCGAGGACTGTATTTTTCATAATTTCATTCAAACTTTATTATCTCGCGATCTAATTGACCAATTTGACTTTTCATCACAAATAATGAAAGAACATTGCTTCCGCCTGATAATATTTTGGAATGGAAATCATGATATTGAAATTATTTGTTTTACAGGTAGAAATAGAATAAAAGTAAGCAAATTTTTATTTGTAGCTTCTCGGTTCCGAGCCCAGGTCACTGACAAGCTCGGAATTGACGTGGCTGAATAGAAAAATCAATTTCTGTCATTTCAGTCGATTACACTACGCACTTATCTCTAACGGCTTTGGAGTAGTTCGGCCGAAAAGGTATTTCGAGGTGCTAAATTTCTCGGAACAAGTTTGCTTCTCACCATGGTTTCAAGTACTTAAAATAAAAAGAATTGGATGAAACTTGGATCAAGGTAGCTTAGGAATCTGGGTCGCCGAAACAAGTACATCCAGGCCGATATGATGTTTGGTTCGTCTTCTAAAAAGAACTTTATGCCGTGCCTTTTCTGTACGAACGTAACACCCGGGGCCGGGGCCACAGACATCGTTGGCTGAGTTTTACCGGCCAGCCACCCAGTCAGTAACCTCCAGAGGGGTCCAGGTGTTGGGCTAGTGGTAAGAGATGCAGCGTGGCGGAGTGGTCTAATGGTTTGAGACCCCGTCTCGTGATTGGCAAGTCTGCCCCCCCCAAACGAATCCACCTATAACTGAATTTACTTGATTTTCCATCCCGAATTCGAGGAGATCGGCCAAAACATCCGAACATTTTACAACTATGCCACCCGCTGCAGCACCGTGGAATCCATTTTTTAATGAGCGCGGAATCTTTTCTCGCGGCGATGTAACGTTCACCAAATGAGTTGATGACAGTGGTACAATTATGCCCCACAGTGGGAACGAGAGACGGCCTGCGCAACTGTTCCGTTACGGAATTACGCACCGCTACGCTCCGCTTTCGGCGAACGCTTCGCAATGGAATTGTTATCGGTACCTTACATGGGTGACTGCGGAGGCAGAACCAGGACTTCATTTTGGGAGGGGGCTAAGGGGCTCGAGCCTGCCCCACCATTGCCTCGGATCAGCCTCCATCTATGTATTAACTATAGGTGCTAAGACATTTCGGGGAAAGGGGTTGACCTCCCTTGCCCCCCTTGTGTCTGCCACTGGGCGACTGTATTACGGAATCATAGAAATGGTCTATAACATTAATACATTGTAGCGCAGTATTCAGGGATCAATCTCAAAAATTCAATCTGAACATGTGACCTTTGATGACCTCTGGTGAGCTTGGTATTGACCCGACCTCAAAATGGACGGCATTATCCTGCTTTGTCGTTTTTAAGAGCTTTCGAATGATGTGTAGAAACTTGATCTAGATCTTCTAGAAGCCGAGTTACACCTTAGTTTTGCCAGCCTCATTTTAGAAGAACAGAATGCATTACATGGGGTTAGCAATAACGTCACAACTCGTTTACCGGTCATAAGTTGTCAAGTTAATTGCCCTAAAGGCCTGCAAAGCGACGCGCGTCTCATTAGAATCGACTCAGAATGATTCACGAAAAAGACCGAGAGTGGTCCAATCAGACCCCCGGGCGGTGAACAGCACTCATACGCTACATAATAACGCCTAGCATTTCCGAGTCACGGCTACAAAAATACATTTTTTGACGTAACGCAGGCCATCTCCGACCGTGTTGGGGAATTCCAGGGGGCATGTGGGCGATGTCCTCCCCAATCGAGCACTCGACCTCCTACAAGGAACTCCGGCACCCTCTGAAATCTCACTGGTATCACCGGAAAATGGTGCTTCCGATTCCATCACCCAGGATGCAAGTATTGGAGCCCACACGATGCTGTTGAACATCCCCTGATAGGCTGCACCGGTAAGAAATTACGCCCCTTCAACCCCCGCCCCCTTGATCGGAAACCCTGAATCTACGAACACGCCATCCAACATGTACAGCCAAGCAGTCACCCCCTCTTCCGCGGGTTGTTCCCGCTGCCGACGCCTGGTAACCTGTCCTGTTTCCGTCCGCCAGTGGAGCAGCTTCCGTTCGGCGGCGTCGGCGCCAGCGGCATGGGCGCCTACCACGGCCGCTACTCCTTCGACACCTTCACCCACTACAAGCCGGTGCTGGAGCGCAACTACAGCCCGCTGATGGAGCTCTGCTGCGGGTGAGAGTCCAACTGGGGACGCAGAGCCGCTATGTGGCGTGGAGCGCCCTACATGTAGGTATGTCTAACACTCATGCTTGGAAAATTGTGAAGTTCTAGTGTTGCCTGAATATTGCAACGACAGTGGGTTTCTGCATGTTCCGTAGCCATAGTTTATTCTAAATGTGCTCAAGGGCTGAATCCATTAACAGGAAAGGCAATGGCCGTATCAAAAGTGTCACCACAAGTACAACCTTTTGATAAAGCTCTAAATATGACACTGCTCCTCGGTAGTCAGTGCAGTAGTACTTGACCTCTGCACAACTACTAACTTCCAAGGTGTATCAAAGGGTAGCTGGGCACACCCTCCTCACAAAGTGACCCAATTGTACCCATTTTAGTCAATCCCGGCCGATTTTCTAAAACACAAATATTGTTTTCGTGGTTTTGCCTCTCTTCCTCTCCATCCCGGCGTTTGATCCAGATCCGTCCCTGAAAACACCATACCCTGTACTCGGGCAGGGTGCGCTACCCGCCCTACTCGCCCGGTAAGCTGGCGGTGGCGAGGCTCTTCCTGAAGAACCCCGCAGTGCCCGACCTGACCCTCCTGAAGTACGTCATCGTCTTCTGCCTGGGGGCGGCCGCGCTGCTGCTGCTGAGGGACCTGGCCAGGGTAGGTGACGCAACACAGAGGGTGACTGCGTGGAGGCAGACCGACACCCATCACCGTAAAAACTAACACCTTGTCAAAACTGTCCAGGTGAAAGCACCAAGGGAGAGCCCACATCCCTTCTTCAACTATTTTGGATAGGAATCGCGACGTCTAACTGAAGCATGCCTATGTTGGAACAATTATCTCGGTCTCTTTTAAGACAAAAAGAGGATTTGAACGCCATTTGCATGCCTTTTCGCCTGTTTTTATTAAAGCCGACGAGTCCAGTAGACCTGATATCACCCTGACTCGAGCATCCTGACATGGCCGTTGAGTCGGAACCTGATGACGTGAAGTCGCCGATTCGTGACCTGAACTGTGGCCTGGACACGTGACCCCAGCCAAAGCCCAAGACTGCGGCGGCGGTACTGCTCTTTGTTTTGTTTACCGGCCAGTGAAAATGAAAAACATAAGAGAAACAAAGCTAAGTCACGCCCAAACTTTGAACTTGAGATTAACAATTTCAGCATATCACAATGAACACGTCGGTATTGTTTTGCAGAGATTCGAGTTCGAGGACGAAGTGCCCGAGTTCCTGATGTAGATGTGGTGGCAACGCTGACATCAGCAGCTCGTCGAATTAAAACGTGACAAAGACAGACAGCTGCGACCGCGATCTGGGTGCAGTGAACCGCATCGCATATAGCGGTTGGTGCGAGATGCAGCAGCGCAGCCTCCCGTTTTATATGTGGACTGTTAAGCCAAGTAAAACAAGACTCAACTGAGGATTGTTTTATGTGGCAACTATTGAGAGGTCTGTTCTGCTTGGAGAAAGGCAGAATAGTTCCTAGTTCTAGATTATGTCTTTGCTTACTCCTGCATTACTCCTCTCTCTCTCCCTCCCTCCCTCTATCTCTCTATCTCTCTATCTCTCTATCTCTCTATCTCTCTATCTCTCTATCTCTCTATCTCTCTATCTCTCTATCTCTCTATCTCTCTATTCTCTATCTCTCTATCTATTCTCTATCTCTCTATCTCTCTCTCTCTCTCTCTCTCTCTCTCTCTCTCTCTCTCTCTCTCTATCTCTCTATCTCTCTATCTCTCTATCTCTCTATCTCTCTATCTCTCTATCTCTCTATCTCTCTATCTCTCTATCTCTCTATCTCTCTATCTCTCTATCTCTATCTCTCTCTCTCTCTCTCTCTCTCTCTCTCTCTCTCTCTCTCTCTCTCTCTCTCTCTCTCTCTCTCTCTCTCTCTCTCTCTCTCTCTCTCTCTCTCTCTCTCTCTATCTCTCTCTCTCTCTATCTCTCTATCTCTCTCTCTCTCTGCAGATGTTGCATTGCCGTTGTTGTTCGGTTTGTTCAGTTGCCCACCCAGGCAATTGAGCCTTTTTCTGATGCCAGTTTTGGTCACGGGCACTAGACTAAAATCGCCGTTACGGGTCGAGAGAGGTTGAGTTCTGTGTGTGTGTGTGTGTTCGTGTGTAATCAATGCGAGTGATATCATCAGAAACGTCATATTTGAGATTACTGTTGATGGTATCTCCAGTTTGCTGACCTGTGTCAGATGTGTCGATAAAGGCTGCCAGGGTTTCCGGACATACATATGCCAGGGTTTCCAGATAGACATGGCGCACGCTGTGTGATAGCAGGGGGGGCCGTGACGGCGGGCTGCCGGGCTGACGCCATCACGACAATCATGACCATTTAACATACAACACTGTTCACTCCAGGGGCGGGCTTCAACATCGTTCAGCTTAGCGTTATTGTTAAATAATTGTTTACATCCTGAATTACAGATATTTCCATTAGGTAGGTCGCATGAAGGGAGATGGGATTTGGGAGTTTCAACTTTATGATGTTTCTCATCATTATGTAAGCATCAACACGTATTTCACTCAGAATTCACGAAATAAACTCAACCACTGTCCGAGCCGCAGGCATATTTAAAAGTTGGCTCTACTGTCCATCAAGCATGGCTCTCAAAAAATAAAACTCCAGAATTATACACAGAATTGTGACGTACAAGGCAAAGACCGTGGAAAAGTTGCCACCACCGCTTTCAACAAGCTGCGGCGTTCCCCAGCGCGATGCCTCAGCAAGCCCAGGCAAGCACCCTCTTGCATCACCAACAGCGTGGATGATCTGACAGACCACTCAGCGTGAAATTACAGTCGCTGCTCATAAAGTGAATCAACACAAGCAGTTCCCTGCGTGAGCGATCAAACAGACAGAGCTGTGGCGGTTACAGCGTGCGGTACAAGTGCCAGTCATGGAAAACCGGTGTGAAAGCTTCCGGGTGACAGGCCATTAGCAGTTTCCGAAACCGAGTCTCATGCCGACAAACCCAGCCAGGGGCGGCGCCGCGGAATTTTTCCTGAGGGGATGATGAACTCCGGACTGGCGATGACCGGAGGCGATGGGAGGCAATTTTAGGAATTTTGGCCGCATATGAAACACTAACGACGATGGACCTCACCGACACATTTATGAAGATTCCCGTAGGTAAAAAGGAGAAAATGAAAGTATTGATACGAGGCCCAAAATTTGGCGGGGACTTCCCCTCCTGATTCACGAGTTGTGAGACGCTCCCCCCCATCACCGCTTTCGACGCCCATGCACCCAGCAGTCGTATGAGTATGTAATGTATGTACATTCGTCCACCATGGAAGAGACTCGGGTCTCCGGCCTCTGTTCGGTTTACACTAGAACTCGATGCGTCAGAGCTCAAGATGTTAAAGCTAACAATTTTGTACACCGTCATCTTCCCTAGGCTGGATTTCTATCCAGTTCAGACAAAATCCCCACAAGACGGCGTTCACTTGTCTACTCTAACGCTCTAAAACCTACTCTAGAAGCCGTGACAAAGGAAAATAAAAGTGTCACGCATAAAAAACTCCACACGATTGTCAAAAGTCATTAAACACTATCCGGTATGATTTCCTGGTTACTTTATTCATCACCAATGGAGTGTCTGTGGGGACCTGTGAACCACCCGCGGGACCACGCCCGATTTGGCACCACCACACCTCAGCGCAAACAGCCGACTGTTTCTCAACGCACGAGCACTCAGCGACACGGCCTGGAGGCGCTCCGATCATCCTATTGTTTTTCCCGACCACTTGTGGGGCCGTGTGTATGTCTCACATATTTGTAAAGGCTGATCATCGACACCTGTCTGTCGGCACGCGCCGTGAATCGGCTGATCAGCTGCCGGTCGCATTTCATTAAAGGGCCGTCTTCCAAATACGAAAGTCAAAGAGTGCCAGTTACAATATTATCAATCGTACCCATAAATGTCAAAAACCTCCGGGGAAGTTGGAATATCACAATGCAGAGTATGCGTTCCGTGGTTTACGACTGCGCGTTGTACTGGGGACGCCTCATACACAGTCAGGCTGAGCCTCCACGTGTCCCGCCGCCTCACTTCTCTGCGCCTGGAGCATCCGAATGTGTCCACATCACACACGCAGGCCCGACACCATACCGGGTGACAGTCGGTGACAGAGCGCCAGGACGACCTCGAACAGGCGGGCCGGCCCATGGGCGTTTCCTGCTTCCATGAAAGGTGCTGCCGCACGCAGGTTGGACACGGCTGGGCGCCTTCTCCCGGAGACTGTCCTGCACTGTCCTGTGCACTGTCCTGGCCGACGCACCAGAGCTGGGCAACGGAGCGGAGAGTCTTGAGGTGACTAAATATGGACCGTTTCAGAGGCCGCTCCAGCTATTTCTGGAGTGGTGGGTCACTGGCCTGCATCCTGCCGCGTCCGACACTGTTGGTCCTTGTCCGGACCGACCCTCAGTGCGGTTTCACACAGCGTGAAACGGCCGCTTTGTCGAGCCGGTGTAAATACTAACACCTCGCCATCCACTGTAGGTCTGGGTACAGCAGTCGGTGACGACCACAACTCTTGTAATGGGGTTTGATGGAGTAAGGACGGGAAATGGCTGCATCTTGCTCAACGACGGGAACTTCTTTCAGCAGTTTCTTTTTCTAAAACCTCATACCAACTAAGATATACCTACATGAAACTTGGACACTCCCACAGTTTCAGACAATGAGACTTTGGACGCAAAGAAAGACAACGGGTTGGGGCCGAGCAGCTATATCCTCTTGGGTTCATAACTGCTACAGTTTAACTACGCACCAACTTCCACGGTTGAACAGTGTCGCCAACTCCACCCTGGCGGAAGGAATTTGGGGGATCAGATAAACTTATCCAGAGGGTCCGCCGAGACTTGGACCCCCGACCGATGCCTCAGGAGACATGGCTGCTATCGAGCCCCAACACCTAGGGTTATCAGAACAAAGTTCACCCGTAAAAGAGATCGTTTATAGCTGCAAATGAGAACAAACCCTTCGCCCTACTCTACTCGATGATCGTGACTTCAACCCGTCACTTATACCATCACTAGACTACAGTGACCCGACCCACACAATAGTCTTGGGATCAGGGCTCTTTAAGCCAATCACATAATTTGCATACATACCAGGAACCATTGTGTTGAATAACATATAACATTTCAAGGGCCCAGTCTTCTCGATTTTCCTAGAGCGCTACTCTCCTTCTCTAGTACCCGATGAACTTCGAGAACCTTTCATTACAAAGATACATTTCTCAGTGCATGCAGAATCAACCACAAAGGCAATCTATTCTGCACGTGAAAGTTATAGGTCTAGTATAATAGCCACCCCAACACTCCGGGAACTTCGACAATTTTATTCGGCTAGCTGAGCCCAACAAACTAAAAACCTGTTTCTGGAAAACCGGTATCATGACCTGCAAGTGCACAATGTGATATCTTACTGTCGCAGTCCGCCCACCCCCAGTGAAGCAAAGCGCGTGGTGGCCTCCAACACAGTTGTGCGCCAGTCGAGTTTGACTCACTCCAAATGTGAGGGAGTCACTCCGGCTCCCCACATCACTGGGGATAGACAAAAGTAAGCAGTGAGGTTTTACACGAGGGAAAGTATTTCGCCACTTGACAGTCAAATATCGATCGATTTCCTACACAAATATACCTATGTTTGACTCTGAAGGATAACTTTTTGGCGCTGACTTTACAAAAGTGTGGGATTGACTTCGAAAACACTTCCTCACTACAATTAGAATTATGTTCATCAGTTTGGACTCAGCCAATGAGCACAATGAGCCGCAGTTTACTCTGACTTAGAGTGAGTCAGGCTTGCGTTCCGCCAAACTCCAGCCTCCAAATACAGATGGGACAGACATCAAACTCCACACCAGACAATGCGACTTTATCACGTCAATTCATCCAAAATCTCAGATTTCGTAGCGTTTCCGGCAGGAAGAAGACACGAAATAACCTGATTTGTTACTTGTCAAATTTTGAAGTCTTTAAAATTATATCAGGTCCCGTTGCATTTCTTGATTTTCAAGAATACTTAATTCAAACTGGTTTACACAAAAGTGCGTCGCTCTGGTCCACTGCCATGATTGCGCCCCCAAGTCCGAATGCCCCCACCCCAGAGGCGATCCTGGATCCGCCTATGCATCACATAACACATTTAAGTCATTAACCCTATTTCCGTCAGGCTCCCGGCTACCCCTATTTCCGGCAAGGGGGGCAATATCGGCCCCCCTAAGATCTCGTAATCTATCCGGCCGATTTTGAAAATTCAAAGTGCTATAGATTCCCCTGACGCTAAACTTTATTTTGAAAAAAAATTAAATTTTGATTTTTAAGGGGAAGGTCATGCAAAATATACAATTGTTGTGTATTTTATAGATTTTCCATAACCCTTGTCTCTGTTGTACGATTTTCACAAAACTAGTTCAGATTTACAAATAATTGACTCAAAATTGTCATATACTCGAGTTACGCAAAAAATCTAAATTCAATGGCAGTTCCAGGACCAGGACTATGAGGGGAAATATATAGAACCTAAAAAGTTCTTGTTACGCGGATTAGAAGCCGTCATATACTGCTTGGCATCTTTGACACATAAATACATGAAAAAAACAGAACACCCATCAGGAGCGGATGCAGTAAGGTAAAATAGTGGGGTAAAATACATACCAACGATATGCGAGTGGTATGCATGAGTATATTAGTCCCTCGACTAGTTGAAATTTATTTCTGATACCCCCTCAAATACTGACACTTTTCCGCCATTGGTAACACGTTCCGTATGCTGTTGTCTCCGTGATCTGCCTATGGGCGAAATATTTCCTTAGTCGTTCCTGAAACTGAATACATACAGAGCATGCTAGTCTCGCACAAAGCTCTAAGTGAACAAACATATGCTTTTATATTTGTGATTTACTCTACATTATAGTGACTGGACACGCCTCTGGTAATCTAAAATTGGGTTATAACTATTTTGAATTTTCATATACCCAATTGTATTCGCCCTGGCACGGCTGTAAGCAGTCTTCTCACTTACTAACGTTTAGTCCTTCTTGATAACATTCCCCCCATTTTGAACTGCTGTAACCGCCCCTGATAAATACAAATAGTGACAATTGTGAATGCACCATCATTTCACATAAAAATTATATAATAAAACCATATAACTGGTATCAGGATCAGCAGAGATGGCTTCCTTTTACAAAGAACCCACCGCATACGATAATACTTGGTTTGTGGATAGAACCTCCCCAAAACCCAGCCATAGCTCCGCCCCTGGTAAATATATAATCTTGAAAATTTCAGAAAACCTGCCTGTACTAGTTTTATAGGAAAAGTCAGGAAGTTTCAAAGTTTTATCGCAAGCCGTTTCGGAGATATTCTCGAAAAACCTGAAGGGGGGCAATATTAGCCCCCTGCCGGAAATAGGGTTAACGGTGCAAGTCTTCTACAGACACGAATACTTCCAAATAGTCTAGAAGAGTAGATTTTGTGTAGAAATATTACACGGAGTCGATCATGGGGTCGGCAGCCGACTGAGCAGCATTTAAATAAATTGTTAAGTCAGAAACGAACTTTTCGGGTCAAACCCATAGTGCTTTCGCCGCCCTACCACATGAAAGGTTAACACCCGCACTGGAGGGGGTTCTGGCACTAACGCGCACTGGAGGGGGGCCTGGTAGGCCCCCTAAGATCTCGGAAACTAAGGGGGTTAGAAAAACGCCACTTGGTAGGTAGATGGGGGCTATGGTTATCTACATGATGACCAATTTTCATTGACCTAGGTCAATATCTTCAAGGTTAAACGAGGGCGTAAAGGTCAAATATTGGCCATGCTGGGATCGATTGGTAAATGCTGTGATTATGCAGGAAAATGGCGGGAATAAGCTAAAGGCGGACAAGGTTCATAGAGAAGAGGTCTCAAAGAGGCTTCCCCACAACTTTTGGGTCAAGGTCATTCAAGGTCATTGACCTTTAAGGTCACCATATGGTATACTACTTATTACTTACACTTTGACTAACACTGTAGCCACTGTTTGGCGGGAAATGAGGATTGACCTTTCCCAATGACCTTTGACCTTGACCTTTGTATTGGGGTGCCCTACCGATGACGCCATAGCATAATATATGTCAGACGGGGTAACGTCATTTGGCCAGACGCACAGTGGTCAGTGACCTTGAAAGTGCAGATATGACCTTGACCTGTGATCTTTGACCTTGACCTTGACTTTCATGTGAAGTGACCTTGACATATAGTCCCAATTATATGACGTTATGACGTCACCACTCGGTCTTCAATGCAAGCTAACTGGTCCGACCGCGCGTTTACGGCGATCTCAAAATGCAGGTCTGAATTTGAAAGCCTATAAGTCAAAAAATTTTCGGCCGATTTTCAAAAAGTCTTCACCAATCGACGCGCTACTAAATTCTGTTAAATGTGGCCACGTTTCGTTTTTCGGCTACAAGCGGTTCTCCGGCCACCTCGGAAAAACAGGTAGGGGGCCTCCGAGGCCCCCCTCCAGTGCGCGTGTTAAGTCTATCTAAATATGTTTCCAGATAGATATTCTCATATGTGTGTCCATTTTCACATCAAGGCATGCGATGCATGAGTCATTTTATGATTCGACTCACTACATAATGCTAACTTCAAAATTGGTATGCACAGCTTTTCTATTGACCAATTAGTCCCTCAATGACAGAGAATGTTCGAATTCAGCCCAACTTTAAAGGGAATATGGCACCTTGGTCGAATCCTGGAATTTAGTGTTATTAGGCGTACTTTTAGTCAAAAATAATGAAACCACTCACGATTTCTCTGAAAAATGTACAATAAGCTCAATATTTGGTTTTTAAAAATACTCCTCTAGAAAAAGAAATAAATATCAGCCTGTGGATGATGTCACGATCTGGCAACCACTACAATACTTGAAACGCTCCAAGGGCTTCGAATGGTTGATGCTCATCGTGACGTCAGCATATGTCGTCACACCAGTAGCTCACAACAATGGCCGCCGGCAACGGGGGGCTGAGGGGGCTGGTGTCAGGTAGGTTTTAGGTTTTTTCTACGGAAATATCGAGTTCCAAGACAAATGAAATATGGAGTACCGGGTTTTCCGACCTGCTTTACAACTTGGCTATCTCAGTTAAAATCACGTTGTAAAGGTGCCACATTCCCTTTAACTGGTTTTTATGCATGTGACGTCAAAAGTGAACGGATATAGCTGATATTTAGTCACAATATCAGTGGTTACTTGGCACTGCGCCGGCTCCGACGCCGCGCTTCATTTTAGTTATAGTTATTTATCTCATCACAGCATAGCTGGATCCAAGGTGGGGGAAAGTTGGGGGGGATTGGGGGCACTTGCCCCTCGAATGGCACTCCTGAAATAGCGTCGTTCCACTGGGATGCGAACAACATCGTCCATTCGATAGGATTTGACGCCCGCCTGATAGATTTTGCCGTTCAAAAGTTGTGCCCCATAGTCCGAATGCCCCCACCCCAGAGGCGATCCTGGATCCGCCTATGCATCACATAACACATCTATGTCATTAACCGTGGGTTGCAAATCTTCTACACACAAACATATCCCTAAATAGTCTAGAAGAGTATATTTTTGTAGAAATATTACACGGGTTTGATCCTGGAGCCAGCAGCCGACTCAGCAGCATTGGTGCCCGCAACCGACTCAGCAGCATTGGTGCCCACAGTCGACTCAGCAGCAATGGTGCCCACAACCGACTCAGCAGCATTTGTGCCCACAGTCGACTCAGCAGCATTGGTGCCCACAACCGACTCAGCAGCATTGGTGCCCACAGTCGACTCAGCATCATTGGTGCCCACAACCGACTCAGCAGCATTGGTGCCCACAGTCGACTCAGCAGCATTGGTGCCCACAGTCGACTCAGCAGCATTGGCGCCCACAGTCGACTCAGCAGCATTGGTGCCCGCAGCCGACTCAGCAGCACTGGCGCCCACAGCCGAATCCTGGGTGCCCACCACATGCCAAAAGACGAGATTCGGGATATTCGATTGAAATTTTTAGAAAAATTACAGGGATAAACGTTAGGAGGCGAGGTCATTTGATCTGGCCTGATGAACTAACCAAAGAGCCTTGACTTGAAATGCAGGCGATAGGGGAGACAATAATCAATGAACGGCTATGCCAGGTACAGCCGAGCTGAGCGTCGCCACTACCTGGCCACCTCAAGAAAATATTAATGACGAGGTTACACCTCATTTCCCACCAGGGCGAAAGTTGCAGGTTCACCTGAAAATTTCTTACCCTGGCTCCTGAATTACGGTATGTTTCCCAAGAATCTCTGGTAGATTGTCTATAAAACATCGCTATCGAAGTAGTTGTCCCGAAAAAGGCCAGCATGAACTTGGGGATTTTCAACGCACTGGCTGGTGCGGTCGTTTGACGTTACCGAGAGACATGCTATTCCAGTTATCTACCGAATTCAGTGTTAAACTAGCCAGTGATCCCGTCCGACGTATGTCCACACGCTGCCAGTTTCTGACACAGTGACGATCTGTAAGATCCAGTGCACAACTTTCCGACGTGATTCTGTCGACCTTGACGAAGCCTGAATTAACCCCGTTTAACGTTCCTGTTCATGTTCCGAGAAGAGTTCTCCAACTGCTGAAAATTATACGTCAAATTCATAAAGCCGAGTCCTGTGACAAAAACTAACGTAGAAATGTATATTCAAGCAGATAACTATGTCCGTCGAGGTAAAAGGTTTTATTCGCGGTTAGAATCGGAAAAAATGTCAATCACACCCTGTTTCCAAGGTGAATGGCCACAGTATGAGCGATGTCCGGTAGATATTTGCCACCACGCGTCCTGTTGTCCTTGCCAGCGGAGGTGCCGCGGCACGACTGTGTTCACTTCACCCTCGGTTTCCCGCAGCAGAGTCTTGCCGTGAAGCAGCCATCAGACAACCAACAGCAGACCAATTACAGTATATTGGGCATCTCCTGCTCACAGTGCCACCACGCCGTGGCGGAGGACACTGCACATCGTTCGGCGGCAGCGACGGAGCACCTGCGAGTTCGGACGGAGTGGAGCGCACGCGTGAATCGTGCGGGAAATCAACACTCAATATAGGTGGCAGCACTACTGATATAGAGGCCAGCGCCACCCACAAACACCGCAACAATCGTGACGAACCCAACGGGAGATGTAAGCAGCACACACACGATAGGAGGTGTCAGTGGTGGTTATGCTAGATAGATAGATAGATAGATAGATAGATGAGAGAGATAGATAGATAGAGAGAGAGAGAGAGAGAGAGAGAGAGAGAGAGAGAGAGACTCTTCGCCCGGTGCAGGCACATAGCACCTTCACAGACGTCGATCCGTACTCGGCTCGCCTAGTTCCTGCCAATGGACACGCACTCGATATCTGACCGTTCGTGTGGTGACCACGAAGAAAGCTTCACCAAACAGGTTCCTGGTAGAACAGCATCTTCCGTCCCTAACATTTCCAAGGCTGCGCTTGACTGATATCTCTCCTGGTGGGACTATACTGAAACATGTGACTCAGCACGAATGCAAATGGACGAGGGCGCGGTACGCTCCATGGTGTTTTCAGAGACACAGTCACTGCAAAAATGGTGAAACTCTTTCGCAAGGCTACGCCACACATCTCCTCTTTCGTTTCTCTCAAGTCCGAATATCTGAGACAATCCATGTTTTAGGTCATAAGGGAGGTACTCAACGAGTACGAAAAATAAATAACGGCACCCTAAAAAGCAAACACAAAAATAAATTAGCATGCGTGCCTCATTTAATCTCAGCACATTTCTTCCAACCAAACTGAACAGCAGAGAGATAAGCAGGCCGTTAACACACGCCTACCTTTAATGACGAGGTTAGGCGTCGACAGCTCTATTTGTTCGCTTAGCTGTGATAGCGAACAGGTCACAACCGTGTTTAAGGAGCAGGCACCGCAGCTGACGGAATGTGTGTCACAGTAAAGTATCGTACAAACAAGAGGGTCTCGGATTTTTGCGATGACTCTCAACACGACAGATAATCGGCTAATTTGTGTTCTCGTTAGTGCACAGGTGACCGTTAGAACTCCGCACGACTCCTTCGCTCATCCACACTAACTTCTTTGGTACCCTCATCACCCGAGTCAACATTTGTTCGAACAAATGAAAGCACAACAAATAAGCCCCCCTCCCAACAATCAGACTGGCGCAGAAACAGCGCTTCGGAAATATAAATAGACATAAGTTACAGCGACAGTACATAAATAATCGTACGTGGCAGAAAAGGCGCAACGCAAACAGTCCGATAACTCTGATAACTATAAGACTCACAAAGATAAGCATTTATATCACGCTAATCAAATAAATAAACAAATTAATCAGTTCCAACTCCTACAGTTTTGCGTCGAAAGTTTGACGAGTCATAACATAGTTTTGTAAGAAAACTACATTCATTAAAAAAGCTAGCCGGAAACACTCCTAGCACCTGCTACAAGGGGTTTACGCCAAGTTATATGTAGGGGGTCCAGATCAGCCCCCTCAGCAGCGGGGCGCGGGTTAGCCGCGCTCCGCTGGACATTAGTTTCCGGTTGCTCCGCCAGGCGGCTGGCGGGGACGGTGGTGGCGGAAAAAAGGCCGGCGGCGAGAGGTCGGTGTGGATTGTTGCTCCGTGGAATAAACCATTTGAAAGTAAAAGACTCGGATTTATGAAGATGCAGTGCCAGCAATGAGGAGGACAGCCTTACATATATAAGCCTCTGCTACTTAATCATTATACATATCACGCCATGAGTGGAATTCGGTCTCTGAACCGATCTGACTTACTCTAAATCACTCCAACATCGCAGAAGAATTTCCTTCAAGCTTGGAATTCATTACAGCGCCTCTGGAACGTGCGGGTTATAACTGACAAAGCCGAACAGACGGCCGGCTGACAAAACAAAGTATACCTAGCGAAGCCAAGGAAAATACAAAATACAGCGACGTGCTACAGACCAGTGATAATCTCTGGACAGCTGATCGTTGCCACTTAGACGCGAGAGTACCCCGATATCCAAACCCTTGCAGAATAACATTAACGTGATGCAGTGCAGAAATACCACCAACCAGTGATAAGCCTGGCCCATGAGGCAGGCGGCGTGCTAGGTTGCATGTGGACCACTGTGTGGAGACGGGTTCGCTTCAGACCAGAGCTCCAGCATCCGCCGAGGTCAGACTGCCGCCTGAACCCCAGCTTCAAGCGCTGTCGGCGGCTGCCAGTGAGTCCAATCTAGCCCTACGTGAACAGGACTCAACAAAGGCATCTAGCGTGACTAGAGGTATCACACTACAGAGTGGGTCTGCTGTGCTCTGTTACAAAACGCCCCGTGTGTGCACCCTCAAGCCGCAGTACACATGATACCAACAAACCACAAGCGATCACACAGGCGCCGAATACCCTGCACCCACCGGCAGCGCCCCTGTTACCCCCTCCCCCACAGAGAGAACCACCACTGCCAGAAACGGCGGCCGCCAGGGGCGCGGCTGACGGTCAGTGGCGCTGTGTAACAGGTCTGACCACAGCCCCTCCCCCAGGCCCAGGTCAGACCTAGCCACCGCGGCCCAGGTCAGACCTAGCCACCGATGCCCAGGTCAGACCTAGCCACCGAGGCCCAGGTCAGACCTAGCGACCGAGGCCCAGGTCAGACCTAGCCACCGAGGCGCAGGTCAGACCTAACTACCGAGGCCCAGGTCAGACCTAGCCACCGCGGCCCAGGTCATACCTAGCCACCGCGGCCCAGGTCAGACCTAACTACCGAGGCGCAGGTCAGACCTAACTACCGAGGCCCAGGTTAGACCTAACCAGCGAGGCCCAGGTCTGACTACTACCACCGAGGCCCAGGTCAGACCTAGCCACCGAGGCCCAGGTCAGACCTAGCGACCGAGGCCCAGGTCAGACCTAGCCACCGAGGCGCAGGTCAGACCTAACTACCGAGGCCCAGGTCAGACCTAGCCACCGCGGCCCAGGTCAGACCTGGCCAAAGCCAGCAGGCCCGCGCCAGAGGTCCAGATGTGGCCACCGCAAGCTAACCTAATCCTAAAGTCACCTGCCCGCCCCCCCCCTGTCCGCTCTCTTTCCATCTACCCGGGCCTGGGAGACCACATCTGGACCGAGACCAGCTACACCAACTCCAAACCCGAATTGTATCGGGCTAGTGACGATAATTCGCGGACACACTAGATTCGGCCCTGTTTTGTGTGAGGTGACCCATTTCACAACCGAAGTTTCGACCCGTGCTTGGCTGTGTTACCGTACGTGCTGTGCTGCAGGCTGTCAGCGTGACGACGCCGTACCGGGCGCGTCACGTGACGGTGACGACGCGCCAGGCCCGATGACGGGGCCGCCGGAACTCGACACAGCTCCGCGCGCCACCTAGCCGTTGTAGGCGTAGTCGGCCTTGTTGTGCATGATGAGCTTGTTGTCGACGAAGTAGAAACTATCGGAGCGCGTTTCGTAGGGACAGCGGATCATCTCAGCGACTGTGGGCGGCAGGCAGAACTCCGGGTGACGTGGTGACAGGACGGCGTCACTGCCTACCCACGTAAACACGGGTACAATTGCACAGAGGCCAGCACCTGTCTGGCCCGTGTTTTACGCCGCACTGTCCCTAAAACACAGACGCCGGTTTCTTCAGACTATTATTGCAAGGGTCACGATCCAAAAGGCTCGAACGATCAAAGCAAGCAATTAAGCGTGCAATTTGATAGTGGAGAACATATTGGAATGGAGTTGATTGTGCATACTTAATGGAGTGGAATGGAGCATATTGAATGGAATGGAACATATTGAATGAAATGGAGCATATTCAATGGAATGGAGCACATTGACGTGCGCGTTAACAACATATGTGAAAGTATGTGAATAAAACATCCTTCTTGTGTCAAGATACACCAAGAGGAGTTTCCCATTCAGAATCAGGCCCAGCGCCGCCGGGTAAAGTTTTGGGTTCTGGAGAGGATAGTTTGTTGTTAGCGAGAAGTTTAGGCTTCACTAGCAAAATCTCCAACCCCCACATTTTCCCCATGATGACGCTCTTGACCAGAGCACATGAGCAGCTCAATGCACCGCCACTGAAAGGTGGGACATGTAGCACACTGAATAATAGATCCCGACCACGAATCGCCATTACACCATGCTGCGGCGGAACGACCAGAGTGTGTGCACGTCACCAGGCCTGTGCACAGCGTAATAAACCCCGCGGCGAACCAGTGCGGAGCGGAGAGAGGGCGGGAGCCGGGGCAGAGCGAGAGCGGCCGATCGATACGCAGGTCACCGGCCACCGAGTTTGTGGTTCGACCGGAGCTGACCGTCACCGGTAAATGCTCTGGCTGGGCGGGGCCGGGGAGGGGGACACACGGCGGCGTGGCGCGAGCCGAAAACCCACCGGCCGACGACGACGCTTGTCGTGAGGCTCCGGTTACCCGCCGGTTCAACCGAGTTGGAGCTGAACAGGTTTGGCATTTATTGCCAGCGCTCACACGATTAGTGCGAATTCCTTCTATATGCTTGGAGTTTCCGAATTCCGAAGAGCTTTTGTTTGATTCTAAAATAAGAACTTGACGCGAGAAACATGTAGGGGTTCCATTATAAATACATGCATATGGGAGAATTACATTCTATAGTCTATTCTATACATATGTGTACCCTATACTTCGCCTTTATTAGCCATCGCCTTATAACACTGAAACTCAAACGTGGCACTGATGTTGCATGTTATCGGGAAGCAATGTTGGACGTTAACAACTAAGAAAAAGAAAACGATTTGGACGTGACGTGGGGATCCCCAACATCAGTCCGTAGCACCTCGAGACCGTAGAATGGATATTCAGATCAGGAATACAACAATAGGTGCAACACGGCATTGGATCCGCATTGGATGGCACAATGACAGAAATTTCTCAAATAACCTTAATACAAACGCAAGCAGAACAGCTTCTAATTTTGGGACTACAGAAAATGGAGCAAAAAGCAGGAGGGCAACAACCTAACGTCCCTTTTGCATGACAAATCCAGTGCAGACGCCTCAGATACTGCAAGACCCGGCCCCAGGCAGTCTCAGGCTCGCATTTCCCACGGGCTTGTTGTTTGGCCTACAAAATCGCTCAACATTACCTTCATTAAGGAGAAGGTAACCGAACCTGTGTTCCCGAGCCTCCGGGCTTCATTGAGTACATTCCCATACTTTCCATGGATATATGGGCCGTCTCAGTGCGCTATACTTAGGTACCGATCAATTTACGTGCGATACATTTTCAAATTGGCGGTCCCAACCTGGCTGCGAAGACACCCGTCCAGAATTTTCACTCACTTTTATATTTTTTTGCTGAATTTTCCTCTCACTTCCAACAATACTTACTACTATTTAATTTTACTCAACAATACTTACTACAAAGGCCGTTCATTGCCTCTACCAACGTCCACTAAAGAGAAGCAGAATCGACTAAAGATCGCCAAATTAACTCGGCTCTTATGCGCTTCTTTTGGCTTTTCTGCAAGAAAATATGGCGATTTCTATTTTTCTAGCCAATTATACCTGGCATCCTTATATCCACCGATTTCGTGGAACAACTGAATCGAAATTCTGGCGCGGGCAAGACGCTCGTGCCCCCTGCCCCACCGGAGAAAGTTCCGATGGGTGAACACCGCCACTAATTTCACCACTCACAAAATTGGTGGTGGAAAATTAGACCCCTGCCTTGTCTGCCACAAATGAGCTGACCGCTTTGAAGATATTTCTAAGCAGTTTATCTTGCACATGACTTCTAGGCTTACGTCCTTGAATGTTGTTTTTGTATTTCTGGTACCGAGAATAGTGAAACCATTTTGGTCATCTTGTTGTGAAAAGCAATTATCTTGAAATTTGTATGCTCAACCCGCCGCGCCTGGCTGATTGTAGACGAAAGGAAAACAAAGAAGGAGGCTGTGTGCTTTGATTAGATATTGATGAAGCAGCATACTCATATGAAGGTGAGTTATATGTGAAGAAAGCAGGGAAATTGACAGGTAAAGAAAGAAACTTTTAGCAAGAGTCTGGAAGAGTTTATTGCCATGATAGAAAGTTTGTAGTTTCGTCTGGGTTAGTATGTAAACCAGCTCTACTGGGCCCTAGCATGGTGTATGAGGTGCATGATTGAGGTCGGGCCTAAATCCGATAGCTATAGGTATAGTATAGGAGGGGCGTTGTCCCGACAGGAAAACTATACAGTGTATGCTTAGATAATTAATTTTGGAACTAGGTATTGCATGAAAAATCCTTTCATTTTTCACCACCTGCCGATCTCGAGGCCCTCTCTGCGAGTTGGTTAGGGCCCTGATATTCGTCTCAGGGCCCTTTAAGCTGGTCGAGGGAGGGGACACAGAGTTGGTCTGAAGCCCCCAGTCTTGATGGCTCGCAGAGTTTTTCCCGAAGGTTGGTCTCGAGGCCCCCAAAAGTTTTTATTTGTGGAAATTCACCAACTCCTTAAAAAATTGGAGACTTCATCGGGGTTTCGCTGGTAGATTTACCTGCTTAACCCATTTTCACATGGGAATGATCAACAATGCTGTTTGGGGACGATTTAAAATATTTACTTTGGAAAATTAAAGGAAATATCCATCCTTCGTTCACACAAGGGCTCTGAGAGTTTACGACCTGAGTACCCAAATTGGAAATTTTTACTCCGCCATACATTTGAGGGAATTTTCCACCACTCACCATAAAGTCCGGCTGAATTTTCCACTCGACACCCTAGCGCAAACCTATTTTGGTCTGGTTCGGGAGTCCCAAAAACAGACTCCCGGATACATGGGTTGGTAAGTTCGTTACCGTGGGCGGTACGTAAAAGAGCGCACCGAAAAGTGCTCATGTAGTCGGGTAAGTGTCCTAACACGCCCCGAGAAGCTAGCCAGCGAGCCATGCAATGTACACACTGGAAGAGCTCAACACTCACCTGTGTCTGTACTTATGTTGGGAAACTCGTATATATGTTCGCAGGTGTTGCGCGAGTTGGGAATGCAGAAGCCGAACTCGAAGTCGAACGTCTTGAGCAGCTTTCCACGGAAGAAGTGTCGCTCAACCATGCGGAAATTACTGACCGGCTGGGCGCCCACCGTGAACTCGACACTGTTCTCACGAAAACACATTGCACAAAGTCAGTTGCATAATAAAAAAACATCGTGCATGAACTGAACATGAGCTACTCAACCCTTGTCTATTATCATGTATGAACTAAACCACGAGCTACTCCAAATCATGTCCAACATCAGCTAGATTTTTTTCTTCAAATATTTTTTCGGGGATGCGGTGGCATAGGGGAAGAGCGCTCGGCTTCCACGCCGCTAACCTGGGTTCAAATCCCCGGGCGAGCATTCTACGTAAGTCTTTCTCATCTCCGTAATATCCTCTCAACAGAGTGATAGTTGGCGACGCCATATGGCCTCAGCAGAAGGAGAGTTGCGAGGCCACAAAGCTGCTGCTGCTCAAATATCATACCAGCACAATATATTTTACAGCCTTAGACCACATTTTATACATTCTAAGTGCATTCTAACATAAGAAATTATCTCACGTAAAAATATTGCACAAAGCAGATGCTCATCAAAGGCATAACAAATGGCGTGTCTGCCCCGTTTCCAAGAGGAGCGGTCGAAACAGCGCACTCACGTGGCTCCGATTGCCTTCAGCTGAAGGAACTTTGGTGTGAAATGGTAGCGAACAAACCGGCCGGCGTTCAGGTCCACCTCCTCACCCTCCTCCGAGCCCTCCTCCGGCTCCAGGTCTGCGCACGTCACAGCACGTCAGGGGACCCGGACAGTCAGATACCAGAGGCGAAATCAACGTAACTAAAGGGAATGTGGGACCTTGACGAAATCTCACAGGGATGTAGGTGTACTGAGCTTTTGCTCCCACAAAAATTCAGGAAGGATAAGGTCGGAAGCAGTTGCAATTTCAGGACCACTTTTAGGCTCACTCGCTGCGAACGGTAAGCACTGCGAAAAAATTAAATACCAAGCAGGGATTTTCGGCATGCCCTATCAAATAGCTACCCCACTTCAAACCAGAGAAGACCTAGGTTACGTTACGAAAGGATTACCAGTTTTCCTGCTTCAAAAAACCTATAGGCGTATGCCATCTTTGTTCGAATCCCATTACAAATATGTCACATTTCTTTCACACAGATACTTGATGGCCCGCTTTTTCAAAGTGTTTGAATACTACGTATCCCAATATTTTACCATTCAGCGGAAAAAGAACGAAGGTTTCATTATAAATTTTCAAAATACATAAGCCTTGAACCCTCATTTGAAAACAGTTCAGCAACGCAATCCAAGATTTCGTCACAAATCAGCAAGCAGATAAAAAGGACTTGAAATCACTTTCCCTTACCATCTCATACTCGACCCCTTTAGACAGCGACCCGTAAGTGGAAGGTTGGTTCTCTGCAGGGACAGCGCCGCGCGTTGCAGTCAGCTGAGAGCCCGTTCACTTTTTTTATATAAATTTTGTCCAAGTTGTTCTCAGTTCGACTGTTAGGAGTCGGAGTCTCACTAAAGTCATCAATGGACTTGTCACGGAGACTCCGACCCCACCACCCGAACGAGCAACTCCCACAATGAAGGGTGATTTAGAAGCCAAAGTTTAACGTCCCATAAAGCACAGGGACGGCCGCCCCGCTCAGGTCACCCTCTCACCAGTCAGTTGCCAGCCGACCTGTACGTCGGGTAAACTATTGAGTGCCGGGGCGTCTCAGGGGAGCCGATCCCAAGCCTGGACATGCACTGCCACTGCATGCTTCTGAGCAGCGGGCCGGAGCCCAACGCTCTACCAACTGAGCTACCGGGGCGGCTTTACCACAGCAAGGCCGGGCCAGGAGCCCGCACGTACCTTGGGAGGGCTTAGCAATCTCGAACAGCACTGCCCCGCTGTCCAGGTCCCTGATCTTGAACCGGGTGAAGTCTATGTCGTAAACATTGGCCTCCGGATCACACAGGTAATCTGCAAACCCATTCCAACAGTGATCGGTAGAATCATATTCTAACTCCATGGGGTTGAGCAATTTAGTACAATTAACTTGTGTAAACGTGTTTCCACATCCATCACCCAATAGAGCTGACAAAAGGCAATTCATTGCAATTTCGCAGTTTTGGAAGCCTGTGTAATAAGTTTACATAAGACAAGCCTGAAGGAAAAGTGTTATCAAATATCCCGACAGGTCATTAAAAACATTCGTTTATTTTTTGTCAAATAACGTGATGCAATATTGAGCCAAATCATGATGCAAATTGGGGGGAGAAAGCTTGGATATATGTGAACTACAAAGTGGCATAGGAATAAAAGAGCCTCGGCACTGAAATCATAAGTGTGCTGGTTATCTTTATCATTTCTCACCTGACATAATCCTGATCAATGTGTGAGACTTTTGCAAAAATTACAGGCAACAATAGAAACACCACATCTTGAAGCCCGTCAGAGCAATACAAATACGAACTCACGCCTTCCAATGAGTAAGTATGGAACATTTAACCATTTGCGAGCCCGAGACCGGAAGAGCACCACCAAGTCCTCCTGATCCCTCACTCTGAGAACTCTACCATGCCATTAGTACGGCACACTCACTCTGTGTGATCCTGCCCAGTCGGAGGACATCGTCTGGCGTAATGACAGACTTCGTCAACAGGGCCTCCTCCGTGATGACATCTGGGGAAGCCAGCTACCACTCAGACATACCGAGCCTACCAAAATGACAAACAAAAACACGACGAAGGAAAAAAAGAATACAGCACTGCCTATGCAACTCTCAACCACCTAACTAAATTTCAGATGGCCGTAATTTGTACTATTTCGCTTTTATACCACTAATGAGCCCAAGAAGGCAGATGCCTTTTAGATAGTGCATCGTTTTTTAGGAATATGGTGGCACCCGCAACAAATAACAAACTATGGCTATTTACTTACGAATTTGCCTCGACTGGTTCATCATTATTGAAACGCAACAAATGCATATATTTCTAACAGGGCGCGGGCAAGCAAACTTTTTCCGAAATCTTGCCATCCATTCCATCTTGGAAGAATACAGGTATATTCTAATTGTGAGCTTAGTGCATCGCACATAGGACTGATCAGACACTAGAAATTCATATCACGATCCAATCAAGGTGACTACATAAAAAGAGTATATCTTAAACAAATACATATAGGAAACAAATTTTCATATCTAGAAAGAATACTAAGCCTAGCTACCACCTCACAGGACTTTTGGAACTTACCATACTTGGAGCCTTGACTTCTACTTCCTGAGCATATCCCAGTTCCCTTTTCATTGGTATGTCCACTACTGACACTCATATCCAATCTTGAAGTACCTGCAAAACAAAAGAAAGACAGGATGAACAAATATTCCCAGTTTGCATCATACATAAAACATGACGGGATTTTGATACATATACTCATGGGGGGACTTCCCTAGTCAGTGGAATGATTCCCTAAAGTGCTTTGGCAGAAATACTGTCCATAATTAAGCACATAACCAGGCTAAAATATACCCGGCCCATACAATAATAATATTGGAACCATACATACATGTATTTCACACACACTAGGACAGTACAGAGAAAAAGGCAGCACAAGCGCCACACACAGTCACCCTTTAGCCCCCCCGATCGAGTGAGGAAAAATAAGAAAATGTGGGCGAATGGAGAAAAGGTATGGAGTAAGGAATTTGAATGAATGATTTGTAATTCGAGCAACGCATGCTCCAGGAGCAAGGGGGGGTAGAGCGCGATTCCGACGCGACCCACTCCATAGTCGACCGCATAAACGATCGCGGCGGCGGGATGGGGGAACGGCGGCGGCGAGTGGGGGGGGTGGGGGCGAGTCCGTGTGGCCCCCGGCAGTACATACCGCAACTGACACGGTAGCGGAGGAGACCTAGAATATACTTAAGCATGGTTTGTGCTTAAGTGCTGGGGAGATAGCAATTGATGAACTTGAAGACTCAATGATGTATCGTGATTGGCTGTCTGATCCATACCACAATTTGATCATGGAAACTAAGACAAAATTAGTCTGGCTGAGCCCTGATAGTCAGCTAGGTCCTTGAACTAACTCCATAAAATGTCATTCCTTTAGGGAATACTGGTGAAAGCAATAGGTATGCTCCATGGTCCATGTGAGTGTTCAGACAAATAGCACTTGATGAAGTAACACTCCACAATGGTTTAGTTTCCATGGCCCAAAAGTGATCCAGGGCCCTGATCGGCATCTAAGAATATTCTTAGGCTGAGGCGCGTCATAATCGGCGTCATGAACAGTGGCGTTATCGATGTAACGCCAGTCTTAGCACCAGGTGGCAGGCAAGTCGATTTGTTGGTTCATATTCTTAGCACTAGAGGGCAGCTGGACGCCCTTGTAGTGTTTGCGTGTTCTTCTACCTTTAGGCGGTGATTAAAAGGTACATACATCGTTATCCACGACTGAGAACCACTCGCACCAGATTGCGCGCCGCAAACGCACTTGCTCTAATCATCCCATGTGCGCCAGATATGCCGATAGTTTAGTCTGCGCGCAGTCACTATTTTCTGTCTTAGCTGACAAGTAAGACAGTCTTAGTGCTGATGTCATACTTTGTGACGTCATGTGCGCGCTAATGCCAGTCTTACCGCTAGGTGGCTAGCTGGGTGGCGTGAGACATACTGTGCATGCTCTGTCTTAGCTAAGACAGTCTTAGCTAAGAATCTTAGTTGCCGATCAGGGCCCTGGACTGGACCACCGATCAGGATATTAATGAAGCCATTGAGTCCCTTAAGTGTTATTTCAGCATACAGGATACAGGATCAGGAATATCAGTATACAGGATACAGGAAGATCAGGAGAAGGAGATCAGGAGAAGGAGATCAGGATCAGAGAATCAGGATACAGGAATCACAGTTTCCATGTCCTTTTAGCTTGGGTACAGATAGCACTGTAATGGATACAAAACTTTTCAATGTCAATATTGTCTATATTTCTAGCACACCATTGGCATTTCCTTTCACTCCCTTCACATTCCATACACCCAAATTTACAATTTTGATTACAGAATGATAGTCTTATTAAATCCATCTTGTTTAATTAATTATCTTGGCCACCAACAATTTCATCTTATTTCAAGTTTGGTACAATTTTTTGTTTATTTCTTATAAAAAAAGATGTACCTCCTGCAGTCTCCTCTTCATTTCCTCTGCACTGTAAGGAAAATATTTACTATCATGCTGCCAAATCCTGAATTACCTCACTCATTCAATTTACGATTCAATCACTCACTCAAGTTACAATTTTTCAAGAGAAGCTTGAGGAACACAAAGATATCGGCCAATCAAAAATATCATGACATTAGTGAATCTGATGACTTAGTATTTTTCAATGAAATATTTATGAGTCAACTTTTGTATTGTAATTTTACTCCCAGGAACTTCTTCTGACGTTCTGAAAGAGGGCCCCCCCCCCCTTTAAATATTGGGGCAGGCCCCGAGGCATCCCCCCCCCCCCATAAAAATTTCCCCCCCCCCCCCCCCAAAAAAACAAACAAAACCCCACAATACAAGGGAAAAAAAACCATTTCCTCCCCCCCCACATCAAATACCTTTTTTTTAATTTTTTTATTTTTTTTTTTTATAAACCCCCTTTTTTTTTTTTTAATTTATTTATTTTTTTTTTTTTTTTTTTTTTTTTTCCCCTCCCCCAAACCCACAAAAATAAAAAAAAATTAAAAAAAAAAAACAAAATTCCCACCCTCCCCCCAGAAGGGACACCACTTTGTTCCAGGTTTTTGGTCCTACAGCAGGCAATGCATACAATCTCAACTTGGTTGCTGCCAATCATGCTTCAAAATTATGTAAATTTCTGGTGTTTCCGTGATAATGAATGTGAAAAAGTTTAGTGATGGAAGAGAGAAGTCAAAGTCTTCCATTCAGCATGGCTAGGAGTATGCTTAGTAATTGTGTTTTAATGACCTCTGGTAATCTAAGCAATTCATATTCAACAAACAGTTCGTTGGACAGGGAGAAATATGGCTTTAAGTCGATGATTCGAGGTGCCTTTTTCATTTGATTATAGAACAGCCCCAACACATAAATTTAATACTTAGCTAAGCATTACTTTCACCACACGAACAATCACATCATGACGCATGAGAACGACCAGCAAACAAAACGTACCGGCGAAATAAAAGAGCATACAAAGTATGAAAATAACAAACTACACCCTTTTATTATATTTTGTGTTTATCTAAAAAATTTGAGCCACTGACTAGCAAATGTGAACAAAACTTCCGCACCACTACCACGACCCACGACTGCCACGGCCTATCTCTTCTCTTGTTATGAACCACGATACCACCACCGCGCAGTAGTTCGTCGCATTTCACGTCAGATTTTTTATGAAGGATTTTACTGATAGTAACTTGAGGGTATACTGTATTGGCCTCGGTCAAGGCCCTAGAGAGAGAAGGTAGAACGCTCCGCCTCCAAAACATGGCAACCGTTTGTTTTCAAGGTCATTTTTGTTATTGTCGAGTGATGACGAAATATCAACCAAACAAACCGAGACTTCCCGTCCAGATAGCATGGGGAGAGGTGAGATGGAGATTTGTTATGGGCTGTGGTGAGCAGATGCGGGGTAGGGGTGGTATTGTAACATGGTTTTCTGGATAGAGAAATGATCGAGGAATATGTCCAGTATAGAAAATTACAATTTTAAATCATAGTTTGTCACTAATACCTGTTTAAATTCGGGGGTGCGTAAGTGGCGCGTTGGAGTTTGATAATATGCGAGGAGTTTTTGGCCTTTTGGAAGCCTGGAAATCGAATTTTATGTGCCAGTAGGATAGGATGGTGATTTTTACATTCTGTGGACCTGAAGTGACAGGCCCAATCGGGATTTAGCAGAAGAAATGTGGGATTTTTCGTATCAGAATACTAAGCTTTCCAAGTGAGCCTATTGCCATTTATTTATGTGTGGTTTATTTATTTTGCCCTGTCCTTTCCATGTGATTAACTGATAATTGCATGATAATTATCAGGAAGTTTCATATCATCCAGCAAATCTGGTTATATTACAAGCTGTATTATACTTATACTACACTACTATTCATGTATGCAATACATCAATGGGCAAGCCATGACTATAATGGGTGCTGCCCTTAAACCCAAACAAAATGCATATTCAATGCAACTTCAAATATAAAATAAAACATCCATTTTTGGACTGAGTGTCCGTACATGTTGAATGAGCAGTTCTGAATTGAAGGTTGTACTTGGAAGTTGTTGGAATATGTTATGTATTGGAATTGTGCTGTCCCGCCACATAGGCATGCATCAGCCATGCTTTGTCATGGATGCACATGTTGGCATGGGAATTCATATCCTCCTGAGCCCCACGTATAGGTATATATACGCAGGCTTGAATGGCTCTACCACCTCTTACCAATGTAGCAGCCTTTTAAAGCTATTATGTATAGACAGCTTGACATTTTAGCTTTCTTCTGGTGTCAAAATCATAAACTAGACCCAAGGGCAAGTGAGTCCAAATTTTCTTTGTTTGATGATTGACGCAGGCGCCGGACGGTTTCGCGGCTGCTCCGAGGAAGGTAGGTAGTTAAAAAATTGTTACTGACAGAACTTAGTTTTGATAAGCATATGAACAGAAAGCTTAAATTATTGGAAATTTGTTAGTTTTCATCCAGTGTTTTTAGCATTTTTGGTTGCTGAACAATCTCCTTCAAAGATGGTATGTATAGGATTTTATAGGCCCAATAAATTATAATTATAAATTTTGGAATTTAAATTTTTGTTCATTATTGAGTTCCTTGTGTCTCAAATACCAGAAATCAAAAAAGGGTTTGTAGTTGCATCAAATACTTTGGGCTCGGGTCTCAAGAGGATATTATTTTGTGTTAAGAGCAGTGTTGCAGTGCTAAAAGGGTATCTCCAATGCATTGGCAATGGGAGATATCCCATTTTCTCCTGCACAGTGGAGAGCCACTCTGCAAAGTATGGCAGCAGGCCAGACGAGTCGCCCTAGCAATCAATATTCTTGCACCACCAGCCTCCAAAAAATTGCACCAATCTGTCATATACCAGGGAGAAAAATGCACACATTGCTACCCACACAATGCAATACTACCTCTCTTATTAGTTAGTTAGTTAAGGTTTTTTTACAAGGCCCTCTCCTGTGTCTTAATAACCATTCAGCCATTATTTATTTGGTTTAAGTGTCAACTTCCTCGCACCAGTCTTGCAAATTCACACCAGGTTGATAAAATGTCAGGTGTCATACCGATCGACCCTCGTCGCCCCCTAAAAGGTAGATGCCCCCTCCACCTGAAAGGTTGATGGTGCCCCTTTGCAATGTCGTTCCTTCGATGCGAAAATCGGGTGCCCACTGATAGGCTGGCGCCCACCCGATAGGTTTTTCCAGTTAAAACTTGCGCCCCTGGTCTGGATGGCGCCCCCAATTGACAATCCTGGATCCAGCTCTGCCAGCTCTTTCATGAATTACTTAAATATCAAGCAGGTATTAGCAGAAATCATTATTACATTACTTTAACTTTATATGAATTCGCTGAAAATGCCTATGGGTGGTGGCACGATTCAATATTGATTCAACCCACAGCCTCACTCAACCATCCTCTTTCTGCCTTTGCTTAGATGGTATGGATGAAAATGGTAATATCATCTTAGATGCTTGATAATCTTGTCTCCAGGGTCTGCAAATAGTCTTGTGTAATGTGACTGCAGCAGTTTTCTCCGGGTTTGTTCCTCTCGATAATTTAATGCAATTTTTCATATCCAAGCAACGTCAATTGTTACGCTTTTAGAATTTGCCCGTTTCATTCTTGTAGGCAGACAGGAAACATGAGTTTACTGATTCTTCGCCAATTTTAAAGCCCACTTAGAACGAACACATTTAAATGAATGGCGATTGTCTGCTGTTATGTCTACCCGCCGCTTTGAATAAGCGGTAATGTTTACTTGCTCTTTCAGGAAGTCTTCGCTGCTGGCATGCTCAGGAGGCGATGCGTAACTGACATTCGAGTTGGCAAACAAAGCCTGCAAGAAAGTTTTCGTAACTGAAGAAGAGAGCACATTCAGCATACTAGTGTCGTCTGTACAATTAAGGCTGTGAACTAAGAGCAACATTTATCATGGTACATTGCCCGTTTGTTGTTCAAGGATGAGTTGTTGGTTGAAATAAATATATTAAGCTCTTATTATAATTTTTTCGTCTGGTCTGTTTATGCAAGTTAGCGTTTTCAGATATATCAAAGAGACGCAGTGCACCGTTGTCCCCCATGCCTCCATTCGGCGCTGACGTCCACTGCACCATCGATCTCGTCAAAAATAGCACCATCGGCCGGAGACGGTATTCCGCCACTTCGTTTCCGTTCAATACTGCTTCAGCGGGAAGAAACTCACATAAAATAGTAATTTGTTAACTTAACAAGTGATATATATTCAATAAGTGCGTACTGTGATGGAGACGGTATTCCGCCACTTCATCGGTAATAGATACGACATGACTAGCTATTTCTGAAGGTATATCACTACAGCAAAGGAAAGTTTTTTTTACGAAGATTGATGTGCCCAAATTTGGAAACATATTAGTACCCCGATATTAAAAGAGAAAGTATAGAATGAAGCATGTGATCTATATATAATGAGGCCTGTGGCCCACGAATCTATTGGACTGCCTCGAACCGAGTTCAAGACATTAGAAAATGAAAACACAGACTTAACCCGCGCCCCACCGGGGGTCCGGCGCCACCTTCGCCCCACCGGGGGGGGGCCATCGATGGCCCCCCCTCTAACTCCGAAAATATGGGCGTTAGCGCAAATCTGCAAAGTGCAATAGAAAGCTCGCGTGAATTCAGTAAGAAATGACTTCGCATGTTTTAGTGCTCAGGTCAATGGTTTGACCTCCAGAGGTCAAATTGGGTCAAGATCGGCTATTTTCACTCAAATATGCAATGATTAAGCAAACTGGGCATAACTCTTATGTCATTAGAGCTATTCAGGCCTGGTAAAGTACATTTGATAGCAAATTGCCAGTACTTTTTCCGCTATGTGGAACGTAAAGACCTCCCGCCAGTGGTTTGACCGCCAGAGGTCACCTCGTGACCTAATATGACCTGAGGTCACCAAAGGTCAAAAAGTGACCTTGCCGTATATCAAATGAAAGCCAGTGACAAGACAAACACGATGGGGTTTGTTTCACCGCTTTAGCTCAATTAGGTCAAAAGTTATTGTCAAAATACTGTTTTTGACCTCTGGTGACCTTGGATGACCTTGGAAAAGTCAAAGGGCAAATATGACCCCTGGGATCCGAGAAAGGGTGTCCAAAAACGTTGTTTTGAGCAGTCTGAGTATTTGCAATCATTTTTGTGGCTTTTATATCATGAAATAGCTTTTCCCCATGCTTTTCCAATGGGAGAGGTCGCCTCGTGACCTGACCTCAGGGCACGAAATCGAAAAATCCCGGATATACACCTTGTAGACCCTGGAGGGGTCATGAAGTGTAGGAAGTTTCAAATCGATCGACTTTGAAATGTAGCTCTTACAGAGCTCTAAAGGTGAAGTGAGGTGACCTTGGTTGACCTCGTCTGGTGACCTGACCTTGAGTGACCCGGGGTAAAAATTTGAGGGATGATGGGAAAATGATGCAGTGAGAGGTAGAGCCCTCAACCGCGGTGCTGCACCTCGTCGTTTTTCTGCTATCCCGGAAAAACCTTAGGGGGGCCATCGATGGCCCCCCTCGGTGGGGCGAGGGTTAAGGGACATTTTTAACACCGCTTGCAGGTTTCACTTGAGTTGTCCCAAGGACATACCAATCCACACCTCAGCGATATTATGCAGGAACTAGTATTTTACGCCCCCAATTATTTCTTTAATAAATAACACAGGAAAAAACACTTCTGCGATAAAATTTGATGCAGGTAACAATAACACTTAACAGGTGTATCAGATAAGCTGAACGATTAGCGTCACAGCGTCATGTTGAATGTACAAACTGAAGAGTATCACTTTGCATCACCCTCATGAGTTCAGCGCACTTTCCCCGACATTTTCGTAAGTGTCTTTGCACACCCTAAATTTTTGCGGACAGTTCGCCTTCACGGTCATTATAGTTTCGTCCACGTTTGACCGTGAGGGAGAGAAAATAACACAAAGCCAGGTCGGATGAGAAGGGAGGTTACTGCAGCACAGCAAAATTATTTACCGAAGGCTGTTGGATGCTCAGAGAATTGAGGAGATGCGTTGCCATCAGTCGCCGATGAAGGTGCCGGCAATTGTCTTGTCACAACTCTCGCCTCTTCTTCCCCAACGAACGAGAAGTTTACTCGCGACAGAGCAGGCATCACCATCATACTCAGTTTCCGTCCATACACTGAGGGTAAAGGCGAACGGCGTCGAACCGACGATGACGACACCAACCCGGCACTACGCACGCCTCACCTCAGCTTATCTGCGTTGCGATTCGGACGAAAGTGTGGGCATCGACCACGATGGCACAGCGGGAAAGCAGCGGATTTCCCATCCAGGGAGTCGGCTCACGCATTACCCACAATATTGCAGGGAAAGTTCATTACATAAACAAGCAGTGCTGGAAAGGGTGCTGGGTGGAGAGCGGCACCCGGTCAAGCCGCATTTTCCACTCACTGCTGTGTTATTTGTACAAAATTTTCCGCTCACTTATCAAGTGGAGCCTTTCTAGCACAATTAAATCATCCCGGTGTATATAAACCAGTCAAAAATATGAGACTGAGAAAATATTTAATACAAATCTCTTTCTAAACTGTAAATAAGAGTTTAAATGAGGGTCTCAATGTACTTCCATAATATCGTAAATTTCGAATTTTCCACTCGCCAACTATATTTTCCAATATGAATTCTACACCCAGCACCCTAATGCAAAACCAATTTTGGGACACTGCAATACTATCACCATTAAACAGCGCAGCACGAAGCTGCGGTGGCTGACTTGGCGTCTAAGAAGATGGTGATGCAGTCCGTTTCATAGTTTGCCACGGCCGAGCACAAGTAGAATATCTTGGCACGGTAGCGAGAGCACAGCTGTCCGTCTGTAATCTTGTCACTGGTCACTCAGAAGATCTGTAGTTCGAACGTGGAGAGTTTCCATTTTCTTAGCAATCTGCTGCTTATGGCCACAGTGCGGACAAAGCTGAGAGCAGAGATAATTATTACCGAGCTCTGCGCCGGCCCAGAACCCGTAGGTACCCCGATATCCTACCTTGCAGCCTCGCACCTGGGGAGAGAAAGAGAGAGAGAGAGTAACGTCAGTAAGAAGAAAACTGGAGCAGTGATGATGACTTTGAGCTGCCTCATAATCCTACCATTTGAATTATTCTGAATGGTGGGGAGTGCATTTTGAAAATTATTTGCATGTTGGAATTATTGTTGTTGGATGCTGGAATTTTGCATATATATTTATTAACATGGACAGTTATGAAAATATGACTCAAATAATATGTGTTGTTCAATTGTCTGAACATAATTTCAGCGAGCAGTTCCGAGTAATACCTTCAGTGAATGTCAGATAAGAAATACAATTAAAAGACAAATGGCAGGTCGGTCACTCATGTTTTTGAACTTATTGGCTTACAATGACTTCTTGTGAGCGAGTTCAACAGAGAAAGCCAAAATGGAGCAGAACAACGCACAAACAGCACATAAACGTATCTAATGAAAACCACTGCAAAGGCTTTTCAGACATATCATGAACACCAAAATAAAAATCAATGAGATGGATCTAGAACTACTGATATCTTTTCAATAGTGCCCAAACTGGAACCACCTCATGACAAAAGCTTATTATAGCATTTTTTATTATTTTCAGTTAAAATATGGATTCCCTAATGATACAAAATTACATTCAGCTGAAGCCTTCTTTGGTTAGAGTTTGAAGCCTTTTATATAGAGTTTGAAAATTTTAATTTGCAAATAGTAGCAGTATGACTGAAATTGGAAAGTGCTCCAGAAATGATTAAGTTCTTGTGTCACACAGGCTGGAAGCATAGGCGGATCCAGGGGGCAAAGGGGGGCACGTGCCCCCCCGGATTGACCCTCGGCGCCCCCTGAAAGGTCGATGGCGCCCCTGAAATGTCGCTTCCCACCCCCTCCCCAGGATGCGAAAATCGTCACCCACAGAGAGGATTTGGCGCCCACCTGATAGGTTTTGTCGGTCAAAAGTGGCGCCCCCTGGTCCGGATGGCGCCCCCCGGGAAGGTGCCCCCCGATTGGCAATCCTGGATCCGCGTATGGCTAGAAGTACCTGGAATCTATTTGTGAATTGTGTTTTCAAAAACTACAAGGCCCTTAAAGGGAATAACTACTTTGTCAAATTTCTAAAAAGAATGACTGACGGAGAATATAGACGTAATTTAGGCATAATACCACCTACAATTCACATCAGTGTCCACCCAGATCACCCCTAGGGCCACACCTAGCACCAGGGTGCTAGAACTATGTCTGAAAATTATTTCAGGAAAGCTTATGGAAATGTGAGCTTTGGTTTTGCGGACTATTTTTCTGCCAACTGTTTTATCACCAGGACGACTTTCTGCATTATTATTTGTTTAAAAAATGGCAAAGAAAGCTTAGCCAAATTTTGTAAATGTTCTTTCTTCACTCCCATATTTAGAGGATTTAGCAATCACTGAATATTCTTCGCAGTGCCCCACAACTGGTTTTCCACTTTCGGGTGCTAGCTGTAAAAGCCACCCGGGGAAAATATAATCAGTGGGTGGAAAATTGAAACAAAATGAGAGACAAGCCCTTACCTATGCAAATAATAAACTACCATTCAAAGTTTTGGAATAATTGTTAGCAAAATGTCTTTAATACTATATTTATTAAGAGTTCATAAATTTACAACAGGGGCATTCATATGTGTTAAAAAAGACCACTTCATATCTTGCAACAATCTTATTGGTAGTCTGCCAACATTCACGATTGGTACAAATAGTCAGTATTTACAACAAGAAAATTAGGGCACACCCATAGGGTGTCTGCTCCCCAAGGACTTCATAGTTGAACCCAGTTGATACTCCCTGCCTAGTTGCACAGATTTACAAAGACTCTGTTTCCATGCACAATGCTGATCAAGATTGCATGATTGATCTGGATGCATTTACAACATGGATAAAGCTCTAGGTAAAGGAAACCAAAGTTTCAATCTGATTGTCATCTATCCATATCCAGCCAGGTCTGGCAGCACATGGCAGTGTGGCGTTTCATATTTTCCTTACACTGTAAAGAGAAATGAGAGTAGTCCGCAAAGAGTAAAGCTTGCTTTGTTATTAAAAAATTATACTAAGCATTACCAAAAACTATTCAGTACACAACATTCATGAAACAAAACTATTATTAAACACATGAATGAAACAAGCTTGTACAAAGAATAAAAACTATTTCTTTAAAGAAAAATTGTACATTTGAGTGAAGGGAGCAAAAGGAGATATAAATGGGGCACTAGAGATGTAGCCAAAAACAGAGATAAAAGACTATTCTATACATCAATGTCAGAGCTCTATCCATATCCATCAAATCTATCCATATCCAAGCCAGTGCCGTGATAACGACAGTTGTTGCATCCTGATTCTCAGCTCTATCTAAGTTGGTCCATTGTGCATGGCAACTGGGTCATGCAGCAAATGGAAGTCTATTACAAATGTAGGGCAAATCATACAAATGGTTTTAAAGGACCACAAAAAGGAACAATAGGGACTGCATAAAACACTATCATTCTGCATGGAGCAAAAACTGGATGCCAGACTACAAGAAGCATTGCTAAGCCAGACACAGAAATAAGTAAGTGCAGTTTACTCTATTACCTAAGGTGTAGAAACAAATAGTACATAAATAGGTGCAATTTACTCTTATTACCTTCGGTGCTGCTGCAATCCTGTGTTCGAGGTAATAAATATTCCTGCGCCAGATTCGTAACGCTCCATTCAACACAGAATTACTATAAAATCACATCAAAAATTCCAAATATTTGTGGCTGAAATAATTTTCCAGTTATTTCTCTATCAGAAAAACTAAGTTTTATTACCTTACTCCCACGGATAGTGCAAGAGAACACACAAAAATCCTACTCGAGTCACAATTCCCGCCCACTTTTAATGGAGCCGTGCCGTTGCATGGTTGACCTGACGTCATCGCAGCCGTTAGAGGTCGCCAAACGGTTGCCACTTTCCGCCAGTGCTGAAGGGCCGGAGCGCACCCCCTGGCCTCGGTCATCGAAAGTGTTGGCACCTGGCGGATTTTTTTAAAACGCCAGTAGAGGGACTGACGTCTGGCGAGGCTGCTTCATATCCGGCGCATTGTTGAACGCGATATAGGTTTTGAAAGTTTATTTTCAGTCGTGGTGAACTCGTTGCTGTGAAAAAGTGTAATTCATGTTGGGTGGACGTGAATATTGAAGACGGGCGTTATTTTCTTGTTTGTTATAATCTTGGAAAGTTCAAGGAAAATGGAGGTGAGACGGATAACCATTACATCCAATCAGAACTGCTGCGTTCCTCAGTGTGTGTCCTTTTGAAGAAAGTGTCCAAGTCTCAGCTTTCAAAAATTTCCTCAGGATAAGGTGCTGTCCAAGCAGTGGAAGTCGAAACTGAGAATTGTGAAGAAGATAGGCTCAAATGCTGCTGTCCGTTGCAGACATTTTCAGATATCTGACTTCCATTCACATCCACCTGGTACGCTGCTGTGAGGCCAGTGTGCAAAGTATGGCATTTTCGACGAGATCTCGTCCGTGCGAGTTCCCTTGGAGACAGGACCGAGTGGTGCGAACTTTATCAACCTGGTGCGAGTTTGCGAGGTTAGTGACACTTAAACTAAACAAATAATGGCTGAATAGCCATTAAGACACGGGAGGTGCCTTATAAAAAGTCCTTAACTGACTAATAATTGAGGTAGCATTGCATTGTAGGGGTAGGAATGGGTGCATTTTTTCCCTGGTATGTGGCAGATTGGTGCAAATTTTTGGAGGCTGGTGGTGCGAGAATTTTAGATGGCTGGTGCGACTCGTCTGGCATGCTGCCATACTTTGCAGACTGGCTGTGAGGCAATCTGCAGTTCCGCTTATGCCTCCTTCCACTCCCTTGAGCCTGCTTCTAGCAGGAGTAAGCCTTAATCCTTGGGCCGTCATCATAGGCGGATCCAGGATTGCCGATCAGGGACACCTTCCCGGGGGCGGCGCACCATTCTTGACCGGGAAACCATATCGGATGGGAGCAAAATCTTATCGGTGGGATCCGACTTTTGTATCCTGGGAGGGGGGTGGTGGTGGGAAGCGAACTTTCAGGGGCGTGGCGATTTCAGGGGGCGCCGAGGGTCGATGGTGGGGGCACATACTCCATTTGCCCCTTGGATCTGCCTATGGGGCATGTGCCCACTTTGCCGTCCACCTGGATCCGCCTGCAGGAATGCAGCCACATGTGGCTGCATTCCTTTTAGCCCGGAATACTGACATCTTAAAATAATTCGGTAGATATACGCCTTTTATTTGTTTCAAGCTGTCTGAAATTCCAGTTTGAATGTACGATGGAAAATGCGTTTCCAAACACAAGCGTCGCCACCGGAGATGCCTGCAGGAATGCAGCCACATGTGGCTGCATTCCTTCTTAACCCGGAAAAACTGACATCTTGAAATAATTCGGTAGATATACGCCTTTTATTTGTTTCAAGCTGTCTGAAATTCCAGTTTGAATGTACGATGGAAAATGCGTTTCCAAACACAAGCGTCGCCACCGGCAAAGAAGTGGGGGGGGCAGCAAACTTCAACCTGATGCTGACTGCAAGCTTTGCTCCTTGGGACCAAAAACTCTTCGAATTTGGATTCTTCTCTGCCTTCCGCAGTGGCTGGTTATAAGCTGCTGCCACATACCAAACATAAAACACGTATAATTCACCGCTTACCATGCTATTCCCAGGCCCCACTAACGTTGTTTACCTTTCGGAGTCCCTCTTTCGCGGCCATCTTGGAGGGAGCACTAGCGCCTCTGGTGAGCGTGACCGGGGTCAATATTTATTATCACGTGGGACCCTGAATAATCCGACCTTTTTTAGGCAACAGCTGATTTTTGGGTCCTGCTAGTCACGTGGGTGTGCTTCTTATAGAATTATATTGTAGATTGCAGCCAAATATTTATGTAGCGAAAAGCTGTACATTTTTATTTTTGGTCATGTTGTCGTCGTCGTGGGTGGGACGAAGAGAGGAGAATAATAGGGGGTGGTTGGTCACGGATTGTTATTAGGATCTGGTGCAAAGATATCAATTATTGATGATAATAATGACAGGGATAGGAGCGAGCCGTGTTGAAATATGTACCGGTGTGATCAAGGTCTGGGTGTGATATGGTACCTCTTATTACAACCACTTATATATTTTGGGGGGATGAGGTGGCTTAGTGGATAGCACCCTTGTCTTCCAAGCCAGCGGTCCCGGGTTCAAGTCACAGCGGAGCCTCTGAATAAGTCTATCTGATCGCCAAAATCCCTTCCAACAGGCTGAGAGTTGGCAACACTGTATGACCCTGGCAGTTGAAGCGTCATTAAACCCCAACAATTATTATATATATTTTTGGGTCTTAGACTGTGAATTAAAATAGTAATCTTGGAGCCCAGGCAAGAATTTTAGAGCCTTGTGTCCATGAAGTCATAAAATTTAGAGGAGAGCTTTGTGTTGACACAACTCACATATCAATACATTTTGCCATTTTTCTGCAACTTTAAATTGGGCCCTGGACCAGTTCCTGGGGATTGGCTACAGTCCTGTGACTTAGGTGAGATGCTGCTGCTGATTGGTGTTGGCGGAACCCTGCTCACAGATGAATCAGGGCTTTAGTGTTGAGATATCTCAATTTGACTGATTTCAAGATGAAATTTTAGAAGTGAGCAAAGAGAAGGTAAAACTCCAGGGTACTCAACATCCTCCCTACAACTTTGTGCATTAGTATAGGCAGCTCTATCTTGTTGGCAGCCTACCTATATGATATGGCTATTGTGTGTTTCACATTCTATCTTTACTACATTTGTGCGTAGTTTTCTGTGGTATTTTTAGCTCATCTTGGGTCATGTAAGCTGATTTATTGTCCTTTTTCCAGGGTTTGTGGTTTATCAGTATTACTAATAATTATCAGACTGCTGGCAAGGTTCTCATTAGTCGATGTTAAACATCAGGCTATTGGTTTCTGTAAAACACAGCAAGGCTTGGAACAAATGCAAGCTCTTCACTGCTGCTTTCAAGCACTCAGCCTCAGGAGCACATGCCAGCGAAATTCGAAGGCTGGTTCCCACCAGGGACCCGCGGAGATCGTCCCGGCCCATAAACACCTCGCCTCCCTACGCTGAGTGCAGATCCTCTGGTGCTACCCCCGGCTCTCGCTCTCCTGCCGCGGGCGACGGATCCGACTCGGAGAGCACGGACTCTGACGAGCCGCCGCTGCTGCGACACATGGCCGCGCTGGCGGAGGCTGCGGACCCGCCAGCGCCGGAGCCGCCCACCGTCTGTTGCATGTCCGGCTGTGCCAACTGTGTGTGGATCGAGTACGCCGAGGCGCTGGCCAAACACTACCGCGATGGAGGAGAGGCCGGCCGGCTCGCCATCGAGGCCAACGTCACCGACCCCAGCCTAAAGGCCTTCCTGTTGCTGGAGCTGAAGACCAGGTGACATCTGGGTGTAGCTTTGTACACATTGGGATAGTCAGGGACGGTGCAAGCTCCTGTGATGTGGACAGTATTGCGGTTATGTAGTTCGCTGGTGGACAAATTATTGCGGAAATGGGGGGGAGGAAATTCGGTGGAAGCTCAGTATATGTGGCTTTACGCAAGTCTGGATAGTATATGATCTAGTGTGATGTGGTTACAGATGGTATATGGAAGATATGTGCGCTATCCCGTAGTGATCCATTATGTGATGTATTTTATTTATTTTGCTGTAAGTGTATGCTCGGTGATATCTGGCTGTTGTGCTTTTGTTCGGGTAGGTAGCAGGACACTGACCCCAAAGCAATGACGTTGCAACAGATGGAGTAAATGTATTAAAAATATTATGTATGCAGGACGAAACAAAATTACCCTCAATCATTCGCGTTAGCAAATACAACATTTCTAAGACACAGCAGCTGCTAATGAGATGTGATGCTTGACCCTATTCGGCGTAGACAGCCCAGCATGGTTTCAGCGTTTGCAGTCGCCTCTCATCCACATATTGACGAATCCAGCCACTTCGGCCTACAACCGCAACTTCTCCCAGAGCTTCATACACAGCTCAGCCAACAAACTTGGTGGTAGAAAATACTGTGAGTTGGTGGATTCAAGACATCTCCTGAAGCAGTTTTCCCGATGAATGCATGAAACTGCCTGCTCAGCTACGATGTTTCCATATCTTCCTCCTTGGAGTTCTCACAGAATTGTAAAACTCCTGCAAAAAGAAAGACGGTTACCGAGACGTGGAGACAAGATGTTAATTCAACAAAATAGCCTTTCTAATGCACACAGGGGTCCACACAGGGTGCAGTGGAGAGGGGTCTAGCGTCAACGCGCAGTGGAGGGAGTCCTACAGCCTCTCCTCCATAATATGTCTGAAGCCTAGGGGCTTAGAAAACGCCCCTTTTAGGATTTGTGAGGCAATGCAGATCTACTTCATAGGCAAGTTTCACTGACCTGAGTCAATATCTTCAAGGTCAAACTACTTAATGAATGTAAATCTGGTGCGTGCTTGGAAGCTTGTTAGAAATGTCACGATTACTGCTATTTCGATTGATTATTTGATCGTCGACAGGGATTCCCAAATATGGACGAAGTCCCTGTTATAAACATACACATAAAATAAACCCAGCACGAACAGAGGAATAACTATAAGCACTCACAGCACTAAACCTAGGCCCATCCACAACACACATAATTCGGTCACGGAGGTTTAAACATGCTCTGAAACATCACTCCAAAAGACACGGTACTCGTCATGAAAAATTCGGATGCTGGGCTTGTTCGTAAAAGTCAAGTTACCTCACGCGGCATCACCAAGAGACTTCCTCGCGTGCCATCTCGAGCGAATGTACCGTAAACAAGGACAGATTACGAACTTCCCTCAATGGTGCGAAAGGGAAAATTAGCTAAGTCTGATGAATCAATGCGTCCGTAAAACTATGCGGTAAAAAGTCGGAAATATACCAAAAGCTGACTAGGGTTACAAAGGGAGTCTCATACAATGTTTTCTCCAATTTTGGGATCAAGGTGATTAACCTATGACATCACAACGATCTATTCCCTATAATTTTTTTATAAATTTGGTCCAACTTGTTCCCAGTACGGCTGCCGGAGTCGGAGTCTCACTGAAGCCCTCAAGGAACTTGTCACGGAGACCCCGACCCCACCACCCGAACGAGCAACTCCCACAATGAAGGGATAATTTAGAAGCCAAAGTTTAACGTCCCACAAAGCACAGGGACGTAATAATGTAACCTTATCCAGCACTATGGCAATGGTAGGGCAGGAAATGAGGATGTAATCTTGACCTGTCACCTTTCCTCTAATATTGGGTACTTTTAACACTTTGGCGTCATAGCATGATATACTTCATTCTGGGTAACGCTGCCTGGAAGCAAAGGGTTCAATAACCTCGAAAATCCTGGCATGACCTCGACCTCCATGTGAGGTGACGTTCACGTATTCCGATTATTTTCCGTTAGGACGTCAGCACTGGGTCTACAATGCAGGCGAGCTGGTGCGACCGCGTAATTGTCGCGATCGAAAAAATCAGACTTTGAAAGCTTATTATTCAACAATTTTCCGACCGATGATTTTTAAAATGTTTTCGCAAATCGACGCGCTAATGGATTCGCTAAGAGTTTACGGAGTAAGATTTTGCAGCTGCGAACGGTTCTCCGGCCATCTCGAAAAATGGGTGGGGGCACGCTAAGACCTTCTCCGATAGGCGTGCTAAGGAGATTAATAGTAACTAAGCTTGGCTGAGAGCATCAGCAAAGTTGGCAAACATTTTCAACGATTCTGATAATTTCCAAGAATGGTTCTACATTTAAAGCTCCGGCCCGATGAAACCAGAGTCTCCAATTTAATGTGGGGTAAAACAAAGGTCGATTTTTTAAGGTTGTTAGCGGAGAGAGAGAGAGAGAGAGAGAGAGAGAGAGAGAGAGAGAGAGAGAGAGAGAGAGAGAGAGAGAGAGAGAGAGAGAGAGAGAGAGAGAGAGAGAGAGAGAGAGAGAGAGAGAGAGAGAGAGAGAGAGAGAGAGAGAGAGAGAGAGAGAGAGAGAGAGAGAGAGAGAGAGAGAGAGAGAGAGAGAGAGAGAGAGAGAGAGAGAGAGAGAGAGAGAGAGAGAGAGAGAGAGAGAGAGAGAGAGAGAGAGAGAGAGAGAGAGAGAGAGAGAGAGAGAGAGATAGAGAGAGAGATAGAGATAGAGATAGAGATAGAGATAGAGATAGAGATAGAGATAGAGACAGAGATTGGGCTCAACAGCGCGATTCACGGTCGCAGTACTGACTGGCGGCGATGTTGACGTATCGGGCTGTGGTGGGGTTCTCTTCCTCGTCCTCCGTGGGGTCGACGCCCTCGTCGCAGCTCCGCGCCACCCTAAAAAAGACAGCAGAGCAATGAGACATTCAGGTCGTCACACTCAGACCCAGACTCCTTTCTAATTGTAACTTCTGAAGTACACATCATGCAATACTTGCAGCAACAAACCAAAAATGTACAATACAGCACACGCCGCACATTCTAGCCCAACATCAACGCCGCCGGTAAATCACGTCCTCGCCATAGCTTCCAAGAGCGATGGCGGTGCCAAAAAATTATCTAGGAAAATAAACTCAATCAACGAAGCTTCTCCGCTAGGCTGCTGCTATTCAAAAGCATTATTGGCAACAGAAGACCCCATGACAGAGAACTTATTCCAAAAATTTCTCGACCAGGACCGGTGACAAATTAGCAATGCTCACAAACACCTGCAACGAACAAATTGCGCACGGGAACCGCTGGTAATGGTTTACAAGTATATTACATTGAACTGGTTTGCGAATTGACTTTGCGCTTCAGCGAGGGAAGTACAGCATCTGCAACCGATAAAACGTCATCTAGTACAGTTAGAAACAATGTAGACGGGTTTCTGCACTAGGACGTGGCGCAATGAACCCATGTTGCACGGATCAGTCTCGGCGCATCCCGTCCACACGTGCGAAGACCAGCCTCTTCCAGGCACCCAGTTAGGGGTTTGGGTTCTCTCTCGGTCTCACCGGGGGTCCAGCGGGATGGAGCCGAGGTAGGGGACGTTCATCTCCTCAGCCATTTGTTTGGCACCACCCGTGCTTGGCGGGAAGATCCGCGTCGCCGTCTGCGAGATAGCACAGAAACACGGAGGGATTAGGGAAGATTGTGGTGTGTTTGCCATTTTGAAAACGAGAATCTGGCATCATCTTTGGTCGAATGAGATTCTACCCGAGCTTAGGCCTAGTCTCTTGGATTCCTGTTCTGTTTTTTTTCGGGTTCAGTCATATGAAACAGATGTGCCCATTATCGTTGTCACTACCTGTTTATGAGAGCTGCGATTGAAAAAGAAACTGAAGGAGTACATGAATGTGATACTGACGACTTTATAGTTTTTCGGAAGAAGCTCGTTCGATGTCCAGGTTTGCAAGCTTTCTGATCTGAAAGGATTTCAATCAGGTGATTCAGACTTGGGCACAATCATTCGATCATTTATCGAATTCTAACACATTGCAGTATCACACATATCCGGCTGAACATACGTGTGCCATACGACGCTCACATACATTTACAGCATATGGTCATCAGGGCACTTACCTCGCATTTGGGGCAGACGAACTCGGCCATATTTTCAACCACTCCGAGCACTGGCACGCCGACCTTACGGCAGAAGGTGATCTCCTTCCGGACGTCCAGCAGCGCCACCTCCTGCGGGGTGGTGACGATCACTGCGCCGTCTATACCACTGCGGAGCACAGATGGCGCGTCAGGGCGCAGGCAGCTGCTGAGCGCCGCGGTCCGTCTGCCGCTGTTACTTACTGTCTGCGAAACCGAACCCCATTACAGCAAATGAAGGTGATTGGGCTGAAAATGCCTGCTGCTCAACTTCAAGTCAATTTGAATTCTCCAAGCTTACGGTTATTATTTTTAAGCTCAAGGAACTGGTCATATCACAACCAGGACTGTTTATGACAAACCAAACCAAATTGACTGCGGGAGAGATGCTTTAAAGTTGTTTAAAGTCTCATGTGGTAGCAGGCACCACTGATCCTCTGTTTAACGAAAGCACCATATTTTTTTCATAGCACAACCTTTGACTTCTCAACCTCGTCAAAGTAAAGAGCTCTCTAACGACACCAGCGGCGGTTCAGCGTAGCTGATCAGTGGTGGTCTCACCTGGACTTGAGGTACTGTACGACGGAGAGGTGTTCGTCGGAGGTGCCGGGCGGCGTGTCCACCACCAGGTAGTCGGTCTCGCCCCAGTCGACGTCACGCAGGAACTGCTTGATGAGGCCGTTCTTCTTGGGGCCGCGCCAGATGACGGCGTCGTCGGGCGACGCCAGCAGGAACCCCACCGACATCACCGCCATGTTGTCCTGCACGAACCCCCAGCGGGTAACTCAAGTCCCGCATTACTAAACGATCCCAGTCAGCGGTAAGTACTGAGATTACCACGCAGATGGGCGGGATGCCCAACGTCTCGAAGTTCATCGGAAGAGATAGTGGGTGCTTTACAATCTGATGTTCAGTGTTTGGTTACTGGTGCTTAGCTCAGAAAGCTATGGTTTGAGTAAAACATTGCATGTAAGACCTAATATATCTCCCCGAAGGATCAGTGTATGTCGTTTTCAGCATCCCACGTAAGCTAAAAGATCCACAGCGTGCATCGGTAGTGGCATGCAATAAAATTACGCAGAACGCAGAACTGCGATAGATAAAATAAAAATCGCCATTTCAGCTTAAGTGACTGACTGATTCGTTACCTGGGCTTAAGGTAGTACCAAACTCTGCGATCATATAACGCCCATAAGCTCAGGATTGACCAGAAATAAGCACTAATTTCGTTGTGTCTGATTTAGTTCACGTTCTAACTCTTCAAACAAGAAATCTTGCTTTACCATATTGCCCGTCAAACATGGGGAGCTTTCAGCATTAGCAGTCTAGGAAAAACACACTGTCTTGCACGAAATCCAGTCACGTATTACAACGGGGCTCTGCGTTCAGACGGGATTGTGGCCGAGAGGGTGCGAGCGGGTACCTTGACGAAGACGGGCGACCATCCGGAGCCGGAGCGGTGCACGTTTTCACCCTCCAGGCCCATGATGCGGGGCACCGAAGGACCGCAGATGTCGATATCCAGCAGTGCCACCTACCGGCGGTGGGTAAGGTTACCGCGCAGTAGGCAGGATCCGGGTTACAGCACCACAACAAACCCATCACGGTGCCGCGCCTCTGCCGAGTTGGTGCACTTATCTATCCAGCTTTGAATTAGTCAAAACACGGGCACAGTTGACGCGTACATATCGAGAAGTCACGTAAAGAGCGTTTGCATTCACCTTTAACAAAATGTTGATGTTCGAAATTCACGGCATTATGAAAACCAGCACTGCTGAGTCGATTGAGCCGACCAAAGGCAATCAAAACATAAAATCGAATATAACCACTTTACAAGCATATTTTGGTGTTGGAAAGAAACATAACATTGAAAACGAGAAGTCCGGGAGAATTTCTAGTTCGGGAAACTTCCTGGTATATTCTCCCCGAGTCGATATCGGTAGCTTCACCATGTCGACTCTCCAGGATCTGTGGTCATTTATCTCACCACTGAACATATCCAAACCCTTATTTTGCGTTGCAAGTCTTCTGTAGAGAAGCATACCCATACGCATATTTAGTCTAGAAAAGAATACCGGGAGTATCTTTCATGTATAAATACCGGCCGAAGTAGGTTCCGAAGTGGACAAAACGACCCCGCAGCACCGATCACACAGCACTTGTGACGGAGCGGGAGGCACCCTAGTGCACCGCAGCGGGACGGAGGGACTGACATTTCGGTTGGGGTTCATGGAGAGGGCGCGGCTGAGCATGGCAGAGACGGTGGACTTGCCGACGCCTCCCTTGCCGGACAGCACCAGGATCCTGTGTTTGATGCACGCCATCCGCTCCTCTATCTTCCCGATGTCTGAGCACACGGAGAAGAGGCGGTTGGGGGTACAGAAGCAGGGTGGTAGCGCTGAATGAACACTAATTTTCGTTCTGAGAACATGAGAACATTATCCACTCGTCGGGTAATGGAATGGCTACACCGAAGGTTATCATTCAATTATTTAACAGGAGCTGAATTTAAAACTGGCCACAGAGGCCTGGGATATCACGCAGAAACAAAACAATTCACTCGTGGCCATAACACAATACAAATTAATCATGTGAACGAATATTTCACCGAAGATGAGCATAATTATATACGTAGTGCTGCGAAGAGAGACTAATTTAAAATTCAGCAATGGTATTGAATATGACGTGTATTTAATCTACAAAAATCTCACAGACTCATACAGAGGCGATGAAGCGAATATAGAGCTATGCCTGTAGAAGCTAAAATCCACAGCAGCGTTATTCAGACCTGGGTCGGGGGCGCGTGGCGCCGCGGAGGCGCAGATCTTCTGGTTGGGACATCCGGCGCAGGCCGACGCCTTTCCTGCCTCCTCACTGTCGGTGCCGGGACAGTCTGGAGACACGGAGACAGGCGGCGGGTCAGTCACTGACACACTGGGTCGTGGGCGCAGGCCTTTCCCGCCTCCTCACTGTCGGTGCCGGGACAGTCTGGAGACACGGAGGCAGGCAGCGGGTCAGTCACTGACACACTAGGTCGTGGAAATCAGTCAAGACCTTAGACACAGGAAGCGTGATGGCAGTGGCGGTCATTACCCCCCTTCTCTCCCGTAAATTTCGAGGTGATAATCAAATTTATCATGCCAATTTAAGCGATGGGTGATGTTCTCAAAGGACGGAGTGAAAATCCATAGGCGGATCCAGGAGCAAGACGGCTATCTCCCCCATTGACCCTCGGCGCCCCACTGCAAGGTCGTTGCAGCCCTCTTGAAATCTCGATGGTGCCCCCTGAAAGGTCAATCGTGCCCCCGACAAGTCGATGGTGTCGCCTTTAATGTCGCCCCTCCCCGCCCCGGCCGTTGTTCATGTGCCCCTCGGACCAAAAGAACGCTCCGCCCCTGGGGCTGGATGCAACTGGACCGCAAGAGCCCATTAAAGCCCCTCTGAGGCAATATCCCGCCCTTCATGAATCAGTCGTCACTAGCCAGGATCCCTGAAAGGAGCCTACGCATTTGATGTGGCGGCGTCTGTGGTACTCCGTGCGGCAATTGCGTCGTCCATCCCCCCCTCCTCCCCCACAGTCAAGCGAGGCAACTCGTCATGAGCAAGGACAGAGCCAGAGAGCGAGAAAGAGGCGTGACCCCGCGACAGACAGCTTCAATGCCCCCTTATTGAACAGTTTCGGCACCGTTTGGCGTCTTTACCGAACTTTACCTGTCACCGTTTGGCGTCGTCAACAAGAGCATCGTAGCCGTCATCGTTGACCTTGTCACCCCAAGACTTTTGTCATCGGCTGAAGAGTAGCGGCGGAGGTCGACGGCGAAATTTTAGCTTATTGCAACGTATCTTCCTCACAAACACATCCACTCCGGAATCTAAGCCTCCTCAGATTTAAACTATTCGACCCTGCTCCTTATAAACGTTTTGGGCCTTGTCCCACTCTGACCGAACTCTGACTCTGCCGAACTCCCACTCCGACCGAACTCTGTTATGAAAGGCATTCACTTATAACCACGTCGGTGGTGACGACCTCCCGCCACCCCCTCCCCCTCTCTCAAAACTAGTCTGTGCGGCAGTCTCAGCCCGTGCCAGTCTCATCCAAACCAACGGTTTTTCCGGGGCTGAAGTTTTAACTTATATAAATATCCAATTTTACCGGTCCAGATCCATGTTCTGGTCTGAACAGATCAGTTTTAAAATCGGGAAGAGTCCGGACCTGATAACAAATTTCACTGAAACATACATCCAAGATACTGAAATGGCGTCGCCATCACTGACAACACCACCGGACTACTTACTGCCATTGAGGTATGTGCTGATGATCACTGCAACACTAATACTTGAGCACACGTTACACGGATAAACTACCATTATTTCTTACTTGCACTGTTTTGGCCGCTCTAGTGTCATCCTTGCCAAACATGTTTCCTTCGAGAAACGTCTCCATCTGCCATGGCAGTTATTCCTTCTCCTAAAAGGTGCGAACAAAGGACCGTCCCATTTTTTGTGCTAGGCCCGCACCACTCCCAGCCACCACAGCCAATGGTGTATTCAGAAGTTTGCTCCGGGATATGGCTGATCATCGGGGACGCCAGTTATGGTAGATGAGAACTTCACTCAGTGATGTGACGGACTAGCTACAGCAGGTGATGTGGAGGGTCTCATCTAGGGGACAAGTCTTTGGGAGGAGCCATAACATTCAGCAGGGCACCAGACAGGCGTGTGAATGCCAGACGTCTGACGGCTGTGTGGCGGCGGGGGCCGCGGTGCACCGACCCTCTGACGGCTGTGCTAGATGTTGTGTGGTGCTGAGGCTACGAGCGTATATTTTGAGGTTTTTTTAACCTCGTCCTTGAATTTTAAACCTGAGGCACAGTGGGCGCACATATGGTGGTGGCTCCGCAGCGTAGTTTAGGGGTCCCGCGCCGAGGACGCTCTGACGTGCATTGTGGGAAGTTTTGTTTACCCAGGAGGAAGGAGCATGTTTATGTTCTCCAGGCGTGGATTCTTTATGTGGATGTGTGGACTCTTTATGGATGAACTCACAGTCAATATATGTGTATGGATTGAAAAGTATTCCAGCAGAATCAGGCATGACTCTAGGTTGAGCTAAGGTCTAGATTGAATCTAGTTCCAGTTAATCAAATTAAAGTTCATGAAGCTTCAATATGTATTTCTACATCATTTCATGTATAATAACTCCATGGAAAGGGTTATGAGAGTGATGAAACTGGTTTTAGCACATCACATAAAAATAAAAGTGAGGCACTTGAACTGATAGCAGGCAGGAAATATTTTACGAGTCCCAACTGACAATATCATATGACACCTTCTAATGCCTTCTAGATACCATCTTTCCAGATGGGAACCTAAGCAGTGCAGAAAGATTTGATGCACTTCTGTACAAGCAAACACATCCAAGGGTGTAACTATCTGATGACAAACATCTAATGACAAAAAAATGAGTCTGTTGCATAAACAATAATTCCACATGCCTAAAAATTGTCCATGTAGGTTTTCAAACATTGTAACCTACTTACCCACCCAAGGGTATGCATAAAACTGAGTGCATTTCAACTCTCTAACTTTCTATGATCTGACAGAGTCACAAATAGCCACTCTCTTGCAAGAACCTTTCAATCTGTATACAAAAATATCAGCACACGACTAGTCTTTCCAAAACAAAGAGTTGGATAACTTGAGTCAGCTGCAATGGGACCACACCTCTCACATCATGCCTACAACAGTTGGTGCAAACTCATCAGGCTCTACACTAAAATCCCACTTGAACTTTTTGGTTAGGTGTGCCTTGAACATTGCACCCCTTTGCTTCAGGCTTGGTGGTACCCCTTCATCTTCAATGTTGGAGAACAAGATGTGCAGTGTGCTCACAAGAAAGTTCTCTTTGGACATAATATCTGTGAAGAAGTCTTCTGGTACCTCTTGGATTTGATAGTGAAGGCTCAACATGAACTTCAGGAAGAAGTCTGGATGTTTCTTGAGAGCTGCATCACAGGTGCAGAACAACTGGACCAGCTTTTTCCAGTGTTCAAATGCATCATACACATGGCCCACTAAGAAAGAGACAAAAGCAAACTGCAGCTCTCCCAGGAGATCCTCAGGAGTTGACACAAGCTGAAACATCATCTCAAGCCGCAAGGATGAGTCAAGTGAGTAATTTGTTTTGAATTCTGGTGATGTGTCTTCCAAGCAATCTTTGGAGGGTAGCTTTGTGAATCTCAACTCTGTACCATGCTTCTTGTGCATTTTTGGCAACATGGCTTCTTCAGAATCTGCATCTTCTTCAACATCTTGCCTTTTATCAGGTACCAACTCTGATGCTGATGACAGAACACCCAACTCTGGTTCAAGTCTCTTTCACGAGTTCTTCAGAGATGTGAGAAGTTAAAGAAAACCACTTCTTCCAAGTTTCATACGGAAATGCCCCTAGATATCTGTCCAGATCTTCCTTGTTCATCTGAATATTGTTCAAAGTTTCTGGGTCTGAATGATGAACAACTGTCTCTGTTGCATTATCCCACTTTCTCAGATACACTTCTCGCTCCTTGAAGACATGAAAACAGCTTGTTCTTGGGCGGCAGCATCCTCCTTTCCAACTGCACTGTAATAAAGCAGGTGCAAACCAGGTGGGATCATCTTAAGACCTTTGAAACGTTCGCCTGTCCTCCAAACATTCAAATCGATGCCGACTTCAGTGTTTGGAGGAACATCCAGAAATACGACAGTTGCCCCTCCTTCAAAAAGCTGCTTGGCTGTTTCAGGGTCCATAGCTAGGCAAAATGTCTCCAAAATCCACTAGCTTTCAATAGCAGATGAACCCAGCATAAACTAGCGCCCTAAATTAGAGTAGCTAGACCCAAACAGTCCATGCAGCGCCGCACGACTTTGGAGCTTGTGACGCTTTGACGGGGGCCACAGAAGACACGAGGCATCCGAGCGATTTATACATAAATGGCGCGGATGAACCAAATTATACCAACTTTAGTTTTTGACCCCTAGATCCCTACTCACGTTCAGGAGCATCCTGCGGAATGTCCGTCATCGGTGTGCGTGTTATTTATCACTTGCACTGCTGGCCGTTTATTATAAACGTTGCCGCAAAATACTGACAACTGAAAGTTCCAAAAACCATTTGCTATAAGTTTTATTAGAATTGTTTAGCAGTGTCTTTGTTGCCCTGGAATTGTCACGTAGGGATGCCAGATCAAGAAAAGCAAAGAACAAAAACCTTTGGAAAACCCTAAAGTTTTTGAAAGGTAATAACCAATGCACCTTCATTGCGGAATGCTTCCGATCGCGACATACTGCAGCTTGTGGCCATACGAACCCAAGATACCTATACGAACCGTGCTTGTGGCCAGTAGCGAATACAAGGGGCTGGGGAGCTCAAGCCTCCCCCGAGATTTCAGAGTGCCTGTATTAAAAGCATAACCGGAGACTACTCCGAAGTAATGGCGTGGGGGAGGCTCGAGACCTCTAGCCCCAAATGAAGCCCTGGATCCGCCACTGCTTGTGACCCTCTACCGGAGGGCGGACCCTCTCTCTCCTGTGGCACCCGGTACATTTGGCCGAGAAAAAAACGTGTCATTAGACTGCCATTTAACTCTTCCCTCCCTCCATTGCCTCAAAAGAAGTGGACCAAAATCTTGCGCATTGGCGGGAGTCTGAGCCACCTTCGTTTTGACGGGGAGAGGGGCTTGTACCAGCAACCCCCTAAGATCGCAAGAGCCACACCAGCCGATAGCGAAAACCGGTAAACGGTGTTGGATAACCTATCCAATTCTCTGCAGAAAACATTTGAAACATTTTTGTCAGGTCACATTTAACACGCGCATTGACGGGGGTCTAAGCCGCCTACGCACCGACGGGGGCGGGTGCCTTCACTTAAAGGGAATGTGGCACCTTCACAACGTGACTTTAACTGAGATAGCCAAGTTGTAAAGCAAGTCGGCAAACCCGGTACTCCGTTAATTTCAGTTAATTGTATCAATTGTTTTGGAACTCAATATTTCCGTAGAAAAAGCTAAAACCTACCTGACACCAGCCCCTCATCAGCCCCCCGGGCGACTATTGTTGTGAGCTGCTGGTGTGACGACATATGCTGACGTCACGATGAGCATCAGCCAATCGAAGCCCTTGAAGCTTTTCAAGTATGGTAGTGGTTGCCAGATCGTGACATCATTCACAGGCTGATATTATTTTCTTTTTCTAGAGGAGTATTTTAAAAATCAAAATATTGAGCTTATTGTACATTTTTCAGCGAAATCATGAGTGGTTTCATTATTTTCAGCTAAAAGTATCCCTAATTGCACTAAATTCCAGGATTTGACCAAGGTGCCCCATTCCCTTTAAAAGGAATGTGGCACCTTGGTCGAATCCTAGAATTTAGTGTTATTAGGCGTACTTTTAGTAAAAAATAATGAAGCCACTCACGATTTCTCTGAAAAATGTACAATAAGCTCGATATTTGGTTTTTAAGAATACTCCTCTAGAAAAAGAAATAAATATCAGCCTGTGGATGATGTCACGATCTAGCAACCACTACTATGCTTGAAACGCTTCAAGGGCTTCGATTGGCTTATGCTCATCGTAACGTCAGCATATGTCGTCACACCAGTAGCTCACAACAATGGCCGCCGGCGACGGGGGCTGAGAGGGCTGGTGTCAGGTGGGTTTTAGCTTTTTTCTACGGAAATATCGAGTTCCAAGACAAATGAAATATGGAGTACCGGGTTTTCCGAGCTGCTTTACAACTTGGCTATTTCAGTTAAAATCACGTTGTGAAGGTGCCACATTCCCTTTAACCCGCGCCCCACCGGGGTACGGCGCCACCTTCGCCCCACCGGGGGCCATCGATGCCCCCCCTCTAACTCCGAAAATATGGGCGTTAGCGCAAATCTGCAAAGTGCACTAGAAAGCTCGCGTAAATTCGGTAAGAAATTACTTTGCATGTTTTAGTGCTCAGGTCAATGGTTTGACCTCCAGAGGTCAAATTAGGTCAAGATCGGCTATTTTCACTCAAATATGCAATGCTTAATTAAACTGGGCATAACTGTTATGCCATTAGAGCTACTGAGGTCTGGTAAAGTACATTTGATAGGAAATTGCCAGTACTTTTTCCGTTATGTGAAACGTAAAGACCTCCCGCCAGTGGTTTGACCTCCAGAGGTCACCTCGTGACCTAATATGACCTGAGGTCACGAAAGGTCAGGAAGTGACCTTTGCCCTATACCAAATAAAAGCCAATGATAAGACAAACACGATGGTGTTTGTTTCATTGCTCTAGCTTAATTAGGTCAAAAGTTATTGTCAAAATACTGTTTTTGACCCCTGGTGACCTTGGATGACCTTGGAGAAGTCAAAGGGCAAATATTGCTCCTGGAATCCGTGAAAGGGTGTCCAAGAACGCTTTTCTGATCAAGCTGAGCATTTTCAACCGTTTTTGTGACTTTTGGATCATAAGACAGCTTTTCCCCATGCTTTTTCAATGGGAGAGGTCACCTCGTGACCTGACCTCAGGGCACGAAATCGAAAAATCCCGGATATACATCTTGTAGACCCTGGAGGGTTCATGAAGTGTAGGAAGTTTCAAATTGATCGACTTCGAAATGTAGCTCTTAAAGAGCTCTAAAGTTGAAGTGAGGTGACCTTGGTTGACCTTGTCTGGTGACCTGACCTTGGGTGACCCGGGGTAAAAAATTTCAGAAATGGTGGGAAAATGATTCAGTAAGAGGTAGAGCCCTCAACCGCGGTGCTGCGCCTCATTGTTCTTCTGCTATCTCGGAAAAACCTTAGGGGGCCATCGATGGCCCCCGTGGGGCGAGGGTTAAGGTCTCGAGAACCACGCTAGATAGGGGATGAGGTGGCTTAGTGGATAGCACCCTTGTCTTCTAAGCCACTGGTCCCGGGTTCAAGTCCTGGTGGAGCCTCTGAATAAGTCGATCTGATCCCCAAAATCCATTCCAACAGGGTGAGAGTTGGCGACGCCGTATGACCCTGGCAGTTGGTGCGTCGTTAAGCCCCAACAATTATTAACCACGCTAGATAGCGACTCAAAAACGGTAAACGGCGTTAGATGGTCTATCCAAATTTCTGTTGAAAATATTTAACACGCGCATTGACGGGGGTACCCGCCCCCTCCTCGGGTTTCTTTGTAGACAGCATAAAAACGGCGGCGCGTAGCGCCGCCGTACTTTGCATACCTTTTCCCCTCATCATTTTTACGACTTTTGTCAATATTTTAAGGTTAGGTCATCTCAGGTCAGTTCACCAGTACAGGTCAAGTGACCTGACCTCAAAAAAGTTTAGGATAGCATAAGTCGGAGCAGGGTGGACTTATCAAATTGAAACTCATATCACACAATGGCCCCACCGAGTTCTTTAGAATATCTTCTGGTGTTTTTGATATCGATGACCTAAGGTCAGGTACGAGCCATGACCTCTCCATTGGAAATACAAGGGAAAAATAGTTTTAGCTGAATAACTCAGTAACGAGTAGAGATAGAAAATGTATTTTAACTGCATTAGATCTGCCTCGTCTTTGCAGTTCTAGTGATATGAGTTTTACCCAATTTGACCTTGACCTGACCTCAGGTCAGGTCAAATCCTTGATTTGACCTAGCAAGGTCATATTATATATCATTCGATTCGGCTGAGAGGATTCATATAGTTTAAATCGTTTTGCTCTATCTTTACAATTTCAGATGTAATGGTCGAAAAACTTCATCTACATGTTATCCCTATTGCGGCATGTTTTGACCTCTAGTGACCTTAAATGTGACCTGACAAAAAATAGTCCAAATGTTTTCGATAGAGAAGTGGATGGGCTGTCCAACGCCGTTTACCGTTTTTCGCTACCTAGCGCGGTTCTCGAGCTCTTAGGGGGGGCGGGCGGGTACACGCCCCCGTCAAGGCGAAGGTGGCTCAGACCCCCGTCAATGCGCGTGTTAAGCTATTTTGTCAGGGTACATTTAAGGTCACTGGAGGTCAGGGTATGCCACAGGGATAACATGTAGATGAAAGTTCTCGGTCATTACATCTGAACCATTTACTTATTTTATTTTATCTATTTTATTAGGGCCACTCCCAAAATGCACACTTGCCCAATTACAGGATTGGCGTGGGTGTTTAACCCTTGCCCCGGTGGCGGGTACGAGCCACCTTCGCCCTGTGGGGGGGCTAAAAAAGACCCTCACGATCTCAAAAACTAAGAGGGGTAGAAAAAAGCGCAAAACGGCAATCGAAAGCTCTTCAAAAATCACATCGAAAATACTTCGGTCATTTTTCTTGTCAGGTCAATATCAAGGTCACCTGAGGTCAAAATAGGTCAAAATCGCTAATATGAGGTGTACTAAGAAAACCTCATATATCTCAGAAACTATGATAGCTAGAAACATTTTTCTAACACCGTTCGAAAGCTCTTGAGATGCGCTTTCGTTATAGTGGCATTCATTTTCGTGTCAAGTCAAAGCCTAGGGAGCTACAGGTCACTAAATATTGGGCATATTCTTGGGAATGTCCATAGCCACCCATGCATAACGGCGTTTACTTTTTTCGCTAATATCTTCCAAACCAAACAAGATACAGCCATAGTTGATGCACCATTGCAATCCTCTCGTCAATACGAATCGAATGATATATAATATTGTTATGGCAGGTCAAATTTAAGAATTTGACCTGACCCAGGTCAACGGTCTGACCCAACTTGACCTGGTATAGTCATGATGTACATCATTTGACTTGCAGTGACTAAACAAACACTTTGGTGACAAAGTAAAAGTTATATCTTAGTTTATTCAAAATTTATGAAGTAAAACACCAAAAATGCTTATTTGACCTAAGGTGACCTTTTAAATGTCACAAGTCAAAATTTTTACATTAACTTCAAAAATTGGCTAAGAGCAAGTCGTAACTGATGTTTGAAGTTGATTCCATCCATACTTACTGAGAAAAGTTAATTTCGTGATTTCCCCATGTATTTCCAATGGGGAGGCCATGCTCTGCACATGACCTTAGGTCACCAATATAAAAAAATCCCGGAACATATGTTGTAGCTCCTGGTGGGCCCAATATGTGGTATGAGTTTCAACTTGATCGATTAATCCTCCTTTGAGTTATGCAGTCCTAAGCATTTTTTGAGGTGAGGTCACTTCACCTGACCTGGTGACGTGACCTGATATGACCTTGAGCTAAAATTTTCAGGAAAGATGTAAAAATGATGAAGGAACAGCTAGACTAAGTTTGGCAGCGCTGCGCGCCGCCGTTTTTTGGTCACTTCGGAAAAACCCGAGAGGGGGCTCTAAAAAGACCCCCACTCGGGCGAAGGTTAAGGATCATCTCCACTGGGTGCGATCGGACACTGAAGGCAGTTTCCCGCCGTGGGGATTGAACCCACGCTAATCCATGCTATCCGATCTGACGACAGGCAACGAAGCCACTTGGCCACCCAGCCCTCCAGCAAATATGGAGCAAAATATTCTAAGCCATAGGAATCCTTGCAGCAAGCTGAATCGAATAATATATAATATGACCTTGCTAGTTCAAATAATGTCAAGTATAGTATTTGACCTGACCTGAGGTCAGTTCAAGGGCAACTTAGGTTAAAATACACATCTTGAGAACCGCAAGGATAAGGAAAATATAATGCCGTTAAAATGAATGCTCTAGAACCATATGTTTCCAGGTTATTCAACTTAAACCATTTTCCCATGTATTTCCAATTGAGAGGTCATAGCTCGTAGCTAACCTTATGTCATTGGCATATAAAATACCAGAATGTTTCCTGTAGAGCTCGGTGGGTCAATTATGTGATCTGGGTTTCAACCGTATAGCATCACTCTGTTCTGACTTATGCTATGAGGTCATTTGACCTACACTGGTGACCTGACCTGAGATGACCCAACATTAAAATCGTGCCTAAAGTTGTAAAAATGATCAGAGAAAAGGTATACCAAGTACGGCGGCGCTGCACACCGCCGTTATCATATCTAAAAAAACGAGGGGAGTGCCGGATACCCCCGTCATGTCTCTAGATTGATCAATTCGATAACTTATGACCGAAAATTGGCATCAGGTTCGGTCAGGTCAATGAGTTAAGACGTTTCTAAGCCCATGTAAGCCGATTCTGTTCTTCTAAAATGAGGATAACAAAAGCAGAGTGTAACTCGGCTTCTAGAAGAGCTAAATCAAAGTCTCTTAACATCATTCGAAAGCTCTTGAAATGATACGCTGTCATCGATTTTGAGGCTAGGTTAATAGGTCGCCAAATGTCACGGTCTTCGAAATCATTGGCATTTATACCTTTTGAACGAAACATGATAAGGTCTTAAATCAGGTCATAATGCGACGTTACTGTGACATTTTAAGACAGGAGCGTTGGAACTATGTTCAAAGTTTGGGGGGCAGCGGGAATTTTCAAGTCATTTCTTTTCAGTCAACGCCATAGGCTTAATGGTTAAGAGTCATGAAAGTTGGGGGCAGCTGCCCCCCTGTTCCTACGTCCTTGTTATAAGATCATGCTGCATATCATAAGAATCCTTATTCCTTGGGTCAATACGAAAACATTGATGCCTTCTATTTTGTTCAAGGTCTAATGGTTCCCAAGTTTAAAGGATCTCCTAAATGGGTCTAAATTGGACCCATTTCAACCCACTGTGACGTCACGGGTTAACAGGTGCGGTCAAAGTCGGCTCCTAAGTAGAAGACGGTAAGACGCTTACAGCACCGTTTCAACTTGTTCTGCATCACTCTCATGTTTTTTTGTAGTCTGTCTGCTTAGGTACAAAGAGAATTCGTATAATCTAGGTGCGTATCACTTCCGGTTCCCAAGATTGTTGAGGGCAGGGTCCGATCTGACCCCCAGGCGGTGGTGCGTACGAAGAGCCCAGGCGATGCCGGGTTAAGCCTTAGGTATTCTCCACCCATGCCTGCTTTTGCTTTCAAGACCCTTCCACAGCCGACAGAAAAATAGCAGTTCAAAGTTTGTCTATTTTTGGACACTGACGACTTGAAGCAAATCGCTACCCTGCAGACAGACAACGCGGAAAACTTGTCCAAACGTTCTGGGCCAGAAAGACCTACCTACCAACTATCATGATCTAGTTTCTGATGGCTTTGGTTGTACTGACCCCGGAGCATTACAGCATTTCCTTCCGTTTCCCCGCGGCAAATCAGCGACACATACTCAGGTGCTGATGAGACCACTGGCATGGATTTCCACTAGTTTATTAGACACCAATCGCCTACGTGGAGGACAGAGCATGTAAACATTAACACTTTATAGGCGGTGATGACATGTAACGAACAAACCTCTTCTCAATGACTTTCAAAATATAGGGAACCAGGCACAAGCGATATCCCGAATATAGCTGAAAAACAGCCATCGTGGTGCGAACGGAGACGAGCCGCCGAACCGACGGCGCCCCGTCCAATACCCAGGTTCTGTCTCAGTCCCAGCCTCACGGCTACATACACACGCGCTCCAACATAGGCACACCTGAATAAACGCCCTCTCACGCATACATGCACTGAAGACTCCTACATAAACAATGTTGACTGGGTGATGCTGCTCCGTTTCAAAAGCTACTGGAGGTCAGGTTGTCTGCGCGGGGTAATACCGAGCAGAGTGAGACCCAGATCAGGTGCGCCACCCATCGCCGCCGTGCCCGGTGAGTACACAAGCAAAAGGCACCCAAGCCGTGCGCAACGCAGGCACGCCGCGCCTCCAACCACCGACGCCTTTCGCGTCCAACATAAAAACACAACAGGTTGCCCAGACAGGCACGGCGCCATCGCCTGTCATTTGAGCAACATTTAAAAAAGTTTGTTGTACCATCTTTGGGAATACGACTTTGCGCGCGCGGCGCGGTGCGGCGCCCGCGCCGGTCGGGATCACAGTGTTGGGCGGCGGCCGGCGCCGGTCACTCCGGTTTGTGCAGGTCTCGCTGTTTTCGTCGCGCGCCGCCGGCCGGGTCCGGCTCGACGGTGGCGCCGCTGGTGGTGTTGCGCGGAACTAGCAGTATGCTGCCGTCTGCTGACTGCTGGAGGCTGTACTCGAGTGGCGAGTAGGGGTTACCGTCCGGGTCGCGTAACGACTGAAACAGGCGGAGAGGCGCGCTGGTCACCACCGGGTCCATCCCCCAAACACCAATTTATTGCCTGCCTCCAGACTGGGTAAGCATGGGTTCCCGTGAGTTCAATTCCCACGGCGAGAAAGCGCCATCCGTGTTCAATCTGGCCCGGAAGAGACAATCCCTTAACCCGCGCCCCACCGGGGGTCCGGCGCCACCTTCGCCCCACCGGAAGGGGGCCATCGATGGCCCCCCTCTAACTCCGAAGATATGGGCGTTAGCGCAAATCTGCGAAGTGCAATAGAAAGCTCGCGTGAATTCAGTAAGAAATTACTTCGCATGTTTTAGTGCTCAGGTCAATGGTTTGACCTCCAGAGGTCAAATTAGGTCAAGATCGGCTATTTTCACTCAAATATGCAATGATTAAGCAAACTGGGCATAACTCTTATGCCATTAGAGCTATTGAGACCTGGTAAAGTACATTTGATAGAAAATTGCCAGTACTTTTTCCGCTATGTGGAACGTAAAGACCTCCCGCCAGTGGTTTGACCGCCAGAGGTCACCTCGTGACCTAATATGACCCGAGGTCACGAAAGGTCAAAAAGTGACCTTGCCGTATATCAAATGAAAGCCAGTGACAAGACAAACACGATGGTGTTTGTTTCACCGCTCTAGCTCAATTAGGTCAAAAGTTATTGTCAAAATACTGTTTTTGACCTCTGGTGACCTTGGATGACCTTGGAAAAGTCAAAGGGCAAATATGACCCCTGGGATCCGTGAAAGGGTGTCCAAAAACGTTGTTCTGAGCAGTCTGAGTATTTGCAATCATTTTTGTGGCTTTTATATCATGAAATAGCTTTTCCCCATGCTTTTCCAATGGGAGAGGTCGCCTCGTGACCTGACCTCAGGGCACGAAATCAAAAAATCCCGGATATACACCTTGTAGACCCTGGAGGGGTCATGAAGTGTAAGGAAGTTTCAAATCGATCGACTTTGAAATGTAGCTCTTACAGAGCTCTAAAGTGAAGTGAGGTGACCTTGGTTGACCTCGTCTGGTGACCTGACCTTGGGTGACCCGGGGTAAAAATTTCAGGGATGATGGGAAAATGATGCAGTGAGAGGTAGAGCCCTCAACCGTGGTGCTGCGCCTCGTCGTTTTTCTGCTATCCCGGAAAAACCTTAGGGGGGGCCATCGATGGCCCCCCGGTGGGGCGAGGGTTAAAGGGCCGCGCCAATACTTCCTGTAATTGGGCAGGTTTGCCTGTTGGGAGTGACCCTGATATGAAATAAAAATAAAACATCACCACTGATACTGAATACTGATCTCAGCACAACACCAACGAGCAACGAAAGAAGGAGCAATCAAGGTGGTGACCCAGCATATGAAATAAAATGGCCTAGCATTCAAAGCCACTTTTACGTAGCAAACGTTTGACAAAGCCTATTCCTTGCTGGAAATAAATAAGCGGCGTTAAAGCGGTACTCCAGAGGCAGCGCCTCCGCGGCGTGCCGGGTGGACAGAGCGGGCCTCTCACCTGGAAGACATGTCTGTAGAGTTGCGAGTACTTGTCCTTGACCCGCGCGCGCTCCTGCAGCAGGAACTGGTGGTCAGCCAGCGTCTGCTGTTTCTGGTCCTTGGCCCGCTGCACCTCCTCCGCCAGCGTCAGGATCTGGTCCAGCTTCCGCTTACGACAGTTCTGCGCCGCCAGCTGCCCGGCGGAAAACACACGGCGTCACTTCCACCTGTCAGATGGTCCACTTCTGCGTGTCTGGCCACTCAATTTTAAGTTGAAGTATGTCCGAGTCGAAGTCTCCCGTCTAAGTCTACTTTGACTAAACAGTACATTAAGGTGTGTGACGAGTGACAACTCTGGTCACTGCATCGCTAATAAAATGTTCGTACGTACTGTATCCTAAAATTAAGGCCGTACAGGTGAAAATATGAGATCACAAGCACCGGTAGAAAAAGGCTTTCAAACATTGCAGTTACCATAAAGACTGGCAGCCCTTCCATGATATTATCAAAGCAAGAAGTCGTGAAGGGTACTAAATGCTTATTTTATGAATCCGACTCAACGACACTACTTGACTGAGGAAGGCAACGAACTGGCATTAAGATGACAACTGTGCACTGACTTTTGCCTCAATCACTAAAGTCAAGATTTTAGTCTCGTTCACACGAGTCGTCCTAGAATGGCCAATAAGTCTGATAGGAAATTAACTTTGCTAAGTGACATCATGCACCGCAAGTCTACTCTGCTTTAGCGTATACAAAGACAAAAACTAAAGTTGGCAATTACAAAATCATATCATTAGCCGCATAGTCTGACTACAAGAACCAGTCTGTGCCATCATAACCTTACTATCCAAGCACTCGCCCCCCCCAGAGCTCCGGATATTCTGGCCCTATCACGGCTGCATACTCCTTTAGTTATATATGATGCACATTTTGAACCTCTATCCTATGTCCTCCATCCAACCACACCACGAACATGCCCACGCGCCTGCAGCGGCATCCGACAGAGACCGCCGGCCAGACGTGCTACCGATCGTCCGCCCACCTTGTTCTTGCCGCGGCGCCGGATGTCTCTGATGAGACTGAGCTGGGCCTCGGTGAGGTCGTGTTTGGAGAGCCGCTCGTTGAACTCGTCCATGGGCAGGTGGATGATGTCGTCGGTGGTGAGGGGGATGTTCATGGCGCGCGCGCGCTTCTCGTCCCGCGACAGGTGCTCCCGCGGCCGCTCGCCATCTGAACACGTCACAGCCGGCGTCACTGCCGTGCATAACTTGGAGGCTTAAACACACACCCACTGCTGAGACCGGGCGTCGGGGGGGAAGGAGAGCAGACTGGGCTTGAGCTACGGCAGGGCGCCCGGTTCTGCCTCTCCGTGGGCTCCAACCCGCGACACTCTGGACAACATATAGAACGCCACGGGTCGAGAGGAGCCCGCGCGCCTACCGACTGCGTCAACCAGACCGCCGGCAACGTACATCTATGGACCCTGCCCGCGGGGTGAGGCGGAGCCCGGGGCAGAAAAAATGGGTACCAGAGCAGGTGGGACATTCCAAACGCTTAAATATACAAGCGAGAGAAGGTGTTGCCTTAATTCAGTCCTGTCTCCAACATAAGCGGGAATTCCGAGGGTGGGCTTCACTGCTGATGGCACTATCTCAAACACGAGACGAGCATATGTACATACAATCTTATCGCTCTTTATTGACAGGATATATATGTACATTCAGTTATCAGGACTAGGCCACCCCAGAGCGCTAAGACGCGCACTTTCTGTAAGAATGAGACAGATTTCCAGCTTGAGGGAGGGATAAGGCTACATTTATCAGCATGTAAAAACTGTGTTAAGCACAAAAACCCCACCAAAGTCTTGGATGTAAAAAATTCGGCTCCAAGTTGGGTCGCTACAAGAGAAAAGTGGTCCCAGACTATTGAAAAGCTTTGACAAAAAACGTACTTATTGTGTCAATCGGCAACTAGGCGTAATTTTCGTATTCTCTTCTCAGCCCACAGGGAGTATCAAACAATATTCTGTATGAATCCCCCAAGTGACGTGTTCATGATTACACATTCATGCGTAACAAAATATCAAAATTTACAAATGACAGCATATTTCGTTTGAAAATAAACACTTTAAAGCCATCTTTCCACAAATATATCATATGGCCGAGATGCTGGCACGTCCCGCTTCTGCAACTTATAAGGCTGACTGATTTATGTAAACGGTGCTGTGCACCACGACCTTATTTGTAACCGGTAATAAAACATCAACAAACTTGAACAAAACTTTCAGACAGCCGAACAAGCAAACGCCGGCTTATTCGGGCCAGTCAGGCCAACACACGTGGGCGGTATGAACATGGGCGGTGACAGCCTTCCCACACGTTGGACAGTGAATCGACCTAAAAAAAAGTCATCAAGCCACATAATACGGATGTTCCTGCGCATTTTGGTATTACGTGCCGCACCTGTACACTTGGTACCACGTAACGGCTGCAAAAGCTCTGTCAATGGTGTATCATTTTTGTGTGTCGTTCAAACCACATTTTCAGTCCCACTCCAAAGTTTCGATACGTTGAATTCCGAAAGCTCACCCGCAAAAACCATATAAATCACCCTCACCCACTGAATTAAAAGCAAATTGCACTGTTTGGTATAACTTGCAATATCTGGAAAATTTGCCTTCCAATCAGAACCAGCAGCGGTGCGCCAAACAACCTCTTCAACAAAAAGTGTCTATTCTACAATCCTCAGAAATTAGCATTTACCCAGAAACTTTCTGAGATTATTACCATCCCAGAGTTCTCTGAGATTTTAATTCGCATTTGATACCTCGTAAGCCTTGTGAATAAAACAAATCAAACCTAAATCGAGGTAAAATCTGCCAGTGGTTCGTTATCTACCGTGACATTTTCTAAGGTATGCATTACAATTTCACTGCTGGAAACAGAGATCCTTCCGACGCAATCGTCTGCATTCAACAGCTCCATTGCTACCAAGTTATTACCAGGCCTCTTCAACACCACAAATAAAAAGTTGATACTCAGCACCTGAATATGCCCGCTTCTGAGCACGGGGAGGTAAATAGTCCGACCAGGGGAAACAGATACCATATAAGTGTCCAGCGTGCCGCGCCGCCAGGCGCCGGTACTTACGCTTGTCTCTTCCGGGCGGCCGCTGGATCCCGCTGGGACCCTGCGCCTGCGGCGGCAGGTGGTAGGTGTGGTTGTGCGACACCAGACCCATCCGGTCCACCGGGGGCTGCTGCCGAGAACATACAGTCAGACAGGAACCTAGCGGCCGCTGCCGAAAACATACAGTCAGACAGGGACCTAGCGGCCGCTGCCGAGAACATACAGTCAGACAGGGGTCTAGAGGCCGCTGTCGAGAACATACAGTCAGACAGGGGTCTAGTGGCCGCTGCCAAGAACATACAGTCAGACAGGGGTCTAGTGGCCGCTGTCAAGAACATACAGTCAGACAGGGGTCTAGTGGCCGCTGCCAAGAACATACAGTCAGACAGGGGTCTAGTGGCCGCTGCCAAGAACATACAGTCAGACAGGGGTCTAGTGGCCGCTGCCAAGAACATACAGTCTCACGAACGCTCCCACCGTTCACGCGACCGAGAGCATACAATTACACGGACGCACAGGCGGCCACTGCCAAGAATACCCAGACACACAGACGCTCAGACGGCCACTGCCAAGAACACCCAAAGACACACAGACGCTCAGACGGTCACTGCCAAGAATACCCAAACAGACACACGGACCCTAGGGCGGCAGCCGTCGACAATACAGACCATTGAACACTTAATGTTTCCGACTATTTAATTCAAAACAACTAAAGGAGAAACGGGCATGCAGACCAACAAGCACACAGACATACGGATGCCTCCACAGAAAAGCTCCATCACGGGAGAACAGCGAGGAGACGTTCAATATTCAGTGGTCCTCGGTGTTGCCTGTTAGAAGCCCATCCACGTCCCAGCACTCACGCCTCGCATGAAGTCCAGACTACAGCTGTACTTGAGCTCGGGTGAGTCCAGCCCGGCGGCCGCCGCCTCAGCAGCGGGGGTGGCCGGCGGGAAGGGGCGGCCGCCGGCGCGCCGCCCTCGGCACCGTACGGCGGGTACTTGAGAGGTACGGCGGGTGAGGGCGGCCCAGGCGGCAGCGCAGCGGCGCCGGCCGACGCCGCGCCGGCGAACCCTGCCGATCAGCCGACGCAGATGTCAGGGCGGGGCAGCAACTCCGGCAACCAACCAGTCAGGGACCTCCGCTCAGTGGGGACCCGTTCAACAGTGACCTGGGACTCGCTTCATGAAACAGCCACAGGAGACCAGAGGCGGATTGTGCAAATATTACACACTGGTAAGAACGAAAAACGGCTCACGGAATGGAGAAGCGACATGTCTTTGATCGAACCTTGCCGTTTCTGAAAAAAATCAATGCGTTCCAGAAACTCAGAGCCAAATATCCCAGCAATTAGTCGAAACTATTTACCCGCTCTCAAACATAATAAAAACGTTTCTTAACAACTTGGTAATGCATTTGATACATCACGACAGTGGCCGGTTGTCTTCCACATGACCTCCCCTCAGTGTACCCACCGTCAGCGCCCTGGAAGTAGCGTTTGCCGTACATCTGGTGCTTCTTCTGGGCCACGGGCAGGTTGGCGTTGCGGGAGTCCTGCGCGGGGTGGCCGGGCGCCGACGGCGAGGCCGGTGCCGCCCGGAACCCTCCGTACTCGTACAGACGGTGCGCCTGCGACGCCCTGTACCACACCAGGTACCGCTGTCACAGACCATCACATACTCCCGGTACCCTACGTACTCGTACAGACGGTGCGCCTGCGACGCCCTGTACCACACGAGGTACCACTGTCACAGACCATCACATAATCCCGGTACCCTCCGTACTCGTACAGACGGTGCACCTGCGACGCCCTGTACCACACGCCAGGTACCACTGTCACAGACCATCACATACTCCCGGTACCCTCCGTAATCTTACAGACGGTGCGCCTGCGACGCCCTGTACCACACGCCAGGTACCACTGTCACAGACCATCACATACTCCCGGTACCCTCCGTACTCGTACAGACGGTGCGCCTGCGACGCCCTGTACCACACGCCAGGTACCACTGTCACAGACCATCACATACTCCCGGTACCCTCCGTAATCTTACAGACGGTGCGCCTGCGACGCCCTGTACCACACGCCAGGTACCACTGTCACAGACCATCACATACTCCCGGTACCCTCCGTACTCGTACAGACGGTGCGCCTGCGACGCCCTGTACCACACGCCAGGTACCACTGTCACAGACCATCACATACTCCCGGTACCCTCCGTAATCTTACAGACGGTGCGCCTGCGACGCCCTGTGCCACGCCAGGTACCACTGTCACAGACCATCACATACTCCCAGTACCCTACGTACTCGTACAGACGGTGCGCCTGCGACGCCCTGTACCACACACCATGTACCGCTGTCACAGATCATCACATACTCCCAGTACCCTACGTACTCGTACAGACGGTGCGCCTGCGACGCCCTGTACCACACACCATGTACCGCTGTCACAGATCATCACATACTCCCAGTACCCTACGTACTCGTACAGACGGTGCGCCTGCGACGCCCTGTACCACACACCATATACCGCTGTCACAGCCCACCACATACGCCCGGTACCTCCGTACTCGTACAAACGGTGCCCCTGCGACGTCCTGTACCACACACCAGGTACCAGTGTCACAAACCGTCACAATCATACAATCATAACCGCTAGAGTAATTTCATTTTCTTTACTGAAAAAAAAACGGCTGCAACATAGCCAAAAGGTACCATTCAACTGACTGCCCACATATGTGGAGGTTCCGGTAGAACTAAGTTAGTGCGAAAATTGTAGCTATCCATTAACCTTAAAGTTTAACGTTTTCTTTCAGATATCAATGCATGAAGAACAAACATCAAGCTAAGGGATTAAAAAGATTTAAAAATTTACAAAATAAACTCTCCTGGACAAAAACAAAGCCACAAATTCATGGGGTACTCACGGCAAAACATTCATTAATACAGGTACTAGAGGAACCATTTCATTTTGCGAGCTTCCGATATAGATTTCCGTCATAACTGTACAAAAAGGTGGCGTAATCGTGTAGCTGAGTGAATACCAGACAATAGTGGCGAATGCTGGGCGTTGGCAATGAAATCTACTGAACTTCACGGGTACTACCGCTGTAGCAGCCTGGCTCACAAACGGAGACACCCGGCTTTGCGGTGCCGGCACTCACTTGGCGTAGTCGACGGGCGTCGAGTAGGGGTCGTCGGCGCTGGCGGGACTCACCCACTCTGGGTGGCCTGCGGAGGAGCAGCGCCGGGTCACAAGCCGTGTCACAGTCACAAGCCAGCCACGCACGACAGGGCATCACACAGCAGAGCAACGCCATGCGTGGACTTAAACAGCCGCTCTCGGAATCTCATAACTCCACTAATGTTGGAGAAAACGGCTTCAACAGCAACTTTGTTAACGTGACCCGCGATGTAAGGTACGTTCACAATCGACTATGATTAAAGTACTCCTAATTATTCAAAGCACGAGTCGGAATCGGAATTTCTCACAGCCACTTGAGAGCACGTTTGGCGACAGAGCACCCTTCCACGCACCAGCACGTGTCCTGAATGGGTGCAGATCAGTCAGAGCTGGCATTTGCACCGTCCGCGTCGACGCTTCCGGCGGCACGTGTATACAGAGCTGCGAACGCACCGGCCACAGACACAGCCCAGACCTCAACGATACGGGACTCGCACCCACGCCTCACGGATATCACCAGATTCTCCTCCACATCAGCCAGTTAGAACAAGGGCATAACTAAGCAGTCAACTTCGACTCTCGGTGGTTGTTTCCCTTGTCACAAGGGTCTCCGCTAGCGGACCGGGGAACACTGGTCAGTTTGTCCGGAGGAACACCATCCCTGGAGGAAGCCTGGCCACTGAAGCCGCCGCCGCCGGCGCAGTGTGAGCGCCGATCGGGGGAAGTGCCGCGTCACGCTAGCCCCACAATGAGTGCGTACTGCGCAGGCGCTCCACCCCAGTCACCGCGGGAAGCCCCTGCACCCCGCTGCAGCGGCAACAGTGAGAATTCACCTGGCCACGATACCGAGGTGACTTAGACAATAGGGGGCGGCCGTCAAAAGGGCGAGCCCTTGCCACCTGAGCAGACTTTTGTTTTGGCGTAAAACTTAGCGGAGTCGTTGAGCTGACTTTAGTCAGGTTATCGTGACGAGTTAAACACGTGCCAACGCTGGAAAAGTAAGTCTACAGCGGGCGCCCATTTTCAAAGTAGCCAGCGTGTTGTAGGCCAACATGAGCTTGCAGGCACCACCCTTTTCTTAAACCCTTTCTGTCACAGAGCCGAAATGGCCGGTGGCTGGATAGCGTCAACTCATGCTGATTCTATTACACGATACATTCCACACATGAGGGAGAAATGCACCAATCGGACCGCCTGTTTCTACAGAAGCCTGGGACTAATCACGGAAAACGAGCTTTCGCTCATCGTTCAGGGCTTTTAAAGGGAATGTGGCACCTTTATAACGTGACTTTAACTGAGATAGTCAAGCTGTAAAGCATGCCGGAAAACCCGGTACCCAATATATCATTTGTCTTGAAACTCGAAGTTTCCGTAAATAAAAGCTAAAACCTACCTCAAACGTACCCCTCATGTACCCTAAGCAGTAGGCCACAGTTGTCAGTTATTGGTGTGACGGCATATGCTGACGTCACGGTGAGTATCAGCCAATCGAAGTCCTTGAAGCGTATTGAATATGGTAGTGGTTGCCAGATCATGACATCATCCACAGGCAGATATTTCTTTCTTTCCCTAGAGGCGCATTTTAAAAATCAAAATATTTAGCATATTGTACATTTTTTCAGAGAAATCAAGGACGGTTCCATGATTTTCAGCTAAAAGTACCCCTAATTACACTAAATTCCAGGAATCGATTAAGGTGCCACATTTCCTTTAACCGTTACTTTGATGGTTTGCGTAACTAGGATACCCAGTATGGTCTAAAATTTGAGCCGTGGATATCGTTTAAGACAACTGAACAGTTCGAAATGCTTTTACCTCTTAAAAGCTTTTAGTGTGATAATTTTCATTTGGGCGTGACAGGCTTTTACCACGGATCTACGGCAATTATTTTTGGAACTTATCGACAAACCAAGTACTAGGGTTATATGCCGTCGCAAGCTCTTTTCCTGTTTGAAGGGTTCTTGGGAGTCAGATTGCTCCTTATTCAGGGAATCCACCGGTCCTTCAACCCCAGTCCGCTGCGTGAAAAGCGAGCTTTCTAACCACTACATAATCGCGCCCCCTTTGACCACGGATCGTATATTTCTATCTGTACATTGAGGCACGTGTGACAATGTACTATGTAATAACTCTCACTAATGTCACGTTACTTGAAACATTCCGGATGGGAATTCCGAGGCAAGTGACGTCACAGCCTGTTCTGTGAAACTTACCGGCATTTTTCGCTGCCTCTTCCTCGGAACGTTCAGAATGAATATAAAAAACATCCCGGGGACGGGCCCTGGATTGCGGCTGGCATGTTGTTCAGGTGAAGGGGTATTATGCGAAAATTGGTTGTACTATACTAGGGTTGTATTATACTGTACTATACTATACTGGTTGTACAATTTAACTCAATTAAAGGGCTGAGGACCGCTCTCCCTCTGAAATAAGGTTTTCCTTTATTTACTGTGTTTCTTAGTAAGGCGGCACAAATGGCACGCATCATCAAGCGTCACACGACGTGATCGAGGATATTTCGTTTCCCGGAACAGAGAGAGTGAATGACATCACCTTTCCCGGATCCGTTGTCCGGAATGTTTCAGAGAAGCAACCAAGTGAAATGGCGAGTTAAAGTACCTGTAAATAATTAATTTCACAAGTCATCGCCTGGGCAACAAGCAGCCAGTGAGCTCCAATATCGTTCCCTTCATATCGAAGACAATCGCCATGACTTGTAATTTCCCGCGTGCAAGTCACAGGCAGAGCCGCTCTGCGAGTACGGCGCCGGTCAAAAGGGCTGGCCCTATCGCGGTCGGCAGGTACGCGGCCGGCGTGGGTGCCCGATAGCGGCGCCCGGCTCGGGCCGTCAGAACCGACACCAGGGGGCCACACATCGGCAGCCGCCGGCGGGCAGGCCCGATTACACCAGATAACAGCTGACATACACCCAGCAACCCATGGGCGTCCAAAGCGGGGCGACGCACTCACCCACAAAATGTGAACCAGGGGCGTCCCCACAAAATTTGACGGTCTGATCGAGGTCTTCGCACTTTCTTTTCTCGACAGCGTGCGCCTATGTAAATTTTTCCCATTCTAGTGCTGGTTGCTGCCTCCCCAACGCTCTCCGAAACGGCTATTCAGTTCGGGCTCCTTCCCCTCCGCATCCCCATCCCCGACCTTCGCCAGGTCAGAGTCCGAACCCTCCCCCCAGGAAAAAATCCGTAGCGACGCCTCTGCAGAAACTTCCACTCAAGCATCCACCTGCCTCAGCGGTCAGGTGGGAGCCTGTCGATATACGACTGCAAAGGAGCGGGGGTTCCTCATTAAAAATGATCATTTTTCTTAAGAGATAATGATGTAAATACACCGACATATTTGGGGAAGAAAATAATTAGAAAATTACCCCTTGCTATTTTTACAGCATGAGAAGTACCTTAGAAGAGACCGGTGACAGTCCTGTCGTCAGCATCCTTACATCCAAGATCACCGCTCTCTGCCTCCGGTGGCATGGGCGGATTAGGGTCCCGATGGATGGAGCAGGAGAGGGGCACCGGCCCCTACACCCACCAATGTCCGATCGCACCGAGTGGACAGCAGAGCAGGGACCTCGCCATACCCTTGTTATACCACCAGCGCCACAGTGCTCCTCTCGAACACTCCTCGACACTCCCTTTTCTCAACCTGACATCAACGCTCAACTGAGACCTGTTTGACTGAAATCACGACTGAGTTAACATAAATCGGAACAAGTCTGCCTATACAACCAAACCACAAGAGAAGGAACCTTGGGGCTTTACGATACACCAACCGCTGAGGTCATATGACATCGCCAGCTCTCACCCTGATGACAGGGTTAGTGACGCCTGATGAGAAGCGCTCTGATGATTGGGGATCAGGAAGTCCTTATTGGGTATTTCCGGCGGGGATTTGAACCCGGACCAGCACTGTGAAAACCCAACGCGCTACTACTGCACCACCATGCGTGCAAACGGGGGAGGGGCTCCCCTGCACCCGCACCTGTAACCAGTATCCCAATGGAGAAACCGGCCAGTCCTGTCACGTAAGAATCCCTCCTCTAGATATAAATACTAGAACGTGCGCGCCTGGCGCCGGACGTTGACCAAGTGGCTGTAAGCAGCAACACCAACGCACCTATTCAATATAATCTGTTTAATTTAGTCGTGAGCCTCACGATCCAGCACACCATCCATCCCACGGGAGCTTCCACTGTCCGAGTGCAGCCTCTCCACACATCCAGGCTGTGCTGGCGACCGGCACCTACCGTGGTTCTGGACACATACTCCGGCCGGGGGCGGCAGCAGCATGTACTGTCCGCAGCAGGGACAGGTGGGCGGCGAGTACCGGTCCCCCGCCGCTCCCGCCCCCGCCGACAGCGCCGACATCAACACCAGCGTCACTGCCTCCGTGGACCAGGTGGCACGCCGCCCGCCGCTGTCGGCACCGACGCAGACCCGGGCGTCAGCTGTGGGGCCGGTCACGCCCAGCGCTGAGTCTCTGGTCCGCCGTGCTCTTCAGACACGCATCGGCGGGATCCGGCTGATGGCAGCGATGGTGGCGGCGCGGCGGGCCTCGACGGCGGGACGTCTAGCGATACTTGCACTGAGACGCGCCGTGCCCGGTCCCGGCCGGCAGCCGGGCTCCTCCTGCTGCTCACATCCGCGCCCACACTGGCCGCCTCCGCCGCCGCCGCCGAGCACGGACGCACCCTTATCGGCGGCGACGGCGGCGCGTCTCAGACGCCACTCAACGCACGAGAACGAACGGACGCACCTCTCAAGGAGCCCCAATGCACCAAGGGGTAACACTGGTCGAAGGTGACAGCTCGAGATATCAGAATCGCTCACTATACATAGCCCCTTCATGAGTATGGGCCGACCTCTGCCCTTCACTATGAACAATGTGACTGGCGTTATCTTTGAGATTGTTCCGGAATGACGGGCAAATATCCACCCAGGTGCAGAAGCACTTCATCTACCAGCGCTGATATACGCACAGTTATACCAGTCATCGCATCAATGAGACAGCAAATGATGAATCTGACACTCGAACACGGCCCACGGCCTTGAACCGCCGTTCATATCCCTTTCCCGACCAACTTGAGAGGTGCAGATTCGCCGAATTCTGACGCAAGTGCAGCTCTGCTCGTAACGTCTTCGATTTACCCATCTTCACTTCTTCCATCAGATTTCAGCCCATTGATGCTTTAGAAGGGCTGATAAAGTTGCCTTCAATCACCTACTTATTCCACATACCCATTTTTCGTATTTCGCAAGGAAGTATGAACTTCAAATACTCTTCCACTGCCAAGTTAACTTCTTCACTGTTTGAAATACTAGCTGTTTCATTGACATCTGTAGCACGACAAAGGAGTTTCACCGACAGACGGAGCCGGGGGTACACAATTACGGAATTACGGTATTCGAGTACTGGCGGTACTTGGACAGCAAATGCCTCTGAAGTGATGCACTCTTGAGTGTGATACCACGGATGTCCGTGCAACAGCCTCCCATCAACGTGTTGGTTCTGCGCTCAACTGTCACCGGTTTCCCTCTGTTATCAGTCTCACTCAGAGTAGATTCACGCCCTTATAAGATACCACATCCCAAAATATCGTCTCCAACATTTAAATAACCCAATATCTTCAGACTCTGCCCGAATATTTAGAAATAGCTCAGAGCTATCAAAGATAAGCAATCAATTCCTAGAAGAGTTGTAGGGATGTATTGCTAGATCAAACTCATTCCACCATCTAACATTCATATCTAGTTTCCGGGGAAGCGGACGACAGCTAAATAATCGGTGCCAATTAAAAAAAAACTTATTTCTTTTTCACCAAATTTCTATCGAAGGCGAGCAAAAAAAAAAAACACACTAGGAACGTAGATTCTGCAAGTACCTCATAATCCTAACAACCCTTCAGCGCGGCTCCATAAGCGATTCCAGAGCAGCACCCCAAATTTGGTTCAGCATGTTCCGGACACAGATTCTGGGCTGATATTCGAACAAAGGTCTGTCTGAACGCCTCCATGTGCTAACGACGGCGGTGCGGCGCACACTGCCTACACCGACACAGACACCATATCACGACCTTATTTTGGGGTTTAACGACGCACCAGCTGCTGCGGTCATATGGCGTCGGAGGGGGAAGGGACATAAGCTCGGCTTGAGCTGAGGCAGGGCGCCAAATCCAGACTGTGGGCGGGCTCGAACCCACGACACCCAGCACATACAGAATGCCAAATGCCGAGCCGAGCGCGCACGCTAACCGATTGCACCCCACAGACCACACCAGAGACCAAGTTATCACAGCGGAAATTAACTGCGCAAACGGAAAGGCAGCCTGGCGATTCAAGCGAAAACCGCGGCTATTCGGTTTGTCCAGAATTCAGCGGTTACTAATACACCCAAATCCCCTGATAATGGTTTGCGGTGTTCTCCATATCGGCCCACCAAACGGCTTATCCCTGCCGTGATTCAAGAAATCGTGGAGCATAACAGTACCGCAAGTCACAATCACCGTCGTGCTTGTCATCATTCAATGCAAAAATATTCACGGTACGTAAAGCAGATTCATGTTTCATCTGCACAACCTAGAGATAGCAAAGAAATATCCAAAATAATAAATACCAAAGAAAGCCCAGTCCGTGGCAGCAAGGCTTGCGAGAAGACTGGGGAAAAGAGCTAGCATTGCCGCTACCCCTTGTCCCGAAGATCAGCTAACAGAAGGGGCAACGCCGTCATTATCGCTGCCCGCTGGCCTGACTCGAGGTGAAATTTTCGCATCAACGAATGTCACATCACCGTCAGGGGACTCCAGTTCTGGCGACGGTTGAACAGTTCCACAGAACGTTACCCCCACATCCCATCCACCACACGGGTGCCCCCCTTCTGATGTTCGAACGGGTGTTGCACAGACGAAAATCGCGGGCATCACAAGGAAGAGAAGGTGAGAGTGTATCTATAATGAGATTTAGGGGCGCGTAAACGACTGATGGCTGTAAATCGCCCTCCAGTTAGGCAAGGGCGAGGGCCCGCGGTCTCATAGGAAGCGAAGAGCACGCCGGGCAGGTGATCGGTCGCGAGGCCGATGGGGCAGCATGGCAGGCGATGTTGGTACAGCGCTGAAGCGTGGGCTCACGACCGCAACCGTAGTTCCGTTTGTGTGGATAGATGTCAGAAGGCTACCACTATCGCGACAAAAACTATTCAGTTGCCAGCGTAAGAACAGGGAAACCAGGTGCCGTCCGTAGGCGACAATGGTGTTGACCGAAGGCACCGGGCATACCCACTTGCAGTTGCACTAGAAATCAAGTGTCAGTGGTTCGTTCTCACTTGGTGAACAGACATTAGCGCATTCTCAGTTTGATGAACACGATTCCCACGAAAGTGATGTTCGCACGTGGCTGTTATGTTTATCAATGATTCAGCACAGGGGACTTCTGTGACCCCTTATTGAGACTGCATCTTATGTAGGCCACATCGCCCCTAAGGCGAAACTGGAGATCTCGTGGGGAGCCGAAAAAGCACTGGAGAGGTAAGTACTTAGCTCAGGGGACCCATCAACAGCCCAGAGGCGTTTGCTGCGATGCATCCAGTCTAGCCAGGCCACCGGAATTACAGCGCTGATTAGAAGCGCAGTTCGGCAGTGTGGCAGCAGGCAGCTGTCTGATAGCATCTGAATTAGCATAGGAAGACACGGTGTCTCTATTTCCTGCTTCCTTAGTGACATTACCGACGTTCCACATCACTCAGTTCCAGCAAATCACCACGAGAAATCATCACATACCGTCAGCCATGGGCATCTCCATCAACTGCAGCTCGTCGACGCCCAGGATCTGCGAGAGGAAGCCTCCGTCGGGAGCGCCGGGTGGCGCCGCCTCGGCATCGGCGCCCGCCGCGGCCGGGGGCGGCGCGCTGGCGCCCGGAGCAGGCGCCGACGCCAGCGCCGCCGGACTCGGATAGTACATCATGTCTCCGCTGGCGGCGCTGGTGGCGACGTGAGCGTTGAGCCCGTCGGTGGTCAGGTTCATGGAGGAGACGACGGCTGAGCCGATGTGGGAGACAGAGCCTGTCGGAGCGGGCACGTGCCGTCAGACGTACTGCAACGTGACAGGGCGGCCACGTCAGAACAACAGAACAACAGCCCGCAAGACACGGTCAGGGAGCAGCCCGACCATAGCCGAACCAGCTGCCGCTGCTTCAAATCTGAGTTGTTCGATGATATCTGTGATTAAGCATAGTAGCGGGGAAAAAGCTGCTGGCCTCCAAACATTTTGCAAGGCTCAACCAGTTAGCTTTGTGTACTACGTTACCCCCCCCCCATCACACACGAGGAAATTCCGCTCCGCTCGGCGGTGGGCGTTCCCAGAGTGCCTCTACAGCGCGCAGCTCTTCATACCAGGAAATAATGGCTCTGAATGGGACGGGATGGGGACGTGTGTGTTCAGGTGACAAGCACTCAGCGATATGGGCGTGTGGAATGGTCAAGGTCACTTGTCCGGCACCTGAAGGGCGTGCGTTAGTTGACGGCAAGGGCACAGTCATTAAGGATTCAAAGGAAAACTCCACCTTCTGGTTGAGCACCAAATATTGGATGAAATGTTTACACGACTGTGGACGATGACATGGAAATCAAAACGCTTCGGAGAACAACACAATAGCATGCGATGACAGCACAAAACGCTGAGCTACAGACACACCATAGGTGGCGCCAGACGCTAGACCGCTGAAAGACAGCATCGATACAGGCTTAAACAAAAATCAACATCGACAAAATTAAAGAAGTAAAAGTAGGCAGCGTTAACGCAAAAACGACTTAATGTGCAATACTAAAACCAGACATATAACAAATGCCATGAGGCTAAATGACGCGGACGTATTTGACACATATCGACAAATGAATATACGCAAGCACCCATATCCCCCTCCCCAGACTGGCATATACCACTCCCCCTCACACACGACCCGCTTATTCCCCCCACACACCGGCGCTACTTCTGTCCGAGGTGGCCCCAGCGGTGGATGAACTGACGTATCGAAGTCTCGATCTTGGCCACTCTAAGGAATAGCCACGATATGTTGTTCGCCTTCCCCGACACCCGACAGCCCAAGGTCGGCTAGACAGTAAGCTTCAATACTGCCTTCACTTACAGAGTTTCAAGTTCTCGTCACTGGAGTCATCATCTTACAGCACTCGTTTGCTCAGCTCAAAGTTTCAAACACTTCATACAGTTTAAAATCGTCTCTCTCATGACACAGAAAATATGTTTTCCGAGGACGATGAGAGCGCGCCTACCACCGCAGCTCGCATCAACAGAAATGGGCGGCGGAGCGTGAGTGTTTGTATGCAATGGTGCATTGCTGATTCGATCTGTGAACATACGCCGATTAAGGGGGGGGATATCCGCCACCTTACGGTTTTTATAGATAGTCAAAAACGTGGAGGAGCGCAGCGCCGGCGTATCGTATTTGGTATGCCTGTTATTTGGTCGTTTTGCAGCTTCCGACAATTCTTTTTAGGCCCAGGTCATATCAGGTCAGGGGACTAAACCTAAGTGTACACCAACTGCCAGGCTTATATGGAGCCGCCAACTTTTTCCTTGTTGAAACTTTTTTCGTTTCTTGAGAGCCAGATAGCTCCTTGTTCGGGGAATCCGTCAGGCCGCAAACCCGGGTCGGCGGCGCGGAAAAGAGCGTGATAACCACTACACCGCCGCGACAGTTAGCTAAGCAGTTTCAACTAACTGCTAGCCTAAAATAAGTTGATTTGATTGATCGTTCTCATGACATTGTTTCATAGGTTTTCACAACAATTTCATTAATTAAGGGGACGGTTCGTTCACAAGTTGTTGACATCCGACAGAAAATGGCGACGCCACGAGTTCAAATCCCGGAAAAACCCCTCAATATGTCGTCTGATCTTCACAATCCCGGCCAACAATGTGTGCGTTATCGACACTATATATCCTGGACAGTTGGTGTTACGAGTTCTGTTGAACTATAACATTAACCATCACGAATTTCATTAGCAACCCATTTTTTCTCTTCTTTTAATAGAGACTTATGCCGGGCGCTGAGTCGCGGGCCACAGGCTGACTGAGGTCCCTCTCCACGCCCCATCTGGCACCGACAGCGCCGAGACACTATCCGATCAGCGCCACACTTTTTACCCATTCTCCATACATCACCCAATAACGAGGGCGTCCAACCTGTCGCATGAGATAGGTCTGGAACGACTGAACACCTCGCACAGCTAAAAACGTGTATTTCGGGCACATTAAAATCTGCCTCACCGACAATTATAACTAAGCACACAGAGCGGTAATACGAGTCACACATCTGTGCAAGTCAGCAGCAGGACGCGGGCGCACTCACCGATGGTGGCGCTGGCGTAGCTGGCGTTGGCGGCCAGGTCACCGACAGGCGGCGCCAGTGAGGCGTTGTGCAGCAGCACGGAGCGCGCCATGTCGGGACCGGGCGGCGGGCCGGGCGGCGGCGGCGGCACCGGCGCGCCGTAGCCGGCGTAGGCGGCGTAGCCGGCCGATGGGTGGTGGTGGTGATGGTGGTGGTGCGCCTGTGCCAGCAGGTGTTGGTGGTGGCCGTGCGACACGCCGGCCACCTCCTGGGCCGGCAGCGACAGCAGGCTGGCCAGGTCCTGCCAGCGCTGCTCCATGCTCATGGTCCGAGCGAATGGCAGACGACCCTGCCGGTACAGTACGGGCGGGTCACGACCAGAAAACGTGGGGAGGGGACGCCGCTCACAAACGCCCGGGGAGACATATTACATGATACTAATCAGGGTCAGAAATATAAAACAGGCCAGAGATGAGCGGGGAGAATCACGAAGGCACAGGAACCTCAGATTGTTTTTAATAATAAAATCAATATATGTGGAAGCCAATACAAGGCGAAACATGTAGTGGCGGTGCCTGTCCAGGCTAGGGATCAGTCCCCCTGAGACGCTTCGGCGCTCAATAGTTTACTCGACGTAGGGCGACTGGCAACTGACTGGTGAGAGGGTGACCTGAGCGGGGAGGCCGTCCCTGTGCTTTGTGAGACGTTAAACTTTGGCTTCTAAATTGACCTTCCATTGTGGGAGTTGCTCCTTCGGGTGATAAAGTCGGGGTCTCCATGACAAGCCCCTTGATGACTTTAGTGAGACTCCGACTCCAGCAGTCTAACTGGGAACAACTTGGAAAACATCGATAAGAAAAATGCGTTAGCAGTCTTCATCCCCAGCCGGTGCTAAGGTGAGACACACGGCTCAGTCACTGAGAAGGTATTTACGGCTGTGCAAACGGGAACGGACGAGCGCCATTCACGCCATACATCATACCCCGCAGCTGACAGCTACCCGGAGTAAAAAGTTAATCACCCTGAAGGAACAAAAGGCGTGCCCACGATCGGCATCAACAATTGACGCACCATTGATGTGGACCCCATTTTTGAAAAGGCAGTTCCACCACATGCCAGGGCTTCACCTCAGAAAGAAAACTACGGATCAGGGGCGGTGGAACAAGGTGGGCGCCGGGGACCGTTCCCATGCATTAAATGAGAAACTTAACACTAATCCCACGGTCTCGATTGAATAGAATGGGTTGAAAAGTCAATCGCGCCCTATTCCTCTGAAATTTTTACCCTCTAAACTTCGTGCTGAGGATACTTATGCATCAAACAGGAGAGACTCAAAATCTTAACATATCATGAGAACGACAAAGACGGTTTAAAAAATCCACACTGACAGGAAGTGAAAAATTTCGATCCTTCACACTTTGACGAACTGCTGGAACCAGAAAAGTTCAAGCAGGAAAGCAACGTGTAATTTTTCCAATTCAAAATCTATTACGCAGTTACGTACTTCCAAGGGCGAAGAATAGAGACATTATGTTCACCTAATTTCCAACACAGCCAATCGCTGGCAGCTACTAAAGCACCTAATACTAGCGATAAAGTCCCAGCTGTTGAGAAATGCATTGTCTGCTGATGCAGATTATTACGGAAAGGTGGTGTATGGCGTGAAACACCTGTGAAGATACAGCGATGATATTACCGCTCTTAGATTTGGGAGACAGGTGTATTCATGACCCAATACGAAACACGCAATCCCCATTTCCTACAAACATGACATCGATGGACGTATTATTACCGCGGGTGAAAGTGATGACAAAAGAGGCGAGTACCGATGCAAATGGTGTGATTTAACATTTTGAGTCCATTCTTAGTCTCAGCACCCAACAGCGATCTGAGTTTGAGCTATGCATAAATTTAACCTAGTATCATCGAGATCATATGGCTTTCCGTCCACAAAAACGTTTCTTTTTAGCATAAAGCTGTAACATTATATGATTAAAAAATGTGACATTACCAGGGCGTAGAATCGTTTACTTTCGCAAGTGCGCGAGTGGACCTGAAATATGAAGTGAACAGCTGAGAGTCGAGCACAGGCCAAATGTTTAGCACCGGATAAAAACAAATTCAGATAAGCAGACATGTACAGAATAAATGTTGCAGGCACGTCCAGACTCTCTACTTTACCCTTAACTCGCCACAATTTCACCCACTGGGCCTAGAAAACACCGTTGCACGGTATCCAGATTATTAGTCCACGAACAGGTGAGTAGAAAGAACGAAAGACCCCAATGAAAAAGCAAAAAGAAAGACAAATTTAATGAGAGAGCGTTAATACATCCTATCCTTGTTGATCCACGGCAAATTCAACATCAACTGCAGAACCTGCTCTCACTCCCACACAGTCACCATCACCAGCCCTACCTGCTGTACTACACCAGTCGGGCCAGCTAAAGGGCGCGACTGCGACCCAGTACTCACCCTCTGACGGTGTAGGCCTCGGCGACTGTGACCCAGCACTCACCCTCTGGCGATGCAGGCCTGGGCGACTGTAACCCGGCATTCACCCTCTGGCGGTGTACGCCTGGGCGACTGCGACCCAGCACTCACCCACTGGCGGTGTACGCCTGGGCGACTGTGACCCAGCACTCACCCTCTGGCGGTGCAGGCCTCGGCGACTTACCTGCGGCGTGGGGAGCTTTACGCCCATACATTGGCGTTGGACGCACGCTTGGGTGCGTTCAGAGCGGTCAGTGAGGACGCGGTACTTCTCTTCAGCAGCTTCCCGGACCCGACACAGATACGATCACACTCGCCGCTCATTGGCGCTGCGCAAGAGGGCGCCACTGATCCAGCGCGGCTACACTGAGTCCCACCGATTCAACACTGAGATCAGAGCCTGCGCTGGTTCTTTAGACACTGGTGTGGTCATGCTGATCTGGTGGTATCGTAGCTGCAAGGAAGCGACAGTGGTGGCGGTGAGACCTTCGTTGGACACGTTTGCCATTCACACCCAGAGCAGCCAGGTTGACCAAAACAGTCAAAATCAAACCTCTGTCGTAACGGCTTTTAGTCCCTTCGAACGAGAAGCTGGTGGGATGCGGTGAAACTCATATCTGAGAAAGCGAAGATAATCATATTGTTTTCAAGACCCTTGTGAGATACTTTCGGTCAACGCGAAAAAAACTAACAAAACTTGGTCACGTGACCTGCTTCAGTCCTTTGGCGATTTTACATGACCCTTCTACCCTCCACATTAATGCCTCCCTTCCGGTACTTTGCCGCAGCGGATGGGCCTGAGGGCACGACGGCCACGCCGCCGGGCACATTAACAATAACTACAGGCCACCCCCGGCGTCTTGGGCGCGCAGCCGCGGACCGCACAGGTGATCTGCAGGCGGCGAATTAGCGCAGACCAGCGCCGCTCATTTGTCGCGGCTACTGGGACACGGCTTTTTGCGACGCAGGCGGCAAATGACAGTCACCACCACGCCGGCAAAAACGGCGCCGGAGTCGGCCGTGGTGGCTGCGCCGGCGCGCGCCCCTCGCCCCGCGCAAATGGAGCGGCCCACCCTCTCCGGCCCGAGCGGCGCGCAAAAACAGCGCGCATCTCTTCCGAATTAAAATTCATGACAAATCGTGTGGGCCGGGTGTGCCCCGCCGGTAATGGGGCGGGGTGCCATTCATCGCGCACTCACACCCTATCTGAAACAGTGCCACGGCGCCGGCAGCGGCTACACAGAGGGCGGCGCCATCAATTAAAGTGTTGAGCCATCGCTGTCAGCGGCGGCGAGCACATCCAGCCGTGTACAATGCGCCGCACCGCGCACAACATCCGGCACGGCGCTGCACGGCTGCCCTGCGCGCTTCCGCCGCGCGCCGTTCCGCGCCGGCGGGCAGGGTCAGCACGTGACCCGACCCAGCACCGGCACCGTCACACGCACAGCACCCGATACCATCGGCCAAGCGCGGCCGCCGCCAACACGGCCATCATTCAATTTCACACCTTTGCGGGGCAGTGATGGATCCGCGCGCGATTTCATCTAACAATTTATTAATTTGTGAGTAAATGGCGCGGCCGGCCGGCGCGGCGGCGCGCGGGCTGCCGCGGCGCGATTCGCCACCCCTGCGCGGCCGGCTCAGCGGCAGACTCGGCGCGGGTGATCGGTCACAGGGGCGCCGCCTCCTGCGCCAGCCCGGCTGGTGACACGGCTGGCCCACAAAGAGCGAGAGCCGGAGCCGGCAGCCTCGGCAGCGCCGGCACCCGGGCCCAATCAGATCCTACCGGCCGCGCGCCCGGCGTCCATTTGAATGTCGTGTTCATAAATCATCATTTCGAAGGTGACGCCGTCACGTGAGTACAAAGCGCGCCGGTGGCGGAGTCACGCGGTCGTGGCGCCACCGTCGCGCAGGCGCGGCGATCACCTCTCGCTAATGATCGAATATTTTTGCCAGACTAACATCGACATGGCTCACTCCGGATCACATCCAGCTTATCAATCTATCCCTGTCCCGCCCGTCCGCCCGTGAGGACACCTCAGACCAGCCGCCGTCGCGGTGAGGTCCGCCGCGGAGGACCGCGCGGTGGCAGGGCGCGGAGACCGCGACCCGGTGCCGCACCAGCCGGCGACGCTGCCCCGCCAGCACGCCGCCGTCGACCATCACCCTCATCCATCATCGTCGTCAGCAACCGACTGCGTGAAGGTCGCCACCGGCACCCCGCCAAACGGTCCGACCTTGCCAGCCACGGGACGACAGCCGGCGCCCGTCCAGCTACACTGGCCGGTCTCACTTCCCGTGTCCTGAGGAGAACCACTCAGCTCCTCTCTATCACCTCTAACTGGAGGCGAGCCTTGCCCGAGGCGGCCCGATCGATGATAAACGCTGATGGTGACGAGTTTAGCACGCGACAGAAGATATAGTGCATTGGGGCCGACGGAGCGGACACGCCCCCACACCTGCACGGCCAGCTACAACAGCGTGGGCAGACCTAGCGTCGGCGTTGGCGGCGTCGCCAGAGATGCCGCCTCAGCACAGCTGCGGAGGAGGACTTGGTGTGTCGGCTCTGCCGGCGGGAGCGGCTCCCAGCTGACGACCGGCGTCCACACCCAACTCCACGTCATACTAGACGTAAAGCCACCGCCGATTGGTCAGTATCTAGAAACAATCGATGGCTGGTCGTGTATCTGTAAGGCTTTGAGGAATGCCGTCTGCATGAGGCGTCTGACGTCGGAGCAGTCACGGAGTACACCTGAGTCAGCTATAAATACGGGGCTATTCCCGCAGTACAAATCTGGGCCGGCCTGAAACAGCATTCATCCTCCAGACAAAAGGTTTCCTTCGGATGAATTATCAGCAGAACGCAGAACTTTCGCTGGGGTATACCAATGTCACATTGATTTTCTCAAGTTTCGGAGTAATTCCGTTATGATTGACAGCGCGTTGTTACGCTGACGGTGCTGAGACAGACAGCACACAGATCGATTCCGCTCTTTTAATTGCACCACACTTGGAACAGGGTAATTTCTGAACAGGGTAATTTCTGAACGGTACCCTCAATACTTGTAAGAACAGATCTGAAATTTGTAGGAAGGTATAATTTGTAATTTTTGTAAAATATGAGTAGCCCATGACGGACAAACAGTCAGAAATAAGTTTTCGGATGAATATATAAATAAATAAAAATATGGAGCGGAATATGCAAGTCAGAATATACGGTAAACGGCTCGGCTTGAACCCAGGGACAGGACATTCTGACAGACACAGGTTACCAACTCACAGAGCTGAATAAATAGCTTCTTTTCACTAATGCCGAGAGACTTAGATAGCAGGTGCCGTAATCAAGATTGTCATATGCATACCCGAAGTACAGATGGTATTTTCTTCCCACCAACTCCTCCTATAGCCTAACTCTCTCCATTGGGCATTTCGTTGGACTGCTAGTCCGTTAGGTAGCAATACAGCCGCACGAGAGCTCCTGCCTGCCCTCCCACTCATCTGACCCAAACTCTGGGCCATATCGAGTCCAAACCAGACAGCCGCCTCACGCAGCCAGCCCGGCGTGCGTACTCGCCGGCACGCCGCACCGGACGTGGCGCGCACGCGCGCGAGACGCCACTCCAGGGGCGGCCGTACATTTGTCACACTCATCATCTGGAGGTCAAGTTGGCGGCGACCGGAGGCGGCGGCGCCCCGCCGGGCGCGCAAGGCTGCGGCGGCAGCGGGCCCGGCAGTACCGATACTGATCACTGCCGCCCCGACCACCGCCGCGCCGCCTACCAGCCGCACAAGATGAATGGATGCAATGCTGATTGATTTGCGCGCGCCCCAGCGGCCCCTATTGGAGCGGCGGCCAGCCACAATGAATGCTAACTACTGATACCGGTCGAGATACGGCCAGGGAGCCGCCGATTCTAAAACAGCACCCATTCCAGTCCCATCACGCAACACGAGAGAGACCAAAATCATACCGCCTATATCGACGGGTTTCAGCGCCTGTAATCTATACCGATATTTTCATTTCTTTCTATTTTGTAAACTTAACATTCCCATCCGTGGCCTCAATCCAATCATAAAAAACGGTATTTCGAAAAGATGGCCTCAGCTGCAGCAGCTCCGAAACACACGCTCCGTGAGCGAACAGCCCACCTCTGTTGGCGCAGATCGTGAGGCGTGCAGCCAGCGCCAGAGCCGTGTATGGGCGGACCCGGGGAGCCGGCGGCGGCCGCCGCGCCGTGCAGACAGACACGTCCAGCCGCTACAACGGCTGCAATGGCGGCGCACCGCTCATCATTATGCGGCGCGCCACAATGGCGCCGCGCGCGGCGGTGCGGCTGGCGTCGCGGATGATGTCGTCACGTCCGCCGGCGGCGATGTCGCCCTCTTTGTGTGCACCGCGGCGGACAGCGAGCCGCCGGCATGACCGCCACGCAGTCGGCCAGGCCAGGCCGCGCCGACCGGCGCCCATCTCTTCACGTGCCGCCAAGCAGAGCAGCACGATTGATGACACCTGAGAGAGCCGGAGCGATCTTCTTTGCAACGTGCAGATGAGCGTGCGCGAGTACGCAGCGCCCTGTGAACTAGTTAAAGCTGCAGGTGGCAGTTACAAATACCCCATAATAACCATCGCCATCAATTTGTCAGCTGGGAGAGACGTGGAAATATCGCCGAAATATTTCAGCAGAGCATCAGTATTCATGGGTGCTTGACCTTGCTATGGATGTTGATCACGATCAGCACCCTGCTCAAGAAGCATAGAGGAGAATCATAATCAAGACCATGAAAGACGATATGGCGCTCCGCACGTTCAGCATCAGAGGCGGGATGTTGGCGCGTTTATCGATCGGCACTGGAATGTGTCGCGGGCGGAAGAGCTCCATACATAGTACTACAAGAGATGACAAATGGTCCACTGGCGTTCTGGAGCACCGCACAGTGAACCCGTTCACACTCCACCGACCATCTGATTAGCTACACTTCTCGAGTCAGCCGGTTTTTTTCTGACATGGTGAGGCCCATTGAGACGTCTGCCATCGGGAGCCTCCTCGGTTGTATCGGGAGCGGCGCTGCACCACTAGCACTTCTGCACCACATGACACTTCCCTCCTGTACAACCTGAAGCACCACAACTGCCCTGCACGTTCGAACAGCTCCGTTATGCTGCACTAACAGCTGCCGTTGCCCTGAGGTTGACCCGGGGCGGCAGTGGGGTGATCAGGTGATCGGGGCGGGGGTGGGGGGCAAAGGACCGGCCGGTGTCCGCTCGGCGGTGCCAGTCATCAGCGCTGAGTCGCCGCTCCGACGGCGCCGCCAGGTCTGGCCGCTCGGCGATGACACTCCAGACAGGCCGTGACACGCACTTCGGAGGACGCGCCGGTCCTGCCGGCCGTCCGCTGTCTGCTGCCGCCCAACCAGCCTCACCGGTGCGTGCTCGGTGTACAGAGCGGTGACCCCACACCAGGGGGCGTGGGGTCACTGGCGGACTCAGTGGGGGGACCAAGAGGCCATGCCCCACCAAATGGCGAAATTTTGGCCGATTTTCTTAAAAAAAAACTTTATCTCGAGTTGCCTCCCCCAAACCACGCTCCTGCGTCCGCCCCTGCGTGGGGTCACTGGCGCCCCGTCGGGTTACGGTGATATCAAACACAATTGCCAATCACCAGGACATCTTGGTCGGCAAAACGCTGCTGTTCCAAACAAGTGTAATATTTCCAGTGGTCGCCTCCAGGGCGTCCGTACTATGTTCAAGTCAGGGAGAGGGGTGAGCGCACAGGCAGAGCTGAGAAAGTACCTATCCCACTTTGAAGGTTGGCCACATAAACGATGTATATATAACCATCTTCAATAACTAAAAAACGCTTCAGGGCCGGGAAATGCACAATGATGCATCAAAAGGGGACTGTTTGAGATGGCAAAACCACCAAAACCATGCAAAGGCAATACTTTCGAAAAATCTCCGGCTAAGGAAACAAAGAACGAGAGCGAGGTTCCTACCTGCGAAGTTAGGGGGAGGCGGCTCCCCTGTTCTCACATCCTTAGCAGCATCTACAAAAACGGAAGTTATAAATATACCTATGAGGACACCAGGATAAATGGAACTATAGATATAGTATAATTGGTTTGTTGCCAATCTTGCGAGTAAAAATGAAGGTCAGGCTCATCCATTGCTGTCACATTCCATATAGCGGTTAACTGGCAGCTTTTACCACACCTGACACATCGATGTGCCGCCGTCTGGCGACACGACGGAAATAGAACGTTTCCGCGGACTGTCATGCAACATTTTGGGACAAATGATACCAATCACCAGCGCCAGTAGTCCGATGGTGTGCTTGGGCTGGACTGGCTCAGACTGCTCGCGCAACTGATGGTGTTTACGAAAAGCTGTATATAAACATTTCGAAAACATACTGCCACACCCTCCGGGGAAAAGTTTGATACCATATTGTTGGCGGTTAGCATCCACCGAGCTATACTACGCCCCTAAAAAGTGAGCAGTGAGAGAAAAGTCGCAACCAAAGCAGATAAAAACCAACTGATTCGAACATAGACTCCCGACGTACCAAATACGCCGCCGGGACTCCTGACTAATAGCTGCCACAATTGCAGGCAGGATCGATCCCTCCCATGGGTTTTAAATGGGGCTGTAACAGTGTCACGGGAACACTTGCAACAATCATCGCTCACTTGCCGCCCCGTTCTGTCCATGTGCCTCAGATGGGAGTGCACATATTGGCGCATCCATCACGGCATCTGACACACCATCTGCAGCGTATTGAGCCTGTAACAGATGTTGCTGGCTGAAGTGCTCTCTATCGTATTTGCTGTTTTAGGGCGCTTCGGCGGCTAGGGCTTTATCGCGTGAATTTTCACCCTTAAAAAAACTTCACCTAATTAAACCTCTTATAATGTAAACGTGAAGGATGAGTTAAATTCTTGCCTATGTTTATCTTGGGCCTCATTGTTTCATCTGGTCTGGCAGGAACTGTAAATGACCTGAAATATGATATCTTCCAAAAACTGTAAAACACATTGAGATTCCAACGCCACTTTCTGGCTTGAAAAGGGCACTGCTTGGTTACGAACCTGGTCAATATTACCTGCTTTTCCCACATTCACATTGAATCCACTCTCGTAGGACATACGTTTTTCTCCCAATTTTAGCAACTGCATCGTGGTACAGATATTCAAAGCATAAATATATACGATTTACAGCACAAGATGTAGATCCATTGCGGATTGTGATAACAGATGGCAGTGCGAAAAAAATATTATCGGACATGACCAGCTGGAAATTGAGACAGAAAATACAATATTCATGCAGGATCAATAGAAAACCTGCCCGAGACATTTAGGCTCAGTAACAGCCCGATCCCCCCAGTGCAGAGCACAGCATATTCATCTTCAAGCTATTTTCCAAAGGTTTCCACAACAGCATTTCGCCGTTAACACTTATCCAAGTGTGTTTAATCTTGAGTTTGTTTAGTCCCCTGTTTAGTCTCTAACAATATAGTACAACCAAGGACAAAGCATATCATAATGCATCCTGACAGTGAGGTTTCCCTACGGTGAAGCCAATAACGTGTCTTTGCCACGCGATATACTCCAATGACTCAAAATTATAAGATGACTTGAGATAACTGCCAACGTCCATTAATCACGCGCGAGGAGAATTCCACCACACGAACAGCGTGCTGGTGGATATCAAAAGCACACAGATTGCTCAAACCTACCGGAGTGATTCTCATCGTGACTAGAAAGACAACTTCTCGCGAGGGTGCAGCAAAAACACTCAATGCTCTCAACACTGAAAAAAGACCGACGGTGACCTGGGTGGCACCACCTTCCGTGACCCGAGCAGACATGATGATTATTGGAGTTTTAGGGCACTGCAGCTACAGAGGCTGTATGTGCCCGTCATAAATATATTACATCATTCTGATGATGTATCATACTTATGACCCGAGAAGACAATCTCGCCCATTCTCATCCATTCTACGGTATAACTCACCTATCCGTGGGTTGTACATCTGTTGGTCATGAATAGGACTAAATGAAATAAAATTCAGGCCAAGTTTACAGCATAGCCGCAAAGGGAAGCGACACGTGTCGTTTTTTTAGTATCGTCTCACGCGAGACACACATGTGCAAAGACGACCCTGGGGAGCAGCACAATGAGAAATCGCACGTGATCCGTTAACGAAACGCGTACAGAGCGCCGCCACCGCATTCCCAGGCATCGCCCAAGTGTTCCCACCTCGCACTTTTTGTCACTTTTTCTCTTTTGTCGATACGAAATGAATGTAACAGATATGGTAAGGCGAACAGATGGTTTCAGTCCTTGACAAATTAGAGGGCTGGTTTCCGTTCTAGAACTGAAAGAGAAGGGAGCATGCCATGGTTGAATACATCAGACTGTAAATAACAACACGGCGCTTCATAATGAAAAAATGTTAAGAAACAACTCATGCCTAACATATTTAAGGTAAGAACTTTCGGAAAATAGGTTGGTTGTGAAGACGTACCTTGAAAATAAATCGATTTAACTATACGTCTTTTGAAATCCATCAGCTGTCAGGCCCTCTTCCAGCACCACACATTGCACCATTGGGCGATAAAATGCCAACTGCTTAGACAGAATAACTCAGCCTGGCTCAGCCTCCCGAAGAGAACAGGCAGTGGCGGCTGGCCATGGAAAGCCAATGCACGGCGCAGCTCCCGGGGGCGGGCGCTGGCGGCGTTGACCCCGCTCGAACCCGGTCAGAAGAGGGCGCTGATCACACCCGCCCGCAAAAACTATTGATTCCCGCCCGTTGGTTTACATCGCCAGCCGGGGTCGGACGCTGTTGTTTCGGACAGCCGGGCAGAATTTGACAAATGGCCTAATACATGTGCGGAATGTCAGAGTCGGTTTTTGCCGGGCGGCCGGCGCCCGCGGCGCAGAGGCGCTGCAGCAGCCTGGCGCGCTCCGCGCTGCCCTGCACGAACGAGCTGCACCCATCAGCCGGCTACAGACTCCTAACGATAGAACACAAAGACCGGTCTCATCAGACGCCTCATCCCCAGAACACGGAACACTGAGAATTTTCAGAGTCAGATGGGTGACAAAGACCGGCGGCAGTAGATGCAGGGTCACCTCCGTGCACGGGCCCGTCCGCGGCGGAGGTAAGGCGACGGCCAGCCAGGGCGGGCCGGCACCGCGCGGCTATGGCCGCTCTGCGAGAGGCCGCGCAAGCGCAGACACCCAGCGCCGCATACAGATGAGGTCAGCCGGCAGTTGCAGCGTGACGCGGCCGTTTCTGCGGCCTCCCCCGCCGCGCCATCAAAATGGACGTGCAACCGGAGCCGCCGCGTGGCCAGAGCCTGCAGCAGCGCATCTGGCGCCGACAACAGGAGGTGACGCCGCCGCCGAGAGAGCGCTGAGGGGGCGGCCTGTCACCTCCCACAGTGCCGCCGACGTGCCAAAGTGGCGCCCGCTCCAGCCTGAGACGGTGTGAGTCACGCTGCCGAGAGCGATGACAACGCACACGGTGCCAGCGGTCATCGGCGGGCCGGATTGGCCGTCCTCGCCGGCTCATGACAGTCTCCCACGCCCCGAGCTGTCTCTGGTCAAAATCTCCACAAACAGTGCGGTTGGACAGCCCCTACAGCCTGCACAGCTCCCCCTACTCATCTTAACGCTCTTTTGTAAGGAATGCCAAGTCAAATATCGACAGGTAACGCAAACATTCAATTTGATTATCTCTGGCCGACGCAATGTGCATTGCTTCGTCCCTCCCCTGCGATTCATCATTTAAGTCCACCTCCTCTCTAGTTTTGGGTAAAATCTATCAATCCAATTCGAGGCAGCGAAATCAAACCAATTGAAAGACATTTCCTAAAAATACTCATCAAAAGCAAGATTGATTACCATTGAAGTGGAAGGGTTTCAAAATCTCCATTAAATTGCTCCTACGAAAAGCCTACGTTGTATAGAGCCAAAGTGCAACGACCTCACACGGCGATTAAAATCCATTCCGACACTCACAAACACACGAACATTAAAAAGTAATCTTGCAAAGGATGCAAACCTATGCGAATCTAAGAATTATAATTTACTCTTAATCAGATGAAAGCAGCATCCTCTGACCGTGTTGGGTTTTTAGGACAAATTGCCAGTGACTATCTGTTGCCCTACGTTACCACCAGCATAATCCCCAAGGACTTTGCTGTCACTTCCCCAGTACTTTGCTGGACTTTGCTTTGTTTTTAACTCAACAAAATCAAGTGTTTGTCATGATCACTCAGATACCATATTGTAGAACAACCTTCGATTATACGTCAGAAATGCAACGACTGCAGCGTGATATTTCTGGAAGAGCAAACAAAACAATAATTAAAAAGCATTGCTCGGAAAGCCTCTCTTTTAATACTTCTGATCTGCCTTCTGTAAACGAGATGTGTGCAGTTCTGCAGAGTCCATTGCCGACGCGGGGACCGGCTCCAGGGGATGCTCTCGCCGGAACGATACTCCCAGCGTCCTTCTCTGGACTAGATATGGTATGTTTGTCTGCAGAAGACATGCAACCAAAGATTAACAAATTAAAAATGTTCTGTCAGGAGATAAACTGCTAAACGAAGCTCGGACTCGGAATCGACTCAGTGTTCACGTCGACATTAACTCCGAACAAAGTTTAATTCAGTTTAAAAGAGCCAAGTTTTCACATAGATTTGCCCGAAGTCGATTTTGTGTTCTCGATCGACTCCGCAGCGACTCTGGTTCTGTGGTCTGACTACCACTTGCAGAGGGCTGGACTTTAGTGGCTGCCATTTGCAGAGAGCTGGACTTGGGGGGACGGGAGGGGCTCCCCTGACCACTACAGAAGAGCATGTCGAGTGGGCAGGACTCTGTGAAGAGTGGGCGTCTGTCAAGTGGGTGGGACCCTGTGAAGAGTGGGCGCCTATTGAGCCGTTGGGACCCTGAAAGAAGTGTGTGTCCGTCGAGTGGGTGGGGCCCTGAAGGGTGGGCGCATGTCGAGTGGGACGGCTGCTGTGCTGTTGGGACCCTGTGAGGAGTGGGACGGCTGCTGTGCCGTTGGAACCCTGTGAGGAGTGGGACGGCTGCTGGGTGGTTGGGACCCTGTGAGGAGTGGGACGGCTGCTGGGTGGTTGGGACCCTATGAAGAGTGGGTGGCTGCTGAGCCGTTGGGACCCTGTGGGGAGTGGGCGGCTGCTGAGCCGTTGGGACCCTGTGAGGAGTGGGCGGCTGCTGAGCCGTTGGGACCTTGTGAGGAGTGGGCGCATGTCGAGTGGGCCGCTGCTATGCCGTTGGGACCCTGTAAAGAGTGGGTGGCTGTTGAGCCGTTGACCCTGTGAAGAGTGGGACGGCTGCTGGGCCGTTGGGACCCTATGAAGAGTGGGCGGCTGCTGAGCCGTTGGGACCCTGTGAAGAGTAGGCGCATGTCGAGTGGGTGGCTGCTGTGCCGCTGGGACCCTGTAAAGAGTGGACGATCGAGTGGGTGGCTGCTGAGCCGTTGGGACCCTGTGAAGAGTGGGCGCATGTCGAGTGGGCGGCTGCTATGCCGTTGGGACCCTGTGAAGAGTGGATTGAGTGGGTGGCTGTTGAGCCGTTGGGACCCTGTGAAGAGTAGGACGCATGTCGAGTGGGTGGCTGCTGTGCCGTTGGGACCCTGTGAGGAGTGGGACGGCTGCTGGGTGGTTGGGACCCTGTGAGGAGTGGGTGGCTGCTGTGCCGTTGGGACCCTGTGAGGAGTGGGGCGGCTTCTGGGTGGTTGGGACCCTGCGAAGAGTGGGCGGCTGCTGAGCCGTTGGGACCCTATGAAGAGTGGGCGTCTGGCAACGCCAGCACCGGCGCAGCGGGATGGTAATGGATAGGCCGTCAGCGGGCGTCGGCGTCGCTTTTTGGCGGTATATTTTTGAGATGTGGTGACGTGTCGCAGCTGGTTTGTTTGGCAGCGGCCGGCGGGGGGCGGGGGCTGGAGCTGCCGGCGGCGGCTGAGACAGCGACGCGCCGCCCAACCACGCCAACCCGCCGCCAGCCAGGCCATTCATCTGGTGCTGATGATGCACGACAGGGGACACCATGTCGGCAGCTGGTGTCATGTGCCATGTGTCATCGGTCATCGAGTGGACGCCGTCTCAGACCGGCGCCGCACGCAGCGCGCCAGTACCCACCTGCGACAGAGGTGGTACAACGCGACAACAGGGGAAGACAGCCTCCGCTGCCGGCTACCAGTGTTTCACAGCGCGCACAGCAGCGCTGCACTGAACTGCATACCAATATCTACCACGCATACGCACCTCTTGAGCTGCGCGTTAATGGAGTGAAGACGCCACATCTCTACTAAAAAATCGGCAACCCCCAATAGCGAAGACCAAGCCACAGATGGTGTTTCTGACAGGCAAAACACCACCAAGTACAACTCGGGTTTCTGGTCGCCCCAGAGCTGGCGAGCTCACAAACAGAGCCAAGCTCCGTTAGGGCACCGTTGCATGACATCAGAGAGTCAGGCCGCCCGTTATGAAAGCAGGGCGGCGCGGCCGCGCGCCGGGGTACCGCACTGCGATGCGCGGTGCGGCGGCAGGCCCCTCGCGCGGCCAAATAAACACGCTCATCACCGGACTGCCAGCCGGCCGAGGAGCGCGTTAGCTCCTCCGTCTCTAGAAATCCAACCGCACCACCGCCCTTGTGCCGACTAATGTTGTATAAATGTCACAAGGTTATACTAACTTCATCACAAGCTTACATTATTCTAGTTCCGTTACCCTTGGGCCAGGCAACTGCCAACGGAAGCTAGCCAAAGGGTAAAAGGCGAGAATCGGGCAACCAGCAAACAGCCAGCGCCAGGAACAGCTGAACTGATATGAAAGATACTGCACCTGAATAAGGAAATGTCTTAACCAAAGCAACCCAGGGCTGTACGGAAAGAGGGAGATTCATGCTGATCATTGTTGGGGTTTACCGCCGCGCAATCTGCCCAGGTCTAGTGTCACTTACTCTCACTCTGTCAGGAGGGGTTGCTGTGGTTTGGTCACGACTTTTTCAGGGAACTCTCTGCGACCTGAACCCAGCCCGCAGCGAAAAGGCATCGTGATTACCGCTGGACCGCCGCATCGCCCGGCGATCCATGAACGTTTGAGGCATATATATATATATATATATATATATATATATATATATATATATATATATATATATATATATATATATATATATATATATATATATATATTTCTCACTAAGGAACGATATTTCAATGCCGGATTCGTCCACAGTCCGTATACAACGGTCATTTTTGCGATCGCATGCTGTGGAGGCAATCCTTCGTAGAATTTCTACAATATAAATTATGAAACATTGTAGGTAGGTATCTTCCTCACTCAATGCCAATATGATTTGACTCGCTGGAGTCATACCTAGTTCTGAACAGGAAATAAGACTGGGAAAATTGGCCAAGGTTCCTTAGCAGGGGCTTCAGTTTCACAATTTCACCAGAGACGATATCAGGTCCAGTGAAAGCGCCGGCTTGGCAGCACACTCATGACTGCTGGTGATCTTCAGGCTTGCTGACGTGTAGGGGTGCAAATATGCTTGCAGTAGCGCGGATCTCACTCCTCACGAATAGTCAGAGATGGCCTACGATAAGTTACGTAAGAACTTTCGTGGCCGCAGGTAGGCAAATAAAGCCTGCCATAGCTGAGCGATGAGATTTTTACTTAAGGGTTTAAATTGATTATCAGTAGCCACCTAGTATATGGCGAGGCTAAAACACACTTTCTGTTATACTGCCATTTCCAATATCGTGGTAATCGATATAGTTTCAAATTTGGGGACCCCTAATGACTACAAAAACCGCGCCCCTAGTGCTATGCCTTGCGTAGTGTGCCAATTTTTCGGCACACCGTGGCGTACTACGGAAACTATCGTACCACGGTATCTCCCCGTTACCAGGATTGTGATACAACATCGTTGACGCATAATCAACAGCCTCCCTTTCTCGGATAGCAGAGATTTCATTTTCATTATGATGTCTCTAATCAGGTGTGTAATGAGTGGAGAGGAATGTGCCACACCAGATCTCTATTCACCACGTTGCGTACTTTGCAGGCTGGGTCTCGATCTTGAAGAATCATATCCGGGCAAGCGTGTTGTTTTTGCCGCTGCCGTCTACAGCTTTTCTTAACTCATCACACACTAAACTATCATAAAATTCTTCAAGTTGCAGTAAATGGCGTCCCGATGACGCTCGCGGCAGAAGACGCTCACGCGCCCAAGTGCTGCGTTTGTCCAAATTTGCGCGACGGGTAACCACCAATTATTGGGAGGATCCGGTCTGCTTGAAAATAAATACTGTGTCATTTTCAAGTGGTTATCCTAAAAATTGTTCAAATTATTCGGCCTCCGTGAATTCTCCCACCTTTGTGAGCTTCTATATCTTACCCAATGCCTACAACGCTTCCCAAATATGGCATCCATATAACTATTTATACTACAATAAAACGCATGATCCTTACACCTTTTCTCCCTCAGTCCATAAGCTGGCACTAAGAAGCCACTTCCATCCCTCTCATAAACATGAACGCAGACATTGTAATCGACCACGTCCCATCCCCACAGACGCTTGGACTCCGCACTGATGTCCTGCGGCCGTGACCTCTTTCACCTTTGCGCCTCAGGCATGCGGCGGCTAACTGATAGAGGCCGCTGATTGGTGGATTCGCATTTGCGTGTCCTGCGATGCATTAAGCGGAAATATTTCGATTAAAATGGTAAGGCAGTAAGGTGTGTGCCTGGGCATTGCTATTTTCAGAAAATATTTGCCCAAATTTTTTTCTATCGGCTTGATTATCCTCTTCAACATTCTAGGCTTACGGCATAGGCAAAACAATTGCCAAGTTCGCTACAGTTAGGAGAGTCGACGCAAGTATCTGCTGACTGGAGACGGACAGAGTTCGGCCCAAATGGTATACCATGGAGAGACGGCAACAAAACTGCGTAGTAGACGTCCAAACGAGGCATACAGTAAGATCTATCCAATACGGTGCGCAATCATATGGTGGGGCGTTCCGTGTTAAACAGGAAAAAGGCAGGGGACTTTAATCGAGATTCAAAACGTGGTCGCCGTAATAGGATGCTCCACCTTACTGAGTCCACATCGCGATACCCACCACTATTGGGTGAGCGTCGTCCTTGCTCAGAAACTGAGGGGCGCGTTCCCTCGCAACGTTTACCATGCCAATGACGGAGGGAGGAAGTGGGTTGATATCAGGCAAGTAATGACATGACAGCGGGAGACAACAGATGTGGAAGCGGGCTGTCCGCCCAACTCCGGCCATTATATTGCCGTGCCAGCGCTATCCCCTCCTCCCAATGCGGACGCTAAACCTTCGCTTATAAAGGGCGAAGCTTCGGCAAGGCGACAATACATAAGCTATGTGGAGGGGGATTTTTGCGCATAAGAAGGTGCATCCTTCCAAAATGATTTCAGACGTTTTTCGGCAACGGGTTTTTATCCAAAAGTTATAATGAGAAGAAACAACTTTAGTTTCCACCAAGGGACACCGCTGTTTGGAGAGGGTGGTTAACCCTCGCCCTAGGTGTGCGTGTGCAATTGTGTCTGTGTGTGTTATTTAACCGGTACCTAATCCTTATCTTTACTCTACCTGGAGGCTGTGAGCGCATGCGCCTGTGGCCGCAGCGACCCCTCCAGGTAGAATCCCATCCTCTTTATCCTCACCTTTCCTCATCCTTCCCATCTCCTTCCATAGTTTACAATCACTTCATACTCATCACGACAACACTTTAAAAGCCATCTCAATCGTGTGGAAGTGTTAGTAATACACGATGATAGTGGAGTGGGGTGCGTGAACGCCCCCCTTGGGTTTTTCCTGTGACACGAAAAAAACGGCTGCGCGGATCGTCGCCGTACTTGGCACGACTTATTCTTCCTTATCAATCACCTTATCAATTCCGCAACTTTCCACAAAACTTTAAGGTTGGGTCATCTCAGGTCAGGTCACCAGTGCATGTCAAATGACCTCACCTCCAAAAAACGTAAGAAATGGGCGCATCTATCGGAAGGAAACTTATCCCACATAATGGACCCACCGAGAACTACAAAGTGTATTTCGGGATTTTGCATATCGATGACCTAGGGTCAGGTAGGGATCATGACATCTCCTTTTGAAATGCATGGGGAAGACAGGAATTGGGCTGAATTTGTGTAGATACAGCTGCGAATACCATAATATTCTCCAAATCGTAGTATCCTAGGACCCTTTCCAGGTTCAGATTGCAATTCTTGACCTGTGACCTCTGAGAGATCCTCTGGGGTACTCCAGCAGGTTTTCAGACTTGGGGCAATAACTTTGCAGGAAATGACGATTAAGTTTTATTTTGGTACAATTACGTTTGGATTGTTATTGAGAGTCGATTAACATGCATATTGCCTATGCTCGATCAGAAAATGACCTTGACCTGACCCAAGGTCAGGTCAATTTTATGTTTTGACCTAGCAGTCATGTCATACCTCATTCAATTCGCCGTAACGAGAGGAAGTGAATGGTGCCTAAACATAATTCACTCCACTCTGTCAGACGCTAGAGCCCGGAAACCTTCTCTGACATGGCACCTTCCTTGAAATGTCATGACCTCAATATTGACCTGAGCTAACAAGCGACCGGCGTGGTTCCTTCATGAATTTGTATCAGCTATCCAACAGTTGCGCTTTTTCGCTATCCTGCATAGGAGCCGGGTTCAGGGGGGGTGCGTTTGAACACTCCCCCCCAACCGGGGCGAAGGTGGCTCATCATCATCATTGTTGGGGTTTTTGGGCGCACCGACAGCTGGGTCATATGGCGCCCAGAGCATCAAATAAAGTATATCTGTGAGGGCTGCAACAAGTCAGGTGTTAAAAAAGGGGGTTCATATCTAAAAAGTACTAGCGAAGGTGGCTCAGAGGCCCATCGGGGCGGGTGTTAAATGATCGAACAAGGGTCCTGCTGTTGATAGTAGACAAGCAGCCAACAATGGAGGACGCCCGAAAATCGGACGCCTCTGCCGGCGTCACCTTCGAAAACGACATTAGGAATGGATACATCCAGGGGACTGATGCGTTCTCACCCTTGAAACGCTCAAAGATGTGTCATTCCCCCTCCCCTACACATACGGTTCGTTTATAAATTGAACCTAAAAAAGGCATTAGAGCTCTAGGCTAAGGTAAATATTTTTTCCTGTGGTAAGATAAATTGACATCGACTGCGCGAAAATTTGTGCAAGAAAAGTATCTAATGTCAGAATATATAAACTATTCTAGTTTTGCCCAGTTAAGTGGCTCTTTTCGGCACAGAACTTAGCTTTAAGAAAATATGTTCGCCCCGAGTCGATTCCATACTTTCGCTCGACTCCGCGGCCCTGGTTCAAGCCACGCCCTTCTTAAATTTCAGTAACAGCGAGGCTGACCACTGAGCAGAAAGGACAGGAGAAATCACTTCTTATTACTCACAAGAGATGCCAATAGATTTGTAAAACTTTACAAAGTTTATGAATCAGCTCCATCATGAAGCCCTGAGGATCGTAGTCAGGGACCTCACTACTATGGGGACCATGCCCCCATGACTATACATGGGTGCCTTGTGTCCTTCATTTTAAGAAGATCTCCGCTAGACTTGAGAGGCCCCATCATGCTGAAAGCCCGTAATAGCCTTAGAGTCCTGATGAACAAGAAACGCGTTACTGGCAGCTTAGACTTCATTTATGATGTTGAAACTCCCTTGGTCCGTATGGTGAGGCCCCCGGCTAACGAAACAAGTTCCCGAGCAAGCCAAGAAGGCCCCTCAAGTGAAGTCAGTGGCACACGGAGGCCCCATTTGTATCGGAGGACGCACCAGCGTCATCAATAGGTGCCCCAGCTTATTTAAGGTCATTGCATGCCTAAGGGCCCATTTGCTAATAACGGAGGCCCCTAAATAGTGGAGGATGTTCTTAGGGCGGTCACAAGAGCTGACTGTTCGAAGCCCCTTAAACAAGTCACAGAGAGGATTTCCGACCAAGTGGCCGACGGAAACCCCAATTTGACCAGCGGAGAAAGCCAGCTTCATTTACGGCTGCCGTATTTATAAATAAGGCACCCGACATGCATAAGAGACCCTGGAACTGACAAAGTAGGTCCCTCTAAATATATAAAGATTCTCATAGGTTGGAATCGAGAACTAACCTTTTCAACATTTCAAAGTTTCGCCGGTAATCAGGTTAAACAGGTCACGTCCGGCAAAGTGGCAAGCCGAGGCCCTCTCATGACAAAGGAAGCCCCGACCGCCATCGATGTGTACTTTATTTATATTTGAGGCTCATGACATACAAAGTAGAATTTTACTAATCAATGTAATGCCTAATCAAGTAGAATATGGAGCGGTACAAAAATTGGTTATAAATGTATATGTTTACATACGGAAAAACTGAATATCTGCGTTTATATACGGAAAACTAAAGATCTGGCTGCGATAGCCAGGAGCCCCCCTCACGCCCCCCCAAAAAAACTAGGAGGCCCTCTCAGAATTAGGAATAGGAGGGCTCTCAAGAATCAGGACCCCATGGAAATTTCGTATTCTGAATTCGGAAATTTCGTATTCGTGGTGACACCCGTGATCGTAGCGCAATATATTTTGGAACGTAGCTGTAGCTAAAATACCGTAATACCGTAGTTCATGAAAAATTTCGTAAGGCAAGCCGGCGCGTAGCCGAATTAACTCAAAACGAACCGTAGCGTTGCTAATACCGTGCCATAGCGTAGCATAAATATTGTCTGCTTAATTATGCCTGCTTATAAAGCTTGTCTGTATAGCCATATCGACAAATCAAGCTTTTTCGTTATTGCTTTAGAGGTCGTGGATCAAACGAAACGAAAGTCAAGTAAAACAATTTCAAACGTTGATAGATTTCGGTCACCCTGACAACCGAAAAATAGTTCCTTAGAGTAACAAGATGACCGTCACCTCTGCATATGACGCCGAAAAAACTTGACACCTCTGGATCTTCAGCAGCAATCAGCTTTCCGCCGAATACTATGTTATAATTGCATCAATCAAAAAGTAACTTCGTGTTGAGAAAAGGCCAAGGTCGCTAAGTGTGGAGGCGTCCCAGCACAGTTCCGCGGACCGGGCCAGTATCAGGGACCTCCGGCACGATATCGGCAAATATATCAAGACAAACGAAAAGTGCGGCAGAGTACTTGTGCAGAAGATTTCGCAGGAAAGCTTTTCTATGTTCAGTAAACAGTAAAAAGTGCCGCCAGATGAGCAGCAAGGACGGCGGACCGTGACTTCCAGGGGTAGGGGACGGTTCCCGGGAAGCTGGTACTCAGTTGTGATTGTACGCAAAAAATGAACCATGCAGAAGACAGACTGACTTTTTCTTTAATTGGCACCACTCGGGAATGATGGAAGGGAGCACCTTGAACGGAGCACCGACACTGCTTTGCTGCGACTGACTCACGAGGGGGAGACATGTCCTGTGTCTCGCTGGCGCGCCACAGGTGTCAGGCTCATTATCTACCCCCTACCGCGTGATTCCGGTACGGATACACAGAAGGCCCGATAACGCAACTGAGCCTAGCTTTTACAGCAGTGATCCTCCTTTCATTGAATTGACTGGTCGGCCACGATTGATCGCTATAATTGCCGTGTCTGTAAACATCTCTGTCAGTTCGTGCAAAGTACATAATACCGTTGCGATTTCCCGTAAAAGGTACACACATGAGACTATTATATTTGGGCAAGATGGGCCCATCACTTCAACCAAAACATGAGACGGGAAGGCCCTATATGAACTTGATCATTTTTTCGCTAGGTTTTAACTCTATAATTTGTTTCACTGCCAACACTTTTAAATGCACTGGCTCAAGTTTCCAATCTTTCGGCAAGAGTACATTTAAAAAGACCACCTGAAAATTACTCAGGATTCAAGACTACTACCACATCGGAAAAATAATTCGCGCACTTTCATTTATAAATCAAAGCATTGAAAACAGTCCGGCAGTTTAACTTCCTTCATATAAGTCCCCAAACAAGACATTTAACATGTTGTTCCAAAGCGCCAAAAGGCAATCCTCAAATTTTGAAAACAGCGTACGAAAGACAAGACTGCGCAAGACGCAGCAACACAGCGCACAAAAAATACTAAATGTTCCGTTCGATCTTACCATAATATACCTACCTTTCTACGCCAAGGACGATTCAGGATTGCACAAATTTTCCTAAAACGATTCAAAAATGGAGCAAACAGATCGTACTTCAGGAGTTGAATCGGTCTTCGGCATTGGGTTACATACGCGGATCCAGGATTTCCGATCGGGGTGGGGGGCGCCTCCCCGGGGGGGCGCCATCCGGACCAGGGGCGCCACTTTTGACCGGAAAAACCTATCAGGTGGGCGCCAAATCCTATCGGTGGACGTAGATTTTCGCATCCTGGGGGGGGTGGGAAGCGACATTTCAGGGGGCGCCGAGGGTCGATCGGGGGGCACGTGCCCCCTTTGCCCCTCCTAGATCCGCCTATGTTGGGTTATCTTCCAAACCACACAAATCCCAAAGAAAGCGCAGCTCTAATATAATTTCCTGGATACTAAAATTTTTAAACATATAGACGGCGCTCACAGACATTTGGATACATGAGCCCGAATATATATGATTCACTTCTTCAACCAAGACATAAAAGGCCACACTTTCCAAAGGGCCAGTGTTTACGCTCTGATCGAATTTCTGAAATTTCCTTTTTCCCTTGTTGATTCCTAGTACGATGCACAGATAACAAAAGTGGGGACCAAAGATCCCGCTTCAGGAGCGTCGGACAGAAATGGTCAAATATGTCAATGCAATGCTGTAATGTTCCGGTCCCAATCACGATTAATTACGCTTTCAGCATTCATGAGCTATTGATATGCAATCTTGAACACCATCGTGATGAATCGTAGATGATCGATCACATTTTGCAGATTGGTAGGCGATTGCCAGGCTTCACGATAGAATTCAACCGCGTAAGATTCTCGTGGCCAATCGCGAAACGCATATAAGTCCATGAGGCAGGGGCACCACCACAGGCGGGAGCTCTCTTAAAGAGGGGGAGAGGTTGTGTTCTTTACTTTTGGCTGCAAATGTCGTTAAAATATCACTTTTACAGCGAAAATATTCATGTTTTCCATCTACCTGAGATTACAGCCGTATGCGATAAAAGTATTGCACTTGCCTATCTTGCACAAATATAGGGACGGACGGACATATGCTTCCATTGCTGGTCCACCCCTCCCCCTCCCGAAAATCCGTGGCCACGCCCTTGCCAATACCCATGGTCGCGAGGTATAAATCTCCAGAATTCACCAGCACTTTTAAATCGTGACAAGACGCGGCCAATTTCGTGAGCAAAATCGTGCTAGTGTTAGTGTCGCCACCGGAAAAAGAGGGGGCAGCCAACTCAACCTGATGCTGCAAAAACTAATAGGACCAAAACTTTATTTGGGTCTGCGCTTCGAGGGCGAATATAAGATGTCGGTTGTTTTTGGGTGAATTTGGGGGGGGCGGCCCTGGCCTGTATGGCTAGTGTAACCGGGGCTTAACCCAAGAAGTCCAATCAGAGAGAAAAGTTCATGAAAGTATTTTGTGACCTACTTGACCCATGAACACGAGGTTGCTTAGTATGCAACCTCGATTTTGTGATTTTGATTTTGGCTGACTCACGGGTAGCCTGGAAGGCCTTTGATACTGACGTGAAAACAATGTCAACAGTAGGCTACAGAATAATTCTTCTGCAATCCAACAGTAGCACGCTTAATTTCATTGCCCGATCATACAAGCTGATATTCGCTTTGTAGCACTGGAAACGCCGGGTAAGCCAGCTATTGGCCAGATGTGAGACGTAGATGTATATATTTATCTCAAATTAATACCATATAACTTTTATCTATTTATGCAGACAAAATCCGTTCAGCCAAATAAGAATACACGCTCCCTTTAAAGCCACCTGTACAATGGCACGGCCAATATGTTTTCCAGAGATCTAATATGGCTATGTAATAAGAGAGATATAATATAACCATGTTATAATAGAGATATACCTACGGTAATTACTATACTGGTATGGAATATCGTTATGATTCTTTCAATATCATGCCTATTCATCTAACCACAATATTTATGTAGTAGGTATTATTTTGTTAAATGTAAGAAAATGCATTTGAACCCCGACAATTACAACAAGTGAATCGACTGTCTCCTATCCGGCAATCTTAACCCGTTGACGGCACTACTAGTTATTGCACTTGTGGTAGCGACATATCCTAACACGTCATGAAGAATCGCGCCTGAGGTGACGCTGCACCGCCAAGCATATCCCAAATTATCAGACGTATACTGTACCGCCGAGCACGTAAACGCCATGCCAGCTGGTCAGAGATAGGTATCGCATGAACAAGCAAAGCTGCCGTCCCACGCAAGGAAAGTGTCGGTCATATGTTACAATTTTTGTATCAATCGATGCAGAAAAACAAGCTACATCTATTTATCAAATTACTTGATAAAATTCGCCAACATTTTGGGTTATAAGGACAAGTTCCAGGGTCCACTAACGTAAAACAAAGCGGGAAACACGCTCTTCTGTAAAAAAATTCCGAATGTGACGTACGCTTTTCTTTGGTCGGACGGCAGGCACACCTGCGCCAGCGGTTCCCGGCCCTCCCGAAACCACACTCCTGTTCAAATGTCGGACCAGACTCGTACCAGAGCATCCACAATTGTTACCGATTGATCAAACATAGCTTCTATCGTTTTCAAATAAGCTGGTGGCCCGAACTAGCACGACTCACCAGAGCGTCACAACGCGCAATAAAAACAGACTGAGAGTGACTATCTATCAATGTCCGTTTCTTTAACAATGTCTTTATTCTGAGCTTCGTTACCGACAAAGGGCACCAAAAATCGTCTTCTAGGTTCAGACAGTTCCTCAACATTGTTTCGATAGCCGCCATGATTGAAAGACTAGTGTGGCACGTTTACTTCGTCACGACTAGCAGCCGCTTTTTCAAGGCTCGGCTTTAAAGCGTGCATGGACAAACTTATAAGGCACGTTTCCGTAACGCGTGTCTGCATAAGCCCTTTTGTTAGCAAAAAGGCCGGAGTCAATATTTCTTCGAACTTCACCTGTAATTGGGGTTCGTATGAAGGTTGCAGATAGAGTAAAGACACCTATAATATAAGATACATTTGGCGCAATGCATTTCTTGCGCAACGTACATACCTTTTCCATAGTATGCATTTTTCTTATACACGCATTTGAAGATCAGACAGTTGTGAATTTCACCTTAACCAAGCCATGGCACACCGACGATTTGAATAAGTCCCATCGCGGGCGATTGCTTTGTCTGGAGGAGACAACTCCCAGCACTAGAAGCACCAGTCCCTCACTTCACCACCACTACGGGCGGTCACCAGATTGCAGGCTCAGTCCCTGGCACTGTGCAGTCGGAGCACCACTGGGGTCCGCAGCACTGGCATTTTACAGCGCGCTCGCACAGCAGCGTCATGCGTGCGATTTCTATTGGAGTCTTTTCCTGCTACCTTTGGTATGGGCGACTGGTGAATAGGGGAGAAGGTGAGAAGATGATTCGCGAACCAGGACAACGTGAAGGAAAGCTTAACGGCGACGGAGATTCACCGCAAATCGCGCCAATCATAATCATTGGGGCTGATACCCAAATACGCAGCTCAATTTAACGAAAACAAGGAATAAACTTATCACCTTTAAACGAAAAGGGGCGATAGACAACGGTCCGATTAAGGAAATCTCACTGGGAAGAAATCGCCACTTTAAACATTGCCTAAACGAGACAGTATTCGAGCCGCGTGCTGCCAGTCCCTGTGCAACAGGTAACTGTTAGGAAACTTTACGAAAGACCGTTATTTCATGACGCACTAGGTCAATCCAAATAAAACATAAAACAAATGGATATTTGATAAGTGTTTGAACTTTTAATGAGGCCCCGGCGGTTTAAATTTCAGCATTATGCACACAGTGGATTTGTGGTTTTCTTGAAATAGGCAATTTTCAACTTTGAAGTTTAAAATAACCCTTCCTTGGCCTTGGCAAAATTCCATTTCAGTAATTATATGAATAGCAATTGGACAGGCCGTAATGTCCGCTTCTGCCATCTGGTTATTTGTTAAACCATTTACACCACAGCATGATCAGAAAATAAGCTAAGCCGCACAGTAGACGTCCCTGTTCCGGTGGTCTAGCCCCTCCTTTATTCTTTGATCAGGACGAAATCAAAACGTAGTGGTGAATGGTAAGAACGGGATATTCTCTGTGCCGTTACTTTAAGGAAATGCTGTTCTCAACCTTAAGCTACAGAGGAGTTCACCTTAACATCAATCCGCCCCAAAATGTTTCTACGATGCTTCAAATGGATGCGTAAAACTTCTATGCAGCCGAGAAGTAAAACTAAGAATATTTAAAATAGAAAAAAATAACTTATCTGGTAGTCATTAGCAGCCTGTGTCTGCTGCAGCAATACTTTGACTATTTGGCAAGTCCCATGATATCTTAACGCAAAAATACTACTGAATAAGAATATATCATACCCACATACCTGGATAACTTAAATACCGAAAGGAATGCTGGGACAGCGATCCCAACTCTCCTGCTTCACGACAGCCTGTTGCATAACAGCTACGCTGTCTACATTACAAGAACATGACTTTAATCTCTTACAACATTAATGCAAGCGCGGAAGCGGAAGGCAATGCACGTTATCAGAAGAAACCCCATGTTGGCCGGTGAGCAATGAAATGATTTCTAGACATTAATTTTTTGGTGGGGGTTTAGAGGTTTATCCACGGTATCCACCCTGCGTCAGGCTTTGGCGGGAAAAGAACAGCAAATTCTCTCAAAGCTAACTGGGAAGGAAGACCAAAAATTTATGCAGCAACTATTGAGATTGATGTCTGCAAACAAAATCCACATGTAGCTTATGTAGTAGCTCGACTATCAAATTTCGGAGCATTGTGCATTAACTTCCATAGCGCACTTATCATTATACCGACCGGTGCCGGTCCTAAACACTACAGCAAGCCAAAAAAAGACAAACAAGACATGGAATCCAATCCGGACCGGTAGTTGCGAGCACGGCTTTTTTCATTAGAACTAGGGACTATGTTTGGTCCCAAATCCCTCTCAATGACATTCAGCCCTCTGGGCTTTTTTCCACTGAGGGCCGTGGGGTGCCCTTTGAGCAGTATACAGCCAATATGTCGCTCGTTAGGAACGGGCTATCGTTAGCCACGGATGTCAGGCACTTCTTGACGCGCACATCCAAACTGTATCGTCACAGGCAAAGGACGCTTAAGATGCCTTTCAATAAGTGCACCACCACTTGTAAAGCAAATGGGTGAAGACTCAAGCACACCTGAAATGTGTTTGGTAAAATTGATGCTCTTATTGCGGATTTTTCCTTGTTTAAGCGATTTTCACAATTTTTTGCTGCTGTTACAACCACGCACCAACACAAGCTCTAGCAAAGACTGCTTCGAAGTGGCGGATTCTGTACTCTAGCTGCTATTTTGAGAGCGCAGCAGAGCCAACCCAGGACATAGTTTGCGCCACCCATTAACAAGCGGATTCGGCCAGCTATCTGGAGGAGCCTGAGTGTGGATACTAAATACCATCTCGTGTCTTTGGACCTGCGATCCCTTCACTTACCTTCAGTTCAGGCTCTCCGGTCCGCCATAAACTTCCAACCCATTCAATCGTCTTACGCATCCACTCGCACGGAAAGATTGCCAATATCATGCAGGCAGCTAATCAGACCCGTAAGCATATAAAACCACAAAAGCCGAGAGCGGATAGCTAACCCACCACCTGTCTGTACCGGCCTGCCGGTACGGTGCGTTACAACGGCAGACGAACAGGCACGGCTGGCGGCAGGGCCTGGTTCCTACCCAGTCGTCGGGTCTGTCCCTCCTCCTTTCCTGCGCCTCTTCCAGACAGAGGACGGCGGCGGCATCAGCGGCGGCTGCGGCGGCCCGCCGAGGCCAGCCTCGAGGCTCGGGGTCCAGCACGCCCTGCACCATCCGCCACGGCTCCCATCGCTCACTGCCCGACTCCGCCGTCAACATGGAGCGTCGCCGCTGCGCCACGTACCGCGCCGGCAGCGACACTGCCGCGTCGCGACCGACGCGCGCGAGAGCTGCCGCCACCACCGGCGTCGGCGCGCGCAGTTACCGCGGTCTCCACGGGGGAAGCACCACGCACGCGGACCCAAGGCACGAGACAGGACACTGACGATCACACGTTTGTAGACGTCCCAATCGGGCGGGATCTCGGAGTGGCGGCTATCACCACCTGCTCACGCACTCGCGGCGACACGCACCTGCCGCGACCAGTTCGGCCGGGAACACCAGCGCAGCGTGCGGGGCCGCCGCTGCCGACACAGAGGCTGCGGCGGGACGGCGGCGCAGCCGCAGCACTGCCGCTGTCGCCGGCGCCGACGGCGCCACAGTCGGCACGACGCCGCCGCCGACCGGGTGTCGCGATTCGACGAGTCACCACCGCCTCAGAGCGGACAGTGTCGACTCACCCAGGCCCGCTGCCCGCCACAGACTGCGCCGGCAGCGTCGACACGCAGCCGCCGTCGACGCAGGGAGACACCGCGACGGCAGACAACGCCGCTCCGCACCGCTCTGCAACAGGCAGCTCAACAAACCGGCATGGCCGCGCAACAAAATGGCGGCGGCCGGGCGGCGCCGGCCGGCCGACCAATGGGCGTGCGCGGTGGTCGGCAGCGGCGGGGCCTGCGCGCGGCGGCGGTGACGGCGGACGGCCGGCTGCCAACGCCGCCCGGGGCCGCCGCCGCAATGAGACCTAATCAGAGCCGACCGCGGACCGCGTCTGGCGGCCAAGTGGCCCTCATCGGGCAGCGGCGGCGGCCGAAAACAGGAAGGAATGCCGCGCCGGGGCGGCGGCGACTGCAGGACGAGCAGCCGGGGTGCACAGGCCGCCGCTGTCGTCACCGACACACAACACGCCACTCCACGCCGCCACACCAGGCTCGGCAGCCGGCACAAAGCCGGCCGCTTCCGGCCGTAATCGGACCTTCACGCTACCTCCTGATGGTTCCACACCATTACCGCCGCCGGCCTCTCGGTGCACGCCCTTTTATGTCGCGAGGTCACGCGCCCCCTGCCGTCGCCGGAAACGCTTCCTGCAACGGGGGCCGATGCCGCGGGCTACGGCGGGTCCTGACCGCGCCCCTGACCCGCAGTGACCCTGGAGGCTGGCGGCGCGGTCTTCTCACGAGCAACAGTGCCGCCCGCCAGCCAGCCGGCCACAGGCGCAGGCCGCGCTGCAAAAGAGCCGCGTTTTTGCACGGTTTCACTGGCTTGAAGAGAAACGACACACCATTAGTGCACTTCATTTATCACTCCTGCGCGCCGAGCTTTAATAATGCATCAGGGTAATTACATGGAATTAAAAAGGCAAAAGCGGAGGGCTTTCAACTTGCATGTGTGCAATCACAGAAGACGTGCGTCTGACGAAGACTCAAGAGAGCCTCGTTACCGTCGTCCAGCCTCCATTCGGTGTAGCCGACAGGTCATTTATACAGAAAGCCCGGCCATTCCGGAGAGGCACGACCTGGCGCTGCAGGCCGCACACGCCGTTGCACCTACTCTCACAAAAAGACTGGGACGCCGGAGAAACTGGAAAACCCGCCCGTGTGGCAACATACTCCAGCACTAGCATTTCACTCGTGTACGCTCGCCACATACGAAAACGCGCCAGACTTCGAATCAGAATGCCTCGTGTTCCAATGAGTCAAATTTGGACGTCTGGGCGAAGCCGCAGGCTTCATTTTCAAATCGTGAGGCGAAGTAAAGTTGAATAGGACGTTAAATACGCAGAAACATTCTGCGGCAATACGCACAGCCTGAGCAGCACATGTGTAAAAGTGAGGCAATTTTATCCCCTCATACAACGCGGGTCGAGAAAGCATGGACGTTCAATGTACGACTTTGTGTCATGTTAAGTTATAAAATACTGAGCTCCGCGCGTGTACATGCCTTTGACAATACAGCCAAAGCCCGGTCAATTTCTCGGCATAGGCAGCTGGTCACACGGAAAATACGCAGGGACAGAACTGGCGCTCCGGAAACGGCACCAATCGGGCAGGTCAAGTCCCTCACCGAGCACATATGTCCGGTGGAACAGTAACACAGAAATCCCTAAGGAATGTTTTTTGGGAGGTGCAGAGTATATTCTCTGAGTGAACAAAGGCCGTCCACATTATCCGTCCAGCGGGTATTTACGGCTAGTTACGGAATCCAACCAAAGCACCTCAATGCCGTCCCTAGAGCTGCAACACGACTGCAACTCTGATTCACAATAGAAACATTATTTAAAGGTGCTGACAAATTGAAATAACCTTACAGCAAAAAGAAGAGAACCCTTGTAAGTGGAATTCAAATTTCGCACCCCCTAAACCATAGACGCTTAGTGTAAGGACGAACACAAGGAAAAAGGGATACAGGGCTCGAAGCAGGGAATACATTTCTGAATAACCACACACTTCCTGCCACACAGGGAACGTGGCACCCTGGTCAAATCCTGGAATTTAGTAAAATTAGGGGTACTTTTAGCCGAAAATAATGAAACCACTCATGATTTCTCTAAAAAAATGTACAATACGCTCAATATTTTGATTTTCAAACTACTCCTCTAGGAAAAGAAATAAATATCTGCCTGTGGATGATGTCATGATCTGGCAACCTCTACTATACTCGAAACGCTTCAAGGGCTTCGATTGGCTGGTGCTCATCGTGACGTCAGCATATGTCGTCACACCAACAACCATGACAACTGTGGCCTGCTGCTAAGGAGGCACATCGCAGGTAGGTTTTAGTTTTTTTTTTCTACGGAAATCTCGAGTTCCAAGACAAATGATATATTGAGTACTAGGTTTTCCGACTTGCTTTACTATTTGGCTATCTCAGTTAAAATCACGTTATGAAGGAGCCACCTTCCCTTTAAAGGCTGACCAAAAGCGGATTGGAACCGAACTGCATTTTGATACGTGTTTCTGAGCCCCCAGAAAAAGTACATAGCAAAGGGGATAATACATTCCTTTATACCAAACGCTGATAATTCAATACACTTTACAGTCCATTTCGTAAGGCACTCAGTGGCTTAATTGGTGCATTTCTGACCCCTTGGTCTTTTGATCAACTAGTGGCTGCGGGTTTCGATAGAGCCGGTACCTTTCGGATTGGATGTGATGTGAACATTGTTATAACTTGTAATGATTGTGCAGTCCTTCGGCTTTTGCATGACCAATGACATGTATTATGCTCAATATTGAAGGTTTGCCAAAAAAGTAGCGGCACCATTTACTGCTGTTCGTTTTCAGAATGACCTTGCATTTAGGATGGGACCAGAAAGCTCCCTAAAATACGATTCCTTATAATTTACACGAAAATATTGCATTGGACAAGACATTATCCCGACAAGATCCTAAGGATGGCGTCAGGCAATGTTGCACTCTCACACTGGTATCAAGCCGGCCATTCTACCCGGCCCCCATCGACAGTAAGGTACCGCGCCGCGACAAACTTTTAACGATACCTTCCTATTTCGATCTCAAACACGTACAAGCTCTCCAACACCGCTGCGCGTGTCACCCGACGCGCCCTGCGGCGCTGGGCAGAGCTGGGGTGACGGCAGCACAGCAGGGGGCCGCCCGAAATCATACCCCAATGATAGTGCCTTGTCGGCCCTGCAGCAGAAACTAGGTAACCTCGGGAACCAGAAGCACATCACAACGCCAGCCAGCCCCCTCCAACAGCAAGCGCAGTCCACCGGATGTGACGTCACACCTCGTAGCATATAACATGGAAAATTAAATGGTTAAATATCCAAACTTTTGAAAAAGAGGCCCAGAATCGAAAATAAAATGCTTATCCATTGCATTTGGGACAAATTTGATTACCGTGTATTCTCACAAATTTGTATGCTGGAGTGCCATTAGCAGCAGTTTAAGACCAGCTCAATGGTGAAGGAATTCCTCCACGCCCGTATGACGTCACTCGGGCGTGGAGGAATCCCTGAACGTACCTTTAAGTAAGGTATCTTGAACGCCAGCAACATCAGAGTTCACCGTTGGGTCAACATTGAATGCGGCGCGTTCCCTCGAAAGTAAAGAAAAAAGATGCTCGTGCTCTCCCTGTTTTGAGAAGCTTAGTCTTGCTAGGACGCCACCAGAATCAACTAAACTGAGGATGGCAGAGGTAAGCGTCCCGATACAGCCAAGGCTCTGGAGACTAGCTGTTTACTGGGGTACATAAAGCGGCAAAGGAGGCCACACCCCACTCCAGATTACAACTCCCTTGCTCGACTTTCCCTGCATCTGATTCAGCTTTTCTGCTCTTGGGAGCACTCCTTCGTCTCCACCGCAGTTTCCATGGCTAAAAATAAGCGCGCAGCATAATTTGCATAACAATAATCCATCCACCAGGCAAGCACATGCACACAGCGCCCAGCATATTAGATTGACTGGTAATGTTGCATGCGAGATAAAAAATTTCCGAACAGGGAAAAGCATCCTTCACGACTAAATCAATAAGTACCTAAATATCAATAATTCACTGTCTATGAACTTAGCACATGTGTGCGTATTTGTGTTCTACTCTTCAGAACATCACTTTTCAATATTGTCTCGCCAACTGACCAGTCAGTAATAGGCCAGGCTAGACCAGTAGAAACTTTTTGTCTGAAGAAAGCTATGATTCAGTACCAGTTTCGGTTGGACATAGCCAACGTTTGATAACTTATATTCGGAGTTCCCGTGCTATTTCCGTACCCTAGCTTTCATCCAAATTCTACAAATACCTATTTGAGGTTTCTGTTATAATTCTGATTTTCACTCTTCACAAAGCACGATCCAGTTGTTGACAAATCACAAAGCATAACATCAAAGCATTCACTAAAACCCGCCTCTGGAGTGACTGACCACGGTAAAAGCCCCGTGCCAAGGCCTGGCGTGGACGTGCCTAACAGCAGGGTGGCTTCCATCAAGTCATTCACCACGATAAGTGGCATGCTGGAGTTGATGAAAATTGCGGTGGTACGAACCCGTAATTCCCGGTAGCTATGGCAGATATTCCACACGTAGCCACCCGACATGACTCCACAACAGAACTTACCGCATGTGAGCGAATACCGCCTTACAAGCAAGAATCCTAATACTACAATTCAACGCACAGGAGTTAGTCCTTTTGAGATGTTGAATTACGTCCGGTATTGACGGAGAACGGCTGAGAGAATGTTTTTCTGGGAAGTGGTTTAAAACCACCTGAAGAAAATATCCCATCAGTCTTCACAAATGAGTGAGGTGGTGAGACATGTACACTTAACTAATGGTTAACTGACAAACACGTCACCGCGGAATTTCACTGGGAGGGGGGTGGACTGGTGATGACGCGGGGAGAGGGGAGGCGAATTTCGAGAATATTGGCTGTCTCTGAAAACGCAAACAACAATGCACTTCGCCCACACATATACGTAGGTCCACAAAGGTAATACTGAGAAAATGCGAAAAGCCTGGGTCGAGTCCCAAAATTGTGGAGGACGCCCCCTGATTCGTGAGTTGGGTGGGACGCATGCCCCCGGAACATGTTAACTTCTCACACAGCTTTGAGCTATAAAGATAAGACCCAGAAAAATGCATGTGATAAAATGAAAGAATCGCAAATGAGTCTTGACCAAAGTAGGAAACAACTTGGTAGGCCTCCTCTCTATTCCTCCAAATGTATGTACACCCCAATGTCTCAAGATCGAATAAGCATACCCGGTTTCAGCCGCACCTCAAGGGTTGATGGTTATCTTCAGTGCTTCTGTCGCCGCATTCTCACCTCCCCATTACCACCCATAATCAACCTGTCACTTGACGCCACCAATAGGGATTCTCACTTCATTCGACGGGACCTTGAGCCCCTGTCCAGAGCGGTCTGACGATCGGACATTCTCAGACATCATAGGTATGTCAAGCACTGATTCACGGCTGGCCGCAATGTTTTAAGGCTCCGATCAAATACGAGACGTTACGTCTCTGGGACCTTGCACGTGCCAGCAAGGCATGATGACGTGCCAAATGAAGGACAGACTTCAGTGCATACACAATGTCGGCAGGGCACTGTCAGACATAGGCTCCACTGACCACGGCACGTCACAGAGCTGTGACACGCCGTGGAGAAACCACGCTGACAGGAATAAATAGGAGAGATCAGAAGAGTTCAGGATCGCCCCAAACGCTACGACAAAAATAGGAATGGGCGGAAATTTCCGGAAAATTGGCTCTAAAATTTACAAGGGGTATTTTGTCGACAACTATAATTTACAAGGGGTATTTTGTCGACAACTATAATTTACAAGAGGTATTAGGTTCACTAATCATTAAAACAACCTTTTGTTGCGACAAGACAGAGAAGAACAAACCTTTACCCACTGGTCCCCCTCTCGAACTCGCATAGTTAGGTGCCTATATTGAACCGGAGTCTGGCAGTGGAGTGACGCTGACGCCCTGAGCACCTGGCCGGCGCCGGCCCAGCGGCGTGCAGGCAGCTGGCGGGTCACACACCTCTGGTCCCGCATCTCTCTCTCTCGGTGGGAGAGCCGCCGGACCCGCCCCGTCCCAGCCTCCGCCGCATCGCCGCGCCATCACCCCTTTTTGCACGGAATTATTGAGCGCGTCCATTAGGTGGCGCGATTGTATCGGCGATGAGGCGGCCTACAAAAATGGAGCGGCCTTCTTTCAGAACGTGGCCGGGAAATCATCTGCGCGCCGAGTGAGGGATGGCCGGCCCCGGGGGGCGCGCACGTTGCGCCGGGCCACTGATGGCAGCGATCGCTCTTCACCAACCAGGCCCGGCCGGCGCCGTCGTCTTCACGCACTCGGCAAGTCGAGATTCCAGAATTAACCGGCCTGGCCAGGCCCTTTCTGCCGTTGCCGGAATCAGTCAACAGCTACTTACATAATTATGCGATCCATTACATGACATAACTTCCCTCGCTTCAAGATGAATTAACGTAACGTACCTACCCTCCTCCAAAAAATCCGAACTCTCCCACACACTCCTTTAGAGGTAGGCATGGTGTCATGCACAGTACGCCTTATACAAAAGCCACGTTATATATATCCACCGCTGGCGCTGTAGCTGCCGCTGCAACAGGCTGTATCGCGGCTGTCCACCCTATACAGAGTGGTGCTGTTTGTCAACGGATTCCCACTGATGGGTTCCCGCGGCGAGGGATGAGTTCGGAGGAAGGCGACCGTCCTGTCCGCCGGCGTGCCGCACACTGGGACAGGGCAAGAGATAGCGTCACAAGCATTAGTGTCGCCGCAAGAAATGACGACCGCAAGTGGCAGCTATCCTTTTCTCACGTACAAAAGGCGCACAACGCAACACCATCCACAACCAGGCAACACGCCGGTCAGCGGAGGTGTCCCTGCCGCGGGTCCGGACGGAGACCGGACGGCGTCGGCTTGCCTACCGCGGGATGCCTTTCAAAGCTAAGGTAAGAAAAGTATTGTTGGAGACAGCCGAGGAAGTTACAGCGAGTGCAACGGTTTTATGTGACATTTTGATACAAATGTGTGATTTTATCTGCCTTTTATGCCTAGCCTTTATTGTTAACTTGCACTTACTTAATGGCTGACAGGGAAACGGGAAAAGTCATCTCATTGTTCTTCCAATGTGTGGATCATCTCCTAATGTATGCTTACAATGTGCTTACTCAAAACACGATGTCCAGCAGGATTACCGATGGGGCGCTGATGAAGCCAGTCAAATACCAACGGCGTCCAAGCCTGTCATTAAATATCATCTCTCAGATCCGCATAGCGCTACGCCTTCAGTTCAACTAGTCAGGCAGAGCGAACGGTTACCTAAGTACCGAGTCAATTCTGTGGGTTGGCATACGCATGGGATATCTGCGTTTCCTCAGTTCACCCCGGCAGGGAGCCAGGAGAGCACAATCGTATTTGCATAACACTGCAAAAGACAGCATTGTCAATAGACGAATTCCGCACTGCAAAACGCATTGGCGTTAGTACTAGTAAGCGCGTAGTAAAGCGCGTAACGTCCCACAAAGTAAACGGACAAGCGCCGCGCTCAGGTCACCCCCTCGTCAGTCAGCTGCCAGCCGACCAACGTCGCATAAATATTGAAAGCTGGGAGTTCAGGGAAATATATCCCTAGCCTCCACCAATCCCTTGCATGTTTCTGAGCGGGAAGCCGGAGCCTAACGCTCTACCAATAACGCTGCCGCGGCAGGACTACGCCAACCCTGGTATCGAAACAGTCCCTCAAGAATTGCACCACCAGCCAGTGTCTCGTATCGAAACAGTTCATCCAGGATCGGTTTGCCGGATAGTGCTAGCTTTAACGCCCACAGTGGGCGCCGAATGAAGAGGCGAATCCTTTTAGTGCAACCATACTAGTTTTGATTACACGCCATTCGGTATATGACCAATAATCCGTTTTAAGACATCGTACTGGAAGCGTTTTTAGCTTTGCGACTTTTTTATTAATTGTTATCGAACTCCTTATAAAATTTCTATCCGGTTTCCCTTTACCGCCGTATTAAAGTCGTGTCATTGTAAATACTCGTGATGTGTTTTGGCATGCCTATAAGGAAATGAGCAATACTCGGGAGGAATGCCTGTGCTGACAGATAGGAAAATGAAAACGATACGAAAGCGGACCAGAAAAACAAGCAGTCACAACATTGAAAAATCGTTTGGAACACTAGAGAGACTGACATCGCTGAGCTTTAAACCGAAAATGCGCCTTGCTTTTATCTACAAATATAGAATTCGGGGGACCACGCACCTCCCCACAGCAGAGGATTTTGTTTGCCCAGTTGCGATGGGTGCGGAAACTCATCCAGCTGTGTCGATCTTCCTATCACTCACGCGCCTAGTCCCAATCCCAGAGTAACGTTCTCAAGTCAATACAAATATGAAATCACCGAATCTCAGAATATACACGGAACCCCTGATTAAATACGGCTCAAAATCAGTCAATACAACTCGTTCTCCGTCATTTTCTTGCTTAACCTGTTGACACCTTGCATCACATCCGGGGAAGTACAAACGCAAATATCAGTCTTAACATTTTAGGTCGGGTCCCATACACGTATGCATGGGAATCTGAAGCGGCACGGGAGAGCACCGTGCTCAGTGAAACGTCACGTTTAAACATTATCCCCACGGCGTTCACCCGAGGGAAGCCAATCAGAACATGGCGACTGCTCTCACTCCTTGCACCTTCCCTTATCCAAAATTTCAGGGAGGATGGGACCAGGGAGAATAGCTGCTTTAGAACGTTCAGCACGGCCACAATCCCGACTTTTACCTCTTCCTCCCACTCCTGGGTCTGTTAGCTATCAACCGCACGACTGTCGAACTTATCAAAGCCCAAACTAGAAAATTGATACTAGCAAGCGTTTAGACAATAAGAAACAGCACCAAGCTGATCTCGTCTTCACCAGAAACAAATATTAAAGTCATATTCCACACCACGACCTCAGTTGTGGCCCTCATAAACAACAGCACACTGTGCCGTTCCGGAGGAGCTGTCGGCTACGACACAGCGTACAGCCAGAACACACCGCTGATAATAAATCACGCAGCAGCCGGCGCCGGGCCCACGCCATTTAAGACGGGCTGCCTGCTGCCGACGGCCGCTAACATATTCCACTCGGGCGGATCTCGCAGCCAACCGCAGGCAACTCTTTCGCTCGCCGTCTCACTGAAGAGGCCGACGAACAATGCAAACGTCGATATAATCGGCGCCGGCAAGAAGCGGTCCGACTTCTCACCACAAAAGACGCGAATTCAAGCCGTCGCCGACATGCCAGACGGCACACAAGGCTTAAAATCCGCATCAGGAAATCCCGAAGGCCAGAATCAAATCGACAATACCGGCAGAAAAAAGCGTGGAGTCATAGTTCCGCTACCATCCGTCGTACGGCGCCACCGTCGGCGCGGGCCGGGTCTGTGCAACGGCCGGAGTACCAGCGGAGGCGACGGCGGGGCGCGGGGACCGGCGCGGACGCACTGTCTCCACAATGGGCTAATAATGGCGGCGAATTACCGTAATGACTGCGGCGGCGGCGGCGGCGGTGGGGGGAGAGGGACGGCGGCACGGCGGGTACAGTGTCCAGCAGAAGTCACAGTCGCCACCGCCGCGCAGACAGAGACACCGGCCAACAGCTGAGGGATGCTGCTGACAGCAGCGCCGAGCGGCGTCACCAGGAGCCGGATCCAGCCGTCGTCACCTCATGACACTGCCTGAAGATATCCCACACTTCCAGCACAAGATCGGCGACCCCGACCCAGTGGCGCACTCAGGGGTGAATTGGGTTACTTGTGCGTCAGGGCCTTTCGCATCTTACTTGGGTCGCCATACTCTACTCGCGCTTCCAGAGTTTCTGGCTACGGCTCTGCCATGGGCATGAGGTGCAACAGAGAAAGGATGAAGCAATTGCACCATCTAAAGATTATGTTGCAGCATCAGATCTGGAGCATCACGTCTAACCGCACCGACCTTTTCACATCCATTAAGGACATGAAATTAAGCAATCTTCGTCGGGTGAGGGAAGGGGGGCTTCAGCTGCCTTTGCCGCATCATGTTGGATACATTGGCACTTTTAAGTAGTACACTATCCCTGGATCTCACCGGCGGGAGGCATGGTATCAGATTGCTATCACACTTTCAGTGTCGAACTACGCTAAAAAAGGATTTCTAGATGTCCTGGGGCAACCTTCTCGCAACGATTTGGCCCTGATCTAGCCTGAGAATATTCAGAACGGCGGATCGTTCGCCACAATATACGTTCCACCAAATATACGTTCCACCAGACTACAGGTTATTGGCAGGCGCAGATGACACTCCGTTCATCACCGTCGCGTCCGGAGCCGTTGGCATGGCAACAAGCGGGAGGGAACCACACCCGCTGGGCCACCCACCGAAACCGGCCCATCTCAGCAATCGGCGCTGGTAACCAGACAAGAACATGAATACATTAGCGAAAGCACAAAGGGCGCCCCATTAGAGTGGGTGGAAGTTGGCGTTTTGTCACTGCCGGCTCCCAGGGCGCGCGGCCAGGGAGCGCGCAGGGCGGTAACACGGCCGCGGCACGCGACACACCACGGACCGGCAGCGCACACCGCCCCAACCGGACTGCACCCCTGACCCAGGCCGGCGGTGCACACCGCCCCGCCCCGGACAGCACCCCCTGACCCGTGGCACCAGTGCACACCGCCCCACCCGGACATTACCCCTGACCCGTGGCATCAGTGCACACCGCCCCGCCCCCATCCGGACAGCACCCCTGACCCGTGGCACCAGTGCACACCGCCCCACCCGGACATTACCCCTGACCCGTGGCACCAGTGCACACCGCCCCACCCGGACACCACCCCCCTGATCCGTGGCGGCGGTGCACACCGTTCCCCGCCCAGACAGCACCCTGACCCGTGGCACCAGTGCACACCGCCCCAGCCAGACATTACCCCTGACCCGTGGCATCAGTGCACACCGCCCCGCCCCGGACAGCACCCCTGACCAGTGGCACCAGTGCACACCGCCCCGCCCCGGACAGCACCCCCTGACCCGTGGCACCAGTGCACACCGCCCCGCCCCACCCGGACAGCACCCCTGACCCGGGCCACCAGTGCACACCGCCCCGCCCGGGACAGCACCCCTGACCCGTGGCATCAGTGCACACGCCACACCCGGACACCACCCCTGACCCGTGGCGGCAGTGCACAACGCCCCCCCGGACACCACCCCTGACCCGTGGCACCAGTGCACACCACCCCGTTCCCCGCCCAGACAGCACCCCCTGACCCGTGGCACCAGTGCACACCGCCCCGCCCCCGGACAGCACCCCCTGACCCGTGGCACCAGTGCACACCGCCCCACCCGGACATTACCCCCTGACCCGTGGCATCAGTGCACACCGCCCCGCCCCGGACAGCACCCCTGACCCGTGGCACCAGTGCACACCGCCCCACCCGGACATTACCCCTGACCCGTGGCATCAGTGCACACCGCCCCGCCCCGGACAGCACCCCCTGACCCGTGGCACCAGTGCACACCGCCCCGCCCCGGACATTACCCCCTGACCCGTGGCACCAGTGCACACCGCCCCAGCTCCGCCCGGACAGCACCCCCTGACCCATAGCACCAGTGTACACCGCCCCGCCCCCACCCGGACAGCACCCCTGATCCGTGGCACCAGTGCACACCGCCCCAGCTCCGCCCGGACAGCACCCCTGACCCGTAGCACCAGTGCACACCGCCCCGCCCCCACCCGGACAGTACCCCTGACCCGTAGCACCAGTGCACATCGCCCCAGCTCCGCCCGGACAGCACCCCTGACCCGTGGCACCAGTGCACACCGCCCCGCCCCGGACAGCACCCCTGACCCGTGGCGTGCACCGGTAATTGCGCGGTTTATGCCCTTTCTGTGAACCAATTCAGCCAGGGGTAGCCGTGACGGATGGCGGGAGCCGCATCCTTCCCAGCCAACCGTTTGATAAATACAGCCGGAGGCCAGCGCACCTGATTTGTTTCTGACTTATCCACAGTCCTACTGACAGCTCAACACTGACTTTATCCTGGCAATTTTCAGGTCATAACCCAGCAGTACGCCATGCAATCTAGCACCGACACCTCTGCCTGATCTCTGCCGAGAGGAGCGACATTGGCAGGGCCAACGACGTCTCTCTAGTCGTCCCGAGCAGCATCCCTGCTGCTAATGGTTCACAGGCCACTACCGCTCAAGTGCGGAGCACGTCATCCAGTCACACCTGCATCACGTGATGTAGCTCCTCCAGAAACTGTGCTAATATGATAGATTCCAGTCGCAGCAAGTTTCTATGAATGAATTCCGATCGCAACACTACCAAGTTTCCAACCCGAATAAATATTTGGGAAGAATTGCAACATACATACGTAATTGCAAATTATGATTTTTGGGGGAAAAATAATTCTAGATTGGAAGCTGAACAAAACCTGAGCACCTGTCCCAACCACTTCTTGGTACAAAAATTCCCGTTTGAAGAAACATCTTTGACCCTTCACGTCTTCTCCAATGGTACCCAGTCCAATACGCAACATCATCGTTATCGCTGCTGCTGCGAACTCCCTATTGTCAACATAAACGTCGTAACAGAACTCGCTTTATTCTTCTGCACGGAAATGCAATAAAACAGCGGCTTTAACGTTGTGCAAGCAAAAATATGGGCCGCAGCCTACCCTTCAGTGGAAAGAATCACGTGGAATTTGGACAAGCCTTGCATTCAGAATGCCACGTTCAGGTTGAGAATGAGTACACCTTAGCGAGAGCTCCAATCTTGCACCGACACTTCTACCTGATCTCTGCCGAAAGGAGCGACATTGCCAGGGGCCAACGACGTCTCTCTGCTCGTCTTCAGCGGCATCCCTGCTGCTAATGGTTCACAGGCCACTACCGCTCAAGTGCGGAGCACTGCCGACTTCATAAATCAGCGCCGGTCGCCATGAATGCTCTATGCGGCGTGTCATGTGGCGCGACAAAAGCGCGCGTGTTTGTCCGCGCCGGGCTGAGTGTGCAACGGTGTCGATGTGTCATAACTCACACTGTGAGAGCCATTCCTGCGGGGGTGCATGGAAATGTGCACCATCACGCTTACTGGATCGGCCCGGCTGCACTGGAGCGGCGGCGGCGCTGTTACAGTAGCTGCCGGTCGTTACACACACGCACACACACCGGTTACACGGTGCTGCGGCCGTCGGCAGCGACAGAGCTGCACCATCTGCCTGCCTGGCAGTGTGTCAGCGGGGTGGGTTTTCTGACCGGGCCCTGCCGCCGTCGCACGGCGCCGCAGCTCCGTAAAAGGCAGGCAGGCAGATCCGGCGGAACACCGTCGGAAAAGCGTGGGCGCCGGCCAGAGACGCCATTCGTGATCGTCACGTCACATGGCACGCGCTCGCGCGCATGCGGGGGCCCCAACATCGTCGACGGTGCGTCGCGGCCGACACAGCCGGCGCCGCGCCGCAGCGGGGGCGGAAGCGGAGGCAGTCGATAGAACGGTGCGGCGGAGCGCAGTGTCGCCGTGTCGCGGCCAGCCTGCGCCCGCCGCGCCGCGCAGAGAAACCGCGCCACCACAAAGGTGGCGCGCCGCGACAAACACGGTGCCGACGCGGTTTCTCCGCGGGCACAATCGACGGCCAGCGCCACCGTAAACCGGCGGCATTATGGCGCGCCACGACCCGGTGTGAAAATGCCGCCGCGCCACGACGCGCTCGTAAATTAATGATTCATCAAATCCGTGGCCGAGGGATCAACAGGCGCGACTGGCGGCCATCCGTCACTGTCACCGCCGGTCAACAGCGGCGCGCCTTCACGGCCGGCGGAGCGCACACACAGAGCCGGGCCGGCGCTCTCCTCTCTGCCGCGCCGCCGCCGCCGCCGCTCCACACATCAGCAGGGGTGGCGCCGACAGCCGCGCTGCAACGCGATTTTTACCGTGGCGGCGTTGACACGTCCGGGCCGGCAGCGGTTCACCTGCAGCGCCGCACCCTGATTTACGCCCGGCCATCTGTCATGTCTGGCCACTTCCGCACCCGCGGCGCCGGCCCCGCTGACCTCCCCCAGCTGAGCGGGCCGGTATAAGGAGAGTGGTGCATAGGCAGACAGCCGACGCCAGGACAGTCCCGGAGAGGTGGGCTTCAGCGGTGGACAGGGCAGACGCACTACCACAGACGCACATTTCACACAATTTTGGTGGGAGCAAACACCACTGTGAAACGAAGTCCATCTCTATCGCAGTTCAAGGGTCATCGCCAGCCGAGCCTCCAGCACTGAAAATGATGCCCCGGGCGGGCGGCAGCGCTGGTTGCCGTTAAGCGGCTGCGGAGCGCGGCAGGCGGTGCCAGCCACGGACGCCGCGACGGCAGCCCGGCCGACCGCGGCGCGGCACGTCAACACAAACACCATTAGCAGGTGGCCGGCGAGTCAACAGCTCGTGACCGCCAGCTCGGCAAACAGGCCGGCTCGGCGCGCAGCCTCCGCGCTGCCGCTGGTCGGCCGCGCTTGCATCAGTCCGGCGTCGGAACACGTGCGCTGGACTGCGCTGCCGACGGCGGCCCGCTCCCCCGGGCAGTACCGCCGCCGGACCCGCACACGGCGCTGATCCTCCCGGATACACGAACAGCCTCGGAACGTATCCCAGCTAACTGCTGCGGAAGCGCAGCCCGCCGCTCTCGTGACTAAGGCCCGTCTGCCGCTCAGCGAATCGGTGGAAACTCACAACTGCCTATAGAGGAAGTATCGTGCAACACCTTTTTCGTGGAATCGTCGCGAGAGGCAACCGGACTATTCGGCCACGCTCCGCTATCCGTGACCACAAACCCAATGTAATGTGTGGGTCACAGCTGATGAGAAGCGGCAAGCTTGGAAATTTCAACAGTGCCTTTACGGTATCCCGCACACCGGAACCCTTATAAAGTGGACGTATGGGGCAAAGGCGGATCCAGGATTTCATATCGGGTGGGGGCTGGGGACTCGAGCCTCCCCCCTCCCATTGCCTCGGATCAGCCTCTGGCTATGAATTTACAATAAACACCTGACATTACGGGGGAGGGGCTGGAGCCCCCAGCCCCTCCCTTTTATCCGACACTGGCACAGGGCAAGAGCCTCGCCACCGGCCAAAACGTGGGGGACGGGGGTTGCCAGCGAAATTTTTAACTCATATCTGAAAGATGGTTACTCCTTCGCAGACCAAAAGCTTCCGATTTGGACACCACCATCTCGCTAAATCTCACGCGAAAAATTTGAGCGTTTTGCACATTCAACTAAAATAATATTAAGCTCGTACGCGACAGAGAGTATACGGTTGCAACAGCTTCATTTCACGGCCGGCACCTACCAGCGATGATAGATGGACAACCCGACTAAGTGGCGTATCTGACCAGCGCTAGTTTGCCGCTTGTGCCTACGTGTGCTGCAACCGCAGATTTGTTCAACTTTGTCTCCTACAGAGTCGCCTCGTCACCGACACAGTGTTACATCAACTTAATGCACACTAATGAGCCGGCCACCACACGGGGAGAGAATTACGTTGTTTTATGCCAGATGCTTCGCTCTCCACAAATCGTTGCATTTATGTATGCGCACCATGCGCGACGCCAACACTTGGTTGGAAGTTAGGCAACTGCAGCCTAGCCTTACCGTGGGTCGCGCAATTCAGTTCCTCACGACTAACACGCTCCGAAAACCACATGGCGACGCGCGGATAAACACAATTACGATTGGTTGTGGGAAGGCATGAGGAAAGCGGCAGCGCCCACGAAACTTTGCTAAGATTTTAGCAAAATTTCCGTTCACTTAGTTCATTTTTCCAAAAGCTCACTTAACGCTCCAGAAAGCGGTCTTAAATCTATTTGCAGTGAAATTTCAGAAGAGCAGGTGAGATATACTGAAAACGAATACGGAAACATAGACTCTAAGGTTGCGTTTGTACGCGAACACGTCGCAATTTTCATCCAAATTTATAGCGGTGGCATATTGTTGACAAGTTTAATAATATTTAAACTTAGAAAATATGACATAACATAAGCTGCCGTTAGTTTTCACAACAAAGAAAATCCTCGAACAGGATGATGAAGAGGTATCAAACAAAGATAACATCAAATAATTGAAGGTTCATAATAAGAACGATTAAATAAGAAAATCCCGTTTTATACCCCACGTTCATCGACAGCCTTGACAAACGTTTCCTCCAACCCACAAGCTCCCGATAATACGCAGCCATCCACATTGGGAAGTCGAGCGCGCTGGCGCCAGCACTTGGTGGCGCCCACCACTGTCTGAGGGCGTCTCGAGGGGGCGTGGGTAGCCATTCGAGGGCCAGCATCGTGAGCCCTCGCCAGCCGCCAAGAGGCTGGTGGGCGGCGGGAAAACACTCGGCCGGGTCCCGCCGCCCACGCCGCCGCTGGAGCGTCGCGTCCTCGCCACCCCGCAGTCGTCGTCAGCGCTGCAACCACCGACGACGACGCGCAGTAACGGCACGCGAGAGCAGGACGGACCCCGCCGCGGCGCGGAGAATGCGCGCCGTCGAGCATGACCATTCGTTTGGGGCACTTGCTGCGCGAAAGTTCCGCGCAATTTTCCACATGTGTGGATAACGGCACGAGGAGACGAGGAGGCAGCCGACAGGTAACGGATGGCTGAGCCGGCCAGCTGGTCCGACAGTTCTGGAGTGGGGCGCGGCCCGGCGCCCGTCCACCGCCCCTGCAACATCCGCCACGCAGGCCGCAGCACCCGCACGCCTAATCGTCACATCAGCCCGCCTAACTGCCGCCTAGGTCGTGAGTTATGCGCGCGAGGTGTGATCTACGAGCATGGTGATTCCCAACGGCGGGGCATCCGCCCTGCTCGTCACAGACGGCGGCGCCACTGGACTGCCAACGACGCGCTGCCGTCGCTAACGACGGCACCCCGCAGCCGTGTTGCAAGCATCGTCGTGTCGCCAGCTGAGGCCTGACTTCTCAGCAGGCGTGAGCCGCAGCTAATATGGAGTTGCCACATAAAACAGTCTGACTGATGACGCTGTCGACAATTACAGGCGTGGAAGTTGTTGCCACCGTGTAACATTTATCATGGCGGCACTGCGTTGCAAGCATGGAAGTGACAGATTGGTTCTGTCAGGAAGTAATCAAAGCATGACCCATGTTCGCAGTATGCTGGACAAAGCTTGGCGCTGGAAAATACCTTGATGGCAAAGAGTTTCAACTATTTTCTTCCCTCAATCTGGTTTTTATCTTACCAATCTGTATCATGCATTGGTACGACTCATAGTAGTATGAAAGGTGGCCATGCCTGGTCATATCAGTGGCTCATTTGCACAAAATATAACGCATGTCCCCTGAAAAGCGAAAGAAAGTGCGTTGCTTTTTATGAAGACAAAAAGACCACTTGCCCCCGTTATTCACAATTTTAGAGACATGTAGGCTAGACAATTCCCCATTGTTCCGCAACATTAACTCCCGTCTTTGCACACTCTTCCCCCATAAGGCAAGGTCACAACCACAGAAAATACTGCCCGAGAGAGGGGGCGGCACATCCAGCCTAGCAGGGGAATGACACCTATTCCGGGGGAGAGCGCTAAATACATGATATTTTCAATTGAATTCGGACTTTCAGTAGGTGACCATAACATGTCCCTTTTAAGAATAAAAACACACATAAACGTTGATTGAAAGTGTTGAATCGTTGAGCATGATCTGTAGCTCCCTGCAATTGAATCCGGACACGTTAGGTAGCTGTATTGTTTTGAGTTGATTGCTGGTACTTTTCACTTGGTCCAAATTTAAGGTACAACTGTGCTGTATCCATAGCTTAAAAAATACCTACAAACAATTCGCAGTCTCCCGGTTTGAAGAAAAAATGTTAGCAGAAAACGTAATTGTCACGGGAAAACTGCAGGAAACGATTCTGCCAATACCATGTCACGTCTGGTGAACCAGCCATCCTTGCCTACCGTTTTCAGCGTAACTTAGACTTCCAGGCCCGTGAAACACGACAGGATCGACTCCTCCGCACTCCTCAAATACGTACCGAGGCTGGTAGACGTCAGCTGATTTATCGGGGAGCCATCCTGTACAACTCTCTTCCACCCGACATCACCGGTTGTAGAGCACAAACATTTACGAGGGCATTGCGAGCCCATCTGAAGAGTAGAGAGTGACTTCTTGCTTATGTTGATACGTTCCATCTCATGTTGAGCACTCTTTTACTGACTGATGATTTTTCGCTTTATTTGTATGGTGTCAAATTGCTTATCTGTTTTACCTGAGCTTCCTAGTACATCACTTTCTTGGCTGTGTATGCTCGTATCATTGGTTTTGTGTGATTGGGTGTCTGATGGTGTGCTTGAAATCCTACTAATTCAACCTGAGTGGTCTCCATTGACGCTGGACTAAGAATAGCCATGGTATTTGTGGAGAGTCCAAAGATGTCCAATAAATAAATAAATAAATAAGCAACCGAAATACGAGTTCCAAGAGCATTTTGGTAGGAAAATGAAAGCTCCCGACAACTCACATGACACGAGTTGAATCACGGCTCAGTGAGCAATGGTTTTCTGCCAAAGAGCTGAAAACTGCCCGGTGAGTGCAATGTGCATATTTAATGGCAAGGAGCGGTACATAAATAGGACTCGCTAGGAACAAACCACAAGCTTTCAAACCGGTGGGTACAGGTTAAATCGCAAGAAGTTGTATATACATAAGAAGGCGTAGCTTTGCAACATTGGGGGGGGTGGGGGCGGGGGTGAAAGTGCATTCCCAAAGCCAGATTTTACGTACCCCTCCGTCATGCTCTAAAACATAACAGTAATGAAGAAGCCGCAGGAGAGGGAGCTAGTATATAAAAATGAGCCAGATACAAAGCATGAGGGCTGTTAGCTATATAAAAAGCCAGCTATACACATATTTTGCTCAAAGTTGTAGGTCGTTTGCATAATGCATAGCCCATAACAGATGTGATGAGGAAGTGGGTTCCCCTTGAGTGCGCTGAATTCTAGTGATAAATAGTAATCCTGCATTTTATTGAATATTATTGAATCGTAGGGAGTTTTCACAGTTTTCAGTCCATTAGGTTCCGGACCCTAGAACATGCCCTCCAGAGATTTTTTCTGGGAAGCTCTCCAACGCAAAACACATCTAGAGTTACGTTTGATTTTCGGTCCGTTTTTGCGTACATGTTTTTAAAGCTCTTTCTGCTGATAATAGTTTCAACACGTTTAAGCAAAGCTAAACACACAAAATGAGCTCCACCACGTTGTACGCTACTTTACAGGACAGAGGTTATGCATGCATGCAGATAAAACAGAGAGAACTGACGCCCATTATTCCAGTCCGCAATGAATAAACAGGCGGCCTAAATAGTGGGGTCATAGGAAAAAACAGTCCTAATAAGGGTAGCAGGAAATAATCGGAACCAAAATACCCAGATATGATGCAATGCAAATTGACTATCCCATTAAAACCGCAGATTACGATCCGGTTGGGGCTAGCTCCAACCAGCCGTACACATACTCTGAAATACACACACTATGCCCAGTACCGCTGACGTGGACGTTGTATGGATAGAAACAGGCACTTAACGATTTCAGAGCGTTGGTGAGGCTGCCCGAACTTAGCCTTTATGAGACATGCGCGGGCGGGCTACTGGTTGGTCACAAATGAGCCCAGCCGGCGGACCGGCAGCACGGGAGTGTTCACTGTTGGTACCGAGCTGGGATGAGGTACGGCAGGGCGCGGCCGGGCCGGCCACAGCAAATGTGGTGGCGGCAGGTGAGCCGACATGACACACTGCATAATATACACCGCAGACAGTTACACCCCCCTCCAAACCTCCCGACGGCAGCCTCGTCTGTACCCCGGTGCAGGACTGATGCCCATCCTGACGTGATTTGGAGGACAGGACCCTGGTACATAGGTTTTTTTCAAGCGCATTTCACTAAAAGGGGTGGATTTATACACCTTACAGGTTTATACTTGCTGTAAAAACATATCAGGTAAATTGGTTTCTAATAAGCCACAGAAGATGAAATAAATCTAGAGTTCAAAAAGTAATTTAGCATCTTCTTTTGATCCGCTTGGCTACTTTTGGCCAATATATCTCCACCTTTTTCCATGGAGGGTGTTGGAACAGTCCTATACCCTGCTGAACAACTGCCCAGGTGTCCCGTTCCTGTTCCCTGTTTACGCCTCCGATCCCGTCCCACTGTATCCCTGTCCCGGCGCGGAGGCGAGCGGCGTGCCAGTAGTACCACTCCCGGGAGCCGGTACCCAGGCGGACGTCAGAGCACCAGCTGCGCCGGCGCGGCGGCCGTGGGAGCCAATGGTGCGCCGATTGCATGCATGGTGACGCCGCTACCCATGACGAATTAGCCGCGGCCACGACGCGCCGGGCCCGATCAGCGCCGCGCCGCAGTCACGCCGCCGATCAACACATCTGCACGATGTCGACGCACCTTGGCCGCATCGCGCAAGACGCTGGTCCCGAGCTAATCCAGCAGCTTCGTCCGCCACGCGCGTCGCGACACTATCCCGGCGTCCGCCCTCGGCAGTCCATCCCCTGGCTGACTCGGCCCGCCCGCATCCGGTACAGCACAGCCGTCCGTGTTGGCATCGTTGGTTCAACCAGCCGTGCCGCTACAACACCTTCGCCCGCCCAGGCCAGACACCCACCATTACCACTCGCACTGCTGATCCACCGAGCCGGCCGTGACCAGTGCGCTGAGGCTCGTTCCACAGAAATTATCGATACTCTTTGGCAACACGGGTGTTTTTGCTTCCGAAAATTAGAGGATGTTATTAAACATCTCTTCAAGATAGAGTTGCACATCCAAGGCGAAATATTTGTATCCAATACGGTCAGTATATTTCTCTTGTCGGTGGTCGATCGTCAGATCAATTCTCACACGTGCGCATGATACGCACAAGTTTGAACGGCCTCAGCCACATGTCCGACGACAAAACAGCACGATTTATAAGAGTTATCCATCGGCTGAAAGACATCCACAGCCAACCATTTTCCTGTCATGGATAATTTTTGTCGGAAGCGTACGGAATAGTGATAAATGATTCCGTGCACATGAATCATTCCGATGCAGCGAAATGGGCTGTAGCCGGTCTGGTGGAAGAGACGCATGTCCTTGCAAGCCAAAACAGTGCATTCCTACTAGCTTACATACTAGTAAATTCTAAAAGTAATGTTTGATACTAGCTACAAGCTTCGCTCCAAAATATTGGCTGGAACTTGGTCTTGCATGGCTTCGATGCACACTTCCCATGCACAAGACAACTGAGACAGCAGCCGCCCGGGGAAACGTCAGCGCCCAAACTAGGACCAAAATGACCCGCTTAGTGATGATACGTCGCAGAATTACTCACACAAATGGTTTCAAAGCGTTATCAAGCCCAGCTAAGCCATACCGGAGCTATCCACAGCTTACTACTTTAACGTTTTGTTGAGCCCAAGTTTATGACGCTATAAAATACGCCAAATCTTTGATTTAGCATGCGCAACGATGCTAGCACAACAGCTGAAATTACACAAGACCGTTTTTCTTCACGGCGACATGCTTGCTTACAATAACTTTGCCAATAAGGAGCGAAAAACGTTCTTCACCAAAGTCCTCGGTAAGTGCCAAATAACACGTTAATGGTCATATTTCTTAGTCGCAATGAACTTCCGTCCCAGAGGACCGGAACACTGCCGTAGTCTTGCTTGAACACGGAATTGTTCTCTGTGGCCTACACTGAGGACCAGAGTCAATCGGTGACTTGCTGGACTTCTGTCAGGCTGTCGTTTCTAATGTATACATCTCCACCGACATCGCGCCGACTAACTTCTTGCGGCTGTGTATTGCTCCTGAGCCTGGATTCGGTCCACGCCATATGTGGTTCCTCAGAACTGTGTCGGAATGACGTCAGCAAGTGTGCTCAAACTAAATTTCAGGGTTCTATACAAGCATTACAGCCGCTCCGCCCGCGAAGTTTCGAAGTAAAAGTTCTGAACCCGATGTCAGGAAGTCAGCTCCAAACATGGCAGGCTAGGTGCAGCGGAGCTGCTCATAAACCTGCCAACCCAAACCTACATCGGCCCCTGGCATCAAACCAGAAGCCGACAACAACGCAGCAGCTAGAGATCATATCAATTCTGTGGTACGCTGCTTCAAATGAACCAATTACCGCTGGTAGTTTATGACTTCCGAAACATCTTAAGAACGAATGCTTGCTCCGCTGCCTTCGCTCTAGCATACACGCTAGAACAGAATGCAGATATCCGCCTAAATCCACGTTAATAATAAAAATAAAAATAATGATTAGGATTAGAATAAACATGATAGCAATCACCATAATAATAACAAATAAGAACAATGACAGGACGTTCCTCACGACTCAAATTGTTTCAAATTGTTAAGCTCAGTATGAAGGTGAACATGTTTCTAACTGAGGGTAGATCGCGAGTTCTATCATTCAACTTCAGGTATCACGGCATTACCACGAACGTCTAAGAAGGTTACCCGTACTTAGATCATGTCAAGCGATCTAACCGCGGCGCCAATACGGATTCCAGAGACACTAGGGGGAAAATCAAATCACAATCGCAAGGGAGCTGCAGGTTGTAAGGATCTCGGGCAAATTATAATTGAGTTATTCGAGAAAGCGTTCCCTGTAAGTGGTATTGTCGTAAGTGATACCACAACTGATTTCATCGGAACTGTGTAGTTTCAACTAAAACCAAAGCAATATCAAACAAAACGAGACCTGATGATATCTTTAGAGCCATGTTTAAAGCGCGTGTTAAGCGACTGCTTTGGCTTCACGCCTTTAGACTAGTATGAAGGCACTTGATGCTGGTCGTCTTCAAAGGCTTCGAGACGTTCTTCACGACAGGCCACCCCAAAGCAGGGTGCCCTGTATTAGCTTACGTCCGTCTCTGAGGTCAAGGCCCTCGAGAGCGAGGTCTGGCCGTGGCTAGAAAGGGTGTTGCCGCGTAGAGGGGCATTGTCACCTTTGGGGGAGAGGGGGGGTGTTTTTGGAGAATCGACGGATAACAGTACACAAAAACTAGTACAGACATAAGGGGTTCCCCTGAAAACCTGGATAGAGAGTCGGATTAATCTTCCTGAGCAGCCGTGTTCCCCAGAACATATGAGAAACATTCCCAATGTGCCAACTTCTTAATTACAGTCAGCGGGATGTCTAGACCGTTGCAAACACACACCAAAGTAAGTTTTTCATTGATGTCACTTAGGCGAGGCATTTAAATTATTAATTAATCTAATTTGGGCCGGGCCATGGAGGCCCCTAATGTTTCATTCATGGGTCTAATTCAGCACCCCTTCCAAAAAAGATGAGAGGAGCCTGGATCCTGATAGAGTTGCGGGGATCCATGCATGCTGGGACAGACGGGAGGAAGTGCCATCTGTTCGCGGCACTGAAACACTGATACATGAGCATCTCATCAAATGAGATTCGTGCGTCAAATTAAACCTCTTCAATCCTCCTTCGAAAAGTCAACTCCCGTTTGGAAGAGAGAATTGGAAGGAGGTTGGCGGAAACGCACTGGAACACAGCGTGGGGGGGGGCCGTTCGGAGGAGCTTGGAGGAATTTAAAGGAGGTTAGAGCCTGTACTGAAACAGTTATATATGGAGTAGATGCCTCGCAGGTATTATAGCACCCGCTCAATTATAATCAAGTGGCGCGCTAACAGTATTATATATTCTAATACACTTACCGTATACACCTGGCACATGATATGCATACACTAGATATTTAACCATGGTATAGGTTTGAATAAGTGCAGATTAAAATGGTCTATTTGTCTAGCTGATGGAAGTGCTAAAGGAAACCATCCAAATACTCTCGCGAATGCCCATGTTAGTGACTACTCATTTTCAGTCAAAATAGTGTAGTAAAACTAGCGCATTAGATTCGAATTTTAGACTTGGAAATGTTTACGTTTCAGATTTCTGTAAATAAAGATACAAGCATTTCACATCGCAAACGACACAATTAACTGAGCATTCTTTGCTCTTGGATCCAACGACATAAGTCTATGGGGTCGCAACATCGGCTGAAGTGTGGAGACGTTCAACGGAAAATTCAGCAAGCAGCCCCCCGGGCTGAAAATGTGAGACAACCCTCTAAAAATGGCAGAAATATTCCCGGTTGACGCCAAATTTGTTCACCTCCAACACGTAGTATCGGTCCCGTTTGCAAGTCCAGGAAGCTGATACTCAACGCAAATTTCAATTACTTCACGCATGAAATACGAATGCTTCCCATGCGCACCACATGATATAATTACTCTACGGTGACAAATAAACGGACCCGAACGTTCCGGGGCTATCATATCACGGAATGCTATAATTACAGGCCTTTATTTATTTATTGCATGTGACATATTCTCTAGGCCCTACGTTACGCAATAGGGAAGTATCCCGATAAACTGACTGAGCAATGGCTCTGATCTTTTCAAGTGGCTGGATGGCCAATAAGAATAAATAAAGAAATAGAGTACTCCTAAGGAGTGACTAGGTCGACGTAAGGGACATGCTGCAACACCAGATCCAGTGAAGCCTGTCACATGACGAATCACAGGAACCGCTGCGATGGAAGCAGTCCCGGGAATGGCCGCATTACCACACTTCGTTGATTGATTTATCTCAGGATCTGTTCCGGCCGGCACCTGATCAGCAAGAGAAGCAAGAGTTCTTCCTCTGAGGAGACGCCATGCAGTGGGGTTGTGACACAAATGGCTGTGGGAAAAGTTGTCTTATTCATAGCCCGATCTGGTAACGGGTTCCTCTGCAAGAGAACCCTGATTGGATAACGCGGCAATGTGGCTGAGCATAACGGGACAAATCATCCATCGAACGGACTGTCCTGATTTCGTTTCCTGGAACGTTTCGCAGCCAGTTCACAAGCTGCTCTGTTGAAGGGAAAATGTTTAGCCTGAACGGGTTGAGTGACAAAGCGCGACCAGAGCCACGACGACCCTCTACATGGTGCGTAAAACGTAGACAATTCCTCCAGACCAGCTCTTCCAGGTAATATACTGAGCTTCCAGCACTTCAGGCATATGGCCAGGAACAGTGTTCAGCAAATGCCAGGACTGGCCCACATCAAGGCCAAGTGAATTCTTACGAGCCATAGACGTAAATTGGGCGCGTCTTATCGCTGGACGCCGCGACTCCATCAAGGCTGCAAGACACCTTAGCCGCGCACCCGCGCGCTTAAGCTGGTACGTCAGCTTCGTCAGCCCGATCTATCACTCAGCGCCGAGCATGGAAGTCGGGTGTGTCAGCCTCAGACATAATTCAGTGTTCAGCAAGAGCTCCAGCTGCGTCAGCCCAGAGTTCTGCAGCTGCCCCAGCGCGCTCAGGACAGTCACAAACCTCAGAAAGCCTAACGGGTGGGGCATGGCCGTCAGATGCGTCAGCCCCAGAGCCAACATCGGGTTCAACATCACAGGAGATCTACAGGGTCAAACCCCCAAATTTCGGCACTCCTATCCAGTTTTAATTCCTGAGTCCCTTCCAGTCCACTCAGAAGCCCCTGCATCGGGACGGGACCTGCAGCCACGTTCAGCACTGTCCCAGCCCTGGAGGCTGTGAGGCGGCCGGGCGTCGCGGTGGAGCTGCGACAGCCGCGCCGTTACCGACGCCCGGCTCAATAGCTGCTGTCGAGCGGCACCGTCGCCGCGCCGACGCGGAATTCCCCAGTTCACCCACGCCCAGCCGGCTGCGACACCGCTCTCAGGGCAGATAGCAGCCCGGAGTACCACAGGTAGGCCACCTCTGCAGGTGCACCCACACCGAGAGGTGCGCAATGGCTGAACCAGCAGCGGTATGCCTGAGGGGGAGTGAACGCCGCCTCCCCCGGCGAACGGACAGATTACTTCATAAGTTTGTAAAAGGAGACGGTGAAGCGAAACGATACTGGCCATTCGCACCATATCCTCCTGGCCACCTCAATTTTGTCCATCCTACCGAATCCCACTTATGCGCGTTTGACTATAACGAGTAAGCAGTCCAGACCCACTTGATCACAAAATCCAGCTACCGTAATTGCCGATCGGTCCTGGTCACCAGGCTCCAAAATAAAAGATGGCTCATATAGATCCGAATACCCAGCAAACTTCAAGCCCATTAACTGATACAAATATCAGCACAATGCAACTATCACCAATAGAGCAACGGACGGGCACGTGCGGCCGGTTCAATAGAACCCACCAACCGACCAACTTTGACGCGGTGTGATTTCGACAGCAGGCATCGCGGCTCGAGGCGTCACACCGTCACGCGCACTGTCGCTTCCGTCACCCGCCTGGCCAGGTCAGGCCAGGTCACCGTGGCCGCACTACACACCCACCCACGCACACACAGCTAGTGAGCGCACCTGTCAGCACAGTGGCGGCGGCGGCGGCGCGCGGCCGACAACTGCGGCGCAGTGGCTGCACGTGCCGCGCCGGCGCCTCCAGCCCAGCTGGCCCCGCCCGCCGCCGCCGCTGCCGCCGCAACCACGCCGCCGCCACCGACGCCGCATAACTCGCCGCGTCGTTTGTAATTATTTGCGGTGGCCGCAATGGGTTCGAGTCATGCAACCGCGCCGGATGATAGTATGTAACTAAACAGCAATTACCGGGTATCAATCAATGTGGCCGACTTTGCACCGGCTTTCACGGCCGGCCATGCGTAGGTGTGTCGGCGCCAGCGGTGGCATCGACGCCGACGGCAGCGGCGGTGACGGAGGTGCGACGTTCCCATAGCAGCGGCTGCCGGCAGCTGCCGCGCCGGCGAGCTGTGCCGGCCGAGCGGCCAGGACAGTGCGACCGGAGCCGATCCGGCGGGCGGCGGCGGGCGGCGGCGCCCCGCCCTGTCATTGCAGCCTCGCCGGCCCGGCGCTGCCCAGCCACCGGAACCGCCTGATTTATTGGCGCAGCCGTGCAACATCGGTCACCGACACCGCTCATAGGTACAGCCACAGTACCACTGTCGCCCATAGGTACAGCCACAGTACCACTGTCGCCCATAGGTACAGCCACAGTACACTGTCGCCTGGTCGCCACAGTCCACTGTCGCCTAGGTCGTGCGTCCGCTGCCGCTTGGTGTCGCAGTACGCTGCTGCTCATAGGAACAGCCACAGTACCACTCCGCCCATAGGTACAGTTGCAGTACACTGCCGCTCATAGGAACATTCGCAATACCGCTGCCGCTCATAGAAACAGTCGCAGTACCTCTGCCGTCCATAGGAAGTAACAGTACCAACGCCGTCCATAGGTACAGTCACAGTACAGCTACCGCTCATAGGAACAGCCACAGTACCACTGCCGCCCCTAGGAGCAGTCCACCACTGCCGTCCATAGGAACAGTCCACCACTACCGGCCGCCCTGCAGCTATGCAAATGACACTTCCCGGAAACCGGGAGCAAGGCTAAGCAGCGCCGGAAGTAAAGCTAAACGACACTACTCTGCCATCAATGCAAATAACAACCATGAATCTGCCGCAAACAACACTGGTGTGAATTTGGCACAGATGAAATGCAGATAAGCCACTGCCAGGGACTAAATTCACCACCATTACCGCAACTGCGTGTGTTTCTCCTCTTTGTGCTTGCTCTTCTCGAATACATGTTGATGGCTCTAATTGCAGCAGATGCAGCGGCAGAGGTGAGCCTCACGTGCTGTGCCGTGCCAACGGCAACACCACAAAAGGCGGGGCCCCAGCGACACTTCGCGGTACGTACAACCGGCAGGGTCTGAGTCTGAGTCTGGGCCGACAGCGCCGCCGGCGGCGGGGACGGACCCGCCGACCTGACATTGCATGCGCCGAGGCCACTACCGCCGCCGGACGGCCGGCAGGACCGGCTGCACCACATTAGTCTCGGTGGCGAGCTCAGTAGCGCACGACACGAACCGCGCCCGCCGCCCTGCACAGTGCCGCGCGCCGGTGAAACGCCGGCGGCGGCGCGGCGCCGCGGCGGGGCTGGGTTTTCCCGCGCGGCAGACGGGCGCACGCGCCGCGACGGCAGCGACAGTGCGAAACGCGCCACTTTCGCAGTGGACCGGGGTGGCGAGAGCAGACACGTGCTGGCCACCCACTGATCTGCATAGCGACGCGTCGGTGGCAGCGCCGCCGGACACCCGTCTCCGACCGACCGGCACAGTAACACCGCGCCGGCACCGGTCAGAACAACAACTCCAGGTGACCACCACCGAAGGGTGATACTGATTAGTAAACTACAGAATCAAACATTTGGCACCCAAAGTGCGACGAGCACCGGTAAAGACTCCGAGACTGGGCTGTGGGGCGGGCGGGCGCGCTGGAAGGGAGGTCAGACACCGGCCGGCTCCGCGGGCTACTCCTGTCCCCCGGCCCACTGATAAATGGGCGCCGGCCGTTCACACGCGCATTATAAATACCCCGTCCGCGTGCATCCGATAGACATGTTGCAAAAAACAGTGCGCTCCACGGTCCCGGGTCGGCGCACTATAATTAGTGGTGCTTGTATAGATCTGCGCAGATTTGTCATACGCCGACTGGCCCGACGCCGCCTTTTCAGGCCCGTAATAACGTGCAATCGGACCAAGAGGGCCAACGTCCCGCCATGCCCCCGGGCGGTGTGAGCGCCTCTCAGGGCCGGTGGTAAATACGGGCGGCGGCCCGGCCGTGGGGCGGTGGACAGTGCGTTCTGATGGGCTCGTATCAATCCTGACGCACTTCCCAAGGAGACAGCGGCACACAACGGGATCTCGCCCAACTAGTGCATGATGGGTTTTGGAGGAAGAAAGGTTAAGCCTGCGTAACAAGATAGAACTGGTCCCAGAAATGTCAACACACTAAAGAAGGGAGAGGCTAAAGCCATGGTCAAACTAGTATATGTGAAATGCAAGTCATCCACCGCAAGCAAAGCCAAAACGATCAGAAAGAGAAATCTTACGCGAAGCACGAAATTAGATTTGAATGCCTCAAAATATGTAGTTTGGCCGTAACCTAGCACAATGATTGCCTGCCTTCGCTGACGCTGCAATCTTTCGACTCAAAAGAAGTGTGTCTGACTGGAAAGGACTTGTATTCTGTGAACCGCACAGAGTGCAATATTCTTCCTGTAAAAGCTACATGACGCCGTTTCCTTCTGAAATTCGGACAAAATCAGGCTACAATACCTGACAGCCAAAATACATCACCAAAGAATGCGATAGCCACAGATATTACACCAGAGATCGGCTAAGTGGTGTGGTTTTGCAATATAGTTTTGCATAGGCTTTGTAATGTGGTACCTTCATTAAAATGATTTTTTTGGGCAAACAGATATCTAACAGCACGAAATTTTCGGGGAAATGAACCGACTATTGAGAGTAACCATAACTATACCCACAGATCCGTATGCTTGCAACAGCCTTCAGAACAGTAACGCCTATGACTAGATGTTGCATTTGCATGTGGAACTCGCCAGCGTTGACGAGCCGATACGCGGCACCATCCTCCCCACTGGACCCCTCCCCGCCCCTGCGGCACCGCTCCGCCTCGTGCTGCGCGGCGGCGACGGCGACTGCAACGCCGGGGCCGACCGGCAGCGTCCGGTGCTAGCGAGGTGCGAGCTGCAGTCCCCGGGTGATTCCCACACTCGGCGCCAACCCCGCGGCAAACCGTGGGGACAGTCGCTCCGACGGGGTGCGCAACTGCACACGGCGGCGCCGAGGGCTGCGCAACTGGTTAAACATGCCATCTGACTGATGATCCGAAAATGAGCTATATGAAGCAAGGTATACTACACCGGTATATTCCCCAGAGCCTGGCGCTGCTTTTACGACCAAGCTCCGGCATTTCACCGTCTTTCACTTTTCAATGTCGCTCGGCGTCGACCGGCGAGCGACAGCCTCTATGCAAATGTCGCCGGCCGGGGCAGGGCGCTGCACAAACACTACGACCGAGCAAACAGCGGCCGGGTCAACAGTGCGCCGGCGCGGCGGCGGCCGGCGGCCGGGCGCGCCGGCGCGATCGTCGGCCGCGCCCGGCGGTGATTAGCATGCAAATACGGCGCTGCCACGGCCGAGCACGTCCGCGGCGCCGCCTCCTCGCCAGCTCGCCCGCAGGACGTGGCCAGGTCGCAGCAGCGGCAGGGAACCCGCTCTCGTGGAGTCTCCGCCGGGACAGCTGGGGTGACAACACGGACACCCAGCTACAGCCGCCGCCGTTGGCAAGAGCCCGACTGGAACATCAGCGCACGGCGCCAGCGCTACTCAAGATTCCACTCACTCATTCTTAATCCTTAGTGAATCAGTCATATGATTCGGCACGATCCCAGCAAAGCCCTTGAATCGATTTTCCTCGGAGGACCACACAACGTTAGTTAAAAAAAAAACGACACGTCACCCCCACACAGCACACAGTTTCAGTTTGCATGGCAGCAGTCAGCAGTCGGCTGCGCGCTGCGGCCGGGCGACTACGCTCCGCACACCGCCACCGCCGGCGGCGGCTCCAAACCGCCGCGATGGGCCATAACTCGGCCGCGCGGCGGCGGCCGCCGGATGGTAACGCGGCGACCGCCGTTGTCGTAGGTCCGATGATGGCCCACTGCTGAGTCGGCAGCACTCACCGTGACCACCGCCTAGCGACGGCAGACAGGACCTCACCCCTCCCCTCCCCCTCCACAACTCCGGCAGCACGGGAGGCCGTGGCCTGGCGATCCACAGCGCCACTGTAACAGGGGCTGGTACGGCTAGACAGCCTTCACCGCGCATAGCGCCTGCAGCTGGGACCTTACCGCGAGCGCAGACATGTCGCAGCAGCGGCGATACCGGACGGTTAAGCTCGGTGCAAGCTTCAGAGATGACCACCCATCCAAAGTCTCACATCTCAAGCTTCTGAACCACTGCAGCGCAACATCGCTGCCGACACAGTCCGTCCACTCCGCCCTTCAGCGTCGGCGCCCAGTGTCGGGAGGTCCGCGGCGTCGGGCCCACCACTGACACACTGCAGCCGCCGCCGCCGCCGCCGCCGCCGCCGTGTGTTGGCGGCGGGGCACTGATGAGTTCTGCCAACATTGCACTCTGCCTCCAGGCCACACCGGGCGGCGCAGCGCCAGGAAAACACCAGCGGAAACGAGAGGCAGGTTTTAGCAGATCCAATGGTAAAAAGGCACGGGCCATGGCTACAACTGGAGTTCGGACTGAAGCTCACATATTCTGCTTTTGCCACGCACTTTGCAAGTCTCACACAATTGATAGATGCGTAATCGAGTCAAAGGACAGTGTCGGGATTCCCTTTTTCGATGCAGTGCTGCCAGAAACGCACTGGTGTAGGACTACCATGAAAATGCAAAATAAGCAAAATATTCTGGATTCTAAGGACTATCGTTCCTACAGAAATGAAACATCCTCAACAAAGAGCTCTGTTAAGTCACTAAGTCATTTTCACACCCGACTGTCAGCAGAAATCTGAAACCGATACTCTGGTACTGAGCTGACCCTGAGCTCAGAGAGCCGCTCGGCGTGAAGGCACAACCTGAGCCCCGGCGTAAGTACAGAGCCTGTGGTGGAACTCTATGGAGCCGGGTTCCGGGCAGTGCACTGCCAGTGCCCACTGTCCGATCACTCGTCCAGATGAAGTAGAACGAGTACCATCGCCATGAGGAGTGGGAAGTGCCATCAGACGGTGCCGTGGCAGAGCGTCCATACAACTCAACACCCCCTCACCGCACACACATCATCCCCTGCCACCCGCTAACACGGCTCCAGCAACGAAACACACCCCATGGACAGGGTACTGACACAGTCTCACCCGCTGCACGGCAGCCTGGCTTTCTGGTCAATGGTATAACGTTACGGGCCACCGCCACCACTTAGCTTTCCAGCGGCGCAGTTAACCAACACGGCAACCACAAGTGGTCCCGCACAACAGTCTTATTATGATGTATTATGACGGCTTACGGTTGCGCGGAAAGTGCTGAATAACGCTGACAAGAGGCTGAGTTGAGCCCGAGCGACTCAGCTCTGCTGTCTACAGCTCAGCTCAGCTCAGAGCCCACGGTTCTCACACTGCCTGACCCTGTGAACGTAGTGACGATCAGCAGTCTTCTGCAGTCCCAGCGGGCAGCCCGCCTCCTCCTTGCTGAAATGTCTCTCCTCTCCTAATAGACATCCCAGCAGGCACACGGGTTGAGCCAGCCTCCTCAGAGCTGGGAGATACCTCACCTGTCACCACAGAGGTCTCCACTGGAAACCAGATTGAGCCCGCCTTCTCCAGGCTCGAAGACGTCTCACTTGTCCCTGCACTGCAAGGCCCGCAGACGTCCCCGTTGGTACACAGACTAGACCCGCCTCCTGGGTGACAAGAGACGCCTTACCTGCTGCTATAGAGCTGCTGGCTGGCAGGCAGACTGTGGACAGTACCTGCATCGACGAGGCCGGGTTACGCTGGACCGTCTGGATCATCTCATCCAGCAGCTCAATCTCCCCCGTCTCCGACTCGGCCGAGCTGCCCTGGCCAGAGTCCTCCCCGGAAGCGTGACGTGACGCGACCTGTGGAGAGGTGTGATATGACCTGATCTGTGGACAGAGGTGGTGTGACCTGCCCTGTGGACAGGGCTGGCGTAACACGACTCGTGGAGAAGAGTAGTGTGACCTGACCAGTGGAATGGGGGGGCGCGTGACATGACCTGTGGACAGAGGCAGCGTGATCTGTAGACAGGGGCAACGTGACCTGTAGACAGGGGCGGCGAGACGCGACCTGTGGACAGAGGCAGCGTGACCTGACCTGTGGACAGGGGTGGCGGCGTAACCTAACCTGTGGACAGGGGTGGTGTGACCTGACCTGTGGACGGGGAAGGCGTAACACGAGTCGTGAAGAAGGGAAGTGCGATCCGACATGTAGGGAGGCGAGTTGTGTTCTGATCTGTGGAGAGGGCGGCCTGAGACTCGGAACGTCAGTCATGCCCTGTTTAACACTAGCCTCGGAACTGGCACGATAGCGTAAAAAAGAGTTGCGCTGTTGATCTCAACGTATCCACTCAACGTCTCAGATGCATTACGCAGCACAGTATATCCAAAGGATGGCTAAAATGCTCCTCCCCTCAAGCATGACAGGAAGGACGTCAAGCAGAACTAAAGGCACAGCCTGTTCCACATGACAGCAGCATTCAGCAAGCTGAACAAAATAGATTACTTGGCATGTGATCAACCTTTCGGCCGATTATAGACCACCACAACAGGATAGCTATAACATTTAATGCACAGACCCAATGTTCCCTTGGATCTGTACAACTCTCTACCAGACAGCTCGCTTTCTGTCGCCCAGATTCACCAACCAGCGCGACTGCCTTAACCGGTCAGGAGGGTGGGGCCAAACGCCAGGTATCACAGCGTGACAAAACTGGGAACGCTGCGGCGAAGTCGACAATTTATCATCAGTCCCAAATGGTAGACCCCTGAAACCCAGGTGGCCGCGCCGCATCAATTTTGTTAGACTTGGGTCCGGTGAGACGTCCGTGTGCTGGAGCATGGCATGACAAATTCGATTCACGAATTTTGGGAATAAAAGTTGGAATTCGTAAGCTGAAGTGGAAACTCTACTCCTTTGTAAGCCTTTCCAGTTAAGCTCCGGTTTACCAGAGAAGATCACACGTTTCCAATTTAGTTACCATGTGGGTTCAAACAAATCCCACGCAGTCGGCGCGTGAGAGGCTGTTCTTTGTGACCTGGTGGAACATGCTACAGAATTAGATCCAGGTTTTGGTAGATCTCATCCCGATACCCATGTTTTCGGCCAAGGACTCTGATGCAGGTGAGTAAAATACAGCCAACCTTAATAACTTGATATTACAGTTGTCTAAAACTCCTCACCCCCGACAGCAGTGTTAATGCGGCAGACCAGAGTCCCCTTACGCCAGTATGGGCTTAAAAAGCCCATTGAACTAAAAAATTGTGTAAGAGAGCCAAACAGGTCTACAACAATTTTTCATGCCCATTCTCAGGATTCCGAAACAATTTTTTGTTAAAAACACACACATCTCACTCCCTAGTATTCATACTCTGCAATTCCGAACATTTTAGATGGTAGCTCGGCATCCCAACTCTATCGAGATAGAACGGTGATAACCAGGACCACAATTTACCAGTATCACACTTCAGAGGCCATCTTGCTCACAATTTCATTGACCATCGGTTACCAGGATCACTTCCCTACGCGTATACAGATTTGGAAGCCGCTAATCACACCCTGAACCCGTTTCACGACTTGAAAAAGAGAACTGTGAACGCCTTGAGCACTTCCAAAGCGATTGTGTATTAGTAGTCAAAAGTATTGTGAGAAAACTACTGATGCCGTGCGAGAGGAGGAGAATGCAACACACCTCGGACAATAGGACAGGACCCTGCACTCCACCTCGGGTGACCAGCCTCTACCCACATTACCCACACTTGATAGACCCGTTAGCAACACTTGAACTGACCGTGTTAAGGACCTACACTGGGTATGGATGAAACCCCGCAGGAAAGGCATTGCGCTGATGGATGGGTCTTATTAGCATACTCGCTCATGAGGCCACACGGTGGTTCCAGCTCGCCGACAGTTCGTACTAGCATTAGATAACAGTTCTAACTAACATAAACTATGTAATTTTGTAATCCCCATCTAAAATCGACAATCATGCAACACATTTCTGAATGAACCTGCCGAGAATCTGACCCCAGGATATAAGACTCTGAGGACAAGCAGACTCACATTGTGCTCGGGTATCTGCCAAATGTGAATACAATTTGAGGCAAGGAATAGTGACGGATTTACCGGCGCGAAGGCTGCAACATAGGCACTCAAACTGCAAGAAAAATCCCACTTTGGGAGCATCCGCGTTGAAAAGGGCGAAATCATCCAAATTAGTCAGTCGGCTTATTGGGCCTGGCCTGGCACATCGCATTCTTTTCATATGACGGAGCCCTTCTTAAACAAGTGAAGGCCTTAAAAAACAACAACAAAGACAACAGCATCCTTTTCTCCATAGCCGTGACCCCACTTTTGGGATTAAATAGAATGAGGCACCTTAGTGTTAAACTAAAGTGGAGTTGTTTTAGGGCCATTTAACATTGAAAATAATGGATTTGGCTTCATGTCGGCTAAGAAATGGCTAGAAAGCCGACTATTGCATTATATTCAGTTGTCCTGTCTTAGAAGTAAAATATCTCCTACCAGCGTGACGCTATGATCTAGTAATGGTTTGGGATACGATAAATCTCTTCATTTGCGCCACAAGCGAACACGAAACATGAATAATACAAATGCAGTGTTTTTTTCCTAAATGCGGATAGCAATATGACCTAAAAAGATACCTATCAATTTGTGTTTTCATATCTTAAAACATATTTGAGCATTCACGTTGAAATGGTTACCAATGGTCACCTCACACCACGTGACCATCCGGGGAGGACGGGGTCGACAGGTGGTTAACTTTACCTCTTTATCCACAAACCGTAAGTTCCGGGAAAATGAAATATCGATCAAGTGGTTTCTTGGTATGGTCTACCATATGACTATCTCAGTTTAAATCCCACGATGAAGGTGTCACATCCCTGTAAGGGAGCGCGAACGGTCACGTCATGTTGCAAGTAGGTGAGAGCTACCTGAGCACAAAGACTCTTGATCAAACTGAAAGCAGCTCCCCATCAGCAGATGGTGAGGTGTCCAAGAGAGACCGCACCGTTTACTCAGCCTACCAGCCAACGGCAAATATGATAACATCAGGCTCAGGCGAAGAAATCAAATTAGGCAATAGAAATGTTTTCCCCATTCAGAATTAACAGCATGATGAAACATCTGAAAGTTTTACTCGCCAATTAATCTCAGATGCATTGCAACCAATTTTGATGGTACCACCTAATCTATTCGGCGAAAACTAGCCAAGCAATGCAGAAGGCACAACATCGCCCAAATCCGCTGTTACCAGTTTTGCCTGTGTGGCACGGCAGTACCGTGTCCCGGACGTGGCGGCGGGCACAGTCTCACCTTGTGGTCGGGGTCGGGCGTGTGGCGACGGTCCTGCCTAGGGCCAGACACCGGCGGCGAATGCGACGGAGACGCCCGAGGCGTACGCTGTACGTACTCCCCTGCGGCACAGAAACACGGGTCAGCGACTGGCCATGGAGCACGCCGACGGCACAGGAACACGGGTCAACGACAGGTCACGGGGCACGCCGACAGCACAGAAACACGGGTCAACGACAGGTCACGGGGCACGCCGACAGCACAGGAACACGGATCAGCGACAGCTCACGGGGCACGCCGACAGCACAGAAACACGGGTCAACGACAGGTCACGGGGCACGCCGACAGCACAGGAACACGGATCAGCGACAGCTCACGGGGCACGTCGACAGCACGAAACACGGGTCAACGACAGGTCACGGGGCACGCCGACGGCACAGGAACACGGGTCAACGACAGGTCACGGGGCACGTCGACAGCACGAAACACGGGTCAACGACAGGTCACGGGGCACGCCAACGGCACAGGAACACGGGTCAACGACAGGTCACGGGGCACGTCGACAGCACGAAACACGGGTCAACGACAGGTCACGGGGCACGCCGACGGTACAGGAACACGGGTCAACGACAGGTCACGGGGCACGCCGACGGCACAGAAACACGGGTCAACAACAGGTCACGGGGCACGCCGACAGCACAGAAACACGGGTCAACGACAGGTCACGGGGCACGCCGACAGCACAGGAACACGGATCAGCGACAGCTCACGGGGCACGTCGACAGCACGAAACACGGGTCAACGACAGGTCACGGGGCACGCCGACGGCACAGGAACACGGGTCAACGACAGGTCCCGAAGCGCGCCGACGGTACAGGAACACGGGTCAGCGACAGGTCACGGGGCACGCCGACGGCACAGGAACACGGGTCAGCGACAGCTCACGGAGCGCGCCGACAGCACAGGAACACGGGTCAACGACAGGTCACGGAGTAAGCCGACGGCACAGGAACACGGGTCAACGACAGGTCCCGAAGCGCACCGACGGCACAGGAACACGGGTCAACGACAGGTCACGGGGCACGCCGACGGCACAGGAACACGGGTTAACGACAGGTCACGGGGCACGCCGACGGCACAGGAACACGGGTCAACGACAGGTCCCGAAGCGCGCCGACGGCACAGGAACACGGGTCAACGACAGCTCACGGAGCGCGCCGACAGCACAGGAACACGGGTCAACGACAGGTCACGGGGCACACCGACGGCACAGGAACACGGGTCAACGACAGGTCCCGAAGCGCACCGACGGCACAGGAACACGGGTCAACGACAGGTCACGGGGCACGCCGACGGCACAGGAACACGGGTTAACGACAGGTCACAGAGCACGCCGACAGCACAGCGCGAGATCACGATTTACAGATATGTCCACGATTGCGGTTTGAAGACTGAAGCGTAAGCCGGAACTGCACGCCAGTAAATCCATGCGTAGATAGGCTCTCACACAACCCATCCAGCCAACCGCGGGTCACAGGTCAGGTGTCCTGGCGAATGATGGCAATGACATGAGCTATCATACACCGGTGATGTGACAATGACGGCCGAGCTGTGCGTGACCGACAGTTCTCTGTCTGGTAACGGTGCGGCTGAGACGACGCCGCCTAAGACGCCACTGGAGACCCTTCGCCGGCAGCCGGTCAGTACCGCGCCACCTCCAGTCAGCCAGCCAGCGAGCTCTGCTAATTCATCTGCGGCACCGCCGCCAAAACGCCGTATCACGTACGTAGTAAACAAAGCGGCGAGGGCGTGCGCCGACTATGAGCGATAAGGTCAAGGCAGGCGGACAATGAGTTGTAGGAACGGTTGTTCCGCCGGTCATGCCGCCAGACGGGTCGTGGGACGCCGCTACGACGGCGCCTGCGCCGTACTTCCAGACAGAGCCACGGCGTACGCACACGCTCTGGACACAATCCTGGGTACCCAGACACCCCTGGAGTGCGTAAATTAATGAAGTCAAAGAAACAGGACAAATAGTTGTTTTTTTAGCGAATGCGCCGAGTAGGCGGTATTCATGGTTTGTCCGCAGCAATGTGAGACGGCGTGAGGGCGGGACCACATGTGGCATGCCATGACGTACATGAGGAGGGCCGCATCGTCAGCACCGACGCCGCGCGTTGGCGCCGCGTGCACGACATGACACGTGCACAGGTGAGGCGACAACAATGCCGCCCTGCCGACAGATCGGCGCCGAGAGCCAGCGGTACCCGACACACACCTGAGACGCCCGGTACCCGCCCTCCCATCCGGCGCCAGCCGCCGCAGTCGCATCGCTATCGACGCTGACGCAGCGCGCGCAAAAACGACACCCGCCCGACCGCATGTGGTTGCGACACGGTTCGGAACAGGGTGACACTTGTAGCGACAGCCCACCAGGCGTTGCATGAAAGGAGGGTCGCTTTTTCGCCTGTGGTAAGCATCGACGTCGTCAGCTCGGGTGCGTAGATAACACGTGTCTTGCAGAAAGCGGCGACGGGCCTCGAGCCTGGTACGCGCCGCGGCACACTACAAAGGAGGTTGATTGGCGAGTCATGCCGCCAGTCATCGCACAAACGTGGATAACTCACCCGGCACGTGTACCCAGTCCTTCCCATCTACTGGCCCTCTATCAGCTAGGTTTGATGCCAAGTGTGCTGCATACTGGAGAAGAAGTACTGGAGAACCATCTGCCCTGAGCAGCATGCTTCAGCAGACTGAGCATATTATGTATGATATTAGGCAGAGTGGACATCTGTGGCCATCGCGTGCTACAACAGACACAGGAAAGCGTACACTTCTCATTGTGCAGTTTTACATTATAACACATTGTCAGTCGATATGGAGAGTAGAGTCAGTCTCACCAGTTTAAACACTCGTCAGGAGCATACTGGGCCTGTCAGCGTGTGCGGGAGGTAGCGTCTTTCACATGATATGTCAAGTACTGTTTTTGCTGTGTGTGTCTGCTTTAGGTGTGGTCTTATGCTTGACCCCTCTTTATTTGGCTTCTAAGGTACTTTCTATGTTTTATCTCCTGTTTTCTCATGAACAAATATGACAAGCTTCTGTTAGTTTAATGTTATGAAATATATATCCTATTAGCTGAAGAACGCCCGTACGGGAAGACAACAGTGACGGGGACCGCCGACACATGATCTTTAACCTGTGTAGCACATCCCCCAGCCCAGGCGACATCGCGAACAGGGAGACGCTCACGTAATAGAACCATACCGGAGCAGTGTAAACAGTAAGAAACATCCAGTTCACACGTAGCAAGAGTTCAGAAAAGGTCGGGTTGTGGCCGTTACCAAAATGACTAGCATCGAAACAGCAGTCAGTGTTTCGCCAACAGCCAAACAGGTAGAAAATCCCCTGCGATTGAGGAAGCAGGCACCACACAAAATTATTGCATCTGCGTAGGGATTCTGAAAAAAGGAGACAGTCTGAGATCGCCAACAAATTCCTTCTTTTCCTCTGCAAGAATTCTCAGGATTCATCACCAGCCACATCCTCTTTTGGGTTGTGAACATACAACCAATGCATCATTCAGATCCCAAATGAGAACACTTCCCTGGATCAACACTCTTGCCGGCCCTCCACCCCAGCTTTCGTGTCTCTTTTATTACAGCGGTGGGGAATTCCGATAGTGGCGCGGCGCCACCGGCAGCGGCGTTGGTGCCGCTCGTGACTCCTCTCGAAATAGTCGGGGGTGGCGAAAGGCGGAGGAGAAACTGCCCGGCCAGGCTCGGGCCCACTCGGGCGCACCTGACGCGCACTGCACGCCAGCGTCCGCTCTTGTTCCGTCGTGATCGCCGGCGGGCACCCGGCCGGCCACGAACCAATCATGGCACCAATCCGGCCGTGCTGCAGCAGGGGCCGGCCGCAGCGCCGCTGAAACAAAGACAGCCGGGCTGTGACAGGTGAGAGCTCCCCAGCTCGCCGGCAGCGGCAGCGGGGGAGGGACGCCGCTGACCAGGAGGAGGCGGGCCGCCGCCAGGTAACGAGCGGGCCGGCCGTCAGCGGCCGACGTCGCTGGCCGGCGATTGCAGCCACTCAGCGTGCCGTCCGGCCCCACCGGCAATCACACGCCTCTGCCGCTCGTTAGTGCCGCCTAAAAGCCAGCCGACGCGCCGGAATGCGACCAGATAACATCTGTCGGCTGGGATCCGACAGTGGCTTCATCGGCTCTGCGGCGGTGACAGGTCAGGTCGGCGAGCTCCACCGCACTGGCGGGGAGGGGGGGGCAGGGCGTGACCGGCGCGGCCCTGGCGGCGGCAGCGCGCCGCTCCGACGGCGCACCTCACACAGAGCCGTCGGCACTGGCGACAGCTGCCTACTTACTCAGCGCACGGCCGGCTGGCGTCACGTTTCCACACCCTGGAGAGCCGGGCTGGCCTGGCGGCGTGTAGGCGTGCTGCTGCCGCGAACGGACCAGTCGGGACGTGCCGCAGATGCAGTGGCCGCCTCTCAACACCAGGACGCCCGCGGACCCACCAGCACCGGCCGGAGCGGCGCGGCCGACCTCCAGCGCCACCAAGGACTCTTTTTGTGCACTGCGGCCGGTTGGCGACGCGATGGCGGCTAATCCGCGGCGGCCATGCACGACACAGGCGCCACGCAGCCAACACTGGCGGCGCGCCGGAGCTGCGCCAGCGCCAAAGCCGGCGACCCTCCGGGCGGTCCGGCCGGCGGCGTCAGCCTAACCCGGGCCGTGGCCGCCGCAGCATCCCGGACCGGCTCCACGTTATAAATGACGTTTAATCACCAGCGGCGGCAGCGGGCTCTAATCCGGCACTCGGTGGGGGATGCTATTGAGGGCCGGTGCCCCATTCCGGCTGGCTGCTCTTGGCGCGGCCGCCGTGTCGCGCCGCCGCCGCCGCTGCCCCTGAGACAATGCTGTGCCGTTAACAAATGACGGCGACGGTGGCGGCGCGACGCCGCGGGGAGTCCGGCGCCGGCGCACCCACCCTGACGACGCCGGCGAACGGCGGCTCCCCTGGGGCCGGGCCACGGGACCGTGCCGGCCCCCAGCGGCAGCAGACACCAGCTGGCCGGTCCGTCTCAGGCGATGATGGCCTCACGCTCCGCCGACGTACCGCAGCCGTACGGTCGGCCATCAGCTCCGCCGGAACGGAGGCCGACAAACAGCGCCGGCAACGCCCTGCGGGACACCCGTTATAGCTGGTACTCAGCTGATGAGGCGGTGCACGCGCCAGGGAGCTGTCCCGCTCTCACGCACATTCACCTCAGCGCTCTCCGGCCCACCGGCCTGTCTCACCGGCCCAGCCTCGAAGCTTATCTCAACAACCCTCTCTGACCACTAATAATGGGCTTCGTTTTCATGAGGGGAACCACCAGCAGACCTAATCAATAATGCCAATAAGCCACACCAAATCCTCTTGCATTTCCTATGCTGAAAGTCAAATGATGAGAAGCGAACATACCGACCTACCAAGTAGTTCCCGTCAACCATAAGCTTAACAAAACATTTCTGCTACAACTGAGATGCATCCTGGGATGGCAAGTTCAGCTAGTTCAGAACCAGCCCCTCAGCAGCCTTCCGTCCCTCCGTCACCTGACAGGCAGTGCCGGCGCCTGATAACTGAGGTCAAGAGGGAAGCCTTGGGGCTTAACGACACACCGACTGCTGAGGTCATGTTGCACCACCAACTCTCATCCTGTTGGGAGGGCATGTTCGCGATCAGGAAGTCCTTATTCAGCATCCCCCGCCTCGGATTTAAGCCTGGAACAGCAGCGTGGAGGCTGAAAGGGCTACCACTGCGCCACCGCACCGCCATCTGGGGAGGTCGGCTGTGCGCTGCAGTCAGGGCAGTATCGGGAGTGCCCGACGTTGCACCGGTACGCATGACCGCCGTCAACAGGCGCCATCGGTGTCCGGCTAATGGTGGCGCCGTAGTAATTGCAGCGGCGGGGGCAGCCGCCGCACCGGGCCGCTCGGGTCGCGGCCAGGGGCGCCGCCACCACACCCGTTATTAATGATGACCTGCGCGCCGCCGCACCGCCCGGCGCGGCCGCCGCCGAGCGCGCACGACCGGCCCGGCCAATGCAGCTTTGGTGATGATAAATGACAGCCGACCAGCAGACGAAGCCAAAGAAATGCCACCGCTTCAACAAAATCCAGCGCGCTGTGTTGGATAAACGGCGCGATTGCTAAACAAACCGGTGTGACTCAGCCGGTTTGGGCGGCAGTAGCGTGGGCCGGTGCGTCCGCGCCACCAAAGCAGTGATTAGATTAATTTGCCACAGCACTCTGGGAGCGCGACCCGCACACATAGCATCTAGAGCGCAGCGCGCCAAACCGAGAAGGCGCCAGTCACCGGCACCATCGATCAGGCGAGGCTAACTGACAGAGCGGCCGGCGGTCCCACGCCATGGACAGCCGCGCCCCTGCTCTCCTCCCTGCCGCAGCATTTACTCCCCAAATAGAAGTGGGCCGGCGTAAAGTCCGGCCTGCCGGCTGGGTCTGTTGGATCTCACTCCGCTGCAGACTGGACAGAGTGGACCAAAGGATTGGACTTGAAGCTGCGTCAACACTCGCGGACTGGTACCGCACACGTTTGCACACAGATCACTGCAGTTCAAACAGGCCAACATTCTCCGCTTGGCTCATGGTAATGAGGTATCAGGAGATCCTGACGCAACCGGCCCCATCGGCACTGACAGCTCCAGTCGTTCCCGGTCTGCTGCTACCTTGTCAGGGTGCACATCTGCCCAGTTGGACCATAAGCATCCAGCGACCAGCACGTGCCTAGAAAAGTAGGTACACGATGATGAAGTGTTAGGTATTCGTCACAGCGAAAACCGTCCCAGGCTCAAAATGATAAAACACTTGGCAGGCTTTGTCACTACAAAGATATAGTGCAAACATTGACATAGCAGCCAATCAAAACAGCCACAGACGGCAAAGGGTTTCTTCTACATCTCAGAGACTCTTCAGTTGTCATCTTGTTTTCCCACGTCACACTCCGCGACCACCTTCTACCACATAAAGGCAGATAATTTGATTCCAGGGTGAAGAAAAACTATGTGGCAGAAAGATAAAACAGAAAACCTTCTGAAACATGCCACACAACTGTCTCATCCTGTCGCCCTCAGCAACTGGAGCTGCCGCACCCGATACTCCGGTTCCGGCCGCGAAGTTGTCAGTCACGCGAGCAGCCACGACCCCTAAAGGCCGTCTGGAGGCAGCCCAGCCCAAACAACAATGAGTTGCAGCGGGGAGACCGGAGGCACCGGCAGCGCCGTTCCAGACAGTCACAGGCATGACAATCCAGTCGGCTATGACTGGACTGTATGCGCCGTTTTGAGAGTCAGCGCTGGCCACGGGGGGCGCCGACTGGCGGTCACTAGGACTGGCCCCGTCACGGGGGCGTCGACACCGACCGGGAAGCATCTTCTCCCGCTGACACACAGAGCAAACCGACAGACCCACCTGGAACAGGAGAAGCGGACAGACCTCGCGAGGGCTGGCGGAGGCGACCAGCAGGCTGGGCGGCAGCGGCTCCCACCGCTGCGGACGGCACGGTTCGACCAGCGGCGGCCGAGGGCGGCCACCTTCTGCACGGCCGGCCTTCCACCGGCCAAGTCGTGCAATGGTGCACCCATCTGTGGAACAGCCGCCGGCGCCGCCGCACAAAATGGCGGCGGGCAGTCACGCGGCGTCTCTCCGCCCTCCTCCGCCGACGCTTCTTGCAGCTGTTTTTGCCGGTTTCCATCATTTGGAGTGACTTTTTCTGCGGCGACAAAGCCGACTGTGACGAGCTTTTGTCGCGACCTCGACAGTCAACCCTCCATCGGGAACTCCGCTCCTTTCAGCAGGTGACTCGGATTACCTGCAGAACTGGTCCACGTCTGCCATGGGTGGGTCTGACCCCAGAAGTGGTCCGCCCAGGCTCGATCCCAGGCCTGCGCCGAGCTGGCCACCTCAGTCGGCACAGCGTGAATACATGTTTTTGGCCAGCTGAGCTCGGCATTACGGCGGCACCATCATTAATCAGGGAGCGAGCGCCGGGGGCGGTCCGCTCGGATAGCCATCAGAGCAGCGGACACCGCAGCTCGGCTGCCAAACCAGAGCGCCGCCGACGGATACAACCGTGAGACCGCGATCTTAAACGGACAGCAACGAACCCAGCAGAGGGAGGGAGGTCAACACATGGCAAAATACCACTACACTATCTCCCTGTATAACCACAACAGCCATCGCAGAGTACCGTAGATCTGTCTCAGTGACAGCAAGCCAGCAAATGCTTCGCTGCAGAAATCAATTACATTCATCACGTCTTACTCTTTGTGGCGGGATGCCACATCCGATTGGACTGCCACGATCAGGGCTGCCAACTCATTATCGACAACGGCCGTCACTGTGACTCAGCTATCTCCACACTGACCCCGTCGTCCAGCGTTGCCCACCGCAGCGGAGAGATGCCTGGACAGACGACACTAACGAATCAACCATCAGCGCCACCTACCGCCACCCTGGCGACAGGGGAGTGTACTTTACCGTCCCATCAACAAGCTGGCCGAGACATATCAGGAGGGAGGCGATGCAACGGGAAGCGCGAGCTGGCGGAATCCTGCTACAGCCCAGAGCCTAGCAGGTTCACCTCCGGAGAAGAGTGAGCCAGAGAGCAGGTTTGAGCCGTATCTGCCAGCTCGCAGTGTCGCTGCGGGCGGTGCCTCGGCGCCTGCGGCACTGGGCCGCGCGGCGGACGGGACAGCAGCGTGCAAGGCGTCACGAACGCCGTTCGTGCAGGCACCGTGGGCGCCGGCGGCGACGCCGCTCCGCCAGATGCCGACCGCCACCGCCATCTATTAACGACGCGCATAAAAAGCTTTCAGTGCCGAGTCTTTGTTACATACACGGGACCCCTGGATGGTCGGCGGTGATTAATGGTTTCTCCATCTTACCTATTGATGCGATGGAAAGAATACAGTCAAATGACTAATGATTGGCGTCTGAGCACAGCGGCGGCTGCGGCAGCGTCGAGGCGTGCGGCTGGGAACACCATTCTGCGCATGCGCGGTGACCTCAGAAGTGCCCAAGAAATAGTTACCTGTCTCCTCGTCAATGCTGTAGTGCAGACCGGCCCAGAGCTCGTGCAGGGCGTCATCAGGAATGTCCGGCGTAGGCGGGTGCTTCTCAGAGTTCTGCAGAGGGGAAGCAAGTCATCAGAGCAAGCAAACGATTATCTCCGACGAAACGGCATGTATGCTTATGCCAGCAATACGTACACGGCTGGACGATACAGACGCTGTTGCATCAGTATTGATAGGTCGAATTCAGGTAATAGTTTTAGTCGGTGCATTCATACTCCACAGTCTACCAACACTTAACAAGTGAGGTGTATATTCTGCGAGCGGATTCCAAGACAGCCAACTGTGAAAATGCAAGCAAGAACTACAGCAATAGTTGCACATTCACCTCATATGTGTACCACACGCACAAGTGCAAAAGGCAAAAATGCCAGAAAAAACGACTCAATAGGGCACCGGATACTGAGATTGCCAGACCCAGATCGATGTATGTATCGCAGCCTGTCAGTCACGGTGTTTTTTCCTTGACGATGCAACACCGCACAGTTGCATCGATTCCGACGAATCATACCAAGCATTCTTTGAATAAGAAACGGTTCAGCGCGTCCTAGAGGGTACGAGCCACGCAGCTGACTCGGCACTGGCGGTGTTTTGGGGACAGCTGAGGCGAAGCTGTCGCATCAGTCAGTCTTCAAACCACTGAGCGGCATTACTCACGCCGAAGAGCCGGCCGTCGCGTCGGCGTCAATATTGGGACGCGGCGCGGCGTCGCCGGCCGGTGGGCGGGACCGCAGCGTGACGCGTCACTTCGCGGCCCAGCCCGGCCCGCATCAGCGCAGCATCTGACGCCAACGTCAAACCCGGGAATTCCTCACACCGACGTTTGGTAACGATGCTAATCCGCCATCATTAATTTTTTCGTCGATGCCCGGCTTCAAGCGGAAAAGTTTGGTCGGTAAATGGAGAAAGCCGGCATTCAGTGGCTGGAGAAAATGTCCGTCAGCCGGTGCGCAGCGCCGTTTAGGATCAGCTCCCACGCCCGCCGCAGACATGTGCCGAGATTCCGCACAAGTTCCGCATCACAACTTCAAAATTTGCCTTGATGAGAGGCCTGTAATCGAAAGCTTGGTGGAACTCAGCACCATGCCAGGTTTCCCTAAATGATGTGGGATCTGATGTGAAGAGGCTTTTGGGACCCACGAGCATCTTTGAAAGTTGACTGCGGCTTCTCCCTCGCCGTGAAAAGCCCTTCTGGTTTGGTGTATCTTTGAATACTTTTTTAAAGGCAAGATAAAGAATAACTGATGAACGCCAAATCATTCCTCCATTTTCTTCAGTCTCCCTGGAGTGTGGAGCACTAGTGATTTTCATCAGCTCCAGGGGATTTGGGTTTCTCTTCCAAGTTTTATTCAAGCACCATGTGGGATCAGGCACCATAAGCGTAGGGGATCACCGGCGTCTTCATCCCCCAGAGGTCACAGTAGGAATGGAGGACGCGATTCCCCACCTAGCAGAGAAGTGGGGACATCCCCGAAAAGTTTCGGCACTTGATTGAGGACGTTTGTCCTTTAACGTTCATCAACACGAGCTTCCGCAAATATCCCCGGATCAATTCTGGGTGAACTGCCTAATAGCGCGCACTACATTATAATAAGTTTTTGCTTCAGCGCCCCCTCCCCCGTCGTTGCTAGGCCGGAGCCCGGGCCCGTCCTCCTACCACGACGAAATCCGCGGCGAAATCTCTGGTTAGATCTGCTTCATCATTTTGACTTCAGATCTTACGGAGCAGGGCCTTTTGGGGGACACGGACGCAAGAGTCAGGCGGTTATCGCTCTGGGAGTTATAAATGAGTATGTGCCTTCTAAGCCAATGTACGCACAAACGCAGCTCATCTGCTCAGGGTCTTACAGTCACCATCATAAAGTGTGATAAAAGCACATAAGATATGGTTGGGGACAACGAAAATTTTATGGATAGAAAACAACTTCTCTCATAGTTAAAATATAACAGATTCTTTCGCAAAATGAGAGATAATTTTATGTCAAACTTTCAAAAAGTAGCTCCTCGTCGTAGACAAGGCCGAGCCTACGCACAGTACAAACACGGCGCCGCAGACCTTCGACAAATGGAGAGCCCTCAGCAGATCCAGCGATATCATGCCCCGGCGATGAGGCGATATCGCCATTGCCGTGCGTTCAAACGGCCCCGACTAAAGAGGAGCGACGATAAGTACCCAGCGCGGCCAAGCTGAACTGATCGCCGACTTTTCGACCTCCCAGCAGTGCAAACCACACGGATACCGGATGCCCATACAATCTCTAAAAACGCTGCAAGCTGGGACATTTTTCCCCAGAGATATAGAAGAAAGCACCCATTTAAAGTCAACTGATTCTGCTGAGGAATGTTGCGACACCTGAAGTTAGCAGCCCACACAAGATATACAAAACAGTGCGCTGCCCCAAGGGCCGTTGTTACGCAGGCCGCAGGTCAGTGCTGGCGCGGGGCCTTCCTCCCGGGTCTCGGGAGCCGGGGTAGCCGCCTTAGTAGCTACCTCGGAGCGGCGTCGGGTCGGGGCACCGGCCTCTTCATCAGGTGCTCCAGCGGTCTCGAGGTCACGGCCCCGCAGACCCTGCTCCACGTCCTGCCGCAGCAGCTCCTCAATCGCCTCAGCGTCCTGCCGGAGGGGAACAGCGGTCATGACACCGTTCCAAGGTCAGGTGGAGGTCAAAGAGATGTTCCGAGGTCACGCACAGGTCATAGCGACGTCCCGAGGTCAGAAAGAGGTCACAGCGATGCTTTGAGGTCAGACAGAGGTCACAGCGATGTCTCGAGGTCAGACAAAGGTCAACGGAATACTCAGGGGTTAAGTAGAGGTCACGACAATGTAACAATTCGTAGCCTGAGGTGATGCCCCTGGCTAAAGACTACACTGACATCGCAGAATTGACTCTAAGCCCAAATCTCGAATCTGCAACATGTGAGACAGACATTAAAAAAGGACATAAAATTCACTTCAGGGCTGCCTCAGCTCCCGACTAGTTTCAAAGTCTCATGTTGAGTAAATACAGATGGCGTTATCTGTTAATCTGATAGGAAGCAAAATACCTGTATACTATTTTACATAACACCGAATCACAAAGTACAAATCAAGAGCGTGGGCACCAGCAATAAGCAAACAAAGACAAATCACGGTACCGACGCTAAACATATATTTCTCGGTTATCTCTAATTTTACCCATGAGCACACTCCGAGTTGCGCGAATTGTTGAGCTGTACTTATTTTGAGGCATAAGATAATAGTTTCAACCATTTCCCCGAAGCCAACAAATGTTCAGAGGGAAGGTGGGAATGCTGCAGCCATTCCCGTGGCGACGCCCACGTATTATCTTACAGCGATACACAAGACAACGGCATGTCTAAAAATAGACATCAATGGACACCGACAGCCCCAAAGTCTGCGTTCTTTTTTAGCCGTACTTCGCGTCCGAAGTCAAACTCCAACTTTTTGTTGTTACTTGATTGCTATGATTATGTATCCACGACGAGATGGTGAGAAGCGTTTTTTATTCTTTATTGTCTAGGTTTGTCGCCATGTACACAAATATAAAGGCAAACGATGGTTCGGATTTCAAGCAACATGAATATACATATTTGAAGCAGTATCAACCACATATGCCAATAGCTTTTACGTGGCAAAGTAGTGATCACAGATATCAAGCCTGACCGACACCCCATTCTCACTGCAATTTCAGACAACGGAAGCAACGCAGCTCAGAGTTCTTGTCCACTCCCTGAATTTTCGGGAAACAGCTTTCGTAGAAAGCTAAGTAAGTTAGAAGTAGGAAACCAGTGGTACCTTGAGTGGCGACAGTCCACTTTTAAACAAAAACACAACTTCCAACGAAAACTATACTGATTTCTTGTGACACTGCATTCATCTGTTATCACATCTAGATATCTTTTAAGCGAACTTATCTTTATCATTCTTTCGCAGCATTGGTACCCAGAGGGTCAATATTTGAACTCTCTGGTCGATCGTTGCTAGTATAATCAGCAATCAAGCCCGGGCCTAGGCGTGGTTCACATGCCCAGCTGACTGCTCATGCTCAGAATCGGGGCTGTGGAGTCGGTAGCCGACTTCCGGACCGACTGACTCCGGATGATTTTTACACGTGTAAGACACTGCTGGTGTCTTGGAACGGCGACACAACACACATAATGGGGAGAGAAACGGCGACATTCCACTGGATTATAAGGTTTCCTTCACAACTCTTTATTGGAATAAAATTCCAATGCCAATAAGATCCATTTCCATCAGTTTTAAGCGCTTGCGTGAATTTTGGAGACTTCAAGATTGTGATGGAGCGCAAAACAGCAGGAAATATCAGAAATGTTTTATAAAGCAGAACAAAATGACCCGTCCATACTCGAGTCTTTCAGGCTACACTGCGAACATTTTTTTTGGTAAAGTACTAAGTTTCCAAGAAAAAGTCCAGACAGTGCATTTATTGGGCAGTGTGAAGTAGAATTTAGTAAAATTATGCGTGGTTTTAAATGTCTCCGAGATTGGGAGGCTCTACGAAATGCCCCGGAAATCCGTCTGGCAATGCATTATTCATGTCGACGGTTTTCAGACCACATATTGTGAAAACAAGGGTAAATTTAATTCTGAACAGCAAGAACACTCTAACATGGTAGTGCCATTTCGGCCAATGCATCCCAATTGCCCATCAAAACCGCGTACTCCAGGCATCACATAACGCTAAAACGGTTGATCTTACGGTTGGTTACGACTGGTACAACGAAATGACCCCCACCGTCAGACTAAGGAGCACCAACAGGGACCGCCAGTCCTCACCATGAGGGGTCACAGCCAGTGTTGATGCGCTGGAGGCATGGCGAGCACAGAGCACACGAGTCACGCAGACGGGTCTCAGGGCGACCAGAGCGGGAGCCGAACTCCACGCCGCCGACACGTGCCCCCCGGCGCGTGCCGCTATCGCGACCCCCGGCTCGGCACGCGGTCTGGGTGTGCGCCGCGCCAGCTGGGCTTCTCTCCACAACAACGGCACGCCGCATCAACGTCAGTACGATCCCAGCCACTGCCGGCTCATCTCCAGGAAAGCGGGGATATGTTGATAACTGGTGAACAGTAAAGGTGAAGAGAGCGGCGCGTTTGGCGCCGGTCGGCGTTGGCTCGGGTTTTCCGGGCCGGGACGCACCGATAACACGGCGACCCGCCCGACGCGCGCGATTCGCACGCTTACAGACACAGGCACCGAGCGCGCCGCCGTACCGAGCCACGCCGCTGATAGTGCCGGGGGTGCTTTTGCCAGGGTCACTCAAATGGCACCAGCACCGATAAATGCTTTGAGAGCGGCACAATGACCATATACGGCTGACATTTTCATGGCACATTGTCTAGGCCCCGACCTCTCAAACCGTAACAACACCACCACCGAACATGGCCTGCCAAGACGAGGCCATACGAGCAAACGATATGAGCAGCCATACGAGCAAAGCCAGCATTACTCGACACTTGTTGACCTTAATGGACATAAACATCAGAGAATTGTAGAAATTTAGCAATACAGTGTCCATGTTAACCGAATGCGAGGCGGTAAGGACAAAATGACAACAGAGAAGAACACTAAATATCGTTGGAACTCCCTCACGACAAAGGCACACAGCTGAGACATTTTCAGTCCCAGCGCACGGTCATGGGGGTGCATGTTCAGCGGAATAACGCCTTACCATGCTCTCAATAATTAGACCGTTTCGGAAGCAGACCTACAAACGGACCACAAAGTATTTCATCTTGAGAAGGACTAACACATACGTACCAGACACCCCAACAATACGTGCTGAGGCTGTTCATGTATCCGGGTAATTGACGCATTGCGCGTCGCGCGTCACGGACGGTCATGGTTGGACGGGACATAGCGCGACTGAAAAATCAACTAAAATCCTTCCCACTTGTGGGAGTCGACCCTGAACACTAAACACTTACGTTAACGTCGGTAACGGGTGGCGTGGGACAAACACACCTGGGAGCTAGCAATAGGTTGTTTTCTTGCACAACAGGACCAGTCACCACCATGGGCAGACTAGCACCTCGCACAGCCACAATCTTCCTCACATTTGTGTTGTTTACAAATCAATCTCTCTTCCTTGTCAAAAAAATGTCGGAAAAACGTTTGACAGGTCAGGGTTCTTGATATGCTCATGAACTACTAACTTGATATGCTCATGAACTACTAGCAACACATTTTTTAATGTAACCAATAACAAAATCAATAACAAAAGTGTTGGTGATTGCGAAAACTTAAAAAACATAGTTTCACTTAGATTAAACTATGGGTAACTACAAATCCAGGTTACGACTGGATTTGCATATATCATATGTTCACCCGGAGGATAGCTGGAATCAAGAGGACCATTCAAATGTTAACGGTAACGTTCTGGAACGTGCTCTAAGCAAAAGGAGACGTGCCATTTTCTATTTCTTCCCATCCCACTGATTTTGCACACAACTAGACATCTGGCGGACAAGCAAGACCCACATTTCCTCGTCGTATGAACTCATCGTAGCACCGAATCTGTCGGAAAGTTGGACGAATTTAATTCTACATAGGCTATAGATCTGTCATCTATTGGCCACCATCATCTTATAACTATTCAGTCGATTCGGGCTTCTGCAGTTCACCAATCACACCTGGCAAGATTTTACAGACACACACAGACGATCTATGAGGGATGGCTTCCTTTATACAATATGGTGACGAAAGAACTAATAAGATACCGCTTGAACAGAGTTTACTGGAGAGCGTTACACTCTCTCCTTGTTTTTGAAAGAAATGAGTTCAAATGGTTTACTGTCCTGCTGCAAAGTGCCAAAAACTGTTGGCTGTGCCCACGACGTGAATGCTCTGGGAACGGCTTCAGTTCTACAGTTCCGCCGGCAGAGGCCAATTTGGCCGACAGCGACCAATTCAGCCAATTCGGCAGGCAGCGGCATTCTCTCCCCTCTCATAAACCTAAATAAACAGTTGCAATGGTCCCGAAACTGTTTTGCACGAAGTGGAGCGTGATGCCTAAAGTGGTTAAAAATTAAACTTTATTGTTCAAAGCTCAACATTCGTCATCATGCATTTTTCAGGCAAAATTTCAACAAGTTGCATACATTAGTTTCTCCGGGACCCCGGGTGACAGAACTGAGTATGTCGATAGATTATGAGTGATTTTGAAAGAGGTGATGATCAGATTCTAAACGTGACACCTGAAGACAGTGACCACTTTGGATCAGTGATCATTTTGTTTTGCAGTGGCACTGAATGATGTCCGATAGCGAAAGTGAGTAGGACAGGGAGTCTGTTTTTACCGACGCGGCCTCTGGTCTCATGAGAGCGTGGGCGGCAAGAAGAAGCGGCAGCTTTCAGTGACGGAAATGGCGAGGAAAATAGACCGAAAGAGACAAAACCGACAACACAGTGGTGTATCGCCAAAGCAAAATGGCCAAGAGCAAGGAAAGGGTACCCAAAAAGGTGAGGTCAACACTGTGACGTTAGACGCTATAGAAAGGCTTATTGAGTCTGGAAACAACCGCGTCATTGCCGCATTCGAAACAAAGTTTGCACAGATGGAGAACCGACTCGAAATTTTGGAAGCCAAAAATCACGAAAAGGATATAACCATTCAGACCTTAAGAGAGGAACTCGCCTCCGTGAAAAGTGATAATGATGGTTTGCGAGAGCGTGTAGTCGACATCGACATGAACCGACGCTTATCCAACTTAGTTATGACCTGCGATGAGTTCACAGCGAGGAATGCCGATGAAGATATGGTTGATAAGACCACGAAAGTTATTAACCAGTAATTCCCTGATTTGGGAATTACGTCTGCGGACATCTCGATCGCCCATCGCTTGCAAGGCGACAAGGTCATCGTACAGTTTGTGCGGCGCCAGAAGCATGACGATGTCTTTGCAAAGCGTTTTGAGCTCATGCCGAGACGTAACGCCGGCGGCAGGACCATTTCGGGACCGGCGCAGAATGATGCGCTGTCTGGACGACAGATGGCTCCCCTGTTCCTGGCGGAGTCACTGGTACCCGAGATGAGGCGGCTGTTCCAGCTGGCCCTCGCTGCACGGCGGCCTGAGAACGGCTCAAAAGTGTTCTCCATCTTCACCCGCCGTGGCCACGTCTTCTGTCGAAAAGAGTTCAAGGGCGAAAACATTCGAGTCCGAGATGAGGGGCACCTCCGTGATTTGCTTGGTGGATCTGTCCCTTCTTTGTCGGCTTGGGACTCCAGTCATCGTCGCAAGCAGCGGGGAGCTGCGGGTGGGGTCTCAGATGCTACATCTCGGAGCGGTGCAACTCGTTTGCCCTCGTCGGCCGAGCCCTCGGAGCGGCGGAGGGTGCCGGGGCCGATGGTTTCTGACGTCGCTGCGGCTGCGACGCCTGTGGACTCCCTGTCGGCATCCCGGCGTCACGGTCACGGACCGCCGTAACTCCGAGCCCGTCGGCTCCGACGAGCTCCGCCTCCTCAGTCTCTCCTCGTCCCATCATGGATGGGTACCACCTATCCTGTTTTGCTGCTGCACACCAAGCTCAGGACACACTTTTCGGCGGTGACACATCAACAGCTCCCGGCGCGGGGAGCAGCGATGGTCGGCGATTTTGACGGAATGGGATAGTCCTCTGCTGCTGTCTCCGGGCGTTTTACGCGCCCCAAGCAGCGCTGGTCGCCGTCCTGAACTGGAATTAGCATCTCGTCATCAAATCTAAGTATTTTTCCGACGTTTGCCTTGATGCTTCAAAACATTGATGTTTCATTTAGTATTTTTCAGCATTTCTCTGAAGTACTAATTTAGCCTCTGGGAATTTTGAGAACAGATACTAGGGAACTAATTATTTTGTATTTTGTACTTTTCCTCAAGTATTCTAGCAGACAAACTTAACAAATATTCAAGTTTAGGCTCTTCGTGTGTTGGGCATGCCGGATGCCAGGCCTTTTGTCGTGCAGACTGCCGAAGGTACAGTAAGAGCGTGATTCATTCTCGACTTAAATGGTGTGAATCAATGTCACAAGCAGTGGCGTAGCCAAGGAGGGGTCCTTGGGGTCCGCGGACCCCCTTGGGCTGACCTTTTGTACTGGAAAACACGAGCATTGGTCTCGGGGGCCCCCTGAGCCTGGTCTCAGGGGGCCTCCGAGCTCGATCTCAGGCCCCCCCCCTCGAGGTTGGTCTCAAGGGACCTCCGAGCTTGATGTCAGGGGCCCCCAAGCTTGGTCTTACGGGCCCCGTGAGCTCAGTCTCAGGGGCCCCCCGAGCTTGGTCTCAGAGGTCCCCGAGCTTGGTCTCAGGGAGCGCCCAAGCTTGGTCTCAAGGGACCTCCGAACTTGGTCTCAGGGGCCCCCGAGCTTGGTCTCACGGGCTTTCCGAGCTCGGTCTCAGAGGGCCCCCGAGCTTTGTCTCAGAGGCCGCCGAGCTTGGTCTCAAGAGACCTCCGAACTTGGTCTCAGGGGCCCCCGAGCTTGGTCTCACGGGCCTCCTGAGCTTAGTCTCAGGGGGCCCCTAGCTCGGTCTCAGGGGGCCCCGAGCTTGGTCTCAGGGGCCCCCGAGCTTGGTCTCAAGGGACCTCCGGACTTGGTCTCAGGGGCCTCCCAAGCTTGGTCTCAGGGGCCCCCGAGCTTGGTCTCACGGGCTTTCCGAACCTGGTCTCTGGGGGTCCCCGATCATCAGTATCGAGGGCTCCAGAGTACCGAACATGGATCTCAGGGCCCCTGAGCTGGGTCTCAGGGGCCCCGAGCTTAATCTCACGGGCCTTTCGATCTTGGTCTCAGAGGCCCCCGAGCTTGGTCTCAGGCGTCCCCCGAGCTCAGTCTCAGGGGGCCCCCGAGCTCGGTGTTAGGGCCCCCAGGTTGGTCTCAGGGGACCCCCAAACTTGGTCTCAGGGGGCCCCTGATCATCGGAATCGAGACTCTAGGGAACCGGACACTGATCTCGGGGGCCCCCTGAGCTCGGTCTCAGGGGCCCCGAGCTTGGTCTCAGGGACCCCTAGCTTTAGTCTCACGGGCCTATCGATCTTGGTCTCAGGGTCCCCCTAGCTTGGTCTCAGGGACCCCGAGCTTAGTCTCAGGGGGTTTTTCTATCTTGGTCTTAGGGGCCCCCGAGCTTGGTCTCAAGGGAAATCCGAACTTCGTCTCAGGGGCCTCCAAGCTTGGTCTCAGGGGCCCTCCGAGCTTGGTGTTTGGGGCCCCCGAGCTTTAAACTCACGGGCCTTTCGATCTTGGTCTCAGGTTCCCTTAGCTTGGTCTCAGGGACCCCCGAGCTAGTCTCAGGGACCCCCGAGCTTAGTCTCAGGGGCCTTTCTGTCTTGGTCTCAGGGGGCCCTCCGAGTTTGGTTTCAGGGGCCTCCGAGCTTGGTCTCAGGGGACCCCGAGTTTGGTCTCAGGGAACCCCGAACATGGTCTCAGGGGCCCCCGAGCTTGGTCTCAAGGACCGCCGAGCTTGGTCTCAGGACACCCCCCCGAGCTTGAGTCTCACGGGCCTTTTGATCTGGATCTGGGGCGATTTATCGGCGAAAACCTGAGACTAATAAGTGATGTAATCGACTACTGCAACATGGATAATTTGCCTGGAGTTTTGCTATGGGTCGACTACAGAAATGCCTTTGACTCCCTAGAACATGATTTCATGGTATAAGCTCTCGATGCTTTCAATTTTGGACCGGACTTTTTGTCCTGGATCAAAATGTTATATAGCGGCGCCCTAATTGCTGTAAGTAATAACGGATTCACTTCAGATTGGTTTTCGTGCACCAGAGGCAGATTTCAAGGATCGCCGATATCAAGTATGCTATTCAATATTGCTGTAGAGCTCCTCGCCATAAAGCTGCGCAAATCACCCGTCATTAAAGGAATAAACATTTCCGGCATCGATGTGAAAGTTGGTCAAAACTGCGACGACATGACTCTGTTCCTTTGAGACGCTGACTCGGTTAAAAGTGCTGTTGATATGATTTCCGAGTTTCAGATAGTTTCAGGGCTTGAGATGAATCTCGACAAAACCCATCTCATGTGGCTTAGCACACTTCGAGAAAGTAATGATTCTGTGAAAGGCATCATCCCAGTTCATAGATTAAAAGTTCTAGGGCTCTGGTTTAGCGCCCGAGCTCCATGTGACGAAGAAAATATTACCGGTATTTTTGATAAGATAAGAAATACAAACAATATGTGGTCTCAAGGCGATTTGACAATTAAAGGCCGCTTTGCTACATCGAAAACGCTGCTAGCATCGCTTCTGGTGTACACTGCTTCCAGCAGTATCATAAAAAATGCTGATCTGGCCCTGATTCAAAGTCTGATTATGAGATACATTTGGCGAGGCCGGCCACCGAAAGCAGCGAAGGAAGCTCTGTGTCAGGATATCACATACGTTGGCCTAAACGCAGTTGACGTGACAAAATTTTGCATATCATTACGCATGTCTTGGGTAAAACGAATGTCTACCAACTATGAATCTGAATGGCGAAAACTTTTACAGGCTCGCCTCAACGGCTTCGAATTAAACGACCTGTTAAAAATACAAAAGTGAAGTTCATTGGTAAAAAAACTAAATATTTCCAGCTTTTATAAAACAGTGATCACCGACTTCCATCGCCTCAACGCGTTACGTATAAATAACTTAAAAGTTACAATCATTATGGCATAACAATGACATAACCTTACACAAAAAAACTCTTTATAACAAACGCATGTATTCCGCGGGGATGAAAGTAATCGGAGATATTGTAGATGAGAGATGAGTTTTTCTTAACATAGAACAGTTACAGTTAAGAGTAGCCTTAGAATAAGCTTTCTTTTCCTGCAAAAAAATAAAACACGCTATTCCCCGTCCCTGGATAGATACACTGCTTCAATCTGCAATGAGTAATAACCGCCCTAGCATGAATGATGTCATTTACTTTTTGACAAGGGAGGAAACATTACTTCCTTTGAAAGTGTGTCGCGTTAAACATTTCTATGACAAGCAGGTAGTGGAAAGAGAACCAACTGCAGTAAATAAATGGGAGTCTGGTGATGATAGGTCGCGGAGTTGGCGTCTGATATTTGAAATTCCGTATAAGTGCACAATATCCACCAGACTTCAATCATTGCATTACCGCATCATCAATCGTTATATTCCAACTCGAAAGTTTTTTGTCAATCAGGGGAATTTTAGGTAGCTCTTTATGCCCACATTGCCTAGAACTCGACGACCTAAAGCATTTCTTTTTATTGTAAACTAGTAAAACCTATTTGGAACCTAGTTTTACCAATGCTAAAAACAAAGTTTAACTTGAGCAATAATTTTATGTGTTACGATTCGATACTTCTGGGTATTCCAAAAGCTTCTCCGGTAGTAAACCTTATTCTGCTCATTATCAAACAACATATTGTAACTAGTAAATTAAGTAAGGAAGGGGAAAATGAGTTAAACATGGAAAGAATAAGGCATGAAATTGTATCCTTCTGTTATGCTGAAGGGCTTATAGCCATAAAACGAAGTAAAATCCAAGCCCATGTTGTAAAATGGCAACCAGTTTGGAGCTCTGATGTTCCACTACGGCGTCCAAGTTCTCTGGCCTCTTTAGATGCAGATAGTAGGAGATGCACGCCCAGGTCTCGTTTAATATTAGGTATGATTTGTTGTGATGCTCGTTAAAGTCGTTGAATTTGTCAAGAGAGGCATTCGAGAAAATGTTTATTTAGAGTCTGGCTGTCCTTACCTTCTAAGTGTCTCGTACTTAGTCAAGTATGGCTTAGCTGCCACGCCTCCGAGGTGGCACTGGCTCTTACGTGGGCCAGATCTCATCCTACGCGGCGGGCGAGTGGTGCTTTTGTGAGTCCGCAAGGGTGGCCTTTGATCGTCGGGCAATGTCCTCTCCGGTGAAGAATATATAGAAAAAAGTTTCTCCGGGACGTGTCCACTCCTATCTATCAAATAAAAGACCTGTCTTCTCCTCGATTCGGTTTTCAACTGAGGCCAAAATAGCCAGCTGGTGAAGCAAAAAAAAACAATATAAAAAAGGTACGTTTTCCACTTGAAATTTCTGATTTCGGAACACGGAACAGATGCAGGATCACAAATCAACAACTGCTCTTCTTCCGAGATCTTGACCGATGAATGCACCGGAAAGATCAGCATACTGACGAATGGTCAACGATAATAACGTTACGACTGTCAGTTTTGACCATTGACCACTGAAATTCTAACCGTCTCACCAACGTGTACTGAGCCGAGCAACAAGAAAACTATGATATCCCAACAGATCTCGGGCCCTGGTCAATATGACATATGATGATAAATGCAGCTAATTTTGGACATGAGGACGGTGCCAAACTATTGATAAATAAAACCTATTCAAAATACCGATCTTGAGCGTCGGGGGCACGTTTCCATCATCACTGCAACGGGGTGCTCGAGCCAGCTTTGAATCTTCGTTAGTGGTTCAAACCTGTAAAATTCGCCTACTGGCACACAATTTCAACAGCAAACAGCAATAAGCAAAACAGTTGGAATGATCCTCACTTAAAAATGCACTTGATGGAGACAGTTTATTCCGACCCGGGAAACGGCAACGCTTGTTAGACGGCCTCCTCGATTTGCCCACCACAGCATAGAACGCCGTGAAAGCCTCACCCGGGCCTCGCCGTCCCCGCGAGCTTCATCAAACGCGCCAGCAGTGAGCTGGAACAAGGCGGGCTCGCCATGCCGTCTGTGAGACCGCACCCGGCAAAATGGCGTCGGCTGTCCAATGAATGGGCGGCGTGATCCGATGACTGACAGTATCGGCCGGTAATTGCCTGTTTGGAGCGGGCCCGCACCGCCGAGACGGCCTATGACAGCCGCCAATTGCCACCGGCCGGGTCCGCTCCGCCGCCGGCATGCCCTCCAACAGCACCAGCTAAACGCCACAGCTGCGCCGACACCCTGATTTGCACGCCATTGAAAACCGAACCTGCCGCTTCACCTACTAATGCCAATTTGCTTTGATGCGTGAGCAAGCCGGGATAAATATGTTGCTTAAATCATAATCACCCCTATACAATAGCCTTAATATCCACTTACATGTCACGATAGGAAGCCCGTGATTCTTACACCGAGAGCTACGTCGACACCGACACGACGGCAGCAGGGGCACAGCCTATCAGCACAACTCAGCAGAACACGCACTACTTCTCCGAGGAACCGACGCCGTTCGCACAGTCCAGATAGTAGGGGCAGTGTGCCCAGCGCAGGTCCAGCGCTCACTGAACCCCGTTCCCACAGCCCGCACGCACCGAGCGAGTCCATGGGGCGTTAAAAAGTACCGAGGACATCCCGGGCCGCTCCGTGGGCCCGTCCTCGTAAACAAAACTGAAAAATAACACCTGGGTCCGACTGGTTCTGGTAATGTTCCGTTTGATTTATGGTTTGCCGTAACCATTCCTGCTTTCTATGCGAGTCAAAAACACTCGGTGTGGGAAGCCTTTGACCTATTGGAGCAGCCTCACTGCCAGTGGAACCACGTTGTCACCCGGGATGCTCTAGTCTTCTACATCAACGCACATTTTTTTCATGCAATTCTATTGCTAGAAAAGGTCCGCCATCCATTTAAACGGGTAGCCAGGCGTGCCCCCTCCGCGATCCCAACGACAACAGTACCCTTTACGTTAACACCACCAGAACATAAAATATTACAAGTCGCGGCACGCCCTGCTAGGAAAAAGAAAGTAACTTAAAGAAAGCATAATAAATATCATACTATTAGTAAAAACTGCCAGTAGTAGCTCCCTGTAAATATACAGGGAGCAGGAATACAGGTCTATTTAGGTTAAATGCACAATAATTTAGCTCATTACCGGTTAGATTGTTAGTCTTTTTCCAAACGGGACTACCCAAAACTGGAGATTCGTGTTAGCCCCTCCGAGATTCTGGCGAAAAGATAGAGGCCTAGTAACATTCGCCAGAGAACTCGGAAGACAGAAAGCAAATTAGGGCAGACATGCAGGCATAGGCAAGCAAGCAAGCAAGCAGGCAAATTAGCAAGCAAGCGCAGCAGGGAGTCAGACACACGCACGCACGCACGCACGCACGCACGCACGCACGTACTCCAAATATTGCGAACCTGTGTAGTTATTCATATAATCTCTCAGACAAGGAAAACGGCTCGCTCGGAAAGAGGAAGTTCCTCGCCGTTAGCCTCGACACAGACTTGAACCAGGCCCCAGCATGAGCTTGCATCACATCAATGCTATAAGGCCCATTTACAATTGGCAGAATCTGCCGACCGAATCTACCAATACTTCTTTGTCGACTATCTCCTCACGTGCTGTTGTTCCTTCGTCCGGCAGACTTTTTTGGCAGATTTTGCCAGACCTGGTGACACCTGTGTGAATGGACCATCAGCGTCTGTTCCAGCGCCTTCTCCTAAAAAATGAGAGGAGCTTGGGGGTGGTCGGAGAAGGGGTGAAAATCGATGTCTAATGGAACAGACTGAGAGGAGTTTATAGGAGGTTTAACACGCGCATTGACGGGGGGGCGGGTACCCGCCCTCCACCCCCGGGTTTTTCGAAGATATTAGAAAAACGGCGGCGCGTAGCGCCGCCGTACTTGGTATACCTTTTCCCTCATCATTTTTACAACTTCTGCGATAATTTTAAGGTTAGGTCATCTCAGGTCAGGTCACCAGTACAGGTCAAGTGACCCGACCTCAAAAAAAAGTTTAAGATAGCATAAGTCGGAGCAGGGTGAACTTATCCGATTGAAACTCATATCACATAATGGCCCCACCGAGTTCTCTAACATATGTTCCGGTATTTTTTATATCGATGACCTAAGGTCAGGTACGAGGCATGACCTCTCCATTGGAAATACATGGGAAAAATGGTTTTTACGGAATAACTCAGTAACGGATGGTGATAGAGCATTTATTTTAGCTGCATTAGACTCGCCTGGGCTTTGCGGTTCTAATGATATACATTTTATATAATTTGACCCTGACCTGACCTCAGGTCAGGTCAAATCCTTGATTTGACCTACCAAGGTCAAGCTATATATCATTCGATTCGGCTTGCTAAGAGGATTCATACAGTTCAAGTCGTTTTGCTCTATCTTTACTTGTTCAGATGTAATGACCGAAAAACTGAATTTACATGTTATTCCTATGACGGGCATGTTTTGACCTCTCGTGACCTTAAATGTGACCTGACAAAAAAATGGTTCAAATGTTTTCGATGGAGAAGTGGATGGGCAGCCCAACGCCGTTTACCGTTTTTCGCTACCTACCGTGGTTCTCGAGATCTTAGGGGGCGGGTACCCACCCCCGTCAATGCGAAGGTGGCTCAGACCCCCCGTCAATGCGCGTGTTAAGGAGGTACGGGAACGCGCAAGAGGAGGTTGGATGAGATTACTACAGGATAAAGGAGATTGTAGGGTGGCGCTGGGTCACACCCATAAGCGTGCAGGTGCCTCTGGTTCTTAAAACCAAGCCAGGTATGGTCAACTAACTTCATACCTTAGACAAGAGGTTAAAATGCACTAAGAGACGTTACAGAACGAAGCATGAGCTACATCATCTAAGTATTCGACAGAGCAGATCAGAAGATGGTGCGCTTCCGCTCCCGCTGTTTCCGCGGAGCAGCTCTCACCTGGACAACTCATAAGCGCTTCTGCTCGGAACTTCTTTGCGGCCGATTCTAATCATCGAGATATGCATGTATGTACCTAGTCAACGCAATAAACATATCTATTGCAAGCACGTTTCACTTCTCCACCCATTTTTCGTAGGAAGACAGGTATTGAAATGAAGCGTACTTGTTGTATCCATCATCTTGGTGATAATCAAAATTGTACCTTTACATAAAAACTTATGAAACGTCCTTATTTGCAACGTAACATTACAACCAATATCTAACTATGTTTTGTCATTCAAACGGATGCGGCAAGACCTAGTAGTGGGGCATCAGCCTTCCCTGGGGCTTTACCTGAAGAAGCGTTCCAACAAAGAAACACAGAACAGTTTTACCGGCGGTGCTTCATCGCTGGTAATTTTAAAAATGTACACCAAATGGTTCCGGGTCAGGTCACTTCAGTTCAGAGTTACCCAACATCACGTCAACCAGCCTCAAAAGTAAGAATTTTGAGCCTGACGTGGCGGCGCAGGGCAATCTTGTTCCCAATCATTTCTTAACTCGCACCAAATACCAGGTTTGACTGGGTCTCCGACTCTCCACATGATCGGAGAAGTTTCGACTTGTTGACAGAATACCAGGTCAGTTTTTCACCCAATATCAAGCTTGAGGGTAAATGCGGGAATCTCTCCTCCAAAAAGACCGTCAGATCAACTTTAATTCTAGGAATGATCATTGTGTTCTCATTTGTCAGAACACTCTCGGGAAACAACATGAAATTGACACCATTGAATCTTCAGTCGTTGTTTTGAATCACCTGATGAAGCGGTGAAGCTTTACAACTCGGCACTGAACTGATAATGCTACGGCTTTCATTCAGATTACTGTCAATGGCTCATCATCATGCGTCCACTGTATTGACAGTATTACATACGCGGAGCCAGGGAGGGGGGGCAAGTGTCACCCCGATCAACACTTCGGCGCCCCCTGAAATGTTGATGGCGACCCCTTGATATATTGCTCCCCATCCCTTCCCCTCGAGGATGTGAGTGAGTATCGGCGCCCCCGATATATGGGGCAATGGGATTTGGCGCCCCTACTCCGGATGACGCCCTCTTCCGACCTTGTGCCCCCATCCAATGTCCTGGATCCACCTATGCAGTACCAGGTCAACTGGCAACCTTGAGCTGGCAAGGGGTGAGGCTTGTCTGCAGATTTTGGATCAGTGGGTATAGGCAAACCAGTAATAACATGATGCTTGATAACGAGAGGATTGGCATGATGCCGATATGATTGCTAACGTGATACTCATTCCGAAGATGTATGTAAAAGCTGTCATTTCTGTTGTGCTACACTAAGCAACAGTAATTGACCTCTAGTGACTTCAATATCAGACTAAAAACGTTGAAAAAGCCCCGAAAGGTTTCCGCTTACTCTTCTAGAGGAGCAGGGATCAAGCAAGGAGAATGCCTCACCGTCCAGTGGGAAGCGCCATGTGAGAAAAGACCACGGGCGCTCGCAAGAATGTAATAAACAGCGATGGAACTAAAAGCCATCTGATTGATTACAATACCTGGCTGGGCGCCATTCCAATTTATAGCCAGTCCGGTAACCACTACATGTTCATGTAGACAGAATGTTGATGCAGATGACAGTACCCAAATCCAGTGGCGGATCTAGCCGCTTGGTTTGGGAGGGGCAAACCAAAGTCGAAAAAAACGTCGCGCAGTGAAAAATTGCGCTACAATATGCCTTTTTGGTAGGATTTTGGGAACTGGAGACGAAAAGCAAAAAAAGCACAAAAAAACGTCACGGGGTGAAAAATATGGGCTCAAGATACATTTTTTCCTATCCAAGCCCCAATATTTACACTGAACTTCAACTCTAATTCTGTTTGAAGTTAAGAGTTGAAGCACCAAAATTTTGCTTACAAGCTAAAAAGGAGTCGGGGGAAAAAGGAGGTCGATCGCTTTGGGGGGGCGCAAAAACATAGTTTTGCCCCGAGCTTTTCCGTTTGGGGGGCAATTGCCTTTTTGCCCCCCCTGGATCCGCCACTGCCCAAATCATAGGCGGGTTCAGAATTTCCGATCGGGCGGAAAGGGGGCACATAGTCGCAAGGGGGCACCAATACTCGCTTCCTGGGAGGGAAAGGGATGATGAGGATGAGAGGGATGAGGGAAGCTACGTGTTGAACATGTTGACGGGACGGACTTGGCACATCAGATGCCCGGGAGCGTGTGTGCGCTTCCCAGATCCTCTGCCACCATTTTCTCCACCTCCATGTTGTGGCTGGTGGCGTCTGTCATGACAACCATGGCTGGAGATCTCTTCTCGATCCAGGGGGGGTCCTGGGTAGTTTAACGCTGGCACAGCAATACAAGTCCTATAGAAAGCCTATGGGAGACCCAAAATGGGGGGTCCTGACCCCCAAGCCTCCTCCCCCGGGATTTCCACCCATGATGACAACGTCGATCTTGCTTCACAGAGTGTCAGCCGGCACACTCCACAGACACTGAGAATGTTCAGCAGCGTCAGCTTCAGCTTTGACAGATTGCAAAGTCTCCGTTGCAATGGACATGTTTGGAAATGGATAGTGCTGGTCTATGATCGTCACACCATGCGCCACAAATCTTGGAGTTGACTTCTTGACAGTGAGAGTTGACTTCTGGTCATTCTTCATAATTTTAACAACGATTTCATCCAGTGCCTGCGCCTCCATTCCCTTCCCCATCTCTATGTTCTCTTCCTGTGAGGGACAGTGTTCAGAGTGACCTTTTCCTCGTGATCATCGAAAAGATGAACGTTAAAAACGTAGACGGTAAGAAAACTCTTTGGTGACGATTAGTGTGTTTCCGACAGCTCATGTGGAGCTCAGACATCAAGTGGTTCGATCGTATTCGGTACGTACACTCCTTCTGAATGCTGTGACGCGCGTGACGCCAGTTCCCTGGGAGATCATCTTGACTCCTTTCATCATCAGCGCTCAGTGGCTTAGTTTTCATGGGAAAATACGATCCAGATGGGATCGTCGATCAGGATTTTTAATGGAGTCATTGGCTCCTTAAAGTGCTTTTTATCAGTGCTTTAGCACAGAACGCGCTATAGAGCTGGGAATTGAGTGAATTGACAATCCCTGGATGGGGTGGGTTGGCAGTCAGACACGGATATCAGTTTGACCATGGAACCTAGGCCACTAAATTAAACCTCTTTTCTTCCTGATCCTGTTCTTCATCTTCAGCTTGCAAAACGTCGACGTCCTCTGCTAACTCCTCGGGCTCAGCCGTTGCAATCACTTATTTTACGTGACTTGCTGCCTCACCTCTTCTTATTGTATCATTCACATGCTGTTTGCGTTAGCCAGTCTTTTGTCGTTTCTTGTCAACAAAAGCATCGCAGAGCATCTATCTTTTGCCATAAGTCTGGTCTTCGTAGAAACTGCAACCGTTTTCAGATTGTTTCATGTCATGTTCTTCCTCCTGTCCTTTGCGTGCTTCTGGATCGTTCCATCTGATATAGAAACCATTTTCAAGATCATTAGAGGGTTCGACCATGTTTATCCACCATGTTTTCCGTCTGCCTATTTTTTTCGGTGCAGAACAGCGGTCGAAGCTTGCTGGAGAACTTCAGAATAACTGTCTTGCTACTCTTGTATGTCGTGAGGTAAACATAATACCATAACCAGTGATAACTGAGTTCCCAACAACCACCATTGCAGCTTCCTCCTTGGTTGGTGTAAGGATCCCTTTTGATGGGCCTGAGAGCATCAGGGAGGAAAAATAGTGGAGTGGTCAGCGTAGCTGACTTCCATTCAGCCGACCCGGGTTCAAGGCCCGGCGGCTTCCCTGAACAAGGAACAAGCTGGCTCCCGAGAAACCTTTCCAACAGGGAAAGAGTCGGCGACGCCATATGACCCTGGCAGTTGGTGCGTCGATAAGCCCAAAAAATTATTCTTATTCTGTCTCACGCATATAGCGCGAGCAAAATTTGGCACCTAGCACGGAACACGGTACATAGGTGCATCAAAGACAGTAAACAGAGACAAATACTCGTAGAGGGCAACACATTTTCCAGTTGCAGACAAAACGATTTGTATGCTTTTCAACTCAGATATTGATGGGAAAAATTAAATTGTGGGGTGTGCCAAACCCCTTTTTCAACCTCAGTGAAAATTATCTTTATTTCTTTTCTATTCTTAGGTACATACGGGCGTGAAACAATTATTCATCTTCCTAAACCTCGTTTTATGGATTACCCCACGGTAGCGGCACAAAACACCAAACATTAATTTCGCCGGGCGCAGGCCTTATTTGCAAGCAGCATGAAAACTGACTTCATTTCTGCATTTCTCATACATGACAGCATAAGAAAATCAGGTACTCGATTCCTTTCGCTCAAATTTTTCATTTAGGTCACCTCTCTACTATTGGCTTGATTATCTGCTTCACTGTGCGAGGCTGCTTTTGGGTACAGGCGAGACGACTGCAGAGTCGGGACAGGCCAGCCGGCGGCCGAGTTTGCTCAAGTCAGGAGCACCGAGACGGGGTTCTGCTGAGTGGAGAGGAACAGGGGCCATTCCGAAGGTAACCGAGGGAGGGGGTGAGGCTGTTTGTGACTGAAAACTAATCACCATGTGACGAGTTATAGTGACGATTAATAGAGATCGCTGCCGAAGTACTACCGGAAAATGTAACCCATAGAGAGAAGCACGTGCTGCATTGCTCCATGTTAAATAGACGAAAAAGCACGAAACTTCAGTTTGGTTCCAAAACCAAAGGCCAAAAAAACCAATCTAGCCACACTCAGTTGAAGCAAGTAATGGGGAACAAACGTATTGATATCCATTCCCTTCCAAACTGAGACTGGTACCCACTGAGGTGCGAATGTGCCATATATAGCGGGATATCAGGATTTCGTATCCAATGTTCCCTGTACAACAGGATATCAGGATCTCGTATCTAAGGTGTCATTTACATCAGGATATCAGGATCTCGTATCCGATCTGCCTCATACAGAGGGGTATCAGGGTCTCGAATCCAATGTTCCCTATACGGTGGGATATCAGGATCTCGTCTCTGATGTGCCCTATACGGTAGAATATCAGGACCTCGCATCCCATGTGCACCGTACAGTGAGATATCAGGATCTCGTATTCAATTTCGCCTATACAGCGGGATATCAGTATCTCGTATCTTATGTCCCCTATAACGGGATATTATGATCTCGTATCCAACGTGCCCCATACAGCGGGATATCCGGATCTCGTATCCAAGCTTCAGACTGCGTTCTATGTCATTAAACTTCACAATTCAAATCCTTCCGGGGAGAAAGTCTCCGGAAAAAATTTGACCTGCGTTGAAGAAAGACAATAATTATTCTAGCACCCGGTTCAAACATTGTCAATGTTTCGATGCGCTTCACTTTTCTGACGCTTCACTGTGAAAGCATAACTATATGGCGAGACCCAGTCATAGGCGGCGGAATGATTTTGTCTGAGGAGGGAATCCCCAAAAGATCCATCACCTCAGATGAAGAAGTGCTGGTGGGCAGATTCAGTCCCCTGTCTGGAATGTTCTGGAGCTATCGCTGAAAAAGCAGAAAGAAAGAAAAACTAATATTATATAATTTGGCGATTCCAAAAGTTATCCAAAAGTCCATAAAATTAAATTTACGAACTAAAAATTTTGACCTGGTTCCCCAAATCATGTTCTTAGATATGTATGCTTCATCGGATATTTTTAAGACTTCAGTTTTTTTAGGCGGGATGGTTTTTCGGAGCGGATACCTTAAACCTATGTACCTATTGATCTTTTTGGGAGTTAGAGAAACAAATTTGGAGGCCTATTTTCATTTTCGAAAAAAATGTAGGTATCTAAAAACTTATGGCTAGTTTCGGGGTGTTCCTTTTACTTTTAAGGGGCTTGCGCAAGCCTAAAAGCATACAATTCTACATAGCTGCCCCTCCCCCTTAAAGGGAATGCGGCACCTCGGTCGAATCCCGGCATTTAGTGTAAAAAGTGATATTTTTAGCCGGAAATCATGAAAACGTCCCTGATTTCTCGGAAAAATGTATAATAAGCTCAAGATTTTGATGTTCAAAATGCTCCTCCAGAGTAGGAAATAAACCTATGCCCGTGGATGCCGCCATGATCTGGCAACTACTACCACATTTAATAGGCTTCAAGGGCTTCAATTGGCTGATTACTCATCGTGACGTCAGCATGTCGTCACGCCAACAGCTGACAACTGTGGCCGGCTGCTTGGGTACATTTTGGGAACATTTTAGGTAGGATTTTAGCTTTTCTCTACGGAATTTTTTTAGCTTCAAGACAAATGATCTATTAACCCTTGCCCCACCGGGGGGCATCGATGGCCCCCTCCCCTAAGGTTTTTCCGGGATAGCAGAAAAACGACAAGGCGCAGCACCGCGGTTGAGGGCTCTACCTCCCACTGCATCATTTTCCCATCATCTCTGAAATTTTTTACCCCGGGTCACCCAAGGTCAGGTCACCAGACGAGGTCAACCAAGGTCACCTCACTTCAACTTTAGAGCTCTGTAAGAGCTACATTTCAAAGTCGATCGATTTGAAACTTCCTACACTTCATGACCCCTCCAGGGTCTACAAGGTGTATATCCGGGATTTTTCGATTTCGTGCCCTGAGGTCAGGTCACGAGGCGACCTCTCCCATTGGAAAAGCATGGGGAAAAGCTGTTTCATGATATAAAAGCCACAAAAAAGATTGCAAATACTCAGACTGCCCAGAACAGCGTTTTTGGACACCCTTTCACGGATCCTAGGGGTCATATTTGCCCTTTGACTTTTCCAAGGTCATCCAAGGTCACCAGAGGTCAAAAACAGTATTTTGACAATAACTTTTGACCTAATTAAGCTACAGCGGTGAAACAAACACCATCGTGTTTGTCTTGTTACTGGCTTTCATTTGATATACGGCAAGGCCACTTTTTGACCTTTCGTGACCTCAGGTCATATTAGGTCACGAGGTGACCTCTGGAGGTCAAACCACTGGCGGGAGGTCTTTACGTTCCACATAGCGGAAAAAGTACTGGCAATTTGCTATCAAATGTACTTTACCAGGCCTCAATAGCTCTAATGACATAAGAGTTATGCCCAGTTTGCTTAATCATTGCATATTTGAGTGAAAATAGCCGACCTTGACCTAATTTGACCTCTGGAGGTCAAACCATTGACCTGAGCACTAAAACATGTGAAGTAATTTCTTACTGAATTCACGCGAGCTTTCTATTGCACTTTGCAGATTTGCGCTAACGCCCATATTTTCGGAGTTAGAGGGGGGCCATCGATGGCCCCGGTGCACTGTGGGCCCGCGGACCCTCAAAAGCGCTTATTATTCGGATTTCGTAAGTTCAAAAATATTGCTGTTTTATGGGTGTCATCAGTGTGAAATTGAATGTAGAATACGATGGCATTCTTATTTTTTCTAAACGACTACAAAACTCTGTGCAGAAACAGTCTGAAGACGAGGTTTCCACCGAAAGCGTTTCGGAGCGCACTTATCGCCTGAATTTCCTTATTTGTTCACAAGTGTTTTTCAACGTTTTAAAGGCTTAGAAATTAGTTTTATGGCCTTTGTTTCTAGGAACGGAGTGTTCCAAATATGTTAGTACATGTTTTAACGTGATTTCGTGTATTGGTCAGGTATGGGGAGCAAATTTGCAAGTAATGTTACTGACGGAGATAGATTTGATCAAACTATATTTGAAATAGAGTTTTAAAAATATATCACCTTGTGCCGCAGTGAAACTTGGTCCACAAAGTAGCTGAAGGTGTTTACTTTCATGCCTTATAATTACTTTTTGCCCGATTTTGCCGAATTCGTATTATGAGCATATTTGTTGTTCAGTGCAATGCACGGGTGCGGTCATAGTATTACACTATTACAAGCCAAATGGTAGAAATTGTTCATTTTTAAGGCAGGTGTCGGCAAGTTTTCCCTTTAGCATTCGTCTCGAGTCCCGGTTAACACAATTATGAGCTATTTCGTAGACCTGCAGGTTACGCAATCTTTTCAGGTCACATTGGGTCAAATGCTTTAACAGGAAATATGGGTATTGTCTAAACACCGCTCGGGGCATAAGATAATGTGCAGATTGGCCTGGGTTTGCCACTGCTTTACACTAAATGCATCAGATGATTACCTCGCTTCGCACGAGAACTGATCACGAGAGCTCAAATCTGATATGAGACGAAATATAAGACGGTCGTTTCCTTGAGTCAGAAGTGGCCTGGTACAGAGGAACAATAGGCCCCTGACTCAGTTGGAGAGGTGCCTTGCTCTAGCGAACTGTGGTTTTGTAGTGGGAAAAATGATCTCACGAAAGGATGTGTTTAACTTTGTGCGCGGCAATATTGGTATCAACAGAGTGGCAGCGGATGACGAAGTGTCATATGTTAAGGACACATTACAGGGCGGATTCAGTGAGCATAAAAGAGACACGTGCGGTCGGAAATTACAATTTTTATTGCAAGGTTGAAGCGGAAATGGCAAGCAAGTCACAGGACCCTAAACCGCTTCTTGGAGGAAGAGAAACAGTGGCTGAATGAGTGTTCCATCGCAGCAGATTCACCGAGGGTATTGGAGCCTGTTGACCTTGACCAGCCATGTACAAGCCGGGGTCCTTGTCGGCCTGTGGGTTTATGTGGAACACTTTCTGGTAGCTCCAAACGTCGTCGAACCTCCGCTTTCATGGCTGGTTACTCCTCTGCAGAGCTTTTGAATGTCACACTTTCCAAAGCGCCAGGGCCTTTCTGGTTTTCTCAAAGACGTGACCGTGGCTCCCACAAGACCTACTAAGGTAAGAAAAATGCTAAGAAAACCAGCAAATACCTCAATACGATACACAAACGAAGAAGCACTTGCTGTGTTCATTGAAGGGCAGCATACGAAGCAAACCTGGCAGTTTCCAGGGAGTCGGCCAAGAGTCAGAATCAGGGGCGTAGCGGGATTTCGCTCGGGGGAGGGCAGCGCCCCGAAAAGGCCCCAGCGACAGCGCCAAAAGGGCCCTGATGGGTAAAAATGGTTCTGCTTGTTACAGAATAGAGTGCTGAAGAGGGCTTAAGAGGGCCCTGTCTGGTATGAAATTTCATATTTGACCACAGGCATAGTGCGGGCGAGCCGCGTCGCGGACCCGTGTCCTCAGGGGGCCCTCGGGGGCCCTCGGGGGGGTGGCTGTCCCTGCCCCCTTGGCTAAGCCCCTGGTCAGAATGTCAGAATGCCGACATATGTCCTCCATACGACATCCCGAAGGCAAAGAAATTGTTATCCGGAGGGTATATTACTATGTATATTATCCTAGTAATATTATGCCAATAGCTAGACATAGGCTGCAGATACAGCAAAACAGCCTCAAAAACTACTCGGGGGCATTTAAAACCCTAGATATAAAATATCGCTGATGTAGCCTCAACAGTTCGACGGTAATTAATTTTAAGCGCTTTTGAGCGCCCGCCCCGTGCGGTGGGGCGAAGGTGGCGCCGGACCCCCGGTGGGGCGCGGGTTAAGTACCGGGTTTTCGGAGATTCTTTACAACTTGGCTATCTCAGTTACAATCACCTTATAAAGGTGCCACATTCCTTTTGACCAAAATGTTGTTTTCACCTATGGAAAATTATTTCCCCAGTGAAATAGAATGTTATGCAAAGACTAGGTTATGACTCCCCAATGCAATGAGACATGTAACAAAATATATATGCATCAAGATCGGCAGGAATGGAATCGTACAATAGACTTTGTTACTATGTGACATTCCGGATCAAACAGAATCATCCCAAAACAACAACCTCTTGAAAACGCCAGATGTGGGATATGGGGTTAAATAAGCCATCAGCAACCACAATTGCGTCTCAGTGTCTGGATCAGCACGGCACGACAGTGAAGTGCCTCCGATACTGGGGAAAACAGCACAACTTCACGACGGAACGCAGATTCTTGGCTGCCTTCATGATCATGGATCATGGATAGAGCCGCTCATACCGCGCCATCTATAAGGCTACACGCCAAATATTGAAGCTTAGGTTCACCAAAGTGCCGCCAAGCACCACGGTCCCGGGTAGAAAAGCAGCCTAAGTCGCAACTTGACGACTTCTTTTGATCTTACCGCTTTGGTGTATGCAGATGGGTGAGAACTGCTAAATTTTTGGAAAGATTTCTGTGGATCAAAATATTATCAGCTCGAAACCAATTCTTGTAGATTTATTACACAAACCGTGTGTCATAAAAAGAACATAGGGAAGTATTATTAATAGCTGAATGATTCATCATGCACTACCAAGTAAAACAAATATTCCCAGAATTTTTAAAAGTCACCTTCAGATTCAGCCAGTTCATCCTCCAACCAAATGTTCTGAACGTTTGGCTATCATACGGAACTTGTTGTCCTCAAATTGCTTGTCAAAATGGAAATTTTAACACGCGCCCGCTGTGGGGGGGGAGTTCGTCCCCTCCTGATTTTCCCCAGATAACGCACAAACGAAGAGACGCAGAACAACAAAACTTACAGTACCTTATCCCAGGTTAATTGCACGCTTCTGCCAATTTTTTTAGATCCGGTCATGTCAGGTCAGGGAGATATTCATGGTCAAGCGACCCAACCCCAAAACCCATAATCACGAGTTTGAAGCGGCGCCTAAGGAACATCTGCCAACCGATCAGTTTCAAACATTCACAATATAATAAGGTCATTAGGGCCTACAAATCTGCAATCTCTGAATTTTTACATAGTTGATCTAAGGTTGGGTCAATTTTTTGGTCACCTCATTATAAGTCTATGGTGAAAAATAGAAAGGGCTCGTTTTCAGTAAATACTGGATAGATAAACCTGAAAAACCCCGAACCGTGTATTCTTACCACAATCTTGACCATAAAATTTTTTTGACCATCTGACCTCTCAAAGGTCATGTCAGGTCACAGGAGCGTACAGTGCTTATTTTGCCAATAATTTCTCATGAATTCTGATAATGCTTCCATTATGCTTGCGTTATGCTTAGATTGTCACGGGGAGTCGATCGATATGCAATATGACCATACCAGGTCAACCTTTGACCCTGACCTAGCTCAATGTCAGGCCATTTTCACCATGTGACCTATCATGGTTAAATTATGCATCATTCGATGCACCACGATGAGAGAAATCCAATGATGCATAAATATTTTCTCTAGATCCACTGAGTAAAAATCTAAAAGGGAAACCTACACTGCACTGCTGTAAGCCTATGGAACTATCTTTGACCAATGCTAACCTTAATATTGACCTGACGTACAAATGGTTCGTATGATTTCTATTCGTCTCGTCAATAGCTTTCGAACATCATCCGTAATTTCTATTTAGCTATCCTGGGAAATACGCCGCCAGCGGGGCGCGTCATGGCACAAACGCCAGCGGGGCGCGAATTACCAGCGCCCAGTTTCCACGGCAAGTTCATTTTTACGCCAAAGGTATTCTGACGAAAATCTATCGTATGCTTATAGTTCCATGGCAGGAGAGTGGTATCAAGCAACTCTGAAAAAGCTTAGGGCCCTGGGTGAGCTATGCCGTACTGGCGCATCAAACGACAGAACAAGGCCACCTAGCGGCAAAAGAGAGAGGTTCAGCTTCATACCGCCAGGCGTATTACCAGAGGGAAGCATTCGATCTATCACATCGACCTATGCTGCTCATAAAAACCAGCTTACATCCATAACTGTTCGAGCAAGACTTAGAGACAGAGAAAAATCCGACCCGAATCACTTTTAGCTGATTATACGTTTGATGGCCTGCCTCATCGCATCCTAGATGCAAAATGGAGCAAATACACCGTGATCATATATTCCCACACAGCCCTTCGTCAGAATCCTCACAATACAATAGCTGAAGACATAAATTCTTGGTCATTGTGAGAGGCAAGATTTGGTCAGAGCATTATGCTGTCACTAACGCCTCTTCACTAAATTAAATACATTTTTCTTGCGACAGAGTTGAATTGATTAATTTCTGGATTTTGTTGAGTCGGAATCAGAAACAGTCCCAAGGTCACAAAACATTAGTAAAGGTTTTCATATCCATGCTAGCTCCAATGAGTAGAGAACAGATAAGATGGCATTGTCAGGAAAGGAGGTAGGCCCTTATGGTCAGTTTACAGGCGAAACACCCTTTCTCAACTAACGGAAATATATATTTCCCTGGTATTTTGACTACAGCTAATTCATATGTACTTACTACAGTGGATACAAGAGTTCAGAGCCTTTGGAGAGTCGAAATCACCATAACCCTGAAAAGGAGCAAGGCTTCAAGGAAAATTGGAGGATCTTCATCTACCAATTGCCGGAAATCCTGTTCTCAATATGTATTTGTACCATGAATACATCCACAGATTTTGTTTGTTTCTATTTTTGTCTCGTGCCCAAGACTCACGAAGTGGGAAAGACGCCTGGCCCAGGGGTGTTATTCATATATCTTTGGGGTGACCGAGCACCCGCAATGAAACTCCCCACCCGTGTTCAAATAGCCTTAAAATGTTCATGCTCATCTTTTCATGGATTTTATATTTATTCATGCGGTTTGACGTGTTTGTGAGAAGGGCAAAATACACCAAATAGTATAGTATCCCTTTCACTAGGGCATTTCTTTTTTACAAATTAAGGCATAACTAAACATTTTCCAAAATCCTCACCCCTGCTTGCAGCCATCCATTCATTTACATGCTCGCATTAGCTACACAATACAATCATCTTGCGTTTCGCATTAAAATGAGGGTTCACAATTACGTTATCACATGACATACGTCACACTGGGTGCGTCATCTTAACCAATAACCTTCGATCTTGAAATTACCTTCATGTGAGGTGAACTAGACACATAATCCCACTTCTATGGCGTCGTGACATGACCACTCGGTCAACGGTGCACGTGAAATGGTGCGACCGCGCGATTGTGGTTATCCCGATCGATTTTGTTCTCAAAATTATTTCGCTTATCGAAACGCTGACCAATCCTCTGAAATGTAGGTAGGTAGCATATTTCGGCTGTAAATGGTACTGTAACCACCTCGGATAAATAAGCGGGAGCGGGGGCACTCGAATTAATCCAGCTGAAACAATGATTTCTTATATAACGTGCAGCTTGGAGGCCTCATGATTACGTACTCAGAGTGCCATCATGTCCGTAAACCTGCCACCAAGTAGGGATGTCAGTCCCATGATACGGAATTTTCACCAATCCCAAATACGGTGATTGGGTCCCCGATACTCCCGGGACCCATACATGGTATGTCACTTCCGATTTATACCAAACAGCGCAAAAAGCATACATAAGGGTGGTGTCCTTCTCGAAATCGTGAATTACGCTATCCTTATCACATGTCGAGCCGATTTTGCGAATGATCAGTGAGCATGACTCTGCAATTTGCAAGTCACCCTCCGTTTTCTGCATGTCATAAACATGACTGCAGAAGCCCTGTGCCGGAGAGAAGCTGGACTCTACGAGGCCGATGCAGCCTGAAGCCTCCTGATAGGCGAGCGCGCTCGAGAGGAAAAATGGGGCGATCGCAAACAAGTTGTGCCGTCACTCGATGTTCGTATCTTCCCAACGCAGGTCGCAAGTGACTTAAGTGCTGCAGGCAACTTGAAGGATGAAGGGTCGGGCGATGTCTTTCGTAGCGCCTCCAGACCAGGACCCGGCTCGGTCAACCACACAACATAGAAATCTCCAGTGGCACTTCCATAGCTCTCTGTCTCTCTGTCTCTCTGTCTCTCTGTCTCTCTGTCTCTCTGTCTCTCTGTCTCTCTGTCTCTCTGTCTCTCTGTCTCTCTGTCTCTCTGTCTCTCTGTCTCTCTGTCTCTCTGTCTCTCTGTCTCTCTGTCTCTCTGTCTCTCTGTCTCTCTGTCTCTCTGTCTCTCTCTCTGTCTCTCTGTCTCTCTGTCTCTCTGTCTCTCTGTCTCTCTGTCTCTCTGTCTCTCTGTCTCTCTGTCTCTCTGTCTCTCTCTGTCTCTCTGTCTCTCTGTCTCTCTGTCTCTCTGTCTCTCTGTCTCTCTGTCTCTCTGTCTCTCTGTCTCTCTGTCTCTCTGTCTCTCTGTCTCTCTGTCTCTCTCTCTCTCTGTCTCTCTGTCTCTCTGTCTCTCTGTCTCTCTGTCTCTCTGTCTCTCTGTCTCTCTGTCTCTCTGTCTTCTGTCTCTCTGTCTCTCTGTTCTCTGTTCTCTGTCTCTCTGTCTCTCTGTCTCTCTGTCTCTCTGTCTCTCTGTCTCTCTGTCTCTCTGTCTCTCTGTCTCTCTGTCTCTCTGTCTCTCTGTTCTCTGTCTCTCTGTCTCTCTGTCTCTCTGTCTCTCTGTCTCTCTGTCTCTCTGTCTCTCTGTCTCTCTGTCTCTCTGTTCTCTGTTCTCTGTCTCTCTGTCTCTCTGTCTCTCTGTCTCTCTGTTCTCTGTTCTCTGTCTCTCTGTCTTCTGTCTCTTGTCTCTGTCTCTCTGTCTCTCTGTTCTCTGTCTCTCTGTCTCTCTGTCTCTCTGTCTCTCTGTTCTCTGTTCTCTGTCTCTCTGTCTCTCTGTCTCTCTGTTCTCTGTCTCTCTGTCTCTGTCTTCTGTTCTCTGTCTCTCTGTTCTCTGTCTCTCTGTCTCTCTGTCTCTCTGTCTCTCTGTCTCTTGTCTCTCTGTCTCTCTGTCTCTCTGTCTCTCTGTCTCTCTGTCTCTCTCTCTCTCTCTCTCTCTCTCTCTCTCTCTCTCTCTCTCTCTCTCTCTCTCTCTCTCTCTCTCTCTCTCTCTCTCTCTCTCTCTCTCTCTCTCTCTCTCTCTCTCTCTCTCTCTCTCTCTCTCTCTCTCTCTCTCTCTCTCTCTCTCTCTCTCTCTCTCTCTCTCTCTCTCTCTCTCTCTCTCTCTCTCTCTCTCTCTCTCTCTCTCTCTCTCTCTCTCTCTCTCTCTCTCTCTCTCTCTCTCTCTCTCTCTCTCTCTCTGACTGGTTTACCATCTTTATTTAGGTGTCATTGGGCGATCTCAGTTTGTTGGTGTGACTGACCGAACTGGTCTCTGAAACAAACGAATGTTTACGGGGATTTGTGATAAGGCTTGGAGATCCAATTACAGCTACACTGCGCATGGAAGAGGTAAATATCGTGATTGGCTGAAACAAGCGAAAATAAAAACGGCATATCGACGTATATGTTTGGGGAAAATCTTCAGCAAGTGACATCGACACAAGATCTAGGCTTTCTGGAGCATTCCCCAACGATCACGATAGTAACAGTTGAGGAATCCAAGTGCGTCTACCACATTATCGTCCCTGCGTGATCTGACCTTCGGAACAAAACTGCCTTCTATGGAGGCAGTTTTGCAACTTCTGACTCAATACTAGATGGTACAACTTTTTTCTAATCACAAGCCTGCAGTGCCCTTCTACTCTTTCCATATACCGCCAAGGTATCCAACTGACTGCTCATGGCTCTCCCCAGAATGGAAGGGTTGTAGTTTGACCATCCCTGTCGCGTAGCTTCGTCAGACATTAGAACTGCTGTCACCCTGGCACCGTCTACGGCCTGCTGCTGCATTGACTCCAGAGATTGTTCGCCCATGGAGCAGGATCATCCACATCAATTTGATGAGTTTACAGGATTCGAGTATCAGTTACAGCAGAGAAAAGCTTCAGAGTCAGTCAGAGCCAATCACTCAATCGTAAGTCAGAGTAGAGTCAAAAATATTCAGTTACCAATACGTTTACCATAAAATACTCGCAAATATATCCAAACATCCTGCTTTTGATATTTCTCCCCGCAATGAATACTACCACAACACAAGAGCGTTCATAGCCCAACCTTCACCGGTCAACAAAATAACCGCAAGCTCCTCTGATCCGGGAATGACGCGACCTCGCGGTGAGTCATAGCAATACGTCATATTGCGCAACATTGGCTCAGGACCTACCAAGACAACACTGCGCATTGCCCTCATCACTACCAAACACCTTAAGGTTATTGTAGAACGCCAAAAGCAAGGCACAGCTGTCAGACCTAAGATGATCCCGGTTAGCTCACAGAGCATCGATGTGGATATTTTCAGGGGTATAGTTGACGAGGATTATTTACCTTGCAAAGTATTCCGTTCTTTACTGTGATAACACCAGTTGCATTCTGACAAAAATATGAACTCTAGTCCAAGTCAACTGTTAGATTCCTAATAGGCACCAAGCGTGGTGCAAAAACTGTTAATCCCCCTTTTAAGCCTGATCAAAAACAGTAAAGCGCGTGTGATATGTCCGTTTTACGACTCATTAACGACTATTTTATCTTACTTTTTGTTATGTCCCATGCTTCCTTTACGAGTAGGTTTGATGATGGTTTCAGAATAGTCATTTCCAGTGGAGGTACCAGATACTGCGAACATTGATCCAGAAATGAATGATAAGAACATAATGGTCCGAAAACCCATTGATTAGGTTTTTTATGACGTCTTCCCTGCCGGAAGACGTGTGGTTCGGCGAAAGCGATAACCAAAGTCTGGCGTCACGGAGCGCCGCCCTGTGGGCCGGGAAACGGGTGAGAAGTTTAACAGAGTTGACACTGCAGTTGAACAGGGCGCCATAAGTGGATGTAGACGGGAAAATTTCCCAGATCAGACTTTGGACATAATGTATTGGTTTTGGGGCATTCTAAAGCATTAACAACTATTGGGGAAGAATCTTATCGTAACTCATTAGTGCCCAACTTATTTTTGCGCAGAAAATCCCACATCTGGTCATGTATTTGTGATCATAAGGCGAATGATAAGAAGGTTGGTTTTCAGTGTTAGGGGCTTTGTCGTTTTGTTTGCGCTGTACAGGGGTTGATATCTATATATGGCCATGGGCACCAGGGCTGCCAATTTTGTAGCATTACGTAAGGACGTGAAATACGCCGCAATTGTGCCTTGAAAAATAAATACTGCATGTTGCAAGAACATATTTAAATTGTGAACAAACCATTAGTGTCATCAGCACAAACACGACCTTGAAAGGGGGTGCATGACTCAGTGGATACAGCATCTTTCCCTCGGCCGACGGTCCCGGCGGGATCGCTGAACACACGTGATTTAAGCCGCAACATCTCTTACAACAGAGTGAGTTGGCAACACCGCATGACCTTAGCATTTATTGCGGCGTTAAACCCAAGAACATCGATCTTGAAAAGCTGAGCAACAAAGTATCCAAAGCGAACTAGCAGAGGTTTCAGAAGGTTCCCTGAAATATGCATCGCATCCAAATACTCTGTTTCGGTTTACTCTTGTAAGGTTTTTATGATCTGTTGGTGAGGAATGCCACGCAGTATACCGTAACCAATGCATACCTGATATTTGGTGCTCTGATTTTTCATGCTGACTTGTTGGTCGGGGTCCCCTGTTTGGGTCACAAGGTGGCTCACTCCCACAACTCGAATGGGGGGGGCGGGAGGTGGCCCGGCGTAAGGCCGACGGTAAGCTAGGCCGTGCAGATGGTGACTTCACCGTTCCAGTCATGTAGCACCGCTCTACAATCTGAGTCAAACAGAATCACATCTTTCCGAGGCGGTGGCGACGATGCATCAGCCAGCTGATCTGCATCCCTGCCGCGGGATCCAGCTGCTTATTCACCTACAGAATGTCGTCTAAAAACCGCTTATTGCAGGAGGTAACGTTTTGGCTTATGCAAGTAAATCCATTCACCACATGGTTGTTGTCTGCGTTGATTTTAATCTTTCTTTTGTTTCATGCCATTTCGGGAACAGCCATGACGTCAGCAGAGAGCATCGTTTCACGCAATGCCGGGGTTGGTGCTTTTGCGACGGTCGGAACTATGTTCTACGCTGGTGCTGTCCGGAGGTTCAAGTTGAGCCCATGCATTTTTTTCTTGAAACCCTTAAAGGGAACGGACCACTTGGTCGAAATTCTAGACGGAGCAATTCAGAAACAAAATAGGTCTGAAAATCAAGAAATCCCATTTAATTTCACCTTAAATCGCTCAAAACAAAGACATCGCCTCTTGTTTTACTACGCTGGGTTGACCCAAGCATCGCATGTAATCACGATTCTGGCAGCTTGCGACATGTCACGTTGCGTGGTGATGTCATTTGTTAACATTTATCACGTGAAATGCGCTGCCAAATGGAAAGCGCGTTTTTCATGATTTGAAATAAGGTAGAAAGCCCCATTACTTTGAACTTAAAAGTTTGCGCAAATTGCATACAGTGAGCTTCGGGTGAAAATAAACATGCCAATAGTGGTTTCTCGATACGCTCTACAAAACTGATACTCCAGTTCACAACCCATTATATGCAAACGTAGGACACTCCCTTTAATTAGTGGAATGCTGGTGGAAAGGCTCCCGTTACAAGGTTGTCCCATTTTTTCAGAGGGCAGCCTCATATTCTAGCTGTGTCACAATTCTTCACCCCCTCTGATGGGCAAACTTCTACTTGGAGTAGGTATTACGAAAATACAACTTTGGATTACGTGCTATGGTGAACTAGAAACACAAGAGAAGGAGATTATTTGGCATTTTACACATTATATTTCTAGAAAGTTGACCAATTACTTGGCTTGTAACTATATGGCCATGAACACTAATGCGTAATCAGCTGCAATAAATAAATAAACTATATTTTTAATCAATTCCACTTCCCAATGCATTCGGCGATGCTTTTATATTTTCAATTTCAATATGCGTTCATTATTGAAGCATGTGTCTGAAACTGGCCCAGCGTATCAAGGCTTGGAACACAGGGTTCGTTACCTAAATCCCAGCTGATTCTTACGTCTTAAATTCGGGCTTCAGGATTTCGCGGAAGCAGCAGGTTTCGCTGTATGATGGATGTGTAACAGGAATCCAAAGTTCATCACTGACAGAGGCGCCTTTGTGGTGGCCCGGATTCTCTCACATCAGAGCTTGGTCAAGTAAAATCCCGCATTCACTATGGATCGGCACCCAGCCAAGTTCAAGGCCTGCGGTCACCTCGGCATAAAGAGTCAGCACCAGGCCCGGGAGCAATGCCAGATGCCCTTCACGGCAGAGCAACACCTCTCTGACGCGCTGCCAAACACCCGCGCCGCTCCTGGAAACCCTCCACTGCGCCATGACTGCGCAGGGAGTCAACATTTCATGAACAAAGCCGGCGGACAGCATGCCAGCGAGAGGCGCACGAGAATAGTACGCAATCGCGGCAGATGGAATCAAAACAGCTTGGAAAGAAGAGAAATCGTGTGAAAGACACCGTTACGGCATCGCTGTGTGGTGTAACGTAACTGGCTGTCACGTGGTCAGCGTACACGTGGCGCGTGCCGACGCGTAACCGGTCCGCAAGAGGCCAGCTGACGGCGATAGAGGGCTCGGGCAGAGCGCAGCCGATCGAAACGTCGACCCGAGCTGACTCAGCAGAGAGAGAGAGAGAGAGAGAGAGAGAGAGAGAGAGAGAGAGAGAGAGAGAGAGAGAGAGAGAGAGAGAGAGAGAGAGAGAGAGAGAGAGAGAGAGAGAGAGAGAGAGAGAGAGAGAGAGAGAGAGAGAGAGAGAGAGAGAGAGAGAGAGAGAGAGAGAGAGAGAGAGAGAGAGAGAGAGAGAGAGAGAGAGAGAGAGAGAGAGAGAGAGAGAGAGAGAGAGAGAGAGAGAGAGAGAGAGAGAGAGAGAGAGAGAGAGAGAGAGAGAGAGAGAGAGAGAGAGAGAGAGAGAGAGAGAGAGAGAGAGAGAGAGAGAGAGAGAGAGAGAGAGAGAGAGAGAGAGAGAGAGAGAGAGAGAGAGAGAGAGAGAGAGAGAGAGAGAGAGAGAGAGAGAGAGAGAGAGAGAGAGAGAGAGAGAGAGAG